>JAZHEH010000299.1:4077936-5437249 GCA_036589455.1 Ateles fusciceps
CATGGAGCTTAATTCTAAAGGGAAAGGTAGACAAAAAATAAGTTAAAAATAAATTGCTGCTTGAAATTAGTGCTAGGAAGGAAATAAACCGAATGAAGAGGGAAAGAAAGAGAGAGAGAGGCTACTTGAAAGAAGGTCTTTCTGAGAAGGTGAATGTGAGTTGAGACCTGAAACCACAAAGGTGAGGTTGAGTCAGCCAGGAGAACTGAGAAATGCCTCCCAGCAGAGTGACCAGCAGGACCAAAGGCCCAGAGGCAGGAAAGGCTTCATGTTCCAGAAACAGCAAGGAGGCCAAAGAGGCTGCAGTGAAGTGACCAAAAAAGAGACACACAAGACAGGCTGGAGGGAGGGGCAGAAGCCAGATCATGCACGACTTTGTAAGCCTTGGGAAGGAATTTGGATTTTATTCTGAGTGTGATGAGATGACAATGAAGGGCTTAAAAGGGAGATGCGCCCCAACCCGGCCCCTTTTTTTTTTTTTTTTAGAGAGAGCCACACTGTCACCCAGGCTGGAGTGCAGTGGCATGATCTCAGCCCACTGCAACCTCGGCCTCCCAGCCTCAAGCGATTCTCCTGCCTCAGTCTCCCAAGCAGCTGAGATTAAAGGCATGCCCTACCATGCCTGGCTCATTTTTGTATTTTTAGTAGAAACGAGGTTTCACCATGTTGGCCAGACTGGTCTCGAACTCCTGACCTCAAATGATCCACCAGCCTTGGCCTCCCAAAATGCTGGGATTACAGGTCTGAGCCACTATGACCAGCCCTCTGTTTTGCTTTGTTTTTTAATTGTGGGAAAATAGATGTAACATAAAATTCACCATTTTAACCATTTTTTAAGTGTTCGATTCAGCGGTATTTTGTACTTTCTCATTGTTGTGCAACTGTTACCACCATCCATCTCAAGTACTTGTTTCGTCTTCCCCAGTGGAAATTCTGTGCCTCTTAAACACTGACTCCCCATTCTCTGCCTCGCCTCCCACCCCATCTAATCACATTTCTAGTTTCTGTCTCTGATTTGCATATTCTGGGTATCTCCAATAAGTGAATCACATAATATCTGTCTTCTTGTCTGGCTTATTTCACTTAGCATCATGTGTTGAAGGTTCACTCATGTTGTAGAATATGTCAGAATTTCATTCCTTTTTAAGGATAAATAATATTTCATTGTGTGTATATACACCACATTTTGTTTATTCATCTGTTGGTGGAAACCGTCCTCTGCTTTTTAATGAAAGATTAATTATTTCAGTGCTTTTTGTGGGGAAGAAACAACAATGTGAAAAATAGTTGTTGAATGGGGATGTGTCTGATAGGATCTATACTCAAAATAATAATTGTGTAAGCAAGAGATCAGTTTGTTTTTCTCTCACATAGAGGTAGATGGTCCAGGACCAGTATGATGGCTCTGTGGTTGTCAGGGACCCAGAATCCCTTCTGGCTTTCTCCTCCATCTTTAGCACAAAGGATTCACATTCAAGGTCATCTCATGGTCACATGATAACTACAACAGCTCCCACAGCCACATGTGACCTCCAGGCAGCAGGAAGAAGAAAGGGGGTAAGGCAAAATGGTGGCCAAGACAAAATATGCTACAACCAACTGAGTGCTATGCTTGTGTAAGTTTTTTTTAGACATAGGATCTTGCTATACTGCCAGGCTGGACTCAAACCGCTGGTCTCAAGCATTCCTCCTGCCTCAGCCTCCTGAGTCATGGGCCACTGCACCTGGCTCTGAGTTATGATCTTTAAAGAGCTCCCCCTAGAAGCTCACTGGCTGCCCTTGCCTGCAATGGAGGCTGGAAATCTAGTCTTTACAGTCATGTACCTTACCACACCCAACATTATACGGAAGTCTCTTTGGGAGGAAGGAAAGGAGAGGAGAGAAGTGGGGGGAGGGGAGGGGAGAGGAGGGGGAAGGGGTGATAGGAGGGGAAGGGCAAGGGGAAATAATTTGGTGAAATACAAATTATTGATTAGTGGTTCTTGGGGGGAGAGGGAAGATATGGTTCTAATTAAATATGATGTTTCATAAATGCCAGCATTTGAAACCACTAGAAGTGATGGGGAAAATATGATGTTGATGTTTTTAAATGGAAGCTGTTCTCATTAGGGATATGATATGCAAATTGCCAGTAAAACAGAGATAACAGAACAAAGAAGGAAGGAGGGAGGAGGGAGGAGGGAAGGAGGGAGGGAGGGAGGGAGGGAGGGAGGAAGGGAGGAAGGAAGGAAGGAAGGAAGGAAGGAAGGAAGGAAGGAAGGAAGGAAGGCAGGCAGGCAGGCAGGAAGGCAGGCAGGAAGGAAGGAATTCCCAGATTGTCTCAGAAATAACAGAAGTGTTCTTGCTGTCTTGGCATTTTGGCTGCTTGTGATGGTTGAATTTTAAAATTACAGCAATAGCTCCATGGAAAAGACATCATCTTTTTAAGAGGAGACAGTGTGTTGAAAGTTGCCTTGCTGTTAACTTTTGAATTGCCCCATAGGCGATTTCCCCCATCCTATCTAATTATATTTGAAATCCACTGTTAAATGATGTAACTCAGAGGCACCTGTTGTACTTTTTGTTGTGCAGTTGCAGTTAGTTTTCTTTTCTTTTGTTCTTTTTTTTTTTTTGTTAAAAATTTAAACTTAAAAAGGACTAAGGTCACTTCTGGGATTTCAGGAGTGGGTAGAGGTTTAAAAAAAAACAACAAAAGAAATGAGAGTGAGTATATCCAATCAGATGGACTTTCCTCTAGTTAAAAATAAATAAAAATACTAGTTTTTTCATGTTTTCTTTAGCCACTTATAAGAAGCCTAAAACACATTTTCTCTTTTTTCTTTATTTTTGTGTTAACATATGATTTACATATAGTAAAGTCCAAAAATCTTAAATGTAAAGCTGCTTTGAATTTTTACATTTTATATTTACATTATTCACCTGTGTAATTGCCAACTGGATCAAAATATAAGGAATTTCCTGCATCTAGAAGTTTCCCTCAAATCTCCAACCAATTCCCCCCCCTCTCCCCCCGCCAAAATGCAACTACTCTTCTGGTTCTTTTTTTGTTGTTGTTCATAATTTAAGACTGCATTTATTTATTTGTTTGTTTGTTTATGTATTTAATTATACTTTAAGTTCTGGGGTACATGGACAGTATGTGGTTTGTTACACAGGTATACATGTACCATGGTGGTTTGCTGCACCCGTCAACCCATCATCTACATTAGATATTTCTCCTAATGCTATCCCCTCCCCACACCCCCTACTCCCTGACAGGCCCCGGTGTGTGATATTCCCTTCCCTGTGTCCATGAGTTCTCATTGTTCAACTCCCACCCATGAGTGAGAATATGCAGTGTTTGGTTTTCTGTTCTTGTGTCAGTTTGCTGAGAATGATGGTTTTCAGCTTCATCCATGTCCCTGCAAAGGACATGAACTCATCCTTTTTTATGGCTGCATAGTATTTCATGGTGTATATGTGCCACATTTTTTTTAATCCAGTCTACCACTGATGGGCATTTGGGTTGGTTCCAAGTCTTTGCTGTTGTGAACAGTGCTGCAATAAACATACGTGTGCATGTGTCTTTATAGTAGAGTGATTTATAATCCATTGGGTATATACCCAGCAATGGGATTGCTGGATCAAATGCTATTTCTAGTTCTAGATCCTTGAGGAATCACCACACTGTCTTCCACAATGGTTGAACTAATTTACACTCCCACCAACAGTGTAAAAGCATTCCTAGTTCTCTACATCCTCTCCAGCACCTGTTGTTTCCTGACTTTTTAATGAATGCCATTCCAACTGGCGTGAGATGGTATCTCATTGTGGTTTTGATTTGTATTTCTCTTAATGACCAGTGATGATGAGCAGTTTTTCATATGTCTGCTGGCTGCATAAATGTCTTCTTTTGAGAAGTGTCTGTTCATATCCTTTGCCCAGTTTTTGATGAGGTTGTTTTTTTTTTTGTAAATTTGTTTAAGTTCTTTGTAGATACTGGATATTAGCCCTTTGTCAGATGGATAGATTTCAAAATTATTTTCCCATTCTGTAGGTTGCCTGTTCATGCTGATGGTATTTTCTTTTGCTGTGCAGAAGCTCTTTAGTTTAATTAGATCCCATTTGTCAATTTTGGCTTTTATTATTACAAGTTAATTTTGTCTGTTCAATAAAATACATGTTTTTATTTTAAAATTAATTTTATTTATTTATTTATTCGAGACAGAGTCTTCCTCTGTCATCTAGACATGACCTCGGCTCACTGCAGCCTCGACCTCTGGGCTCAAATGATCCTCCCACCTCAGTACCATCGAGTGGCCGGGACTACAGTTGCACACCACCATCATCCTTAGCTGATTTTTTGTTTTTTTTTGTTTTTGTAGAAACAGGGGTTTCCCATGTTGCCCAGGCTGGTCTCAAACTCTTGGGCTCAAGAGATCCTCCTACCTTGGCCTCCCAAAGTGCTGTGATTGCAGGTGAGAGCTACCATGTCCAGCCTAAAATGCCAGTTTTCAAACATTTTATGTGGAAGCTTGTAGAAAGGCTGCAAAAACAGTAAAAAGAACATTCTTACTCCCTTTACCCAGATTTACCTGTTATTAACATTTCTTTTCTTTTTTTCTCACCTAGACCAGGCACTCAAACCTGTTGTTAACATTTTTCTCTCCTTTGTAATTTGCTCCTTTTCTCTCTCTCCCTCTCTCCACCTCCCTTCCCCTCATCCACACATACTGGTATTCTGAAGTATTTGAAATATTGAGGGGTTTTTGTTTTCGTTTTTGTTTTTGGTAGAGATAAGTTCTCACTATGTTCTCCGGGCTGATCTCAAACTCCTGGCCTCAAGAGATCCTCCCACCTCAGCCTCTTGAAGCACTGGGACTACAGGCATGAGCCACCACACCTGGCTGAGATGTTAATATTAATGTAATATTTTCATCTAGTGTACCACCCATACTCCAGTTTTGTCAATTGACTCAATAGTTTTCTTTTTTAGCATGTTTTTCCCTTCAATACAGGATCTAGTCTAGGATCTGGCATTATATTTAGTTGTTACATCTCTTTAGACTCCTTTAATCTGAAACCGTTTCTCAACTTCTCTTTGTCTTTTATGACAGTGACATTTTTGAAAAATACAGGTTTTCTCTTTAAACTTAGAGTATTTCTCATTTTGATTTGGTCTGATGTTTCTCTGTGATTAGATTCAGGGTCTCCACCCCTAACCATAATACCACACGTCTGCCCCATGTTGGAGATGTTAATTTTGATCACCTGGTCAAAGTTTTGTCTGATTTTTCCACTGAATACTTACTATTTTTCTTTTACACCTAACAATCTGTGGGTAGACATTTAAACATCATGCAAATGTACAGCTCCTCATCAAACTCACCCCTCCTAGATTTAGCATGCATTAACAATTCTTGTCTGTATCAATATTTACTTGGTTGATTGCAAAGAATGATGATTTTCCAATGGCCACACTCCATCTTTAACTTCATCTCAGGATGACATTAGGATTTAGAACATCCCATAAAGAACAAAGCAATGGCCAGTTTCTAATTTCTCTTAGCATGGTCTCTTTACTCTGCTTGCTGCTATATATTTGAAGTTACCCTTCTTCAATTTATCTATTTCCTGGTTAGTTCAGCTGCAGATTCCGTCATGGTAGATTTTACCTATGGAAGAATTTTCCAGGAATCAGGCTTTTGAGTATATCTGAGCATTTGATATCCACTGTCTTTAGACCCTTAGAAGATCAAGTACCTCCTCTTTCATTTAGAAAAATAACCACACACTCTCGTATGATTATTATTCGGAAGAAAGAAATCCAAATTATTGATAGTGGTTCTTGGAGGAGAGGAAAGATATGGTTCCAATTAAATAATTGCCAGTAAAACATCAGAGATAACAAACATTTTACTTGTTGCTTTTTCTTTTTTATTATACTGGGGTACATGTGCAGAATGTGCAGGTTTGTTACATAGGTGTACATGTGCCATGGTGGTTTGCTGCATCCATCACCCTGTCATCTACGTTAGGTATTTCTCCTAATGCTATCCTTCCCAGCCTCCCACCTCCTGATATCCGTCCCCTAGTCCCTACCCCGCAACAGGCCCCAGTGTGTGATGCTCCTCTCTCTGTGTCCACGTGTTTCATTGTTCAACACCCACTTATGAAGTGAGAACATGCAGTGTTTGGTCTTCTGTTCTTGTGTCAGTTTGCTGGGAATGATGGTTTCCAGATTCATCCATGTCCCTGCAAAGGACATGAACTCATCCTTTTTTATGGCTGCATACTATTCCAGGGTGTATATGTGGCACATTTTCTTTATCCAGTCTACCACTGATGGGCATTTGGGTTGGTTCCAAGTCTTTGCTATTGTGAACAGTGCCACAATAAACATATGTGTGCATGTGTCTTTATAATAGAATGATTTATAATCTGTTGGGTATATACCCAGTAATGGGATTGCTGGGTCAAATGGTGTTTCTGGTTCCAGATCCTTGAGGAATCGCCACACTGTCTTCCACAATGGTTGAACTAATTTACACTCCCACCAGCAGTATAAAAGCATTCCTATTTCTCCACATCCTCTCCAGCATCTGTTGTCTCCTGATTTTTTTAATGATCGCCATTCTAACTGGTGTGAGATGGTATCTCATTGTGGTTTTGATTTGCATTTCTCTAATGACCAGTGATGATGAGCATTTTTTCATGTTTGTTGGCTGCATAAATGTCTTCTTTTGAGAAGTGGTCAAAAGAAGATGGCGTTGTTTCTCTTGTTGTTGTTGTTGTTGTTGTTTGTAAATTTGTTTAAGTTCTTTGTAGATTCTGGTTATTAGCCCTTTGTCAGATGGATAGATGGCGAAGTTTTTTCCCATTCTGTTGGTTGCTGGTTCACTCTAATGATAGTTTCATTTGCTGTGTAGAAGCTCTTTAGTTTAATTAGATCGCATTTGTCTCTTTTGGCTTTTGTTGCCATTGCTTTTTGTTTTTAGTCATGAAGTCCTTGCGTATGCCTATGTACTGAATGGTATTGCCTAGGTTTTCTTCTAGGGTTTTTATGGTGTTAGGTCTTATGTTTAAATCTTTAATCCATCTGGAGTTCATTTTTGTATAAGGTGTAAAGAAGGGATTCCGTTTCAGCTTTCTGCATTTGGCTGGCCAGTTTTCCCAACACTGTTTATAAAATAGGGGATCCTTTCCCCATTGCTTGTTTTTGTCAGGTTCGTCAAAGATCAGATGTTTGTAGATGTGTGGCCTTATTTCTGAGGCCTCTGTTCCATTCCATTAGTCTATAGCTCTTTTTTGATGGCAGTATCATGCTGTTTTGGTTACTGTAGCCTTGTAGTATAGTTTAAAGTCAGGTAGTGTGATGCCTCCAGCTTTTTTTTTTTTTTTTCCTTAGGATTGTCTTGGCTATGAGGACTCTTTTTGGTTCCACATGAAGTTTAAGGTGTTTTTTTCCAGTTCTGTGAAGAAAGTTAAGGAGGATAGCGATGAATCTATAAATTACTTTGAGCAGTATGTCAATTTTCACAATATTAATTCTTCCTAACCATGAGCATGGAATGTTTTTCCATCTATTTGTGTCCTCTCTTATTTCCTTGAGCAGTCATTTGTAGTTCTTCTTGAAGAAGTCCTTCACATCCTTTGTTAGTTGTATTCCTAGGTATTTTATTCTCTTTGAAGCAATTGTGAATTGGGAGTTCACTCATGATCTGACTCTCTGTCTATTACTGGTGTATAGGAATGCTTGTGATTTTTGCACATTGATTTTGTATCCTGATACTTTGCCGAAGTTGCTTATCAGCTTAAGGAGATTTTGGGCTTAAGGAGACAATGAGGTTTTCTAAATATACAATCATATCATCAGCAGATAGAGACAAATTGACTTCCTCTTTTCCTAATTGAATACCCTTTATTTCTTTTTCTTGCCTGATTGTTCAGGCCAGAACTTCCAATACTATGTTGAATAGGAGTGGTGAGAGAGGGCATCCTAGTCTTGTGCCAGTTTTCAAAGGGAATGCTTGCAGTTTCTGCCCATTCAGTATGATATTGGCTGTGGGTTTGTCATAAATAGCTCTTATTATTTTGAGATACATTCTATCAATACCTAGTTTATTGAGAGTTTTTAGCATAAAGGGCTGTTAAATTTTGTCAAAGGCCTTCTCTGCATCTATTGAGATAATCATGTGGTTTTTGTCTTTGGTTCTGTTTATGTGATAGATTATGTTTACAGATTTGTGTATGGTGAACCAGTCTTGCATCCCAGGGATGAAGCCAATTTGATGGTGATGGATAAGCTTTTTGATGTACTATTGGATTTGGTTTGCCAGTATTTTGTTGAGGATTTTTGCATCAATGTTCATCATGGATATTGGCCTGAAATTTTCTTTTTTAGTTGTGTCTCTACCAGGTTTTGGTATAAGGATGATGTTAGTCACATAAAATGAGTTAGGGAGGATTCTCTCTTTGTGTCATTTGCAATAGTTTCAGAAGGAATGGTACCAACTCCTCTTTGTACCTTTGGTAGAATTCGGACTTTTTTTGGTTGGTAGGCTATTAATTGCTGCCTCAATTTCAGACCTTGTTATTGGTCTATTCAAGGATTCACCTTCTTCCTCATTTAGTCTTGGGAGGGTGTAAGTGTCCAGGAATTTATCCATTTTTTCTAGATTTACTGGTTTATTTGCATAGAGGTGTTTGTAGTAATCTCTGATGGTAGTTTGTATTTGTTTGGGATTCATGGTGATATCCCCTTTGTCATTTTTTATTGCATCCATTTCATTCTCTCTCTCTCTTCTTTATTAATCTGGCTAGCAGTCAATCTATTTTGTTGATCTTTTCAAAAAACCAGCTCCTGGATTCATTGATTTTTGAAGAGTTTTTTGTGTTTCTATCTACTTCAGTTCTGCTTTGGTCTTAGTAATTTCTTGTCTTCTGCTAGCTTTTGAATTTTTTTTGATCTTGCACCTCTAGTTCTTTTAATCATGATGTTAGGGTGTTGATTTTAGATCTTTCCTCATTTCTCTTATGTAGTCCTGTAAATTTCCCTCTAAACACTGCTTTAAATGTGTCCCAGAGATTCTGATACATGTACCTTTGTTCTCATTGGTTTCAAAGAACATTTTTATTTCTGCCTTCATTTCATTATTTATCCAGTAGTCATTCAGGAGCAGGTTGTTCAGTTTCCATGTAGTTGTGTGGTTTTGAGTGAGTTTCTTAATCCTGAGTTCTAATTTGATTGCGCTGTGGTCTGAGAGACTGTTTGTCATGATTTCCACTCTTTTGCATTTGCTGAGGAGTGTTTTACTTCCAATTATGTAAGTCAATTTTAGAATAAGTGCAAAGTAGTGCTGAGAAGAATGTATATTCTGCGGATTTGGGGTGGAGAGTTCTGTAGATGTCTATTAGGTCTACTTGGTCCAGATCTGAGTTCAAGTCCTGGATATCCTTGTTAATTTTCTGTCTCGTTGATCTGTCTAATATTGACAGTGGGTTGTTAAAGTTTCCCACTATTATTGTGGGGGGAGTCTAACTCTCTTTGTAGGTCATTAAGAACTTGCTTTATGTATCTGGGCGCTCCTGTATTGGGTGCACATATATTTAGGATAGTTAGCTCTTTTTATTGGATTGATCCCTTTACCATTATGTAATGCCCTTCTTTGTCTCTTTTGATCTTTGTTGGTTTAAAATCTGTTTTATCAGAGACTAGGATTGCAACCCTTGCTTCCCCCCCACCCTTTTGCTTGGTAAATCTTCCTCCATCCCTTTATTTTGAGCCTATGTGTGTCTCTGCATGTGAGATGGGTCTCCTGAATACAGCACACTGATGGGTCTTAACTCTTTATCCAATTTGCCAGTCTGTGTCTTTAGATTGGGGCATTTAGCCCATTTACATTTAAAGTTAATATTGTTATGTGTGAATTTGGTCCTGCCATTTTGATGCTAACTGGTTGTTCTGCCCATTAGTTAATGCAGTTTCTTCATTATATAGATGGTCTTTACAATTTGGTATGCTTTTGCAGTGGCTGGTACTGGTTGTTCCTTTTCCATGTTTAGTGCTTCCTTCTCTTGTAAGGCAGGCCTGGTGATGATGAAATCTCTCTGCAATTGCTTGTCCCTAAAGGATTTTATTTCTCCTTCCCTTATGAAGCTTAGTTTGCTGGATGTGAAATTCTGGGTTGAAAATTCTTTTCTTTAAGGTCATTGAATATTGGCCCCCACTCTCTTCTGGCCTGTAGGGTTTCTGCTGAGAGACCCACTATGGGTCTCATGGGCTTCCCTTTGTCAGTAACCTTATCTTTCTCTCTGGCTACCATTAGCATTTTTTCCTTCATTTCAACACTGGTGAATTTGATGATTATGTGTCTTGGGGTTGCTCTTCTGAGGAATATCTTTGTGGTGTTCTCTGTATTTCCTGAATTTGAATGTTGGCCTGCCTTGCTAGGTTGGGGAAGTTCTCCTGGATAATATCCTGAAGAGTGTTTTCCAACTTGGTTTCCTTCTCCCCATGACTTTCAGATACACCTATCAAATGTGGATTTGGTCTTTTCACATAATCCCATATTTCTTGGAGGCTTTGTTCATTTCTTTTCACTCTTTTTTCTCTAATCTTGCCTTCTTGTTTTATTTCATTGAGTTGATCTTCAATCTCTGATATCCTTTCTTTGATTCATTGATTTGTCTATTGAAACTTGTGTATGCTTCATGGAGTTCTCATGCTGTGTTTTTCAGCTCCATCAAGTTGTTTATGTTCTTCTCTATGCTGGCTATTCTAGTTAGCATTTCGTCTAATCTTTCTTCAAGGTTCTTAACTTCCTTGCATTGGGTTAGAACATGCTCCTTTAGCTCGGAAAAGTTTGTTATTACTAACCTTCTGAAGCCTGCTTCTGTCAATTCATCATACTCATTCTCCATCCAGTTTGTTCCCTTGCTGGTGGGGAGTTGTGATCCCCCTGGAGGAGAAGAGGTGTTCTGGTTTTTGGAGATTTCAGCCTTTTTGTGCTGGTTTCTTCCCATCTTCGTGGATTTATCTACCTTTGGTCTTTGAAGTTGGTGACCTTTGGGTGGGGTCTCTGAGTCAACATCCTTTCTGTTGATGTTGAAACTATTTCCTTCTGTTTGTTAGTTTTTCTTCTATCAGTCAGGCCCCTCTGCTGCAGGTCTACTGGAGTTTGCTGGAGGTCCACTCCAGACCCTGCTTGCCTGGGAATCAATCACCAGCAGAGGCTGCAGAACAGCAAAGATTGGTGCCTATTCCTTCCTCTGGTAGCTTCATCCCAGAAGGGTACCTACTGGATGCCAGTCAGAGCTCTCCTGTATGAGGCGTCTGTCAGCACCTGCTGGGAGATGTCTCCCAGGCAGGATATATGGGGGTCAGGGAACCACTTGAGGAGGCAGTCTGTCCCTTATCAGAGCTTGAGCACTCTGCTGAGAGATCTGTTGCTCCCTTCAGAGCTGCCAGGCAGGGACATTTAAGTCTGCTGAAGCTGAATCCACAACTGCCTCTTTTCCCAGGTGCTCTGTCCCAGGAAGGTGAGGGTTTCATATATAAGTCCCTGGTGGGCTGTTGCCATTTTTCAGAGATGCCCTGCACAGCACAAAGGGAGTCCAGTGACAGTCTGCCTGCAGAGGACTTGCTAAGCTGCTGTGGGCTCCGCCCAGTTGCTGTGTAAACTTTCCGGTGACTTTGTTTACACAGGCCAGGCTAAAACCACCTACCAGAGCCACAGCAATGGCAGATAACCCTTCCTCCACTGAGCTTGAATGTCCCAGGTTGAGCTGAGACTGCTGTGCTGTCTGCGAAAATTTCAAGCCAGTAGATCTTAGCTTGCTGGTCTTTGTGGGGCCGGGGGGGATCCTGCTGAGCCAGATCACTTTTTTTCAGGGGAATGAGTGGTTCTGTTTCACTGGAGTTCCAGGCACCAAAGGGGTATGAGAAAAAAAATCTGCTGTAGCTAAAACAGCTGCCAGTTTTGTGCTGGAAACCTGGGGCACTGATGTTGTTGGTACCGGAGGGAGTCTCCTGGCGCAGACTGTGGGAAGAGCACAGTATTAGAGCCAGAGTGCTAGAACGTAAGGAAAAGACCCCAATGGCTTCCCTTGGCTAGGAGAGGGAGTTCTCCAGCCCTTTGTGCTTCCCAGGTGAGGTGATGCCCCACCCTGCTTCAGCTCGCCCTCCTCAGGCTGCACCCACTGTCTAACCAGTCCCAATGAGACTGGTTACCTCAGTTGGAAACACAGAGATCACCCACCTTCTGTGTCGCTCTCATTGGGAACTGTGTACCAGAGCTGTTCCTATTTGGCCATCTTTGTGGAAATCACATTCTATTTGTTTTCTCAGTTATAAAAAGTTGCCTTATTTTTCTATTCCTTAAAAACATGAATACATTATGATTTTTCATAGAAATTCTCCCTAGACAGATATCTTTCCATCCAGGGACAGCTATAATGGCAACTCTAGTAGTTCTGTCCTTAAACCTTATCTTCATACCTGTAATCTAGGCTGGAAGCCACTGACATGTGGGCTTATGCTTCTGGTTGGGGACTTGTAGGAGGTAGTGGTTGGATTTTAAACCAGTTACCAGGAAATGATGTTCCTCATATCAAAAATCAACCATGCCACTTTGGAAAAGAGTTTTGCAGTTTTTCAAAAAGTTAAACATAGAACATATGACCAGCAATGCTGCTCCTAGGTATCTACCCAAGACAAACGAAAATGTATCCACATAAAGACTTGCACATAAATGTTCATAGAAGCTTTATTCATAATAGGCCCAAACTGAAAACAACCTGATGTCTATCAATAGAAGAATAGATAGACATAATGTGGCTTATCTATGAGTGGAATTTTTTTCAGCGCCAAAAAAGAACAAATTACTCACATGTGCTACATTGTGGATGAACCTCAAGAATATTATGTTGGCTGGGCAAGGTGGCTCATGCCTGTAATCCCCGCTGTTTGGGAGGTTTACAGGAGGATCACTTGAGCCCAGGAGTTTGAGACAAGCCTAGGCAATATGGCAAGGCTCCATCTCTACAAAAAATAAAAAATTAGCCAGGTGTGGTGGCACACATCTGTAGTCCTAGGAGGCTGAGGCAGGAGGATAGCTTAAGCCCAGGAAGTCAAGGCTGCAGTGAGCCCTGATCACACCACTGCACTCTAGCCTGGGTGATAGAATGAGATCCTGTCAAAAAAAAAAAAACGAATATTATGACAAGTAAAAGAAGCCAGACATAGGTAAGCATGTATTATACGATTCCATTTATATGAGATAGCCAGAAAAAGCAGATTTATAAAGACAGAAAGTAGATTAGTGGTTGTCTGGGATTAGGGCTGGGAACAGAGATTACCTATAAATGGGCATGAGGGATCTTATTGCAGGGATGAAACTGTTTTTAAACTGATTTATGATGATAGTTGTACCACTCAGTTACTAAAAATTATTGACTTGCCTGCTCAAAATGGGTGAATGCTATGCTATGTAAAATATACCTTAATAAAACTGTAATATGCCACATAGTCAATATACAGATCAGCACCTGGATAAAGTGTAATACTTACTGTTCTCTGGGAGATAAGATGTGTTTGTTTGGACCAATGTTGAAACATTTTACTGGGCAGAATGGGAAGGGAAATTTATTCTAATATTACTGATATGCCTTGATTTATCTGTGACAATTATATTTTGAAAGGCTCTCAATATCTCTATTTTAAGAGGAATTAAAGTTTCTAAAACCGTTTTGAAAGTATAATTCTCCAAATTTTTTTTCATTAATTGTGTATTCTTATTTCCCTTCATTTTCCCAACTAAGATACAGGCTCTAAAATAATTTTTGTTCCCCGAACTGTTACATCCGTAAGTAAATTGGTTGTCCCAGAGGTTACTACTCAAGATTTCACTTTCCATGTTAAAAAGGATTTGAGGAATTTGTTTTTAAACTTTCAGAGGAGCATTTGTTCCTCAAATGGCTAAAAGGTTCTGATAAATATGATGGGAGAGGGAATAAGCCTTCCAAAGATCCCTTGGGCAGCATGTGCTGAAGGCCTGTGCTTGACTTTCTAAAACTGTCTTCAAATTACTTTTAGTTTACAGGTTATGATTAGGAAAAGAATGACTCGTTTTACAAAAGTCCTTTTATAAAGTGGAGCTTTAGGAAGAACTCAAGAATGAAGGCTAGATAGAGCTGGATCCCAGGCCTGTGCTGCTTTTTACGGGTGGTACATCCTTGACTTACATTACTTCCCTGTCTCTGTTTTCTCATCTGTACCCAGGGGACAGTATCTACCACTCAGCAAACTTATGAGGATTCAAGAAAGAAATATATAAAAGCACCTAAGACAGTGGCAGCCAGCTAGAGGTTACTCCTTAATTTTTATTTTTTAAATACAGGATCGCGCTATGTTGCCAAGGGTTATTTCACACTCCTGGGTTCAAGCCCTCCTCCGCCTCCACCTCCTGAGTAGCTGGGACTACAGATGTGAGCCACAGTGAAATTTTTTTTAATTCCTATGGAAAATGCCAATTGATAATAGCCTACAGTGTTGCTTTTTTTTTCTGATTATAGTCCTTTCATTTCAAGATGAAGAATGAGAAACATTGTATATCTTAGTTTTAGAAAGAACAAAGCCATCATCATCATCTACATCATCATCAACCACCAACCTTTATAAAAGCATTGTGGTAGAGTGGCTAGGAGTGGGTCAGTCCACCTGGGCTTGAATGTTGGCTCTGCCATTACTAACTCGGGGTGACCTTGAGCAACTCACTTAGCTTTCCTTAGCCTTGTTTTCATCAATAAATTATGGTTCATAATGGTACCTTTGTCACACAAGGAAGATAAAATGATAGAATATGTGAAAAGCACAACACAGGGTATACATAGAGCCAAAAGGATGATGATTATTATTAGTAAGTACAGATCATTAGAATCTGTATGAGACCATTCTCATTTCAACCAGCTAACAACATCTGTACTTTAACTCTAATTTTACATGACTTTAATCAGTTTGGTATTGATAAAAACTCAAGTTTCCTTACTGGTAAATGGAAGCTACTGTTGTTGTAACTTTAATAAAAGAGAGTAAATCCATGGATTGCTTCTTCACTCTTGGATTTTTTAAAAAGAAATGGGGTCTTGCTATGTTGCCCAGTAAGGATTGCAGTGGCACCATCATAGCTCACCACAGCCTCAACCTTCTGGGCTCAAGTGATCCTCCCACCTCAGTCACCTGAGTAGCTAGGACTACAGGCATGCATCACCATGCCCAGCTAAGTTCTTTCTTTCTTTCTCTTTCTTTCCTTTCCTCCCTCCCTGCTTTCTTTCTTTCTTTTTCTTTCTTTCTTTCTCTCTTTCTTTCTTTCCTTTCTTACTTTCTTACTTTCTGTTTTTTTCCTTTTTTTGAGACAGTGTCTGTCACCCAGGCTGGAGTGCAGTGTAGTGGTGCGATCTTGGCTTACTGCAAACTCTGCCTCCCGGGTTGAAGCGATTCTTCTGCCTCGGCCTCCCCAGTAGCTGGAACTACAGGCACACACCACCACGTCCAGCTAATTTTTGTATTTTTAGTAGAAATGGGATTTCACCATATTGGCCAGGCTGGTCTCGAACTCCTGACCTCATGATCCTCCCACCTCAGCCTCCCAAAGTGCTGGGATTACAGGCATGGGCCACTATGCCCAGCCAAGTTATTTCTTTTGTGTGTGTGTGTGTGTGTGGAGACAGGGTCTCACTAAGTTGCCTAGGCTGGTCTCCAAATCCTGGGCTCAAGTGATCCTCCTGCCTCAGCCTCCTGAAGCACTGGGATTACAGGCATGAGCCATCACAGCCCACTCCTCTGGATTTCAAAGTTACAACATTTGGTGGGTCCAAGGAAAATATTCGAATTAGGCAATGTTTACCCTCATGTCTTTGGACCTCCTCTTAGCAGTCTTCTTTCTCTTCTCTGTCCCAACATTGGAGAGTTGTCTACGGTCTTCATGTTGCCTTCTTTGGGATACTGAAAAATATGGCAAAATATTTTGCAGCTACTTCTGTCAATAGGTAGTCTATTTGTCCATACCTTGAGTCTGGGCTGGTCTGGCGATATTCACTGATCAAAAGAATGTTCTCTAAGTGACTGTATGCACATTCAGGAGCCTCAAGAGGCCTTTCCACGTCTGCATTTGCCTCTTGGAACACTTTCTCAAGACGACCATGTTCTGAAGAGCTCTGGCACGAAGGACCATGAGTGGAAAGAGGCCCAGATATTCCAGTTATCCCAGCAGAGCTGAAGGGAGTTCAGCCCAGCTAATCTACCAGCTGCTGCATGAGTGAGCTTAGGTGAGAACAGCACAACCCACAGAATTGTGAGAAACAAAAGTCATTGTTTTAAGCCATTAAGTTTTAGGTGGTTTGTTACATAGAGAATACAGAAGTGAGACTCCTCCAAACCTCCCACGACCTCACCACTACCACCATCCCACAACACACACGCACACACATACCATTGAGCACCTCTCTGGCTTGCCAATTGAAATCAGTGACCACTTTGCTGTCCCTGTCTTCATCTCACCCCACACTGAAACTCACCCTCTGCCATGGCCTGGACTGCGAGAACCTTGCAGTCCATTAATGGGTTTGAAAGCAGACTCATACTTTGGTTCATACTGAGGTGTTAGTAACTGATGTTTGCTTAATATTTTACATGGCTTTCACCCAAAGGACTAGCTCCTTTAAATGAGGAAATGTATGTCCTAAGGCAGGCAAAGTCCTGGCCAGAATCCCCCCTTGTTGGTTGTATCTTTGACTTAGAGGTTTACCTTTATGTGTCTGGAAATGAAAGAAGGTGCCTCTCAGCTTCAGACTCCTTTTACCTGCTTTTAAGAGGATAGTGGTTTCCAATGAGGGTCATCTAGAGACTCCAAGCCTTATTTTGTATTTTTTTTCTTTTTACTGTTGCAGCAGCAGCATCCAAGGCTTATTTTAAAAGCCCATTCTTGGCCCTACCCACAGGGATTCTGAGATTCTGATTCAGTAGGCTTGGATGTGGCCTTGTTCTCTGTATTTTCACCAGGCTTCTTAGTGATTCTGAAATTATCTCTCTCTCTCTCTCATACACACACATACACACATACACACACACACACACACACACACAGAATCCAACTCAGCTGAACATAGAGTGGGTGGGCAGCTGTGGAAGCAGCCTAGTGTTCACCTCCTATAGTGATATGGTGGGGTTGAATGGGTCTGATTTTTTAACATGTGACTATCTTTTGTCACTGATTGAAAGAAGGGAATAATTATACCGTCCCATGAGAGGCAGAGTGTGGTGTCTACACCAGTATTGCATCCTAGAAGTACTGACTTTCTAAGATCTACGATGGAAAGGGAGATTTGAGAGATGATCTGATTATACATGGGAATATTCATATGGACTCACAGGAAAAAATAA
Source organism: Ateles fusciceps (assembly GCA_036589455.1). NCBI lineage: Eukaryota > Metazoa > Chordata > Mammalia > Primates > Atelidae > Ateles > Ateles fusciceps. Next base: position 4,095,356 of record JAZHEH010000299.1, read on the forward strand.
GCTATACTATTTTTAAAGGTCCTCAAAGTGGGCAATTTTAAAATTTGGCTTCAGGTTCATTAATTTCCAGATCTGGAATTTGTCACATTTTATCATTAAAAATTAAAGCCCAGTAATTAATTTTTAAAAATCTTTTGGGATTTTTTTTTGTTTGCTTTGTTTTTACAAATTCATATGGTACACAATTCAAAAGGGATAAGAGTGTATATAGTGAATTATTTCCCTTCTATTCTTGTCCCCTAGCCATCTAGTCCCCTTCTCTGGGGCCCAAGGTTTACCAAAAAAAGTTTTTTTTAATTGAGATAAAATTCACATAACATAGAATTCACCATTTTAACTATTTTAAGGTATTATTATAAAGTTGTTTTAGTATCACCACAGTGTTTGGCAACCATGATGCTTATCCATTTCTGAAATATTTCCATTACCCCAAATGAAGCCCTGTCTCCCAATTCCCCATCCTTTACCCCTTAGCAACCACTAACCTACTTTTTAACAATATGGGTTTGCCTATTTTACACTTCATCTAAGTGGAATCATACAACATGTGACCTTTTGTGACTGACTTCTTTCAGTTACCATAACGTTTTCAAGGTTCATCTATGTTGTAGCAAGTATCATTTCCTTTTCATGGTTCAATAATATTCCATTTTATGGATATACCACATTTTGTTTATCTGTTCAACTATTAATGGACATTTGGATTCTTTCCTCTTTTTGACTGTTACGAATAATGTTGCTGTGAGGATTTGTGTACAAGTATTTGTGGAGACATACATTTTCAATTCTTTTGAGTTTAGTTTTAGGAGTAGAATTTCTGTATCTTTTGATAAGTCTAATTTTTTAGAAACTGCCAAAGTGTTTTCCAAATTGGCTGAACAATTTTACATTCTCATCAGCAATGTTGGAGGGTTCCATTTCTCCACATCCTTACGAACACTTGTTATTTTCTGTTTTTGTGTTTATATAGCCTTCCTAGTGACCTCAAATGGTATCTTACTGTAATTTTTATTTGCATTTTCCTAATGACTAATAATGCTGAGCATATTTTCATATGCTTATTAGTCATTTGTATATCTTCTTTGGAGAAAAGTCTTTTCAAGTCCTTTTCTCATTTTTTGAATTGGGTTGTTTATTGTTGAGTTATAAGAATTATTTATGTATCCTGGACCCTCATCCTAGACCATTATCAAACATGATTTGCAAATATTTTCTCACATTCCATAGGTTGCCTTTTCACTTTTATGATAGTGTCCTTTGATGCACAAAAGCTTTTTAATTTTGGTCAAGTCCAATTGTAACTATTTTTTCTTTTGTTGTGTTTTGGGTGTCATATTTAAGAAACCATTACCTAATCTAAAGTCATGAAGATTTATCTCTATGCTCTCTTCTAACTATAAACATAGTTTATAACTATAGTAATTTTATAATAGTTATAGCTCTTACATTTGGGTCTTTGACCCACTTTAAGTGATTTTAATATATGGAATGAGGTAGGGGTCAGTATTCATTCTTTTGTGTGTGCATATCCAGTTGTCCCAACACCATTTGTTGAAAAGGGTATGATTTCTCTTATTGAATTTGCTTGGTGCTCTTCCCAAAAACTAATTGACTATTGACGTATGGATTATGTTTCTCTATATGCCAGTACAACACTGTCTTGATTATCATTGTTTTAAATTAAGTTTTGAAATCAGTAAGTGTGAATACTTCAACTTTATTTTTCTTAGTAATTTTTTTTTTTTTTTTTTTTTTTTGCTATTTGGGATTCCTTGCATTGTCATATGAATTTTAATATCCATTTGTCCATTCAGCAAATTAGAAAAAAGGCAAAAGGTAATTGGAATTTTGATAGGAAATGCATTGAATCTATAGATCTATTTGGAGAATATTGCCATATTAACAGTAATAGGCCAGGTGAAGTGATTCACACGTATAATACCACTTTGGGCGGCTAAGGCAGGAGGATCACTTGAGGTCAGGAGTTTGAGACCAGCCTAGGCAACATGGAGAGATCCCATTGCTAAAAAAATACAAAATACAAAAGCAAGAATTAAGTCTATTTATTTAGGTCTTTTAATTTCTTTTCAACAATGTGTTGCAGTTTTTGGTGTACAAGTTTTACACATCCTTGGTTAAGTATATTCCTAAATATTTTATTTTTAATGGTATCGCAAATAAAATTTTTTCCTTTATTCATTGTTAGTGTACAGAAATATAACTGGTTTTTGTACATTAATCCTGTAGTCTGCAACTTTGCTGAACTTATTAGCTCTAATAGTTTTCTGTGTGGATTATTTAGGAGTTCTATATATTATATCATGTTATTGGCAGATAGAGATAGTTTTACTTCTTCCTTTTCAATCTGGTTGTCTCATTTCTTCTTCTTGCCTAATTTCCCTGATTAGAACTTCCAGTACGATGTTGAATAGAAGTGGTGAGGATAGACATCCTCATTTTATTTCTGATCTTAGGAGGAAAGCTTTCTGTCTTTCACCACTAAGTACTTATGTTAGCTGTGGATTTTTTCATAGACGCAGCCTGAAGGTTTTGTATTTATACAAAAATATAAATATATTTTATTATATATATATTAGATATAATTTATTCATATATAAGAAACTATATTTTAACATAAATACTAGCCTATATATGCAGATCCTCACCTTGCATTTTTTACCTAACAATATATCTTGGAGATCTTTTAAAATCAGTAAAGAACTTTTTTATTTTTACAAAATGTTGCTTAGTTTTTCATTTTATGGCTATACCATTATATATTGGATGAATACTCTATTGAAGGATAATCTAACTATCAGCACTACTGGTCACATAAATTAAAAGTCAGCAAATATTTATTTAATCTCTACTACTTATTTAACCCCTTCTGTTGTATAGAGCACAATAAAAGTTGTTAAAGAAAATAAGCCCTAACTTTTATTCACTGCATTTTCCCACTTTCATTGATGGGGGATACTGCCATAAAAAAAGTTGTTAACACCATGTCTTCCAACTTTGAAAATTTCAACAGAAGAGTTGAAAGAATTGTACAAGAAAAATCAAATATCAATTACTTAGTTTCGAACTTTTGCCATCTTTATCTATAATGATACATGATCTGCTTTGTTTGCTGAACCATGTGAAAGTTTTTCTTCAATTAAAAAAAATTTTTTTTCTTGAGACAGGTTTTGCTGTGCTGCCCAGATTGCTTTCAAACTCCTGAGCTCAAGCTATCCGCCCACCTGGGCCTCTTAAAGTGCTAGTGCTAGGATTACAGGTGTGAGCCACCATGCCCACCCTAAAAATTTCCGTGTATTTAGGAGATATAAGTACAAGTTTCTTACATGCATACATTGTACAGTGGTAAAGTCTGGCTTTTTAGTGATATGCAAGTTTTAATTTGCAGATTTCTTGACATTTCACCCCAAAGCATAAGTATGTTCTCTTACTTAACCATGATATCATCACACAGACGTTAAACAATTTACTCATAAATATCATCAAACATCTGGTCCATATTCAACTTTTTCTATTTGTCCCCCAAAATGTCTTTTTTAGTTATCTTTTTTAAAAAACTAAAATTCAGTCAAGATCCACACACTGTATTTATGTTATCTCTCCTATTTCCTTACCTACAACAGTTGCCATATCTTTTTTAAATAACAATATTGACTTTTTGAAGAGACTAAGTGGCTTTTAGAATGTCCCACATTCTAGATTTGTCTGATTGTTTACTCATGGTATTGTTAATCCTGGTCTTTTATTTCCAGAATCTTCTGTAAATTTGGAAGTGAACTCTAAAGGTTTGATTAAATCCAGGTTAAATATTTTTGAAAGAATATTTAGTAAGTAAAGCTGTATAGTTATAGCATCCTATCAGGAGGCAAATGACACCAATTGATTCCCCCTACTAAATTCATCTCTCAGTTTAAGTGGCCTCCACTAGAATTCTTCACTGAAAAGGTACATTTTTTTCCCTTTTAAGCTCTGAAATAGCCACTGCTTTAACGATGAGAGAATGTAAAAGACTTGGAATTGGGGTGGGGTAGAATCCATTTGCTTCTTTTCTTCTTTATATATCTCAACTCTAATTAGTGGTTTAGATAACGTTTAGATACAAATAGAAGTTTAGATGCAAGAGTGTTGAGGAGCAGACCTCTATTTTAAAAAATAGATGCAAGAGTGCAATAGATCACATGGCCTTCTGTAACTCGGAGCAGTGAGGCATGATCAGCTTATTACTCAGGGGTCCATGGAAAGGTCATTGCATTAGAAAGCCAAATCTCAGACCAAGGTTGCAGTCTCTAATCTGCCACTAAATAGCCATGTGACCGTAACTCATTTAACTTCTCCGGCCTCCAGTTTTTCTCCAAGACTCGAGACGGTCATTATCATTCCTACAGCTCTGACAATTTATAATCCTATGATTCCACTTACTAAAATATATTAGATCACATTTATTTGATGCACAATGTGGGGAACTTTAATTTTTTTTTTTTAATTTAAAAATCACAACACTTGAGAATTTCAATTAATCCCATGATTAGGGAATGCCTACTCCATGTAGGTGCTCAATAGGTATTCTTGTAAACCAGGACACTGGTTTTCATGATTGGATTTTGCTATGTTCATAATCAATCCCTTTTTTTCCACAGGACCCTGGGAAACTGTTTGATAGCTAGGTCATTTTTTCTCTCTGTAAAGGGGTGAGTTGTGTCCCCCTGCCAGATTCATATGTTTAAGTCCTAACCCCCTATCCTTCAGTAACTCAGAACGTGGCCTTGTGGCCTTATTTGAAGATTGACAAACTAGTTGTTGTAGATGTAATTAATCAAGTTAAAATGAGGTCGTTACATTGGGCCCTAAACCAATATAAATGGTGTCCTTATAAAAAGGGGAAATTTGGCTGGGTGTGGTGCCATGTACCTGTAATCCTAGCTCCTCGGGAGGCTGAGTTGGGAGAATTGTTTAAGCCCAGAAGTCAAGAGACCAGCCTGGGCAACAAAATGAGACCTTGTCTCTAAAAAAGGTTTTTGAAAAATCAACCGGGCACAGTGGCATGCACCTGTAGTCCCAGCTACTTAGGAAGCTGAGTGGGGATGATCTCTTGAACCGAGAAGTTCAAGGCTGCAGTGAGCTATGATTTTTCTACTGCATTCCAGACTAGGAGCCTGGGTGACAGAGTGAGAGACTTCATCCCTTTAAAAAATAAAATAAAAAGATAAATTTAGACACAGAGACACATAGGAGGAATACCATGTGAAGATGAAGGCAGAAATTCGGATGTTATGTTGTCTACAAGCCAAGGAACAGCAAAGATTGCCAGCTAAACCACCAGAAGCTTCCAGAGAGGCCTGGAACAGATTCTACCTCATAGCTTTCAAAAGGAACCAGCCTTGCCAACATCTTGACCTTGGACTTAGCCTCCAGAACTTTGAGGCAATATATTTAAGCCACCCAGTTTGCAGTACTTTGTTACAGCAGCTCTAACAAACTAATACACTTGGTGTCCCTGACCTGGTAATCAATGCCTTGAGCAGTTATAATATCCCATAAAAAAAGAAAAAAATATAGTATTCTATAGAAAGAAAATAAATCACAGGGTTACTCTTGTGTATATGTGAGAACCACAACTGCTATGGTTTGAATGTTTGTGTCCCTCCAAAATTCACGTTGAAACTTAATCCCCAGTGGCTGGGCCTGGTGTCACGCCTATAATCCCAGCACTTTGGGAGGCTGAGGCCAGCAGATCACTTGAGGTCAAGAGTGCTAGACCAACCTGGTCAACATGGTGAACCCTTGTCTCTACTAAAAATACAAAAATTAGCTGGGCATGATGGCACTCACCTGTAATCCCAGCTACTCAGGAGGCTGAGACAGGAGAATCATTTGAACCTAGGAGGTGAAGTTTGCAGTTGGCAAAGATCGTGCCACTGCCCTGTAGCCTGGAAGACAGAGCAAGACTCCATCTCAAAAAAAAAAAAAAAAGCTTAAGGAAGCCTATTTAGCCCTTTTTACCCTTCCACCAAATGAGGACACAGCAGCAAGGTGCCACATATGAAGCAGAGAGTGAGCCTTCACTAGACATTGAATCTTCTGGTGTCTTCATCTTAGAATTCCTGCCTCCAGACAGTATGAAATGGTTTTTTGTTTCTTTATAAATTACCCAGTTTGAGATATTTTTTCATAGCAGCAGGAATGGACAAAGACAATGGCCAAGTTGAAAAGGTCTATTTTTTTCTTCCTTGCAAATTCTATATCAAACCATACACATTTTCTGCTATTCATGGGATACTTTGCTGCAATTCTGTGTCTGGTAGGATTTTTGTGCATATGTACATGTGCATGTGTGTGTACTCACAGGCACGTGTAAGTGAATTCTAATTCATTCTTTCAATAGATTACAACTCTTGATACCAAAAAGACAGACTAGAACTCATTATTCTCTAACTGAATTTAAATCTCTTAGCTGTTTCAGCATACATATGGTCACATCTACAATACACAAAAATTATATTCAGACTTTTGAGTAAGAATCTCAATAATTGCTCACACTTCCTATATGGATATCAGAAAGATATTAATCATAGAAAGCTATAAAGGGACCCAGTTAAGTAGAAAAGGCTTCTGAGGAATATAGATGCCTAAGATGAAGACTGATGGGCTAAAAATTTCCATTCATTTCTAGCTTTTCGTATAATCTTAGACTGTGGAGCTCTTAATACATGTTATACTTCAAAAACACAGATGCAAAAATACTTTTGTTTGGTTCAGATGCATGGCTTCAGAAAGCTATATGAATCTAGTGGTTTTATAAGAATTGCTTCATCTATTCTAACACTACACTTTTGTCCCTTTGAAGAATTTCTTCACTTGTGCTCTGATGATTTCTGTGGTTCCTTCCATTTATGAAATGCTGTCAGTCTAACTTAAGTCATGGCAAAGCTCCTCATTTCTTTAGGGATGTTTCTGGAATCATCGGTAGTTATTTCACAATTGTCATAGTTCTAGCACTATGAATTTTTCAAATATGACCCTTTTCAAGGGTGACATTCTGACATAAGCCTTTGGTATGGTTTGGCTCTGTGTCCCCACCCAAATCTCATGTTGATTTTTCATTCCCAATGTTGGAGATAGGACTTGGTGGGATGCAATTTGCTCATGGGGGTGGTTTCGAATGGTTTAGCACCATCTTCCTATTGCTGTCTCTTGATAGAGTTCTCAAGGGATCTGGTTGTTTAAAAGTGTGTGGCACCTTCCTCCTTCACTCTCCCTCTCCTGCTGGCCATGTAAATATGTGCCTGCTTCCCCTTTGCCTTCTGCCATAATTGTAAGTTTCCCAAGGACTCCCCAGAAGCAGAAGCCTGTACAGCCTGCAGAATGGCAGCCAATTATGACTCTTTTCTTTATAAATTTTTTTTTTTTTGAGACTGAGTCTCACTATGTAGCCCAGGCTGGAGTGCAGTGGCACAGTCTCAGCTCACTGCAACCTCCACCTCCCAGGTTCAAGTGATTCTCCTGCCTTGGCCTCCCAAGTAGCTGGAACTACAGGCACAGGCCACCACGACTGGCTAATTTTTTTGTATTTTTAGTAGACACAGGGGTTTCATTATGTTGGGCAGGCTGGTCTTGAACTCCTGACCTCAGGTGATCCACATGCCTCAGCCTCCCAAAGTGCTGGGATTACAGATGTGAGCCACCGGGCCCAGCCTTTTCTTTATAAATTACCCAGTCTCAGGTGTGTCTTTTTTTTTTTCTTTGTGATGGAGTCTTGCTCTTTCTCCCAGGCTGGAGTGCAGCGATGTGATCTATGCTCACTGCAACTTCTGCCTTCTGTATCCAAGCTATTTTCCTGCCTCAGCCTCCCAGGAAACTGGGATTACAGGCACATGCCACCACACCAGTTAATTTTTTTTGTATTTTTAGTAGAGATGGGGTTCACCATGTTGGTCAGGCAGGTCTCAAACTCTTGATCTCAAGTGATCCACCCCACTTCGGCCTCCCAAAGTGCCGGGATTACAGGCGTGAGCCACCACACCTGGCTAGGTGTGTCTTTAAACAGTGGGAGAATGAACTAATGCAGCCTTCATCGATGAATTCTAATAGCAAAATCATCTTGCAAACCTATCAAACAAGTCTGGCTTTCATTATCAAACATTTAACTCTCCATGCCTCTGATTATATACTCTGACTAAAAACACGGTAATTAAGAGATCAATAGATCTGAATAAAATGGGAATAATAGTTTTTATGCTTATTAATGTGTAGAAATTTATGTATATCTGGATGTCTGCAATTAGTGCTCTATGATAATGAAGCATAATGCATGTTCTGCTTGAAAAGAAGCTCATCTTGCAAAGATTAAGGGTTTTTGCTTGTTTTGCTTTTTGTTTTTGTTTTTGTTTTTGTTTTGAGATGGAGCTGTCCCCCAGGCTGGAGTGCAGTAGTGCAATCTTGGTTCGCTGCAACCTCTGCCTCCTAGGTTCAAGCAATTCTCCTACCTCAGCCTCCTGAGTAGCTTGGATTACAGTGGGCACCATGATGCCTGGCTATTTTTTTTTTTTAGTAGAGACGGGGTTTCACCATGTTGGCCAGGCTGGTCTCAAATTCCTGACCTCAAGTGATCCGCCCACCTCAGCCTCCCAAAGTGCTGGGATTACAGACATGAGCCACCACGCCCAGCCCAAGATTAAGGTTTTAGAACAGTTCCTTTTTGCAAAAGGTAAAGTAACTGGTGATAAATAAGGAGCTTGTGTTCATTCTAAAGATGACTGTGGTTTATAACCAGATGCCGTAGGGCCGGTGACAAAACTCTTCCACTTGCTTAGGCACACCATTTGGAGTGAAAGGTCATTATACAGAACATTCAACTTCTATAGTGGTAGAGAAAGAATGGGGACTTCAGATTTTCTTCTTCAGATTCACGTATTATAAAGACAAACAAATGAAAATCGAAATGAACTGCCAGGAGCTCAAAGGACATAGCTCTGACAGTATCATCCTGAAAAACTTAGTTCACCCAGTGCCATGGAAGTTCTGATAAACACCAGAGGAGGCATTCATCCAGGGATAAAATTTATCCCATAAAAAGAATCATTTCTTTAGGGATGCGTCTGGAACTATCAACAGTTATCTCACAAACAGTTCAGAGAATGATTCCATAGTTCATAATTTATCGTTTCAATTTACACTTGAAAAGATAAATTATGAACTATGGAATCATTCTGGTAATTTCATTTTCAAAACCCAGAGACATTTAAGTAGAACTGTGACTTATGTCACAAAAATGATAATAACCAGTGATCAAGTTTAATCTGATTCCAGATTTTCTAATAGTGCTAATAGCATTAAAGTGTTTGGCTTCAAGAAATGATGTAAATAGCACATTTTTAAAATGCCAGTATTTTTATGATCTCATTTCATATCTGTCAGCTCAGGTTACTCAAGACATCCATTATTGTATACTGAACATTGGTCCATTTATTTGATTTTGCTTGGATGCACCTGCTTCTATTAAAACGTGTGCTGAGTTAGGTTCTTGAATTATGATAGTGAATTTCTTAACATTCACACATGTGGCAAACAGAATTGTTTTGATATTTACTAATTCATTTCTTTTATAATCTTACAGTTCAGGCTGCCAAACACAAACTCAGTGAGACTCTATAAAAGCAGGGAAGGATGAACTATTTAATATTGTTAATTATTCCTGTTTTGTTCACAGTGATAATCTGTCTTAAGACACCCCAAAACATGCCCTGAGTTTGGATTCTGCTCTCTCCTTTAACTGTCCAATATTAGCAGATATGCAAGAACTCAGGAAGACAACTGTTGATAAAGTATCGGCTAGTATCCAAAAAGATCCAAGGCTCATATGTATCTGAGAATAATCACATCCTTCATCTCACCCTGCAATAGAAGGAGTGCTCCTTTTCCATGTGCTCACCTGAGGATGTGCTGTCCATATTTCTCTTTAAGGGTTGGGCTATGCTTACGCTGTACATGTGCACGCCCCCTCCCAAACCTGGTATAGAGTGTCCAGATGATCTCCCCTTCCTTCCCTCAAACCTCAGCTTGGATATCACTTCTTCTGGGAAGGCTTCTTGACCATGCTAAGGCAGGGGTCAGGGCTGCCACATTGCACAGCTACAGGGGGACATCATTGGTGTTGCGTTTTGAGTGAATGCTGACCCCTTTTGGAATTAGGCCATGGAGCAGCCCTCCTGCAGGCCCTTCTTCTCTGCCTCGGTAGCACTCTGGATTTACTTCTTCCAGTGACTTCACTGCTAGATTGTAATTGCCCGTTTCCTTGAATGCCTCTCCTCCTCCAAGGCAGGGACTATATCATAGAACACTGAACTTGACGCAGATGGTGTGCTCAGTAAAAGCTCCTAAAGGACTGAACATGTTGTTGAGTTGGGTGGCCCTGGGTCCTGCATTTCCTGAGGGGCAGCCCCGATGAGCCGGTTGCTGTGGTCTTATTTTGGAAGAGGGACGCAACTAAACCCATATAGAGGGCGTCCTATTTCTTGTCACTTTTGAGCATCACCTACTGCCAGGCCCCACATCCTTGTGTACTTTCTCAGGGAATGGGACCACCTTGGGAGCTAGAATGGGAGAGAGCGTGGCTGAATAAATCCAGGAGTCCCAGCCCTCCTCCAACCCCTTCTCTTTAATGAAGGAGTCCTGTAAGTCCTAAGTTCAATTTTTAGTGTCAGATGATTCTTTAATCAGGAAGGTCTGACTTAATATTTATTTATTTATTTAATATTTAATGAGCATAAAAATATATATGGAAGTATCAAAAAAATCATTGAAATCAAAAAAGTTGGTTCTGCTTTGTTGAAAACAAATCCTTCTGCTGTAGTACATTTTTCCATTAAAAAAAGTTGATTTTCAGAGTCCTGCCAACAACACTCTAAATGTAAGTGCTAGATTTGCAAATAGGCTTATATTCATATTTAGAGAATATGCATATTCAGAGACTTATTATTCAGGAAATATTTGGTTATCTTCAGACTAAGTAAAACTTACGGCTAAAAATAAGAGGGGTAACATATAAATAGTGGGGGAAAGTTAGGGAGCATGGACAGCAGCCGTGGCAAGAATAGAATTGAGCGGAAGAGGTAGAGAGAACTGCGTGTTATTTTCTGTTTTGGTTTTATGTCTTCACCACTACCTGAAGTTCCATTCCATTCCATTCAATTTAACAAACATTAGCCGGGTGCCTGGCACACAGAGAATCTGAAAATCCAATCTTGGCCCCCATGTTTTTAGAGCTGGATGGGCAAGATATAATGGAATAAGGTTGCCTCTCCAACATCCTCTCCTCCAGCATGATGAAACTACTCTGTAGTTGAGGGGTTGGACTTCAGTTCCATGGGCAGCTTTGATTGGTGTAAACCTGTCAAGGTAGCCCTACTCCCTGCCAGCGATTGGTTCAGATACCCAGGGCCAAGCCTGGCATGGCATTCCTTAGGCCACAGTGGCTGATTCAGGAATGATGCTGACTCCATTTAGGCCAACGAGATACAAACGGGAGTTTTCTGAGGGTTCCAAGGAAAGTTTCCTGTTTCCAGAAATAGAGAATAGACAGTAGAGTATTCTTATAGTCCCTATTCAGGATGGGAGGCCCTGAACCATTGCACCCTCTTGCTGTTTGCCTTGGGATAACGTCACAAACACAAATCAGTAGAGTCAACAAAATCACAGAGAAATAGATTAAGAACTCTGATCCAACTTTGCTTGAACCTGCACTACTCCTTAACTCTTAGTTACATGAGTCAGTATATCTTTTTTCTTGTTAAGAGGATTCAAATTGGCTTTTCTCATCCTGATTCAAGTGATAAGCACACTGGTACCTGCAACACTGGTCAGAAGATGAGACATAATGTAAAGATTACCCAGAAAAACAAAGCAGGGTCTAGCAGGGATGAGATCCTGTACCGAGGAGTAATAGAATGCAAATAATAAAAATATTATAAATTGGAAGGTAAACTAGGCCTACAAAAATGAATACCTAACAAAACAAATAGCAACCATTGAATAAGAGAAACCTAAGTTGGAAATGAATCATAGAATTTGAGAGGTAGACAAGATCTCAAAGCTTAGATAGGAAAACCCCTAGATTTCCTGTACAGAAATAGGTTCTGAGGGGTTAAGTAACTTGCTGAAAATCACACAGCTAAGCTGAGCAAGGCTGAGGACCCGGCTTCCTTGAATTCCAAATGGGGTTCTTTCTGCTGCATTACATAGTTTCCTCTCTGAAGACATAAAATGAAATAGGAAAATGGTATTTCTAAATGTCAGCATAGGAAGAAGAGTGAGGAAAATACTGCATTTTTATTTAACGGGGATTTTGGAGGCTCATAATAGAAATTTTGGATGTTTTGTTTTTAAATAAGACCGTGGCCTTTACTAAAAGGTTGAGCATATGCTGCAGCGTGGAACCACCTGGGGTAGCACTGTTGCTAAGCGCCCCACCAAAAGCAAGGCAGGGCTGGTTCAACCCATGCTCACCACAAACCCGTGACCTGGCTCCAGCTGTTAATTAGCTGGCTCTTGCTAACGTTAAACTCTGTACATTCTTTACAGGATCAAAAGTCAATCCATACGGAGTCAGACCAATAGCGCATTCCTCCTGATGTCCACCCCAACGCTGGCACTGTTTTTCTCTCTTCTTCTACATATTAAATGAGGTAGGAAATTCCAATGAACCACAGTGCTAAAACAGCAATAAAACAGATCTCCAAGAACTGGATTCTGTCTCAGGTGTTCTATTTTAATTGCTCTAAGATCTTAAACACGTTATTGTATCTCTGAGACTCCATTTCCTTGTCTATTAAATAACAAATGCCCTGCCTCCATTCAGGGTTGCTGTGAAGATCAAAAGAGCTAATGATTGTGAAAGCAGTAGGTGAATTCTACAGCCCTGTGATCTAACTTCAGGCCCCTCAGTTTAAAGACCAGGGAGCCCAAAGCTACCGGGTGATTTCCTTGGGTCGCCCAGTCTCTTAGTGACAGGTAGAACTACCCCTTCCTAAGAATGAGGAGTGACAACCTCCAGGACAGAGATTCATAATTACATTCAAATCAGCCACAAGATTTGCTAGATCTAGTCAATAGCTGCCTTACAAAGCTATATGTGCATGTTGGATTCTACTTTCTCTTTTTTAATGATGTTCCGAATGTAATAAAACATTATACGCAGGGTCAAGAGAGAGCAGTGTGAACAATCTACCCCAAAGACATCCATTTCAAAAACAGTTTCCAGTGCTATTCTGCTTCCTGGCTAATGAAAGAAAACATTCTCAAAGAACAAAAACAAATTTCAACAAAGGAAATGCAACTATTCCTTGTGAACTTGCATTAATATTACAGCCATTCAATACGTTATCCTGTTCTTTGGAGCTTTTATAAGTTCTCTTTTACCCCTGAATTTGAGAGCCCTGCAACTTGAATACTTGAGGGATTTATTCACACGTAGAGTCTCCAGGGTTAACAATTTAAACAAGTGACATCTCTGCTTCACTAAAAGGACTCTGAGATCTCACGGCCTATCATATTAACCTTCTTTCTATACTTTATATATTTGTGTGTTTGTAGCTTTCCACAGAGGGATTTGAAGCAGTTTTTCAAATATAGGCTCTGCTAAAGAATAAAATAAACTGAAATGAATTTGAGGAAGGAAAAAAATCTGGATAAAAATATGTGCTGGGTACAGTGGATCACGCCTGTAACCCTAGCACGTTGGGGAGGCTGAGGCATGGGAATTACTTGAGGCCAGGAGTCTGAAACCAGCCTGGGCAACACAGTGAGACCTTGTCTCTAGAACAAACAAAACATTAAAATTAGCTGGGCATGGTAATGTGCACATAGAGTCCCAGCTACTCAAGAGACTGAAGTGGGAGGTTGGCTTGAGCCCGTGAGGCACAACTGCAGTGAGCTATACACACCACTGCACTCCAGCCTGGGAGACAGAGCGAGACCCTGTCTCAAAAAATAAATAAATAAATAAATAAAAGAAGATGTGCTGGTTTGCTAGATATATATATATGTATATGCATATTTGAATATACGTGTGTGTGTGTGTGTGTGTCTGTACACATATACATACATACCCAATAGCCCAATTCGCCTGCAAGCAGTGGTAGAGAAAAAAAGACTCTAAGCTTCCTCACAGCCAGTGCAAAGACAAGTCATTGCCACCTAGTGATTGCCGTTTGGCTTATAGTCAGCAGCCCATGCTGAGCTAGAGAGAAGGGGTGGAAAGCAAGCTCGGCTTATAGCCAGTGCCGAATGTGCAGCCATATAGTGAAAGCCTTCATCTGCACCCTGAACTCTGAATATTCACTTTTAAAACATCCATCCGTCATCCATCCAGTGAGCCCAGGAGAGTGGCTGCTTAACCTCTGGGCTGAGTAACTCATCTACAGATTCACCTACCCCAAGCAAAGTGGGTAATATCTAAACTCAAAGGCTGCATTTGCTCTACAGAAACCACTTGCAGAGTCTGCTGCCTTGGTAATGTATCGCCCTAGGCAACTGCTTGTTCTGACTCTCTTCTTTTTTCCAGCTGGAGTCATTGTTCTGACTCATTTGTATGAGTTAATGCTTCTTGGGTACCCAGAAACCTATTCCCAGAGCTCACTCATTAGTCAAGTTGTTTTTTTCACTAATCAGTTATGTTCTCTTTAAACTAGCTAATCTGAAGAAAAGCAAATTAACTAATTTGGAGAAGGGTGTTTAAATCATTGTAATGTAATGTTTTCATGAAAAGTGCTTCTGTGAATGAGGGTCAGGTTGTATATGTGGATCATTCAAGACGCACTGGAGTTTGAGGACTGGGTCCTTAGCTTGTGCTCCCCACCTAGACTTTTTTTTTTCTTTTTTTTTTTTTTAAACAAGGTCTTGCTCTGTCACCCAGCCTGGAGTGCCACTGCGGGATCTCAGTTCACTGTAGTCTCCACCTCCTGAGCTCAAGCCATCCTACTTACCTCAGTGTTCCGAGTAGCTGGGACTACAGGTGTGCACCACCACACCTGGATAATTTTTTTATTTTTTGTAGAGATGAGGTCCCACTGTGTTGCCCAGGCTGGTCTTGAACTCCCGGGCACAAGCAATTCTCCTGCCTCGATCTCCCAAAGTGCTGGGATTACAGGTGTGAGCCACCACACCCAGCCCTCACCTAGACTTTCTTCCCTCTTCGGGTGTTCCTCTTTGACAGCTGTGTCATATAAACCACTTCTGTCCTTGTTGAAAGAAGAAATTGTGCAATGCCAGGACAATAGGTTTGCAGGGGTGGTGAGCTTGTCTTATATGAAATAGTCAAAGAATGGGCAGGACCAGTCAGGCAGCTTGATTCAGCAGTGTGTATAATCATTACTCTGTGATCATTTTTATAGTCACCATCTGCTTACTAATAATGTTTTTAAAACAGGACCTTAAATCAGCCTCTACAGATTGCTTGTGTTAAATTATTTGGTCTGTCTCACAACTGGTGAGAACTTTTCAAAGAAAATTTTTTAATTCATTTACACAGACTTGAATGTTTAAATTAGATGAACATATCATCACTTTTATTTTAGTCACAGTTTTCTTCTCTTGTTTTGATGTGCTGTTTGACTTTTTGCCTTGCCAACCCAGATTCAACTGTCTTCAAAGATATCTTCAGCTATCATTTTAAAAATCAGCTTTCTTTTCTTTAGATAATTCTGCAACGTGAAGAATTAAAACAATATTGTCTGGTTGTGCTGTTGACTTCTGGGCAATCTTCAGGAAGCTAAGTCATTTTCATGTGGCTGCTTAGGCTTTAGGGCAAGGTTCCCATAACCATATGCTCTTTTTGGAGAATGATGATAATTCTGTCTGTTTTTCTTTCCTATTCTTCATGATATAGAAAATATAAGCTGTCCAGGGGATATAAATTACTAAGAGTCTATATGCCTTTAAAAGTGCATCTCTTAGTCAAAAGATTTGTATTATTTTTGCTGAATAGTATAGTTTAGGAAAAGGAACTATAAATCTATGAAACTGATATCTATCAAAATATTTTCTATGGGTTCTAATTTTTTTCTTTTTTCTTTCTTTCTTTCTTTTTTTTTTTTTTAATAAAGACGGGGTTTCACCACGTTGGTCAGGCTGGTCTTGAACTCCCGACCTCAGGTGATCCACCCGCCTTGGCCTCCCAAAGTACTTAGATTACAGGTGTAAGCCACCATGCCCGGCCAAGGGTTCTAATTTTTTTCTTGTCCATCTGTTGCCACAAACTTACAAATGAGAAATAGCAATTATTATGAAAGCACAAAAACCAAAGAGTAATTCCTTCCAGTTTTAGAATAGGTTATATTATTTTGTATGTCTTCGTCTGAAGATGTAAAATATCAGTGGAAGTCTCAATGACTCTATGAAGTAGATAATTTATTCTTTTACAGATAAAGGTAATGACATACTAAGAGGTTAATTAGGTCCTGGGATCATGTTGTCACACCCAAAGGTAGATTTTAAAGCTCAAATTCAAGGATCGGAAGTACAATTTGCCACCAAACCACTTCAATAGACATTTCCAGATTCTGACATCAAGGCTGCATTTGATTTAAGGATCCAAAGGTTGACTGGCCAAAATTTTTCTCCATCTCTCCTGTCTTCCCCCATTTAATCAAATACACTGTAGAATGAAAAATAGGTTTTTTAGCTGTCTTGCTCTCTCAAAAGTTTCATGTGTAAAGCAGAGATTATAATACTAATACTTATCTCACAGAGTTGAGAAGGAAATGACAAATGTAAAGACCTTATTATATGCCCAGTAACTTAATAAGTACTGGACAGTGAGCCCTCCATATCCCCAGGTCTGCATCCAAGGACTCAACCAACCTCGAGTAGAAAATATTCAAACAAATAAAAATAAAAAACAATGCAATATAACCCTATTTACATTGTATTAGGTATTATAAGATTACTTATAATTTAGAGATGATTTAAAGTATATGGGAGCATGCAAACACTATGCCATTTTATAAAAGGAGCTTTAGCACCTTGGATTTCGGTATCCATGAGGGGGTCCTGGAACCAATCCCCATGGATACTAAGACATCACTAGAAATGGTAACTACTATTATCAAGATGATCAGCACGTAAAGGAATGAAATGAAGGACGTCAAAACCTCTTAACTTGCAGCAGGTCAAAAGAGTGCTTGCTGGCTGGTGGGTGTGGGGGGTGCACACTTATAGTACCAGCTACTCAGAAGGCTAAGGTAGGAGAATTGCTTGAGACCAGAAGTTTGAAACTAGCCTGGGGCAACATAGTGAGAAAGTGTCTTCTGTTGTTTCCAAAAGATTGGAAAGAAGGGGAAAACTCTTCCGTAGACATACAATCTTGGAGCAGACATTCTATCCCCTATTATTATCTACCTACCTATTACCTAGTTAATATCTGTATATTTATTATCTATTATTACCTATTTTCTATCTGTTATTTATTATTATTGCCTGTTACCCTATTATCTGAGAATAAAGCTTTTATCCTGTAATTATCCTATTTATCCATGGCCAACTGACAAGGACCAAAGACTTTATCACAGGGATAACAGAAGAAACACTGAACCACTTATGAAATCGCCAATGTTTGATGTCATTTTAACTAAATAAGCAGCAATTTCATATGATTCAGCCTGACAGAACTCAAATCCAGATACAACCAGGCAAAGGATTCAAAATCAAAGCAGACAGTCTATTTTCTATTGCTGCTTCTCACTTACTTCCAAAACGTCAAATAACCATATAGTAAGAAACAATAGTATAGTAAATAGTGGTTCACCAGGGCTATTGGAGTTTTAGAAAGTGTTGATATAATTAATTCCATATAATTTCAGTTTGCTGCTTTTTCCATTTTCAAAAGCCATTTTAGATTTAGGAAATGGCATCTTCTAAATATAAAATATAAGTAAATATCACATGAGTTTTTTAAAAAAAGAATTATAGTTATTTCTAGCATGAAAGGCCATTCTCTCTCTCTGTTTTTAAGACAGGGTCTCACTCTGTCACCCAGGCTGGAGTGCAGTGGCCCGATCGTAGCTCACTGCAGCCTCAGTCTCCTGGGCTCAAGAGATCCTCCCACCTCAGACTTCCAAGTAGCTGGGACCACAAGCCCATGCCACCACATCTGGCTTTTTTTTTTTATTTTTAATTTGCTGTAGAGACAGAATCTCACTATGTTGCCCAGCCTGGTCCATTGTCTCTAAATGGGATACAGATATGTTAACAGTTTATCATAGATCAGCTTTGCTTTTATGGGACAAGGTTATTTTTAAATAAAATTCTCTACTGCCTTAGACTATATATTCTTGTTATGTGTTAAATATCTCTATTTTTGAAGAGAATTTTAACAAGATAATTTTGTACCTTCTTTCTTGCTGTTTTCTGCTTCCTTAATTGGTCACCTAGCTAATGGAGCTTTCTATTTGAAACATTGCAGCTTCCCTGACAAGGGGAAGGAGTCAACATGCTGTAATTATAGCTGTCTTTGTGGCTCGGATTATTATTCTGTCGATCTGACTTTCATATAAATGGAGCAGCTACCCACTGTAGTGTATGTGCACTGTGCACCCAGAGTAAGCTCAGCCTCCTAGTGACATGACGTGCCCTCCAACACACAATTACATTTCATGGCAGTTGAGAGGCTTTCCAATGTAGCATCTTTAATACAATTTTCCCTGCCAAAGTTTTACAAATTGCACATGCTGGCAAACGATCAGCGAATCAACAATATTATTCACAACTGGATCCTCTCAGGAAAACAAGTTGGAGTATTAACCTGAGGTTTTCTGAAAAGCTCCCATGGTGCCTTTGCTGAAAAGATGTTAGACCAAGCAGCTCCTGATATGGAAACCAGCGGTTTGAACTGTAACTCAGTTAGATAAGTCAATAGGGGGAAGGCTATGATGTCGTGATGCAGGAAATGACTAAACACTTAATGCTCATTGCTTTGCATATTCCTGGAGTTAGGGAGGGGGTGTGGATGGCATTGTGTGGGCACCAATGGTAACCCAGGTCAGTGAGACTTTAAAGGGACCATTACTTTGTCCTTCTTTCTAGAATTTTAGGCATTAAAAAGTGTTAACTTGTGGTCAGGCATGGTGGCTCATGCCTGTAATCCCAGCACTTTGAGAGGCCAAGGCAGGAGGATCACTCGAGCCTAGGAGTTCGAGATCAGCCTGGGCATCATGATGAAACCCTGACTACAAAAAATACAAAAATGAGCCAGGAGTGGTGGCATGCACACCTGTAGTCCCAGCTAAGAGATGGGAACATCCCTTGAACCCAGAAGGTTGAGCTACAGTGAGCCATGATGGTGCCACTGCACTGTGGCCTGGGTGACAGAGCAAGACCGTGTCTCAAATAATAAAATAAAATAAAGTATTAACTTGTCCAAGATCCTGCTTCACAGCAGTCATTGATGAGACAAATGAAACATTTTGCAACACCTTAAGAAAACAATCCCATCAGTGTGGCAGAGCTGGTTTTGTCATCCCACCGCCTAAAAAGCCGTGAGACCTCATCAGCCATGGAAGAATCTTTGTAAAGCTGAAGGGATTTGGCCCTTTAATGATGCGCAAAGACATGTGCATGGATTTTGCAAGTTCCTACTTTCACCTTCATAAATGTTGGATTTCATCCATGTTTTAACCGATTAGAGTTTTAAACAAAATAAATACAGATACCGTAGTACGTAATTTCAGAGATTTTTTTAAATACAAAAATGTATATGAGCCCCAAAATGTATTTGGGCTATGTGCTGCAATTGATTTGATTGATTTTTCACAATATGAGGAATCCAGGCCGCAGCTGACCTGGGAGTTAAGAATGATTTTTTTATATTTATAAAGGGTTGTAGAAAAGGAAGAAGAATGGGCAGAGACCATTTGTGGCTGGCAAAGCTTAAAGTATTTCCTAGCGGATCCTTTCAAAGGTAAAGTTTGCCCACTCCTGTAGTAAGCAGCTCTCCTGCTGTGCACAGTCTGTGTGCCGTCTCAGACTATGCAAAGGTGAATAAAACCATCCCTGCCCCTGAGCAATTTACAATCTGCATCTAAGGGGCACCGTGCCTAGTAAGCAAAAGGCAAAAGAAGATGGCGCCAGATAAGGGCTTCAAAGGAAGAGAGACCAGGCTTGGTGGGGAAATAGGGAGGGGCTTGTTAGCAGGTGTTTCTTAGATGAACCTTGAAGATAAAAAGACATTTTGAAGAGTAAGGGTGAGTGAGATGGGGAGGGGGTCAGCTCTGTGTCCTGGAACCAGTGAGTGGTTCCATTGCCAAAGCACCCAGGGAGGCTAGAGGGTGGATTCCAAGACCGGAAAGTGAGGTGAGGGTCGTAGGCTGGAGACCATGATGAGGGGTGTGTACAGAGGAAGAGGAGAGATTCCCGCACTTAGAGGCCAAAAGGACAACACAGTTTGCATTTTTGCTTTGGTGTTAGAAAGAACCATAGCCGCATATGGTTACACAGAAGGGTTTTATGATATTCAGTGAAAAATGAGGAAAATAGTCTCTCTTAGGTTCAGCACCTAGGAAATGAGTGGCTCTTGGCTATAAGTCAATGAACAACATTAATCTATGCAGTTACCAAGTCACCATTAACACATAAAGCACTGCTGGGTTCAATCTATTCATCAGAATTCTCGAAAGTCCTATTTTATTTCAGAGGCGAGGCAGCTGAACTTGGTGAGGCTGCCAGGAACACCGAGTTCCGCCTCTGAATTTGCCCCTGACTCAGTGCCTGACCTTCGGCAAGCACTCAACGTCTCACTATCTCACTTTCCTCAGCCATAAAATGGGAATCACAGGCCTTAACCACCTCACAGGAGTGTCATAATGTCTGCAAAACCCTTTCAAGATAAGTGCTCCTGGAAACGGACAAGGTGGGGAGGGTTCTTTTTCAATCGTCTGGGGGGATATGAGGTTATCACAATTAAAATAGGAGACTACTTACGGTTTCTAAGAGTCAAGAGCTTTGTAAAACAGAAATGATTGTGGATGAATGATGCAAAGACTACAGATGACTAAAGGTACCCATAATCTACCGGTCAAAATCTCTGCCAGGATTTTCTAAATTAAAGTCAGGACATCTTTTTGTTGTTGTTTAAGGACGGAAGAGAATATTCAAAATCCAACAGCACCACCTTAGAGAATGTGGTGTCACATATCTGTTCTATGCGCATTTTAGATGCTTGGAATATTCTGCTCAATTCTCCTGGGTATTATTCAGTTATAAAGGTGCAGAAGGAAGCATCTCCTGAACTTTCTTTACTCTGTAGATTTTCCTAATCTGTCCTAGAGAGGGACTGCGGCAGGGTCTGCAGACAGAAGGGCTGCCTCATAGCCAACGGTCTTTGTGTGACCTCTGCCATCGGCCAATAGTGGCGGAAGAAGACACTAAAGTCTCTCGAGAAAGTTGAAGACCCAACCCTGAGATGTACCCACACTGCACCTGGAGCAGACAATTGGGCTAAAAGGCAAGTTCTGCTCTGCTCTGGAAAGTGAGTGGTAAAATATTTCTTAGGATCCTGCTGAGAACACTTGCCATTTTTACCTCCTCTCTCTCTCTCCTTTTCTTTCTTAAAGAAATTTTTACCTTACAGTTGTCCAGAGAGGAAAGACAGGCCAAAATAGTTTAATATGCTAGCTTACTGGGAGAACAACAGCTTAAGCCACAAAGCCCTGAGTTTGACCCTAGAACTCTGTGGCTACTGATGACTCATCTTGAAAATTATCAGATTGAATCTTCTCTACTGGTTTGATAACAGCTGATGAGTGGAAAAAGAATGCCAATCAAATGCACATGCGTAATAAGCAGCATCCTTATTCCCCCTCTGCACATCTGTTCTTGGATCACCTACACTTCCCTGTCTGTTGAAGAAGATGCGCTATCCATGCAATTCTTGTGGACTGGTTGTTAAGAATAGGTGGATAAACTGTCTTTAGGCCCTTAGAGTGCGGTGCCTGTGTGAAGAGGGGAATGAGGCAGAAGTAGCAGTCAGAGGTGGCTGGAGTAGGAGACAGTGCTTGCTAATGAAATCTTGATTTTTCTGTGGCTTTTCCGTGCAGTTGGGTGGCTAAGTAGGAAAGCCATTGGAACTTCACTACATCAATTCTGCCTTTCTTGTTTTTTGGAACTCTAAGTCACCAAGGCTCCCTGCCACCCTATCCATCTATAACTTTTCATCACTTTTTCCTCAGAGTAAGAAGTGTGTCCCAGAAAATGTGCCTCTATGACTCAGCAACATTTCAAATCCATCTGAGCCTTCCCAGTGTTCCAAAAGAAATACTGATTTGAATTCAGCTGCTTAAAAAACCAGTCTCTAAGCAGACGGCTTGAAATTTCCTTACAACAAAGGTTTAGGCTCTGGAGGGGTAATCAGTTGTCTTTAATTGTTTTTATTTTTCAGTTAATTCATTTGCCACCTGTTTGTGTGTGATTTTTTGAGCCCAATACTCTGCTAAATTAACCTTGATTTTCTTTCTTTCTTTTTTTTTTTTTTTTGAGACAGCCTTGCTCTGTTGCCCAGGCTGGAATATAGTGGCGCGATCTCGGCTCACTGCAAACTCCGCCTCCAGAGTTCAAGCAATTCTCCTGCCTTAGCCTCCTGAGTAGCTGGGATTACAGGTGCCCACCACCACACCCAGCTAATTTTTGTATTTTCAGTAGAGACAGGGTTTCGCTATGTTGGACAAGCTGGTCTTGAACTCCTGACCTCAGCCTCGGTCTCCCAAAGTGCTGGGATTACAAGCATGAGCCACCATGCCTGGCCTTACCTTGATTTTTAGTTTGTTTGTTTTGTTTTGAGACAGAGTCTCGCTCTGTTGCTCAGGCTGGAGTGCAGTGGCTTGATCTCTGCTCACTGCAACCTCCATCTCCAGGTTTAAGCAATTCTCCTGTCTCAGCCTCCCAAGTAGCTGGGACTACAGGCTTGGGCCACCATGCCCAGCTAATTTTTTGTATTTTTAGTAGAGACAGGGTTTCACGGTGTTGGGCAGTCTGGTCTTGAATTCCTGACCTTAGGTGATCCACCCATCTTGGCCTCCCAAAATGCTGTGATTACATGCGTGAGCTACCATGATCTGCCCCTACTTGATTTTTAAGTCAAGAGGGAACAAGTCCAAATTTCTATTCAGTTAAACTATATACCTTTGGACATTGAATCACTTTTAGATTCACTTAAAAATCATGTATGAATGACCCACATTTTCACTCCAACAGGAAGTTGTGTATATGTGCACAAAACATTAGATTGTTCACACCAGTGCTATTCATAATAGTCAAAAACTGGAAGCAACTCAAACATCCATCAACCATAGAATGGATAAATAAATCATGATATATTCATACCATGGAACATAACAGTGAGAATAAATGAACCACTGCTACACACAACAGATATGAATTTCACAAACAGAATGCTGAGCAACAGAAGCCAAACGCAGAAGGATACACATTTATGAATCCATTTGTATGAAGTTCATAAACAGACAAAATTAGTCAGCGGAGATGATTCTCATAGAAGTCTGAACAATGGTTGTCTTTAGGGAGGGGGATATAGTGACTGAAGTGGGTATAAAGGGTTTCTGGGGTTTGGTCATGGTACACAAGCATATTCACTCTGTGAAAATTCACTGAGCTGTGCAATAATGATTTTTCAAACTTTTATATATGTATGATATGTTCCAATAAAGTTTTACTGAAAAACATGCACAGTCATTGCTATAGTGTGAATGTTTGTGTCCCCCAGACTCACCAAATTCATATGTTGAAATCCTAACCCCCAAGGTGATGATATTAGGAGTTGAGGTGTTTGGTGATGATTAGGTCATGAAGGTGGAGCTCTTATGAATGGGATTCGTGCCCTTATGAAAGAGGCCAAGGGAGCTGGTTCACCCCTTTTGCCATGTGAGGACACACTGAAAAGACAGCCATCTATGAATAAGTAAATGGGTTCTCACCAGAGACAGAATCCGCCAGCACCTTGAACTTGGACATCCCAACCTCCAGCAGAGGAAGAAATTAAATTCTATTTATAAGCCACACAGTTTATGGCATTTTACTACAGCAGCCCAAATGGACTAAGAGAGTCATTATTACCATTATAGTTTAGTGTTATCACTTTTCTTCAGAATGAAAGTGATCAATATTGTGTGAATGTTTTTAACGTGCAAATAACAGGAGACTCAACTCAAAATGATTTAAGGGATTGGAAAACTTTTCCTTTAAAGGAATAAAGAGTAAAGATTGTAGTTTCTGCAGGCCGTGTGGCCTCTTGTCTTAACTACTCCATGTTGTTGCATGAAAGTGCAACATACATAATCAATGTGTAAACAAATGAACATGCCAGGGTTCCAATCAAACTTGACCTGCAAAAACAGGTGGGAAGCTCGATTTCTAGTTTGCTGACCTCTAATTTAAACAATAAGTGAATTTATTATCATACAAGTAACAAGAAGATCCAGGGAACGTAAGCTTCAGGGTTACTTGATTCAGCAGCTTTGCATCTCAATCCAGGACCTCAATTCTTTCCATTTGCTTGCTCAGCTTTGTGCAGGCCGTGTCCTCAGTCTTGACCCATCCCGGTCATGAGATGACCACAGCCCTTCACACATCATGTCTTCATGCAAGAGTGTCCACAGGCCACAAATGTCTCTTTCTTGTGTCCTCTTTCTAGAAGCATGGAGACTAACCTCACTTCCTTCTTTTCTTCCTTCCTTCCTTCTTTTCTTCCTTCCTTCCTTCTTTTCTTCCTTCCTTCCTTCTTTTCTTCCTTCCTTCCTTTTCTTCCTTCCTTCCTTCTTTTCTTCCTTCCTTCTTTTCTTCCTTCCTTCCTTCTTTTCTTCCTTCCTTCTTTTCTTCCTTCCTTCCTTCTTTTCTTCCTTCCTTCTTTTCTTCCTTCCTTCTTTTCTTTCTTCCTTCATTCCTTTCTTTCATATTTTGATTGAGACAGTCTCATTCTGTCACCCAGGCTGGAATGTAGTGGCACAATCTTGGCTCACTATAACCTCTAATTGCTTCTAGATTCAAGCAATTCTCCTGCCTCAGCCTCCAAGTAAGTAGCTGGGATTACAGGCTCCTGCGACCATACACAGCTAATTTTTGTATTTTTAATAGAGAGGGGGTTTCACCGTGTTGGCCAGGCTGGTCTCAAACTTCTGTCCTCAGGTGATCTGCCCACCTCCAGCCTCCCAAAGTGCTGGGATTACAGGCGTGAGCCACCTGGCCCATCAGGGAAAGCTTTTTTAGATGCCTCCTAAAAGACTTGATTCACTTCCTAAGGCTGAGAAAGCAGGTGAGGTGTGTGTGAGTGGTTGTTTTTAGGCAGGCAACCCACATCGTGATCTGCATTAGTTTCCTATTGCTACGTAACCAATTGCCACATAGTTCACAGCTTAAAACAACATATAAACTACCTCCCAGTTTCTGTGGCTCGGGAGTCTAAGCAAGGCTTGAGGTCTCCACACAGGCTCTCACAAGGCTGCAGTCAAGGTGTCTCCAGGCTTTTCTTCTGGGGCGTGGAATCCTCTTTCAAGCCTATGTAGTTGTTGGCAGAATCCACTTCCTTGCAGCTGTGGGACAGAGGTCCCTGTTTTCTTGCTGGCTGTCAGCTGAGGGTCACTCTTGGCTCCTAGAAGCCACTCACAGTTCTGTGCCCACCACACATCCCTCACCATGAGACACCCCGTTTCTTTAAGCCCAGCTGGAAAATGGCTTAGAGAATTGCTAAGAGCATCTCATATAATGTAATCTAATCAAAAGAGTGAGAGGGATTATATTCACAGGTTCCGCCTACAGTCAAGGGAGGCGGGATTATACAGCGCACATGAGCACCCTAGGAGACCCAACTCAAAATGGTTTAAGCCAGAGGTTGGCAAACTTCCTACAAAGGGATGGATAGTACAGATTGTGGGTCTTTCAGGTCATCCAGTTTCTCCTCTCAACTGCTCTGTGTTGTAGCACAAAAGCAGCCACTGATAATACATAAGCAAATAAACATGGCTGTGTTCTTTTTTAAAATTATTGTTATTTTTATTTTTTGAGGTGGAGTCTCGCTCTGTTGCCCAGGCTGGAGTACAGTGGCACGACCTCAGCTCACTACAACCTCTGCCTTCCAGGTTCAAGCAATTCTCCTGCCTCAGCCTCCAAGTAAGTAGCTGGGACTACAGGTGTGCGGGCCACCACACCTGGTTAATTTTTGTATTTTTAGTGGAGACAGGGTTTTGCCATGTTGGCCAGGCTGGTCTCGAACTCCTGACCTCAAGTGATCTGCTCACCTCAGCCTCCCAAACTGTTGGGATTATAGGCGTGAGCCACTGTGCGCAGCAACATAGCTTTGTTCTAGTCAAACTCAAGTGAACTTGGAGGCCATCTCAGAATTCTGCCTACTGGTAGCTCTCACCTGAAAAATTAAATCAGATAATATAACAGTAGAACATTACACGCTCAGAAGAGGAAATATGCTGTATTTGGCATACTCCTTGCTTGGAGGATAGACATTTAAAACACAGCTCCATAAACACAAAGTTTTGTTTTGTTTTAACTTTTATTTTAGGTTCAGGGGTACATGTGATGGTTTGTTACATAGGTAAACTCATGTCATGGGGGTTTGTTGTACAGATTATTTCATCACCCAGGAATTAAGCCCAGTTCCCAATAGTTATCTCCTTTCTGCTCCTCTCCCCTTCTCCCATCCTCCACCCTCAGGTAGACCACAGTATCTGTTATTTCCATCTCTGTGTTCATAAATTGTCATCATTTGGCTCCCACTTATAAATGAGAACATGTGGTATTTGGTTTTCTGTTTCTGCGTTCGTTTGCTGAGGATAATAGCCTCCACCTCCCCTTCATCCATGTTCCCACGAAAGACATGATCTTGTTGCTTTTTATGGCTGCACAGTTATCTATAGTGTGTATGTACCACATGTCTTTATCCAATCTGTCATTGATGGGCGTTTAGGTTGACTTTGCTATTGTGAATGTAAATATGTTTTTGTTAGTGTGAAGAGTGCTGCGATGAACATTCACATGCATGTGTCTTTATGGTAGAATGATTTATATTCCTTTGAGTATATACCCAGTAATGGGATTGCTGGGTTGAATGGCAGTTCTGCTTTTAGCTCTCTGAGGAATTGCCATACTGCTTTCCACAATCGTTGAACTAATTTACACTCCCACCAACAGTGTATAAGCATTCCGTTTTCTCCGCAACCTCACCAGCCTGTTATTTTTTTACTTTTTAATAACTGCCATTCTGACTGGGTGTGAGATGGTATCTCATTACAGTTCTGATTTGCATTTCCCTAATGATCAGTGATATTGAGCTTTTTTCATATGCTTTTTGGCCACATGTACGTCTTCTTTCAAAAAGTGTCTATTAATGTTCTTTGGCCACTTTTTAATGGGGCTCATAAACACAAAGTTAATGTGAAAGTCCTGAAGAATCAATTTTTTAGTTTCGCTCTTGTTGCCCAGGCTGGAGTGCAATGGCGCCATCTCGGCTCACTGCAACCTCTGGCTCCCAGGTTCAAGTGATTCTCCTGCCTCAGCCTCCTGATTAGCTGGGATTACAGGCATCTGCCACCACACCAGGCTAATTTTGTATTTTTAGTAGAGATGGGGTTTCACCATGTTAGTCAGGCTTGTCTCGAACTCCTGACCTCAGGTGATACACCTGCCTCAGCCTCCCAAAATGCTGGAATTACAGGCATGAGCCACCGCACCTAGCCTGGATTCTGGCTTTTACTCTATGCTTCAAAAGGTCTACCCTACTCCAAGATTATATTTAAAGATTATCTAATGGCTTATTCTAGTGCTGCCATGATTTTCTTTCTCTTTTGCTCTTTCTAAAACTGTTAATTCATCTGGAATTTATCATGGAACATGTAAGACTTGGATACAACTTTCCTTTTTTCCCCCAGAGGACTACTCAGATGCTCTGACATCATTTATTTGAACAGATCATCTTTTTTCATTGATAGGTGGTGGCATTTTATCATATACTAAATTTCTTTTTGTATTTGAGTCAATTTCTGGGCTTTACATTTATGATTCATTGAGGTGCCTTGTCTAGTCATATACCATACCCTTTTAGTTTTTATAGCTTTACATAATATTTTAATATCTGATACAACTAAGAAACCTTTATTTTATTTTCAGGATTTCTGTGTATTCTTGCTCATTTCTTTTTCCATATTATAATGAGCTATAATTTTTAAAAGTCCTTTTTAAAATTGAGTTTTTTGCATTATAAATTAGGAATAATTGACACCTTTATATAGTTGACTCTTTTTATCTAAAAATACATACATCCTTCCATTTGTTCAAGTTTTCTTCTGTGATTCTCAGTGGCATTTTATTTTATTCTTTTCATATATTCATATTCTAGTCTTTTCATATAGCTCTTTTCACTTTTTAAGCTTACTCCTAGGAATTTAATCTTTTTGTTCTAATATAAATAGGGTCCTTTCTTCTGTTTTTAACCCAATGTTGTTTTAAGGATTCTTAAAAGCTAAAAAAGCATTTATTCTATCTGAATAAATGAAATCTCATAAACACATAAGTAGCAATAGGTCTTGTAATTTAATTGTGTCCTAAATATTTCATTGGTAGGAAGAAAACAAACAAAAACCTTTCCCAAATTCATACAAGTAAAATGATACTAGGAATACATTAAAATGTCTCTTCTTAGGATTGGTTCTTTACCTCTTTCTTTCCTTCCTTCCTTCCTTCCTTTATTTATTTATTTATAGAGACAGGGTCTCATCATGTTGCCCAGGCTGCTCTCAAACACCTGTCCTCAAGCAATTTCCCCTCCTCAGCCTCCCCACATGCTGGGATTATAGGTGTGAGCCACGCACCTGGCCTTAAGATTGGTTCTTGATTGACTTTTGAACCTTAAAATAGGATCCATCTAATTTTCTCATTCTTGCAAGTCACTCACTGTTCATATTTTGCCTAGTTGGGTACACATATTTTTCTCAGGGTGTTCTACTAATTGCTTACGTCTCCCTAGGGGAAGGCTGGTAGCTCAGCTGTTCTGATTATTTCTCACCTATATCTTAAAACACAAATGCTTCTAGTAAGTAGAACTCCCAAATCAAGCAGAAGAGGTAGCTGATGCCTCCCCTTCTTCCCTACCTGCAGGTTTCCATCATCATAACCTGCAAAAGCAGTCATAGCCTGGGAAAGCAGTACTTATGGAGGAAATTAAAGCTCTACCAGAACCAAGGACATTTCCCAGGTCAGCTGCAAAGAAGAAAGATGGAAGCCCTTTTAGAAGACTCCCAGATCTGTAACCTGGGAGGATGCCAGGATGCAGGCGTGAGTTGTTCTGGGAGGGGGAGCCTGGAGATGGGAGGATACTGGGCTGTGCAGCCCTATGATGGAAAAGCCTCATGCAATCGGAGTTTTTCCTTCAGCAAGTGGCCATGTTGGAGGCTTGGGTCTCATTCTTGGACCAGAGTTGCTTTGCTCTGACTTTGGAAGAATAATTGATAGGGCCAGGAGGGACTAGAGACTATGATCTCCCGTTCCTAGCACCTCAAAGCCCTCTTACAGGCAAAAATTCTACTTGTAACATTTACTTGACTTAATTGGTAGCATCTATATTTATTGAAAGGCAATCAAGAGGCCTTCTGCATAATAATATTTTTAATAATAGTATTAAAAATAAAAAGTAGATAGGCCAATGTATTTGGAGAACCGAGCCCTGTACTCATCTTTTACATAGATTCCCTTATTTTTTACTTTTACTTTTTTTTTTTTTGAGATAAAGTCTCAGGCTGCCCAGGCTGGAGTGCAGTGGTATGACCTTGACTCACTGCAGCCTCCACCTCCCAGGTTCAAGTGATTCTCCTGCCTCAGCTTCCCGAGTAGCTGGGATTACAGGCACCTGCCACCGCCCCAGCTAATTTTTGTATTTTTAGTAGAGACGGAGTTCCACCATGTTGGCCGGGCTGGTCTTGGACTCCTGACCTCAAGTGATCTGCCTGCCTTGGCCTCCCAAAGTGCTGGCACTACAGGCATGAGCCACCATGGCTGGCCAGTTTCCTTTATTTTAATCCTCACAGCAGTCCTATAAATTTAGTCATACAACCATTTCAAATTGATGAGGAAACTCAGGTTTAGGGAAATTAAATAATCCATTCATGGTCACATAGCAAAAGGCAGAGTCAGGATTTGAAACCAAGCGACTGACTCTGATGATCAGGCTTTTTACCACCACTCTTATGAACTTTAATGACAAACCTGGATATTTTGAAATAAGGATGAGCAAAGGAGTTAAGTTGTTTTTATATATTAAATACTCCTTCCTATTATTTTACATATTAGTATATTCGGTTTAAAATGTATTTTTTACTCATATTGACAGAGCTCATGTCTATGAGAGATGCTGTGAACTCCATTCACAGGCATAGAATGTTTTTGCCTTTAAGTGAGTGATGTACTCATCTAGACATTGAAATATGAACAACCAATCAACTAGAATGTTTATCCTTCAGTGCTGCAAAGATTATTCTACTTGTGACTATAATTCTGTGCTCAGTTTATAACATTCTTACAGAGATGTCAGGATGTGTGTGTGCGTGAGTGTGTTTATTATGAATAATATGATTTCCTTGTGGGTGTGAATTTCATCCTCTCTGTGATTCCTGTGCCCTAACCATATTGCTAGGCAACACCAAGCAACACACATCCCACATTTTCCTAATTCCTTTTGATGTTTCACAAATGGACCTTTGCTTTTATCTGCAAGCAGAGTAACACCAGTGGGTTTAGAATTTTGGCTGTTTAAATAATCAGGTGTCTGTTGAGATCAAAGCTAAGTGACCATAACTATCAGAAACTGGTAGAAAAAGGAAAAGCTGGCATGAAGTAAATGCACATATTTGTTTTAAGACTTTGGCTGATGATTCGTTAGTGAAGTCTAATTTCTGCCATTCTGACTTTGTAGATGACATCAAGGACAGCGAGTAGGTTGGCTTCCCTCCAAGGACTTAAAATCCTCCTAGGGCTTGGAGGGTAATTGCATGTGAAATACTCTTTCTGATACTGGTGATGTTACACACATATCGTTTGACAGATGAAAATCAGGTGCCCATCTTCTCTGTCAAAATAGAAACCAATATTTTCAGGTCAAGATCCGGAATCTAGCAGGTATAATGCACAGACATCACATCACAAGCTAAAGTACATGTATAGTTGTCCTGCCTTCCATGTCTAGGGAAAGCTCAGAGAGAGGCTTCAGTGGGCATAGAGAACGCCAGGACTGGACCTACAGTGGACAAGGGTTCAGCACTTCATCACTACAAAAAAGATCATTTGGTTTTTCCCCATCCACTCAAGCCAAGCCGCAGAGAACCACAGGAGGCAAGACTGACGAGTTCCACACTGCTGACTGACAGTATTTGAGAATTCGTGCTGCCCAAGTCAGAAAGCCCCATGATGGCACTCTAAACTAACACTCAACCTGTGAAAGCAGGTATGTTATGATACCTTACTTGTAGCCTTGGGGGAAAAGAACATTTTGCCAGATGGGAGATGAAATGGAAATGGGGTCACTGGTAAGAAATGCACTTGTGGGAAAATAGGATTGTATTTAGTTATCTATGGCTGTATGACGAGTCTCCTGCACCCCCCCACAAAAAAATAAAACAACGCTGTTATCAGTTTAAAACAATAATAAGTGTTTACTACTTCACTCAGTTTCAATGGGCCAGGAATGGAGGAGCGATGCAGCTTGGTGGTTCTGTCTCATGATCTCTTACAAGGTTGCAGTCCAGATGTCAGCCAAGGCTGCAGTCGTCTGAAGGCTTGCCGGGGACTGGAGGAGCCACTTTCCACAGGGTTTACTCATGTAACTGGCAAGTCAGCGCTGGTGATTGGCAGGAGGATTCAGTTGCTCACCACGTGGCCCCCAAGCGTCCTTATAATATGGCAGCTGACTTCCCCAGAGCAGACAAGCCCAGAGAGAACAAGTCAGAAGCCACAATATCTTTGACAGCCTAGTGTTGGAAGCCACACTCCATCATTCCCACAATATCCTATAGGTTCTACAGGC
The DNA here is from genome assembly GCA_036589455.1 of Ateles fusciceps. Taxonomy (NCBI): domain Eukaryota; kingdom Metazoa; phylum Chordata; class Mammalia; order Primates; family Atelidae; genus Ateles; species Ateles fusciceps. Next base: position 4,127,451 of record JAZHEH010000299.1, read on the forward strand.
CAGCCCTACTCAGTGTGGGAGGAGACTATATCAGGGCATGAATACCAGGAGGGGAGAATCAGCAGGGGCTCTCTTGAAGGCCAGCTACAATAATGATAGAGATGTTTCTGTGCATACAACACTGAGAAGAAATTTGTGTATTGGTTGACTCTGTCACGGGTCTCAATGCAAGCTGCAAGCCAGTGCCTGCATCAGAATCATCTGGGGCACTTTTTAAAGCACTGGTTTCCCTGGACCCTTCCCTGGATATTCTGATTAAGTCAAGGATGATGCCCGGGTTTGGGAAGTACTGGATTAGATGATCTCTAAGGTCAAGTCCAACCTTAACAGTGTTTCCCAAACTTACCTGATTATAGGTGTTACCCAGGGAGTTTATTAAAAATACAGACTTTTTAGGTCTCACCTCCAGCTTCATGAATCAGAACATCCAGGGATGGGCCAGAAAATCTGTGTATTTATTTGTTTATTTATTGGCTTAATTATTTACTTATTTAGAGATCAAGTCTTGCCAGGCTAGAGTGCACCATCATAGCTTACTGCAGCCTTGAATTTCTGGGCCCAAGCGATCCTCCCATCCTAGCCTCCTGAATAACTGGGATTACAGGCATGTGTCACCACACCTGGCTAATTTTTAAAATTGTGTTGTTGTTGTTGAGATGGAGTCTTGCTATATTGCCCAAGCTGGTCTTGAACTCTTGGGCTCAAGTGATCCTCCATCCTTGGCCTCCCAAAAGCACTGGGATTACAGGCATAAGCCACTGTGCCCAGCCTATGATTTTGTTTAATTTTTAATTTTTTTTTTTTACCAGGTCCTAAGTTCAAAAGGTTGGGAAATTCCAAAAGGTATAAAAGAGTGTCATTATAAAGTCTCTTTCTCAACTTTGTTCTCCTAGTATCCCAATTCACCTACCTGGACGTGCTCAATGTTGCTGGTTTCTTATGTATTCTTCCACCAGTATATGAAAACATAAGACATAGAAAGTAAATATATTTATTTTAAATGAGAGAAAAGAGAGAGAGAGAATTTTTTTAAACCCAAGGCAAATCAAAAGGGTATGCAGTGGAAAACAAGTTTATTCCTGGTGTGATCATCAGTTTTTCTCTTCAGATTCACTTTTACCAATTTCCTGTGTGTCTCTTTAAGAGATAGGATGCTGTTAGTTTGTCAAGCGATTCAGGTGATTCTTATAATCCGGTGTTTGGGATACCCCAGTTCAATAATATAAATTAGAGGCTAAACAGCTGGAAAACCTCACTTGGTTACACATGAGTTGCATGAAATGCATTACTCAGATACCGGATGTCTTAGTTACATTTGTTCATGTAATCATTATTTACCAAATAACCATTATTTGCCAGGCCAAGTCATTATTTGCCAGGCCAAGTCAATGATGAGCAATGAACCCAGCTCACGGGAGCTTGCAGTCTTCACACGGGAAATAGCCACCTACACCTGTAAAGGTCTGCACAGGGCGCCGCAGAAGCTCCTTGGCAGCAGAACTGAGTGGAGGCTTCTGGAAGGAAGGGATTTCCACTGAGGTAAAAATGATGAGGCTGTGGGGCTCGTTGGGCAAATGGAGAGGACGATATTTCTAGCAGAGAGAAGAGGACAAATACAAAGTTCCCAAGTTTTGATCTGATATGCTGCTCTCAGGCAACCAAAAAGTAGAGCATTTTGGTGTTTGTGTGCGGAAGAGGCTCGAGATAAAACGAGGGAGGTAAACTGAGGTCAAAATAAGATGGGGAAAACTATGGCTCTGAGTGTCGGATATTAAGTTTGGGAATGATATGATTAGGGTGGGGGGAAAAATTGATGTGAGTGTAAAAAAATAGACTAGAAGGGGGCTGGGCATGGTGGCTCATGCCTGTAGTCCCAGCCCTTTGGAAGGCCAAGGTGGGAGGATCACTTGAGTTCTGGAATTCGAAACCAGCCTGGGCAACATGGCAAGACCTTGTCTTTACAAAAAAAACCAAAAATTAGCTAGGCATTGTGGTGCACGTATGTAGTCCCAGCTACTCAGGAGGCGGGAGGATCGCTGGAGCCCTGGAGGCTGAGGCTGAAGTGACCAGTGTTTGCTGCACTGCACTCCAGGCTGCGTGAAAGAGTGAGGCCTGATCTCAAAAAAAAAAAAGAAAGAAAAAAGCCCTAGAAAGAAGTGGTAACAACTTAGAGGTGGGGGAGATAATTTAGGAAGTTGTTATCAAAATCCAAGAAAGAGACCAGAATGGCCTGGATTACGTGGCTATTGTAGGGATGTACAAAACTGGAAACATTCTGAGGTTATTAAAGAGGTAGATTCACCTGGACTTGGTGATTGATGGAAAGGGGCTGTAACTGGGACATTTCCAAATTTTCAGCATGGGCAACCAGCTGCATTTCAATAGGTAGCACCTGTGGGAAAGTGCTTGGGGAGGAGGCACGTGGGAGGGGGAAAGGTAATTCTTACATTTTGAGTTTGAGAAAGAGAATACATGGTAAATTAAAGTGTAGAGTTCGACAGAAAAATAAGAGCCTGTTTGTGACAGTCCATGGCAGGACAGGCATCTTCTAATTTCTTTTTAAACCTTATTTAGTTTGCATCTCTGCCCCCATCCCCATACTCTCTCTCCGCCATAAATCAGGCTGGCACTGATGGTCCCATCAGCCTTCTCCACGGGTAGGAGTAGAAGGGATGAACGAAGGTCCTGCCCTCCAAGCAGCTGCATTCACAAAACTCCAAAGCTGGCCAATAGTGAATTAGGTTCTGTAAAAAGATAGTATATATATATTTTTTTCTGAGGCAGGTTCTCACTGTATTGCCCAGGTTAGTCAAAGATAGTATACTCAAGATGGTTATAAACAGTTCCGTATTTCCCAGAATCACAAAACGGACTCTGAATTCGCTTCCCTTATTGATTTATTCTAGGTACTGATGAGACCTCTTTAGTATTACACTGGCAACCGATTGCCCTGCGGATATGTTTGGAATAAGGTAAGCGTGCAGCCACGGTTTTTATGCCTTTTGGAGTTTTGGCCAGAATGAGCAGAGCTTAAGCAAAGCAGATAATTGAAAATACCTTTGTTTTGTGCCATGAGCAACCGCCAAAGGACTTTTAAACTGTGATGGTGACTAACAAAATAAGATCTTTGCTATTGTGCTGAGAAATCTGAAGCATTTTATCCATTCTTTCATTCTTGCTAAATGGTGCATTGTATGCTATCTGTGTGGTTTGGGTCTAGGACAGATTTCTCTCTGAACTTCACAGTATGGGTGGAAGAGAGTAATTTGGCCTTTCGTTTCTCTGGCAGCCGGTGCCAGTCCATTTATATGGTATGTTCACAGGAGAGCTGACAAGTGTTGAGAGGTTTTATTTGATATGCGTTTTTTTTTTTAAGTAGAAAAAAATCCGTAAAAATAGGTACTTGTTAGCTAGTTTTCCTAGTTAGTCTTCAGATCATAACCAAATGTTTCATTAAGGAGTTCCACTCCAAATAGACTAGCTACATTGAAATATCCAGGCTGTGTTTAATATTCACAATGTAACCATTCATGGCATGGGCAGTTTTTAATGATAGAAATGCAAACCCACATTATTTTTCTGTGTAACTTGTAAAAGCCGTGCCTTCTAAAATGGGGCTGCTTATGCTAATTTGTTATAGTTAGTGAATTGCAGGCAGCTCTGTGAATTTACTTTTCTTGGCAGTTCTAGAATATCCTGCCATAACACATACTGAAAAACTGTTTGACGGGTTATGAAAATCTGGATGTACTAAAGGTACATCTTGTGCAAACCATAAAATAAATAGATGATTACATTTTTAAAAATCTGTTATCAGGTTAAGGAAGTTGTCATTATAACAACCCAAGGAAAATTAAGCAGTTTTGAATGGATGATATATTTTTTCCACTTATACATACTGTAAATACTTTCAGTATCCAACCCTTGCTCTGTTTTTCTGGTCTTTCTGAAAAGACTGCCTATTGGAGGTAAACTGTGTTTCATATGGGGCATATAGAACCTATCTTGGAAGTGGATGATACCTCATTGCAAAGGTTAATTAATATTCTTAGTAAAGCACAAAAAGCACTAGTTGACAGAATTATTTGATACAGTATATATTTTGAAATTTTTATTATTTTTAGTCAAGCCAGCAATGTTGGCCTTAAAGGATGTTGATTATGGTGTCTGTCACTATTAGTGTTGCCAGTGATGTGTGATTGCTTCATTCATGATAAATGAATTAAGTATATAATTTGGTTCTCTACTGTGTTAGCTATACCAAACCAACTTCTTTGAAACAGTCTCTAATCTTGGGGAGCTTGTAATTTTAATAGATATTAAGGAGAAACAAAGGCAATTCCTTTGTTCAACAAATACACTGTATATTGAAAATTTACTATGTACAAGACAATTCATTATACTTCTTGGGGCATGGGGACTGTATGGTGAATAGGAGAGATTTGGTTTCTATCCTTGAATTCTACCAGCAGAAAAGCATGAAACAACAAATTATACAGTTATTTAATAATTACATGAAATGTTGCAAAAGATATCTACAGGGTGGGTTGAGGATCTATAATAAATGAAGTGAAAGAACAAACTTTTTAAAAGGAAACTCCTCAAGGTTAAATTGTGTTTTTGATGAACTAGAATAAAACCTTAATCATGTCAAAGAAAAGAGTTCTTATTAAGTACAAAGTAAATAGTCAGAAGATCTCTGAAATAAATATGGTGTTGTTTGGTGAGAATCTTATACAGTCAGGAAAATATCCTTGCATGCACTGAAGACATCTTACCACTTGAAGGAATGATTTTTCATCCTAGGATAAAAGTAGGATTTTATATTCCACTTAAAGAGGAAAAATAGATAAGAAATGCAGATGGCCAATTAAATTTTTTAGTAGAACTTCATGCACGTGACAAAGAATGAAACTTTAACAAAAAAACTTTAACACGTTTATATACTCATAAGACTTCAAACTGATTAAAATTCTTCAGTGACAAGGTTAGGGTCCTTGATCATTGAATGTTCTCATATATTTCTACGCAACACAGAAAGGTTATATTTGAAATAGAAGTAGAAAGACAGAGTTATACAAAGAAAGTCTAAATTGAGTAAGAAGAATATGATTAAGATAATTTTTGTAACCTCTTTCAATAATGAATTTCAACCAAACCTAATTAATCTTACATTTCTAGCACAACATATAATTTTAGAGAACGTGTCATTAAAGAGATATATAATCGAAGTAAACTAAATATAATCATCTACTAGGCTTAGGTAAAAATATTGCTTTTGATTTAATTTTTGGACAGGTAATATGCATATTATTGAAATAAATTTAAAAATTTCAGAATTGTTTCACAACCCTGTTCTCCATCTACCTAGTTCCCAACTACCCTACGCACACACAGACAGCCGCACACATGACATTCTTTTCTTTTTTCTTTTCTTTTTTTGAGGTAGGTCCCACTCTGTTGCCCGGGCTGGAGTGCAATAGCACTATCATGGCTCATTGTAGCCTCAACCTCCCAGGCTCAGGTGATCCTTCCACCTCAGCCTCCTGAGTAGCTGGGACTACAGGCTCACACCACCACCCCCAGCTAATTTTTTTTTTTTTTTTTTTTTAATAGACAGGGTCTTACTGTATTGCCTAGGCTGGTCTCAAACTTCTGGGCTCAAGCCATCCTCTCCTGGTTGGCCTCTCAAGGTGCTGGGGTTATAGGTGTGAGCCACCACACCTGGCCCTGATGTCATTATGTTCACCTATAAGGATAGTTTGTTTAGCAGATACCAACAAAACTTTTTTTCCTAGGAAGTATTGGGTTGATACAAGTCTTAATGTAGTTTTTCTTATCTCTTTTTTATGCAAAAGGTACCATACTGCAGACACTGTTGTGCCATTGCTTTTCTTGCCCCCACTTAACATTATTTATTTCTTGGAGATCTTTTTAAATCAGTACATGGAGCCTTTCCCTTTCTCCTTACTTACAGCTGTATAGTATTCCAGTATGTGGAGCTACTATAACTTACTTAACTAATCTCCAATTGATGAATATTAGTCTTGTTTCCAATAAACATTTCTCTAGAGAATAATCTTATGTAGGGTCATTTCACAAATATATCCATGGAGATGGAATTGATAGCCAAAGAAATAATTAGTAATTTTGGTAGATATTGCCAAAATGCCCTACATAAAGTTTATAGTAACTTATGCATTTAACAGTAATATGTAAAATGTTTATTTTCCCTTTGATGTTATCAAACTTCTAGTCTTTCGTGTGTATGAATGAATGAAGAAAAATGATATCTAATATTTGCCACTGTTTTTCTGTTGTATGATTTTCTGCTGGGCTGTTTGTGTTCTTCTCAACTTAAAGAGACTCTTTTGTATTAGGAAGATAAGATATTAGTAGTATGAATTACGAATTTTTTATCTCCTCATTTGACTTGCTTATGGTGACTTTTGCCACAGAAGTTTTATTTTTATGTACCTGAATTTACCAATATTTTCTTTTAGCTTTTGGATTTGACTCATAGTTTAAAAGGTCTACCATATTCAAGGTCATTAAGAAAGTATCCTGTTTTTCTCCTAGAGCTTGGGTAGTTTTTGGTGTTTACCTTTACATTTTTTATTCATTTGAAATTTGTCCTGGTATAAGATTGGTTTTCCCCTAGAATGCTGCCCAGGTAGCTCAACATCAAATATTGAACTGTCCCTGTTTTCATTCCACTCTGATTTATAATGCCATTTTTATCCCATATATATTTAGATCTATTTCTGAACTTTCTTTTTTTTTTTTTTTTAACATACATATTTTTACATGTTCCAACTCTTAGAAATGTTCCATTCTGTTTCTGTTTTTAGGCTCCTTTTAGGTACCTGCCGTGCTTAATTTTTTATTTTAAACATGGTTTTTCCTGTTAACAAAGTTTGCGTTAGTTGCTTCCTTGAGCAACACCTTTAGAAATTTAAATGTGTTTGAAATGATGTGAAAATATTATTCATATCAGAGCTAATTCTGCAAAAGCTGAAATCTTGTGGGGAAAAAAATCTATTTCATGCGAAATCCCCTAAATCCCAGGGAACCTCCGTATACTCAGACCAAAAATATTTTTTGATTATACATAATGTATTTCAAAGGGATAAACAGATCAACTGGGCAAGGAGTTGGAAGAAAGTGTTTTAGCTCTGCTTCTGAATCTCCTAGTGTGATCGCTGGGACACTTAACCATAAGTTGCATTTATTGCAGGGCAGTTTTGTCACTTAAAAAGATATTTTTAATTGGAAAAAGCAAGCTGGTTATGTAATTGTAATTGCAGGATTATCATGAAAATATCAGGCCTGCAGGTTTTACACAATCACATGCAAAGTTGTGTGTGAGAGTCGGAAAAAGGGAAGAGCAGAGATATGTCTGATTATTTACTCTCTGTGGGATGTACACAGATTATTTCTGGTGCAATTTAATCTGGAAGATTATATAGCTGAGAATAAGAGATCAAATAGATATCCTTGAGACACCAGTTGCAAGCATCAGGCACATAGCCTGCACTTGATACTGGATAACTTGCTCATGTTTCATTTCTGACTTTCCTTAATCAAGCAAGGTCTGTTTGAAAAGCTTGAAATTAGTATTCGTTTAAACAGGGAAGCACTGGAACCAGCTGGCATTCTGTAAATGAAATCAATAGAACAGAAACTTGAAAATTTCTTCACTTGATTATTTTGCTAGGTTGTCACTACAAATGGCCAAAATCTGAAATCAGCTCTTTCATTCTTCCCAAGGAAGTCGTCAACACTAGTATTCTACCGTGTTTAATGAATTATTTTCCAAACATACATTAGGCTTACTGTAAACAAGAGTATTTATAAGAATACCATGACTATTTGACATTTAGGTAAGAGTTCTGTAGTACTCTGGAAAAAGAGAAAGCAACTTCAGTGCTATCAGAACCTGGCATAGAACTTAAGTCTTGGGTGAAGCTCACATATGAAACCGAAATTAAAAAAGAAATCAAAGTTACTCTTCAAGTTTAGGACAGGGTATTTCTGTTCTTTAGAATATCGATCCTGAAATTAGAGTGAATACATCAAAAGTGCATGTTTAATTTCTTCATTGGAAGCATAAGGTCATCCCCTGGGGAAAATATCATTAACTGTACGTTGAATAGTTTTTGCCCATAAATAGCAACATGTATAAAGGCAAATACATGAAGTCAAGATTAATTTTAAATGCTTCCTCAGTAAATGTATAGCTCTTTATTAGTCATCTAAAAGAAGGGAAAGAAGCATTACTGAGAAAATCTCCAAATTTGTTTTTTTAAAAGCTTATTAAATATGAGCATTGAGTTACTTTCTTGAATGACATGATTGACCCATGTGTGAATTTTTTCTGAGAATAAGGGAATGGGTGAATCAAAATTGGAACTAGAATGTTGGATGATTTAAATGCTATGCTTATTTAAATATTCTATTATACTCTCAAAATAGTACATCATTGGGCTTGCCTGCACAATAGTGAAACAACCTACATGAGGTAACTTATAACAATGCTACAGTAACCATGCAGTTGAGAAGTGAATAGATGGTTACCGTGGATGAATGAAGAAATAATTGGAGGCAGGGTGTGGTGGCTCATGCCTGTAATCCTAACACTTTGGGATGCTGAGGTGAGAAGATCACGGGATCCCAGGGTTCTAGACTAACCTGGGCAATATAGCGAGACCCCATCTCTACCACAAAAGCCCTGAAAAACAAAAGTCACTGGACTGTTGGGGAAGGAGACAGGGCAACTGTAAAGTTGCTAGCATGAGGAACAAGAATGAATGCAATGGTGGGTAGCAGGTGGTGATTCTGTGGCAAAGCAACAAAAGCAGGGATTATAATTTATTTCTGTTTATAACCATCAACGCCTGCTTTGGCTTTCATTGTTTGCTGATTTTGTTGCCTGGGCAGCATGAATCTCTCTGATTCCTTTTTAGTTGTTCTTCATGAAGCCTACATGTGAGAAATGAAAATTGAAAATGCATTTTTTAAAAAGGAAAATAAAACTGGTATAGAATCAAATTACTCTGGCTCATGTATAATAAAATACAATTACATTAATCCTTCTTTCCTAATTATTTCATTCTAGGGTTTGTGGATTTTTTTTTAAATTAATGAATTTATTAAGCACCTTCTATGTTTAAGGGAATGACTTTGTCTCTAATTTTTCAGCAAATTATTTTTTGTGTGTGACAAAATGTATGTTCGCTTGCATTTAAGTGTATATTACATTTCTAATATGACTCAGGTCACAAAATTTCAGAAATGAGAAGGACAACCTGAACTGTCAGCTCAGGAAAGTTTGTTTTTGCTTTTTGGTTTTTTTTTTTGGAGACGGAGTACAGTGGCATGATCTCAGCTCACCACAACTTCCGCCTCCTGGGTTCAAGCAATTCTCCTGCTTCAGTCTCCAGAGTAGCTGGGATTACAGGTGCCCACCACCATGCCCGGCGAATTTTTTTTTATTTTTAGTAGAGAGGGGTTTTCGCCATGTTGGCCAGGCTGGTCTTGAACTCCTGACTTCAGGTGAGCCTCCTGCCTTGGCCTCCCAAAGTGCTGGGATTACAGGCATGACCACTGTGCCCTGCCAGGAAAGTTTTCCCAAAAGAAACTAGTCAGTTCTTTTCTCTCTTTTCTACCTATTGCCTATAATTTCCCAGGAATCAGAAAATTGAATTATTCATGCTTAGAAATAAAGGACAGGACTTACAGGATTCAGGAATTTTGTACATAATCTTGGGATTATTGCTTAACTTGTCACAGGGGGCACTCTGAAAGTGTGGGGTGTTTGTGTGTGTGTTTCACACCAATCTTTTTTTTTTTTTCTGGAACTTTTCTTTCCTAAGTTAGTGGCTGAAGATGCCATAGAGGGAAGCAGAGGTGGTACAGAGAAAGGCTAGGATTAGGTCTGAACAACAAAGCAGTGGTTTCAGAGATTTCACTGCAGCCTCCAGATCTGGGGATGGGCCTTACAGGTGACAGCCTGTCCAGGGAAGCAATTAGAAAATGCCATTATCTGATTTGTCTGTAGTTCATGAGCATGGTCATTGGGTGTTCATAACATGTGTGGGCTGTGCCACCCTCTGAACCTTGTTCCCACATTGGCATATTACCCATCTAACCTAAAGAGAGAAAAAATGTTGCTCTTCTCAGGTGTGAGGGCAGTTGAAATTAGAAGGGAAATCAGTACAGCACAGAAATGACAAAACACCTTGGTTTTCAGGAGGAACAGGGTGAGGGGCACATACATTTGAAATCATGGTGAGATTCTTTCATTTCTGAATATCTTACCTAATAGGCTCCCTGGATTCTTTTTCTGCTCTTTGGAACCTCATGGTTTATGTCTTAGATTTCTTCTTTCCAACAATTACTAAAAGCACAGAAACAGACATTCCTGACTGCTCATTTCTAGGAATAATCTTTTGAAAGAGAGCCTGTCATGTTGAGAGTCCAGTCTCCTGCAATCTACTCACATTTCTGCCTCAAATGTCCCTCTAAAGTCCAAGGTACAACTCTGAATTCTAGGAATTCTCCAGCCCTTTGCTGTAGTTCCAGAATGAACATTTGCCAGAGTCAATTCTCAGGTCAGTCTCAACAAATAAATACATTCTAAAGGACCCTGTGCAAACTGTTAACACTATGGGAATCTGTCTTCTAGGTCTGGATTTTCTAGAACTGAATCTTTGGTAATGTTAGCAAATTTAGAGTCTCAAGGTATCTGCCAAATCTTACCTCTGTTGAGCATTTTGTGCTTAATCTATTCATTTAATTTTTGTTACAAGTATTTTTTCTAATTACAGCTGAAAAGCTATGACAGCTTAGTATGGTCTATATATCACCCTGACCCTCCTTTGATAAATATCACAGTGTGAACGATATGTGTATGGTGCTAAGATACTTTATTCTTCCTCTGAGGGAAGTATTATAATGACCTTACTTTTTAGGGCAGAAACGTGGGTTGCTGCTTATTCAGCATGCTTTTAGGTTTGACTTGCTATCACACGTTTTCTTCTTTCAGACTTTAGTGTATTTTCTTCACTGACCATATATTACTGTCATATATTACTGTCATAAAAAATCATCTGCATAAAAACATCTTGCCCTCACCCAAATCAACAAAAATGGAAATTTAAAAAATGATATATAAACACACATGATGTAATTTTTAAGTAAAGATTCACAGAAAAGTTTTAATAATAGTGAGATCTGATGTTTGCCTAAGACTTTACCCTTTCATAGTTTTCACATATGTTATATTAGAGGTAGAATAGTTTAGTAGTCAGACGTCAGACAGCTCAAATCTTGGCTCTGCCACATACCAGATACGGTTTGGGCAAGGTATTGACCTCTAAGCCTCAGTTTTATCTATGTAGCTATTTCCTCAGGTCATTATGAGGATTTGGTGGGATAGTGCGTAGAATGTGCTTATAGGGGCTAGATTATGCCAAATGTTCACTTCACATTACTTATTTTCTTTTTCTTTTAAACCACAACACTCTTAAGAAAAAGTAGGGCATGTAAGATTATCTTCACTTTACCAGAGAGGAAAATAATGTTCAGAGAGATTAGGTGAAATGACAAGTAATTCTTCCATTTTAAACTGAGTTTCCATTGCAGTCTTAATGGCAAGACTGGAAAGAGGAATCCGGTGAATTCCCTGGGCCCTTAGGGTGGAGCCAACACACAGGGAACCTGAAACACCTGTTGAGCCACTCTTGTGAGGTTAGAACCCCCAAAGATCTGAAACTGTCAGATCTGCTGTATCGTCACATAGGTAAAGGCTTCAAGTTCAACTTGAACATTAACAGGGTAGGTTCAAATCATTTTTCAGGTGTTTTGGGGGCCTGGAGTGGGGAGGTGATGAAGAGCAATTGTTATAACTCCAGTAACTTTCTCATTTCTAAGTGAAAATTACTTCTCTGAGAATTTCTGTGAGTGGGTAGCCTGTAAAAGCTACTTTCAAGGCTTGGCTTCCTTTTAATGTGGCTTTGCAAAGGGGGCACACAGGCCTTCACACCACAGAGTGCTGGCTGGCCCTAGCCTTATTTGGCCGGGAGATATGTTGATCCAATGACTTTATACGAGGCTCATCTTTTAAAGCTACTTGAAAAGTAACGCCTCGCATCAGCTTGTGACAAAGATGCACTCTGCCATTTCTTCCTAGCAATTACATTTTCTGTTTTAAATTAACGTCACCTCACAGCATTCTTTTACCATTCTTTGGCATTTAATCCAGTTTTCTTCTTCCTAACAAACAATTTTAAAAACACACTCATTCCCTTTAAAATGAACTGAAACATTAAAATGTTTCCTAGGAACATATTCAGTCCTCATTCTATTGTTGTTTCTTGCAAAAATATCCTTGGATTGCTCAGCTTTGAGAGAAACTATGAAAATGAAAAATTCCCAATAAGCAAAGGGGGGATAATTTACTTTATAAAAGAATTCTTTTCTTTGTGCCGGCATGTGTAATAAAAAGAAAGAAATATAAATTCTTTATTCACTGATGGGTTCTGTTAGCAATACATTTAATTTTCAGACACAAAATGTTAGGAGTCAGTTGACTACCAAAAACTCTCAAATCGCGTGGTTGAGGAGATAATTTAAAATGCAAACATTTGATACAAACCAAAGTTTTCAGTGATAAAGCTATTTGGCAACCTCAAAGTGGAATCTACAGAGATAGTCTGGAAAGCCAGTGTTAAAAGGTTGATAAAATCATGTCTTCGAATTGTGATGAAAACAGTTTTGCGAACTTAATTCTAGAAGAAAATAAGCTGGAAAAGTAAGGTTTAAAAGCCAGACTACAGATAGAAAAGTACTTCACATAGGCACAATAATCTTCAAGGAATTCAAGGAATAGATAAATGTATTGGATATTTATTTCTAACAATTCTAAGAAGCTATCCCATAACTACAAAATGCCACACAAGCATAGCAGCTTTTATCCAATTGCTGTATGTCCTTGGGCATGTTTTTACAATAACAGAAATGTTAGTTTTGCTGTTCACATACAAACTCCAATTTAGCTAATAAATCTCAGCCTTAATATGATTCTTACTGGAATTAAAGAAAGATATTGCACACATTATTTCCTGCCCTGACCATTTGAGTGTTGCTGACAGCAGTTAAAAAGGCACCCCATTCCTTTGGTGTGGCATTGCTAGGTTTAAGAAAAACAATGCCAGGCAAATGGGGCAGAGAACCTGGAAATCGTTTAGGAATGAGATACAACATGAGTGGATGTGTGTGCGTACACATGCAGGTAGAAATATGTTTTTAATATTTTAGTATTTACCCACAACTTGTTACAGAACATATACAACCAATTTTCTTTAAAATAGGCAGCTGTCAAAACCAGATTAAATTCATAATGTTTCAACCTTGATGATAATTCTGTGTGTGTCAACTGCAGGCTATAAAATTTATTTTTTAAAAATGGTTTACAGAACAGCAAAAATGATAGATTATTCACATTCTGCCCTCCCCAGTTCTAATCCAAATCCCTGGGGGGGGGGGGGGTGAGATGAGCTGTATCCCCCAAATCAAGACATCTATAAGAAAACTGAATTAATGCTAAGTGTTGCAATTAGCATTTTTAAAAAAGCAATAGAGCTCTTGGAATTAGTTTTTCTATCAAGTTTTATCCCTAGCATGAAATTCAGATGCAGAGTTTGGAACTTGGGCAAGGCAGGATTTTATTTTCCAAATAAGGCAGCAACCCCCTGCCCTTTTAACATTGTGATAGAGGCACTCCTTCATCAAGAAGTGGGGCCAATAGACCATTTCATTGAAGATGGGTGGACCAATGGCAGGGCACAAGGATTGCTATATGACGTCCAAAGCATAAGTCACACAGTGTGATAGAGTTTCTGCTGGGACCACTTTCTTGGGAGTGTGTGTCTTGGGAGCCATGGCCCACATGTAAGATGACTAGCCAGCCTGAAACCATCATGCTGGAGAGAATGTGTGGAAAAGCTCCATAGAGATGGGAGAGATAAAGATACCTGAGTAGGCCCGCTGTTCTAGCCTCCAGCTATTCAAGTGTTCTCCTACCACCAGCCTCCAGACAAGAGAGCCAGCCTTCAAGTTATTTCACCCCAAGCCTTTAAGCCAGCCCTAGCTGATGCTGAGGGCAGCAGAGACCAGCCATCCCCCACGAAGCCCTCCTCAAATTGCAAAGCAGTGAGCAAAATAAGCAGTGTTGGCACGGTTGCTCACCTGTAATCCCAGCACTTTGGGAGGCTGGAATTGCTTGAGCCTAGGAGTTTGAGACCAGCCTGGGCAACATGGTGAGAACCCATTTCTACAAAATAAATAAATAAGTAGTGTCATCCTAAGTCACCAAGTTCTTCGATGGTCTGCTATGTAGCAGTAGATAACCACAACATTAGGATTTGGAAAAAACTCTGTTGCAGTTAAATGCCAAGTATAAGTGAATATACCCGTAGGGTCATTTGATCAGTTGATTTATTTGATCAGCAAATAAACTGTAATTTAAATTACAGCTTTATTGTTGGAGTTCATGCAGAAAATTATCTTGATAAGAGCTGCTGACATACATGGAAGTAAGTGTTGGCTGGCTGGGTCTCTCAATAAGACTTCTGAAACTTAACCACAGTCTCATGTCCTAATTTCCCTCCTTCCCTCCCTCCCTCACTCCTTCCCTCACTCCCTCACTCCTTCCTTCTTTCCTTCCTTCCTCTTTCTCTCCTCTCTCTTTCTTTTCTTCCTTTCTCCCTCTTTATCCTTCTTTATCCCTCTTTCTCCATGGAGTCTTGCTCTATTGCCAGACTGGAGTGCAGTGGCATGATCTTGGCTCACGGCAACATCCGCCTCCTAGGTTCAAGCGATTCTCCTGCCTCAGTTTCCTGTGTAACTGGGCCTACAGGTGTTGGCCACCATGCCCAGCTGATTTTTGTATTTTTAGTAGAGATGGGGGTTCACCATGTTGGCCAGGATGGTCTTGATCTCTCTTTTTTTCTATTTTGCAAAAATCTCCCACACTTGAGGTCTTGATCTCTTGATCTTTTGACCTCCTGATCTGCCTGCCTTGGTCTCCCAAAGTGCTGGGATTACAGGCATGAGCTACTGCACATGGCCTGCCTTCTTAACTGTAACCATTAAGTTAATAAAAAGGCAGAGGGTGTAACAGCCTTCCCGTTGCCTATTTCTCATTATTCTCTGGGTCAGTGAGGGAGAGCTCTGCTGGGTAGTTCAAGATGGGTTGGCCGGGTGTGGTAGCTGATGCCTTAATCCCAGCACTCTGGGAGGCTAAGGTGGGTGGATCACCTGAGGTCAGGAGTTTGAGACTAGCCTGGCCAACATGGTGAAACCTTGTCTCTACTGAAAATACAAAAAAATAGCTGGGAGTGGTGGTGTGGACTTGTAATCCCAGCTACTCAGGAGGCTGAGGCAGGAGAGCGTCTTGAACCTGAGAGACAGAAGTTGCAGTGAGCCAGGATTGTACCACCACACACCATCCTGAGCAACAGAGCACAACTCCATCTCACAAATGAAACAAAACAACAAAAAAAGAAGACTTGAACTCACTTGGCTGCTCCCCTAAATGGCCTCTCTGTGTCTGTGCGCTGGTCTTATCACTCAGTAGTCTAGACCAAGCTTCTTTAAAGCATGGAGGCTGGCACCCAGAGGGAGGAAGCAGAAGCTGCCAAACCTCTGTGGCCTGAGCTCAGAAGACTCAGAACAACCTTCCATTGCATCCTTCCACTGCCAAATGAAATCACAAACCAAGGCAAGGGGAGGGAATAGAGATTCCACCTCTTGAATTGTGTGACACTATGGGCATACAAGGTGCGAAAATTGATGGTGGCCATTTTGGAGAGAAAGGGAAGAGCAGTTGCGTGTGAGCAGGGAGGAAGTGGTTCTAATTCTGGGTCTGCCAATAACTAGCTTTGGGGTGTTGGGTAAGTCACCTGAAAATGCTTAACTGGTTTGCTTAAAGGGCAAGTGAGCAGAATAAGCCATAAGCTCCAAGATCCTGTCTAGTTCTAATAATTTGCTTCTAATCCAGGCAGAACCTACATGCGCCTAAAAGATGGGGAAGGAAGGGATGTCAACAGAAACGCAATGAATGAATTATCCGCTTGTGCTCTTCAGGGCTGATGTTGAACCTTTCACTGCGGACTGCTGTGGCATCTCCCTCGTCAACCATAATACAACCTCCCTCAGCTTTTGAGGCCTATTCTATCTTTAGGACTTTGTTCCTGTTACAACCTATTCTGCTTCAGCCTCACAAGGGGGGAAATCGAAAAACGGTTTTTTTCAGCTAAGGTATTATCTTTTACAGGGAGTAGGAAGCTTTAGGTTCCAAAACAAGTTGGGGGGAATGATCCTGGAAATGAGGCTTTGAGAAAACGTAGCACATCTCTTATAAATGCGTCAAACAACCTGAATCCTATATTGCAAAATGAGACCTCTGAAGTGAACTGAAACAGATTTTTTTTAGCGGGGGGTGGGGTGGGGGGGGGGGGGTTGGTGGTTGTGTTTTGAAAAATCTTCAGCCATGGCTTTATTACTTTGAGATACACAGTTCTTTCAGCAAGTATTCTCAACTTCATTGTAGAAGGACCACAAGTTGCCACAGGGCCCCCCTGAGCGAAGTCTTTGATCGGTAATTGATGAGGTTCAATTTGTAATCTATGCTAGGTGCACAGGGTCTCTATCTTGAGCTCATAATTCAGTATGTTAATCTGGTGCTTTGTAATTGTGGCACTAAGTTAGACATAGCGTTTGAGCCCTTATTACTGCATCCACTTGGGGAATTTCAGCAACAACCCCCAGGTTCAGGCCTCTGTAAACCTGGTGCTAGCTAGTTATTTGTGTGCTACAGAGATGCTAAAAGAACTGGAACTGAGATCTACCCAACCCTAGATTATCTTTCTGGCATTAAACTCTCAACCCCTCCCTTCCTACTCTATTGTCAAGACTTCTCAGGCCTAGTCTAACTAAAAATACTCCCCAAAGGAGGGTATAGTAATGTTTTTGGTCACCGTAAATAATATAGAAATCCTTACGCTCAAGAATGTAGCTTACCATTACTATTAAAACATAGAGGCCAGGCGTGGTTGCTCATGCCTGTAATCCCAGCACTTTGGAAGGCTGAGGGGGATGGATCACTTGAAGTCAGGAGTTTGAGACCAGCCTGGCCAACATGGTGAAACCCCATCTCTACTAAAAAATAGAAAAATAGCCTGGTGTGGTGGAATGCTCCTGTAATTCCAGCTACTCGGGAGGCTGAGGCGGGAGAGTCACTTGAGCTCGGGGACGGAGATTGCAGTGAGCTGAGATCACACCACTGCACTCCAGCCTGGGTGACAGAGTGAGACTCTGTCTCAAAATAAATACATTAAATAGGCTGGGCGTGGTGGCTCACGCCTGTAATCCCAGCATTTTGGGAGGCCGAGGTGGGCAGATCATGAGGTCAAGAGATTGAGACCATCCTGGCCAACATGGTGAAACCCCCTCTCTACTAAAAATACTAAAAAATTAGCTGGGCGTGGTGGCGTGCGCCTGTAGTCCCAGCTACTCGGGAGGCTGAGGCAGGAGAATTGCTTGAACCCAGGAGGCGGAGGTTGCAGTGAGCTGAGGTCGCCACTGCACTTCAGCCTGGCGCCTGGTGACGGAGTGAGACTCTGGCTCAAAAAAAAAAAAAAAAAAAAATTAGATAAATAAAACGTAGAACATTGTTAGAGCTGCCACTCATTCATTTAAAACAATTCTTTCTCTAAACTCTCACTTTTTTCTCACCTAGCCAAGATCATCCCCTCCTTGCCCTAATACCTGACACTGCCTCTTCCCCCAATTTCCAATGCATCCATTCCACCAAAATTTCAATTTAGGGAATTCAAATCCAAAGACAGGAAGGATATTCTTTCAAACATTATGAGCAAAGATTTCAGTCAATCTGTGAACAGTCACTGAGTTCTAAAACTTTTGGGTGAGAGGGTGGCAAGGAGGGAGCAGAACTTGAAGATCTCAAATCAGTAAAGGTTTTGTTATTTGTTCAATTCTTATTGTTTCTTTATCCTCCCATCCTCTTAACTACCTTCTGATGATAATCTTCAGTAAAACTACTCACGGTAAGAGTAGGTGGGAAAAACAAGAGTAGCAGTAATTCCATATTAATGAGAAAATGAAATTTGGGGGTTGAACAGCATATCTGGAGCTACTTCCTTATGTATTGCACCCAGGAATCAACCTAAAAAAAGTCCACGGGAACTCATAATCAAGCAAAACTAAATGCTGCCAAATGTGATAAATGTGGGACATGTGTTCACTTAAGTCCTGTCTCAGGAATGCCCCATCTTACCACACTCCGTCAAGACAGCTTCAAAGTAATGTTAAGATCAACAATCACAAAAAACTTCCTGTTTTCAAGGGACCCACGGTATGAGAACGCACACAACTCACCTAAAGCAGGCATTCTTGATTTTGAGTATAGTGACACGGTCTGGATATAGACTTCTCTTTTCTTAATAAAACTACCCACCAGAAAATTGCATAAGCATATCACTAAGTGGCTGGGTGCTGTGGCTCACATGAGCCTGTAATCCCAGTGCTTTGAGAGGTCGATGTGGGAGGGTACCTTGAAGCCAGGAGTCTGAGACCTAGCTGGGAAACATAGCTAGACCTCCTTTCTACAAAAATATTTTTAAAAGTTAGCTGGGGGTAGTGCACACACCTGCAGTCCCAGTTACTCAGGAGGCTGATTCAGGAGGATCGCTTAAGACCAGGAATCCAGGAGGTTGAGGCTGCAGTGAGCTGTGATCATGCCACTGCACTCCAGCCTGTGCAACAGAGCAATACTCTGTCTCTTAAAAAAAAATACAAGGCTGGACCCAGTGGCTCACGCCTGTAATCCCAGCGCTTTGGGAGGCCGAAGCAGGTGTATCACTGGAGGCCAGGAGTTCCAGACCAGCCTGACCAACATGGCGAAACCCTGTCTCTACTAAAAATACAAAAATTAGTTGGGTGTGGTGGTATATGCCTGTCATCCCAGCTACTCGAGAGGCCGAGGTGGGAGAATTGCTTGAACCTGGGAGGCGGAGGCTGTAGTGAGCCGAGATCCTGCCATTGCACTTCATCCTGGGTGACAGAGTGAGTCTCGGTCTCAAAACAACAAAACACCCCCCCACAAACCTGTTAACTGGGTTAAGTTAATGTAAGAAGTCTAAATAGCAAAGTTGTAAGCATGCCCTGGCATAGCCTCTAGAGCAGGCCACTGAGCAGCAGGGTGACCTTGGACACAGTCTTTCAAAGCCTGCTACTCAGCAGGACGACTGGGGGACCTGGCCACAGCATTGGCTTCATAGATGATGCTCATGATTACTGCAGCACGTGCAGCACTAGCTGAGCTGTGGTGGAAGGATCTGCTGATGTTCCTGACATGATGGGGTAGGGGGTTCGAGTCATTTGGATTTAGCCATAAAATGGGAAAATCTGGAGCAGTATCTTGTGATTTCCCACTCAAGACGCCAAAGGGGCAGTATTGCGGCCCGTGACACCCACTTCCTTCCTTTTCCGGGGAAACGCCCCCTTCTCGACCAACGCCGGCCTGCGGCAGCTCGCCGCCTTCAATAGAGCCTGCGGCCTAGGCGGCCTCGACCGCTTCCGCCCCCAGCCAAACCCCCACCACGCACACGCGGCGAAGCCAGCGCCGGGTGCTGGGAAGGGAAGTGCCCGCGCCAGCCGAGGGTCCCGCGCTCCCTCCAGGGGGCGGGGCACGGAGGGGGCGGGGAAACCGCGAGGCCCCGCTTCGCCCTAGGCGGCGGCCGGGCCATGCGGAGGCCCACGTGAGTAGACTGCCCGCTGGCCCACTGGCCGGGGCGCGCAGGCGCACGGCGGGGCTGGGTCGAGGGCGGAGGTGGCAAAGGGGTGAAGCCGAAGGGAGTGCCTGGGAACAGGCAGCATACGCTTGGCGCGTCGCCTGGCAGCTGTCTGCGGGTGGGGCCGCCGCTTTCCTTTGCCTACGAAAGCTGCTGACGGGAAAACCACGCGGGAGGGGGAGCTTCTAGGCTCTGGCCCTGGCCCTTTCCCCTCAAAGGCCGCGGGAGCCTAGGGCCGGGGAATCCTGGCAGAGGCTCTGGGCATTGTTACAGATGGTGGTTGAGGGTCGCAAAGACCAGGCCTCGAGGCCCTGCTTGGCCCGCTACCAGCTGTGACCTTAGGCAGATCACTTGGCTCGCGCCTCAGTTTCCCCCTTTTCCGGAGAGCTTGCGGCCTGAGAATGACCAAGAAGAAAAGGGTTCATGTCACAGCCACTACCTGCCTACTGGGTATTTAGGTGCCCACTACGCCTTTGCTTTTGGAGCCGGTGCCTGGTACGAGCACTGCTGTGGGTTTGTGCCCTGGCTCAGGGGCCCCAGGGCTGGCTGGGCCGCACTGCCTATGTGAGCTTGGCCCCAATTTCCTCGTCAGGGCACAGAACTTGCTTCAAAGGTAATGAAAAGAGGTGAAATCTGTGTCACCTTTAGTCCCTGGCACATAGTGGGGTCGTAACCCTGGTTTCAGGTTTCAGGCCACGCACAGGGTATGTAGCAAGAGCTGATCCTTTCAGAGGAGGGGGAGCGCAGACACTGTGAGCCGGTTGTGCGTGCCCGCAGAAGAGAGGTCGAGTTCCACTCTGTCGGTGGCTAGGGAGAAGGAATGCAATTATTCATTTATTCAGTACACTCCCATTGATCCCTGCCTTAGAAAAAAGCTGCTCAGTCTTACTTTCCAAATCTTTCTAGTTTAGTGTTAGAAAAGCTAAAGGAAGCATTTCACTGATTTTTATTTCTAAATTTACTTATACAATTAGTCCTTTTTTCTAATGATCAAGAAGAAAATGTAGTTGATCTGTATTTGTGGAGGTTATTAGTGTACTGGAATAACTTGGGATAAAATAAAAGCTGGCTAAACCAGACAGACTTCATCTGTTAACTGTGGCTCTGTGTTGAAAGCTTGAAAAGTATTCATGTTCTGTGCTGTGTTTCTCTCCGTCTCTCTTTTTTTTTTTGGTCTCAAAAATACTCGTACCTGCATTGTCTCTAGGTGGTCCTTAAAAGCTGCTTTTTGTAGACATATATTTTGATCTTAATTTCACGTTTTCGTACTGTCAGATCCTGTTGCTACAGTTCAGAAAAAATCCATTTGTAGTAGTATTTAGAGGATAACCACGCCCTGACTTCTACAGAGTGTTGAGTAAATCAAACTACTGTTCTTTCTGGATAAAACCTGCAGCTGAAACTGGGATTAGGGATAAAGAAACCCAGCTGGAGTTTGCCCCTGAGTGCAAGTGATAGTTTCTGTTTATGGTCTGTTTATCACACAACATGTTTCGCCAGGATGTGATTAGGTTTTTGTGAGCCTTTCATGACCGCACACAGTATGTGATGCCATGCATCTAAAATAGGTACAAATACTGATTGATCCTGACCCCCTTGATTAACTGTCAGATGTTCGCTAAAGTCAGTGATTTGCCCACACATAGCTCCTTGTTGGGAAAAGCAGCCGTTTGATTGATGTTATCTATGAATTATAATTTAAAAATAAACGATTGAAAGCATATGAGGTCTGGTCAGGTGAGATCCACAGAGGGGAAGAAGACACATATGAGAGAATCCAGGGTTTGACTTTTCCATTTAGCCAGTTTTTCATTTTAGTATTTTAAACAGTTGTAGAGGTCAGCTGCTAATGGTCCAGATTTTCGAAACTGGCATAAACGAGTTAGTTGTCCTTGGTCTTATTATTTCAGTTCAGCATACATTATTTAACATAGTATAAATAACTACAGCAATCATAATAAACATTCATTGAGATTGTACCATTTATATTTACTGTTTATGCCATTTTTATTCATGATTTTATTTTACAGTTGACCTTTGAACAACGTGGGTTTGAACTGTGTGGGTCTACTTATATGTGGATTTTTAAAAAATAAGTTGAAAAAATTTCCGATAATGGAAATAATTGCTTCAATTCGTTAGAAAAATTTTTGTACATTTGTGACAATTTGAAAAAAGTGATGAACCAAGTAGCCTAAAATACTGAAAAAAATAAGACAAACTTAGGTATATCATGAATGCAGAACGTGTAAGTAGATACTAGTCTATTTGATCATTTACTACTGTAAAATACAGAAATCTATTACAAAAATGTGAAATTTATTTAAAAATGCATACAAACATAGACTGTGCATGGCACCATTTGTAGTTGAGAGAAATATAAAGAACAAAGATGCAGTATTATAACTGCATACAACTAACTGTAGTACATACTGTACCACCTCCTACTGCTATTGCCATGAGCTCAAATGTTGTGCATATCCACTTAAAATGTCATTTGATGCTAATCATCTCTGCAGGAGCAGTCCATCTCTCCAGAAAATTGTGTATCACAATAAAAAGTGATCTTCTGAGGTTCTCATGTATTTTTCATTGTGTTTAGTGCAATACTTGCATTGCGTTTAGTGCGATACCTTGCATAACACCATAGGATCCATGCAATGCTGGAAGTGCTCCCAAGAAGCAGGGAAAAGTCATGACATTAGAAGAAAAAGCTGAATTGCTTTGTATGTACCATAGATGGAGAGCTGCAACTGCAGCTGCCTGCTATTTCAGACAGACAATTCATCTTGTAAACTTGTGTAAACTTACGGGGTTGATATATACAGATAAATGTATTTTTCCTTATGATTTTTCTTAATCACATTTTTTTCTAGCTTACTTTATTTAAGAATACCGTATGTAATACATATAAAGTACAAAATATATGGTAATCACCTGTTTATGTTATTGGTTAGGCTTCCAGTCAATGGTAGGCTATTAGTAGTTAAGTTTTGGCGGAGTCAAACATTAAACTTGGATTTTTGACTGCATAGTAGGCTGGCACCCCTCACCACCGCATCGCTCAAAGGTCAACTGTCCTATTTTGGATACTGGGGAATGAAACAATGTTTATTAGATGCCCTTCCACCTCTGGAAGTTTATAGCATTGTTTTCACTTTTATTTTTTAAGAGAAAACAATCTTCCTGAAAAGTTATGCCTTTTAATTGTGATATACATTCTGATTATTTATAATATTTCACTGAGAAATTTTTGTCTCCTCTAACATTTTTGCTGTTTGTTTGTTTGTTTCAAGTGAAGTAACTAAATCTGACAGTGTAAGTGTGGACTTAAAACAGATCCTTTGTTTAATAAAGGGATCAATAATTTTAATGCAGAGCAACTATTTGAGAATCTTTTAATAAAATTGATACTAGATGATGAGGATTTTAAAATAAGGGTTTTAGACTGAAGAAAAGGAAAGGTAATTTCTGTTTATCCTATTCTTTATTAAAATACATTTGAAAATGTAGGAAGTTAGTAGTAGTGGAAAACAACTGATGGATAAAAATAAGCCATTATATTTTGGCCACCATAGATTAGTTAAGGATACATATATGTATACGTTGATTATCATTGTTTGATTTACAAAATGCTTTCACTTTATCTCCTATAATCTAGTTCTCCTATATCACTTTGGTGTAGATATTGCTTAATCCATTTAAGAAACGAAGAAAAAGTTTCAGAGAGGATGAAAGGAATTGCCCAACATCGTCTGAGTCCAAATTCTATAATGTCTTCCACAATAATAAGAATGTCAACATGGTGGGCACTGAATATATTTGACTGAGATTATGGTCAGTGTGGTGGACTGAGTCAATACATCCAAATTGTACTATGCCATTGACTGCTTTGTTCTGGTTTGTACCTATTGTAAGTAATAAGGGTTACGGAATTTTAACAATATTGTGAATAGAGTGATGAATGAGATGAACAAGTAAAGCAGTCCAGCTCTCGTGGAGGTTGCAATCTAGAATAAAATACAGAGAGAAAAATAATTTCAGTGTGTTAAGTGCTAAAGTATAAAGAGCACCTAGCCAAGATTAAGGTGCTATGTAAAGCTTCCCAGGAGAAAGGCTACCTTAACTGAAACCTGGAGGACAAGTAAAAGTCAGTCAAGTGAACACAGGAGGAGGTGGATGTTCTAAATAAAGGAATAGCAAGTGAAAAGACATAACGCAAAAGACAGCATCTGTTGTTCCAGGACTTGGGAAGTACAGTGTTAATTATTATAGATCTGTGTGTGTGTTGGGGCAGTGGCTTCAGTGAAGGAGGAAGTGGTGAGAGAGGAGAATAGATAAGAAGAAGGAGTCAAAGGACTTTGTGAGTACAAGTTTTTGGAAGTAGGGTACAAGAATGCTGGGAGTGGCCAGGCACGGTGGCTCACGTCTGTAATCCCAGCACTTTGCGAGGCTGAGGAGGGCAGATCACCTGAGGTCGGGAGTTCAAAACCAGCCTGACCAACAGGGAGAAACCCTGTCTCTGCTAAAAATAGAAAGTTAGCCAGGTGTGGTGGTACATGCCTTTAATCCCAGCTACTTGGGAGGCTGAGGCAGGAGAATCGCTTGAACCCGGGAGGCGGAGGTTGCTGTGAGCCGAGATTGCGCCATTGCACTCCAGCCTGGGCGACAAGAGCGAAACTCCGTCTCAAAAGAAATGAATGCTGGGAGCTTCAAAAATAGAGGTAGGAGGAACTGCCATTAAAAGACTGTTGCAGAAGTCCAGGGAAGAAATGATGGTTGTCTGAAAAAGGCTACTAACATTGCAGATAAGATGGAGAATGAAAAGGAAAGATATTCGAAAACATATGTAGGAGTAGAATTAATGGGAGTTTGATGATCAGTTGAATGGCGGGAGACGAGAAGGTAGTGCCTGAATTTCTGACTTGGCAATTGGCAGGATAGTACTTCTATTCACTGAGTGGAGAGACATAACACGGGTACAAATTTGAAAGGAAGAATGTGCAGGGGAAGATAATAGGTTGAAATTTAGACATGTTAAGTAAGAGGTACTTGTGTAACATCAAAGATATTAAGTAGACTTTTGGCTTAGTGGATCTGACAGTGACTTGGGAGATTTCAGTTGCAGACAGATATTTGGGAGTCATTGGGGGGATAATACTTGCTTCTACCTCATTAGGATTGGGAGAATAGAAATATCAAGTTATTTTGAATAGAGGTATTATGTTTAATTTGCATGGCAAATGTATAAGAAACCTCTAGGACAGGGAAACATTATTGCACATACAAGTGGCTAGTGACTTGAAGGGTTGCCTAATATATAAAGACATCCACATTTTTAAAAGGTGGAGTAGGTAGAGGAAAATTTTAACTTATCTTTAAAAATATGCAAGGATTGTCAGATTGGGTTAAAAAATCAAGACCCAACTCTATATGCTATCTGCAAGAAGCCCACCTCAAATTTAAAGACACAGATGTATTAGAAGTAAAAGGATGGAAAAAGATATGGCATGCAAACCACTAATCAAAAGAAAGATGAAGTGGCTATGTTAGACAAAATAGATTTCAGAATAAAGAATGTTACTGGAAAAAAGGAAGGACATTACATAATAAATAAGGGAGTAATTCATGACGAATGCATAAGCATGGATATGAATGGACCTAACACAAAAAATTGAAAGAACCAAAGGCAAAATAGACAAATTAACAATTTTAGTTGGAAATGTTAGTGTTCCTGCTTCAGGAATCCATAGAACTAGTAGGCAGAAAATCAGTAGGGATATAGAAAACCCGAACAGCCATATCAACCAATTTGATTCAGTTAAGTTTTGGAGAACACTCCAACAACAGCAGAATACACATCCTTTTCAAATGTGAGTGGGAAACTCACCAAGTTAGATGATATTCTGAGGCACAAAATATCAACAAACGTAAAGAATTGAGATAATATATGTTCTCTGATCACAATAGAATTAAACCAGAAATTGATAATATCTGCATAAGTCTCAAGTATTTGAAAATTAAACCACACACTTTTAATAACTAGTAAGTCAAAGAGGAAGGCATAAGGAAATTAAAAACTAATTTGAATAGAATGGCAATAAAAATACAACACATCAAAATGTATGAAACTAAGCTAAAGCAGTGCTTAAAAGGTAATATATAGCATTACATGCTTATATTATAAAACAAAAAAAGGCCTCCAATCAATGATGTTAGACTCCACCTTAGGAAGTTAAAAATAGAAGAGCAAATTAAATCCTAAACAAGCAGAAACTAGAAAATAATAAAGATAAGAGCAAAAATGAAATTTTAAAAAAGATACCAAAACCAAAAGCTGGTATTTGAAAGATAAAATTAATAAACCTCTAGCCAGACTTAGAAGAAGAAGAATGGGAGAAGACATAAGTTTTGATATCAAGAATGAAAAAGGTGCTATCACTGTAGATCCTACAGACATTAAAATGATAAGAGAATATCCTGAATAATTTTTATGTCAGTAAATTTGATAACTTGAATCAAATGGACACATTTCTTGCCAGACTATCAAAGCTTACTTAAGAAGTACTAGGCAATGTAGAAACTTCCCCATAGGAAAAATCTGGTGACTTCACTGGCCAATCCTACACCATTTAAGGAAGAAATAATACCATTTTTGTACAATTTTTTCAGAAATGGAGAGAAAAGCTGGGCATGGTGGTTCATGCCTGTAATCCCAGCACTTTGAGAAGCCAAGGCAGGGGGATCACTTGAGATCTGGAGTTCCAGACCAGCCTGGGTAATATAGTGAGATTTCATCTCTGCTAAAAATGAAAGAAAAAAATAGCTGAGTGTGGTGGTGCACGCTTGTGGTCGCAGCTACTCAGCAGGCTGAGGCAGGAAGATTTGAGCCCAGGAGATAGAGGCTGGAACAAGCTATGATTGTACCACTGCACTCTGGTGGTAGTGTGAGACCCTGTCTTGGAAAAATAAAAGGAAAAGGAAAAGCAGAGAAAACTTTTCCATTTTATGTGGCCAGCATTACCTGATATCAAAACCAGACAAAGAATTCATAAGAAAACTACAAGCCACCCTCATGAATATAGACATAAAAATGTTAAACAAAATATTAGCACATAAAATCTAGTATAGAAAAAGAGTAGAAAATACATCCTGACAAAATGACCCTTACTGCAAGAATGTAAG
The DNA here is from genome assembly GCA_036589455.1 of Ateles fusciceps. NCBI lineage: Eukaryota > Metazoa > Chordata > Mammalia > Primates > Atelidae > Ateles > Ateles fusciceps. Next base: position 4,154,513 of record JAZHEH010000299.1, read on the forward strand.
ATTGGTTCAATAGTCATAAATTAATCAGTGCAATTTACCATATCAGTAGACTAAGAAGAAAAAAATCATGTGATAATCTCAATAGATACAGAAAAAACATTTTACAAAAATCTCATTCATTCCTGATAAAACTTTCAGAAAATGAGGAATAGAAGGAAACTTCCTCCATCTGATAAATGGGATTTATGAAAACACCTAACACCATAACTCGTAAAGAAAGATAAAGATCAGAACAAAGCAAGAATGTTGGCATTCCCCACTCCTATTCAGTATTGTCCAGGAGGTCCTAGCTAGCATGATAAGGCAAGAAAAAGAAATAGGCATACAGAATGGAAGGGAAGAAATAAAAATGCCTTTATTTGTAGATATCATGATTGTCTATGAAGAAAATTAAAATAATGTATAAAAAGCTATTGGATCTAGTCAGTAAGTTTAGCAAGACCACAGGATACAAGGTTAATATATGAAAATGAATTATACTTGTTTATACTAACAGCAAACATTTTGAACTTGAAAACATTCTAAAGTGTTATTTACAATAGCATCCAATTTACAAATTCCTAGGAATAAAGCTAACAAAACATGCATAAGATTCGCATGCCAAAAACTGAAATACATCGATGAGAGAAATCAAAGAAGACCTAAACTAGTGGTAAAATATACTATATTCATGGATTAGGATTCTCAGTATTGTCAAAATGTCAGACTTCCCAAATAGATAGATATAATGCAATTGCAGTCACAATTTCAGCAGTCTTCTTTGTGGAAATTGACAGGCTATTTCTAAAGTTTATATAGGGAAGTAAAGAACTTAGAATAGGCAAAACAATTCTGAAAAAGAAAACTCTGGGACATCTACACTACCTGATTTCAAGACTTGCTATAAAGTTACAAAAATCAAGACAAAATGATTTTTAAAAACTTTATGGTTAAAAAAGTGAGCTCTACCCTCTTAACAAATTTTTGTGTACAGTATTGTTAACTATGAGCACAAAGTTATACAGCACATCTCTACAATTTTTTAATCTTGTATGACTGAAACTTTACACCCATTGAATCGCAACTCCCCATTTTCCCCTACCTGCAGCCCTTGGCAGCTACTATTCTACTTTCTGCTGCCATGAGTTTGACTATTTTACATAATTCTTGTAAGAAGAATAATGCAGTATTTGTCCTTCTGTGACTAGCTTATTTCACTCAGCATAATGTCCTCAAGTTTCATCCATGTTGTAGCATGTGACAGGATTTTCTTGCTTCTTATGGCTGAATAATATTCCATTATATACACACACCACATTTTCTTTATTCATCCACCAGTGGACATTAAGGTTGTTTTTACCTCTTGGCACTTGGGGACAATGCTACAGTTAACATGGGAATGCAGTTATCTTATTTAATTCTTTTGGATAAATACCCAGAAATAAGATTGGTAAATCATATGGTAGCTCTATTTTTAATTTTTTAGGAACCTCCATGCTACGCTCCATAGCAGCTGCATCATTTTACATTTCCATCAACAGTGCACAAGTATTCTCATTTCTCTACATCCTCACCAACACTTGATATATCTTGGGTTTGTTGTTGTTGTTGCTTTTAAATAACAGCCATCCGAACAGGTGTGAGGTAATACTTCATGTGGTTTTGATTTGCATATCCATGAATGATGAGGAATGTTGAGCATCTTTGCATATACCTGTTGACCATTTGTATGGATTCTTTGGCAAAGTGTCCATTCAAGTCTTTTGCCCATTAATTTTTTTAAAAAATTTTTATTTTTTGATACAGGGTCTTCTTCTGTCACCCAGTCTGGTATGTAGTGGCAAAATCACAGCTCACTGCAGCCTTGACCTCCTGGGCTCAAGTGATCCCCCCCATCACAGCCTCCCAAGTTGCTGGGACTACAGGTGTATGCTCCTGCGCCTGACTAATTTTTGTATTTTTTTTTTTTGGTAGAGACATGTTGCCAGGCTGGTCTGGAACTCCTGGACCTCCTGGGCTCAAGTGATCCTCCCATTTCAGCCTCCCAAGTTGCTGGGACTACAGGTGTATGCTCCTGTGTCTGACTGATTTTTGTATTTTTTTTTTTTTTTTTTTGGTAGAGACAGTTTTGCCATGTTGCCCAGGCTGGCATGGAACTCCTAGGCTCAAGTAATCTTCCTGCTTTGGCCTCCCAGAGTGCTGGGATAATCGGCATGAACTTCCACACCTGCTTTTTCTCATGTTAAAATTACGTTATTTTTGCTTGGTTGATTCTTTTGCTATTGAATTGTGGCAGCTCCTTATCTGTTTTGAATATTAACCCCTTATCAGATTTTTTGGTTTAAGAATATTTTCTCCCATTATGTAGGTTGCCTTTTCACTGTGTTGATTATTTCCTTTGCTGTACAGAAGCTTTTTGGTTTGATGCAGTACCATTTTTGTATTTGTTGCGTGTGTTTTTGGTGTCATATTCAAGAACTCATTGCCATAACCAATGCCATGAAGGTTTCCTGTAATCTAGAAGTTTTATAGTTTCAAGTATTAAATTTAAGTCTTTCGTCCATTTTTAGTTGGTTTTTCTTTTCTTTTTTGTTATTGTTTTTTGAGACAGGGTCTCACTCTGTCATCTAGGCTAGAGTACGGTGGTACAGCATAACCCACTGCAGCTCAAACTCCTGTGCTCAATATTTATTATTTTTGTAGAGATGGGGTCTTACTGTGTTACCCAGGCTGGTGAGTTGGTTTTTGTGTATGGTACAAGATAAATGTCCAGTTTTATTCTTTTGCATGTGACTATCCAATTTTCCCGGTACCATTTGTTAAAGAGACTATTCTTTCCCCATTGTGTATTCTTGTCACTCTTTTTAAATATCAGTTGACTATATATTTCAGTTGATGAAGAGATAGACATATAGGTCCATGGAACAGCATAGAGTCCAGAAATAGACCCACACCAATATGGTCAATTGATATTTTTGATTAAGATGCCAAGTAACTCATTGGAGAAAAGATAGTCTTTACACAGAATGGTGTTGGAGGAATTAGATGTCCATATTTAAAAAAAATTAACACATACCTACAAAAATTAAGTAGAAATGTATCATAGAGAAAAATGTAAAACCTTAAACTATAACACTGCTATAACTTCCTGGCCCATTATGGTGGCCAGATGTGGCTATTTAAATTTAGACTAATTAAAACAAAATAAAATTTAGAAATTCACCTCCTCAGTTGTTGCAGCAACATATCAAGTTCTCAAAAGTCACATCTGGCTAGCTATACCCAGTGTCATCACCTTTCTGTCATGACAGAAAATTATATTATACAATGCTGTTCTAGAATAAACAGAAGAAAATCTTTGCAATCTTAAGCAAAGATTTCTTAGGAGGCAATATGAACCATAGAAACAAAATAATTGACAAATTGGCTTTCATCAAAATTACAACTTTCTGTTCTTCAAAAAGCTCTGCTAGCCAGGTGTGGTGGCTCATACCTGTAATCCCAGCACTTTGGAAGGCCGAGGTGGGAGGATTGCTTGAGTCCAAGAGTTTGAGACCAGCGTGGGCAACACAGGGAGACCCATCTCAAAAAAAAAAAAAAAAAAAAGCTATGCTAAGAAAATGGCAAGCCACAGACAAGGAAAAAAAAATTGCCAAACATATATTTAGTACAGGATTGGCAACCAGAATATAAAAAGCATAAGTTTCAAAATTTTAAATTAATAACGTAATCATAGTCTGAGAAGTCCTAAACATTATAATAACAAAAGAAAGTAAAAAATGAGCAAAAAAAATTTGTACAGACACTATACCAAAGAAGAAATACGGATGGCATATTAAATTTTCTAACTTTTTTCTTTTTTTGACCCTATTATGTTAGTGACTCATAACTTTTCTAACTTTATGCAGGTATGCATTCATTTTTTAAAAATCAATAAAGGTTATCTGATTGGGAAGTTTAGGATCTACTTTTATTTTCTTTGTACCTCACTGGATCTTACTTCTAAAGTGTGAATCCTAGTAAATAAAACCTAAGGAAGAAATTCTCTAATGAGGGGTGTTTGCATGTGTATGTGTGTGTCTAAAAAAGCAAACATCTTTATATAGTTGTTTCTTGTTTTCCAAGAATAGCAATAGGGCATGTAAAAGGAGGCAACAGGCTCTTGGGCAATCATTTATAGCTTTATCAGTTTATATGATCCTGTTAATGAACTGACTTGTTCAGCCTGTTTGGACCATGAGAAAATGTGACCTTCCTAATTGTATTCAAATCCATCAGAGTTGAAAAGAAATACGTGATTTCTTTTTCTTGTCTTTACCCTGCCTAGCTTTTGCCTACGCAAATGTGGTAGACAGAACAGTGGCCCTCTTAAAGATGTTCCTGTCCTAATCCCCCATGCCCTGTGAATATGTTGCCTTACATGGCAAAAGGGAGATTTCAGGTGTGATTAAGGATTTTGGGCTGGAGAGATTTCCTGGATTATGCAGGTTGGACCAGTGGAATCACAAGTGCCCTAATAAATGAAAGGAAGGCAGGAGAGTCAGAGTTGGAATGATGTAATGTGTGAAAGGCTCAACTGGCCATTCCTCTCTTAGAAGATGGAATCAGGTCACAAACCAATGGAGGCAGCCTCCTGAACCTGAAAAAGGCAAGAAAATGGATTCTCCCCTAGTGCCTTCAGAAGGAATGTGGACAAGCAGAACTGAAGATAAGGTAAATTTGGTCGTCGCTCTAAGTTATTAAGTTTCTGGTAATTTGTTACAGCAACAGTGGGAAACGAGTGCTGCATACCTATAGGACTGTTCCATATGTAAGTTCTAAAACACAGGCAACTGATTATTTAAATCAGGAGCACACATCATTTTAAGTTTCACTGCCAGTGCTACCCAGCTCTCCAGTGAGCAGGTTTTTGACCCTTGCCCTTCTGCCCAACTCTGTGCAATAATCAGTTCAGAAAGTGTGCACACTGAATGTGCTAAAAGGGGGTAAAGGTACTGTGAGTCAACCCAAACATTAACAGTCCTGGGCGTGTGGGCTGTGGGCCACCTGTATACAATCACCGTAGTATGTTTGCACCACCATTTGTTTATCTGCTTACTAGTTGATGGACATTTGATTTGTTTCCAGTTTGAGTTGATATTAATAAATCTGTTTATAGTTTGCATACAGGTTTTTGCGTAGACGTGTATTTTCATTTCTTTTGGATTAATACTTGGTGGTAGGATTTCTGGATTTTTTAGTAAGTGTGTTTTTTTTTTAATTGCCAGTTGTTTTTCAAAGTGGTTGTACTGTATTCTACCCATAATTATGAGAGTTTATATTAGTCCATTCTTGCATTGCTATAAAGAAATGCCTGAGACTGGGTAATTTATAGAGAAAAGAGGTTTAATTGACTCATGGTTCTGCAGTCCATATAGGAAGCTTGGTGGCATCTGCTCTGCCTCTGGGGAAGCCTCAGGAAACTTACAATCATGACGGAAGGAAAATGGTGGGCCAGCACTTCACATGGCTGGAGCAGAAGGAAGAGAGGGTGTGGGAGGTGCTGCACACTTTTAAACAACCAGGTCTCATGAGAACTCACTCACTATACAGCACCAAGGGGGATGGTGCTAAGCCATTCATGAGAACTCCACCGCCATGATCCACTTACCTCCCACCAGGCCCCACCTTCAACAATGGGGATTACAATTCTACGTGAGATTTGGGTGGGGACACAGATCCAAAGCATATCAGAGTTCCAGTTTATAAGGAATGATACACAAAGAGCTAGGAAAGTTTCACTCACCTCCAAGTCCTTTCGCCCATTATGAAATTTCTAGGATTAGCTGAAATACTAAAATTTGTTAAGTCTGGTTGGGAGAATGTAACTTAGTAAGTGATTTACATATGATTAATGTATAAATGAACCATAATTATTCATTATCCAAAATGGCCATAATTTCTTTAGCCTACTTAAATGTGATCTGTCTCTTCAGGTATAATCTGAGAACTGCCATAATACTACATGGATCGTTGAGGGATTATCTTTTAGCATTGTTAGATAAGGGAGTGGGGTGGAGAGAGGAGTATAAAAGTATATGTGGGTCTGAATTTACACATTCATAAAGACCATGCTAAATCACAGCTTTGTTACAGGAATTGAAAGGAGGAAGAGAGATTGGGGATCCCCTGGTTAGAGAGAGCAGATAGGAGAATGTTGTGAAGCAGGATTACTGGAACCAGAGGCATTATGATTAAGGGTTAGTTTATAGGACTGAATGGTCAGTTAGCAGCAAAAAGAGTAGTGACTGCCTGATACTCAGTTCTATACCTCCTTTTTGGGCCACTGCTAGATATTCCTTCCTTAATGAAGGACTCCTTGCCCTTGGCTCCAAAATTATCAAGCAGATTAAGTGAAGGTTCAAAAAGAATGTGTTTTTTTGTGTTTGTTTGTTTTGTTTTGTTTTTACCCCTCAAAGGCATTGACCCTCTTTGGGAGGAATTGTGCTAGGTACTAACAATACAGAAATGAATTAATTGCAGCTTTTGCCTTTAAGAACTCTGACTTTTTATTTCTTAGAACCCTGAGATCCACATCTCCCCCAGGCAAGGTGGGCAGGTAGAGGTTCAGGCACAGGAACTTAGCTAGATGGCGTGTGGCATAGTGAAGCACTGGGATACTGAAGAATATGTATAATACATGAGGTCAGATGATCTAGCTTTTTTTATTTTTATTTTTATTTTTGAGACAGAGTTTTGCTCTTGTTGCCCAGGCTGGAGTGCAATGGCACGATCTCCATTCACCACAACTATTCTCCTGCCTTAGCCTCCTGAGTAGCTGGGATTACAGGCATGCGCCACCACGCCCAGCCAATTTTGTGTTTTTTAGTAGAGATAGAGTTTCTCCATGTTGGGCAGGCTGGTCTCGAACTCCCGACTTCAGGTGATCGGCCCACCTCAGCCTCCCAAAGTGCTGGGATTACAAGCATGAGCCACTGCACCTAGCCCAAATCACTTCAACTTTCTAAAGAAATTTCTTATTCTGTAAGATAGGGATGGATCAGGAAAAAAAAAAAAAGTGCTATCTTAGAAGCCAGTTTGCCCCAGAAGTGGAAGCTACGGATGACAGAATAGCCTTTTTTTTAGGCCAAGGTAAGGGTTTATCTAGACAGGAATGATTGGGAACCGAGGGCTAAAATTGCTCTGCACAGTAAAGAAACAGCAAGAATTGTTGGTTTTGGGGCTGTTGAGGCTGGAAGGAAGGTTTTTTTTCTCTTTGCTGTTATTTTGCTTTTCTTTTGTTTGTTTAGACAAGTGAGAAACAAAAAGTAGACCTCTACCTGCCAACAGGCTGAGAAGAGAGGTTGCTCCTCCCATGGGTGAGAAGGAAGGGAAGGGAGCTTTAATGGCTGAGTCTCAATTTTAAATGGTTTCCTATTCTTTATTTTAATCTTCTACTAAAGATCTGCTCTTCACAAAACCCAGATGATAGTGGTGCTTTGGGGACAGGAAGGAGAGAGAGCTGTGTCCACACACTAGTGAAATAAAGAGTGGAGATGAGGAGAAGGAAAAGAGATTTGGGTTGGAATCGGGATTTAGGATGAAACAGTAACAAGGATGATCAAGAAGGTGTAAGCACCCTCCTTAGAATGTACTTACCGAACATAGGTCTGCCTACCCAGAGCAGCAAAGCCAAACACTGATAATGGGATTGCAGGGAGAGAAAGTGAAGCATTTATTGCAGGGCACCAGGCAAGGAGGATCAGGCAGCTCATGGTTAAGACCTGAACTCGCAGATGGCTTGCACAGGTAAGGTTTTTAAAGGCAGCAGGGTGGCAGAAGTTACAGGCAAACTCATAAATCAGTACATGAGGCTATACATTGGTTTGACCTAAAAAGGTGGGGCAGGAGTGGAAAGGTGCAGCCTATAGGTTATAGGAAGATTCAGAGATTTTCTAATGTGCAATTGTTTAAGGAGGTGAAGCTTTGTTGAAAAATTTGAGGTCGGCAGAAAAGAATGTTAGCTCTGGCCTGTGGGCACTAACTTCCTCCAGGCCCTTCAGGAAGAAGTTTAGAACAAAGAACAGTGGTCAGAGTTCGATCCTCAGTTCCCCCTTATCTGAGGTTTACTCGCCAGCTGACAGCATTTTTCCTTTGGGTAGTGGTCTAGGTTTCTGAAATACAACTCAGGGATATATGTTAAGGTGCTATCTATAGTTTATTTAGGGAACCAAACATCTCATGACTCTAACTTCCTTGGCCATTGTTTTAAGCTACTCTTTTTCTTTTCTTTTTCTCTTTTCTCTTTTCTTTTCTTTTTTTTTTTTTTTTTTGAGACAGTGTCTCATTGTGTTGCCCAGGCTGGAGTGCAGTGGTGTGATCTTGGCTCACTGCAGCCTCGACTTCCCTGGGCTCAGGAGATCCTCCTACCTCAGCCTCCTGAGTAGCTGGGACTACAGATGTGTGCCACCATGCCCGGCTAATTTTTGTATTTTTTGTAGAGATGGGGTTTTGCCACGTTGCCCAGGCTGGTCTTGAAATCCTGGGCTCACATAGTCTACCTGCCTCAGCCTCCCAAATCATGAGCCACTGCGCCGAGCCTACTGTTATATTACTTTATTGCTTAACAAGTTGCTTATTTACTTCTCAGGGCTAGCTAGGTGCCTAGAATTGCCCTTGAAGGAATTCAAGATTTTTTTTTCATTTCCATGCTTGGGTTGTGGAGGGGCTCACGGGCCCCCAAGGTGGGGTCTCTGCTCCTTCTCAGGGTCCTTCTCAGAAAGAAATTATTAAGGAGGCTCTGCGTCTTCTATAGTTATGTGAGATATGGTATAGAATTTGTATTGGCATGTTAAATGAAAGATAGTACAAGTTAGGAGCATTCAGATGCCAGGGATAATATCTACTTAATGTTTGGAGGTTTAAATGAGAATGTAAGAAGGCACTTCAGCAATTAAGGAAATACATTGTCATTCCTAAGATAAAACATTTTTCTGTAGAGATTTATTTATTTATTTAGAGATGGAGTCTCACTCTGTTGCCCAGGCAGGAGTGCAGGGGCACAATCTTGGCTAACTGCAACCTTTGCCTCCCGGGTTCGAGCAATTCTCCTGCCTCAGCCTCCCAAGTAGCTGGGACTAAAGGCATGAGCCACCACACCTGACTAATTGTTGTATTTTTAGTAGCAACGGGGTTTCACCATGTTAGCCAGGCTGGTCTCGAACTCCTCATCTCAGGTGATCCATCCACTTCGGCCTCCCAAATTGTTGGGATTATGGGTGTGAGCCACTGTGCCCCGCCCAAGATTTATTTTAAAAAAAGAAGTCAGATTTGAATGCAGCACTGCTAAAAAACATGAGAATAGTTATCTGGAGGTCATAAGCTGTATGAGAGGTTTCTTTATGCATTTATTCAGTTCAAATTGATAGTTACAACATAATTTGGAAATAAAGATAAAAGTGTTTGAAATGACTGGATGTGGCCTCAGTATGTCATGTTAAGACATGTAGATTTAGTATCCCACAGTAATAACATCAGACCCATTTAGTGGAAACAGAAAGAAGCTTTTGGTCCTGTAGTAGTTAGCTGAGATTGTGAATAGGTTTGAGAAAAAGGAAATGGTTATGTTGCAAAGGAATGGGAAGTAACATATTGGGTTATGCCAGACTCTTGGTAAGATTGTCTTTCTTGATGCCCATTATTGCCCAAAGAAGTATGTGGTAGCATCTCTACTCTTGAGAAAGGGGGAACTGCACATTAAAATTGTTAGAAACTTGCTCCAAGTTACAACATTTCAGTAATAAAAGCAGTATCAGAATTCTTACCCACCTCAAGGTCCGTGTTCTTTCCATTCCACCATGTTGCTATGTGGGCTCTGACATAGACTTAGCACCTAAGCCTTGTGTGGTTCAGGTCTCCTTGTCCCAGTTTTATACCAAACCTTAGTTGTTTTTCTGCAGAGAACTCTTACAAAAAGCTTCTCACAAGATTTTATGAGATACCATAGGTCACAAGTATATGACTTATGTTCAGGAGCAAACAGGTTAAATTCTTGGATTGTCTAAAGTTCCATTTACCTGGGACCAACCATCTATGGTGAGGCCATTATAAAAGTGCTGGCAAACTCTTTCCATTAGTGGCTCTTGCATACAAGATGCACTTATGTTGTTGGACTCTGTGATGTTCAGAATTCACGTTAGGGGTTTTCTCAAACTCTGCATTCTTATTCTATGGTGGTTTTTAGCTTTCTTTTTCTCTCCAAGCTGGGTGGATGATGCAGTTTCGCTTCTAGGTGTTAGGATTCTCTTTCACACTGGTTTGTCATGACCTTAAAGTATTTTAAGATGTTCCTTTGGTAATTTTTTTTTAATGTCATGCCCCAGTAAGCTAGAGATTTGTTTTACCAAATGAGTTTAAAATACCAGCAGCTGGAGAGTCCATGGCATTGTCTGAGTTGACCAAATGTAAAACCCACCAGCGGTCTACCTTTTTATTTTCTTGATTTTGGTAGATTTCTTTGGTTCCAGACTTGATGGCTTGTTAAGCTTCTGAATTGTCCTTTAGGTTGTAAGAGTTGCTTAATGTGGCATATGATACCAAAGATGGAGAAAATGTTTGTTACGATACTTATAATTATCTTATTACAAATTGCCATCATACTCTCTCCTGTCAGATAATTGATGAGGCCTAAACGTCGTTCTGAGCTGCAACCACCCACAAAAACCACACACACAGTGTTTTACTCAAAACTTTACTTCAGCTACTACTTTGTGATGCAAAACTAGTGGAATTTTGGGTACTTTCTGTAAAATCGAAATCTTTATGGGGGTTTTCCAACATTCTAGTTGATTGTTAAATTATTAGTGTAAGGAACAAGAGCAAGGCAGAGTTTGCCAGTGAACACTGACTTGTGGTAGGAGAGGACACCGGTGTGCACTAGGAAGAAACCACCTTGATTGGGCTGAGGATGGATTCTCCCTTTGAAAAATGCAGCTATATAAGGGCTATTTACAAGAGATTTGTGACAGATAAAGACTTTAGGAGCTCATCGGCTGCTTATCTTTGCCACAAAGTTTTCAGTTTTGACAAAATGTTCAGACTCAATACTTTCTAATGTGCAGACCCATCATCTCATGAAAGAGATTTGAAAAGAAAAACAATCAATCTGTATTGTTCCACATGTAGGACAAAATAAAGTTCTGCATGAGTGCTTTCTGTAAAGGGAGAACTGTTATGGCAAATGGATTACTGATATCCCCAGTCTAGAAGGGAGATAGCAAGTCAGAAGAGGCTTCTATATTTTGCTTAATCAGGAGATCGTTGTTTATTCTGGAGCTGAGTCCTTGGGCAAGTTACTTTACTTCTTTAGAGCTCAATTTCTTGTCTTATGTAAAGTAACTTTCACTTCTGCTATATGGTTTGGTAAATACAGCATAGTGTCTCAGCCTTCAATAAGAGTCCTTTGTTATTATATTCTGTCTTAGGTAAAGGTGACTTTTACTGCCATATAATTTGTCTTCTAACAAGCACATATGTTATCAAAATCTGTATAAAAAAAAGTTTCGCAAAAACCCAACGCTACTTCTATAAGTATGTAGTTATGCTTCTAATAATTTTGAAGGAGTACATTTCCCTTCATGCAGCTCAAAAGTCAGGCTGAGGGTCTCATTATTAGCCTTAAAATAACTATCAGAAACTTTCAGGCCGTTGCCCATTAACGCTTTATCCAAGCCGTCTATAGTAGGAGTATACAGAGATCTACAATTGAGTTTTTAACAGGTTATTTCCTTAGTTTACTCTAGAGATCTTAATAATTTCTCAATAGCACATGGCATGTCAATGCAGAACTTTCCAATGAACTGGATGGGACTTGGAAGACAAACAGTTTTGTCTACTTTGCTGCTGCAAAGACAGAGTTGCTGATTAGCGTCCACGGATAAAGTATGCTTGCTTTATAATTTATGTTAGGAAGTACTCATTTAAACACAGTGAAAGAGCACGTTTTGCAGGAGCAAAATCAAGCAATCCATTTTCAGAAAATATAACCAAATAAAAAAATTGGCTGAAGAACAATGAATAAGGAACATGAACTTGAAAGCAAACTAAGTGAATAGTATCAAGTTTTTAAAGAATGAGATTAAAGTCCTATTTGTATACTGGGGGGCAGGGGAAATACAGATAAATACAGCTCTAGGAGAAAACTGAACAGGATGGAGTATCATTTAAGTGGAAGCTTTATTTGTAGAGAGAAATAGGGTAATCACTACACAATTTTAGGGGCATGAAAAGGGTAAGATACCATAAATGTTAGAGAAGTGGAATGGAATTTCCCAGGCCCTTTAACAGTGGTTTAGTTTGGGAGATTTGCAAATACTTGAAATTTGAATTGGTGCTCTAGCAAACTTTTAATATTAAATAAAATGGCTTAATTAAATAACATGGCTTTCTCGCATGTTAGCGAGTATTACCGTACTTTCACCCTGATGACACTAATTCTTCATCCGGGTAGGTAACTTTGAAGGTGACTTGGACCTTGATCCTTAAAATAGAGGTGTTGGAAAGGCACAATGTGAAAAAAGCAGGCAGAATTACAATTACACATCAAAGGCCACCGGAGTTTTAACTTCAAATTGTATGTTTCAATTGTACTAGCTTCAGTGTTCACACCCACATTGCAAGGGTAGGATCTACTGCATGGAGGGTGACGTGGCATTCCAAGTTCATTTATTTTCTGCTGAAGCTGGCACATTGAATAAAGATTTATATCTTAAGTGACAGGATTCAAACGGAACATGACAAACCTGTAAAAGCTGCAACTTGGCATGTCAATGCAGAACTTTCCAATGAACTGGATGGGACTTGAGAGGCAAACCACACACACTGCCACATCGTGTTGGGCAGTGTGAGAGATCAAAGAGAAAGCCCAGGGGAAAAGCAAGTCCTTGCTGGCTGACGTGTGCGTTGTGGGGGTTAGCATAGATTGCCATTTTGCTTACAGATAAAAGTAGGTATCTGTCTTGGACTTGCCTTACGATGGAAAAATTTTGTGGAGACAGGTTGCACTGACTGGAAAAAAATTGTTTTTAAGTTATCAAATGTATAAAGTAGAAGCATTAGTTTTGAAACTAGCCATTTAACTGAAATTTAATCCTGACCCAGTTCCCAACATTGGGTGGTACTATTTACCAAAGCGCAGACAAAATTTATGGCAAAAAGAGCAAACAGGGCAAGCACTGCTTTGATTAGGGGAACAGGTTTTACTACATTGGGACAGGCAAGGTGGCTCTGTAAAAACATTTCACACTCTACTGAAGGACCCTAACCACTGGGCATGAACTAAACAAACTTCAGCTGTTGGCGATACTTCCACATTGCATACGGCAAATTTAAGATCCACCAGTGAAAGCAGAAGAGACAGATTTAGTAGGGGCGCTCCCAACAGCCTGGCTGGCAGTCATTAATCCAGAAGAATGAGTGAATGTTGTACTAAATACTCCCAAATGTTTGTTCTAATAGTTCTCCTCAGAGTTGTCATAACAACAGCAAATGGTTTTAATAATCAGGTAAACATTTTCTGAATTAACCTGTTAATCAAACCAGTTGTACTTCAAATTGATCCCAAAGAAAGTGTATAATTGGAATAGCAGTTAAGTTGCAAATGCCAAATGAAAGCCACCAGCCAATCACTGTATATTATTCTGCATCATTTATTAAATATTTTTATATATGCATTTACAAACTTTACTCAGTTCAGAACTCTGCTTTCAATGCATTTTTAAACTTTTTTTGCAGAGAGATTCTCTTGTAAAATGAGATCCATGTACAAAACTAGGCAACAGATATAAAAGTTTCCTTTCATACTTTTCATCCATCAAGAAAAGAAATCATGTGACAAAGAAATAAAACCAAAATGTGGCTCTTTCAGAAGAATAACATGTCCGTGTTCAACTATGACTTCTAATGAGACAGTTCGTATTTCATCTTTATATGGATGTATATAGTTTTAATACTTCTTAGCTACTGTAGTATGTTGGTTCAGATGAAGGAAAAAAAAACTCTATTGTTTGGACTAGATAATCTAGAAACCATCAATTGTTCATCTCAATAACGTGGCATCAGAATTTACCCAAGAGATGACACTGATTGGCCAGCAGTATGCATTTATCCTGAACATTGCGTAAAAAGTTCCCTTTAAAAAATGCATTATCTTCTTCACAAGCTAAAGTATGAGCCTCTAATTTGGCTCTCTTAAAGAAATAGTCTAAATGATCATTTTAGAAGCTTAAAAGTATGTTTGAAACTAAAGTTGTTTTTCTTAAAATGAATGCTGATTTAACAGTTCATAGACTTGCAGCATTATCACTATGAGACGGAGGCACTGCTGCCACTAACAACGAGAAACGGCATCACCATAGGGTAATTACATGGTACAATATACCCAGGGGCCTGAAACTCACTATTAATATAATTTTGGCAGCAGCATCATTTGATATTTAACCATTTATTACATAGTATTAACACACCAGCTTCAAAGTTGTGCACTCCCTTTAGAACACTGGGAGTTACAAATTTATTGTGATTGCATAATTCGTATTGCACAGTTTTATAAAAAACATAAATACTGGCTATTCTAGTTTTAAATACAAAATACATGTCATATACTTTTAAATCTATAATCTGGTTCAAGTGCAAATCAGGTGCTTTCTGTTAGTCCTTCCACAAAAGGCATTTTTAATATTTTTGGCACAAATGAATTGTCATCATGCCAACAATTCTAATTACAATACATATATCCAAACCTTTAGAGTAGCAATCATATACATACAGTATAAAACTGAGTATTTACAAATGTATTCAGCATAAATGTAACCTTCAGGGGTGAATCAGAACCCATCAGCCATACCCACACTAATAATAATTATAAAAGGTAAATACAATTCCTTTCTTTCATTTGCTTATGCTGGTTGTTGTGGGTTGACATTCATGTGAGGAGGATGTCCTAGAAGACCAATTCTTTGTTTCTGCTTCCTTTGTTCTGTCATCTGGAAAGTTAAAAAGTTTCATCATTAGACCCAGATACTTCCTGCACGTCAAATCACATACTGAACCATAGATTTACCTCTGTGGTTATGGTTTATACTGAAACCCACTTTCTACAAATAGTGTACCATCACTATATCAAACACACAGCACTTCAAAAAGGGCATCTTCTTAGGCAGAATTGGAAATTCTGTGACCTAGTCATGCAATGTAACGTTCAGAAGTATTGCTTGCTACTTGTTTCATAAAGAAACAAAAAACAATGGAAGCACAGGATTCTTTGTTGTTTCCCAAATCCATTTCCAAATGATTTGAAGACTCATTGGAAAACGGTGGCTTTGTACAATAGTAACAACACGCCACACTATCAAGAAAAGCAGTGTTTAGAATCCTAGGTTTGAGAGGGAGAGTTTACATCCATACTCTTTGAGTGGGTCCTGATTTTTCTCTTCAATGACTCTTGAGTAGTTGGTGAGAGAGAAAAAATTACCTAGCACAACTAGGAAAAGGAGAACTGTTCTCAGATCTGAGGTCCAGAATGATTAAATGCTGTAAATAATGCTGTGGCCCTTCTTGGTATCTATTTCTTGCCCCCACCCCTCCCAGTAGATACTGAGAGAGACCATTGCCTAAGACTAGTTCAGATGAAAAAGTGCTTTCAAAACCGCCAACAAGAGGTTGATTCTATTCAGTTGGTTGCTGAACTAAATATATTATCCTGCTGATAGGTCTCTAGATCTGTTCTAGGTATTTTAGGGCATACTTAATTCTGCCTCTGCATTAAGACTTTTCTTAACCCAGTTAGTGTTAGTTCTGGATTTAAGGCTGAGGATTCAAGTCAACTGAGAAAAAAAGGCTATACGAAATACATATGTTAGATAAAATTGTTGTCTACAAGTGGCTTAAGGTCCTACTCCTATGTTTTTAGCTTCCTAAAATTGTAGAGAAATTAGGGTAAAAAGAATAAAGGCTCCGAAATCAGACCTACTTTCTAATGGTTTTGTCATTTTACTTATCAAAGTCTGTTTTTTCATCCGTGCAATGCAGGATGATAATTCCTAGCTCATTGGTGGAGAACTGAGAGGCTATATGTAAATTTCCTAGCACAGCATCTGTCACATAGTAGATGCTTTAATCTCACTTTTCACTTGAACTAATTTTTGGTACAAAATATCTGGAGAGAACATAAAACAAGACTAATTTACCTAGGTACAATTTTAATGTGGTTATTTTTTCTTCTTCAAAACTAGCATTATCCTCTCAAATCAAAATACTATTTTTAGGCTCCTGTGGAAATGCTTTCTCTGTTATAATTTAGATGAGAAGATTTACAAGGACTGAGTATTTCCAAAAGGTAGCTTTTAATAAAGGTTTTTTGTTTTTTTTTTTGAGTAGGAGTCTCACTCTGTCACCCAGGTTGGAGTGTGGTGGCATGATCTCGGCTCACTGCAACCTCCACCTCCTGGTTTCAAGCAGTTCTCCTTCCTCAGCCTCCCGAGTAGCTGGGATTACAGGCGCATGCCACCATGCCATTATAATTTTTTGTATTTTTAGTGGAGACAGGGTTTCACTGTGTTAGGCAGGATGGTCTTGATCTCCTGACCTTGTGATTTGCCTGCCTCAGCCTCCCAGAGTGCTGGGATTACAGGTGTGAGCCACTGCACCTGGCCAATAAAGCTTTTTTTTTTTTTTTGAGACAGTTTCACTCTTGTTGACCAGGATGGAGTGCAATGGCACAATCTCGGCTCATTGCAACCTCAGCCTCCGGGGTTCAAGCAATTCTCCTGCCTCAGCAGGGATTACAGGCATGCGCCACCATGCCTAGCTAATTTTGTATTTTTAGTAGAGACAGGGTTTCTCCATGTTGGTCAGGCCGGTCTCAACCTACAGACCTCAGGTGATGTGCCCACCTTGGCCTCCCAAAGTACTGGGATTACAGGCATCAGCCACCGTGCCTAGCCCCAATAAAGTTTTTTATAAAGAACTACCTTAGGAAATTCCAGCTAGCCTCTGAAGTTTCCTTAGGTGAGTGACATCTTTAAAGGAAGTGTTGCACACTACACTGTACTCACAGATTTGGCTGAGGAAGGAGAACCTAATATGACACATGAAATAAATTCACAATTAGGTTAAAATTCCAGTAATTCATTTATCTTACTTCCTGATAGTTCAGATGTTCAGATTTTTTCCCCCACAACCCTTCCCTTGGCAGGCAACTTTGAGAGGGAATCCACCACAACTTAGCTAAACTTGGATAATCTCAAGTGTTCACATTGATTTAGAAATCTCAGTGTGCTCAGCCGGGCGTGGTGGACTCACGCCTGTAATCCCAGCACTTCGGGAGGCTGAGGTGGGCAGACTGCTTGAGCCCAGGAGTTCAAGACCAGCCTGGGAAACATAGCAAAACCCCATCTCTACCAAAGGAAAAAAATAGCTAGGCATGGTGGTGTGTGCCTGTAGTCCCAGCTGCTTGGTTAGCTGAGTGGGAGGATCACTTGAGCCTGGGAGGCGGAGGTTGCAGTGAGCAGTGATGATGCCACTGCACTCCAGCCTGGGCAACTGAGATCTTGTTTTGGCAAAAAAAAAAAAAAAAAAAAAAAAATCTTGGTGTGCTCAACCCTTACTGAAGGATACTTTCACACAAAGCTTATACTAAAGCTGCTGAAATCTTTCAACTCAAAGTTGAATGTCAAAGTTGGCCATTAAGACATTTTTCCCCCTGTAATTTTGCTTTAAATAACTACTTGTATTTGAGATGACCTTTTATGTATGCATATTTTCATCCCTGTTTGTTAAATCAGCTCTCCTTGACTTTTCAGTTTGTCAGTTAGTCTTTCTCTTAAACTTGAAGAAGTCTCTGAAACTTTATAGGAAAGAGTCTTCAGTTGGTGGCGTGGCTTCCTTATCACTTCCACAGCCGTGACCTGATACCTCAGTTAGCAGCCCTATTCATTTGTCTTTTTAAGATAGTGATCCTATCACCCACCCTTCCTCCCTAACCTTAAGGCTCCCACTGATGTGGGTTAGTGGCCAATTCTTTGCTCAGGTAGTCATACTGCTGATCATTTTAAGTACCAGCTACACATCTAATGTTGTTTTCTGTTTCCCTAGAAGAATGGTTCTTAAAGTTAAGCATGCACCAGAATCACCCAGAAGGTTTGTTCAAATACAGATCAGAAACAGAGTTTCTCACTCAGTAGGTCTGGGGTAGCTCCCATGAATCTGCATCACTAACGATTTCTCAGGTGATGTCGATGTTGCCGGTCTGGGGGACTACACTTTGAGAACCAATGGTCTAGAAGAGGTTTTTCACTGATAATCTCCAAAACTGGCCAAGATCACTGAGTATGTACTTGAACACATTTTTAAAAAATAATTTGTGTAAATATATTTTTTCTCAAATGAGGGAAGCGCTTGGATTAGATTATCTGCAGCTGAGCATATAGTAGGCACACATTTGACTGATGATGTTTTGATTAACCATGGCCTCTTATACAGAATGGCTGTCATTTAAGTCAACATCACTGCCATTTAAGTAACTGCTAAATGAGAAGGAATTGGGCAACTGCTGAAGTGTTTGGTTTTTTAGTAGCAGGCATCATCCAATTACAATTATAAGGGAAATGAAAAAAAAATCCTTCAAAACCCCGAAGGACTAAAGCTGACCTATAAGAAACTGAGGCCAACAATTCTGGCCGCTTAGGTTTCCCCAGCCTCTTAGTTCATATTCTCACATAATTTCTGGTTTTATTAGTTCAATTCTACCTATCTACTTACACGCCTACCCCACCTACGTACATTCACACATACTATCTGTATATCTCGTTACAAGGCATCATTATTGTCTGTTACTCTTACCCATATCAAAACAAATATAATGACCGAAGTCTATCCTTAGCATTTTTGTCAGATAATAGTCTCTCTGGACATTTGAAACAAAACTGACTGTTGATTTTAAAAAAACCATCAATCTAAGGTAACTATTCAAAATTCTAACATTGAAACATCTATTTTGAGTAGTATAAGATGTCTCCTTTATAGTATATTTAAAAATCCTCAAAATGGCTGGGCACAGTGGCTCACGCCTGTAATCCTGGCACCTTGGGAGGCAGATAACTTGAGGCCAGGAGTTCGACAGCCTGGCCAACATGGCAAAACCATGTCTATATTAAAAATATAAAAATTAGCCGGGTGTGGTGGTACATGCCTGTAATCCTAGCTACTCAGGAGCCTGAAGGAGGAGAATCGCTTAAACCTGGGAGGCTGTAGTGAGCTGAGATCGTGGCACTGCACTCCAGCCTGGGTGACACAGGGAGACTCAGTCTCAAAAACAAAAAACCCAAACCTCAAAATTCCCATGTATTTGAGGATAAACAGTTGCAGCAATGCTGTTCTTCACATCCATACAAATGTAGAAACTAGCTTGAATTTCAGCATTCCTCCTTTTGACTCGTCTAAACAAGAAGCAAAGAATAGTGTAGCTTTACAAGTCAGATGCAGCCAAACATCTGAAAGATTGTTTCATGAAAACACGAGGTACACAGTAGAAATAGGCAAATTTTAATCTACCGGTGTGGCCTCTAAATGATTAAAGGCTGGCACAGGGAAGGAAAGTTCATTGACGGCACATAAATGCCACATTTCTGGTTTGTAACACATCTTAATAGTCTTTGAAAAGCTGCTTTCATGTGACAGTAAGGTCTTGGTTACTCAGATTCTAAACAGCCAGGAAGCTCAAGTAATCACAATTACTTTCTACAGCCTTATAAAATCAGTCATGCTCAGAATCATGGGCCTCAAATACTGAGAGAAGAAACTAAAGCATCCCTTGAATACAATCATGTTGATTTAATATTAATGTAGAGATACCATTTAGATTCTTATAGTTGATCCCTAATGCTCTGTTCGTCTCTATTTTACCTGGCCAACTCTTTCTGATGCTTTGAAACAAAGCTCCTGAATTACCACTTCTGGGAAGACTTCTGTGGTAATTCCTCTAATCCTCTCCTGAAGATCAGATGAACAAATCACTCCCTTTTCTTCATTCCCAGAGCAATGTGTTCATAGCTTGGTTACACACTCACTATGTTTAATTATAATTTATCTGTTTACTTGTCTCCCACTCTAGACTTTTAGTTCTTGACGGCAGAGAATAGGATCTATTCATCTTTGTAGCCCCAGTACCTAATGCTGCACCTGGCAAACAGGTGTTTCATACATGTGGGCTGAAAGAAGGAACTGAATTAACTAGAACATACTGCCATTCCTTGAGCATGCCATGCATTTTCATGCCGTTGCTCATGCCGATTCCTTTCCTGGGAAGCCCCCTACTGCATTTCTCTGCCAGCTCAGAAGTTACCTGCTTTAAGATTACAGAAGCTAAACTCATTCTTCACTCCAGACCTCACACAGGACCACTACCTACCTACTTCTTTGTGCTCCATAAAACTATTCACGCCTCAAGTCATTCATACTGTATCAGATTGCTAGAGGTCTACTTGTTTGTCCTTCTTGCTAGATTCTGGATCTAGAGGGCAGATGTTGACTTAGTCCTCTTTTGTGGTCCCAGCACAGTGTAAGGAACATAGATGCAGGAAATTGTTTAATATTCCATTTTCCATCTTTGGGCAGTTATTCTAATCTTTTGTTATTCCTTCTGTCCTTAAGCAGTTAATGTTAGCAAGATAACCCTCTTGCATGACAAATGCCAAACGCTGTAACATGCTAATCTGAATTTTCAAGCACTTCTCGTATTCCTAGCAACAACAAATAATGGTGGCAGTCCTCTAGGAAGCCAGTCACATTTTCAAGAAAGTTAGCCCTTCTTAGGATTTGCTCTTTTGCAGTATGAAGAAAACATGCAAAAAAAAATTCAAGTTCTTACATTAATTCTCCTTTTTGGAATAAGAATGTTAAGAGAATCACATTTAGTATTCAGAATCTCTTGGGAGGGGACACTTCAAGATGAGATGCATCACTAAGTAATATTTAGAATAGCAATCCTAACTAACCATTCTTGGCAATAATAGAAGAAGTGACACCACTAACCATAATTTTACTAATATCCTCAAAAGAACTTTTTTCCCTCAAATCGGTAGATTAACAAAACCAAAGAGGTATATAACAGTAAAGATTAAGACCAAAGTCATCTACATTTAAGCTGTCATTACTCCATTCTGCTGGTTTTTGAATCATAAAATCTAAAAAAAAAAAAAAAAAACTAATGGAGCAATTTTTGCGTTTCTAGCACTTTTACTAGTGAATGGTATTCTTTCATAGCTGTTTTAAAAAATATCACAAGGTTTCTTGTTCACTAGTCATTCGTGGAGCTTTTTTTAATTCAAGAAAGAGCAGCTCTCTAACATATCTGCATGACTTTTTAATATGTTTTGCACATAAAGGGTTTTTAAACCTTTGTGATTGCTATAACCAAACTTAATAAAATTCAAATCTATTCAACAAGTTGATTCTCAAATGCATTAAAGGTTTGTAGGAAGTTACATAACCAAAAAAAAAACACTGACTAGTTCCTTTGGAAAGATGCAAATCCTCCTGCCCCCTCACAAAAAAAAAAGCAGCTATGCAGAATTTTTCCTGTAATTCTGGGTACCTTAAAACTTGAGTAGCTCAATCCTGGTAAAAGCACTTGAGAATGTACTACTGGTTTCTCATGCTTCTTTTTAACTTATAATATATTCCAAGAAAAAAACAGTTCCATTTCAAATTCATTCACAGGGGAAGGGCTTTCTGAAGAGTGGTTCCAACTGCCAACTTCAAAATAAAAAATGCATAAAAGGCTGGAATCAAGCAGTTTAAACCATATTGGTTTTAATGTCACTTAATGAACCTTAGTCCATATGTAATCAAATTTTACATATTTTGTTTAAACTAAAACTTTGGCTTAACCAAAATAATCTTATATTGGATTTTAGAAATGCCAAGTCTCTACTGTGCTCAGTTGTATAAAATCACAATGAATGGATCCTCCATACCATTTAAGTGTATGATGCAATGTGCCTTCTGAAACTGTAAGCTTTTTTTTTTTTTTTTTTTTAAAGAATAAGAATTGAAGTCAAACATGAAAGGCAAATAGTACAGTAAGTAACAAAACAAAGCAAATGAAAACACACACACAAATCCAGACTGGGTGATGAGGAGCTCTTGCCCTAGCCATGCCTAAGAGCCTTCTGGACTCCTTTGGTACCCTCATTAAAAAAATAAGGGAACGAGGTGAGATGACATCTGAAGCCTCAGGTACTCTCCTATACCTGTATTCTTCACTGTAATTCCTCAGCTCAAATTACTCCTTTGACTAGGCTCACTGGTTTGCAAGGTGTGCACTGAAGCAGATTCAGAATCACTCTATGTGAACAAAACAACAGATTCTTAGCTCTGAAAGGACAGGTAGTGTAGGGAGGTGTTGCTTGGTTTTGCCACCAGAGATGCCCATTAATAGTTTCAGATACATTTTTAAGAAACTCTCTAGTAAATTGGTAATACCCAGTTTCTCAGATCAACTGAAACATACCCCCCAAAAGCTTCCAAGTGTGACAATGAGAAGCAGTAATGAGTCAGCAAGAATGAATGCCGGTTGCATTGGCACGTGAGAGCTAGAATGTCTCACTGTTGCAATTCCAGTACCATGGGTGTGAAACAAAGATCCTCTGTTTCTTTGGAAAATGGCACCAGATTTTATGGAGAACTGAACTGTTCTTCTATTTAAGTATTAGCTCAGTGTCTGTAAGATTTTTTGGCACCTAATTTAAACATCTCAAAGGGGAGAAGAACATAACTAAAGCTTGCAGGGTGCGTAAAGAAGTTCACCTCGCTGGGGGAGTTGTGGGGGGCGGTGCCAGAAGCAGCTGTAGCCACCAGTGTGTCCTTGTAAGTCAGTTTAGGCCTACAGAACACTTGCCAGGTGTTTCACAGTGGGGGTAAAACATTAGTATTAAGCGAAGTAATCTAGTTATTTACATCTTCATTTGTTTTACTTATTTAGGTTATTACTCATTTTATGTCACTGCCAAGCTCAGAGCTATAGACAGCCTTCATAAATAGGGCCTTCTTTTCTTATTAGTCTTTTTTATTTGCATCTTAATACAAAAGAAAACTTGAGGCCAAATGGTATCTTAGGGCACAGTTTTACTGGAGATGCTTTACAGAGCATCTTTAATAATCATACTTTGAATTATGTTAAGAGTATTCTAGATGCGGTCTTCAATAGTTACGGTATTTATAAGAGTGATAAATCACCTGTGGGTATACCTTGCAACTTACCTCCAGCACAGACATGGCCCATGCCTATTGCTGTGCAACATTATAACTTGCCTATGGAGTTGATTAAAGAGCTTTCAGAAACTCGTATAAAATGCTGAATGGAACATGATTATCCCAGTCACTTATGGAAAAGCACTAATAAATCATTCAGAGTCTGCTCACCACCCAGGGTACAAGTCCTTAGCACACAGCTGCATCCTGTCACTAGATAACCACCTGGTCACTGTGGCATGTTCATTTCAATGGAGTCAAAGGGCGGGAAAAAGAGCACAAAGGATTTGGTATAAATATGTCCCCCTACAACTTATTTTAAATGGGAAACACCCTGTTTCCAATTTAAATTCTGCCCCGCAATACCGCCTGCATCCTGCTTCCTATCCATACGATAAGGGCAAAGCACTTAGCCCTGTGAGATCAGGAATATGTCTGTGTTGTTCACTGTTTTATCCCCCGGCACCTGATATAATTCTTGTACTATGATAGTCACTCAATAAGCCACTGAGAAAGGAATGAAACCAAAAGGGCTTTTCTGTGACTATGGTTTAGCCCAGGATGCTGAATTTAAATATCTGGGGGGGGAGATTTGACAAGTCTGAGGGCTAGGAAGAAATAGCTTTTAATCTTCCATCAGTGCATAAAGTAAAAAAGAGTATAGCTTTATGCATAGTGGTTTTTGGACAGTACTTCACTGAAGTAGTCTGTATTTTCCCATTTTTTGGGTTTTGTTTTTCTTAATAAAACCGTGTCCTGAGCAGCACTGAAAGTAGCACCGTGACCTTATCCTGCAAGAGGGCAGTGAAGGGGGCCAGGGTGAGGAGACTGGAGGAGTGAGTGTGTTTGTCCTCTGTTGCCCGGTTGCCTTTTCCATCCAGGTGAACCGCCTCAACTTGTAACATAAGCACTACTGATTTTTCCTCATCACATATGATGTGATGATAGTTGGGGGGAGTGGGAGTGGGGATGGAGGGTAGGGACTGGGATTTCCTTTCTTTACCTGATCCTTTAATTCTGACAGCTGGCCGGACAGGTTTGTGACAAGTTTCATGGTGGACTCCAGCTTCTCCTGCAGGTTCCTCAGCTCATTCTGTTCTCCTTCAGAATCGCTGCTGACCAATGACATGGCTCTCATCCTGGGGGAACCAGTCAAGGTTTCTTTCCTAGAATCCATATTAAAAAAGAGAGAGAGAGATACTGAGTCACTTCTAGAGGTAAAAACAAGAAAGGCCAGCTTACCATGCCATGTTTCCTAAGCTAACTCTCATTAGGTTATCTCTGTCTATTGCAGAACTAATGTGCTGTGTATTTTAATTGTTCAGTAGCTATCTTTTTAATTGCATACAAATGGACTCTTAATTCTTAGAGATCTTTTTAATTGCATACAAATGGAACTCTTAATTCTTAGAGGAAGTCACTTTAAATTTAAATGCAAGGGAAACATAGGTTCCAAACAAACAAGAGTCCTAATCTCCAAATCTGAATACTGCCACTGCTGCTCTGATCTTTGCAAATTACATGGCTGATGAGTTTTGTTTTTTAAAAACTGTGGTAAAATATGCATAAAATTTGCCATTTTAAACATACAGTTTAGTGGCATTAAGTACATTCACACTGCTGTGCAACCATCACCATCATCTGTCCCCAGAACTATTTTTTTTATCTTCCCCAACTGAAATTCCATCACCATTAAACACTAACCCCATTCCCCCCCCAGCTTCTGGCCGCCATCATTCTGTTTTCTGTCTCCACAAATTTGACTGCTCCAGGAACCTCATATTATGCTGTGTATTTTAAAATGTATTACACTGGGAAAACCTTTTGCAAACACTCGAAGTAAAGTGAACTTTAAGGTCCCAAGTGTTCTGGCACTTAACAGCTACATGTACGTGTATGCGTTTGCGTGGGTGAGGGGATCATTAAGAGGCTGAAAATGGGAAATCGGCTCCTCCGTCTGTCAAGGTCCCCATTTGTGGGCTTATGGAAACCACTCCTCTTGTTTCCTTTTCCTTCCAGCCTGAAATGGTTGATGGGTGCTGGCAACTAGTTTAAGAAAGACCCATTCAGTTTCCTCCCCCGTCCATCTCCATCCTTTTGATGTCTATAGCTTATGCCTGTAAACAGTATTTCTCACTACTGGTTAACAGAATGGGACAACTCCTCCTCCCACCTCACTTCCTTCTGCCCACATATGCCTTTCTCCTAAAGAGCATGCTGCATACATCAGTTCTGTACAGAGAGGCAGGAATGAACAGTAAGAAAAGCTTATCCTGAGACCAGGGGAAGAAAACTGACTCATTCTACATGTCTGCTGTCATTCTCACCTGGACCAGTTTCATCTTGTAAGGATACATTTAATGGTCTTTCTAAAACAAATCAAGCCCCCTCCCCCAGACACACACACACTCACAATGGTGGGTAATTGCTGCTTTGTGTATACCATGGGGGTCAGCAACATTTTTTGTGTAAATATTTTCAGCTTTGTGGGCCATCTGGTCACTGTAACAACTCTCAACTACTCTGTTATAACCCCTAAACAGTCAGTAAATGAATAAATGGGTATGTTCATGTTCTAATAAAACTTTCTTTACAAATGCGGGTAGCAGGCTGGGTTTGCTCACTTCTGCTGTATACAGTAGAAGGCATCAATATATTTAAAATACTTCATGAGACATGTGCGGATATTACAAATCAAGTGAGATCATTAAACTGTATCATGACCTAAGGCCACCTAGCAATACAGAAGCCATGTAAGACCTAGATGAAAACTACCACAAGAAGTCATACTACATTGACAACAAGGTGTCATAGAGTGTTTGCTTAAGATATTGGTGGGTGCGCGGGCACAGTCACAGTCACTAGTTTGTGAGCTTTATGAAGGCAGGAACCACCTTAGTATAAGCTATGGAAGGACAGAATGTATGCAACTCTTTTTCTACATGGACCCTGGTAACAAATGCTTAAGTCGTAAGCCTGAGCTCCTCATCATGACTGCTGGAGGAGAAAAAGGGCAATCTCTATCTTCCTGTACTCTGCATAAACACTTCGTTCATAGGTCTTAACGTTAGCTTATATTCATCAGTTTCCCATCACAGAGGAATGGGCAAAAGATGGTTAAAAATATATTCCATTTCAGAGATGACTAGCTTAGAAACCCGAAGTGCTTCCCCCTCTGTAACCAGTTTTCTACCGTGCAGCTGCAGTGACCTATCATTGACTATGCTCATCTCCCCCTGTGTCAGTCCTTCAGACGTAGCCACGTCTTCCCACCAAGGAAGCAGCCCATGTTCAAGGACTATGCAACTCTAAGAGAGAAGGAAACCTCGTTTTTCAGAAGAGGGCACACATAGGCGACAGGTCACTGGTGATCATTCACTCCCACTAGGGCGAGGGGGAGGAGGGAGGAGGGATGATGTGGGCTGGGCTGCTGAAGCCACAAACCAAAGCATAGCTGCAGAGAGATCACACAGCACAAGGTCCTACATACTCATGGTGGCTGCTGCATATTTTTGCAGACTGACCTCAATTGAGGAAAACAAACTGAGGAAAAAAGATCCAAAGTCCCACTTTGGATGTAACTATGTTGAGGATACTACAGTGAGCAACACAGACATGGTCACTTCATCCTGGACCCCCTCAAAGGAGAAACAGTTTTGATACCTAAGTATGTGATAGAATACCTGTCATCAAAGTGCTTACAATTTAGTTAAGGAAAGTGACCATCTTGATTTTTGTTTTAACAGGCCAATGGTGGCTTGTGCCTGTCATCCCAGTGCTTTGGGAGGTCAAGGTGGGTGGACAGCTTGAGGCCAGAAGTTTGAGACTGGCTGGGCAACAGAGTGAAACCCCATCTCTTCAAAAAATAAAAATAATTAGCTGGGTGTGGTGGTGGGCACCCGTAGTCCTAGCTACTCAGGAAGCTGAGGCAGGAGGATCACTTGAGCCCAGGAGCTCAAGGCTGCAGTGAGCCATAATTGTGCCACTGCATTCCAGCCAGAGTGACAGCAAGACTCTCTAAAAACAAATAAATAAAAAAATAAGGAATAACGCAGGCTATGTTGTATCTAGGAGCAGTAGAGACAGTAGCATCCAAGTAAGACCCGACAAGCAATGACTGACTGGCTAGAATCCTCCTCAAGCAAGGCTTGGCCCTAAAGAAGGTTAGCCCTTGGGCAAGTGTGAGGGCATTTCACAGAGGACACTGGCACAGTAAAGCTCCAGTGTGGCTGGAGCTGGGGGATGAGGGCAGACAGGCAGGAGCAGCTTGGACTGTGAAGACTGGAGGGAAACAGAAGGAAACAGGAGATCTGTGAAAGGCCACCCTCCCTGACCAGACCTGGGGGAGAGAGAGACGATGGACGTACCCGGTCCTCATGGCTGTCCACGGTCCTCACTGCTAGTAGTCAGAACTCACCTGTAGCTCACTTATTACTGACATGCAAATGAATGCTAAACTGCCTAAAATGTTAGTGAATCCATCTAAAATCTGGCTTTCAAATCCTTCATATGTTCATTTGCTTAGCAAACCTTCTATAAAAATAGAAAACACAGATTTCCGAACAGAGTCCACATTAATGAGGCCTTCAAAAGACTCCAGAAAACCAACGCGAGAGTCTGCACATAGCTAAAAGTTTAAGGAACAGTTTTCTCCCTTATTCTAATAGCAAGTGACCAAATGACTGTGGATTAAAATGAGAATTTTTCATGGCAGATCCTCACCTTTTTTCATGCCATATGTGATTCCTGGCCCTTCAAGCAATGATTTCAGAAGGGTCTTTGAATGAATAAATGCAAAATGCACAAACTTTCTCCATCTAACAGTCTTTTACCAAACTTTTACAATTTCTGTTTCCTGCATGAGGTTGAGCGCTGAGGATCTAAAGATGAGAAAGACAAGGTCTCTGTCCTCAAGCTGCTTTAGTCAAAAAACTATGATCACTGGCCAGGTCTCGAGGCGTAGTTCTTCACCTCTGTGGAGCTCCCTCTGTCTCTCTCTACCTACCTCCAAGTGTGGGAACCTAAAGACTGTGCTGAAGACACGAATGGGGCCCATCAGCATGCCGAGGGCTGCTCCTGGCATCAGTGCCCCTCGCCTCGGTGGTGGTGGAGAGGCACTGAAGCCCTGCGTCTTGTGCTGCTACATGGGATACCTGTAATCCTGGGACTTGATGGCCTCACCCAAGGGGTACATAAAGCCATAAAGAGAAATACTGCATCTTTTTAGAACATAGAATATCCATTTTAATCAATGGCAAATGATGGAAATATTTTTATATTAAACTCAAAAAGTTACCTAGACCAGAAGAGAAAGGTAAATGTTATTTTTTTGAGATGGAGTCTCGCTCTGTCGCTGAGGCAGGAGTGCAGTGGTGCCATCTCAGCTGACTGCAACCTATGCCTACCAGGTTCAAGCTATTCTTATGCCTCAGCCTCCTAAGAAGCTGGCACTACAGGCATGCACCACAATGCCTGGCTAATTTTTGTATTTTTTAGTAGAGATGTGTTGACCAGGCTAGTCTTGAACTCCTGACCTCAGCTGATCCAACCACCTCCGCCTCCCAAAGTGCTCAATCAAATGTTAAAGATAAAACCCAGCACTTCAAAGGAGGTCATACTTTTTGCAGGCCATATGGCCCATGTGCTCCCATTCTAGGGATAAAGCCTCATTCTCCATTTCACAGGAGGCCTTCGATGCAGATAGCAAAAGGATTTTCTGGTCTAGAAGTTTATCAATCACCACCACACAGATTCTCCCCATTGCCTCCCTTAATATTTAATAATGAAAAGCTGGGCTAGGAGGGATCCCACTGGCAAGCATTATCATCTTTTCTGCACCGAAGTGGGTAGAACCCCAAATTTGAGATCCTAGGTGTTGCCAGTGTTTTAATTAAATGATCATCCTGGGCTGTGACATTAAATCTCAAATTACCAAGGTGTACCTGGTAGTTAAAATTAATTAGCAATTTTAGCCAGACTGTTCTCTCAATTTCCCATTGGTTTTGCATCCTATGTAGGATAGGCTCCAGTGTGGTATAAGGTTCCCCACCAGCAGGGTCCCCCTCTGCACGGAGAATCTAAATCTCACAGTGCAAATGTTTAGACTAACCCAATTACTGGAATAGGTGCAGAGAGAGAACACCTGAATCCAATTAGTTTCTTTCTAGCTAAGACTTTCATACAAAACTCTGAGGTTGTTTGAGCGCTGAATGACTCCAGTGAAGTCTGTCCCCCCATGCCTCTCCAGCCAGCCAGAGTCTGAAGACCTAGAAATGTTTACAGAATCTTGCCTGCATTATCTATTCAAGATCAAAAACGTGTCTCAGTGTCTTGGCTTCTAATGCATTTTTGGAAAAGTCATCTTCAGCTAAGACACTTGGTCTATTGTGAATTATCTCGGGGTGTGTGTATGCAGTGGGGAGAGGATTACAGGGTCACTGAGCATCTGTTGGCCGCATCTGCTACTGGATCTGACTGGTTCTGCTTTGCTTCGCTCACTCCTTGCTGCTGGCATCTCACATACCAATGCCATTAGGCACTGTCTGCCCTGGTCCTCCTACAATCCAGCCAGTGCAGTTCCCGTCACAGCAAGTGCTTCCTCTCTCTCGGAGCAGACAAGCTAACTGAAGCCACAGCCGGAAGCAGGCTGACCACAAGTGCTAAGGTTCTGGTTAGTTCTTTTCTAGGTAAAGTTGGAAAAGTCCCTGCGAAGGCAAACACTGAAGTTTTAGACACGGGGGTGGTAGTGACCAACCTCTTGAAATGCCCTTGAGTGGAAAAGAGAGAGAGAGAGAGAGAGAGAGAGAGTGAGAGTGTGTGTGATGTGTGTGTGTGTGTGTGTGTGTATGTGAGACAGAGAGACAGGGAGGAGGAGGAAGTTGGATTGTGTGATGCAAATGCTAATCATTCTGAGAAGTGGGGTATTTTTTTTTCTTCCCAGGTTCAAAAGAAGAGGCTGTTCTAAGAAAGACTATCGAGTAATCAATCACCTCCTCAGAGAAAGTCTGCTCAGGTAGAGTATTATGTTTACCACCTAAACAATGGAACATTTTTTATAGCCAAATCATTATAGCCAAATCAGAGAATGAGGTGTTTATTGGAGTGGAGGGAGGTGGGGGATTGAGGGCAAAGAAAGGGTCATGGGAGAGAAGATGGGTCCTAGGAAAATGGTCCTGTTGCTTTCTCTGCCCTTGAGAATCCCCTCTGGGAAGATTCAAGGAGGCCAAGAGGGTCTTTTCAACCCCAATGGCAGCATCATTTCTACTGCTCTTACCGGGAAGGAAGACAAACTGGAAGCTCCCAGAATGCCTAGGGTTGCTCAGGTGACGGAAATGACTAGAAGCGGGTATGGGGTAGGTGGGCCTGGAAACAGAGATTTGGTCTCCCATGTATTTAAACCCTCAGAAAATGTCAGGAGGAGGAGGCTTGAAGATAATATTTATCTCTTCAAAAGCAGAAATATGGAATACTTAATGGACTTCAAATCATCTGTCCCTTTTTAAGCTAGGGTGATTATTTCCATTGAAGAGGAAGAAAAAAATTAATCTTTAGAGCTAATTATTCTAAGATCACAGCAAAACAAAATGACAAACCTCTAAAAACAAAAAACCAGAATCTTGGTCTGGATGAAAAAATAGTCATCTTTAACTATGTTTAGTGGCTCTGAAATGCCACTTAATATCTATTATAGGCTGGGCGTGGTGACTCATGCCTGTAATCTCAGCACTTTGGGAGGCCAAGGTGGGCAGATCACCTGAGGTCAGGAGTTCAAGACCAGCCTGGCCAGTGTGGCGAAACCCTGTCTCTACTAAAAATACAATAATATTACCTGGGTGTGGTGGCATGGGCCTGTGATCCCAGTTACTCAGGAGGCTAGCTTGAACCCAGGAGGCGGAGGTTGCAGTGGGCCGAGATTGTGCCACTGCACTGTAGCCTGGGCAACAGTGCAAGACTCCATCTCAGAATATACATAATATATATATCATACATGTTTAAAAAAAAAAAAACAACTAAAAAATGGGTCCCAACTTTGGACACAGTGAGATCAGAGATAGCCTAAGGCTCAGGGGGAGGAAGGGAGTGATAAATCAGAGGCATGCAGAATATTTTTAGAGCAATGAAACTTGTATGGTACTGTAATGGTGGATACCTGTCATTTGCATTGTGAAAACCCACAGGATGCACAACATGAAAAGTAAGCCACAAATGATGGAGGGATATTAATAACAATGTATCTAATACTGGTATATCACGTTAACAAGCAGGCCACAATAATACAAAACGTAACTAACAGAGGAAACTGGCAGGGAGTCAGGAGAAGGGAGTATATGAGAACTCTGTACTTTCTGCTCCATTTTTCTATAAACCTCAAACTGCTCTAAAAATAAAAGTATTTTTTTATCTTATTAAAAAATATGGTTTTAATATTTTTTCTTTTTAATGTTTCTTTTTCTTCCTCTATCTTGTGAGTCTATTAATTTTTTAAAAATGGAATTCCACACCCAGAATTTGTTGGCCAGCCCCACATTGAAGGAATTCAGTTCTCTTTGAAAAGTACAGTTACCGCAAACCACATGCATATTAATATCCCTGTATTTCACAGGTTCTGTACATTTCTACCACAGCCTTGTGACGTTAGTGTGTCAGGAGAAAAAGCAATGGCCTGTAATAAGAAGAGTTTCAGTTGTGGGTATACAGGATGGTGAATGAGTGTATGAGTCAGCTAGCTCACCAACCTGGTCTATTTTCTTTTTGTTTTTTTTGAAAGAGATCACCTCACCAGCTACCTCACTGGGTTACTTTAAGGATCAGATGGTTGTGAAAACGTTCCATAAACTGGACGTTTATGGAAAACATCCCATAAATTATGCAAAAGTATTACAGATCAGTATGTCATCTGCCTAGAACTGAGATAGAGTCAGTACTGCAATCCAGATATTGACTCTAGTTTCAGTGCTCAACTCCTGTGTAAAGTTCCTTCCTTTCTTTGGGATAAAAGTTTAGGGATACTGATTTCTCTTTTTACCAATTAACGCACATGAAGGGTATCCAAACTGTAAAAATCAAGGTGTCAGTCTGGTTCTGCTTGTCAGTTCTGAATGACATTACCAAAACAGGCCACATTATGTAATCTTCGGCTGGACTGGAATGACCAATCACCCTTCCGAGACGCCATAGTTTTTCTTGGATGATACAGCACAACAAAGACGGGCTCATCCCAGCAGAGAGTACACACCCATTTCTGATGAAATCCCGAGGAAAAGCCAGCTGCAGAATCATCCTTTCAAGTCATTCTGGGGTCACAGGTAAAGTATTCCCTGGGCACCCATGGGGACTGTGATACACAGGGCACACACTTGTAGGGGTACAGCTGGGTCCCGGGCACTGAGGCTGCCAGGCTGAGGAAGCCCAGAGGTCACAGGAGTGGAGAAAGATGGGACCGGCCACCTATGCTGGACACCGGCAGGGCAAGCCCATTTGAGACTCTGAATAAAGAATAATCAGACTCACTCACCCATCTCCCCACATCAGTGTCCAAGCTGGCTTATGATATGTCACTCAGGCAACTTCCCCTGCACTTTCAATTAGCTAAGAAATATGCCAGAACATTCCCAGTGGCTATGGATAAGGATTTTAGCTATTTTCATGGTTTTCTTCTATGATTCCATTAGTATTCAACTTTGATCTCTTACTACTTTTACATAGCAATATATTGTGTTTGTTTTAAACTTAGTGAAACATCTTTCCAAAGTTCTGTGCTGTTGTTTCAGGGAAGGATACATTTATCTTTGAAACACACACACCCTCACCAATAAGCTGCTTCAACACAACCACATTCCATCTCAGCTTTATCATCTGATGGGCTTTTATACTGGAAAGCTCTGAAATGAAACAGTTGTACTTAAGGTCAGCCCTGCCTAGACACACTGAGAAAGAAGTGATGGAAGATGTTATCCTTCTCACGATCCACAGGACTTCCTAAGGAGGTGAGAAGGCTACCAGCACTGTTACTGACTTGAGAGTGGTTTGGAAGAAAGGTGTCACACAGCGAGATCTCTTTAGGGAGAAAGAGATCATCTGTCATGTGGATGTTCTCCAAATCCCTTAATCTTTTCCAAACGCTCCCTTTTCTAACCAGCCCCTTGTACTCTGATCCCTGTTATTTACTCACGTGTTCACACAGCTAGTGTGTCCCCTTCTCCCTCCTGTCAGCCACATTCTTGCTCCCGACAGAGACTCTAAGGCTCACACCCTCCTGTTTCATATTTCACGACTCCTGTCCCCACTCTGAATGTTGCTTATTGGAATCTTAAAGCTACAATGGGCACAAGAGACCCTTTGATTCAACTTCCTCATTTTATAGGTGGTAAAACTGAGGCCCTGAAGAGAGAGGATTTGCAAAAGGTAAAAACTCAGTCAACTTCACCTGTATAGCTTTCACACACAAATGACAACCCCTAAATACTAACGTCTCTTCCCCATTCTCACATACCCTAGAGACATGACAGTAGGCTTCATCATAAAGACTTAGGTTTTAAAGAATTCTGAATATATATACTTGATGCAGACATTCACATTCAGAACATTTTCCAGGTAAGAGCAGATCTGTAAGTGCATTTTTATGGTTACACATTTCTCCATATCCTATTATACTATAGTCCAGCTCTACCAGACACAGTCAATACTTAGAATACACAGGAAATAAAGGAGTTGAGGCAGGGGAGTTACAAATGTAGTGAGAAGTCTGGAAGTAAAGGGCAAGTTGGGCAGCCCAGTGGAGTCTGCAGTCGGCGAAGGAGCAGGAGGGTGGGTCAAGTTATGGGCCCGGGGGAGAAAATGCACTTTTGGAGCTTATCAGATCTGCCAAGTTGGGGAAAATGTGCATGTATGCAGATATTTCATATGTGTACTAAAGCATGGACAAACTCATACATCCATACATCCCTGGACGAACTAGCCAACGGGGGAGAGCTGGTTTCATGCACAGTGAAGCCCTCTTCAGTGGCTGTTGGAACGATGTCTGTGCATAACCCTCATGTCCTGCACAGATGCACAGACTAGACTCTTGGGTATACCTGGCTCACGGCCTATGCTCTCCCCTTAGCACACAAGCTCCTTCAGGGTGGATCATGCCTCTGCTCAACTCACTGTTACAAACAACACCTGGCACACCCTCCACAAAGGTCAGGATGTAGGAAATTCAGAGGAGAGTGCTGAGAGGTCAGTGCAGAACCAGGGCCCAAATGCCAAATGCTTCACAATAAAAGGAAAAGTGCCTGTGAAGTGCTCCGTGGGACAAGGGGTGATTTCATCCCCCTCTAGACTAAAGGGCAGAATGTGTTCTGAGGCTGGGTGGAGAAACTTAAGCTCAGCAACTGCTTTGTGCAGCTGCCACTGATACGAACCCAAGCTCAAGTGCACAGGGTGGGGTGAGAGAGGCCTGGCTGGCTGGGCGGCGAGTCCAATGACGCTGACACACTGTTTCCAGCCACCGGGAAGCCGGTGCCAAATCCCTCTTCACTCCTCCCTGCTCCGATCTTCTTGACTCTGCCGTGGTGCCAGCTAACGTCAGGAGGCATTCTGGGAATTGTATTTAGCAGGCAGCACAGGCTGTCTCCTCACCCACGGTGAAGGGCTTTCAGGGCCCCAGTGACATTTTAACCAATGCTTGTGGCCTCCCAGGTTGGGCCACAGGAAAGCTGCTGCTCAGCACTACTAACGCTGAAATATCAATCTTCTAGGAACATACCCAGGCACGCCCTTCCTCCCAGCATCCTCACTGGAATTCAGAAGAAAAGCCCAAACCCATTACCATGCATTTGCACAAAGCAGAGGGTGTCCACGCCACTTTATCAACAGCCAGGACCTGCCGGCTTGATGCTGCACAGAGGAGGTGCACACGCAGGCGGAAAGGTCAGAGGAGGGCTAAGGGCACGGCCTGCTGGACTCGCCCTTCCTCTCTCCTGCACCTAAGTGCTGTCTGGCCGGGACTCCAACTTCTCATTTCCTTAAACTGAGACGCCCATGAAGGCTGTGTGAATTTTTACGCTCATTTCTTGACTCTGGTCACTGCTGCCACCATCTTTCCCCCACACCTAGGTCCTTACTGTTATCTAATTATGATCCACAGATAACTCTACTCCCTCCAGCCCCTGCACTTGGTTTGTTGCACTGCCTAAGGCTGGAAGCTGTTGTCCCCACTTAAGAAAGTGTCTGCAGATTTCACAGGCTCTCTTGGGTCAAGAAAGATGCAAGACTTCAACCAGGTCCCCTTTGAAACAGAAGGTAGTGGCACGCAGGTATTCTGTTTCCATTTTGATCTTCTGCCCTTGTTAACATGTTGCTTTCTGTGTTTGCTTCCTATATCATCTTATCAAATACAGATAAACACAAGGGCTAGATGTCCTACTGCTTTTGAATCTTCTCATAATGTTTCCTTACAGAAGTTTAGTAGTGCTGAATTCGCTAATAGAACTTATTTGCTTGGAAATTTTGCCGGGAGGTGCTGTCAGGCAAAAAGGCTCTTTTGCATGATGCTCTTTTGAAGCAAATTACCTGCAGCTTTCAGGAAAGCATTTTCCAGGAATGTGGGCTCCTGGATTCTCCCCCCCCATGCAAAAGCACCCCACCACCTTCAGAGAGCATCCCATTTGCTGCCACAGTGAGACTACTTTTGATTTGGAAAATTGCTCCTTTGCTTCTGGATCCCTGTACAGCTAGTTTCTAAAGAGGTCAAGTGAACTAACCCGTAATGGAACAAACTGGATAATCTCCAATGGAATGTTGAGGGTGAGGAAGAGAGAGCAGGAGAGGCAGAGAGACAACATAGAGAGGTGTCTACCCCTGCTGTGAGAAAAGTCAGCACCAGGCTTAAAGGATGATGGACCAGACATTCTCATGTGTAATTATTAGGGAGTTATACTCATTTAGATGAGTCACCTGGGTGTGGAAGCTCCAGTCTGGCTATGCTTTTAGTGAATCGTCCTCCTTTCACTTAGACACCTCCCAAATTGGGCCACCAAAGGACATATCATTCCCTGTTTCAAGCTAAGGTGAGGGTAGTGAAGTTTATCATATTTCAGCAGGTCAAAATCAACATACATTTCAGATACATCCTTTGCAAGAGCTGCGCTTGATATCCTTTCCTGAACTCCTACCATCTCAACAACCCCTAGAGTTTTGAGGTGGCTGTCTGAGCAGTGGTTACTGGCAGCAGCAGCTCTGCGAATCACACCCCGTCTAACTCCCATCTTGTTGATTTATGCATTAGCCAGCAGGCCGGGGGATCCTCTTTCCCACTTTCCTCTCCATCCACTAAGGGGCCTTTCCTGCATCTTGCCTCTTTTAAAGGAGGCTAATTCAGTATCCCTGGGGGTCAGAGCTAAGAGATAAGCCAATCCAAGTCCAAAGTGTGCCAGTTCAAACCAGATGCCACCAGCCAACCAATGGCTGCAGGTTGACAGGAGGGCTGTGTGCATGTGCATAGAGGTAACCACATCTGTAACCACGTTCGGATATGTGGGTCAGCACAACCTGAGGGTGGGTTCTGGTTCAGCAGCTCTGGATTTCAGTCTTGGATCTAGCACTTCCCAGCGGTGCAACCCTACTAAAGTTGCTCAACCTTCCTGAGTTTTAGATTTCCATCTGTAAGATGTTAATAGTGCTACCTACTATGCTGTGATGAGGATTAAGTGAGGTCATGCACATACAGTGTTTATTTCATGCATACTGATAGCACACGACCTATTCATTACCATCCAATCTGCCCTTCCCAGGGCAAAGCAGACTCCAGCACAGACTGCTCCTCCAGAAACTGCAGCCCTGGTACATTCTAGAACACTCCAGCTATCATGGGGAGGCAGGTTCTCCCCAAATATTTCACTGTCCAATGAATACGCTATCCTAGAGAAGGAGCCAGAGTAGTCCAGGGTATCAGGACATTCTGAAATATGGATGAACAGTATTCTATATGATCACTCTGTCTTTGTATGCCATTCACTCAAAAACACACCTCTGAAAAGATAAGGGTTAACAGGGCAGAATTCCAAGATACAGAAGTGAAATCTATAATTAACAGAAGATGCGCCTTATATTTTTTCATTTGTACAAATTTATGGGGTATACGTGAAATTGTGTTACATGTATATAATGCATAGTGATCAAGTCAAGGTATCTCGGGTGTCCATCACCTGAGCACCACACATTTTTGTTAATTATAGTCATTCTACTGTGCTATGAAACATATTCCTTCTACCTAACTGTATGTTTGTATTTCTCTTCATCCTCTCCCTTTTCCCCCAACTCACTCTTCTCAGTCTCTGTTCTCTATCCTTCCAGTCTCCACGTGATCAATTTCCTTTTTAGCCCCCACATATAAATGAGCACATTCAGTGTTTCTCTTTTTGTGCTTGGCTTATTTCACTTCACATAATGGCCTCCAGATCCCTCCATGTTGCTGCAAATGACAGGATTTTATTCCTTTTTTTTTTTTTAATGGCCAAATAGTGTTCCATTGTGTCTATACACCACATTTTCTTTATCCATTCATTTGCTGTTGGGCACTTATGTTAATTTCATATCGTTACTATTGTATGCTGAAGTTACTGTTTGGTCTTCTTTACAAACCTTCCTTCTTAATGCTGCTCACATTTCCAATTTTCAAGAATAATGTAGTCTCCTGCATTTGACTGTACTAGAAAAATGGGCTGCTGTTTCTTTGCTGGGAGTCAAATATTTGGTCTGTTACCTACAACACGCCCAGGGTGCACTATCTAAATTCTCTCAGGCAAAGTGCTCATAATGAATTCACCACTTAACTCCGATAAAACAGCTCCAATAACGGCCTTTCAAATCATCATCTATAGAACTAACACAAATTCTCAAGTTTAGTTGGCACTAGAGCAAAGCCAAACAGTGCTAAAATTATTCAAAAAAGGGTGTAGCAGCACATAAATTATTGTGAAAACTTAAATGCAGATCAAGGTTAATAAAAATTTGCTTATTAAAAAAGGGTATCACCAAAATTATGATGGCACCAAAATTCAGGTTCCTGCAGGGAAAGGAGATACTTTTCCCACCCTCTTCCCTTTATCTGCCCAGGGCTATGTCTGGTCACCGTACAGTCACGTTTCTCTGAAAGCACAGACTTGCCTGGGTCCCGAGTCAATAAATATGAGATTGTATCTCAGGGACTGAGTGGCACTGTGAGTTACAGTGGAGGAGGGTTCGCTTCCCCTGGTAATATGGGTGACAGTATCACCTTCCATCAGGTGCTTGAGTGGAAGGACAAATCTACCAGTGAACCATGAATGATTTCATTATCTAATCTAAGGCCTGCCTTGAATACACAGAACTTGGGGGTCCACTCCCCAGATCAATGAAAGCCCTACTTCTGGGCAGTAAAAGCAAGTGGAGGAAAACGCTAAAGACAAGGATGGAATTCACAAGTGTCTGTGCCCGATTCAACAGAGAAATGAACGCTAATGTCAACCATGCCCTGCCTCAACTTTTAAGGACGCTTAAAGATTTAAAGTTCAAAACAGAAGACATAGGGATTTTCCAGGGCGAGGAAGTACTTAGAGTCAAGATGCCCACTCTGACTTTTCTTAGCGTCAACGTGCCCACAGCCAAGGTGTTTCGCAGTGTCTTAGAACCATAGGAAACGATGCTTCTGTCAGCTCTGCTGCCAGCCTGCAGCCCCTGCTTCCTGGCTGGTATGCTCTGGGCCTACTGCTCGGTTGTTCTGTCACCCGCTCCCTCCCTCCATGCCTGCCTCCCCACCTGCCAGCTCGCATTTATCTCATGTCTGCCACCCCAACGGATGTGTGAGGTGGTATGAACCGCGATGTACAGACAGGA
Organism: Ateles fusciceps; assembly: GCA_036589455.1. NCBI lineage: Eukaryota > Metazoa > Chordata > Mammalia > Primates > Atelidae > Ateles > Ateles fusciceps. The sequence continues at coordinate 4,193,636 of JAZHEH010000299.1, forward strand.
AACCCAGGTCAGCAAAGTCCTGTGACTTGGCCGGGGTCACACGGTGAGGGAAGGTGCAGAGCGGAAACTCTCACCTTGGATCTGCTGCCTCCACTTCTAGGGTAGTGAGGACTTCATGATAGACATCAGCCTGGCCCCAGCTTTGACGGGGGATACTCCCATCTCCAGTGAAAGGAGAGAGGGAAAGACCAGAAGGGGAGAGGAAAATTAATACGACCTATTATGTTTAAACAAGATTAATTTGTGATGAACAGCTGGTTGCAGAGTTCTCAACTTAAGACAGAGATTCTTCGCATGTTCCCTCTTCCCTCCCTCCAGAGATGATGAGAAGTGTACTGTTTCTATCTACAGAGAGAAGTCCTGTCCCCTTGTCTGCAGGCCTGTTTCAGCAGGAATTAGGAAAGGTGAAATATCTGGTCCAGCCAGGCTGTTGTGTTTTTACATGGCTGGGCAGCCACCAATGGAGGCAATGCGCCTTTGGGACATGGGTCTAGGCAGGGTGGGCCACGGCTCCGCACATAGACAGCTCTTTCCTTCATGACTCATCAAATGTCATTCTCTCCAAGTCAGCCTGGGTTTCCAAGAACCCCTCTCAATACAGTGCCCCAGGTAAATTCTATGACTCAGCTGTGGGTTGAGATGAAAACTCATCTGCCATCCCTGATGCTGCTGTCTGCAAAGAGCTGCTCTCAGGGCAGCTGGGCTCCTCCTTGCCCAAGTGCTATCTGAGGCCTTTTCCATTGGTTCTGTTGGGTTGCCTCTCCAGGTGCCACTCCGCATGTCTCTAGGAGTCTCTGGGATCTTCATCCATGGGCTAAAGGAGAGCTGAAGAAGAATCCAACATCCCCAGCCTTCTGCAATTAGGCAAGAGGTGTTTTTCCTGGGGACCACATACCCTAAAACAGCCTGTCTCAAAAACATAAGGTAAGCAAGAGGGCAGTGAGCCCTCCAGCCTGCTTTTCCTTCCATCTCTGCCACTGACCATCAGCTGTCCCTTCTCTGTCCTCCACACTGGAGTAGGTGTGGCCTCCTGGGGTTGGCTTATCAAAGAGATCACTGATTTTCCCTCCCAGCACCAGTGGTTAGGATGCGCCCCCCCTCCCGGCCTTAGGGGGAAGGCTTGTGGGGGACCTTGTCTCAGCCGTGGCTGCCTCCACAGGGCGTGACTAAGTGGGGCCCGCAGGTGGTCTTGTAGCCTCTGTACTGCAGCTCTGAGGTCCCAAGGGGCCCCAGGGCCCCCCTCCCCCCCACCGAATGACTCAGCTGAGCACCCCAGCTGCTACCCTGATGGAGCTAATGCTCCCTTAGGAGTCCTCAGCAGGGATTCACATGGTTTCAAGACCAAATACCACAGCAAATAGCACAAATGAGAAGGGACCGCCTTTGAGCTAGTAGATCTCACGCTTCTCTGAGCCACCACTTAGCGCACAGAACATCTGGTTCCACAGCAGCTTTAACATTCAGAGAATTCTTTGATGCTGTAGATTTTTAGGTTTTCTGACAAGATGTCTCATATAATCAAAGAATGATGTGGATATGGAAAGCACACCAAAGGCCCAGGTTCTCAGAATGTTGCCACGCAGCGGGCTCTGACCGGGTTGGGTGGGTGGCGAGCTACAGGTCACTCTGACTCTTAATCCTCATCAAGTGACTGCTCACAAGACGCCTTTAAGTCTCCACAATTGAGACAGAAACCCAAAAGTGTGCCAGAGTTTTCTGTGACCGGAAAGTAAGGTGATTAACAGAAAACCTCAAAACTGGTCCCTGGAAGATTTAGAGAGGGCCCGTTCAAACACTTTAGATACGAGAGAACAAACTGAGGAGAGAGAAGGAACGTAAGTTAAGGGTGAACGGTACAGGCCTCCTCTAGACGTTAAGACAGCAAATGCAAATGAAGGTCATTATCTGTGCATGTGGATGGATCTGTCTGTATAAATGCTGATCGAGTAGGGTTTAATTTGCAGTGTCAACAGCTGGAGGAAAAGAAAGGAACTGAGGACTTTTCAGTTAATGTGTCCTGACCCTGGAAACTTCACCTGTGGAAATCCATACTGGCACTCATCAGAATCCCTAATCTGCTTAAAAATAGGAGTCTGCTCCCAGAATCACCAGCAGCCTCCCAGTTCCCTACCAACAACATGATTATGGAATGCGATTTCTACAGTCAGCCAAGCCTGGTCTGAATTCTGGCTCAGCTCCTTCTGAGCTGTTCCTACGAAGTTGCTTAACCCCCCCCACCTGGCTTTTATCTGTAAAAGGGATAAGCCGTCATTCTCATTCTGCAACTTGTGTCTTTTTCTCCCCCGCTCTGTGCTGATGTTTTTCTCCTTTCTTTTTGGTAATCGATAACCCTCGTCGCTTTGTCCGCTCTTTTACAACCTTTTTCAAAAGTTACCTCTGTTGCGAACCTCCATCCATCTCTCCCCACCCCAGAAGTCCCCTCCTCCGGGTTCCCCATGGAGGGTAACTTTAACGACCAAATACTAGAGGTGGAAGGACTTTACAAACCCAAAGAGGGCCAAATACATGTAAAGGTTTAGAAATACCTCTCCTTATCATTCACACAACCCGTCTGGAGAGTAATCTTAAGTGGGCATCTGTTTTCTCTCCTTTGTTAGGCTCTTACTACTCAAAGGGTGATGCCTGGACCAGCAGCTTCCACATCTCCTGGAAGTGGGCTGGAAATGCAGAATATCTAAAGTCTTGGCAGTGACTGCCGAGTCAGAATTTGAATTTTAACAAACCCTCCAGATGATTCATACATACATTAAAATCTGAGAAGCACAGAATTCGACTTGAAGGACCTCAAGGGTACAGGCAGCACAGTGTCTCCAGAAAGCCCTCCAGAACCTAGGAGAGGCCTCTGTGCCTGTGTAATGCGGGTATTCAGGAAATACAACCATGCAACCACTGACCTGCCAGCAATAAAACTGAAAGCCTGGCTGCCTCTAGGCCTGTCAATAATGATACTTATCTGAACACACCTGACTTCCAGTATCTTTACATAAAAAGCTTGAAAATTACATCTGCATAAAAAGCAGGCTCCTTTAGGGTAAGTCATTATCAGGCAGAGTGCTCAAGTCCTTGGTAACTGGAAGGAGAGCTGGCCCATTCTCCTCAGAGGGAGCCAGTGTGAATCACAGACTCCCTCGATTTCACAGTTCATGCTCCTCACTCCACCATCCACCCCTGAACATTTTAATGGTGTTCAGAAAGCACAGATCTGAAAGGACAGCTGGCCTGGGACACCCATAGCACACGTTTGGTGCCTCTGCAAAGCCCTGCCCAAGAACAGCACTCTAACAACCTGAAGCAGCTTCCCCACTTCCAGGGACATGGTATCCACACTTCCCATCAGCAAGAAGATTAATTTGGGACTCAAATTCCTCCATCATATGATCACCTCCTAATGATTAGGAGAGTGTCTCCCAGAAAGGTAAGGCTGAGGGCAAACACAAACGGTGCTGACTACAGTGAACAATCACTGTGCCTCTAAGACACCTCTTAGAAAGTGTTATTCAAAAACAAGGGGGGGGAAAAAGCATTATCAAGAAAAGAGGCAGATTAATACAGCAATGGGAAATTGGGCTGTGGAGTCTGATCCAGATTAGAATCCCAGCCCCAGTTCCATGATCACGTGCTAATCTCACTGAGGCTCAACATTTCCCCCACTAACACAGTGGATACCACCTGCCTGGTGGCTCTGAGGATCACCCAAGACAACACAGAGCACAGCGCCTCATCCCTGAGAAGGGTCAGGCAACATGGGATGTTATTTTTCTGCTGAGCTCCCCCATGGGCTGCCGGGGCCTTGCTCAGCCAGGCCAAGTCCACCTTGCTCCCAGGCAGCCTTCCCACTCACCTTGATCATTTCTGCCACATAACTCTCGGGCCCGGTGTATTCGGTGGAGTCCTTTACTTTCACCAGGACGATGAAGCACAGATAGTGCCACATGTTGTGTTCCTCCTTGATGTGCTCTTCAAAGGTGACAGTCTTGTTGTCAAACTTGTCTCTTTCCAAGCCTGAAAATGACACAGGAAGCCCCCGGCCCCAGCTGAGCAATCTTGGTAAAGAAAAAAATCCATGACAGAACTGTCAGTAGAGAGGACGCTATGGTTTCACTCCTGTCTTTACAAAGAGTTGGATTCTGTCAGCCTTATAAGTGCATTCACGTTCACATTATGGCAGGAAAACACAGGCTGTGAGTCACACTTGGGTTTGAATCCCACCTCTGCCACTTAGCAGTTGCTGCTTCATCTCTACATGTCTTAGTGGCCTTGTCAGTGAATGGGAAGACTACCATCTAGGTCCTCAGAGTGTTTAGGGGTAAAAATGAGAACGTGTGTGACACACTCACACATTGCAGGCAATCAGGGAATATGAGGTCTCTTTGCCCAGATAAATGCCAAAATGCAGTTATGTTAAGGTTTCTTGAGGAGATAGAATAAGGACAAAAAGAACTTTAAACAAATTTTGAACTCTAGCTGGTAGGTTTATAACTTGAAGAAGCCTGGGTGAGCAATTCTAGTCTCTGTGTATTCTAGGATTGATCAAATAAATGTATTGTGGATAATGGGAGCTGGATTCCTCACTGCCTGAGAAAAGAACAAAGAGAGAAAATAAACCCTGTAATGCTGAAATGGAAGGAAAAGTATCAGTATGAATTCATCCTTTTTCATACATATAGACACAGATGTGTGCAGATACATTCACACATATGCAGATGCATACACCTCTCCTCTAGATCTGTATCCTAATAAGCCCTGAAAGCAGCAGCACAGCAACAGGAATGAGCACCCTCAGTCCCCAGATCTTGGCTTCTAAATACCTTTCTCCAATAAAAAGAACCAGGGCTCTTTGGAGAAATGGCTGATTCCAGGGATGGGTCAGGAAATGTACAAGGTGAGCCTAAGCCTGGAATATCTTATGATGCCAAAAACATAAGAAAGTGCATAGAAAATGATGATGATATAACTAAACCGAGAAGCCAGCTGGAAAGGGCTCTCACTGGCCATATCTGAAGCAACTTGAACATCAAAATAAATAATGACAGTGAAGGATTATAGCCCATTGAACAAAATAAAAATCCGTGTGTCCATGTTGTTACAAATATAAACAGAGAATATACATACATACGTGGAGAGAAGAAAAAAATTCTTTCTTACAGTAAAAAGCTAGTAAAGAAATGTAGAAATAATAAAATAAAAGTCATCATTGGGCAACCATCATCATAATAGATTCAGTCAAACATCATCAATGAATGCTAAAGTTAAGGAATGAAAGTTTAAGGAATAGCAGGATATTCACAAAGTGTCAAAGTATCTCTCCATAAAAAGTAACTTTATGGAGTTACTAGAAAAACATGGTAATTAGCACCTTAAACAAATCAACAATGTTGTATCACAGCTGGGTGTAGTGGCTCACGCCTGTAATCCTAGCATATCTGGAAGGCCAAGACGGGCAGATTGCCTGAGCTCAGGAGTTAGAGACCAGCCTGAGCAACACAGTGAAATCCCACCTCTACACAAATACAAAAAATCAGCCAGGTGTGATGGCAGGCGCCAGTAATCCCAGCTACTCAGGTGGCTGAGGCACGAGAATTGCTTGAACCCAGGAATTAGAGGTTACAGTGAGCTGAGATCACCAGTTACCAGATGAACTGGCATTACGTGCCTCCTGATAGGATGCAACGAGAAGAACACAACAGCATGTTTTTGATATTCCTGTGGAAAACCACATATCCTCAAACATCAGACAATCCCAAATCAAGGGACATTCTACAAAATAACTGACCTATATTCTTCAACAGTGTCAGCAGAGGCTAAGGAGGCATGGTGCACCAAAGCCCCACAGGAGGTGGGGTTTGCAAAGGACATTATTGGAATGAAGGGTGAAATTTGAATAAGCTCTGTAGATTAGGTAACAGTGTTGGATCGGTTTTAATTTTCCAATTTTGATAATTATACTGTAGATAACAAGAGAATGTTCTTGTTTTTAGGAAATGTATACTAAAATGTTTAAGGATTAGAAAGCATCATTGTCAGCCACTCACATTCAAAAAGAGTGTGTGGTGTGTGTGTGTGTGTGTGTGTGTGTGTGTGTGTGTGTGTGTGTGTGTATAAAGCAAATGAGATAAAATATTAATATGTGGAGATTCTGGGTCAAGAGCATGCAGAAATTCCTTGGACAGTCATGCCTTTTCTGTAACTCTGAAATTATGCTAACGCAAAAAGTTTAAAAAGGTTTTAAGGGGGCAAAAAGCAAAGAATTTAAGTCTTTAATTGGAAAATGCTCATTTTTTTTTTTTTAGCATACATACCACTAGGAAATTTATATATTTAGTACTCATATTATGAATAATTCTGAAATGATTACTCAGCTCACAGATTCCTCAATGATTAGTTTACATTTACAAATATTTTCCTGTAGTTATATTGAAAATTATTTCTTTGGTGCCCATGCACCTCTTTTATGTAGCAGTTCACTACTTCTCCTCCCGTGCCTACAGTGTGCCAGGTTCTAGCTAGGAGTGTTACATATGCTGTCTCTCCTGATTTTCACAATAATGCAGAGAAGGACATATTATCGTACCCATTTTACAGATAAGGAAAGAAGGTTTAGAGATGTTAAATGACTAAATGATGGTTACAAAGTAAGTGGTAGAAGCTCAGTCAGAAACCAGGTCTGCAAATACATCCCAGGAGAATAAATGCCAAGTAGAGCCTCACTCACTGCTGAGGGTAGACAGTCAAGAGGAAGCAGCCGGTGCCCCTTCCCGCATAACCGAGCACACACCCAGCCTGTCACACCCTCGCAATCTCCACGTGCATCTGCCACCTGGGCCTTCACTCCCTTGCTGGAGCTGGCCAGCAACACTCACCACAGATAAAGCACGTGGTCTTTAAGATCTCTTCCTTTTTCTGCTTTTCACTCCTCAGGTCAGCAAAAGTGTCAATGATAACCCCAAAAATCAGGTTAAGAACAATGATGATAACCATGAAGAAGAACAAGAGGTCATAAATCACTCTAGCAGCAAACAGGGGTTCCTGGAAAAGAGAGGTGTCTGAATGAGTCCGAGGCCCTCACAACCCTTTGGTCCGCACAGCTCAAGCGAGACCTCATCTACTTGGGCAGAAATTAAATTGGGTGTGAAACTTTTAAACTCAAAACTGCCTGTCTTTTCATATCCTCTGTCTCAATTGTGAATGCTCCAACTGTTGTGTGACACAGCCCGGAGGGATCTTGGACCTGTGTTCAGGTGGATCAGACCTAATCCTGACGGAAAAAGTCTCTAAGTCTACACAACAGAGACTGAAAGCTACCCCTTTCCATGCAGCTGATTTTGTGGCACCTCCTCACGTGATAGGGAGGAAAGAAGCCTGACAAGCTAGTTCCGCAGCTACTCAGCCCTACTCCCAGCTCTTCCTCTGCGTCTTCAGTTTACACTCAACACCACTGCATGGTGCTCCCACCCCACCCGCCCCCTCTGCCCTTCCTTCCCCCTCGGGATTAATTTACCTCCTTGGACGGCTTCCTGAGCACATCTCCTACTCCACCCCCGCTCCGCAGCCCGTGACTCAGTACAGTGACAATGCACATCAGCAGCGTCTCACATGTGTGCTCTTTATCCTCTTCCGTTTCTTCTGCAGGGACCAGCTCTGTGAACACGGCAAGTAATAACAGACAGAAAACGTGAGGGGAAAGGAGAGACCAGGATTTTGAAATCCTGTTTCCTGAATGCCATCTCACCAGGCACAAGAAAGAATAAGGAATCAAGAGCCAAGTACTTTCTTTCAAAAGCTAAAGTCATCTGGGCAACTCTGTTTTCATGTTAATTTCTCTAGCTATGGTAGTATTGCTCTTCCTCTGTGGGATCTAAAACATGCCCTGTCCTTTCCAGGTTTTAAATCCCAGACCGAGCTACAGTATTTTCATGTCAGATGAGTTGCTTTGCTACTCTGAGTCACAGGCATCTCTCAGATAAGAGTTACGCCACGGGACCCAGGTTCCTCACTGGGGATGATGTGAGGATTAAATCCAGGGACACTTCACGGCAGGGTCTCTGGATAAACTGCTTTACATTAGAGGCTGTTCATTCTCACTGCTTTATGAAGAGCCATGCTTGCTGTCTGCCTCATTCCTTTCTCCAGCTGCATAAGAGTTTTGCTAAAACACAGATATCATCACTCATCTTTCAACAACCCCTGATCATCCTCTGGATGAAGTTTAACCTCCTAAGTCTGACACAGAAGACCCTTCATGATCTAGCCTTTTGTTTGTATCTGTGGCTTCATTTCTTGCTACGCAGCTCCTTCTTTATAAGCATTATCTCCCCAAACTTGCCTTTTTTTCTTTTTATCTTTAAGCCTTTAGATGTACTATTCCCTCTCCTTGGAATATCAACAGTCTTCTGTTATAGTTTGGATATCACCTCCTTGACGATATGCTTACCCCAGTAGTAGGCCAGTGCCTATCCTCTGTATTCCATCCTTATTCCCAGCATTGGACATACTCTCTAGCAATCATCATTTAGCTTGCCCGCATCCTTTTCTACATTACTGTCTCTTAGAGGACACCATAGTCCCTGGCAAGCAGCGGGCACTCAGTATAACTCAGCTGAATCACATCAGATCTTTTCTTTATGTGTAGCCGCCTTTGCCCTTCGTCTCCCTCCTCTCTCCCAGCCTTTCCCCTTTGCTATAGCCTTACTCCTGAGCAGTATATTTGATCTGCTTCTAACATCACCTGCATCAGCTAAGCCTCTGGGGGAGTCCCATATGAACATGGGGCTTACACCTAGGAGGTCCTACCTTCTTTGGGTGCAGGAGAGGAACAGTTCTCCCCAGTCTCCACCCTACACACGTCGGAGAACAGGAACTCACTTGCCAAACTCTCGCCAGTTTCTGGGAAAGAGAAGGAAATTTTATGATGAACAATCTGGCAGCATATGGTTAAAATGTTTGAAGTCCCCAATTCACGGCTGATTAAACAATTCTTTACATAAATAACACCCTAGAATCTTGCATATAAATTCAAAGCAGAAATGCAATTTACACTTTCCTTTGGTGATCTGGATGGGAAAAAAGCCAAAAATGTCAATTCCTGTAGGCTTACTAGAAATATCACACTTAAATAGCACCTCTCCAACTTTAAAGACAAACAGCTGAAACTCTTAGACAGATACTACTGAACGTACTGACTCCGGCAAGATTTATACGAAGTCTACACGAGAAGCATCAGCAGGCATTAATAGAAATCCAAGGTCCAGGCTGGTTTAGTCCACAACTCTAAGATGGCTCGCAGTAAATGTCACTTAGTGTCAACTGGGGAGGTCAGAGATACATACCAACAACACAGCATTTGGGAGGGAGAGCACAAAGGCTGGCTGGCTCAGTCAGCCACAACGATTCTAGTCTGTTCCCTAGACTCAGGGGTGCCTGGCTACCTGATGAAAAACCAGTAATATTTCACAAAGTAGGGCCAACTATTTTAACTGAGAGAAAAGGGCACTTGGGTATCACTGAAGTACTATGGTCTTTCACTCTCAAAATTGGAAATCCCTTCTGTTCTTGCTATGTGTAAAAGTAACATGAGCTCACCATAAAGCCTGAATATAGAGAAAAAAAAAAAGGCCCCAGAGAGAGCTACTGCTAGCAGTTTGGAGGTACAGTCATCCATATTTTAATGCATATATATAAGCTTTTTAATTTTCAAGAAAAACATAAGAAGACCGGGCATGGTGCCGGTAATCCCAGCACTTTGGGAAGCTAAAGCTGGGGGATCGCTTGAGCCCAGGAGTTCAAGACCAGCCTTGGCAACATGGCAAGAACCCATCTCTACAAAAAATGCCGTAAGCCACATGTGGTGGCAGGTGCCTGCAGTCCCAGCTACTGGGGAGGCTGAGGTGGGAGGATTGCTTGAGCCTGGGAAGCGGAGGTTGCAGTGAGCTGAGATCATACCCCTGTGCTTCAGTCTCGAAGACAGAGTGAGATCCTATCTTAAAAAAAAAAAAAGACATGCATGTGATCCTACTATAGTTATCCTTCTGCCATTTCCAGCTATGTCTTGTGGGTATTTTTCCATGAGGGTTATAAAGATGTACCTATGTGCAAGGCACCCCACTTCATGGATGTGCTATGATCTGATGAAACACCCCTGAATATTCAGACTGCTTCCAACTGTACGCTGCAGCGAAAGTCCTCCCATATATGTCTGTTTCTACACGCACAGTCAGCAGGCTTTTATTCTTTTAAGTATAGATTCCGAGAAGTAGTTACTAAGTTAAAGCGATGCATACTCCAACCTTTCAATATATATGGTCACTGCTTTACAAAAAGGTTGTGCTAGTTTAAAAGATGATGTTAGTGAATAAATTAATGTCAGATCTGGTCACTCACTCTTAGCATTTGATACACCACATTGCCCTTTGAGTAAAGTGAGAATGAAGACCTGTACTTGAAATTCACACTCTGTGTGTTAGGGAAATGCAATGCGGAGATGTCTACATCACTAAAGTCATTATTTTCTTTAGTTCAGTTACAATCAGGAAATATTCTTTTAACATTAAAATGATCAGAAGATCCCAAACCCACCTGGAACGGTTGTTTCATTGGGCAGCCTGTCTACTTCCAAGATAAAGTCATCCTTGAAGAAAAGATAGCCCACTATTGAGAACAGGTAAACGAGGATCAGAGCCAGAACCGCTGTCAGGATGATGGACCGTCCATTGCGAGTGACACTTTTAATGACATTAAGTAAAGTCTCTTCTCTGTACACTAAATCAAAAAGCTATGAAAACAAACAAAAAGAATTTTAAGAAGCCTCGATGTTAGATGTATATCACTATCCCATAATGAAAACTTGGGTTTATAGAGAGTTCACCTTCTTAAAAACTCAAAAGCATTACATTATGATCTTAACACTGAACACCTCGCCTGGCGTCACAGTGAAATGGAGATGGTAAAAATGAGGAAAAATAAACATAGAAGGGGGAGGCAGGAAACAACAGCAACTTCAAGTAGGATCCAGAACCATTTAGAGGGCTTGGAAATAGAGAAAACACATGCTTGTGCCAATGAGTTTCAGAGAGAAAAGGAGAGGTAAGTGATGAAGACCTTGGCATACATTCATTTAGAAGGTACTGAACTGAGTTTCTGTAAAGAGCCAGCCACCCTGGTCCCTGCCCTCCTGCAGCTGAGTATCTGGTGAAAGGCAGACATACTACAGGCCAGCATCAGTGGCAAGGACTCTGGACTTAGATGTAGGTTCACAGCTTAGCTCAGCTACTGCCCACCATGTGATCTTGGGCTAGATACTTTCCTCATCCCCTCTGAGTCTCCATTTCCTCATTTGCAGACTGGAGGCTGTAGAGTTATTATGAAGAATAAATAAACCACGTATCCACAGTGCTAGCACACTGGCACACATATGCTGAGTAAGTACAATAAATAGTAATTATTCATTTCCTGATCAAGAGACTGGGACAGGGTCATATAGCTAGTATATGGCAGGGACATTACTGGCACTAACCAAGAAGCCTAAACCCTTATTACTCTCACACCTTGTTGGGGTAAGACCCCTGCAGGTCACAGGGCATTCACAATCCAGGCTTGCCCTCTGCTAAGGACCTGCTCTTTGCAGGAAGTTGGCTTCCTAGGAATGGAGGATCCCTGTAGGTACATATAGGTATGGGAGGATAATGGCTACTTTTCCAAGAGCTACCGTCCCAGACACTTGGCTGGGGGAATGGTGGGGGAGTGTGTGAAGAGAGGGCTCTGAAGTTACTCTTAGACCTGAGGCTAGTTTTTAGCATGGCCTTTGGCTGCTGTCTAATCCTGGATGGAAGGTTTGGTCTCCATTGTGGCTTTGGGGTGTGAATGCACCATGAAGTGAGTCAGGAGACAGGGTCGAATCCTGACTCTGCTTTTAATTTGCTGCAAGGTGTCGGTCAAGCCATCTAAACTCTCTGGGTCTGTTTCTTCATCTGTAAAATAAGTGGACTAAGATAGGTGATCTCTGAATCCGTTCCAATTTAGAATTTTACATCTGAGGTCATTTTCTGGTCGATTGGCTTTTCTGCCTCCTTAACACCAATCTGTGTTCTGAGACTAGTTCTGTAAAGCGTACTGGGTGGAGTAGGATACTGAAAGGCAAGCAAGGAAGACGCGTTTAGTCAATACAGTACGACAGAAGGCAAACTGTTGCTGTTAATGTTGGTTAAATATTTTCCAGCAGCTCAATATAAAGTGGCAAGTAAGGGCAACTTCACAGGACAAACAAATGATACTTGTTTTCTGTGGTTAAGAACTGCAGAGATTACAGAGCCTCCAAATCATTGAAATGACAAGCAATTTTTTATTTTCACGCATCTAATTTCTGATTTTTAAACAATCAATATGTATTATTCCTATAAAAGAAAAGCTTTCTTGTAATTAGAAAATTAAAAAAAAGAAAAGAAAAGAAAATTATACATGTTCAGTGGAGAAAACCTGGAAAATAAAAGCACAAAGGAAAAAAGTCACTAATAGTTCACCATCTAGAGATGTTCATTCAATGACTTAATTCCTCCTAGCCTTTAAAAAATGCCATGAATAGATATTGTTTACAAAAATATTAGACCATAATGCTAGCACAAAACCAGCCTTTTACCAAGCCATCAGGAATATTCTTCTGTCAAAAATCATCACCCGGTATTTCACTATATTCGAAAAACATGATTAACATAATCAATATGTTTTTTTAAAAAAACAGTCAAGATGTTTCCAATTATATAATGAATAACGCTATGATGGGCACTTCTATACACACCTCTATACAGGCTTGTCTAGCTGTTTCTTTGGGCAAATTTTTGGAAATGGAGTATTTGGGTCACATGGTATAAGGAAAACATGTTGCCTACTGCCTTCAAGAAAGGCTGGATCAGTTTACATTTACCACTAGTGAAGAATCATGCCTGTTTTACCCCACTCTCACTAGTACTGGGCACCATCAGCCTTTTTAACCTTTACTAACGGGATTGTGTTGTTTTAATTAGCATGTCTTTGTTTAGCAGCAAGGATGAACATTTTTCCATGTTTACTGGCCATCTGGATTTCTGCTTTTGTTAACTGCCTGCTGCTTATGAACTTTGCACATTTTCATCTCCAGGTGTTAATATTTTTCTAAGGACACAGCTTTAATGCAGGCTCAAGACCAGGTCCAGCCAGTCTTGTCGGGGGGCTGGCAGTTTAATTAGGCCACCAGATTACCCTCTCTGCCTTCTGGCCCACTGGCATGGAAGGGAGCTCTCCCAACTCAGGAACACATGGGTTTTCCTTGCTGAGGTCTCTCTCCTTTTACAGGCAGCCCAATTTTTTTTTTTTTTGGTTGTGGGCTTTCCTTATTAGTGGAATAATTTGAACAGTGTCAGTGTTTTCTGGTTCTTACCAGACACATCCAATACTGCTTTGATACCAAAAGGAGCACATCAGTTGAAGCCACAAACAAGTCAAGGTCCAGACAGCTTAGAAAATCCCTTCCGAAGCACTTATGAGAGGCATCCAGCCACAATCTAGTTTGAACCTATTGCGTTTTCTAAAAGTGAACTGAGGTAGCATCATCAGAAGCTGAGAGTTACTCTTATCTTTCTGTGATAGGTTAAAGACTTGAAAGCACAGATGTAAACTGCAACGTGAAATGCCAGTTTCACTGATGTAGGGACTTTTTCATGTGCTTGAATAAAAGGCAGTGTAGACTTGGGAATCAACAGAGTTGTGTGGCTCTCCTGCCTCTACCAGTGACTGACAGTGTGACCCTGAGCAAGTTACCTAACCTCACCAAGCCTCAGACTCCTCAGCTGTAATTGGAAGATACCATCTACCTCATCAGCTGTAACTGGAAGATACCATCTACCTCAAAGGTGGTAGTGAGAGCCTGTAGAGAAGAGTACAGGGTGAGCACTCATGAAACGGCAGTCGCTGTGCTGTGCTCCAGACTTTGAGGACTACGAGGGTAGGGACTGTTCCTCTCACCATTATGTGTCCTGCATTGCAAGTGATGAAAAGAAGATGACTCAAAGGAACAGAAAAGAAGCAAAGCCAACTAGAGGCAGATTGGAGGAAAAGTCAAAGTGTCTACGGGGCGAGGTGGTGTTGTCCAAAGGGGAATCTCCTGTCTCCTGGGAGAGACCCCTTGGCGGGGATGAGAGAGACCACCAGCTGAGCTCTGCTGCCCTGCTGAGGGAGGACAGGAATTTGTTGTCCAGGGACATGATGGCATGAGACAAAAAGTCTCAGAAACAGACACAAGTCTCTAAAGATTTCTGATACAAAGTGACCAAAATAGACCACATAATGGCAATCACAAGTATATCCTGAGACCTCTTTGCCTAAAACCTCAAAATATAGCCAGACCTATTTTTAGATGAGGGAAAATAATCCATTCCCTTTAGCCTGCCAACATCCACCCCTAATGGAATGAGCTAATCCTAGTGATCTGAACAGTGAATTCTTTATGGTGTTTTGGACGGGGGAAGGAATATAGAATGACAAAGACAATAATAATAGCTGGCAATCGTTCGGCAGTGCTATTCTAAGCCCCTGACCTGAACAGCTGCATGTAATCCCTATGACGGCCCTCTGAGGGAGACACAGTGTTCTCATTTTGCAGATGAGGAAACTGAGGCACAAAGCAGGTAAGTTAAGTGAACGGAGCGTCCCACACAGGTGCATTTGTGCTTTCAAATCTCTAACCTATTGCAGAAAGATAAGAGTAACTCCCAGCTTCTGATGATGGTGCTACCTCAGTTCGCTTTTAGAAAATACAATAGGATCAAACCGGATTGTGGCTGGATACCTCTCATATGTGCTTCGGAGGGATTTTCTAAGCACTTCCCTGAAGCGCTTTCCTTGCTCCACCTTTTGCAAGTCCGTCCCTCTTTGCAAGTCAACCCTTAGGCCTTGATCATTTCTGTCCTCACAGACATTTTAATATTTCTAGGCTCATTATGGTGTGGCTTGCAGACACATCAATGTTATGCTTCCCGTCATTTTCTGTAGGTACAAGAAAATGGTTTCTTACCTACAATGCCACAGGTCTCGATTCCCTCTAACTATAGGAAAGTAAGCAGTTATTTGATTTGTAATTTAAAAACCTACTCAGGAGAAAGGTGATGGAACCAACTTGTTTTATAGACCGTCAAGACATTAAGCACCTGGCTCATATTGGAACAAAATAACTTTTACTGAGAAGGGTCTCCTGGACCAATAAATCGACTGAGCTCATTATCATGAATCCTGGGGCTTTGAAACTAGCTTCTGCTCTTCTGGTCACTATGTATGTTCACACAGAAATGGATTCCATGAGAACTGTTGGATGATAGCCTCAAAAACACTCCTCTTGGTATAAGTCTTGGCTGAGTCTAAGAAGTAAAGAAAGACAAAGGTGCGTGGAAAGGAAACATCTCCTGAACCTACTGCAGGCATTTTCCATTACTGAGAAGCAACAGGCGTGGTGTGCACAGTACACAGTGCGGTTGTACAACTCTCGGATTCCTCAGCTGACCTAATTCCTGTGTAGCTTTCCTTTCAGATCCCCCAAAGGTTGCAAACTGTGGAGCGTCCATCTTGGTGGACCAGGCACACCAACCACCATTGAAAGGAAGGGTCTGTGATGAGAGAGAGGATGTAGGACACTCTCCTAGTTCCCCACACATAAAATGTTTCCACACCAGGTACTCACCAGCAGACTGTAGAAGAATTCATGGACAAAGAGCCCCATGGCACAGATCACCAGATACAGCAAATGATAGAGGAACTCAACATCCAGAACCATGGCTCGGTAGCCTCTTGTGAATGTCCCACAGTTGCCCACAAAACTCATTAGAAAGATGATTTTATTGCATACCTGAGAATAGTGACAGAACCAGTCAGATGGCACAGACTGTGCCAAACTCTTCACGAGAGGAAAGAGAGCGTCACACACAAATGTACCTCAGTCACCGTGCCCAAACAAATGCTCCTTTTCCACCTGGTGCCCACCAGACCCGCCAAGAACCATTTGCAGATCTAAGTCATTTCATTACTTTGCTTTTCAGGCATATTACAAAATACATGGTAGTCAAATAACTCCATGTGCAACAGTAATCAAGTAGCATTTCTCTATGGCAAAAACAAAATTAACACGTACTGAGATTATGATTTTCAAAATGAGATATGAATCATTTCTAACCTTCTTATATGCGTTAGTCAAACACAGAAGTCACCTCAATCCACGAACCCTGTGATCAGCGTGATCAAAAGCATTTTTGAATTTGTTACATTCTAGGCACTGTAAGGTGGCAATTTAGTGAGCAGTGATCAGTTCTTGCCTTTCACTGCTCCTAAGTTTACAGGGAAAACAAGAATTTTCTTGGGGGAAAAAAACATAAGGGACTTCAGGATGAGTTCTATTCCCCTGCCCTCTCTTCTGGGAATAACTTCTAATTTTCCTTTGGGGGACCCATCCCTCTCTGAGTAGCAGTCTTTGAGGTGTGGGTGGGACTCTAACCTGGCCATCACAATATTGTATTCCCCTGGGAACAATGACTGGGTTAGAGATAGACACAGGACCAGAGTGAGCCAATGATGTCCACTGAAGTCTTCCCTGGGATTGCAGCAAAAGATAATTTTGTTCTTTCCCGCGACCTTGAACCTGAGCACCTGTAAACGCTGGAGCTGCCACACCACCAACACTGAAGGCGCCACCAATACTGGGGACACAGAGCCAAAAGATGTCAAGGAGGAACTGGGCCCTGAGGCCACTGTCTGAGCCCCGTTATCAGCTGTGTCTGAAGCGAGGCTCTTGGTTTCTTTGTCAAAATGAACCAGTACATTTTTTCCTTTGCTGAGGCTGGCATGGATGAGATTTTCTGACATCTGTAACTGAAGGAGTCGTAACCGAACTACTGTGCAATATGGTCCCACCTTTGATAGAAACCCCAATGGCTGGAAGTCCATCTCCAGCAGTATGTTGACAGAAAAACCTGGCTCAGGAGGTGGCTGGAGAGGAACCTTTCTGGATGCACTTGGTAAAACCATCTTCAGTTACTCTAGCTCCCCCTGGCCACAGGTGCTGGGGAAATTCTGCCAGTTAATCTGGTAGGTCTGTGTAAGTGAGCTTCTCGGCAATCAGATAAGCAAGGAAGCCGACACCCACAGATCGTTGCTGGCTTTCTCAGACAGGCTAAGCATTCAATCTGTCAGTTTTTTCCAAAATTCTAACCTTTGCTAGTGGAGGGGCTTTCATGGGGTGGGAAAGTATCACTGATTCTGGATGATCCACGATGATGTGGTTTCAGGGAGGGGCAGATGGTGCCCTGGGTGACATTACACATTACAGACCTCAAACATGCCCCAGCTCCTACCATTTTAACACCGACCGGGGTGATCCACTTCACCCAAATCCATTCTCCCCTCTAACTTCTGCCCTAGTGTTCTCCACGGCTTCCCCAGGAAACAGCTGCTATTTGTGGTCTCAGCCTGTGGCTGGACTCTGCTTGTTAGTCTGAGATCTGGCTCCCATTCTCACCTCTCTACAGAGGCAGTTCATGCGAAGTCTCCAAGGATTCTGCACACCCAGCAGTCTTCCCGTCTGCCCTTAGCATCCTTGCCAGCTCCCTGCAGCATGACAGGGCTCCCACCCCACCCTGCTCACCACTCTCCCAGCCGGGCTTTCAGGAACCGGCCCTCCCCTTCTTCAGCTCTCAGAACTCCAACATTCTTTCTCTGTCTCCGTCCACAGCTACTTTCCCTCTCTCATACATTCCATGTGGGTGCTTCTTTCTTTTAAAATTCCCTCTAAATAATTATTTATTATAGCTGTTTGCCCCTCCCACCCCGGCTCATGTTGTTGTAAATGGTAATTGTCTCAGTTGAGTCTTTCCCCCAACTCATTTGTGTTAAAGAAGTGAAAACTGGCTGGGCGCAGCGGCTCACGCCTGTAATCCCAGCACTTTGGGAGGCCCAGGCAGGCGGATCACAAGGTTAGGAGTTCGAGACCAGCCTGGCCAATACAGTGAAACTCCCCCCCCCCACTACTAAAAATACAAAAATTAGCTGGGTGTGGGGGCACGCGCCTGTAGTCCCAGCTACTCAGGAGCCTGAGGCAGAAGAATCGTTTGAACCCGGGAGGCTGAGGTTGCAGTGAGCCAAGATCGTGCTACTGCACAGAGCGAGACTCCGTCTCAAAACAAAGAAACAAACAAAAAACAAGTGGTAACTGTGGAATGATTATCAGAGAAGGCCAGATAAAAAAGAACTAGACAGCCCATAGAAGACAGCCTCTGAAATACTGAACATTTTTTCTATGTAGCTGTTTATGCAGTTCTTTTGTATTTCCTTTTTAAATGGTTTCCTCTTGCTGCAGGCAATCCTTACATTCTCTCTTGTAGTTCTGGCCATGTATTTCCAAATGCCACAGCTAACGTTAACAGTGTGTCTTTGCACCTGACGCCCGGTAAGTCAACGGTGTAAACGCGTTTTCACCCTGAAAACTACATCTTTGCATGACTTCATTTTAGATGGCCACGTTTTTCTTCTCCCAGTCATCTGTAACTGAAAATTTGGAGCCATCGTTGCCTCCATCACCCAATCAAGACAGTGATACCCCCTTTGCCTGAAAAAAGGACCTGGAGTGCTGATGCGGTTTGGTTCTGTGTCCCCCGAAATCTCCTGTTAAAGTGTAACCTCCAGGGTTGGAGGTGGGGCCCAGTGGGAGGTGACTGGATCATAAATGGTTTAGCGCCACCTGGCCTGGGTACAGTATAGACAGAGATCTGGTTGTTAAAAAGTGTGTGGCACCTCCCCACTCGCTTCCTCCTGCTCCAGTCATGTGAAGATGCCTGCTCCGCCTTGGCTGCTTTTACTCCGCCATGAGTGACGGCTCCCTGAGGCCTCTCAGAAGCAGATGCTGTCATGCCTCCTGTACAGTGGCAAAACCTCAGGCCAATCAAACCTCTTTTCTTATAAACGACCCAGTCTCAGGCATTGCTTTATAGCAATGTGAGAATAAACTAATACAAGCGCATTTCTTTCTGGGGTAAAGCACTGAATCTGTGCCCACCATGTGTTACTATTTCCTTCCATTTCTTTTTTTTTTTTTTTTTTTTTTGACACAGTCTCACTCTGTCACCCAGGCTAGAGTGCAGTGGCATCACCTCGGCTCACTGCAACCTCCTCCTCCCAGGTTCAAGAGATTCTTGTGCCTCAGCCTCCCAAGTAGCTAGGATTACAGGCACATGTTACCACACCAGGCCAATTTTTGTATATTTTTAGTAGAGAGAGGTTTTGCATGCATACCAGCCAGGGTGGTCTTGAACTCCTGGCCTTAAGTGATTTGCCCACGTTGGCCTCCCAAAGTGCTGGGACTACAGGCTTGAGCCAATGTGCCCGGCCTATTTCCTTCCCATTTCTGATGTCCATACCTTCCTTCTTTCTTCTACAGTATGACCAAGACTCAGGCTTGTCAAACCTAATCAAAGCACCGCTACAGCCCTTAAAAAGCCTCCTTGCCTCTAGTCCCTCCTGATGAATCCACATAACATGCCATACAGAATGCATTTTCTCAAGAATACTTCTTTGTGTAGACCATTTCTTGGCTCAAAACACCACAGGCAATTTCCACTACTGGGAACAGAGTTTCCAACATACATTCTATACAACACTAATCTCAAGTGATACTTACGGAAAACTACAGGAAAATAAGTTTGGGAAACAGAAATACACTATTTTCCTTGGAGGTTCCTAATCCATAACCAAATTAGAACATTAAAATCCGAGGGGAAGCCTGCAGCAATGACACCCTTCATTGTGTTTACCCCAGCATTTTTCATGTTGATTTGACCACGGGATCCTTTTTTCACCTTACATTTATCAACGTGGAATATGCTCTGGGAATGCTGACCTGGGGATGAAGTCCTGTTGCTTTATCCTAAAATTCCATGCTGCAAGTGACTCATACAGGATTGGTTCCTACTGATCACTACTGAACCATGAACGAGGTGACACTCTTTATTGTCTTGATAATATCCTGGGCATTGCCACTGTTCTGCTCTGGCCTGTGGGGCCCACAAAACCAAACACTCTTCTCAATCCATGCTTCCTGGCCAAATCCTCTCCATCCCTTTTTTTTAAAAAAGACATTATTTATGTATTTATTTTTGAGACAGAGTCTCCCTTTGTCACCCAGGCTGGAGTGCAGTGGCACAATCTCAGCTCACTGCAACCTCCACCTCCCAGGGTCAAGCGATTCTCCTGCCTCAGCTTCCTAAGTAGCTGGGGTTATAGGCACATGCCACCACAATGAGCTAATTTTTGTATTTTTTGTATAGACAGGGTTTTGCCATTTTGGCCAGGCTGGTCTCGAACTCCTGACCTCAAGTGATCCGCTAACCCTGGCCTCCCAAAGTGCTTGGTATGTGAGCCACCGAAATTACAGATGTGAGCCACCGAGCCTATCTCTCCAATCCTTAGGCCCTAATTTCCATCCTGCCTCCTCCCCCGTTAAGTTTTTCAGCTTGACATGACCTCTTCTCCTCTAAAGTCCTTGCTGCCTGTGCCATTTGAATACTCACTTTGGGACATTTGCTGTTGCGCTGAATTACTGTATTATTTTGCGACATCACTTCCAGTTTTGCACAAGGACCTCAGCTTCCTTATATGCTCATGGTAGAAACCCTGCAAGGCATTTGTAGATCCTCCAGTGCCTCATATGTCCAAATTTTCTCCTCCCCTTCACCAGGAAACCTCTCCAATGTATGGTTTTATATCAGTTTTTCCTAAGAATTCTCCCAGAGATGCAATTGGCTCCTATCTTTCAATGGTACTGAAACAGCATTTCTAAATGCCACCACTGACTTTTAAAAGAACTGTCTCTGCTTCTCCTCTTCCTTCTCTACCTGCCCCATCTCTGTGTTGGCCAGTCCCACTTACCTCTCCCCCTCTTTTCTATGTGGCCCTTGCCAGAAGTGGGTGCTGTGTTCATATCCGATCATTTCACTTATTGTCTAAAATCTCCTAACCTGACAAACCTTTGACTAGATTTGCAAAACTAACTTAAATCTCAAAGTGCTACCACTCTTCCTGCCTATCTCCTGACAGGGACAGTCCCTAAAAGTGAGAGTGCCAGTGCCCAAGGGATGCATTACAAGGCTCACTGCACCATGAGGCAGTCAAGAGGGAGATACCCACCTGCAGCCAACCCTTGCTTCGGCCATTTTAACAGTTTCCCCAAACAATATTTTTATGGACTGAAACAAAGGCCAGGATTCTAGAAACCAGAATGCAAGACATTCCTATTTTCTTGCAAACAAAACAGTGGCAAGGAAGGTATTCATACTTACATTGAAAGCGCCGAGAAGAAACAATGTGGGTTGTAACCCGACCGAAAATATCAATCGTAGAATTGTGGAGGCAATGAAAGCCCGGATGCCATGGGGCTTGGGGAGGGCGATGACAATGGCCAGAGAGATGAGCATGGCTGTCCACAGGAGTCCCGACCAGTGGGGTTCCAGGGTTCCTGCAAGGACAAAACAGGGTTCTCTCACAAATCTGTGCATTCACTGAGTACAGGGGACAGACCTAAAGCATGCGCCATTACAGTTTTTTCAATAACTTTTTTGCCTTACCAGTCCCAATGCTCACCTCAAATTCTCTGCCCCATACATAACCAGTCCCATCAGTATTTTCTGACCTCCAAGCCTTCACACACGCTCCTTCTGCTGGGAAGTTCTTCCCTTCTCGTTCATCTCAGGTCTTAGCTTTGGCATTACTTCTTCTAGGAAGCCTCCCCCATCCCTTTCCTCCCTACAAAAACATGTCAGGAGTTCCCTCCTCCTCCATATTCCCTGCTTCCAGTCATCCCTATAGGACGCTATTTCCTAACGGTCAGTTTACTTGTCTCTCTCTCACCAGATTGTACATCTGGGAAGTACCTGGTGCCTGGCAGGGACTCATGAAAAGCTTGCTCGAGAAATAAAACTCATGCATGTGTCACACTTCACTCAGAGAAGGCAACCTGGAAGCCTCAACTTAGTATCTATTAAAAGTATGCAAAGGAAAACTGCAGGTCCCCTGCCTGAATCAGATTTCTCCAAGGGAAAGAGAAAGGCAACTTCCGAGTCATGAGCATCATCCTACAATTAGATTATCCCTGCAGTCAAAGAGCTTATACCAATTTTTGTCATCTCTTGCTACTGCAAGTTCTATTTAGAGTGTCCCACAAGACGGCTTGGTTATATAACATGAGCCAACACGGCTAAAAATATAGTTCTGTAAAACACTCATTAAAAAAAAACACCCCTATTTCAAATGCTGTCACATTTTGAGTCTCCTTCAGATGTAAACAAGCAGCACTACATGATTAAGGCCACTTATATAAAGGAGCTTCACTTCTTCAGAGATGCTGGGATTGTCCACCATCGGGGAGGAGACACCTTTGCAGGGCACAGCTCTTCCACCAGCTGCTGGCTGCCCTAGTTCACTGAGTCCACGCCTGCAGAGATTCAGCGTCACTTTAACAACTGCTCCCCCGCAGCCCAGCCACTTACCTCTTCCCTTTTGAAATCCTTCAAAAGGAAAATCTGATTAGGAATGGGGACAGAGAGGCAGAGGCTTCTCGGAAATTCAGGAAGGGCACACTGAGGCACATGTGCCTCTTTCCGAGCATTTAACCATTGTTAGACGTCGTGTCAAGCCCTTAACGCTGATGATCATTTACTTAGTCCTCTCAACCACCCTAGGAGGTTGGTACTATTGTAAAGGAAACTGAGTCTCAGGTTACATTTCTTACCCAAAGTGATGCAGCAAATGGCTGCTGACCATTTGCCTCTGAAGTTGATGGTCCTTATCAATATTTTTTAAAAACCCATACATTTTAAGTGTAAAACTTGGTGAATCTTGGCAGTTTACGTAGTCACGTAACTACTGCATGTAACTGTCGCCACAATCAAGATACAGACATTTTTATCCCTCTAAAAAGTCTCCTTGTACCTCTTTGCAGGTGATGCCTTGCCCCATCCTTACCCCCAGCTACCACTGATCTGATGTCAGTCGCTATAATTCTGCACTTTCTAGGATTTCATAAAAATGGAAAAAATAATCCTATCAGCAGGAAGTCTTTTATGCTTGACTTCTTTCACTTAGCAAGTTTTTAAGATGCATCCAGGTTACCATGTATGTATTGATACTTTGTACTTTTTATTGCTGAGTATATTACAGTATGGATATGTAACAATTTCTTTGTCCAGCTAACAATCAATGAGTTTCCAGTTTGGAGTGAATGCAAATAATACGACTAGAAACATTCAGGTACAAATCTTGGACTGGACATGTGTTTTTATTTCTCTTGGACAAACACAGAGAAGCAGAATGTTGGATCCTAAGTATATATTTACCTTTAAATGACAATACCATACTGTTTTCCCAGGTGAATGTACCACACTGCCTTCCCACCAGCGGTATATGACAGTTCCATCTCCTCCACAGCATCATCAACACTTGGTAGTACCCATCTTTTTCATTTAGTCATTCTGGTAGGTTTGCAGTGGTATGGTGTTGTGGTTTTAATTTACATTTCCCTGATAACTAGTGATGCTGAACATCATTTCATGTGCTTACTGGCCATTCCCATATCTTCTGTGAAGTGTCTGATCAAATGTTTTGCCCACTGTTTTAACTGAATAGTCTTTTTATTATTGAGTCTAAGAGTTCTTTACGTATTCTGAATAAAAGCGTTTTATCACACTTATAGTTTGGTGACTATCTTCTCCCAGTCTGTGGCTTACCTATCATTTTCTAAAGTGCTTAATGCCATTTTAAATGGACTGTTGAGATTATCTCGGTATCATCAATGTGACCTACTGGTCCCAAATCCTGAAGAGGGCAATGTAAAAATGCTGTCTCCTCACTATAAAAGCAGTCTTAAAAAACACAGTGCTACATTCCAAAAAAACAACTCTAGAAAGACATCTTTCAGACAGTTGGAGAAATCTGAATTTGGACAGCCTATTACAAGATTTGCTGTTAGTTTTGTTAGACATGATAATGGCATGGTGATTATACATATTTTAAAATATCCTTATAAGTTAGAGATATACATTGAAATATTTATGGACCAAAAATCCAAGATGTCTAGACTTCTTTAAAATGTTTCAAAAAATATAGTACAGGGATATATGAAACAAGATAGGCAAAATTGTTAAAGCTGGCTGATAGGTACATGGTAGCTCATTATATTGTTCTTTCTACTTGTGTGTATATTTGACAATTTCAATAATAAAAACATTTAAAAAGTAGTACTACATTTGCTTTAGCCATCATGGCATGCTCACAAATTCAGTAAGCAATCTGAAGCTGCCTGAGTTGCACGCTTTTGAAAGACTGTAACTTGTCAGTTCTAAAACAAATGGGTGGGGCAGAATGATACTTTTGAAAAGGAGCTTTTAAGGCCACTGGTTCTTGGCAGTCACAAACCTTATAAGCCACAGAACCACATCGGGACGCATTATAGGGTTATTATATACATTCAAGAGGGACATTTTAAAATCCTGTTTTCAGGATGCAACAAATCCTAACAAATACTAGCTCAAAGAAATACTTTCAGGTCAACAAACCAGATCTTGTTTATAGTGAGAATTAATACAATCCTTCTCCTGAGGATGATAAGCCATCAGTATAGCAAATGCCCTCAATTCATCTTACAAAAGGAAAAAAAAAATCCCTCTGAGAGTAAATTGATGCATTTAAAGCAATATCAGTCACTGGATAATGGAAAAGGCTTCCTTGGGTCAGATCAACCTCAGGTCAAATCTCCTATGAGCTCTAATTTGTGCTTTCAGTTTAGTCCATCAGCATGAAGTTCTAAAGCCCAAGATTCCAAACCAGGAATCCTTGCCTCCTGCAGACCAGCCTGAGTTGATGGCTCATTCAGAATGTATCATTTTAGAGTTGGAAGGACTCTCAACAGTCATGACATCCAGGGGATCTCAAGCTTGGATGGGCAAGAAACGCATGCTCTGGAGATCCTGACTAGTTTGACAACTGTTTTTCCCTGTGTTCTGCAGGACTTTCTGAAGCCATATCAAAGTTTTCCAACCATGGGCTTCATGTAAGCATCTCTTCACACAGAGGATGACAAGGACTTGCTGAAGTGGCTTGGCAAATGGGCAGCAGGAGCCAGAGAGAGATATTAAATCTCTTGACTTCCTAAGTCTAAGAATGCCACTGCAGAAGGCTTGCCACTAAAGGGTGTGTGTGCAGGGGGCTGTCAACTCCCTGTCCCCAGAACTGGCCTGAATGCTGCCACAAATGACTGGTGAAGAAAATGGATGTGGTGGATAATAAAATCTGTTTGAAATATTTTTAAAGCAATGGAGAGTCAATGAAAACACAGACAAGGTAAGGATTGAATGATCTGCTGTGAGGAACATGACAACTTCTCTGAAGTGAAAGGAGACCTGGGCCTTCTCTGCCACAGCCAGCTGAGATCCTCACTGGCCCTCCACCATGCACACCTCTGCTGACTGGCAGCTGGGTTAAGGTGGACGTCCCCAAAGAGAAAACCTTGCAGCCCTTAGTTCTTGTCAAATCTTTTAAGACAGAGACATGGGCATTCATGCTTTCTGACACGACATTAAAAAAAAAATCCCGCCTGGATTTGTGCTTATATTGTACTTTTTAGGGGAAAAATTCAAATGATGTCTTCCAAGTAACTGAAGATCAAACAGAAAAGCTAACTCCTCAAAAGAGTAACTTAGGCATATAAGCATTATATAACATGTCATTGCTTTTAAACTGGTCCTTAAACTGACTCATTACCCATACTTGTCTGCGTGAGTTGATGTCTGCAAGATTAAGCTGAAGAGTGGAGCCTAAAACTTACTCCTGTGTAGTTTTGTGTCTTATATTTGGGGTCTTTATCCCATTATCTTTCACACAAGGTGGTTCCTGGCAGGTTGTTATATGCGTATGTGAGGTGATCTGCCAAAAAGCTCTGATGAAACATACAGTTGGGAAGTGGGCCTCCCAGGTGGCTGTCATGGATGTCAGAAAAGGGGCTGTGAATGTATCATGGAAGAGGAGCTCTGAATGCCTGCCACTGGAACCTGGCAAGTGTGGATGCCTCTAGGATACCACTAATGTGTTCAGGGGCCCCAAATAGCAAAATGCCTCCCTTTGTGTCTGCCTTTTCTCAGCAAAATAGGTAGCCCGGAAGGAGGTGGGCTGGGGAAATCCAGAAAGACCATAATCATCATGTTTTGTTACGTGAATAATGGCAGGTAGCTCTTAATAGACTAAACATTGTACAGTCTGCAGTCATTCAAGTCCTGCCTCCCATCTGAACCCTGGCAGAAAAAAATATTCCAGAGATTTCTTACGGATTCTTTAGTCTGAAACCAATTCCAGAAGTATGGTGTGGGAATACATATACTGAACCGAGCGTCAAGACATCTCTGTTTTAGGGTGAGCTCTGCCATTAGTTAGCTATGTGACTTTGGCCTGATTTCTTAACTGCTCTGAGACATAGTTTCCCCATATATAAAACAAGGGGCTGATTAAGAGAATTTCTCACAGGTTCAGTAGTATCTAGCTGCTTCTCTTTCTTTCCTAGTGAAAAAAAAATGGATATAAAAGGTAAATTATTGTAAGTTAGATTTAAAACTAAATCTGTGGTAACAACTACAATCTCCTTTTGTCTGAACGTGGATAACTGGGACCCAATATTCCACCAATACTTCCAGGAACCACGGCTGAGACGCAAGTCATAGCCTTCCTGCTGCTTCTAATAGGTTTTTTGAAATTAAAGATATGAGTACCTCCTCGGACGCCCTTAAATGGGTAGAAAACGGCCACAAGCAGGTTCATCAGGACAGCCAGGTTAAACGAAATGCTGCTCCAGAAAGACATGTTGCGGGCACACCAGTACAACACGGGCTGGGCTGTGGAGACAAAGGCAAAGCCATGTGAGGTTGGAGACCCCGAGCCGGAATGCCAGGGACCCAATGTGGCCCTTCCGCCCACCCTGCCCCACAAGTCCACTTTTGTTCCCGGTTTTTACCACAACAGTAGAAATGATCGTTTGTTTTGGACTTGGTACTTAATGACATCAGATGGGTTTATTTCTGTGTGGAGTACTTACTGGAACAGAAGATGTATTGGGGGTGGAGTAAGAGAGGAAAAAGAGAAGTTGGAGCATCTATAAACCCTGCGTGCCCCAGTCAGCACCATCAGTTACGGAATCTGGGGGTTATCCAGAGTTCACACATTGAGTCCTTGGTTCCCCCAGGGCTCCAGGACCAGACGAGATGCCGGGGAGAGACCCAAGAATTCAATTAGCTTTTCAGAAGTGCAGGGCACTGCAGAGAGCGGGGGAGTCAGCCCAGCTGGGCCCCAGACTAGGGCTGGTATAATTTCCACATTCCTCTCTGGCTCAACATGCTCAACTAATGTGCCAGTGCCTAAAAGCAAGGCAATGATTCCTTTCCTGACACTGAGTCATCTGCCATTTCCCTGAAGTTGGATGGTCATTCTTGAGGACAGGGAAGCGAGGGGTACGAGTTGCTGACCTCGTGGTCAGCGGCAGAGTTCCCATCTCCAGGGCTATGGCAGAGAAAGGACGTGGCAGCAAAGCCATCACAAAGGGGTAAGAGACAGAGACACTTTGGACATTGCTACCACCTTAATCCACCATTGCCCACAGGTTATCCCACGCTGGCTGGGCATTCTCAGTCTTAGAACAACAAACCTGTGACCACACTTGGGTACAGTGGAACCTCCTTTTTCCCTGAACTCTTTTTCAATGGTGCTTTACACTTAGGGCGAGGCTCCAAAAGAGACATGGTAGGCATAATTTCAGCATCCATGTCAGAAGCAAAGTTTCTAAAAGACAGTTGCATTTCACATCATCCCCCTCCAGAGAAAAGCATGGAGTACATGAGAATGGATCTCTATCGTATATTTCTTTTTCCCAATGAAGTCATCATGCAACTTTGGGACAGCAGCCAATGACAAATCCAATGGCCCTATAATAATGCTTTAAGCAGCAGCCAAGCCTTTGGGAGATTCCAACCAAAATAAAATTATGGTACAATTAAATAGAGCCCTGGGTAATTTATTAATTGCCTGTACCATGTTTGCACTTGGTAACAGTCAGTGTTTCCAAACTGTAGAGTTTTAGAGCCATGAGCAATCATCTAGTTTAAAATCCCTCATTGTATAAATGAGGAAAACTGAGGTCCAGCACAGGGCAAAAGCAGTAGAGATCTTGTTACCCATGGGGTCAGCAACAGGGATAAAAATAACTGGCCTATGTGACAATTCAGTGGGGGAGCCGGCCAGCAGCCAGTCAACCACTAGGTAGCAATGTACTTTTTTTGTTCACTGCTGAAGCAAATTTAAGCTGAGACATTTATCTGCTCTAGAAACAACAGCTATTGTGCTTCTTTTGGGACTGAAGCCCATTTCTGATCCGGATATGTAAACTCCAGAAGAGGACAGAAGAGATGAATGGCAAAGAGCTGATAATTGCTGAAGCTGAGTGATGGATACGTGGGAACATGTAATATCCTCTCCACACTAGTACGTGTATACAAAGCTCATAAAACGAAGTTGGTAGGGTGGGGAAAGGATCTGACAAAGCTCAGTGATGGCCTGTGTAAGCCAGCATTCACTTCAGGGGGAGTGCTCGGTATCAAATGTGAGTGCGTCCACTGTAGGATACGCTAATACGATGATAATAAACGGTTTTCAACTATGGCATATAGTTCATAAAATAAATACTATTTTTATAAGGCTAACATTCTACTTAACTTGTAGTGTTGTTTACAATCAAAACAAACATTCGGTCCTTTAAATCAACTAGGTAATTATCCAGGTGCAAGAAGATACTTAGAGACCAACCATGAAGTGCAGTGTCTTTTATTTCCTGCAGCACATGGAACTACGTTCCCATCTACCTTTCCAGACTCTTCTCCCACTCTCCTTCCCCATATACTCTGCCTTTGTATCCCAATCCAGTGGTCATTCTCAAACACACCTCATATTCTCCAGCCTCCGCATACTCCCTTTGTGTCAATTCAAAAATATGTTCGTGAATTATGTGATCTCCTCCCTTCAAGTGGTACACCTTAACTTCCTTTCCACTTGAGTATGGACTGGACTGAGCAACTTGTTACTAATAAGTAAGAGTAGGGTGAAACTACTGGTTCATGCCTTCTGAGACTAGGTGATGTGAATAAAAGCACTATGGCTTCCTCCTCCTCCTCTTCCTCTGGCTCTCTTTCCCCACTTTCTCTCTCTCATCAATAGTTTGCTCTGAGGAAATCATCTGCCATGTCATGAAGATGCTGAAGCAGACCTATAGAGAGGTCCATGTGGAGCGGAACTGAGGCCTCCTGCCAACAGCCATTTAAGAGCACCAAGGAGGGGACCCTCCAGGTCCACTTAAGCCTTCAGATGATGGCAGCTCTGGCTGACATTCTGCCTACAACCTAATGAAAGACCTGGGCCAGAACCATCCGGAGGAGCCACTTCCAAGTTTCTGACCCCAGGAAACTGTGAGAAAATAAACATTTATTGTTTTAAGTCACAACATGCTAGGGCAGTCAGTTATACAGCAATAAAAGCAACTAACCTACCTTCTGTGGCAGGCAAAATGATGTACCCCACCAAACATGCTGACATGTGAATCGTTAGAACCTGTGAATGTGCTACATTAACCTGGCAAAAGGGGCTTTGCAGGTTTAATTAGGTTAAGGATGTGAGATGGGGAGGTTGCTTTGCATTATGTGGATGGGTCCAATGTGGTCACAAGTGTCTGTGTAAGTGAGAGAGTGAGAGGGAACAGGAGGATCTGAGCCACAGTGGCGCAGCATGAGAAATGCTCTACTGGACAATGCTGCTTTGAAGGTGGAGGGAGGGGCAGGGGCCACAGGCAGGCTCTAGCAGCTGGGAAAGGATAGAGCCTTCAGAGGGAACACAGCCCTATCAACAACTTGGTATTAGCCCAGCAAGAACCTTTTCAGACTTCTGACCTCCAGAAATGTAAGATTATCAATGTGTATTGTTATAAGCTTCAAGCTTTGTGGTAATTCGTTGTAGCAGCAATGGGAAACAAATACATCTCCCCTTCTCCCAAGCTTTCGGGCTGCGTCTATCCAAGTCCTACGGATCTTTCTAGATGCTACTCAGATCCTACCTTTTCTCTGAAGCCTTCCTTTCTTGTACTTCCAGGATGTGTCAAAGCTTGATTACAGCTCAGGTCACCAACAGCTTGGTATTGCAGCCACTTAAAAATAGGCCGCTGTTGTCTGCCCACTTCAGACAGTAAGTGCCAACAGGAGGAGTCAGAGCTTGCACACTGTTAATTCCTCACTGTACCTTATAGCAGGGGTGTCCAATCCTGGGGCTGCAGACCAGTGCTGGCCCACAGCCTGTCAGGAACCAGGTTGTACAGCAGAAGGTGAGCAGCAAGCGAGCTTTACCGCCTGGGCTCTGCCTCTCTCACATCAGCAAGGGCCTTAGATTCTCATAGGAGTGCAAACCCTGCTGTGAACGGAGGATGTAAGCGATCTAGCAGGTTGCACATTCCTTACGAAAATCTAACTAATGGTTGACGATCTGAGGTGGAACAGTTTCATATCCAAACCATCCCTCATTCCCCATACCCCCCAGTCTGTGGAAAAAATTGTCTTCCAAAAAACCAGTCTCTGCTGCCATAAAGGTTGGGGACCACTGCCTTACTGCATGTTTTCTGCTTATCAGGGGCTAAAAGTTGGTTGAATCAATATACCTGCTACCTTATAGCAAAAAGAGTGCTGTGATCCTGGATTGGCAGCGTAATTTAAATAATGCAGCCCAGGCCATCTCTTGGTAACATTGCTTCCTTGTTTTCTGTTTGTTTGCTTTAGACAAACGGGGCTTTGCTGGAAGGCTTGGACTCCATACATACTGATGAGTGGGATAACCATACAGGAAAACCCCATGCAAGAAAGTTGGTCAGCATATTCAACTCTGCCTTGATTTCCTCTTTCTCTCTCTTCTCATTTTCCTAGCCTAGAGTTTTCACTTCACTGGGGATAGGATCTTCAGGAAAGAACGTTAGAGAAGGATGGTGAGAGAGAGGATGTCAATGCCAGGAAGAGTATGTGTGTGTTCTTGTGTAAATAAAGCAGGGAAGACAGTTTATGAAGCACAGAGCAATTGTTTATTTTAATCTTGCAGAAGAAAATACTAAGCCCCATCAGTCTCAGACAGACCTCGCTACATGTCTGAGTCCTAGCTTCAGATTTACAGAAGAACAGATCATTTTCTGTGATACATTCAGGAAAAGGTAAAACAGCTAAATGAATGAGCCTGAAAAAAGTGATTCTGCAGTCTTATTAGAAGAAATATAAGCTACATAGAGGGGAAAATGCATTTCATTTTAATTGTATTTCTAATGAGTTTCTCCCTCCCTAAGTGTGCAAATCATGGTTAATTCAGTGATTATTTTCAATTTCTCTCTTACCAGCAGATAGTTTTGAAGCCAATTAAAATCTTTCAGCTGACAACTACTGTTGTGCTTAAGCTTCACTGAAATGAAAACTGTTTTTCAAAAAAAAAGAATGACTGAAATAAGGAAGATATTAGCTAAAATGTAATGTAAGTCTTGGAATAATGACCATTCTACAACCATCAATTAGGTCATCTTAATCCCTCACTTCATAGGTGAGAGTCTGGGAGCAGTTCAGCCCTTTGTCCCAGGGCCACAGTGTCCCAGGGCCACAGAGCCTGTGGGAGGCAGAAATGGACTAGAACTCAGATTCCCCACTCTTTGGGGCTGAGGGTCCTTCTACTATTCCAGGCTGGAGACACTATCTGAGAAAGAGGCATAAGGAGGTATCTCATCTCACCACAAAAGGTGAAAACCTTTTTGTCATCTCCAAAATAAGCCTTTTGGAGAACCTGTAAATTATATACATTATATATAAACATTTCATAAAACAATATGGAGAGAATGAATGTACCAGTGTATGTGTCTGACCAATTTCACAGGCACATATGCTGATAAGGGTTAAATTACAGCTTATTAACTATTATGGAGGTTTGGATACAAGAACTCAGGACTGGCTGAGTGCAATGGCTCACGCCTGTAATCCCAGCATTATGGGAGGCCAAAGTGGGTGGATCACAAGGTCAGGAGCTCAAGACCAGCCTGGCCAACCTGGTGAAACCCCATCTCTACTAAAAATACAAATATTAGCCAGGCATGGTGGCATGCACCTGTAATTCCAGCTACTCAGGAGTTTGAGGCAGGAGAATTGCTTGAACCTGGGAGGCGGAGGTTGCAGTGAGCCAAGATCATGCCACTGCACTCCAGCCTGGGTGACAGAGCAAGACACCGTCTCATAAAAAAAAAAAAAAAAGCCCACAAAACAAACTCAGGATTATTCCCTACAGCTGGAATGATGGAATATCCCAGTGAAGGACAGAAGCAACAGATGAGTTTTTTCCTATGTAAAATAATAGCTTAAAAAATGAGGATGAAATGGGTGGGGTCTATGTCTACATTTTTGGCGAGAAATGGTATCTTTTTTCCTCTTATTGCCCAAGCATGGTGCTGTGTAAAAGTTTCCATGTTTGTGAAGATGCTGCAGCTGGAAAAGTTTCTGAGGAATCTATAGTAGGCTATAAGGATACTCTGATACCAGGGAGAACTGCACCTGTGTCTCCTGAGGTCCATACCATGAAGGGCACACAGGCTGGTCTGCTAATGGTCCCCTGACCCCTTGGTCAGACACTAGACATGGAGCTGGCTGAGGGGTAGATTTGGCCTGGCCAGACTTTTTGTAATGTTTGAAAGTGCTACACAGGGAGGTGCCCCTTAGAGATGAGCAAGAATGGAGTGGGCCTGGAGGTGAGGTGGGAATGGGACCTTTGGGCAAACCTGCTTGCACCACCTTCTCTGATGTTAGCCTAATCTAGGGATGCAGTGAGGTAGAGAGAAAAGGGAAGAAAAAACATACAGACAGGGCTGGTCCATGCCTGCTCAGACTGGCAGTGTCACGGAGAAGACAAAAGCTCTGGGAAACTGACCTCCAACACGGCTTTTCTCCATCCCAGCCCCACCCCCTCAGAAAGAGCTCAACACATCACAACTATAGCTGGAGTCCAGCATTTCAAATAAAAAATCTGGCTCCTCATGAACAGACAGAAATAAAGCACGGTCCTTTTTAAGTTGGTCTCAACAGCCGGCACCAAGTATAAGGCTAGTACTGAAGGATCACATTAAAACCCCAGTGAAAACCAGGAACAGAGGAGCCCTCTGGGGAAGCCCTACGAATGTGTTTCAGACCAGTAATTTCCACCTGACCAGCTGGGATACCTAATGGAACTTGCTGGTTAGCAACGATGCATCTTATGTGGCAAACGATTCCACTGCCTGTAAAACGATTTAGTCTAAAATCTGAGCTACCCCGTAAAAGGGAAAATACCAGAGTCTCTGGAGCAAGTGTGCTAGTAAATGAGCCAGCAAGAGTCTGAATGTCCTGCTCAAGTGAACCAGCCTGTGAGCTCAAGGGCCTGGCCTTTTCCCCTTTCTTTTTCTTTTCTAGATAGAGATACCAAAAGAGGCATTCAAAAAGTCTTCCATGGAGCTTCCCAATCAAATCAACTCAACGCTGATGAAGGAAGCCTTTTCAGGGGAGTTACCACACTTTGACTGGAGCTCATTGACCAGGTACAAAAGTGGTTATGACTTCCTGGCAGTCAGAGGTGCTAAGTATCGTAAATGATACCAGCCTTGCTCCTGCTTAGAAATAAATGCACCATCAAGCCCCAGTTTGTGAAATCCCAGAACTGTGTCTCTCTGTGGTGTTGCTGATGCTTTGGAACCCACCTCTCAGTTTCTTCTGCCAATTCATTTCATTGAAGAGGTCTTCGGACCGCAGGAAGAAATCGTTGATTTTGCTGCCTTGCTCGTCTCTCTCTGTAGTGTAGTAAATTCGTAGTTTTGACTCCTTGGTTAGGAATTCACAGATGCTGGGCACGGGAAAGACAATCTGTTCCATTGTTCGGTCTAATCTGACAATCTAGGATGAAAAAGTAGATGAGATTAAATATTCATCTTCGAAAATTTTTACTAAGACAATTTGCTACTGGTGGTAGACTCAGTGGTCAAGATTAAGTAAAACATGAGTTCTGATTTTATAACCGCAGACTGGGCTCTGTGTCTCAGATTTACATAAAAAATAGTTTGGGTAATCCTGGAAGAGTATTTTTCTAACTTCAGACCCATTAATTTTATTTATTTATTCATTTATTTATTTTATTTTTTGAGACAGAGTCTCACTCTGTTGCCCAGGCTGGAGTGCAGTGGCATAATCTCGGCTCACTGCAACCTCTGGCTCACTGCAACCTCCACCTCCTGGGTTTAAGCGATTCTCCTGCATCAACCTCCTGAGTAGCTGGGACTACAGGCATGTGCCACCATGCCTGGCTACTTTTTTTTTTTTTTTTAAGTATCGACGGAGTTTTCCTATGTTGGCCGCTGGTCTCAAACTCCTGACCCCAGCTTATCTGCTTACCTCAGCTTCCCGAAATGCTGGGATTATAGGTGTGAGCCACTGTGCCCAGCCTAATTTTTATTTTTTATCTAATCCAAGATGGTGCTGAACCCATTAATTTTTTTTTTTTTTTGACACGGAGTCTCGTTTTGCTGCCCACACCAGAGTGTAGTGGTGCAATCTCAGCTCATTGCAACCTCTGCCATTAATTTTTAATATGACCAACTTTTATCTGGATCAATTTACTCTGCGTTTTGTGTACCTATTCACAATAGGCTGGTGCTGTCCTTAGAACTTTCTGTAATGATGGAATGGTTCTGTGTCTGTCCTATCCATGAGGACAGCCACTAGTCACATGTGGTCCCTATCACTAACATGTGTGGCTAGTGCAACTGAGAGGTAGAATATTTAATTGTATTTAATTGTATTTAAATAGCCACACGTGGCTAGTGACTATCATGTTAGAGAGCACACTTCTAGGCAGTGGTGTAAACTTCACCTAAGATACTTTCTCAGATAGTAACATTGGGTTATTTTTCCTAGATGGGAACTTTGAAAAGAGATCTTTGGTTATTTCCAATTGCAGTGACCTCCTACCTCTTGTCAAAGCATCTAAAATGTGCAATACATGAACCAACATGCCTATTTAACTCTGGGGCAGCACTCACTGTTCTTTATGCTGGCTGTGTCTGGGCCCCAGGGGTGGACACCTTCCAAGTTTCCTCCATGCCCTTCCTAGACTCGCTCTGTCCCCAGAGAGGAGGTGCTCTGGTCCGGATTGTTCAAATTCTAGCACACTTGATTGTGTCACAGTCCTGGGAGGTAGTAATTTCCAAAGGGCTATGAGTTACAGTACAGTAGAGGCACAGGCCTCTCTTTCTTCTTCTTTCTCAGAGGCTGGAGAAGTCAGGTGAGGCCCAGGTGTATCAGGTGAGGATACAACGTGCTCTACAAGAAGAGCTGGTTCTAGCTCTCCCAAAACCTTTGTTCCCCTCATACAGCAAGAGAGGTGACTCAGGTCAAGTTGTAGTGGGAAACGCTCTTAGAGGTGAGAAAGGTTTCCACGTCCTGCCTCCAGAAATTCTGGGGGGTGTGGTCTTTAGACAAGTGCTTCCCAAATCTACCTGGAGATCAGGCTACTTACCCAACCCCATTTAACTGGAATTGTGGTGTGGGGTTTAGTTACCAGAACCTGCACACAAGCAGCTCCCCCAGCGATCTTGGTGTACACAAGAGTCAGGGATCACCTCTGCCGTCTCCTGCTGCCAAGAGCCTGCCTGCTTCACACGCTCAAGTGTGCTATGGACAAGTGCTTCCTTCCACTGAAGGAAGATGATCTGAGGTGTGCATCTGCGTGCAGGAGGGAAAGGAGGAGTAGACAAGGAGGCCTCCTGGCAAGAACTGAGTTCCAGACTCCAGGGCTACCCAGCCTAATTCACAGGAGTGAAGACACTGGGTCTGCATGGAAAGCCCCATGTAGTAACAAAGTGTCCCTGGCTTTGCATTGATCACTCCCTAGGGAAAGCTGAAGAGACAGGTAGCCGGTCAAGGGCAGGATTTGAGAGCTACGGCATGCCTGGCCACTTCTCTCTACCATTTAAGATCTGTTCATACCTCTTTCTCAGTAGATTTAGAATTTGGAGTCAGGAGAGCATATTCCAGTCCTTCTACCACCCCTAATAAGCTAGGTGACCTTGTTCACACCTCTTAATCAAGTTTCAGCCTTCTCCCCAGTGAGCCATGGAGCTCAGTGAGATAATCTCTAAGGTCCTTTTCTCCTCTGAAATTCTATGTCACAGACAGCTAAAGCTCGCCTTTTAAGGGCTCTAGAGGACACAGTTGGCCTTTGGCCAAGCTCCTAGGTATTCATGATAAATCAAGGATATTCGCTCACATATGCTGGCATTGTTGGCTAATCAGTGGAATGACGTGTTTTATTAGGATAGCCCAGAGACCTGAGACACCAGGTCAGAACACATTCTTGAAGTCTCCATCACGAACATTTCATATTGCCGAAAAGAGCTTGTCCGTTCTTTAAAATCATTGTTCCAATAATGATATTGAACTTGTACATTTCCTCATTAGCAAAACAAAGCACATTATTCCTTCCTGCCCAAAGCCTATAGAGAGAAGTCTGTGTTCTCTTGGACACTAAAAGACAGGGCAGATACAAGTGCACCCACAGGGTGAGCGACCAGACAGACCAGGATGAAATTCCGGCTCTGCCACTGGTGGCTAGACAAGTGACACAGCCTCTCTGAGCCTTATTTCATAGCACCCCATTTGCAAAATGGAGATATATCACTGACTTTGCAGAGGCTTCGTTTTTTTTCTTTCCCCCCAGAGAAAATTGTAAAGCTTTAGTGAAAGAACCTAAGTCACATTTTCAGTATAACAGCAACATGTGCGGCCTCAGCTTGTCTTCTTTTTAACTCATGGCTGCTCAGCACCTGCTTCTGTAATTTTAGCATTCTCTAGATTAGGTGGAGTCTCCCCCTTTCCCATTGTGGCCATCTCCACACTCACAATGCATCATGACTTTTTTTTTTTTTTTGAGACAGAGTCTCGCTGTCACCCAGGCTAGAGTGTAATGGTGGTATTGGGGCTCACTGCAACCTCTGCCTCCTAGGCTCAAGCCATTCTTGTGCCTTAGCTTCCCGAGTAGCTGGAATTACAGGTATGTGCCACCATGTCCAGGTAATTTTTGGGGTCTTGCCATGTTGGCCAGGCTGGTCTCAAACTCCTGATCTCAAGTTACCCGCCCCCTTTGACTTCCCAAAGTGCTGGTATTACAGGTATGAGCCACTGTGCCCAGCCACATGACACTTTTTTTTTTAAACATAGATCTGATTGTAATGCCTTCCTGGGGAAAACTCCCCAAAGGTTCCCCATTGCTCTGGGGGTGCAGCCCAGACTTCTCATAAGGATGGTTGACAGGACTCTGCAAGATCAGGGCCACCTGCCTTTCCCTTCGGATCTCCCTCTGCACTGAACTCTAGGCCCCAAGCCTTGAGGCCTTGCTTAGCCCCTCCAGATCACCTAATCTTCCCACCTCTGGGTTTTCACTTGCCATTATTCCCCATGTCTGAAAAGCTCCTCTTGCTAGTCTCTACCTGTTTCATCCTTCTGTTCTTTAGGGTCTGGGTTTAGATGCCAGTTCTTCAGAACAGGCCTCTGTGACCACCACGATCTACAGCAGGTCTCTCTGCCAGTCTTTCTTATGATGTCTCCCACCTGTCCTTGTGAATTCGTGATGAATGAGAGGTTACTCAGTGTCCTCTTCCCCACCAGACCACAAGGAGCAATAACGACTGTCTTGGCCATGGTGGGATGTCCAGCACCCAGCCCAGGACCTAGTACACAGTACGCACTCACATTTCTATTGCTCAGATGAATGAATGCACGCCAGCCCCAGAGCAGGGCGTCGCACACGGATAACCTCAACAAAGCCCTGTGCCCTGAGTTTACTCAGCTTTTACCTCTATCTGTGCCGTGTGCTTGGCATAAAACTCCAGAGCTTCATCTCCATCCACTTGGCCACCAGGTTTCAGCATGCTCTGAAGTTCTTTGTTATGCCGGGCCAACTAGAACACAGGGACAGAGATACAGGGGGTTTGTCTCTCTTCACAACAGGAACACAGAAGCTCCTTTCTAATGCTGGGTATTCAAAAATGCGTAATAACCAGCAGCAAGCTGAAGGGCAAAGGTGCCATGAGGCTTGCTCCATCCCATCAAGGCGCGCTGTGCAAAGGCGCTATTTTGGGAGCTTGGTAGAATAGCATGGAATGCTCATGCCCACATGTGGCTCCACTTGCCCCCAATGCCATTAGCCAGGCAGGAGGGAGACGGGGTTTTCTGTGTAGCCCAGGGAGCCTCCATTCGGAATGTTCAGAAACCTTCTCGGTGGCAGATGTGGTCATGGAAGGGAAAAGGGGCAGGAGACTGAAATTCTTTAGCCAATGTGCAGTAGCAGGGGCCCACCACCCTCGGGCCCAATATCATCAATGTTGTGTGTCTGGTTCCCATACCTGAGTTTACAAGAGGTGAAAGGGACAGGAAACACAGGGCCTCAGCAGGGTTACAGCCTGCCCCTACCCACCGAAAGCTCAAGGCACATCAGCATCCAAAAGAGAGTCTCTTCAAACACCCAGACGCTTAGAGAGAATTATGAAACATGGCATTTTGGTGCCAGGGCATAAAGTATTGCCTATCCCCAAAAAGGGAAACAAAAGGAAGTCATAAGGACAAGTTCCCACAGATTTCCAAATCTAATACGCTAGGAAGCTGAAGTTTATTTCTTTAGATTGTTAAGACAGGCTCATCAATATTTATAAAAGCCTAAGATTCCTTTCAACTGTCTCCAGACAAAGTCATAAACCATCCAAGTGTCACTGCTTGGGGGTGAATGCTTTTAAGAAACATGGGGATTTCCAACTACATGACCCTATCACTGGAAAAACTGAAACGTCCTGGAACTCTGCGCATTGGGTCAGGTTGCCACAAGCACCTGTGAGCCACAGTCTCATGAGTACAGACAGTCCTAGGTTAAAGTAATAAAGGAAAAGCAACACTGGGGCACCCTCCAGCTTGGAACTGTGGACCTGTAGGGAAGCAGCGTCGGGAGGAGGCCCAGGAGAGCTCGTACCTGATGAGCTAATATGTAGATGTTGTGCCCCACATTCCTGGGGGATGCTCCATCCTCACCGTTTTCTCCATCCTCAAATTCCACTTCACCTTGCATGTAGGCTTTCTTGATCACTTCCACCTGCAAGAGAGCAAAACTCCGGTTTCAAGCAAGACCCGCACACGACTGGTGGACAGCACCCACGCTGGCTGTCTCCCCCTCTCAGGGCAGAGGCTGCTCAGCACTCTCTCCTGTCAGGCGTGGACACAGCCTCAGAATCCCTCACAACACTGGCACAGGCAGTCCACACCAATCCTCCTCTCCTGTCATGAGAAAGAAACTCATTCACTCTACTTAGACCAAGACACATGCTGTGGCTGGTTAATGCCCTTCTTCTCTGGAAGGGAGCAATGGCTTTCAAGTGCCTTGAAACGATAAAATATGATACGAGTGTAGGCTGAAAGCCAGACTCTTCCTATCTCCGCATTTCCTCCCACCAACTCTCCCCACTCCCAACCCTTTGCCATTTTGGGAAAACTTAATAAGAAATCTATTCACATTTAGGAATAGCTGTTGAAACTATTTTCTGATTTTCCAAATTTTCCCAGTCCCCCACAGCCTACTCCAAATGAAAATAACAGCATGAACCAGTATTACCGACTGTGTACTTACTATGTGCCAAGGGCTGTGTCTAGGAGTTTAATATTCTTTCAAAAAATTTAATGCTTACAAACATTTATAAGGTATCCAAGATTCTCCCCCTCCACTTTTTTTTTTTGAGACAGGGTCTTGCTCTGTCACCCGGGCAGGAGTGCAGTGGTGCAATCAGCTCACTGTAGCCTTGACCTCCCGGGCTCAAGTGATCCCCCTGCCTCATCCTCCCAAGTAGGTGGAACCACAGGTGTGCACCACTATACCTGGCTAATGCTTTATTTTTTGTAAACACAGGGTCTCACTACGTTGCCCAGGCTGGTCTTGAACTCCTGGACTTCCTCCCACCTCAGCCTCCCAAAGTGCTGCAATTACAGGTGTGAGCTACTGCACCCATCTCATTTATTTCTTTTTTTTTAGTGGATGAGGAAACAGAGTCAAGGAGCTAAAAGGACATTCCTAAAGTCACAGCTAGTGAGTTGGGACGTGAACTTTGCCCTATTACCCTTCACAGCTGCATGACTCGGCCCTCGGAGGACCATGCACTTGGCTCATCTCATGGTTTGAGCACATTCCTCAGAGCATTTCTGTACCTGTCTTAGCATTCCCTCAAGTTTCTGTCTCAGTTTCTTGAGAGCAGGGACTAGGTCTGCTCATATGTGAATGAATCCTTCCCCCTAGTACCCTCTGCAATGCCCAGGAAAATGTAGGGTGTGGCCAACATGTATCAAACACAACATTCAACACTGAATCATTCAAAGAAGAGGAAAATACCTTCAACCTCTAATTTGTACTAAAAATTAATCATCTTCTTTGATGATTCAGAGGGCATTTCTGCCTCCCCCATTGACACAAGGTCATTCCCCCTGAATTATTTGTCATTATCCAATAGCAAAGGCCACACATTTCAGTACTGACACCAAGTCAGGCCCTGGAAATAACGTTGAAGACAAGTGAGCCAGCCTCCCTGAGCTTGTTCCCCTGCCAGTTCTCCTCAATACCAAGTCGAGCAGACAACATGTTGCACCCCATTGGGGGCCGGAGCATACACATGTATGTATGCACACACACACGTGAACACACGTGTTCTAGTTGGATACTTAGAACAGTGTTTGTTCCAGGAAGCCTGACTCTTCCTATGAGCCAGAATGATGTTCTACAACCACCGGGGGGCTGCCCAGGAGCCAGTGGCAGCCACAGCCCTAGGCGTTGACATTTTCCCCACCTGAGACAGGTCAGAGAGCTGGGCATGTTCTTGATTCTTGGGAAGCCGAATGGGGTCCCTGCATCATTCCATCCCTACTCAAGAATGACAAGCCTCACCTACCCAGTGACCCCCCAGTTACGTAAGCTTGTTATGTAAACTGAGAGAGGCCTTCCATCTCAGGCTGAGAACTCACTCCCTGACCTCAGAGATCAAAGAACTGGGCTGCTCTTAACTTTATTTAAAAGAGTACATAAAGAGACTTCTGCCTGGCCCCCCAAGTGCACTTTCAGGTCACCAGGAGGCAGAAATGTTTTGGTGCCCTCATTTAAGTCTGTCAGTTACAGTTTATTTGCACGGAAAAAAGTCCAAATAGAGGGCTCTGCCCTCAACTCATGTCACCGTCTCTGATAGCTGCTCGTCTCACAGTCTAACACTCCCCCAACCTGGAGTCATGGCCAATTGTGACTATCACCCCTCAAAAATAAACCAGGTCGTGTTTTCTTTAAAAGAAACAACAACAAAAGAAAGGAACAAACATCAGCAACCAAAAAACACTTCTGTAGCCCAGACTCTTGGCACCAAGAAGAGACATGAATTCTTCAGCACTATACAAAGATATGGCTCAAATACCAGCAGCAGATGAGGAAACAGAGGAAAAGGAACTTCCATTCACTAAGGGTGTATCAGGTGCTGGGCACTGTCCTAGGGCTTGACATGAATGTTCTCATCTAGTCTTCAAAGCAACCCTCTAGACCAATAACATTATTATTATCATCCTCTCACGGATCAGGAAAGTACAGCTCAGAGACGTCCAGGTGGCTGCCTAGGGTAACACAGCAAACCAGGCAGAGCTATGGACTTGAATATAGGTCTGCTAGCTTCTGTAACCACACTGTCCCCCATGAGGGTGGATCATGCCAAAGGGAGAGGGTAAAATAGCATGTGTACAATGTCATACAGGTTGGTGCAAAAGTAATCACATTTTTTTGCCATTACTTTCAACGGCAAAAACTGCAATTACTTCTGCACCAACCAAAATATTTCACTTCTCTACACAGTCAGAGGCCTAAATTACATGTTCCCTTTATACTTCTGACTTTGGGAACTTTCAAGAAAGCTCCAGGAAGCAGATCCTCTGCCCTGTCCCAAATATCGTTTTAATGCTCCTTGGTGCTACCGTCAGATCGGTCACCCGACTCACCAGTTCCTTGGGCCTCATGTTATAAAGGATCC
The DNA here is from genome assembly GCA_036589455.1 of Ateles fusciceps. NCBI lineage: Eukaryota > Metazoa > Chordata > Mammalia > Primates > Atelidae > Ateles > Ateles fusciceps. The sequence goes on from JAZHEH010000299.1 coordinate 4,235,907, forward strand.
TCTCTGCGTTTTCACTGTCGTGCCTGCTTTCCATGATGGCCAGAAGCAACTTCGAGGCATTATTCTAATTGGAGAAAACAAAGGGAGAGGAAATGTAGAGGGGCTGCTTGGGGGCCCCACCTGAACACAGGTGCCAACTGACACATGGGAGGCATCCTGGCTAAACAGATGAACATTTCACCCCACGAGGAAGGCCTGGGTCAAGTACATCAAAAGTCATCTCCACCAGGCAGAGAACGTGCCCCTTCAGACCCCAGATATGTAGGCAGAGTCTGATTTGGGACAAAGAGGCACATATTTGTTAGGGTAGGTATGTTATGCCCTAATGTTAGCTGGTACAAGTCCTAGCAGAAACTGGGAATTTACATGTGCGTGCTTATGGATACATTCTCACCCTCATGGTGACAGTGGTCGGGAAGAAGCTGCCACTACATAGGCCCCTGCTGCCTTCAGGACAGGTGTGGTGACAAATTGTGACTTGGCCTTGCAGGCCAGAGATGACAGGTAATAAAGGCAATTCTTCCCCTGTCTTAAAATATTTCTGTTAGCTCTCATAACCCCTAACATAATGAGTACATCTGACACTGTCAGCAAATGTGACCCAAAGGAACACTGTATGCAGGCCAAGCCATAATTTCCCATTACATTAAAAACACCCATGTTCACACCCCACATCCTGTACTTCTTGGCTTGACTTCATTTTAGGCCCTCGGTCTATGACAGTTTGTATGCTTCCTTATGTACACGACTTGAAAGTTGGTGGGGTTTTTTTTTTTTTGGACAGTGGAAGAGGCCTTATATCTTTCCCTAGCTTAGGTCACAGCAGTTGAGTCAGGGTATTGTGCTGTCACAGGGCACAGATTCCTACAATCATCCATAACAGGTCACTGGATTAGTTGAAAAAGTCACTGAAATGCTGACCAGGAGCACATGAACTTCTGTTTATTTTGGACTTTCTGATAAATGGTAGCCAGGTACACAAGCTTGAATAATGTTCAAATTCATTCTAAAACACAATTTGTCAAAAGGAGTTAAAAACAGCAGAAAAAAGTCCATTTAAACCACACACCCAAATCGACTATTAGTGTGAACTCTCAGTTCTAAACAGTAAAGAAAAAATAGCTGCCATTCCCACAGGTTTCTGTGTTCACATCTTCCCTAATGACCATTCCTATGGCATCCTTCATGGAATAAATACACCTCAGCCTTTCAGCTAAAACTCTGTAGTTCTAGGCTCTTTCCTGATAATGATGAAGTGCTCACTGCTGCAGATGGGCAGATAAGAGGACAAATCTCAACATGCCCTGACACGGAACAGTTAAAAAGGAAATGTGTCCAGAAACACTAACATGTTTTGAAATACGCTTTAGAAACCTGATGCTTGCAAGTTCCATTGTTAAAAATGAATCATGGGATTATCAGAGAAACTTTGGAACCCCTACATAGAAAGGAGGGTTTTCTGGGTATACTTAAGAAGTCAACATCAGGAACGGTATATCAGTTTCTCAAATATCCAAAAAGCCAGCTTGGAAACGCTGCAGGCTTAGCACCTAGAAGTCACAATTTTCACTCTGTTAAGCTGTTTGAGTAACAGGGAGTCTGAACATCGGCGGGGGCTTCCACGTCAGTCACCTGCAGTCCCACATTTGTACACAATTCAGAGAAACTCTGCAGAGGCCAATAGGCACATTTTTGGTCTCTGTAATTTTCCTTATTTTAAACCAACATTATTAACCACCCTTCTCCTACATCAGTGACAGAAGAGGAAAACGTATTCCTTTGATTAAATAAAAATAGATGTTTGGGGTTTTTTTTGGTCCTAGATAGGCTTAGCTATACTATTCTTCAACTGGCCCTTTTCCCTTGAATGGGGAAAAATCAGAAACCATAGAGGGAATGGTGTTTCCACTGTTTCCCTGTTCGTGACTTTCAGAACCAAGACGTTTAATACTTGATGCTTTTGGAATTTGTTTCTCAGCTTTGAGCAGAGAATCTTCATTCTGTGTGACCTAACAGTTAAGAAGCTCCTATCTTCTCATGAGACCCTTACGTGGAAGAGAAAGGATGTTCTGCATCGTAGTCAAAACTAGCAACTTGGACCATTCATTTAGTTTAAAAGAACTATCTGTAATATTTAGTCTCATGACGAACCGACCATGTGCATGTGCCAAGGCAAAACACAAAAGTGACTGTTTCCAAACGACTGTCTTTCACTTTTAATTGCTACTTGCCTTCAGTTCTAACACAAGGTCCATCCTCTTCTTTCCCAAAGGATTGATATCATTGAGGATCAGGGCTGTGATGATGTCAATGCCATTGGATTCATGGGTGGCTATGCAGTTCTGAGCAAAGACACACACAGACATTTACACAAACGCTGGTCATAAATCAGACGTCAAAGGCCAACAGGCTGAACTGCTATTTCAACACAATGCTTACCACTCCCAGTAATGTCTCTAGGGGACAGCTGCAAATTTTCCGTGAGAAAGTGGTAAGAATAAAAGACAGATGAAAATCTCTAGTTTCAGAATTAACAGTAAACAGTAGGAAAGTCCCGATGCACTGTAACTGATAAATTGGTCGTGTCTAATCCAAACCATGCAGCACGGTCGGCTTTTGTTCTTAAAGGAAATTATGGTGTATGACTCGATACTGGGTTCTGAACCCTTTTTCCCCTTTCAAGGTGTGTTCCATTCTCTCTTTCGTATTTTGTACTTTAGCTTAAGGCTTAAGCTTGGAAAGCAGGTTTCCTGTTTAATGCACTCAATATCAAAATTAATCATCTGCCCCCAGGTAACATCTCCGTTTGCAGCCCAATCCACTCCGATCTGTTCCTTTCAACAGGCCTCTATTTGGCAGAGAAGCAAACTTGAGGTAATAAAGAAATTCACTTCGATGTCAAATAAAGCCTTTCCCCAAGCCTGTTGTATTTTTTTGTTCCTTTTCATTTTAACGAGGACTACACCATCTGCTTCATGAGGGAACCGGGAGAAGAAAGTGCATCTCACAAAATGCTATCCTCACATTCACAGACAACTTGAGACCAGGTTTTTAATAGACAAGAAGTTGTCTCTCATAAACCGTTCTCCTCTGAATGAAGGGCCTGGCTCCCCCAAGTCACACAGGTCACCTTCCCTGGCTGCTGGGTTTAGCAGTGACCACTGGAAGCGTTGGTCATTCCCCTCTAGCCAGGCTGACGCTGTAATTTGGGGTTAAAAATCATACTCATCCTAGCACCGATGGAAAAACTCACAAAATCCTTAAGATGCCATGTATAAGCCATGACTCTACGCAAGACAAGAAGGTATTGAGTTCTACTCCCAAAATACACTTCTGTGAGAGACCAAAGTCAAGACTCTCATCTTTCTTTTCCCTCAATGTCCATGAAGTTGAAATCTCAATGATAAACGTCCTTATATTACTTTCAAGCTGTCTCATGTATAGTAATTTTCATCTCTCTAGCTAGGCTTAAACCCCCTTCAGTAGTCACTCTTTGAAATCCCCTAGTATTTAAAACAGATCGCTGTCTTTTGCTTCTCATTCCACTCCCGCTTTATTGCCTACTCCTAGAAATCAAGTGATATAGCTGGACATTCAAACCAAATCAAATGAAGCCAAGCGTAGCCAAGCAAAGGGACCACGGACTGCCCTTCCAATGCCCTTCCTTAGGAAACCTCTGAACTATGAAACACCATGGCTATTTCTCAACTGCTACAAAATGGCCTCCAGTCCTACCGACTCCCTAGGCCAAAAGGCACAGGCCTCATGATTTCTGAACGAGTCTCTGTCAACATTTCCAAAATGGGACACTTCTTCCCCCGCCCCATCCCAAAAGAGAAATGTAATTACCTGGTTCTCATGGCAAGGTCCTTGACAGTATTCGGTCAGACTTTCCAGGGTTTGGTTGATAAGTGCTACGTTCTTTTCATTTATATACAAGCCCAGAAGACCAAGGCCTCCAGTTGTGCTTCCACAGATACAGTCCAGAAACTGCAGGGTCTCACATACCAAATTGTAGTTGGTCTTGTTATTTTGGCAACGGAGGAAGTTCTGCAATTGGGTAGTCCCCAGGTCCGGGGAGCAAAGGCAGAGGAAAGAGGGAAACGTTATTCATCGTGCTGTTTTGATAGCCTCTAAAAGGTTGGTAATTACACAAGAGAGATGCCGCGTGGAAGAGCATGGAAGTCAGTGTGCCCCACGCCACCATGATGGTAAACCCAGGGACTCGGTCTATGGCAGTGGCCCTCAACACTGCAACCTGCTCTCCAAGGTGTCAGTATATGGAATACAGTGCCGTTGACTCCTATAATCTTTATGAGTCCTCATTTCTCCATTCACTTCTCACCCCCTTCCTCACTCCTGCCCACTCCAGCTTCCATCAGGTGTTAAGTTCAGAGGGATCTGACACTTCCAAGGGCAGTGGTTTTGTTTAAAGATGACAATGTGGTCTGAGTGCTGAATGCAGGGAGCCCAGCACTGGGGACAGTTCACCATACAACAGGGGTGTGATCGGCTGGCTTACTCCTAGTGCCATGTGGAGGGAACCTGGATTACCTTGTTTGGCCATTTCCTTTATTAAGGGAAGGAGTGACAGTGAGTAAACTGTGTGTGTGTGTGTGTGTGTGTGTGTGTGTGTGTGTGTGTGCGCGTGCGCGCGCATGTGCCTGAGCAGGTATTCTCCAGATGAACTCCAAATGTGAACAGGAGACACAGATAGGAGCAAGACACTTCCTCAACAAAATTTAAAAAGCCACATTCAACCAACTTGGGAAATGGAGTATTTTAATGAGGAAATTTTTGTCAGAGACTCCAGTAATCTGTTCTTAAAAAGAAGCAAAAATTAACTGTGTATGTTCTTTTTCTCAGTTACAAAAGCGACATGCTTACTGTAAAAAAGGGGCAATACGAAAAGATAAAATGGACATGATCTTTGCCTCAGTAATTTCCACTTCTACGAAGTATTCACTTATACTCACAAAGTATATATTGGATATTCACTATAGCGCTGTTTGTGACAGTGAAGAACTGGAAACAACCTAACTGCACACCAACTGAGGAGTAATTAAGTTACAGTATGTCTGTATCATTCAGTATTATAAATTAGAAACACCGAGTAGATCCATATGTGCCAGTATGGAAAGATCTCTAGGACACACTGTCAAGTTTTTAAAAAAGGCATATAGATTAATATGTAACAAATGTTCCCATTCGAATATATAGAAAAAGGACTTGAGGATACAGTCTAAACCAACAACCAATTCTCTATGGATGAAAGAGAGGCAACTCTGAGAACTAAATACTTATTTTCATTTGAGTCTTTCTAAAAAGAATATATCCACACATTCCATGTATAATTAAAACATTTGTAAACGCACAGGTTAAGAGCTGGTAACCAAGTTTAATACTTGACTCATCACCAAACTAACCACCTCCTTTCTCGCCACTACAACTTAACCCAAATCCCTTTTGCTCCATAACAAGTTCAGGTCCAGGTGGGAGGTGGAGGGAGAACAGATGATTTGGGATTGTGTGGGCTGCGTGTTTTCTAAGGGAAACCAGAGGAGGATTTCACAGCCATTTCTGCCTTGCTCTAGCTCCTCAGGGAAGACACTACCTGTTTGAGGGCTTGGCTCAGTCGCTCTCTATGCAGGGGCGGTGGAGGATTGTTCGGGACAACTCTGGAGAGGGCCTGGCTGTTCATGGCTGAAATTCACAGCAAGGCTCTCCTGGCCCATCTGTCTCTCAAACTTCTGTTACTGCTCCCACTAAACTCCTCTCGCTCAAATCCACAGAATAAACTCGTCTCGCCCAATCCACAGAATATACATTCTTCTCAGCACCACATCTCACCTACTCTAAAATTGACCACATAATTGGAAGTAAATCACTCCTCAGCAAATGCAAAAGAATGGAAATCATAACAGTCTCTCAGACCACAGTGCAATCAAGTTAGAACTCAGAATTCAGAAACTAACTCAGAACTGCACAGCTTCATGGAAACTGAACAACTGCCTCTTGAACGTTGACTGGATAAACAATGAAATGATGGCAGAAATAAAGATGTTCTTTGAAACCAACGAAAATGAAGACACAACATACCAGAATCTCTGGGACACATTTAAAGCAGTCTCTAGAGCAAAATATATAGCAATAAATGCCCACATGAGAAGCGAGGAGAGATCTAAAATTGACACCCTATCGTCAAAATTGAAAGAGCTAGAGGAGCAAGATCAAAAAAACTCACAACCTAGCAGAAGACAAGAAATAACTAAGATCAGAGCAGAACTGAAGGAGATAGAGACACAAAAAACCCTTCAAAAAATCAATAAATCCAGGAGCTGGGTTTCGAAAAGATCAACAAAATAGACCACTAGCCAGATTAATAAAAAAGAAAAGAGAATAATCAAATAGATGCAATAAAAAAGGATAAAGGGGATATCACCACAGATTCCACAGAAATTCAAACCATCATCAGAGATTATTACAAACAACTCTATGCACATAAACTAGTAAACCTGGAAGAAATGGATAAATTCCTGGACACTTGCATCCTCCCAAGCCTAAACCAGGAAGAAGTCGAAACCCTGAATAGACCAATAACAAGGTCTGAAGTTGAGGCAGCAATTAAGAGCCTACCACCCAAAAAAAGCCCAGGTCCAGATGGGTTCACAGCTGAATTCTACCAGACATACAAAGAGGAGCTGGTATCATTCCTTCTGAAACTATTCCAAACAATCCGAAAAGAGGGAATCCTTCCCAAATCAGTTTATGAGACCAACATCATCCTGATACCAAAACCCGGGAGAGACTCAGCAAGAAAAGAAAACTTCAGGCCAATATTCATGATGAACATAGATGCAAAAATCTTCAATAAAATACTGGCAAACCGATTGCAACAGCACATCAAAAAGCTTATCCACCATGATCAAGTAGGATTCATCCCCCGGGATGCAAGGCTGGTTCAACATACGCAAGTCTATAAACATAATTCACCACATAAACAGAACCAGAGACAAAAACCACATGATAATCTCAATTGATGCAGAGAAGGCCTTTGACAAAATTCAACAGCCCATTATGCTAAAAGCTCTCAATAAACTAGGTACTGACGGAACGTATCTCAAAATGATAAAAGCTATTTACGACAAACAAACAGCCAATATCATACCTAATGGGCAAAAACTGGAAGGATTCCCTTTGAAATCTGGCACTAGACAAGGATGTCCTCTCTCACCACTCCTATTCAATATACTACTAGAAGTTCCAGCTAGAGCAATCAGGCAAGAAAAAGAAATAAAGGATATTCAAATAGGAAAGGAGGAAGTCAAATTGTCTCTATTTGCAGATGACATGATTGTATATCTAGAAGACCCCATCGTCTCAGTCCAAAATCTCCTGAAACTGATAAGCAACTTCAGCAAAGTCTCAGGATACAAAATCAATGTGCAAAAATCACAAGCATTCCTATACACCAATAACAGACCTAAAGAGAGCCAAATCAAGAACGAACTGCCATTCACAATTGCTACAAAGAGAATAAAATACCTAGGAATACAACTAATAAGGAATGTAAAGGACCTCTTCAAGGAGAACTACAAACCACTGCTCAACGAAATAAGAGAGGACACAAACAGATGGAGAAACATTCCATGTTCATGGTTAGGAAGAATCAATATCGTGAAAATGGCCATACTGCCCAAAGTAATTTACAGATTCAACGCTATCCCCATCAGTCTACCAATGGCCTTCTTCACAGAACTGGAAAAAACCACCTTAAACTTCATATGGAACCAAAAGAGAGCCCGCATAGCCAAGTCAATTCTAAGCAAAAAGAACAAAGCGGGAGGCATCACCCTCCTGGACTTCAAACTACACTACAAGGCTATAGTAATCAAAACAGCATGGTACTGGTACCAAAACAGAGATATAGATCAATGGAACGGAACAGAGGCCTCGGAGGCAACACAACACATCTACAACCATCCGATCTTTGACAAACCTGACAAAAACAAGCAATGGGGAAAGGATTCCCCTGTTTAATAAATGGTGTTGGGAAAACCGGCTAGCCATGTGCAGAAAGCAGAAACTGGACCCCTTCCTGACACCTTACACTAAAATTAACTCCAGATGGATTAAAGACTTAAACATAAGACCTAACACCATAAAAACCCTAGAAGAAAATCTAGGCAAAACCATTCAGGACACAGGCGTAGGCAAGGACTTCATGACCAAAACACCAAAAGCAGTGGCAACAAAAGCCAAAATAGACAAATGGGACCTAATCAAACTCCACAGCTTCTGCACGGCAAAGAAACAGTCATTAGAGTGAATCGGCAACCAACAGAATGGGAAAAAATTTTTGCAGTCTACCCATCTGACAAAGGGCTGATATCCAGAATCTACAAAGAACTAAAACAGATTTACAAGAAAAAAACAAACAAACCCATTCAAAAGTGGGTGAAGGATATGAACAGACACTTTACAAAAGAAGACATACATGAGGCCAACAAACATATGAAAAAATGCTCATCATCACTGGTCATTAGAGAAATGCAAATCAAAACTACATTGAGATACCATCTCATGCCAGTTAAAATGGCAATCATTAAAAAATCTGGAGAGAACAGATGCTGGAGAGGATGTGGAGAAACAGGAACACTTTTACACTGTTGGTGGGAGTGTAAATTAGTTCAACCATTGTGGAAGACACTGTGGCGATTCCTCAAGGACCTAGAAATAGAAATTCCATTTGACCCAGCAATCCCATTACTGGGTATATATCCAAAGGATTATAAATTGTTCTGCTATAAGGACACATGCACACAAATGTTCATTGCAGCACTGCTTACAATAGCAAAGACCTGGAACCAACCCAAATGCCCATCGATGATAGACTGGACAGGGAAAATGTGGCACATATACACCATGGAATATTATGTGGCCATCAAAAACGATGAGTTCTTGTCCTTTGTAGGGACATGGATGAACCTGGAAACCATCATTCTCAGCAAACTGACACAAGAACAGAAAATCAAACACCGCATGTTCTCATTCATAGGCGGGTGTTGAACAATGAGAACATATGGACACAGGGAGGGGGAGCATCACACACTGGGGTCTGTCTAGGGGAAACAGCGGAGGGACAGCGGGAGGTGGGGGAGTTGGGAGAGACAGCATGGGGAGAAATGCCAGATACAGGTGATGGGGGAGGAAGGCAGCAAATCACACTGCCATGTGTGTACCTATGCAACAATTTTGCATGTTCTTCACATGTACCCCAAAACCTAAAACGCAATAAAAATAATAATAATAATGCATATGGAAAAAGAAAAAAAAACTCCTCTCGCTCTTCAAGCACTCCTCATTCTCTGCCTGGCCTCTGGGCTCCCCTCAGGCAATACCCTCTGCCTGTCGCTCTCAGGGCCTCCACTCCGAATGACTCCTCTTCCTTCTAAAGTCACTTCTAGGAAGCTCTTCCAAACCCCGAGCCCCACTCCAATAAGATGCGAGCACCATATGTTGCCCCTCCCAGCCCTCCTCACCCCTGTGATGTGCACAGAGAGGGGTCGATCAGCTTACCAAGGACCACGCTAACAGTGCTGGGTGCCCAACAGCTGGCACAGGGACTGGTGCCTACCATGTGCTTTGTCAACACTGGTTGAAATTATCTGAATTAAATAAAATGAATGGAGGGCAGAGGACTGGGAAGTCCTCAAGGCTGGCTGGGCCCATGTGTTTCAAACTCCCGATAAGGACAGTGGCTGCCCATTCCTGGAAGACTATCCCAACTCTCAAGGCCTTCAGAGGGTCTGGACGTAATCTCTCTCTCCCGGACTCAGATCCATTTTCTCTAAGAGAAGAGAAGTCGCCTTCAGCATGCACCACCCTGCCTTGTACAGGCTAGAGAAATCTTGCTCTTTTTGTGGTCTTCCTTGGAGGGCCTGGGACCAAGTTGAGATGGGTGGATTAAGGAAATGGAGGACTTCAAGTCTGTGCTTAGAAAGACTTCGGTGGAAAGAGATCAGGACTTGCATTCATTAACCCAGGGGAAGAGCAAAGCCAGCTTCTCAGGGGAGGGCCCCCAAACACACGCCAACCGACTGAAGAGCGGTTTTCCCATCACACTTATGACCCCTGTAAACAAGGCTTGCTTAAAGCAGCAACTGCCTGTTTGGCAAAGTGAGACTTGGTGACTTTATCTCTTCTGAACATTTACCAACAGGAAAGTTAAGGTTATAAATATGACAAGCAACTCCGGGCACAAGCCCAGAGTGCGCTGCTGCAAAAGGCTGGATTCCCTCTCCCTCTGCACTGACTCTGAGCTGCTTTGCACCAGGAAGCCGAACACTATCTCCTTATGAGAATGCCTTCTCCTTCCCTCCGATCCACGAGGAAACCCTGACCCAGTGACCCACCCTCTGTTCTGGGTTATTGCCACAGAATGGCACTCAAGAGTGGCTGAGTCCTGCTTAAAATCATTCTTTGGAGAAGCAGATTTCTACACACAATAATTTCATTGGAGAAAGTCACCACCTGATAGAGTCTGACTTTGCAGGAGTCTTTAAGGATGATTCTAACCTCCAACCTTGTGAACCACTGGTCCAGATCATGGGCTTCTAACTGGGCTCTGCAGAACCCTGGGAAGTCCCTGCAATTCCTCCCCACCATCCCAGGGGTCTCGTAGGTAAGGGAGCGCTCTAGTTTCCACAGTGAACAGAGCAGCTTTGCTCTCCTATGCCATATTTAGTATATTTCTGCATAAGTTATTCAAACAAAGGATTCTGTGGCCCCTCGCAAAGAAGTTTAAAAACAGTGAATCAGATAATCTTTATGATACCTTCAAATACTATGCTGCTAGGTCTTTTTTAAAAAAATGTTAGAAATGTTAAAATATACTATACACCCTAACACTCCACGGCACTCTTTCCTACAGAGCAATGCACTGGATAACCGAGTTTTGGAAGGATTTCATTAAAAAGTGCTTCTGTCCATGCGGTTCTCAGGGCATTGACTCAAAGGAGAATTCTGCAAAAAGCTAAGGTATGAAACTAAAACTCTGAAGACTTCCAAACAAGAAATGATGAACCTGTGCAATTAAAGCCTTAGTCCAGTTTCACCGTGGAAGGAAGTGGGTGTGTGGGCGAAGGAGGGAAGGTCAGGGAGAGAAGGAAGGCAGAGCCGGCCTGTGCCACCAGAGCCAAGCTTGGGAACAAGCACACTAGCAGTGCCCCTCTGCCACTCATGCAGGGATTCTACTCCGGGCAGTCCTGGGTTTCATAAGCTCAAAACTCAGCAGATGCCAGCTCCTCTGAGAGGCCTTCCGGGACCTGCACTGGGTTAGTTCTTCTCCTCTAAGGAAAGGTTGGTTCCACTCAGCTCGAGTGGCTGCTATCTTAGACTCAGCTCTGTGAAGGGAGGGGTGAGGTCCTGTCACCATGGGTGTTGCGCACAGAGCGGGGATTTGCTGATATTGATTAAATGACACACACATGCCTGGGCATCATTTCAACCTACTTCCCCTGTGGAGCCCAAGGCTGGCAGAGACCAGGGACATGTGCAAAGGGGGATAGTACAGGGCACTGTTCACCATGCTCTGCCCAGAAACAGTCCCCAGCATTGAGGTGCCCCCACTCCCATCCAGAGATTCCAAACTGAGCTGCTCAGGCTTAGTCCTCTGTGGGTCACTCACTCCCCCTTTGCCTGTCTCCCCTCTTACTAGCAGTGGGGTTATGGAAGGGGGAGCGTGGACAATGTGAGGGACACAGTGGCCTTCAGATAGAGGTTACCATCTTACTGGCTGGTAACCAGACCAGTGAGATGATAATCAGACCCTGAGCCTTTGGGGCACAAGCACTTTGCTCCACCCAACTGGACTGCACAGTCCTGGCAAGAAAATCTAGGGCTGAGGTGTTCTAAGCCCCAAAGAGGAAACTATGAGCAACTGACAAGAAAACCAAGGAAACTGACAGCTGAGACCCCACACTCAGATGGTGACAGGGACCAAGTAGGGAGCACCAGTGGCTGAAATGGGCCAGGCACCAAAGAAAAGAAAGAACCCAACCTCATCTGGAGTGGCCCCCGCTAGCATGCAAACCACATGGTACTGTGGGTCCGGCCTGGCCAACAGTGGGGTTTGTGTGAAATTCCTTCACTTTCCAACATGGGTCAGATCTGACCAGGTAATGACCTCAGATCTGAGATGCTTTTTCAAATTTCAGGATCTTCAATCTGATTGAAAATTCAAACAACTGTGGAAGGTATTAACATTGCAGATTTCTCTCAGTTCCATTTCACTGTTCACCTTATTGATTAACAATCTAGTTTCTCAGCTAACCCAGGTGTAGACTCTGTGGCAGGTTTTAAGTGAGAGCAGTTCACTGTGGCAGTACCAACTGCCTAGCCATAGTCCAAGTGTGACAGGCACCAAGTCACCTGGTGGAAAAGGTCAGCCAGGTGGTACTTAAAGGCTGTGACTTCCCCTGGCTAGATTTGAACTAGCATTATTTCCTTTCCATACTCTCGTAATCCAAGTACACAAAACTACCACGGCTGACTGGTGTCTTAGGAGGAAACATTTCATCGTAAAGATGTTCAGATGCACTTTCCTTGTTCACTCTCACACCATTCAGGCAAAAGGGGGTGGTTTCCCTGGGTCAAAGAGTTGGCAACAAACCCAGCAAAAGCCAGGGACCCAGCGCTCCAGGACGCTTCTCCTGGGCAGTGAGGGGCCTCCACAGATCCAGACCCACTTGAAAGAAAGAAGTGGATCTCTACATTCCATTCTTGGCTCTTCCTAAATCGCTTCTGCTGCTGGGAAACTTTGCAAGGGAGATAACATACCCTCTGTCTCTTAGCATTTGGTTAACAACAGGAGCTCTAGTGTAAGACTGCCTGGGTTCCAGTCCTAGTTCTGCACTCCCTGTGTCCTCTGCCCTCAGTTTCCTCATCAATAAAATGTAATCATATAAGCGACTCTTAGCATCCAGGGTATCGTAAGTGCCTAACAAACCTTGGTCACTGTTACCATACAAAAACAACAATAAAATGAACAAAGGATTTCTGGAATAATCAGTTCAGCAAAGACTTCTGAGCACCACTTTCTGTAAAACACTGAAAGACAGCCATTTCCTTCATTCGACCAACAAATATTTAATCAGAACTTTCTAAGTCTCCAGTTTTGGAAATCTAAAATATTTAATTATCTAACCATCCATCCAACCCATTTTTACCTGAGCATCTCGATGTGTCTAACGCTGATAGGCTAGAACACACACACAAACAGGCACATACAGACACTTAACAAATACACATGGGGCCGGCACCTATGCTTGTGCGTAAGACGTGATCTCTGGCTCTGTGGAGACAGCAGGGAAGACAGAGAACGAGACACATCAGTTGTCCAGACTTTCACATCAGAGAACTTTGCTGATCTGGCCAGGCTCACGACTGTAATCCCAGCACTTTGGGAGGCCAAGGTTGGGGATCACTTGAGGTCAGGAGTTCGAGATCAGCCTGGCCAACGTGGTAAAACCCCATCTCTACTAAAAATACAAAAATTAGCCGTGGTGGTGCATTCCTGTAATCCCAGCTACTCGGGAGGCTGAGGCAGGAAACTTGCTTGAACCCAAGAGGTAGAGGTTAGAGTAAGCCGAGATCATGCCATTGACTCCAGCCCAGGTGACAGAGTGAGACTTCATCTCAAAAAAAAAAAAAAAAGAACTGTGCTGGATCCTTGGCTGAAACAATCTGGCCCAAGTTGAGAGGGGCTGAACCACCAGATGAAGGCAGGCCTTGGCGGCCCTGCCCGAGCTCCCTCCATGCCCCCGCCCCAGGCCCTCACCTGCAGGTCTCGGTTGTGGTTTTCGCACAGGAGCTGCAGGAAGCGGAGGATGGGCTGCATGATGGTGATGACTGCGCTCATCTCCAGGTCATCCTTGGTTTTGTCGGCAGTGGCCTGGGTGCCCTCCCCAGACTGGTAGTGGTCATCGGGGTCGGCCTCCCTCCTGAAGGTGGTGAAGGCTTTCCTGGTGGCAGCAGAGGCCTCCAGGAGCTGATCCCGGACCTCTTCTGTTATCTGTGTTGTGGGCTCTTTAGCTAGAAAGCAAGCGGAGGACATGAAAGGCTGCAGAGTCCTCAGGATTTCTGTTCACCACTCCAGAGGTGACACTCAGAAACCTATGTTCCTGTATCTCCTACACATTTTCAAAGCTGGTAAAACCCTCCAAGAAGTCAACCTGCTCTCAAGTCCTCAGACATGATTAAAACTGAGCCAAGCCCTGCCACCTTACTTGTGGTTCTACATTTCATCTATGTGTGCAGTGTGTTTTAGAGGAAAAGCCTTAGTACAGGTTCTGTCAACCTCACAAATCTAAGGCTCTGGGCCTCAGCTTCCTCACCTGTAAAATGGGACAGCATCCATGAATACTGTCTCAAGAAAGTTCTTCAGAAGCTCAACATAATGCTAATCACAATTATTGTTGTAATGACGACTGGTCCTTTTGTAACTATCGAAGCATCATGACTAGGCACTTTGTGTGCATTATTCTCTCTCACCCTCGGAATAACCCTGTGAGGTTACCATGGTATTACAGTTAACAGCAATGACTCTGTAGCTGGATGAGCTGGGTTCAAATGCTGGCTCCACTGCCTTCTAGCCGCACGTCCCTAATGATTTAATTACCATCTCTGTGCCTCAGTCTCCTCATGTGTAAAATGGGGGATAACTCAATTTTATCTATTTTGCAGAGTTGACATGAGTTTGAAATGACTGGAATTGTAAACAACTCTGATCAGTCCAGCACAGTGGCCCATGCCTGTCAACTCAGCTACTCCAGAGGATCGCTTGAGGCCAGAAGTTTGAGACCAGCTGGGGCAACCTAGTGAGACTCCATCACTAAACAAAAAATTTTTTTAAACATTAGCCAGATGCAGTGGTGCACACTTGCAGTCCCAGCTACTCAGGAGGCTGAGGTGGGAGGATCATTTGAGCCCAGGAGCTTGAGGCTGCAGTGAGCCATCATTACGCCACTGCACTCCAGCCTGGGCAAAAAAGTGAGATATAGCAAGATTCCGTGTTTAAAAAAGAATGTTGAACAGTGCCTGATTCCTAGTAAGCACTTAGTAAAAGGTAATCATTCTTCTTTTTCTTCTCTTTAGCTCCATTCTAGATCAGCTGTTGTCAACCAGGGGCGATTTTGCCCCCCAACCCACCCAGGGGACAACTGGCAACGTCTAGAGACATTCTGGGAGTAGGGGTATGTCACTGTCATCTACTGGGTAGAGGCCGTGTATGCTGCTAAATATCTTACAGTGCACAAGACAGCCCAAGAACAAAGAATTCTCCAACGTCACTTGTGCTGTGGTTATGAAACCCAGTTCTAAATTTGAAATGTGAGGCTCAAAGTGCTGAACTTTCTCAAGACCGTCTGACTCTAACACTTGTGGGTATACCCACTCCCCAGTATGACTTCTCTTCTAGTGAGACACTGGATAAAAAGCTTTATAAACTTTCCAATACCTTAGAAAACAAAAGAATATTATCTGACAAAGGACTGACACACAGTTTTAAAATACGTATTTCCCTCAGCTTTCTCTAACATTAAATAGAAATCACAGGAAAAGAATATTCATGGATTCCTTGCCAATAAAACCCTAACCCTGACCAAGAGAAATGTTCTTTATTAAACAGGAAGATCTTTCTGAGTAGCAGGGCTTCAGCTCAGGTCACTGAGGAAGAATTACATCATAACCAGGCTGGTTTTTCTTCTGAAAGCTCTCATCAGAATGCATTTTGGAGCATAGAAGTAATGAAAACAATGAAGGAAAACAAGGACTCCTCTGTTGTTCACAGTCCAGCTGACTGAAGACTGAGGAACATTTACCTTTTTTCCGTGATGGGGCATCCCTGTCTACCTCGTCGTCTTTCTTTTTATTTCCCAAGTCACTGGTGTTCACTGTCACTGTTGCTTTGATTTCTTGCTGGGCCACCTTCATCCGATCATAAAACACCTTAAAGAATCTCTCTGACTTCTTATCTTCTGTCAAGCGGCAGAAAAAGGAGTGCTGCAAAGGCAAATCCGTAGATTGTCAACACTGTAAATGACCCGAAACTGCACCCCACTCATGACACCAAAACCTAATGAAGATCACGGCCGGCTGCAAAACCTCACACATGATCTAAGTTTAGATCAGTGTTAAGGACCACTCCACACACTGTAGTTCTCTGGATTTTAAGGCCTGAGGTTTTCAACACAGAGCCTTTAAAACAAATTGTGGTGGCTGGAACAGACACACAGCCTTTGGGAACATGCCCAAATGTGGTGGGCATACTGTGGCCAACTAAGAACAACTCCCTTCCACCCTTGCACACATGCAAAACAACACTGTTAATAATGAAAACTAACTTTTTTGGGGGGGGATTACTGCAGGGCCAATCATTTGTTTAAGGGCTTCTATGCACTCTTCCCCTGGGCAGAGCCTTATGAAAAATATACACATGAAAAATATGTGCTGCCTGTGCTCATTAACAGGTTAGGATGACATGTCCATAAATCAGACTAAATTATGCTAAGTAAAAAGTGCTCAGGAAGCTACACAATTATATTATAGATGCTCAGAGCTGGTGAGGGTGACACTATGCTGTAGCGATTCCAAAATCTTCTCAAAAAAGGTGATCTTCAAATCAGGCCTCAAAGGGCAGGTAAGAGTGATTAAATAAAGCAGCTCAAATGAACAGGTAGCTCTCCTCTTGGATACACATTTGTTTTTGGACCCACTGCAAGCAATAGTATACACTATTGACGTAAAAACACAATATGGTGTCTCAACTTCATTTATGAGTATTCGCTTTCACCCCTTTGCAAACACCACCCTGTTGTAAATTATTTACATAAAAATACAATACGGTCATTTCCAGAGAAATAAAACAAAGCTCCAAACAATATATTTGCTTCTCCCAGTGGATCTCCTGCCAATTTCAAATCCTCCCATTTGGAAAGATGGCACTTCCCTGCAGAAGGCAGTCCTAGGCTTCCAATCCCAGAGAGAATTTAAATTTTATCACCTTCTTGAAGGCCCCTAACTTTTGAAACTCACCAATACACACCCCAATGCCCGAGTCAGCAGCGCTCTAGGGAACCACCACATTTCCATCATCGACATGTACCTTCAGCCACTGTGACTCTTCCGGCCACTGACTCACACACTTTGTGGACAAACATCTGTCCTGTCTGCCCACAATGCACTTCTTGGTCATGCCCTTTCTCCTCCCCCTAACTGTTCTTCTTTACCTCTGGTTGTTTCTTACAGTACAGGTCACATCCTTCCTGCCTGTGCTTCCTGGTTCATTTTCCCTGCAGCCACTGCCAAATGCCAGGACACAAGTCACCCCACCTCCTCTATGGTTAGTCTTGTCATCCTGTGTGTCACTGAGGCCTTCACGACTTCCACTCTGGAACCAAGCTAACTCTGTAGTGTCCTCCATTGCCCTTTACTGCCTTTTTTCTTTTAGGTTTCCTGCTCTTTCATCCATCCATCCACTCATCCATCTACCTACTCATCCATCCACCCATCTTCCTACCCATCCATCCATCCACCCACCCACCCACCCACTACTTATTTTGCACTCATCACAAGCTGGACACTATGCCAGTTATAAGAGAAGCCGCAGCGAGCAAAAAGGAACCTAGACCTTCCCCCCATGAAATTGACAGCCACAGGAGGAAAACACATAGTAATTCAACAATCACCATAACGACTATTTACTAAATAGCCTTTATCCCTACAAAAGTGACCCAGGAGGCTGCTGGTAAACAGACACTCAATATCACTGCCCTGCTCTTATGTTCCCAGCTCTCCCCATGGCTAGAACCCCTCATCTTTTGGTCTCACCACCAATGCTACCTGCTCAGTGAGGCTGTCCCTACAGCAGCTCCCAAGCCTACTGCTTATTCTCCATGCCCTGTTTTATCTTCTTCACAGCAATTAAGCCCTCTGAATTGCACTGTTGCACTGACTGTTCACCTGCTTACTCTGTGTCTTATGCAGATTGCAAGCTCTATGAAGGCCAATGCTTCACCTGACTGGTTTCCAGCTGCCCCTAGAGCACCTAGAGAGGCTCAGCACATAGAAGGCACTCCATGATTATTTGATAAAAGAATGAATATAACCCAACACTTTATGGCTCCCCTTAGCTGGATGTCCCATTCCCCAAAGTCAGATCCTTTTTATATTTGGTGGACATGACAAATAAATCTCCAAAATAAATGAATTCTAGAAAACTTTTCAAACACAAGAAACCAACTTCCAGTTGTTCACTTTGAGAGCTGTTGAACCCACAGATGAACAAAAGAGAAGATGGGTGGGGACAAAGAATGCAACCTGAAGCCACCTAATTATGGTGAGTGAATTTCCCACCAAGACAGGCCATCCAGCATCTCACCCATGCGGGCTTACAGGGGACTGCCTGCTAAAGCCAGGGCCCAGCAGAAGGCGGCCGCGCAGGACCATTCCTTTCAGTTGCTATCCCAACAATGTTCTCATGGCACAGAAGCAGCTTTAAAGGCATTCTGGGACAATCTGGTCATTCAAGAAAGCAAAAGCCCTTCAAGTAAGTAAGTAAATGAACAAATAAAGCCCGCCATCTGTCATCTGATAGCAGGGCCACACGACACACACAGATAGCCTGCCACAGACTGCACTGTCTGATGGCCAGCTAGGTGACCCAACAGTTGTCAACTGCTAGGGTCAGTGTAAGGGAAGCTCTTATGAGATGAGACAGGGCCAGGCACTGAGGACGCTGCGCTGCTGTGTGTGTTTCTGCCACGGCCACCAGGTTTGTTTCGCATTACTGATTCCAGTCCTCAGTTGTGCAAGGGTTTGAAGCAGCTTTATTGATAGAATGTGCTCAATAAAATCATAAAATGGACAGTAAGGTCTAGAAGACACCAGCAAGCACAGAAAACCAAAAAGAGAATAGGTTAGGAACTAGAGGATGGGAGTGAGGACTCAGAGGAGTCCCAGGCTGGGCTGAGGTCAAGCTGAAATGAGAGGTGTGCTCAGTTATACTACTCTTGGTATGAAAAGGAGAAATACAACCAGTGCCTCAAAGGAAGGAAGACGTTTCTTTTATTATTATTATTCTGTTCAAATAATTTTTTAATTTTTAAAAATTTTTTAAGTTCTGGGGTACATGTGCAGGATGTGTAGGTTTGTTACAAAGGTAAATGTATGGTGGTCTGCTGCGTCTATCAACCCACTCATCACCTATGTATGAAGCCCAGCATGCATTAGCTCTTTTTCTTAATGCTGTCCCCCAACCCCTTGCTCCCCCAACAGGACCCAGTGTGTGTTGTTTCCCTCCCTGTGTCGATGTGTTCTCATTTTGCAGCTCATACTTATAAGTGATAACACGCAGTGTTTGGTTTTCTGTTTCTGCATTAGTTTGCTGAGGATAATGGCTTCCAGCTTCATTCATGTCCCTGCAAAGGACACGATCTCATTCCTTTTTATGGCTGCATAGTATTCCATGGTGTATATGTACCACAATTTCTTTATCCAGTCTATCATTGATGGGCATTTGGGTTGATTCCATGTCTTTGTTATTAACAAGAATGCTGCAATAAACATACATGCATGTAACTTTATAATAGAATGATTTATATTCCTTTGGGTATGTACCCAGTAATGGGATTGCTGGGTCAAATGGTATTTCTGGTTCTAAATCTTTGAGGAATTGCCATACTGGGAAGACGTTTCTTAACAGAGGAATTAGCATGGCAGGCTTTGCAGTCAGACTGCCTGGGTGTGAGTCCCAGGTCCTTGACCCGCAGGCTCTGTGGCCTTGGGCACACTGCCCAGCTCCTCTGAATCCACATGGAAGGGCTGCCACGATGTATGCCAAGGGCTTAGGACAGTGCACACTGATGGTGTTAATTTGGTTTTTCTACTACCATTACATTCGTAGAATGTGAAAACCCCAAAGTGAAGGTGACTCTGTAAGCAGCTAGGGCACGACAGCAAGGTGAGATCTCTGTTTCCAGAGTCAGAAAGGCCTGGATCTCAGCTCCACCACTTACCAGCAAGTGTCACAAAGTAACAATGTCTCTGAAACCCGAATCTTCTCATCTGCGAAATGGGCAATAACTGTACTTCATGGGTGATTATGAAGGCTCAATGAGATCACCGTAGCAACACGAAAGCTAACACTGACTGCTTTCGAGGTACCAGGAGCTCAGGCAAACCTTCACATGTTATCACACAGAAAGACCCATGGAGCTAGTTACCATTATTATTCCTTTTGAGAGATCAGGGGACCATGAAAGACAGTGCACATCAAATGTTTTAGCATAGCCCCAGGATACCCAACTACGAAGAGTGCAATCTCACCAGGATGCCCAGGTGAAGAGGGGTACAACAGAGAAAGAACAGGCAAGGCCTTAGGGTTCAGGTCCCCTGACTGAAAAGCCGAATAAAGATATTCCAAGCCGGGTGCTGGGGTACGTGCCTGGAGTCCCAGCTACTCTGGTTGCTGAGGCAGGAAGATCTTTTCAGCCCAGGAGTTCAGTTCAAGGCCTACCTGGGCAACAAAGTGAGACTTCCGCCTCAATGAAATTAAAAAAAAAAAAAATGAAAAAGGTACTCCCGAAGGAGGAAGTGGGGTTTCTAAAAGAGATGCAGTGGTATCCATTGCGAGAGTAAAAGTGAAACACGATGGTAGTGTGGGTCAAGAACTAACATACTTCTTGGAAGGGGTGTGCCACGGGAGCAAAGGGAGGCAGAGGAGCAGCGGTCCTCAGGGGAGGGCCTTCTGGAATTGCTGGCTGTGGCTGCTGGAGGCGTCCACCTGCCTGCTCTGGTACCTGGCGTGAACTAGACTTAGAGAGACAAGGCCCCTCCACACAGGCACAGACCTGTTCATTAAGCCTCTTTCTATAATGACACGTTTGCAGGGTCTGGGCGGGGAGTGGAGTGTCCTCCTCGGGAGTGTCTCCCTAGGGCTGGTGGGAGCTGAGAGCAGAGTAGTGGGTGCACAGCCTTCCTCCCCCAGGCTCCTGAAGCAGGTCCCTCCACACACTACATGCCTCCCTCCCTCCCTGAACCTCTTTCAATTCATCACTCTTCACTGGGACCAAAAGCAAATCATCAGAGATTTTACTTTTCCAAATTTTTCACTCCACCCCACCCGGCAGGTGTGAGGTAGCCCTTCAACATAAACCTGGCCCAGAATGGGAAACATCGGTTGATGGTGAGAGAAATCAAACTGGTAGTTGCTAGGTACCCATTAGTGCTGAGCTGGATAAAGAAAATGTGGTACATATAAATCATGGAATACCACACAGCCATAAAAAGAATGAGATCAGGTCTGCGGCAACACCGATGCAGCTAGGGGTCATTTTCCTAAGCAAATTGATGCAGGAACAAAAAACCAAATACTGTATTTTCTCACTTACCAGTGACAGATATACACTGGGTACTCATGGACATAAAGAGGGGAACAACAGACAATGGGAACTACCTGGGGGGGCCAAGGGCTGAAAAACTACTGGGTACAACATTCACCACCTGGGTGAGGGGGATCATTTGTACCCCAAACCTCCGCATCACGCAATATACCCAGGTAACAAATCTGCACATGTACCTCCTGAATCTAAAATAAATGTTGAAAAAACACCAAAATGGTGGTCGCCTCTAGGGGTAGGGGGTTGTGAGTAGAAAAGGACTATCAATGGGAATAAGACAACTTTCTGGAAGAAAAGAAACGTCTTGATTAGGGTCACAGGTATGGTAGACAGAACGGCCCCCTCAAACATGTCCACGTTCTAGTCCCCAAAACCTGTTAAAATTCTGCCTTATGTTGTGAAGGGGAATTAAAGATACAGATGGAATAAAGGCTCCTAATTACGGACCTTCAAGTAGACAGATGAGCTTGGATTACCCAGGTGAGCCCAACATAATTACAAGGGGCCTTTGCAGTGGAGGCAGGAGGCAGGAGAGGAAGATGGCTAAAGGCAATGTGAGAAGGACTCCACTCACCATTGCTACACCTGAAGATGGAAGAAGGGGCCGCAAGCCAAGGGATGTGGGCAGCCTCTGGAAACTGGAAAAGGCAAGGAAGCATTCTCCTCCAGAGCCTCGAGAAAGGAGCGCCGGCCTGCCAACACCCTGCTTTAGTCAAGTCTAGTAAGACTCAGGCTGAACTTATAAAACAATACATTTGGTTACTTTAAGCCACTAAGTTTGTAGGAATTTGTTACAGCAGCCACAGAAACCTAGTACAATGAATATAAAAACATTTGTCAAATCTAATCAAAGTCTACATTTAAAATCTGTGCCTATGATTACATGTCAATTACATCACAATAATAATAATTTTACAAAAAGGTAACAGAAAGTCGGCTTTGTTCCCAGACAGCTGAGGAACTCTGTAGACCTGCCACCTTCTGAGGCTGCCTCTCCACCAGAGGGAACGGTATCTGCCCATCCCTAGGCCAACCTCTCCTCACCCTCCAGTCATCTCCAAGTCACATTTGTTCCCTTTCCACATAAGCTATCTCACCAGAGTCTTCGGAGATTGCCAAGGCAGATACCATCATTCATAAATCACATTATAAATGAGAGAGCTGGGGTTAGGAGAGGTTAGTGACTTGTGGCACAGCCACAACCAACTCCCCCTCCTCCTGCCTGCATGTTGAACCAACAGGGACGACCTGCCCAGCAGTCAGGCCGGAGTCAAAGGCTGGGAAAGCAGAAGACACAAAGCTGGTCTGGGGTCAGACCCTCAGCGCCAGTCCCAGACATCCCTGATGACAGGTCTGACCTGACATGCTTTAAGGAAGAGGCCAGGGCAGGGGCAGGGTGAGGCAGTGACTCCGGCAGTGGCCATTTCCATCCTGGACCCACTGGGCAGGGGAAAGGGAAGTGGGCGTGGCTGCTGTCAGCCAACCTTCACCCACAACAAAAGAGCAAGAGAACACACATCACAGAACCCTGCAGCTGGAAGGACTGGATTCAGCAGTTTCCAAATGCCTTTTTCAGCAGGGGAACGTGCTCCTCTCCAGTCCCCAAACACCATCTTAAAGAAACCCCACCCCCGCCCGACCCAGATAAAGAGAAAAGGCAAAACTGCTCCATCTGAAGCAGAGCAAAGAGGGTCCCCTCCCTCTTCCCATTGAAACTCCTTGGAACTCCAGGAGAGCAGCACTTGAAAACCACCCACGTCATCCATCCCTTCACATTTCACAGATAAGGAAACTGAAGTCCAGAAAGGGAAAGGGACTTGCCAGGGCCACACAGAACCTCCCTCTCCTGACTGCTCAAGATAGTTACTTTTGACCACACTGGAGTGTGGCTGGTTGAAATCACAATCTGAGTTTACATCCTCACCTTCTGGTAATTGTCAAGGAGACAGTTTTCCGTCCTTGGGTTGACTAAGCTGTAGAAGGATCAATGAATCAGGGTCTTAGATTAAAAGAATAAGAAACTACCTTTTCAGATCAGTCTTGAAAATAATAAAATGTTGCTTCATTAGCCTGGCTCCCCGACCTTCGCCCAGCCTCACAAGTCCTTGCAAAGCCTTGGAGCGTGGTTATGACAAGCCTGCCTCACTTCAGGAACAAGAGTCACCCGAGGTTAGGGGCTAGCAGACAGAGGCGGCCACCCTGGTGACAGCAGGTAGACAAAGGGCCTGCAATTATCACTGGATGCAATTTGGATGCTCATCTTTGGCCATTTACATAACACCCAGCTCCTTTCTGGATCCACCTATCTTACCCTTCCCTTGAAAGGGGTATTACTGTTAGACAACTGTAGCGCCTTGCATCTGAGTAGTTCTTGGTAGTCATCAAGGTATGTTTCACACCTACTGTTTCATAACAACCTTGCTGGTTCCCAGCTTCCATGTGATGCTGACATCGCAGGTGGTAGACCCTCATTTTTAGCTCAAGAATCCAGGGCACAAATGTGGTTAAGTTGCCCATGATCACATGGCTGGTTAGTGAGGAGCCAAGGCCAAAATTTAGGTTTCCCGACTTCCAGGTCTCCAGGTACTCTCTGACTACTCAGGTGTGTTTTATTACCTAGTTCAAAGGGGAAAACTCCTCTCTTTAGGTGAAAGAGGTCATAATCCCAATCAAACTGTGTGGACAAGTGGTCCTGGGGAGAATAGGAGCGATAAGTCTTCTCCATGACCTGGACACATACCCACGAAGCCATCTTACCCAGAATTTGGGAAGTTTAGGGGAAAAGACAGGCCTCGCAGTTGAGGGATCCTGGCGCTCCCTGGAATGTGAGCCAGCCTCCCTGTCCCGGTCTGGGCTACCAGGCCATTCTGGGGGAGGAGCCCCTTTGTGGTGTCTCAGCCGCAGGACAGGGCAGTGGTGGGAAGCAGAGATAGATGTTCCAGGGTGGACCCTGGCGGGGAGTGGGGGATGGCTTTCAGGGGAGCAGCCCAGTGCACAGTGATGGCTGTGGGACTCGGATCCTTCCCCAAAGAAAAGTATTTCCATCCCCAGTTGGTCCACCATTCAGGAGCCCTCACTCTATGCCTTGAGATAACCCAAAGAATGGGATTTTCCATCTTATTGCCTCATAAGACTCAGCCCTGACCCATCCAGCCCACGACACTCACCACAGCTGCTCACTTATCTGCTGCAAAATGATTTAAGTTCTAACGATAAGGCCAAGAATCTGAAAAATGTGGCTGCTGAACAGTGAGCCAAAGCTTGAGTTTCCACTGGCTGAGGAAAATTCTCTGTGGGCATCTTTGATTTTTCTTTTCACATCAACTCAGAGTCTCAGGGACTTCAGGGGACATCTCCAACCAGACTGCCCCACTCCTGCCCAGCTTGAACAGTTACTCTTTGGGTGACAGAGCAATGCCGGTGGCTACCAAGAGGTGGGGTTTACCCTGGCTGTCTTCCTGTGCCTGTGATTAACTGAGAACTCACCTCTCCCTGGGGACCCTCTCTCTGCCAGTTTTATTATAGTGAACAGCAACCAAATGTTTCCAGTTCGCCGGGTACTAAGTGTTTTATATGCATTATCTCATTTAATCCTCATAACTACCCCATGGGGTAGGTGCCATTATCATTCCCACTTTATAGATGAGGAAATCGAGGCCCCAAGAGGTAACTTGCTCAGTCATCCATCTAATGAGTGCCCTGGAACCCAAGCCCTACCTGTCTGACGCCTCAGCCCTGTTCCCAACGCCTTGCTCTGTTAAACACCTCTCTCTTGAGCAAGAGTCTGTAATGCTCTGAATACCTTTTGGCATTTTATAATCTCCCCTACCTCTACCCCTACCCCCTAGGTCTTTCAGAGGCATAAACAGGCTCCTCTGACAGTAAAGAACAGCGGCAGAAGGTACACATTCAAATATCTCAACTTTCTCATGACGTTTAATACATTTGTTAATACAGGCTCCCAAACAATCCTCTTCTGCAAGTTGAAGGACTGCCAGGGTTGGGGTAATAAATTATTAACAAAACCATTGTCACACAATGACTGCTGTGGGTCTGGAGTCCTTTTTTTAGAAACCAATGATTACAATCAAAACTCAAAGACCAGGAACCATGAACTAGGTAATAAAACACACCTGGGTAGGCGGAGAGTGCCTGGAGAAATGGAAGTCAGGAAACCTAAATTTTGGCCTTGGCTCCTTCCTAATCAGCCATGTGATCATGGGCAATTTACTTAACCTCATTTGTGCCCTGGGTTCTTTAGCTGAAAAATGAGGGTCTTAACACCTGTGATGTCAGCATCACATGGAAGCTGAGGTCCAGCAAGGTTGTTAAGAAACATCAGGTGTGAAAAACACTTTGATGACTACCAAGAACTACTCAGATGCAAGGTGCTACAGTTGTCTAACAATAATACCCCTTTCAAGGGAAGGGTAAGATAGATGGATCCAGAAAGGAGCTGGGTGTTATGTAAATGGCCAAAGACTAGTGTGATAATTCCAGCTGGTTCTGGTAGGTCAAATGGCCTCTAAGTAGACAGCAAAAACACAATGAATAGCAATTCCCATTAACTGTCATAACGTAGAAATTTTTAAGATTAGCTGGCATAAAAAAGAATGAGATCATATCTTTTGTGGGAACATGGATAGAGCCGGAGGCTATTATCCTCAGCAAACTAATGCAGGAACAGAAAACCAAACATCACACGTACTTGCTTGTAAGTGGGAGATAAAAGATGAGAACTCATGAACACAAAGAAGGGAACAGCAGACACTGGGGTCTACCTGAGGGTGGAGGGTGGGAGGAGGGACAGGAACAGAAAAAATAACTACTGGGTACTGGGCTTAGCACCTGCGTGATGAAATAATCTGTACAACAAACCCCCGTGACATGAGTTTACCTACATAACAAACCTTCACATGTACCCCCACACCTAAAGTAAAAGTGAAAAAACATTTGGCTGAAATTTCACTAGCTATAGAAGCCATTCAAATTTCTGCATGTGCAGAGATAAGCACTGCTGCTTCCGGTTCTCAAAGTTTAATACACTCAAAGGCAGAATACAAGCTTGTGTCAGACCTTCCTCTCAGACGGTCCCCAGTCTTTCAACATAAAGCATTTTCCAACATTTTAAACCATTCCTGACTTCAGGAAAGTTCTCACCTCTGAAAAGGGCCTAATAATTAATACAATGAGCATTCAGAATTGAACACTGCATTGGCATAAATTATCACGCACCCTACGAAGGAATTTTTTTGCAAGGTCTGATGGCTTTCAACCAGCCAACATATGTGGATCTCAGTTTACCAACCTCTCTCAGGATGTTTCCAGCTTTAATGAGTTCAGAAATAATACAGACTTCCAAGTAGACAGGAGGTGATGAAGTGAAGCAAGTCTATATTGGAGAGGCATCAACACTTCAATTTCATTTTTCTGAAATAAGGTCCTCCCTCATCCACACTGTATAGTCACCTCTTGACAAGTGACAGACAAACCAGTTTCAACTACTCTGCCAGGCAAGGGTGGGGCAGAGGCCCGTCAATATGCCTGACACCTGAGAGAAAAGGTGGAAGACAAGGAGCTCTGCACTTTGATTAATCTGGTCACTGGGCTCTAGGGAGGGGCCTAAGCTCCACAGTCAAGGCCAAGGCAGGGGATCTTCATGATGATTTTCAAGATGAAGTCAGTTCTTCAAGCAGCAAAGTCCAACCTGTTCTATTAAAAACAATTTTCAGGGTCCGGCATGGTGGCTCACAGCTGTAATCCCAGCACTTTGGGAGGCCAAGGTGGGGATCGCTTGAGCCCAGGATTTCAAGACCAGCCTGGGCAACACAGCAAGACCCCATGTCTATAAAACACATTTTTTAATTGGGGGAAAAAACACCTTCTCCTGAGACAGAAAGCTTAACAGCTCTCCTTTCCTGTCTCCCAGTACCCATGGAAACTGGCACTTAATGTGAAAGCTCAGCCCTGTCAAGCAAAGTGGGTCCCCCCATGCCCCGTGTGGATCAGAATGCTAACAGTTTCACATACATTCACCAACAACTCAACCAACAGACTGTAAATCCTAAAAAATAAATAAATAAATAAAAATTTAAAGGTATTATCTTAGGAAGCCCCTGATGGTGTAGGTAGGCTGTTGGCAACCACTGTTTCCAGCAAATTTAACAGTAAAACCAGATTTCAGAGAAGCAGGTCAACCACCACTCTGGAGGACCCTGTGGCCCTGACCCAGGAACAAGGAGTTAAGGAGACACCAGATTTTCTCTGGGCTCAATGATCAAACAGATGCCGAAGGCCAGTATCTTTTGTGGGGATACACGATACAGCCGTCTGTCTCTTCCAGCCAAGTCATGAAGATTGGAAAGCCTCCAAAAAAAAACAGAGTGTCAAATCAACGATACCCTTAGAAACAGACATAAAATAGATGCAACCTCAAAATTTGCCTGACATGGAAAAGGACTGTGATAGGAAGCTCCTTGGCAATTCTCCAGGAGGGCAAGAAGGTGTTCTGATGGCTCTTCAAGCCAACATGAGGCTTACCAAAAGGTACTCTAAAAAGGTACTCTAAAGCAAAGGAGAGTTTGGTTAGATCTCAGGAAGGACTTTTGTTCAAGGACTCAGAGCGGCTTTAAAATCTCAGTCCACGAACATCTATGTAACTGGAGAAGAAGAAATGAACAATGTGAATTGCATGTCTGGGCTGCAGGAGACACACGCCAGCCCCTGACGGTGGCTTCCAGGGCCGGTTCTATGATTCAGTGACAAGCATCCTCTGGTGGCTCATGTCAAACTCTCAGGTCCTGTCTCCGCTTGCCCACATGCTCACTGTGGGATCTGTGGCCAGGAGGACACGGAGACCTTCCCATCAGACCTCCACCTTGTCTCATGAACCCTGAAAAGACAGATGCAACAGGTGCTTGGAAAATTCTATCAAGAAGTCCTCCTCCTAGGAGGAGTGTCCAGTGCTGAGGACCCAGCAGTGACTTGGGTGCTATTCCTCCCCCACTGCCCATGGGGGTGCAATCTGCATCGAGGAGAGTGAGGGCTGAAGCAGGAGCTGCAGGGTCAAGGGAGTCGATCTCTGGGACGAACTCCCCAAGTCTTATTTCCATTCTGTGTACCTGAGGAACAATGAGTCAACACTGACCAATGTTTCCTGTTCTCAATGCTCCAAGGTTCCCAGGGAATTCAACTGGAAATTTATACTGATGTCAATAATAATCCTTGCCCCACCCACTTTCTGTGTTTGTGCAGAGTCACACGGCTCAGTGAACACAATCTCTATCCTGCATCTTTAGCAAGGTATGCATAGGGGTGACTTAGGAACTGGGTGGGTTTGGACAGCTCATTTACTAACTTCTTTCCTCAGTGTTTTCATCTGTAATGGAGGAGGAGGAGGAGGAGGAGAATCACTTGAGGCTCTATTGCAATGAGTACAGGAGAGAAAACAGGTGAGAGCCCACACAGTACTGGCAGGGTGTCTACACCAGCCCCGTTCCCTTCTCTGCTCTCCATACACCTGTGACAAGGACACTTGGCCACAGAAGTTGAAAAAACTAAATCTACACTGGCCTGCTGGAGGCAAGGACACTGGCTCACAGATGACAGAACATCAAGCAAAGCAAGCGCCTCCCTGATGAAGACCCTGCAGTCACCCCTAGTCCAACTCAACTGGGTCTCAGGTACGGCCGAGTCTGGCCCTGAGCAGAACGCTCTGGGACTTTTTGTGTCTCCCCCTCCCCTGCAGGCCCATTTTGCCGTGTGCTGGCTCACCAGGTAACTTCCACATGGCCACAGAGAGCATCCCTGGCAGCTGACAGTAAGATGAACAGATGGCCAAGTGGCTAGAGCAGGGCAGGGTGAAATGACACAGCACTCATCTGTGTAAAGCTGTTTTGTGTATTAGGGCTTTGGCAGCAGCAGTGCGTATCCAAGCAGGGGACAGGCCCAAGCCAACTTGGTGCCCTTTAAAAGCACTGAGTAGGGGTTGGCAGGAACCACAGAGATCACCTCAACCGGCCCCCACTTGATGACAAGCCCGTCACCTTGATGGAGCAGGTACTTCCCGCAGCTCTGCACCCCCCACTGCCATGGGGGCCTCCTTCACTCAGCTCCTCCAACATGCCAAGCACACACCAACCCTCTTCTGGAATATTCTTGCCCTCTGCTACTCTTCACATGGCTCCTTCTCATCTGTTGGGTCTCAGCTTGAGTGGCATCTCCCTAGAGAAGCCCTCCCTGACCACCCTACATGGCCCATTTGCTTCCCAAGCACACTTCTCTGAAGCTGTGACTGAGCTGATTATGAGCTGGTTTCCTAGCTCTCCCCCCAAAGACTGTAAGCTCCTGGAGGGCAGGAGCTATGCTGGTCTCATCCCTGACTGTATTAACGCCAACGTATGCAGCTCCTGACACCCAGGAAGTGCTCAGTAAGTAAACATCTGCTATACTAAGCCGGCTGTGGTGGCACAAGCCAGTAGTCCCAACTACTGTGGAGGCTGAGACAGAAAGATCTCTTGAGCCCAGGAGTTCAAGGCCAGCTTGGTCAACACAGCAAGACCTCTTCTCTCTCTTTTAAAAAATGTACTGTATTAATGAACAGACAAAATCCTGAAGGAAGGGCAATTCCAAAACACTTGAGCCAAGCTTTGCATCGATGGCAGCTGAGGTAAAACTTTATGGCCAGAAGATCCCTGCATGTGAAAGCTCAAAGTCCTGCTAAGCGGGGAAATGCAGTGCACCGCAGACCAGCCAACGGCGGCTGACGTGGCGTTGTCACCTCTAGGGGCTTATCCGGTTTTTGCACATGATTCTGTGATGGGCTCAGCCTGGCTGGGGATCCTTAATCCATCAGGTTAACTATTAACTACCCTGGCCCCAGTGACACAGCAGCTTGCATTATTAACTACAGCCCAGGAGGGATGATCATTTGTGTACCTTCCCTCTCTGAACCTGGCTGCCTCTCCAGACTTGATAGATACAAGCTCTGGGCTGAACAGTTTGTGGGTTTGTGTTGCAAAGAGGCTAATAAAAACACATTTCTCAAATACCATAAGGTGAGGGCAACTGAAACACATCCTCCTCGAAGTGCAATAAAATACATATATTTTAAAGTCCTAAATTCCAGGGCAAAAAAGAGGCTTGAAGACTTCAGAGGGTTTACAGGACTATCCCCTTCAGTGTCAGGGCCATCTTGACGAAAAGTCTAAAACCCAGGCATAGCAAATCGGTAGAAACTTTGAGAGAGCCTCTGACGGTTTCAAAGAAGAACTCAGAGGACCTCAGGAAATGTGAGCAGGCATAGATTTCTCTGTGAAAAGGAGGGTCAAGGCAGAAGAACCAGAGGCAACTGTGAATATCAAGTCAGTTCTCAGGGAAGCCGGGGGGTCCAAGTATGTACGTGAGGCACCTTCCCTGTCCCTGCATCGGGAATCTAGCTGCTGGCACCTTCTAATGAGAAAACAATCTCAACCATGAAGTTAACTCTGCTGGAAGATTTCCAAAGGGAAAGTCCCTCCAGTTACTCAGAGGGGAAAAAAAAAAATTACCTACTTGGTCTGGAATCCGGGGATATTTTATGCAGATGACTCTAACAGAAGTTAATAAAGGGAAGTCAGCTTGCCTTTGATTATTCAAACAGGCTACTGCTATTAAGGATTGCACAACTTCTGGGCAAGACAGGGGTGGGTTTGGCTTTTTAAAAATTTTTTCGGCCTGTCCTCACGGAACCACATATTCTTTTCTAAGGACTTCCATCCTGACCTCCCTACTCACATCTTCTAAGTGCCTCTGCTCTTGTGGGAATGTGAGGAACAACACAGAGCCATCTCAAAGACTCTGTGGCCACTACCAGGCTGGCCAGGGTGCAGGGGGCCACTCCCTGGGTTGCCACAGGGTTCTCAGCAAGGCGCATTCATCTTCCCTGACGAGAATCTGATGGAGCAGCAATTTTTTAAAAAATTAAATACAAGCTGAGTAATTTCAACCCGCAACCTCAGGTAACAGGAGTTACCCAAGCTCCACGAATTATCATTGTGGGGTAAACCCATTCTCTTGTTTTCACGTGGTTCTATTTTATAACGCACTAGAGGAGATGGAGATGTCATCACTCCACCCAGGGCAAGAGGACAAAGCAGGATGTATGGAAATACAAACAGCCCTTCTCCTCCAGGCCATACCGACTATCCAACTAGCAATAAGCTTCACCTGGTTTTGGAGCAATCTGCAAGAGGAAACTTCTGTGAGGCGAGATGGAAGACTCCTTGGATAGGTCCCTTGATGGAGGGGTTGGTAATAAAAAAAATCATGGGAAAACAAATAGGGGAGGGTGAAAAAATATGCCTTAGAAAACAACTTCTGATGTTCTGGGGCTACACAATGGGGGACTGAGCACTAAGGAAGGAGAGGGAAAAATATTCTGTTTCCGGAGACAGCTCCAAGAATCATGAGTAGGTGTGAGAAACAAGGAAGCTTATAGATTTAAAAAAAAGAAAGAAAGAAAGAAAGGAAGGAAGGGGGCAAAAGGAAGGAGTCAGGGAAGGGGGGAGTGAGATCTTTGAGAGACAGGGGAATTAAAAAACACCATAGCAACAACTCAGTCCACCTACCCTGGCCGCCCACCCACAGCCAGATTCTTTACTGACGCATTTGAGAACAAGCTGGTTCCTACCAGCTCAGGAAGGTGAGCAAACCCAGAGAGCTCATTAAATCCCTTCTCAGCGACTCTTGTCTGCCTGCAGATAGTGAGCAAGGAGGATATAAATAGAAGTTATATAACATCTCTTTGTTGATTCCTGTGCTTACCAAAAAAAAATGCAGCATGACCTTGTTTTTCTTTAGAGTTTGCCTCGGCCTGCTGGTTGAGGACTTTAATCCAGATAGGAATCATCTTAAAGTTTAAACAGCAGGATATAGATTTCCAAGTTAAGGGTGCTCTGCATGATCGTCCAAGTTAGGAACCCTCAGGGTCAAGTCCTCCTCGGGGGATTAAAATAAAAATCCACTAGCTCTAAAAAAACAACAGCAGGTATGGAATCTTGTGGTTTCTTCTTAGAACACTTCCTGATGAAAATTAAGGAGTAGATTTGATACCCAAGAGCAAAACATCATTAAAATGGCATCTTGGGTTATCTAAAGGAGGTTGGAGCACCACAGGTGTATTCAAAGGTAACTGAGGGTTTCTAAATACCCTCCAGGCATAATCAGTTGTCTTTTTCTTCCTTAACAAAGCATGAGGATAAGAGTCCAGGAGGATAAGAGTCCAGTGGATGGAAAAGACCTCCCCCTTAAAGATGCTAATGGAAAGGAGCACTGCACAGGGAAACACAAATCAGGTCCCCTGAAATCCAGCCCAACCTGGCTAGACCCTCCAGTGCCTGTCAGGGCTTATGAACAGGTTGCTTCAGTGTCTTTGTTAGGGGGTAGTTAAAAGGAGTGCATGCTGATAGGGTATGCTGCTGAGTTCCATGATTTTGATTTCATGTCTAACCTGTTGATGCCACAAAACTCTTTTAAAAATAGTTACCATGGAAACTTTTCCCTAGCAAGCATTCTTCAAGAAACGTTACAGGTGCGGGTGAATTCAATGCCTTTGGTCTCAATAAGCTTTTGCTGAATCTTATAATGTGTGGCTTGAACTGAGAGGACATTCAAACCTATAATGAAAAGTTTCAAATGCAAATGTCTTCAGGGGTAAGTGTCAGTGAAACAGGGTGGAAGGTAGGGTGGAAGGTAGGGGGGATACAAATACCTCAGTGCATATGGAGGCCCCACGTAAGCATTCAAAACATTCTATATACAGTGTTTTCAACGCATCATGCATCAGAAAGACAAAATACCCCATAGGGCTATAATCAGCTCAGAGGGTTACCTCAGCAAGAGATGCTCTGGCTGCCACTTCTACGATGGTATTTCCTCTCTCATCAGAGCTAGCAGGTGGTCCAAACCACAATAATGCATAAATTAAGGCAGGGAATTGGGTATCAAATGTGAGCAATTTAAAGATGCCCATGTATTAGCTATTTGCCATTACGGTACTGAAAGTGCTCAGATGACTCATAAAATGACCAGAACAAAAGTTTGTTGTTTTGTTTTTACTTTAGGAAGATAAAGAATCACTAATTGGTATTCGAGGATACCTAATACTAACCCTTGTCTGACATGTGAGGAACCAGACCTAGCATTCAAGGGAGCTGTTGTTGGGACAAGAGTCCACATCCTGTGCCCAGCGCCTGGTTCTGGGTCACGCCACTGAAGCGCATCAGCCCATCTGTCAGCCAAGCCCCACTAGCCTTGTGCCTTCTCTTCTAAATCCCTGCGAAGGAAAACAACTTCTGCCTTCTACAGTATGAACAGTGAGGGTCTGGTAGGAACCAATACAACTTCACGTCCTGATGCAGCAATGTTGCCAGGTAACAAATGTAGACATATACTCCAAAAACTGTATGTGACAATATACAACCTCCGCTCTGCAGCTGATAACCGAGGGAGTGTTAAAACACCGTGTTCTCTTAACACTTGGGCTTTTGGTGTGAAAATAAAATTAAACGGGATACTTCCTCTTGTAAATATAAGACAGGCATACAACTCACACATGTATCCACTAATTGGAAATAGTAGAGGGGTTTGCAATAGCTATCTGCAGGGCATCCCAGCCTTCACTCTTACCCTCAAAAGGAATTCCAGAAAACCTACAGAAAGAGTAACTGAGGAAGAACTTTTCTTATGTCGGGCACAAGCTCTCCTCTGATTGTAGTGAGGAAGCTATCCACAAGGACACCAGTAGAAATTAAGGAAAAGCTCATACATTGTTATAAAACAAAACATGCTTCCATTCCACTCCATGTTAAAGGTCTACCTTTAAAACTCCCTGGCTAACCAAGCAGTGACTACTTGCTTCTCAGATCAAATAACCAGTGCAGCCTATTCCCACTCCCAACGAAACGAGATAGACACTGCTCTCCAGTATGCAGAGCTTCTGAGTAGGTACAGGGCACTGAATAGCTCCTTCACATTGGACTCACGCAACTTAAAGGCTGGCTAGCATGGCAGAAAGCTGAGACACTTTTGAGGACCTTGTATTCAAATCCCAGCTCTGCCAACTGGGTGACTTTGGGTAAGATACATGGCTTTTTTCAGACTCTGTTTCCTCATCTGTAATTGGGACTATTCCATATAGTCCAGAATAGAGTACCTAGTGGCACCATGCACAGTGCTGGGCACTTTATAAAAACACGAAGACCCTCATTCCTTTCCCTTCCACAAAATGTGAATATTTTTCAACCGGTAAAGACTCAGATGTGGGGGAATATCTGGTACATTTAGCTTCTCTGAGCAAAATGGGCAAAAGCTGAGATCTAATAATCCTCACATGATGCCAAGGAACATACGCTTCTTTAGATGCAAGTGAAAAACAAAAATTGCCATTAATCTAACCTTTCATAAGGGTCCTAATTAGATCAGCTGCCATCAATCTCTTCCATAGTGAGGAAGTCCTGTAGGATGGCCTTCTGGTCATTAACAGGTTTCCTAAGACCTGGGAACCTGGAACTTGCCGGAAGTGCATGTATAGCACATATAATTGTCATTTGGCAAACGAGATGCCTGGTCTGAAAGGAAAAGCCTTTCATGATTTCCTCCTCCAGAAATCACGGGCAGAGTTTATAAACAAAGTAAACACACCAACCACTTGAGCTTCCTTCTGATTATCAGGAGGATACCATGTCTTCCACGAAGAGTCCACTACCAAAGACAACAAAATGTGAAGCCACGAATTCCAACTTGCCTGGCAAATAGACGCAAGGTCCCGAAAGGCGCCATGTCTGTGCCTGGAAAATTGGTGGGGGCTTCTCACATAAGGAGGCAGCACTGTAGAGAGGCTACAAACTCACATTCTGACAGAAAGCAAACCCTGGCACAACTACCAGCTGGCTCTGTGGCTTTGAGCATGTAACCTGACCTCTCAGATCCTCTTTTTCCTCATTAGCAGAAAGGGGTCACAGCAGTAGCTATCACATAGGAGCCCCAGGGAGAGTGGATGAGGCCATGTGGTGAGGGCGCCTGACCTAGTGCCTGGCACATGAGCACCTGTTACCACTACTGTCCATCATTATTACAAAGAAGAAAAGAAGACTGCTGGCATCACAAGGCTGTTTCTCCGAGTTGACATTATGTATTTCCCATGGGCTCAAATCAACTTAACTCCCTCCCACACCTAAAGAAGGGCCCCTTTAAAATGGCAATAACCATCAACAACACAATTTCACATTTCACAATCTCATGTTTCTATTTGGAAATGGTACGAAAGCTAAAGTAACATGGTGGCCACATTGGGTCAGAACGTGTATTTCTTCATTTACAGTCTGAGTGCTGGAGAGTCAGATGGAGACTTGATCCCGGAAGTACACTCTTGGGTGAGTCAGTGGCTGAGGGAAGACAAACAAGCAAAAAGCAAGCAGAGTTGCTATGGATGACCTGTTACGATGTGTTAAGCTCCATGCTGAGAGCCTTCCACATATTAGCTCACTGAATTCCCAGAATCATTTATACAGTAGGAGTATCCATACTGATTCATCATGCACATACTGAAGACCTTTCCTCTAGCACATGTGGAGGCTCCTTGAGAGGATTCAGGGTGAAGACAGACTTGGTCTCTGCCCACTTGAGGCTTACAGTCAAGCTCCATCATTACTACAGTAAATGAAGCACAGCCCATTATCTCTGCCTCAGGGTATCAGGAGGAAGTTTCTAGAGTAGGAGACATTTCCACCAGGGCTGGGGGAGCCTGCCAGGAAAGGGAATGAGGACACATCCCACGTGAAGCAAAGGCATCTGAGTTCACAGCCCCACTGGGGATTGGCAGGTGTGAGTTGCAGCTGCAGGACAATGAGCGTTGGGGGAGTGAGTGGAGAAACGAGGCGGGGCCAGACCACGCAAGGCACTGGCGGGTTCCATCAGGGTGGCCACGGGCTCCAGACTCCACAGAAGGCTATTCAGACGGGAAAGCAGGTGGTAACGGTTCCATTTGGGGGGACGCCACTGACAACCACGTGGAAGAGAGAAATGCCCAGAGACAGGGAGGCCAAGAAAAGGCTATCTCAGTCATCCAGGCGAAAAGGCTGGCAGGCGGTCAAGGCTGGTGGTCAAGAATATGAGTCCTAACGCCACAATGCCTAGTTTCAAACCCCAGCTCCTCCATTCCCTGCTGGGCTACTCTGACCTCACAGTGCCAACTATCTGGCTCACTGTAAGTCCTAATAATGGTTAAACTCCCAGGAGGTGGAGTGGGCACAGATTAGTTCTTGGGGGAAAAGCAAGAGAAAATGAAGTCTGATGACTGCAAAGGTTCTAGCTTGGGTACCCAAGGGCTGGTGGTGAGTCCACTGACAAAGCTATGGAACACGAGAGGGCAAACGGAATGGAGGAAGGGAGAAGGAAGATGACAGTGTCATGCGGTCCTG
The DNA here is from genome assembly GCA_036589455.1 of Ateles fusciceps. NCBI lineage: Eukaryota > Metazoa > Chordata > Mammalia > Primates > Atelidae > Ateles > Ateles fusciceps. Next base: position 4,272,823 of record JAZHEH010000299.1, read on the forward strand.
CTAACTTAGAGCTAACGCAAGTGGAGATGCTCATCAGGGATTTGAGCAGAAATCTAGAAATCAGCAGAGAGGTGGGACCAAGCGCTATTTCTTTGTGAGTTGTCGGCATAAACGGCTGCCGGAGGCCTTGGGAGTAGATAAGATTACCCAAGGGGGTTGGTAGAAAAGAAGGCAAACAGGCTGGAGACAGGGCTCTAACAATTCAGATATTTTAAGGTCAACTGTATATACCCTGAGGAGTCCCTGCATTTACCACTAGGAAAACATTTGTAGGAGGCACAGAAATAGCAAACAGCATTAAGGCATAAGGAAGTGACTAACCTGAAAACGTGATGCTTTGGGGCAGGACAGTCAGAGAGAGCTCACAGATCAAAAGTCTGTAATCTCAGGTGTCCAAACTCTTGGGCCACATACACAGTTCTCTAAGGAATGACTTGCTTTTTCTGCCTCTCAAATCTGTGCTGAAAGGGAGTAAACAGGGGTGATGGAATACATCCTGGCAGAGGCTATGCAGGGGAAAACAGAGGTCCCTCTAGGAAAGAAAAAGTCTTCTAAAAAACAAGCCTCTCTGCCCCTACCAAAAGGAAAGAAAAGAAAGAGAAAGAGAAAGGAAAGGAAAGAGGAAGGAGGAAGGGGAAGGAGGGAAGAAGAGAGAAAAAGAAAGAGAGAAAAAGAAAAGAAAGAAAGAAAAAAAGAAACAGAAAGAAAGAAAAAGAAGAAAGAAGGAGAGAGAAAAGACAAGACAAGACAGAGGGAGGGAGGGAAGAAAGAAAGAAAGAAAGAAGGAAGAGAGGGAGGCAGACCTTTGCTTCCCTAAATTCCCATTTATTAGCTGAATAAGTGGCCAACATATCTTAGGACTTAGGATATTGCTCATCTGGTGAATATTTACTTAAAAATTGCCATACCAGGGGGTGAGGAGTACAGAACAAAGGGGAAACACTGTGGTTCTTTCCCTTAAGTAGTTTAACATCTAGGTAGTAAAGATTAAACAAACCCTCGGGTGGGCAAACATTTTTCCAAAGGGTCAAATGGTAAACATTTCACATGCTGAGCTGAGGGTCATCACAGTCTCTGTTGCAACTACTCAACTCTGCCCTTGAAGCAGGAAAGGTTAGGACAATCCCAAAGGAAAAACTGCAGCAATGCGCCAATAAAACTTTATCTACAAACACAGGCAGCTATCTAGATTTTTTCCCATGCTGGGGGCTACCACTTACCAATCCCTGAACCTCCAGAGGAAGGCTGACCAATCCTCTGCCTGGCAGTTCACGAGAGGCATCCCATACTAAGGAGTCACTAAGAAAAGTTAGAAAGAACACAGACCTCTCGCTAGACCCGAAAGAAGACAAAGAAATAAGGAGTATCTGGACCACTGAGGAATGAGTCAGATAAAATGAACTGATGGCTCACTTTACAATTTCTGAGGCTTCTCTGTCATGTTTCTCTGCACTTTTAGTAAAATTTGAGACACTGGAAAACCTGAGGTTCCCCTCTGAAGACATCTCTTAGAAACAAATTCCTGCTTACAGGTTTGCAGGAAGGAAGGAGATTAACGTTCTGCTTCCAAAGATCTTCCCCCTTCCCCTTCCCCCGCTAACAATTGCAGTCCTCTCATGGAAGGCCAGACAAGCAGATGCATGTAACTGTCTACTTCGCCCATATTGTTGGCTCTGCTACCCAGGAAAGAAGAAAAATCACACTGGGTCTCCAGCTCCTCTGGAAACATGAACCAGGATACATATTCTCCCCTGGGACCAACTGAAAGGGAATGTGCCTTTTATAACTAAACTGAAAGGACTCACAGATGAATGATGCTGACAGTTCTAGCAGTAATTTCTCGCCCTGAACTGGGAAACTGAATGCTAGTAGGTGCATGCATTACCTAATGTTTGCCGTCACTTGGAGAGCTACACTAAGGATGACCAGGGCAGAGCTATGGGAGCTGCCATCTTCCTCTGCAGGAGAGCTTGCTCAAGTCTGATATACCTAAGAATGTAACTACTTTTGAATTTCTTCCTTAAGACCTGGATTCAGACCAATCATCCTCAAGGACTCTTGTTCAATGACGTTCCAGTTTCCTGGGAATGGTGGAGAAGGGTGTGAGGTGTTTAGGTCAAAGGCAAAGAAAGGAGGAGGGAAGGAAGGCAAGGAGGGAAAGAAAGAAAGCAAAGGCAGAAAGAACAGACAAGAAAGTGGCCCAGGCCAGAGATCACTTCAAACCGCAAAGAAGTGATTAGATTGCTTTCTCTTTCCGCTTCATCCCAGAATGTCTCCCATTAGTTTCAATGGCAAAGACCACAATTACTTTTGCACCAACTTAAATAACCAGTACCCAAGGCAGTGAAACTTCCCAGCATCCTGGAGCTCTAAAATCATTTTTAGTATACAGTCAGAGGGACTTGGGACACTCAAGTGTGAAAATAACGTAAAACAGAACATCCCCCCAGGCCCGCTGGATGATAAACCACTATACAAAAATAGAAAATATCAGAAGTAGGATTTCAAACAGAAAACAAATTTCATAAAATACAGCTGTATTTAAAATGAATAAAAATGTTATTAATTAGAGCCGAGTATGGCGGCCAGCACCAATATAGTCCCAGGTACTCAGGAGGCTGAGGCAGGACGATCACTTGAGCCCAGGAGGTCGAGTCTAGCCTGAGCAACATAGCAAGACCCCATCTCTTAAAAATATATATGAATAAACGAAAATAAGAACCATATTATTTTGAGGTCTTTGTATTAGCCAGATGCCACATGAGGTGCTTTCTATGAATCATCTGTGAAACCATCTCAGGAGTTCTCCAAGGTGGGAACCGTCACCATCCTGTTCTCCAAGTTAGGAACCAATGGGGTGAGTGAGGTGGACTTTGCCAGGAGTCCCGAGGTGGGCATGGTGGAGGCAGGACTTGAACCCAGGCTGTACCCACACCACAAAATAAGCAGCCCTGGCAGCAGCTCTGCATGTCTACCAGACCATGCACTTACCCCCACGTTCTCTGTAACTCTATAAGGAAGGGACTAGATTTTTTCCAACCCTCATTTTACAGATGAGCCAACTGAGTTTCAAAGTGGCCCTGACAAAGCCCAAGGTCACTCAAAGCTGGCAGGGGCAGAGCCGGAATTCCAGCACAAATATTCTGGTCTGGAGGCCAAGTTCCTGCATGTGATAGGCTCTCTCCTTCCAGGGGGTCCTCCCTGAGTCCCCAACCTTTACTCCACCATTTCTCAAAGGAGCCAAGCTGGTCCTTGAGTCAACCTGGGGAGGCTTTGCTGTCCCGACCCCTCACAGCTTCACCTGAAAGGCAGTTCTCTAGGGGTGCCTGCTGGGGACGAGTCACTGCCTCCCTCTTTAATGCCAAAAGCTCCCGAACCCCCACATATAGGAGGAGAGCTACCCTGACTCCACGGCTGGCTTCACTCCTTTCCCACATGGATAAACCTAAGGTTAGAAAACACCGCTCAGAAGTGACTCATTCCTGACTTCCCTGCCAAAAACAACACCCATTTACGTAACTTGTTCACACACCAGTCTTTTCCTCCTCCTCAGGGTGACTGCCCTGTCAAACCAAGGCTGCTCTTCCTCGCAAACTGGCCTTCTGTTTCCAGCAGAGGCAAATCAAATTGCCCTTTCTGTCCTCATCTCTCTGCTAACTGGGGTCAGAGGTAGCCCAACCAATGTATCCCGGCGGTGACTTCTTCTGGAAGGGGTGTGAGACTTCCTGTCTAACACTGGTTCTTGAGCTGATTTCTTAAGCCAACCTAAAAAAAAAAAAAAAAAGAGTGTGGTGTAGGAAAGACCTCATGAACCAGGGATTGCTCTCTCTGCTGAATTTGCAGGCCAGTTTCCTGACAGAGCACTTCTCACATTTTCCATCTCTAGCTGCTTACGTGCAGAAAAGAAAACCCTTTCTGGGTGTGTCTGTAGACTAGACTTTGGCATAGGAATAGACGTGGGCAGCCATTTGATACATGAAATTCCCTGTGCTTCTGCAACCAGAAGCAATTAGTCCAAAAAAATGTTTAACTATCTATCCCCATAACGTGCTAAGAGGTTCTCTATGGTCACGTCAGCATATGTATCCCAAAACATCGGTATTGGCTTAAAAAAACAAAAAACAAAAATAAAAAGCCAGGTATGTCCACAGATAGCCTCTCCTTCTCTTCATTCCAGGTAAGGACAGCCCCTGCCCTTCTGTAAGGAAGAGGAAGCGAAGGGAACTTCCCCCAGGCACTGGTGGAACATCTTAGGAGGAAGGAACACAGAAATTGGCAAGGACTCGAAGGACGGATATGAAAGTGCCGTGAGCCCTGCTGAGCCCCGCATGTGCCAAAAATTAATTCATAAGCAAATGCTTATTTTATAGTTTCCCACTTGCTACAAAACATCAAGCCACAAGGAAATATTTCTTCTGGGGGCTGGCAGGAAGCGGGTGGCAACAGAGTGGGGGAGAAAGAGAAAGCAGGAAGTTCTCTTCAAGACAAGCATGATCCTATCACCTGACAACCTGTCACCCATTTCTGGAAAATCCATGGGTTGTGGTACTGTCTCCTTGTTCTGATAAGCAGAGGGTTCAATGTGAAGCCTGCTCTGATGGCAGCCAGGTAGGAGAAGTCTCGGAGGCACGATCACTCCTCAGATGTTATCACCATCGGAGAAGCCGGGGGCAGGGAGAGAAGATGCTAGGAGACTTGGGGACACCACCCCTGGGAGCCCATTATGCCAGACTGCGAAGTCACCTGTATTTGGCTTCCAGGCATTTCAGGGCTTTAGGTGATGATGTGATGGATGGCGGGGTTTCATAACAAGGGAGCAAACTCTCCATGAGAGTGCCTAGCAAGCACTGTATGTCATTACTTACGGATTCCCATCAATGGAGTCCTCTAGGGTCTGAACAATGAAATCTAGAATTTCTGAAGTGCTGTGATTCCCAGTAAGCTTATCCTTAAGGCAAGATTGGATTTGCATACAACATTCAAAGGGAGAAAGACAAGAGTTAACATTTTTGCAAAGAAGGGACTGAGCATCCAGGGAGATCCAAACTCCTCAACTGCAGAGACAATGGTATCCCCCCTTTCCTGCAGCTGTAGCATCCAGCTTGGGGGCCTGGCTGACCCATGGTAGGGGCTCAATCGATTATAATGGGGATGGTGGTGATGGAGCCAGTCCCCCAAAGGTGGTCCCCAACAATCCCCTCTCTCTTGTTATACACATGCCCTCCTCACAACAAGAGGTGGAGCTTTTCTTCCCACCTTTGAAACAGGGCTGGCCTCGTGTCTGGGTCTGACCAATAGACTGTGGTAGAAGTAACATTCTAGGAATTCTAAACCCAGGCTTTGAAAAGGCTAGTAAGCTTCTACTTCCTGCTTCTTGAAATACTGCTTCTCAGAACCCAGTTACCATGTTCTAAGAAGCCCAAACCACACAGAGAACCAAGGCACTCCAGGCAGTAGCCCCAGCTGAGCTCCTAGCAAAGGACCAGCACCAACTGCCACTGTCATACAAGAGGCCATGCTGTTCTAAGACCAGTCAACCCGCTGATGGTTACAGACCCAGCCAAGATCACACAGAGCGAAAGAACCACCCAGCTGAGCCCAAGCTCACAGAAGCATGCCAGGAACCAAAACGGCCATTGCTTTAGGCTATCAAATTTTTAGGTGGTTAGTTACTCAGTGACAGATAACTACAGGTGGAGGTGGGAGGGACAAGAAATACAGGATATTTTATTGTGGGTTTTGTCTAGCTCTGGAGCTCTGAGTAAGTTATAACCTCCTTGAGTTTCTGTTTCTTTATCTCTATAATGGGGATAATGCAGGTCTGGCATACCCCACAGGGCAACGGACAGACTCAAATGAGATATTTTGGATGAAAGGACTTCCTAAGCAGTAAATTGCCCAGCAAGATGAAACTGTATACTAGTCATATTTGTCTTTGCTATTGAGCTCTGAGCTCTGCAGTCATGAACCCATCCCCAAACCTCTTATGCCCCTGCCTTTGGAGATGACAATTATTTACCTTGTAAGAAGGAACCAAGTCAACCTGCTTCTTAAAGCACCTGACCTCCTATATCAGATCATCCTGAAGAATGAAGCCATGAGGAAAGGCAGTGAGGAATTTGGGGTGCCAGGCTGCCCCAGGTCAAATCTTGGCTTTGCTACTTAATGCGTGTATGATTTGGGGTGAATTCCTTAATTCTTCTGAGTTTTGCTTTCCTCCTCTAAAAAGGGATAATCATAGCACTTTACTTCATAGGGAGGCTGTGAAGATTAGATGAAATGATATACAGAAAGCCCTTATGCATAATTCTTGGCACACAGTTAGCACTTAATAAATGCTGGTTGTCATCATCATCATGTTTTTTTACTTTTTTAATTTCTAAAATTATCATACAGGCAAATTGACTTTCTTTGGTGTACCGCTATATGATTTTTCACACACACGCGGATTCCTGTGACTGCTACTGAAAGTAGAACGCACAATGGTTCCAATGCCTCTGTGCTCTTCCTTTACAGTAAAATTCTCCCTCCTGCCTAGCCCTGGCAAATGCTGATCTGTTCTCCATCGTAAGAGCTCTCCCCTTTCAAAACGTCACAGAAATGGAAACACAAAGTATGTCACCTTTTAAGACTGATGTTTCCCACTCAGCATAATGCTTTTGAGAGACATCCAATGTCTTGCACTCATCAATATATTCCTTTTTATTGTTGACTACTATTCTGTTGTATAGACGCACGGTGGTTTGTTTCATCACAATTATTTTTAATAATTATTTTCACAAGCCAGGAAAGATTTCAGAAATAGGAACAGCTAACCATTGCCACTGGGCTCTAAGACTACCTGGGGTAAAATATCTCATGATTGTTGAAATGTACTGACTCAAAGGTGCAGGGAAGCTGGGAGTCCATTCACGCCTCACACATGCTAGACATGGGAAACAGAAGCCCAGGGATAACTTCCCTCATCTCACGCAAAACTGGACTTGAAAGCAGGTCTCATTCTTCTTCTCCATTTGAAACATGTTTGGAATCCTGAGGGGAGGTGCTACTAAACATAAGGGGCTCTTTTGCAGGTCTATCCTCAGACAGGCAATACAGTTGTCCCTGGGTATCCATGAAAGACTGGTTCCAGGACCTCTGCTGACACCAAAATCGAAGGATGCTCAAGTCCCTTATATAAAATGGTGTAGTATTTACCTAGAACCTAGGCATATCCTGGTGTATACTTTAAATTACCTCTAGATTACTTGTAATGCCTAACACAATGTAAATGTACTATGGTTTGTCTAATCACCATTCTTTTTAATAATTACTTCCACAAGCCAGGGAAGATTTTAGAAATGGAACCAGCTGACCATCACCACTGGGTTCTAAGACTCCCTGGTGGAAAATATCTAATGATCGCTGAAATGACCTGCTTCAAAGCTGCAGGGAATCTGGGAGTCCATTTATGCCTTATACTTGACAGACATGGGAAAAGAAGCCCAGGGATAGTAAAGAGTTGTTACTGCTGCATTAAAAAATATATGTATTATCTTTTTACTGTTGTATTATTATTTTTATTGCTTTTTCCTCTAAACATTTTATTTCATTATTTTTTTGAGACAGAATCTTGCTTCGTCGCCCAGGCTGGAGTGCAGTGGCATGATCTTAGCACACTGCAACCTCTCCCTTCTGGGTTCAAGCAATTCTGGTGCCTCAGCCTTCTGAGTAGCTGCGATCACACCCAGCTAATTTTTGTATTTTTAGTAGAACTGGGGTTTCGCTATGTTGGCCAGGCTGGCCTCGAACTCCTGGCCTCAAGTGATCCACTCACCTCAGCCTCCCCAAGTGCTGGGATTACAGGTGTGAACTACTGCGCCTGGCCCCCCTTAAATATCTTAAATCTGCAGTTGGTTGAATCCACAGATGCAGAACTGACAAACACAGAGGGCCGACTGTATACATTTCTGGAACTGTGTAGGCCTGCTTGCTTCCCTGCAATTCCCCTTTCTACCACTTGTCATCAGGAAACATGGATCTCCAGAGGACCACCTGACCACAGACCCATTTCCCTTGCCGGGACCCTCCATGGTGCAATAAATAGGGAGTGACCATGCTCTACCAGCTCTGGCCAGAACCCCCCCGTGTCTTGAGTGGAGGACAGCATCTCAGCAATCATTTACTGCCGCACTGCTGTCTCAGCCCAAGTCAGGCTCACTTCCCAGCTGGCCACTTACTACTCTGAACCAGCTTCTCAACAACAAGACGAAACTCTGAATCACTTCCCCCGGGCCTTCAGGGTTCCTGTCCTTAACTGGCCCCAGACACAACCCTAGTTCCACATCATTTTCTCCAGAGAAAGAGAAGCTTGGGGCCAAGGGGCTAGAAGACATTTTCCTGGAACCATCAGCCTCCCATGAGACAGGGGGTTAGACTGGGCCCCCCAGGGGTCACAGAAGCAGGGAGGAGAAAAGAGCATGTGTGTACAGCCCCTTAGGGCAACACCCTTCCATTCTGCCATGGGCCCACAGGCCCCACACCACCCCCGAGTACTCCTAAGAGAAAATAGTCCCGCTCCACTCATGGCTGAACCCCTGTAATTCCATCGTGGCATTTCATCTGGAGCCTGGGTGTATGAGTAATAAATGTGTGAAAACATGAAACTAATATTCATAATTACTTTACAAGATAAAGAACTCAAAGGAAAAACAGCTTCTGTGCGCCTGGCCGTCACCATCAGGGGTGCTCCGTGAAAAACATGGCATCTCACCAGAGCCACAGACATCATCTCCCCAGGAGCCTCAGCAATGGCAGCCCTCAGGCTCGGTCACCCACTGCACTTCAACGTTAGTCCCTAATTGATGGTGACTTCGTGCACCTGGTCATCTCGATGCCAAGCCCAGAGCTGACTGGGACCTCTGCTACTCTCTCCCACATCTATTCAGGTGCCATTTCAGCCAATGTTTATCAAGCATCAGTGGGTCCAGGCATAGGCCTGGTGCAGGGAGTGACAGGGTCTCTGTTTATGATCTCCTGTCCGTCAACCCCACACCTTTAGTCCCAGCCAGGTTCAGATTCTCATTCCCCACCATCCTTTCTTTTATTTGTTGATTGACATATAACATAGGTACAGTAAAGCGCACCAATTTTAAGCATATGGCTCACTGAGTTTTTTTTTCTTTTTTAAACTTTTAAGTTCAGGGGTATAATTGCAAGTTTGTTACATAGGTAAAATTGTGTCATGGGGGTTTATCGTATAGATTATTTCACCCCTCCAGTATTAAGCCTAGTCCCCATTAGTTATTTTTCCTGATCGTCTCCCTCCTCCCATCCTCCACCTTCTGAAAGGCCCCAGTGGGTGTTGTTCCCCCTCTGAGCGTCCATGTGTTCTCATCATTTAGCTCCCACTTACAACTGAGAACATGCGGCATTTGGTTTTCTGTTCCTGTGTTATTCTGCTAAGGATAATGGTCTCCAGCTCTATCCGTGTCCCAGCAAAGGACATGATCACTAAGTTTTAAACATGTGCACACTCACGTAACCACCACCCAAAGAGGCTGAATGTGTTTCCAGCACCCAGAGAGCTCTCTTGTGCCAATATGAGAAAACATCCTCTCCCAAGTTATGACCTCTTTTATCAGAGATTTAAGTTCAGGTTCTCATCAGCTCTTCCCTAAGTTACTTCCAATTGACTTTTTAATTATTAGACTGCCTCCTCTGGACCCTGCTTTCCTCCGTTTGCCTGTCCTATGCTGCCAGGTGTACAGTCCTCCATTACAGCTGTGAAACCCCCTGGAGGGCTGCACTGCTCCTGCATACAAACCCCAACCCCCCCTCCAAGGCTTTTCACTTCTTCTACACAGCACTCCTCGGTCTGAAAGACCCACCCCTGTCTCTGGAAACCCAATTGCTGCTCTCACACCTCTGGGCCTTCTCTTCCACAGAATATGACAAAGACTCCTCACACCCCAGGTCCATATCCAATTTCCACCTTTCAGTCCCATGCTCATCCTTGAAAGCCCATTTCATCAAAAGACTTTCTGCAGACTCCTCAGGGAGATGCTGGTTCTTCTTCCTTGGTAGTTCCCTAGCCTCACTTCTACTTCTTGGAGGGCACTAAACGACATCCTTGAGATATAGCTTCCTATGTGCACATCTATGTATCCTTGTATCCTTCTTAGAGATTCAATTTCTTAAAGACTGAGATTCTGGGATTTCTCAAACTAGTAAAGCCTTAAACTTTGGGGAAGGGAAGAAATAACAACCTAGGGTTTCCAACTTCTAATTTGGCTAATAGAAAAAAAAATGTATCATCCATAATCAACACCATTTCATTGAAGAAGGCACTGTGGCTAAAAATAAGAGAGATATACACTCAGGATAAAATGGCCAGGCCTTCAAACTGAATACATTGGTTTTTGACAAATTCACCACATTGTCCTCATTTTCCACACTTGACTATGCCTGGAGAAAATTCTCATAGACGAACTGGCTCCCATGTCTAGAAACCATTGCCCCGTCGCCCCTGGCATAGCAACACATACATAGAAAGGGCTCAGTGAGTATTCAGTTCAACTGCTCTAATCACAGGAAATCATGTGGTTCTAAGTAAGACACGGAACATTTCAGCTCTGCTTCCATCCCAACACAGGAGCCCAGAATATAGCAGTGGCTGGACAACATTCCAGTGATGAGAAGGACTGCAGGACTCACCCATACTCACACGACAAAATAAAAGCAATCCCAACATGTACAACTCGTGCCCATGTGAAAACTTAGACAAGCAGTGGGCCTTGCCATTGGTCCAGGTGCCTAACTCACTGCCACAAATCCCAGCCTGGTGCAAGGCATGTTAATGAACTTCAAAAGTGTACACTGGGGCAAATGGGGATTGGAAGGCGAAAGAAAGGGGCCACTACGGTTGGCGGCACAGGTTGTGCCAAGGCACAAGGGTGCTGGCTGGAGAAGCAAGCAGGGACTGAACTCTCACCTGTGCTGCACCTGCCAAGCCAGACACCCTGGCCCGGGGCACAGTGACTCACAGGAAGAAACACCCTTTCCAAAGTTGCACAAAGAACCAAGACTTCATTAACCGAGACTCTGAATTTCAATTCAAGGCCAAGAATATGTCAGGTCAAATATATACGTCAGGGTGAATTTTATGGTATGTGGATTATATCTTAATAAAGCTTTTATCAAAATATATGTGTGTGTGTACATGTACACAAGTCTATACACAGATACACATCCAAAAAGCATTCAGAGAGCTAACAAAGAAGGAAGAATACATGAAGGAGGTATGAAAAATATTTAAAGGAACTGTACATAAAAGTTATTTATGTATTATTAAAATTTATTCTAAGACTATTATGAAAAAAATCATGAAAATTGTTTTATAAGGATATCTATAAAAAGTGAACTAGAAATAGAATTTGAGTTTTTATTATTAGTTTTAAATATATATTATATCTAGCTTTCAAAAAGGTATCTATTCATTTTTGACTAATATAGCCTGGCTTCTATTATTTCAAATTGGTTTGGCTTTATTAAACTTTCAGTTAAAAGGTAGAGAAATTTCTAGTAAGCAGCACCTGCAGTGTCTATAGATACATAAAAATTAAACCTTCTAAATAGCACACACAGTTAAACTCTTCTGGTCATCTTGTGGTAAGATCTCCTACAATCGTGGATAAAAACTGTAAATAAACTTCATGCAGTCATTTACTCATTCAACAAACGTTTATGGAGTGCCCACTACATCCTAGATCTTAGGCCAACTTCCTTTGCATATTCTCAGCGTTTTATCAACTTTCAAATGTAACTCATGTTTTGGAACCAAATCTGATTTATGACCGAATGATCACAGCAGGATACCAGTAGAACTCATTTTTCAAAACAGAATTTTGTGCCCTCAGAATGAGCTGTCTCCCAAACAAGGCTTGGTACCACCCAGGCATCTGGCTCCCAGAACAGACTCTCCTCCTGCTCAGCAGGGATGCCACACCAGCAGCCAAGCTGCTCTCCTACCTGGATGGTAGTGTTGCCTCCTTCCAGAAGGGCGATGGCTAGAAGAATGCTTTCATGGAACACTCGGTCACTGGATGCATTCATGATGAGGTCGATAACTAGATTGGAAGCCCCCTCCTTGTCAAGGTGACACTGAACCTCCGCCAGGCTCATCTCACCCCTGCTCACAGAGCTGGATCCGGAACCTCCCCCTGGGAAGATGGAATATTATTTTTACTAAACACAATCAGAACAGCTAATGTTTGCTGCATACTTACTACACACCAACACTTTATGCACTAAATGCTTTATCCATGTTCATCTCTTTAACCCTTTTAATCCCACGAGGAAAGTACTGATTATTAACATGGAGAGATGAAGGTGCTCGTCCAAGGACACCCAGCTTGTCAGCAGCAGAGAAGTGATTTGAATTCAGACAGGTAAGTCAAAAAAAGAATGATACATTTCCAGCAAGGGACCTAAAGCCAGCCAGCAAAGACTCTCCCTTACATTAAAATACAATGACTTGCAGCAGAATTAAGAACTGGTTTAAGAAACAAACCAAAGTCAAACACTTCTTAGAACACTCTCAAGGAAGCTTAGCTCATGATGATCACTCTAGCCCTCTTTTTAACAAGCCTACTCTAACCCCCAACTCATCCTTTTATATAATTTATCTGTTCATTCATTCATTCAGCAAATATTAGCTCACAGCCTGGCATGGAGCCAAGAGCTGCGGATGGAGGAGTGAACAAAACCAAGTCCCCATTCTCACCGCGCTTCAGAAGAGATGAGTGTACTGAAGAAGGCAGGACCTATGCCATTTAGAATGGATTCTGACTACGTTTGGAAGGTACATATTTAAGGACTTGCCTTGCATTACTACTGGCAATAACTAAAACATGAACGCACACGGAGAAATGGGCTGATCAACTTCAGAAAGCAGAAAATTGTCTATCTGTCCTTTTGTGCAGAACTCAATTTCAGTGTCACCTCCTTTATGCCACTGGCCCTTGACTTGTCCTTATGTCTATAGCACAAGGTAGAAATCGGGTTGCACATCCTCTCTGCTACAGTTTCTCAGGGCAGAGTCTGTCCTGCGTTTCCAAATCCCTGTCATCATGCCTCCCCCAGGGGTTTCACATAACTGTTAAATGACCTCACTACAGAAAGTAAAGAGAATGGTTTTGAGAGATTACGTGAGGAATTTCTGTGTTGATTTTTGGATTTGAAAGTCCCAGTTCCCACCTCTGGGATGCCGTGAGAACTGCATCTTCACTGAAGCCTGCATAGCTCCCTGAACTAGACCTCCAGGTTTCGTCTAGTGAGAAAGCCAAGCTTCCTCCTTAGCATTTACTAGGACAAATTTTCTGAATACTGAGTATCTTTGTGCTGTGCATGGAACCCACCAACGATCTGAAGCTGCCCCACAGTCATCACCATAAGACAGGAAATCAGACAACTCACATTTGTGCTTTGAGCACCAAGCTACTGGCTCGCCTAAAACATAAGCCAGATAAGACCCGCCTTTGGGTTCCATGTTTTTGTATCTCTTACCTGTAATTGTGTTTAAACTGATTTAAAGTAAGCATTTCTGTACATGGATGTTTTTTTGTAAACTTCCACAGGAGTTTGTGGATGTATACAACATGGGCATTAGAATTAGAATTAGATATACCAGGATGAAATTACAGACCAGCCACTAACAAGCTTCCATTTCATCCGTGGACCTGGGATAGACTGTACCTATCATACAATGAGTAACTGGGAAGTGAAAATCAGATAAAGAATGCAAGGTACTTAGGAAAGCCCCTGGCACTCAGCAGATGCATAACAAATGGCAGCTTTTACTATCCTGAGTGCCAATATCCTCATCTTTTATGGGAAGACACCAGTCCTAATAACCATGGGACAAACTGCAATAAAATCAAATCCCTCGAATCATTCAAATATCACCAAGATAGTCACTGCATGGGAAGGAGGAGCAAAAGGCTTAGCCAAAATTTAGTTGCAGGGAAATGCTAGTTTGCTGGAAAATATGTTTAGAAATCAGTTCGATGGTAGACCACAAGACAAAACAAGTTGCTAAAAAACACACTTGCAACACAAATTCATCTGTTGTTAGCGTTTCAAGCTGTTAGGTGGAAACATGCAGCTATCATAGGACACACTTGATTCACACAGAAGCTAATGACACCACGAAGCCTACCTCCTCCCCCGGGCTTGCTGGGTCCTCCTGGTGACAGCGGGCCATTGCCAAAACTGGTAAGGCTCTCTCTTCTTCCGGAAGGTCTGATGTTTCCATAGTAACGGTTGACCAAAATTTGCCTGAGTGCCTCACCCTTAATTCAAACAGGATAATAAAATGAGGTTCTGCATTTAATGTATAACTGAATGACGAATATTCAAAACACACAGGGGTACTCAGTTATAATTGGCTGAGTTTCACTTGGCGAAAAAATAATTAATAGAAGCATTTAAGAACTCTGAAGTTAACTTCAGTATTTTCTACAGAAAACCGTATTTTTCTTTTAAAAAAGGGAGCAATCTAGAATATTGACTGAAGTACCCTCTCACACAATGATAAGACAGAACAGTAATTTTCAAGGACAACTCACAATAACAAACAAAAATCCCTTTGGGGTAAGTTGATAAAATTAAGACAGATTGAAAATGTTTATGGGTCAGCTTCCACACTGCAATATAAAAACGTTATTTCAAGCACAAGGTTTATTCCCAAGGTCAGAAAAAATATTAAGGTATCAGAGTTATAGAGTAACATGATACAATAAGCCAAAGTAAACCTTTCTTACAGAAATAGTCCAGCGGCCAAAGGATTAAAAAAAAAAAAAAGACAAAACAACACAAACCTCATGCTATAGGAAATAAATTAGTGGCATGAGTAGCAGATATCAAATATGTCAAAAATCAGCAACATAGATAAAATGGCATTTTGTCTGGGATTTGCTTTAAAACAATAAGGGAGAGAAGGGAAGCAGCAAGGAGTATCGGTGAGACAAGGGTAGGCATGAGCTGACAGCTGCCGTTGAAGTGGAATTATGAATGAGGGTTTTCGAAACCTTTCTGACTCCTTTTGTATATATTTCAACCTTTTTGTAATAACATTTAAAAAATATATAAATATCAAAGAGTCCTGAACAGGGATATAATAACTCTTTATAATTACTCTAACCAAAAAAAACCCATAAACCTTAGATTTGTTCTGTAATATTGGGGGATACTGGCAAGCCAGTAACCAGAGGCAGGATGCACTCTGCATTCTCAGCTCTACACTTTCAGCCGTGCTCTTAAGGGGCCCCCAAGACCACCTCCTGATCTGAAGGTTCTAAAAGTCAAAGGCTGTATACATTTTCCCTGGACTCTTTCCCAGAATCAAAGAAGCAAGGCACAGAGTTCCTCTGGTGGACCATCAGGAGAGGTAAGGAAGAAGAAATCTAGGTGAGAGGAAAGGTGTTGAAATCTAGCAGGTCTCTAAAACAGAGACTAAAGAGTTCTTTTGAAGAGACCTGCAACTGAACCATAAGTCTGTAGAATTTAAAAAGATTTGTTAATAAGCTCTGAGAATAGGTCTGGAGATTTCAAGTAAGTCGTTTGCAAAACAAGATGGGAGGGAGCAGACTGAAGGCGGTGGAGGGGGGGTGCTGGGAAATGGGAGGTGCCCTGGAAGAAGTGAGGGACCAAGGAAGAAAGAAGACAGGCAGGAAACTCTTGGCTCCTGTCAATCAACAAAATCACTGAAAGTCCCAGAAAGGGTTTATCTATTCTGTTAATTCATGCTGCTAGTTAAAGATTCCAGGGACAGATTGGGATGGGATAAACAGGGGAGACGGGAGGAGACTGATTTTTAAATGAATGTACAGAAAACAAAAAAATCCCCAAATTTCCTCTCTCCATTCCACCCACAAATATGTCTCTCTTCATAGTTCAGCAAAGGAGGGTAACTTCTACCGGCTCATGAAACTCATTTCCCACTAGACTGACTGTAAATTCAAAATTCCAGGAGTGCTTCAAATGGGTAAGTTACTTGTAATATTTTAAGTACTTTTAAAATAAATTGCTCACAGGTAGGGAAAAAAAGTTTCAGTGCAGGATTCTTTAATGACTCAGAAGACCCCATTTCGGTATAAAGATATAACCTTACTGGTATTCCAGTCTCAAGCACTAGTACAAACACATCACCACTCTCTGGAGAAGTCACTGGGAACACAGTGATTTAAAAGGCTGATTTCGTAAGAGAAGCACCAGTTTTAAAACTCCATTCAAGAAAGCCTACCAAGAAAGAACTGACGGAAAGAACAGGTTGCCTCCATGTTGAATATGATAGATTAAATATGATTTCCCTTTTTAAATATCATAATGCATCCATTTGATTTTCTTTCAAGACGACACAGACTTTGAGCTCCAGCAACAGGAGTGACTGGCAGTTGACCATCCTAAGACTCTAACTGGATCCCCCTATGGCACTGTGAGAACACTGAGCGCTAGATGGCTGGGCTGAGACCTGTAAGCTGCAGCCAGGGAAGACAGCCAATGCAGCCATCACAACAGGAATCTGAAAGAGCATAGGGCTGAGTGGTCAAGTCAAAGCCAGTAGGGCTGTGACCAGTCAACAAACACGCATCCCTTAAGGAGGTCTGAACTGGAGCCTGTGCACGACAATTCCACTCAGAGCTAGAGTGACTTGCTTGGATTTTCAACTTCTGGTGGTGGTGTTTTTCCCCCCCCTTCTCATGGTTTTGAGGCTGAACAGCAAGACCCTGGTCAGTCTGCAATCAAGCAAGTAGGAGGTAATGAAAGGAGCACGTGGATGCCAGGAACAGGAACTCCACATTTATGCAGCCTGGATGCCAAACTCAAGTTACAAAGGGATCTCACATTACCATTTTGTCTCTCCTTCAACAGAAAAACCCTAGCAGTTACCATAGCAACTGATGCATCAAATGGTACATTTTCCCCCATAAGCGAATATCATGAAATGTGCTCATTCTGGGGAAAAAACAACCATATTCCACCCCACAAACTTTTTTTTTTTGCTCTTAATTATAAGGTTTTTGGCACCTATTCATCTCACCTTCTACACACACACACACACACACACACACACACACACACTCTCTCTCTCTCTAAACTGCAAGAAAGAAAAAATCAGAGAGCCAGTTAAAAAAAAAACAGATGAGATTAATTCCTTTTTTGAAAGAATAAAGATTGAGAAGAGAATTATAGGTAAGAGGGGACAGAAAGAGAAAATGGATAAGAATTATTAAAAGTTATGCAAATCCCTAGTGTGAAAACTTGGGTTCAAGGAAAATTCTGTTTTTCTGAGACAGTGGTTTAATTTAAGAAAAATTAAAATCTGCAGAGAAAAGCCTTCCTAATCATCTTGATATAAATTACTCAACAGCACTAAGCTGTTCACAATGTACCAGGCTGATCTGATTGCGGAGGAAAAAAAAATGACTTCTCAAATAACGTCACTTCTTCAGCTTTAACATTTGGCTGTGCAACTCTTTTTAAAAATAATACCAGTTTTTTTTTCCAGCAGTTTACACCTACAGTATGCAAACAAATATCAGATGTTTGTCTCAGTCAGAATTCCACACACATTATTACCTAAGGCTGAGAAAAGAAAAAGTCATTTGTAATAAGTGTCACGTTTAAACCATGAAAATTGGTAGATCACTCATGTGGAGTAATGAAACCAAGCTCCTCCCTGGTTACTCTATCGACAGTAGTTTCACTTATATCTACTGAACTAAATAAGCAAATGAACTGTGTGAGAAGAGAGCCAGTAATGAACAAGGCACTAAGGAGTTAACATGGCCACACACAAAGGAAAGAGAACTGACCTTTCCGTTTCCCAGGTTCCAGCCACTTAAAAACCATGTGCTTCAGGCACGATCACCCTCTCATGTGAGCTGTGAGCCTCTCACACCTTAGTCAGCATGAGGTCAGAGCCTAGATTTTAAAATATCTTCCTTCTACTCTTGTCTACAAAACCACCTCAATGTTTCAATCCACAAGGTAACTACAGGTTAATATCCCTTATCGTATTCCAGGCAATGTGCAAAGTACTTCATGTGCACAGCTCAGTGTCCTAAGGTATAAGGACTGTTGTCACCCCCATTTTACAGCAGAAGAAATGGAGGCACAAGGAGGTTAATTTGCTCAAAATCACCACAGCGAGTGCCTGGCAAAAAACAAAAAAAAATTAAAAAAAAAAGCAAACTTGAACCTGTTTGGAATCACAAAGTTCAGGGGCAGAGGCAGCATTCAATACCAAGTCCCTTGAGAGCTTAGGACATGAGGGACAGCTGTGTGCCTTTGCCAGCTACTCCTAAAACCTGAGATAATTCTAAAGGGCAGGGAAGGAGGGAAAACATAAGAATGCAAGGTGCCTTGAGCCATGAAATGCAGGAGATAAAGGAGACTGGAGAATACTATAGCATCACGTCCTGAATTCTGCTGAAATGCCAAATTCCTGGAGCTATTCTCTGGTCCTAGTGTGAGAAATCACAAAGTTTATGTCTCTATCAGAGCAAGAAAACAAAAGGGATTTGGGATGCGGTGGGACTGGGCAGGGGCCTGGGCATGAGCAGAGTAAAGGTGCACTCCGGCTACCCATTTATTTCAGGCATCAATTCTCCAAGACAGAGGACAGGTGGGATGGTTAATGGGTACCAAAAATCATTAGAAAGAATGAATAAAATCTGCTATTTCATAGAACAATAGGGTGAATATAATCAACAATAACGTAATTATACATTTTAAAGTAACATAAAAAATGTACTTGGATTGGAAGTCAACGGATAAATACTTGAGAGAATGGATACCCCATTCTCCATGTGTTGTGGTTCACATTGCGTGCCTGTGTCAAAACATCTCATGTACCTCATAAATACATACCCCTACTATATACCCACAAAAATAAAAGAAAAATTCTCTTAGACACCGATGACCACAGTTCCAAGACAGTCTTCAAAATGACAGGTCATTTTCAAACTCCATCACCTTAGACAAGATGTTGAACTTCCCAGAGTCTCAATTTCCTACTTGTGAAATGGGGATGAAGCCTGTGTCACCAGGATATCTGGTTATTTTCCCAAAAATGGGCAATATGAAAATCAGTGCTTTCAGCATGCTCATGGGTGTACACAATCGTCTAGAAATGGTTTGTCAAGGCAAAATCAGCACCTTAAGAACGTATCTACCCCTTGGCCAAGGAATTCCTCTTCCAGGAATTTATTCAAAGATGCACACAGTCATTCATTTCCTCATCAAAGGAAAAAAATGATGAACCACCTGTTAATTTGTAGAACTTCAGGCAGCTGTTAACTTTCAAAGATTTTCAAAACAAATACTCAGATACAGTAATACAATGCAAAACAGGATCCAAAATTTGTGTACTTAGAATAATCCCAATGATAATGCAAACGTGCCTGTGTCTGTTGGCACACGTGCTCACGTGTATAAAAACGTGGGTAGAAGGAAATATGAAAACATTAGTGGGGCTGGGCATGATGGCACACACCTGTAATCCCAGAATCTCTGGGAGGCCAAGACAAGAGGATCGCTTGAGCCCAGGAGTTTGAGACCAGCCTGGGAACCAGAGGAAGACTCTGTCTCTACAAAAATAAAAAATTAAAGAAAATTAGCCGGGCATAGTGTCTATAGTCCCAGCTACTTGGGAGGCTGAGGCAGGAAGATCTCTTGAGCCCAGGAGGTTGAGGCTGCAGTGAGCTGAGATCGCACCACTACATTCCAGCGTGAGCAACAGAGTGATACTGTCTCTAAAAAAACCCACCCCAAATAACAAACAAAAATATTAGTGGCTCTTGTGGCTAGGTAATATAACCATAAACTTTTTTCCATTATTCGTCAGTCAATACAGAACTTTTTCTTTTTTTTAGATTTCACCTAAATAGAAAGCCCACACAGAAAAGAAAAAGGGACATGAAAAGCTTACGTGGTCGTGATTTGGAGGCCAGCTGGTTACAGTGCTCTGATCAGGTAGATGATAGGTGGAACCACTATTTAGTTTCATTTACATACATGGCTGTGATTGCTCGAGTCAATTAATGCTTTAACAATATCAACAACAAAAGCTGTCTGACAATGACAGTGTGTGGCTGATGAAGGTGTTACGGTCACTGATCATTAGCTCCCAATACCCAAGACTCAAGACTACGTACCCTTTTATGGTCTTCCAGCTGCCGCAGGGGTGGACTTGGTTCAAGCTCCTGCTAGGCATGCAGAAATTCCATTTTAAGTACAACACTAAGGAGACACTACCATCTGCAGCATCAGTCACATATAAAATACACTGAGAGTTCATATATAGACAACAGTTACCCAAAAGGAGAATAGGTCTGGTTTTCTGTTTTCCCTCCAAATACTCATGCTTGATTACCTTAGATGCTACTTAATGAGTGTCCCATACCCCCAACCCTAGTGCCCTGTTTAAAATGGGCAGACATATAATTTTTTGGCCAACATAATTTATTGCAAAGATCATGAAAAGGAAGTTCTATATTATATGCTGTGACATTAACCCAAAAGGGGTTGTAATGCAAGACTCAATCAGGCAGGTCCTTATGATTCACACATGCATCATTGCACAGCACATGCATAAGGACAAGAAGACACACACCTCTGAGCAGACACAGACATGGGACCACAGCTCTCCCCACCCCACAAGTACACAAGTCTTGTAACCAAAACTGTTAACACAATGAGGAGTTCCGATTACGATATAGGACACTGATCATTAGAAAACATCCACACAGCAACTTAGCTGTTCAATCATTTGTTCATGCTTCATTTTTAAGACCCTCAATAGACTTCTTTCAAATGAAGTACACCTCATTCTAGCCTGAACTACTGTGATTTTAGAAGTTTCCAAAATTAAATTTTGATACTTGGAAATATGTCTCCCCAAAAAGCTTCTCTATGACCTCACACACCTTAGTAAATATTAGTCCCTCATTTAGTGAGTTTAGTTAGCAGCAAGAAGGATAGGTTTTTTTTTTCTTAACTGCATCGTAGGTCGGGTGCAGAGGCTCACGCCTGCCACCCCAGCACTTTCAGAGGCTGAGGTGGGCAGATCACCTGAGGTCAGATGTTTGACACCAGACTGGCCAACATGGTGAAACTCTGTCCCTACTAAAAATACAAAAATTGGCCAAGTGTTGTCACACATGCCTGTAATCCCAGCTACTCGGGAGGCTGAGGCAGGAGAATCGCTTGAACCCAGGAGGCGGAGGCTGCAGTGAGCTGAGGCTACACCACTGTGCTTCAGCCTGGGTGACAGCAAGACTTTGTCTCAAAAAATAAAAACATTTAAAAAAGTGCATTGTAAAATTAAAAGTTTATTAGCAGCTTTTTCTACAATTATGTTTTATTATTCATTTATAATAACTTCAAAACTGCTTCATCTCTGCACAGGACCCAAAGTCAATTTTATATAACAGTAGAAAGATCTTGACATCCTCACACGTCTTACGTAAACGCCTCTCGATTAAGATGGTTCTGGGTGAGAACTTTCAAAGAGCCACATCCTGGCACCTGGAGGATGCTCAGTTTGGATCCAGCTCCTCGGGACTTTCCTTCTACACTGAGAGCCACATCCGCGACAGCAATGATCTGTTCCCAGCCAGCCTAGAGACCTCCCTCCTACACCTACCACCTGGACAGATGTTTTCTCACACCAATTCAAACACCCAACCAGGACAACTGAGAGGCACCCATATTTGCTGGCACTGGTGCTACAAATATAGGTGGGTAACACACCTCAGTGGCGTTCTCAGAATCCGGAGCTGGAGGAAGCTAGTTGGGAGTAAAATGAAGCACGTTAGTCATGGCGCTTGCATCCTGTGGGCCACAGAGTAGACCAGAGACCAACACTCAAGGACAAAACACGGGAGGAAGGGTGGGAGATGAGGCAACCCTGCCGGATCACCTGCTGAAGTGGGCTTCAGCAATCAAGGAGACCAGATACCTTCAAATCAAACTGAATGTGGTTGTGCTGGAGGAGACAATTGGCCTGCGAGATGAGGGAACACATTTAAAGTAAGAAAGAAAAAAAGAAGTCTACTGCTAACCCGGAAGGAATTATGCTTTAAAACAACGCAAGTGAAAGAAAGAACCACGGCACATCCGTGTCTCGGTCCACGGAGACAGGGAAAGAAAGCAATAGTGTGCCTGTCCACAGAGGCTCTCAGGGGAGCAGGGAGCAGAGGCACTAATGACAGCAGGGGCTCAAGGCCTGGGAAAGTGCCACGTGCCACATGTCTCCTGTGGGTTTAGGCTTTCTCCTATGTCTCTCTGTTCTCCGTATCTGTCCTGTGGCAGGGAAGAAGACCCAGGCTCCAGCTTGGGCTTAAGGGATGCAGCCTCCCTGCTCCAGCATCTGTGGGAGAAGCAGCGTCTCCTGCACTCAGAGTTAGTTTGGAGATGAGCTTCCCCACCCCATGCACTTCCCTTGGGGGTTTCATGGTCTGGGTTTCCTGGCCCTGTCCCAGCCATGCCACACAGATACCACCCTCCCCCTTGATTTCATAATTTTCAATGCATGGATGAGCAACGAAAGGATGCCTCCAAACGACATGCAGGTGAGGGGGAAGGAGTAATCGAGCATGCAGGGGCTACACAGAGGTGTGCCTGGAGAAAAGTCCACCACTCCATCAGCAGACAGTGCCATGAGTCTGCCCTCCAAAGGACATGTGCCTGGAGCAGAGAAGAGACGTCAGCTGGAACTGCCAGACCCCACCTGGGCATCCTGGGAACAAGTCACACACCAGCGGCGTGATTGGTGCAAGGTGTAGTCTGAGGCCACGGGACGAACCCAAGGCTCACGCTGCAACTGTGTGACCGTGGCCTCTAACAGAGCTCCAGCACACTCATCTCAGGGCCAGAAGGTGGCTGTTAGGTGGCGGGCCAGGGCTGGTGTTGAAAGCATGAGAGGAGTGACACTGTGAAATCTGGTGGTATCTTCGTCCAGCTTAACACTACCCCTTTGATAGTTTCATCCCCAAGAGGGAAAAAAAAGCCTCTTAATATAGGGCTGCTATATTACGTAATCTAATGATTTCTGTCTTTTTTCTATTTCCCAATAGAGAAAATAAAAGAACAATCCAGGGGATTAAACTACTTCAGCAAAGACAACAAGGGCTGCTCACTCAATTCTGGACAGCAAACCTTTCATGCATGAGTCCAGCTCCATCAATCAAAGGGAGAAAACTTCCCTCTGAAGCATGCAGCCTCCTGTTCGGGGTGGGGAGGGACAGCGCTGGTGGGAGGAAGGACTTGAGTGTGGAAGGAAAGTAAAAGCAGAGCACAGGTAAAGGTATTTTCAAAACGATAGAAATATCACAATCCAAGAATGCATTTTTACCTCTACCCGTACATTCTGTATGCTGAAGAATTAAACTATGTAAACATTTTTGCTATCTTCCCTTAGTGCAAAAAGAACATATGAGAAAAGGCAGAATTAAAGCAATCGCCCATGCATTTTAGAGCAGCCAGAGACCCAGACAGAAGTAATATATTCTACTGTTTGCATAGGCCACCCTCCCACTACAGCATCCTTTAACACTGATCCAATATGATCAGAACAAAAGGACTGTAGGCATGGATTCATCACAGGAATGCACAGAGCTACCCTCTTACCCCTTTGCCAATCAAAACAAAAGCTAAAGAAAATAAAGATGGAACTGGTGTGCCATTTGTTTCAATTCTCTTGGCTGTGCTCTCTTGTCCAGAGAAGCATCTTGAATAAACAGCCATAGGTAGTATATATCTATTTCTTAATCACTCAGCAGGGATTATGTTTTACGATTGTACTGACACTCTGTTTCCTCTGTTAAACTGCTGTCATGCTTGTTCTAAAATTAGTTTAATTAATTCTTAAAACAAAAATTAAATTAAAATAACTGTCCTTTTTCCCTTGAAAATTTTATGAAACCATTTAAGAAAAACAGAGGACGCTTTGCAGCTTCAAGAATTGTGTCTAACCAGAAAAACGCTTTTAAATGCAATCCCTTTATGGAATAGACTGGAAAACCCCAGAGCACTGCATGAGCATCCCGTGACTGTGGCTCATCCAGGGGTTAGCTCTGGCTCTCTGTGTGGCCCTGAGCCAGTCATTGAACCTCTCTGGGCATCCACCTCCTGACCTATTCAAGGAGGACAAAGCAAATATTCTTTTTTTGTGTCTGTTTTTGACATGGAGTCTTGCTCTGTCTCCCAGGCTGGAGTGCGGTGGTGTGATCTCGGCTCACTCTATCCTCCGCCTCCAGGGTTCAAGCAATTCTCCTGCCTCAGCCTCCTGAGTAGCTGGGATTACAGGCATGCACCACCACACCCAGCTAATTTTGTATTTTTAGTAGAGACAGGGTTTCACCATGTTGGCCAGGCTGATCTCGAACTCCTGACCTCAACTGATCTGCCTACCTCAGGCTCCCAAAGTGCTGGGATTACAGGTGTGAGCTACTGTGCCCAGCTGCAAATATTCTTTAGGATTCCTTCCAGCTAAAATACTAAATAATGCTTGGTTTATTTTCAGTAGACTTCATTTCACAGTATCTAGCAGGCAAGTTCCCTAAATAATACAACCCACTGGAACATAAAACGTTTCCAGGCATGGAAGGGGCCAGGCCATACATGGTATCTAAGTTGGTAAAACCACCAACAGCCCATATCTAGCACTGTTTCCTTTGATGATTTTGGCTATGAGGATAAGGTTATTTTACAGCAATATGCTGCAATTTCAATAAATATAATCATATTAATAAGGTATGTATGTTCAAATAATATCTACATAAATACAACGTGTAACACCCCAAGCAAAAGACAATGTTTAGTAAATGAATGACTGGAGTTGTAGTTTTACCGTCACTTACTTTTTTTTCACATGAAAGGTGAAGCCCTCAGTGAACATGTATTCAGGGGGAGTGTTTTGAGGGCATGGGCTTGTCTGAATTTCCCATATTCTGTATTCCTGCTTAGCCCCAGGACCAGTCACTACATTCAGGTGCTGGCACCTCCAGTCAAGGCCAGTCTCACACACCAACAGGTGATTCACAGTGATCTGATGTGGCCTGGTTTTGAGCTTAGAGACCAACTACTGCCCCCTACTGCCTCTTCATATTTACTCTGGGATCTTAAGTCTTCCCAGTGTTTTTAGACAAGGTGAGCAAAATCCAACTTACTAGAAAAATGACTCCCAATGACTGGCTTTGAAATAGAAGTTTAAATTACACCTCAAGTCACTGAATCCTAAGTGTCCTTCCTGGAAGAGGCCACAAATCAGGCCCTCATTATGGTACCTTGGGTAGTAACTGAGTACGTGCATATAAGACACTGATCTACTCACCTGCAACACATAACGTACCTAGCATTTTGTCAAGGGAAGAATTTCTACTAAAAATGTAGGAAACTATCATTCTTAAATATAAAGGAGCACACAGACTTCCTAAGGTGACTATTTCTGGTGTTTGCCCGACAGCACCCACCCACATCCATCCATCCACTTCATGTGTGCCTAACACAGACCAGCACAGAGCACGGCCTGGGTAAATACTTTGTTTTCTACTGCCCTCAGCGGGAATCCCCCTCCTACCTCTGAGCTTCTAGAATTTTCCTTTGAAATGGGATGTCTCTTTCCATGGATTACGCTGGTAGAAACTGAATGCAATTCAAAAAAATGTAATTGTATTATAGATCTAGTTATCAGCAAATCAAAGGGAATTTGTATCTCCAGCCCCTCGAAGCAGTCTTCAGAGTTCCTTTCTACTCACTCATAACCTCAGAGGAGACCAACAACAAACAGTGAATGGGCCTGCAAATGTCTGTGCTGGGCCTGGTCCTGCATCAGACTCTGAAAACCCACATTAAGAAAACAGAAAGTTTTAAAGGAAGCTGAGCTAAAATAGAAGTTATCCAGCATTTCAGGAGAACAATCTTAAATCTTCCTATCTGCTGAGACAACTATCTTTACTAACTGTCGTTGTTTTCAGAAACAGAACTAAGCAAAAATTATTTAGCTCCAACAATGTGGTTTCACCTATATTTTATAGAACAAGCTCATCAGAACTCAACAGCAAAGTTCATCTTTTAGAAACGCATTCTGACATGACTGAATTCTACAACTTCAGTCATTATGGAATAATCTCAGTGACGTACAGATATATGTTTTAAAAGCTCTCCACTGACTCTATAATAGCTTCTGTATGTTCTGAGATGAGTTTGCTCTGTGGTTGCCAGTGTCTAACAGTAAACAACCCCACTGCATTTATTGGCAATTACTGCTGAAGGTCACACATCAGCAGTGAGCCTAAATTCCAGGAAAAAAGCAGCTCTTATGTAACTGCTGCCTGAACGCTGGCAGGTGCCCAACCCAGCAGTTCACAGCAATGTAAAAAAGTAGGACACCTCCACCCTGGGTTGGGCGTCATGAGAACGCCCCCTGAAGGTGAAATTTAATCACTCTTACGTTTCTCCTTTTTTATGCCTCCTGAATTTTACCAAGTTCCCTGTCAATGGCATCTTTCGCCTGCAGAAGCAGCTCAAGGTAGAAGTTGAAGAGTTAACATAAGCAGGCTGCAGCCACCCTGAGTAGCTGGAATGTGAGTTTAGCTTTTTTGTTGCAATGCAGGAGGGCAAAGTTGCTAGCTGACGCCAATGGCTCCAGAGATTCCACAGTTCCAAAGAGGCAGTGATTCAACGGGAATCACATCTCAAATATGTAGGAACAGACACTTCCACTGACCTACAGTACACACTTTCTAAACACACCACTCCTTTTCACAGACACATGTATGAAAACTGGGTGGACTACCATTCTGCTTACCACCTCTGTCTGAAGTGGAAGTACCTCACCAGAACTATCCCTTTGATTAGCGCAGCCCTTTACAGCTTAGGAAAGTAACTCACACGATTACCTGTTGGGGCCATTCACCTGTTGTCACCTGATCTCCTACGCTGCTACCTGGCCTCCCTGCTTAGGTAGAAGTCCCCATTGGGGCCATTCACCTGTTGCCACCTGATCTCCTACGCTGCTACCTGGCCTCCCTGCTTAGGTAGAAGTCCCAGATTCCACGCACTTCTCCCTTTCTAACATGTCGCATGGTTGAGAGCTATCATCTTGCATGAATTTATATTATTGCCTGTTTGCCCCCACAAAACTGTAAGCTCCAGAATGGCAGACCCTGTGCCCATTTGGGGTACCACTGTATCCAAATCCCCCCTGGACGTAACAGGCACTCAAATATGAGTCAGATAAATGACTGTCTTTAGTACCAGCTGGTATCTGTTTCAAGCCAAGAATGGCTACAGGAGGGAACTTTCTGGGGTGATGGAAACATTCTGTGGTAGCTACACAGGTGTAAACATGTGTAATAATTCACCCAGCTCCAGTGGAAGGGACAGCAACACAGGGAGTTTCCCTCTCTCCTCTGCCCCATCTGTCCCCCCACCCCAGCCCCACGGGAAAAAGAAAAATCAGGGGGTAAGGTGGAGACTCTGCCTCTTTGTCTGCCAAAAAACAAACAACCCGTCCTCTCCCTGGCTTCAAACAAAATTTTATTCTAGAAGGCAGTGGGGAAGACCCCATACCATGCACTTTTCTTGCCAGAAATCTACATCTCTGTTCTCTTTTCACCCTGTTTTCTCAGAGCACTGTCAGGGACTCAGTAGGCGTTGTGCTTTTTTTCCAAGTCATTAATTGCACATCTCTAGAGATGCTCAAGTGGCCTTTATGACCAAAGCGTGGTGACCCTTCCTCAACTGGGGTCATGGGCCACTGGGCAGGCCCTACACAGCCCTGGGGCTATTTCTCGTCACATTTAGACTTTGGAACATTGGTGTGCGGTTCAGATGTGAGGCCCTGCCCTAATCCTGGGCCAGCATGAATTCTCATTAAGCTTCTGTAGAGCTCCAGCTGTGGGCCGCAGGTTTGCAGGAGTACAGACCAGCAAAAGGCTCGGTGGGGGAGAAACCACAGAAGCTGTGGTAGCTTCCAGAACAGCATCAATGATAAAGGCCAAGGAGGCACCTCCGCTGAGAGGGCTAGATCCACCAGCCTGAGAGGCTGGAGACAGGGCGTCGGTGTCCCAGCGCTGACGGTTGCCAGGGGGAACAACGTGGAGGGGATCCACAGTTGCTTCTTCAGGGAATTTTCAAAGAATCTGAGTGGCTGCCAGAACATTCCTCTTTTATAAACAGACAGTATTCTATTTCCTAGAGTATAATTATAAACACACCTGCTCCAACTGTGGAATCTTTCCATAAGCGAGCAATAAACTCCCAGCCAGGAGACCCAAGTTCTATCTTGAGTAAGCAAACACATCAACTGATTACTATGGTGCAAAACAGTGTATTAATAACACCGCAGACTCTGATTAGGGAAAGTTTTCCTTTCCCGACTTAATTTGTACTTAAGCAAACAGAAACTCAACCCCAATATTTTAGAGGAAAAATTTAAATCAGTGAGGCACTTACAACTCTATGTAGAAACAAGAGTCTTAAAGGGTGCCAACATCAAATTCAGCATAGAAGTGATTTTTCTGGCATACACATAACCCGGAAGAAGGAATACTAAACAGGAACCAGCAAAATTCCCTGAGGTCACAGCAATTAATTAAGTTGGTACACTCCCTTTTGTTTTCCTCACCTTCTAGTCTCCCCCAGAAGGCATGGTCCCCTCACCTGTTCCTGGCTAATTAATACAAGGAAAAATCTGCACTTACGGAATTTACTATGGTAGAACAGTAAGCACATCAGGAAAGCCAGCCATGTGTTTGTCCTGATTTAGCCACTGTCTAGCTGTGTGAGCTAGGACCAGTCACTTAGCCTCTCTGAGCTCCGTTCCTGAGGCAACTGTGCCGAATTCAACATAAGCACTCGTGCTGCTTTCTGTTTCAAGCCTGTAATTCAAACCCTCCTTAGGGATATCCGAGCCATTTCTTAGTATTCCTGAAATGATGGTGTATTAATTAGAGTAGATATTAGAGTAGACAGCATGCTCTATCTGGCAGCTCTGTCTCATCTAAAGGCATTAGCTGGTCTACCGAAAGGAGAAACGGAGATCTGAAGCAGAACAGAGAAGTGACTTTTAAAAGACAAATTAAGTCTTACTCCAGTTTGCTTGATTTGCCAACCAATGAAACCCTCTCAATTATGTACGTGAATTCCCCAAATTAAATTTCTCTGATAGCATTTACTTAGCATATATCACAGCCTAAAAATACAGCAAGGAATATTGAAAAAATGTACAAAACAGAAAATATTCAAGAGGCCCCCAAATCCCAAACAAAATGACTACTAGTCAGTCTCCAGGGCAACTCTGGGTAAGTGAAACTAGCTTGATACAAGTACCGAAGCCACTGGGTGACATTCGATTCCTGGATCTATACGTAGTTTTCCTAGAAGAAGCCACAGATACAGTGCATTCCTAACCTAGCCTGTGGATGGAAAGTCTCAACTAGCACATAGGAATTCACCCTGCACTTAAAAAATTTTTTTCTATGAACCCTCATACTCAATACTTTTCAATACGTAGACCAAGAGAGTAATGAGTTTTCCTTTTTTGCTACTTTCAAATTATACCAATGCTGCTGTATCTTTTTGCATCAGATGCTTTGCTTACAGATAGAGTTCTTTAGGCCAATTTCACAACTGACTTTCAGAGATAGGTTAATGGCCAGCATCAACCACAAATTCAGTTGAGATTTTAGACAGTGAACAATTAAAATCTTATTGCAGTTTAGAACATCTTTATCTAGACTCAGATGAGATCTCCAAGGACTAATGGCAAACAAACTCATGGGAAATGCTAACACAGACAGGACAGACTCCACTCACTCCCAGAGGGCACACCACACAAAGCCAGATACTCCACGCCGTGGGACTAGAGGAAGGATCACAGGGCTAACTGGGAGGGTGTCACAGAACCACCACCACAAGACATGAGAAACAAAAAACAACAAAGTTAGGACCTCAGCATTATCCAATTCATCAATGGAAATCAGCTGGAAAAGAAAAAAGGGGAGAGAGAAAGAAGGAAATGTTAGGAAA
Organism: Ateles fusciceps; assembly: GCA_036589455.1. Taxonomy (NCBI): domain Eukaryota; kingdom Metazoa; phylum Chordata; class Mammalia; order Primates; family Atelidae; genus Ateles; species Ateles fusciceps. Next base: position 4,302,901 of record JAZHEH010000299.1, read on the forward strand.
GGAAATATAGCCAGCCAAGTGTTACAGACTTCAAGCTTATTGCTGACACTTTCTCCTTAAAGCCTTGCTAGACGGTAACCATCCTAAGAGACCTGGGCACTTAGGACATGGCCACAGCTCACAGTGACATCTGCTCGGGACCAAATGGGCAGGATGCTGGCAGGTTTTATTCACATATCAGGCAGCAGACCTCGCAGGTCACTTAACCATGTGTGCAGAGAGCCCTGCGCTTGCTTGTGGACTTGAAAACTTGAACTGAGCTGGGAGCAAGGGCAAATTCCCCAGTGTTTTTTTCTGAAGAGGGTGGGGAAAGAGTAGAGTGAAAGACTAGAGTAGAATTAGGCGGGTTTAGGAGAAAATTCTTTCCTTAGCCTCATCTGATGACTCATGGCGGGGGTGGGGGGCGGTCAGAAGCTCAAACAGCACCCGCTGTAACTTCAGCAGCTAATAAGACCAGCATATCCCCAGCCTGGTCCTGTGGATGATTAAAGGAAACTATATTCCCTCTAGAACGATTAGTGCCAACTCCAGTGATATTAGCAACCTGGGATTTATCAGCATCACGTCCAAGAAAAAGAGAAGCACAAGGGAAGCATCACGATTATGCTTGAGGATAGATGGATGGTCCTCAGCTGATTTTTCATCAAGCTTTGTTAACATGTAGTACATTCTGCAAATTTCAGTTGCTGTCAGAAATACTAGCAGCTGGAAATGTTAATACTTTACTCACCTGGAGCAAAGATGAGTAAGGAGACCGACAATTTGTGTGAAATGAAAACCCAGGCATTACCAGAGGTCATATGCTCTCTAGCACTAAAACAGCTACTACTATTCAGAAGGGAAATGATTTTAAATAAATTCTGAGATATCCTTTTACATTAATTCCTGGCCTCTGAATTTCTTTCCAAAGCTCTTTGAGCAACAACTTAAGTCAACAGCAGTTTAGTAAAAAACCTACAGTAAACTAGAGCAGTTATTAATAATACATAAAATAACTACGTTTTCTTCTCAAGCAGGGTCTAGGGGCTTGAAAATTTTCTGAGTTCAAGAGTGATTCAGATTAAATTTTAGAGATATTCAGCTGTGGGAGGTTATTTTCTTTTCAAAACAGACACGGTTTAAACTATAGATTAAGAGCAGAGATTAGTAGGCATTGCAAACAGAGTGATTGTAAACTGACATAATTTTAAAGTTTATGACTTTGAATACACAGGACAGAAAAACACTATAAGCATAGTGCAAAAATGTATTTCACCATTATTTTGGTGATAATTTTAATATTTATTTCATATTTAACACTCTGAGAAGTACATGCACTGGTGATCCTTTGCATTTTAGAGACATAAGAATTAAAGATGATTTTTTTTTATTCCTAAGTGGTCATGATTAAAATCTCGTGGCCATCTTCTTCAGTCAGCCTCTCTCTCTCATCATACGTGATAATGTGTTGTTGCTGCTGTTGTTCCGAGATGGAGTCTTGCTCTGTCACCCAGGCTGGAGTGCAGTGGTGCAATCTTGCTCACTGCAACCTCCACCTCCCAGGTTCAAGTGATTCTCCTGCCTCAGCCTCCCGAGTAGCTGGGATTATAGGAGTATGCCACCACACCAGGCTAATTTTTTTATTTTTAGTAGAGATTGGGTTTCTCCATGTTGGCCAGGCTGGTCTCGAACCCCTGACCTCAGATGATCCACCTACCTCGGCCTCCCAAAGTGCTGGGATTACAGGCATGAGCCACCGTGCCTGGCCATGATAGTTCTTGAACACGAACTTCTTTGGGCACTGGACCCAGACAAGTGAACCAACCACTCGCTACTCACTAATCTGATTCCTTTGTATAGGAACTGACCAAAACTACAAGTTTTGGATGGCCTTGGGACAATCACACTTTGTAAACTCACTTGGCATCTGTTGGAGAGTGTTTTCAATTGGGTGAAAAATCAGCAATGAGCTGAACACTAGATGTTTAACTTTTGATACATTTAGTGCTCTCAAGGCTGATGGCCACTATTGTTTATATAATCATGTAACATTATGGAAACTTAAATGTTCAACCTGTAGGTGGACCTCAAAACGCTCAAATGGTGTCCATTTGTTCACTGATAATGCAGTGGTGAAGAGCTAGGACTCTAGGATCAGACTGTCTGGGGTTGAATGGCTGGTTCCCTTGTTATTAAGTATGTAACCCCAGGCAAATCCTGAAGCTCTCTGAGCCTATGTTTTCTCTTTCTTGCGTATAAAATAGTTAATGACAATAGTGATATCTATCTCTGAGGCTGAACTAAGGTAGACGTGTTTAGTATAGTGGCTACCACATGACAGGAGGTCAACAAATGTTATCATCGTTACTTATGACATAATTTACGAAACTAGTGAATATCCATGAGTTTTAAAACGAGTAGGTCAGTCTTACAGTGATTCTATCATGTTTTAGTCTATTTTATAATATGGGTGACAGTTCTTGATTGCTTTTTCCCCCCAGGCAGGTAGACCCATAGAGCCACACCAATGTTTTTGGTCAGGATAATAAAGAATGATGTCAACTTTCTTTTTCATCTGTGACCTTGACTAAGTACTAAAGTTGAATGAAAAAGTAAAGATGGGTAAAGGCACCTATGTCTCATCATCTTTAAGGATTGTTGTTTAGAAAAAAGGCAAGGAAACCTGGCCCGCACACGGCGGACACCACCTCAGGGGAGGCTGGAGAGGACACTGCACTGGGATCCAGGAAACCCAGACTCCACTCTTGATCTCATATAGACTTTGCACGTGACGTCGGGCAACCTCTCTGCCCCAGCCTCCTCATATGAATAGGGAGAGTTGGAAGAGGCCATGCCAGGGCCCCTCTGGATCCGACTCTATGGCTATGAAGGCTCAGGAGAGGGCAGGGAAGCAGAACAATGCTAGACATCACCAGGGAGCTGTCAGTCATGAGACAAGCTCCGTAAGAGGCCACTAATCAGAACGGGGATGGGAGGAGAAAAACGGCCTCCACACTCACCATGGTGTCGTCCTCAGCACCCAGGCCAAAGAACACCTCGTTTATTACATTGAGTCAAGCCAACTGATTTGCTTGAGAAAGGTTAGTTCTTTGGTTCCGGGTTGTTTCCACCCTTGAAAAAGTCGGCCTGGCCTGTGTGTCACGCTTCTTTAGTCAAATGGGGCAGCCAGTAAACCATCAAAAAGCATCTTCAAAAAGCCTTAGTGAGACAGACAAAGTGAATACCAGCTACCAGGTCAGGAGAGAGAAATATTTTAGGGTCCCTGGTTCTCCTTCTCTCTGTTTTGAAGTTCAATTGATAGGAATGGTTAGTAGCACTTCCCTAGTAGTCAAGCACTGGGCCAGAATCACTGCAAGTCTTGTAGGTTTGGAGCCGCTAATGTGGGTTTTCAGAGCATCTTCCTCGGTTTCACGGCGTTTTCCATACTGGCTTACAGTTTTTTCACGTTCGTGAATGGGAATGACAGCCCCACCAGACTGGAAAGAAAAACCATCTCTTCTCCAAGCCTCTCTGCTTAGGTGTCACTCATTTCTTCACCAGCTGAAAAGGGATTTAAGCTAGATCCCAGGAACCTCTATAAAACTGTGACATCATTTACTCTTTCCTAGTGATCTCCTTCAAGGGTCCTCTCAACCCCACGCCCTTTCTTTCTCCATGAGCTTTATAACCGGCATTATGACGTTTCTGATGTGGCATCCCCTGGGGTCTGGGATGCGCCTCCACTTGGCACTAATGGGTAGGGACAGAGAGCAGGCCAGCACACCTTCCATGTGGCCTCCAAGACCGTGACATACTTGTCCACCATGCAACAGGGACTCAGGAAACTCCAGGACAGTGCTTCTACTTTCCAGGTTATAGACAGACAACTGCAGGGAACTGCATGTATAATCACAACTTGTAACAGTCACTAGAGACACCAAAGTTTACTTTAAATACCTTGGATATAAAAATAAATAGATATTCCAAATAAGTGAAAACTGTGGCCTCCATATTTGAAAAATCAAGTTTTATGCCCATGGACGCAAAAATATTCACTCAGCTTTGGTGGATTTGACCTTTACTATGGAGAGCGAATTTCTACAACTAGATTCAAATTTTATAAATGTTTCCGAAAACTCACTTTAAGAGAAAGGATGATCACGTGAAATAAACGGTTATTATTTATCTGTCTGGTAAGTATATTCTCTGCCATCAGCCCTATCCCCTTTTTTTCTTGCCTTTCTTTTTTTAAGAGCAAGACCTACTAGGTGCCTAACAGGTATCTGTATGAACGAGCCATCCCAGCACTTCTTACCAGCGTTCTTCACTTCCATCATTTATATTTATAAACACTTGTCTCACAGGTTTTCTCTGCAAAATTCCTACTGAGTTACAGAAACCTATGTTCTAATTAGTTTCTAAAAATGTAATGGAGATTTCTAGTCATGGAACTGCTTGTTGCTTATAGATTATGCCCCATGGTATAAACTAAGAAACTACAAAATCTGTCTTCTGTGTTTTCTTATCCAAGAAGTCTCACCAGTAACATTTCTCTAATATTAATGAGAGAGAGGTTAGAAAGCAACATTTCTGCAGACGTGTATACTTGCGAAAATCTGGTTGCCACCATCCATTTTGACAAGGCAGACTGACTTAATTACCAACGCTTCTTCCTAGAGCTAAAAAAATGACTTACTGGGTATTTTGATAAGTCGGTGATATCAGCATATTTACCTACTCGGAAACTGTTGCTAAATGTAGCTAGCAGACCATTAGCGAACGTTATTACCTTCAAATGAAAATGGGTGAGATTTAAATTCACACCCATGATTTGTTGCTGGGGGCTGAAAGGAAAGGGAATGGGATTGCTTCTGTCCTACTTGGCCCAACATTAGAGGTGTAAGGCATGGAGCTGGTATATCCTTGCTCACTGCATATACTAAGGACAATCAGGTCACGGGACTGTCCATTTCCCAATCTCTCTCAGAAGTGGTGACGTGTATGCCTGCCTTAATTGCAGTTAGAACTGGAGGGTGTTTCTTCATGCACTGAAAGATTGTGCAACCTCTCATCTGAAAGAGGCAAGTAAACCCGCAGGTATGCTTAGCTAAAACCTAAAAATCAGAAATGCATACTTTGATACACAAGAGGCATTTACTTCTCACTGGGAATTTAAATAGATGGAAAATCTTGTTATTACTGCTCTGACATTAGATTATGTGGCAAGCAGCCTATAAGAGACGACTAAGTATATCTGACTTTTAAAAGATAGTCATATGATTTAGCTCCCTTTAAGGGCAGGATAAACAGCTTTTTTTTTTTTTTTTTAAAAAAGCTAACCCCTCAGTCAGTAATGCCTGAGCCAAGGTGGGTTTTTTAAGATCCCTCCCTTCAATTTCACGGTAAAGCCTGGTTTGACCAGGAAAATAAAATGTGGTACCTTTTCTCCATAGCCTCTATCCTTGGTCATCATTTCCCTCAGGGTCTGTAGGACCTTAATGCAGAGCTTCTCCTCATTTTCTTCTAGCAGCTGTTTTGTATGCTTTATTAACCTGAAGCGGGGGGGAAACCATGGATTATGTCTCTGAAACTAACTTTAAATTAAAAGCACTTCACAAGCAATTTATTTTAACTAGTCTGTTAATGAACAAACATTTGTTAAGAGCTCTCAGGTTAAACATACTTCAGGGTATTCCCTGCACTAACAGCCAGTGAGTGACTGTGTCTCAATAGCGACACCTGCTGGTAAGTCCCAGCAAACAGGCTGACTGGGCAGGAGTCAGCCACATACAATGGAGAAATTATATGAGAGGAGAACCGAGACAGAGATCCACTCAGACCTGCTCGTTTATAAAGCATGGCTATTTATCCACTGAGAATTGCCAGTAAAATGGGTCAAATATGCCAACACCGTAACAAAAATTCATGAGGATGATGGCTGAGGCCAATATACACAGTTTCCTTATACATGAGCTTGTCCTTAGAGGGGCCCAGAAAAGTAAGAAACTCATAGGCAGAGGCCAGCCCCAAGCTAAACAAACAACTAATCTTAGGGTAAAAAAATTTTTTTTTTTTTTTAGACAGAGTCTCATTCTGTCACCCAGACTGGAGTGCAGTAGCACAATTCCGGCTTACTGCAGCCTCCACCTCCTGGGTTCAAGTGATTCTCCTGCCTCAGCCACAGAGTAGCTGGGATTACAGGTGCCCACCACCATGTCTGGCTGATTTTTGTATTTTTAGTAGAGATGGAGTTTCACCATGTTGGCCAGGCTGGTCTCAAACTCCTGACCTCAGGTGATCCACCTGCCTCAGCCTCCCAAAGTGCTGGGATTACAGGTGTGAGCCACTGTGCCCAGCCTTAGGATAAAAATCTAATGGAGATTTCTAACCATGGGTCCACTTGTTGCTTACAGATTATGCACCAAGGCATAAACTACGAAATTACACAATTATTAGGAAAAGATTGTAAGGTCATGATAAGTCTGAGATTTCTGAGGGCTGAGGGATCATGACTCTTTTATGTCTGTACCACAGCACACGGTGGGTGCTGTGTAATGAATGAATGAATGGGCATGCAGTTAAAATAAGAACTTCTCACCAAAAAACAAAGCAAAACAAAACAAATAAGTGTCAGTAAGCAGGATTTAACAGACTAACTTACTTTGGGGAGGTCAGAACAGGACTTTAGCACATGACCTTGCATTCATCAAAGTTAGAAAACAGGACAACGTCTCCTTCTTCGGGAACAAAAGCTTTGTGTGGTCATCAAGGTTCTGGCAAATGAACACCCCAGAGAGAGAGGCCGCTTACTTGCAAATGAAACCGCCACTTTCACATTTCCTTCTGGCGTCTGTGTTCTCTGGGAAAAGCAGCTCGGGTCTGTGGAGAACATCCACGAGCACAGATAACTCTGCCTGCACCAGGGGCCTGAGACGGTCCTCCAGCGCGGAGACGATGTCCTAAAATGGAAACACAGCCTCAGTCAACGGCTCAGGCAGACGCTGGCCACAGGAGGGTGAGGACATTGGTTTCTGCCCTAAAACACTGATGCATGGATAGGCTAGGTTAGAGTAACTTTAGGACCGTCTGGCATCTCAAACTATTAGACATTGCCCAATGGTTACCTGAAACATTAACCCCCTGATGCAGAAAACAAAGTGAAAACAAGTCAACGTTCCCACCACCCCTTCTTTCAAGATGGCCTTATGCTACTCAAGGTACTGTTACACACAGCTTAAAATACAATGCAAAAAAATCAATTTAACAACATTGGAAGGATGTCTATGATGAGTGTGACAAGAGTCAAACAGTAATAATCCTATTTTTATAAACATCATCAGTATCGAGCTAAAGAATAACATCAAACATTATTTAAACATAACTACTGGTTTTCTCTGGGTGGTGGGATTACAGGTGGTTCTAATTTTCTCATATGTAGCAATACTTGTCAGTGTTGTCTGTTTTCAATGAGCATGAATTATTCACACAATGAAGTCATACAAACATGAGGACACCAATGAATGAACATGCTGTATCAACATGCCAAATACATGTACCCTGATAGCATGATGGTCTTCAAATGCAAAACACATAGCTGTAGGAAAGGAAAACAGAGAGAAGTTGGAAGAGCAGCAAAACCAACGCAACAAACACCATTTGAAGGCAAATGATAGAAAAACAGATGAGAAATTCTCTTTCAAAAGATGCTAAAGCCTGCTCTATGGCTTGGTAACTCGGAATCTGCCTAGAGCCATGTTGGCTAAAACAGGGGCTGAACACGGCACGCTGGATAATACAGGAAGCCCTGACTGACCAAGGACCACTGCATGGGAAAAGCTGCTTAAAAGGGGACCCAGTTGGGATCGAGAAAGAATTAACTTATCTGTTACCCAGAAACTAAAACTAACCACATGAAGATTATTTACTCTTAGGTTTAACACAATTTGGGTGATGATCGTAACCACTCTTAATGTTGAAGATGCAGAAAGATACATGAATCAATCAAATAATTTTGGGCGGGGCAATTTTCCCAACAAGACTGTAAGACAGTACCTTGCAACATCCCTTAGTTCATATTGACTTTCACGGCACAGTCAAAAGACAGGTTATTTTTGCAAAATTCTGAGGATCTTATCAGTTTCCCCCACAGCATCCCTTTCGGAAGCACCCAGTCAACATTCTCTTCAGTGGTTACTGATCCTGACTCTGCTAAATCTTTGTCTACATTATTTGCATGGGATTAAAGCTGTTCTTATCGTGTTCATGTATTTCATAAAATCCTGCATCTTTTGCACAGTTTGAACTTTACACTGCAATTGATTTGCATTGTATTGTCAAATGTATAGCATTCAGCAATCAGGGAGACACCAACAAAGATGGCAAAGCGATGGGTGGGGAAAGATGTTAGCGTCAAGTGAGAGGGATGTCTAGATGGGGACTCATTATAGAAGTGGTCAGTTTGCAAGTGAATTTCTTATATTACTTTTGCTGCACTAGGCAATCTCATAAACCACAGGAACTCAGACAGCAAATAACTGGATAACGCATATCCTTTAAGCCACTGGCCAAGTCCTTTTAACAGTATTGCTCCCCTGTATGTTTTATTTCTCAAGAATAAGCATAATAAATCTAAGAAGAGCACAAGACACCAGCAGATTTGATTGCAGGTATTTTATTTGAGCAGATGAGAAAATACTGTGTGCTCACGGAGTTAGGAGTCTACAATACCCTTCCCCGCTTTCTAAAAGCATAGTGGAATCAGGAAGCACTCCATTAGGAATCAAGAACGGGTTCTATTTGTTATTTAAGAACTGGCTGTGTTATGATAAAGGCTGAAATTCTTAACTTGACCCACGCAGCCCTGCCAGCCTCCCCAGCTTCCTGGCTCCAGTCACACTAACCTTCTTTTGCTCATAAGAGCAGGGCTTCGTGGGTCGAGTTAAGATGCATGTTTAAGTGTTTAACACCCTCTAACACATTAGGGTATTTAACAAAGGGAGAGCAGGTCTCTTGGTAGATGCTAAGAAAAAAAGGGATAATCTAGCTGAAACTGAGTAATACTTTTATTTTCATCTTCTTTTCTGTACGATGGTCTTTACACACGCTGTTTCCCTCCCTTTTATACTTTAAGTCCTATTGTTCCTTCTCATTTTGGTTCAAATGTTACTTTCCCCAGCAAGGTCTTCCTTGACCCTCATCCCTAACCTCAGACAAAATTAGTTTCCTCATCAGAATCTTGCAAGCACTCTTCACTTCTCTGCACTTCTCACTTGTCCCTCTTATCACTTTATGTTTAACATTAATGTCTCTTTCTTCCTTCTGATTCTTCAGGTACTAAGAGACAAAGCTCATAATTTCTGGTTTTGCTGACCATTGTAGCCCCAGTGCCTAGCATGGAGCTGATGAATGATTTAATGAATTCATTTGTCTTCACGTCGGTCGTGTAACCTTACAGAGGCTCAGCAACATGATTACCGTCATAGTAATAAACAACAGTAATAATGGTAAAATAACAATAATAGCAGCCCTCAATTGAGTGCTCACTACATGCCAGGCACTGCTCTATGTATTTTACGTGTACTGTAATTTCCTAACATAGCTACACCACAATATATCCTGTCTTGCACAGTCTTCTTACAATGTGATGCTGACATCCCTTTCACTGAATGATGGTCTAGATTCCCACCCACTGAACTTCAGTGAAACTTTGAGACTGCCTTGACCAACAGAGTACAATAAAAGTGATGCTATGTAACTTCTGAAATCATAACAATAAAACTTTCACTTGTCTCTCTCTCTACACACACTCATCTTGGGACCCAGCCGCCATGGTGTGAGGAAGCCCAGGCTACATGCAGATGTTTCAGTCAGTAACTCCAGTGAGGTTCCACCTAAAAACCAGCATCTACTGCCAAACACGGGAGTGAGCAGGGTATCAAGCCGTGTCCAACCGCAGTCACCATCTGACTGCAAACCTGTGAAAGACTCTAATCGAGAAATAGCTTGCTGACCCCAGTCAACCTCCAGAGTAGCAAAACAGAATAAAGCAATTGTTGTGATTTGCTGCACAAAATACAGGTAACTGGGACATATTATCAACTCTCTTAATCCTCACATCAACCCCATGAGGTAGGTGTTACTATTTTACAAACTAGGAATCTGAAGCACAGAGAAGTCAAGTAACTTTCTCGAGATTATACCATTTCTAAGCAGCAGAGCCAGGATTTAAATTTCACCCAGGCACTGGACTGAGACCATACTCTTAAACACTGCGCTCATGGGCTCATTCAAAGGATCTGTGATTCTCAAACTGTGGTCTCTGTACTACCTGTGAGAGCATCAACTGAGGTGCTTGTATGAAAGAGACGTTAATGTTAAGATGCATGTTTGAGGTCTAATACTCACTACTCTCCCCTTTAACAAAAGGAGAGCAGACGTCTTGGTAGATACTAATAAAAATGTATACACATAATGCTTTTGTTTTCATCTGGCTCATTCTGATGTAAAACTCTTCTCTCAGTTATCACCACCTCTGTTCACCTGCTGATTCAAGAGGCTAAATAATCCCAGAGTGACGGGGAAAAATGCAACATTTGTGCTTTTACTCTAAACATCCTCTGTAATACTTCAATATTTTCTTCTAATAAGAGTAGAGTCCCCATTTTTCACCAAGAAATCTGTAAATCTAGGAGTAACCTTTAAAGACCATCACTTTGTCAGGAACTTTTCTATCCCTAAGCGGCTTCCCACTCCTGGCCCTACATACATGATAACATTTGACTATCTGCTTACCACACTGACATCTCCCTATGGCCCAGCTTAGATGCTCTCTTGCTCAAGGACACACTGCTGTGTGTGGCAATCACATGAAGCCAGGCTAAGCATCACTTCTGTCAACACCAGGCATTACCTGCAATCTCTCAATGATATTCCGGTAGTCTCTGGAAGCTGCCAGAACAGAGTCCCTGCGTGCAGCGTTGCGGGCTGACAGCCGCCAGTTCAGAGCTGTTTTCTGCACAATGTTGTGGGATTTGAGAAAGAGATTGTTGACTTGGCTGTCCAGGTCCACGGGAATGGCAATGGCCCGGCTCTTGGCTGCACAGGAGAAAGATGAGTCATGAGCCTACAATTTTTATGGGGGCCATCCTATAGATGGACCTAACACCCTATTCCCCATGGGGCAGGTTTTTCACACCCAGAATAGGTCGGCTTGCCTGGTACTGAGCTTGAAGACCGAGGAGCTCAAGTCAATTTTGCCATCTTTTAGGTCAGGGTTTCCCAGTGTGAATTCTGGGGGGCAGCAGTTCTGAGAAAGGTTAAAATGCTCTCAGGTCATAAGGCCAGGGCAAGTCAGAGCTAAAGTTCATTGGGTTTCCTCAATGAATGGCTTCGTAGGGTCCCTGAGGTGTTCGCATATTTTAAGAATTATTAAGACAGGGAACTCATTTGGCCAATGAACCGTTCGCTAGTTCTTTCGCAGGTTTCTTGACAATCTACAAAATGCTGAGTTATCCCAAACATAATCCTAAAGACAGCATTCGCAGTGGCATAAACTCCTCTTTCTAGATAGGTGCTTCTTTCTCCCTCTTAAAAAAAGGAGAACTCCAGTCTAATCACGAGAAAAACATCAGTCAAACCCATGATGGGAGACACTCTACAGGACTCCTGACCAATTCTTGTCAAAATTATCAAGGTCATAAGAAACAAGGAAAGGCTGAGAAATGGTCACAGACCAGAAGAGACTGGAGACACGATAACTAAATGCAAGGTGGTGCCTGGACTAGACCCCAGAACAGAAAAAGGGCGTGACACGGGACAGTAATGGGAAAAGTGGTGAAATCCTAATCGAGTCTGGAGTTTAGGTAACAGCACTGCACCAATGTCAGTTTCCTCATCTTGACAAAGGGGCCCTGCTAATGTAAAATGCTGACAATGGGTGACAATGTATGACGGGTCTGTGGGAACTCTGTGTATTATCTTTGCTACAGTCCCATAAACATAAAATTATTCCAAAATAAAAGATTTTGAAAAGGAAGATAATTAAGACTAATAATCATTTCTTTTCCTATGGGAAAATGTCCACAAAAACAACTATATCCTGCCTTCAATGCTTCAAAACACTAGAAGCAAAGAAAGTACTCTAGCATCTAATTGTAAAAACAACTCCAACATCCTGAAAGAGGAATCTGAGAAGCAATTATTTAAATCCCATTAAAAGTACACAGACACACACACGCACAATTTAGCGGGTAAAAAGAAATTATAAGCCAGCCAGCAACTTTCTAACAGTCTAATACAGAAAGTGGGAAATTTGGAAAAATACAAATAATAAGAAATTAAAAAGCAGGATGTACAGGGTACACTCCTCACAGCTAGAAACTGTGCCTTGGCTACCCGATAAGCCAAACAACTAACACAGTGGACTTGGGGTATGGTATTAGAAGGAAGCAATCCCCAGGAGACACAGAGGGGACTCTGCGTAGCGCTGTTTTCATGTCTTACCATTCCACAGACATCAACTCTCCTTGTCTTTTTTTCTTATTACCACCAAGACTTCCCCTCTCTAATGAGCACTGAGGCACTAGTCAAGTCAGCCACTTGCTCGAATATTAAACAAAAACTAACCCCTGTGGCAAGGACTTTCTCCCACATTTCCTTTGACCTCAACAAGCACATCTTTCTTTTTCCAACTTTTATTTCAGAATCAGGGGGTACACATGCAGGTTTGTTACAAAGGTGTATTGCTTAATGCTGAGGTTTAGGGTATGATCGAACCCATCACCCAGTTAGCGAACAGAGTACTCGACAGGTAGTTTTTCAACCTTTCTCCCTCTTTCCCCCTCTAGTGGTCTCCCATCTTTTTTTTATTATTATTATACTTTAGGTTCTGGGTTACATGTGCAGATCATGCAGGATTGTTGTATAGGTACATACATGGCAATGAGGTTTGCTGCCTCTATCCCCTCGTCACCTACATCTGGCATTTCTCCCCATGTTATCCCTCTGGTACATCCTCACCCCTGCCATCCCTCCCCTAGCCCCCCAACAGACTTCAGTGTGTGCTGCTCCCCTCCCCGTGTCCACATGTTCTCACTGCTCAACATCTGCCTATGAGTAAGAACGTGCAGTGTTTAATTTTCCATTCCTGTGTCAGTTTGCTGAGAATGATGGTTTCCAGATTCATCCATGTCCCTACAAAGGACACGAACTCATTGTTTCTTTTATGGCTGCATAGTATTCCATGGTGTATATGTGCCACATTCTCCCTGTCCAGTCTATCACCGATGGGCATTTGGGTTGGTCTCCCATCTTTACATCCACGTGTACCCAACATTTAGCTCTCACTTTTAAGTGAGAACGTGTGGTATTTGGTTTTATACATTCGTTCACCAAGCACATCCTTTATAATAGATAATCATGAATGGAAAAAGTATAGGGTTATCTGGGAATTCCCTTGCAGGGCCCTGTTTCTAAGATATCACACAACGAACCTGTCATGTATATGTTTTCCAAAACCTAATTTCTTACTGTGAAATACTGCCACACCAATAATAAAAAGACATCAACAACTACCATATGAGCATAAAGGAACTGGACAAGCGACTACTGAAATCAAGCAACAGGTCCTAATACAGGTTATATATATCTCCCAAGGTATATCCAAACAGACTTGATATCTTACTTACACAATGGACACTTAAATCGACCGGACAGCCAGTCAATAGTGCTAAGAACTACACCTGTCTTGCTCTTCCTGTTACTGTCTGCAGGAATCTAAGAGCCGACTCCAGGCAGCTAACTCTCTTCTCAGCTGCAGGCAGAAAGCTTACCTCTTTGCACAGTATTTACAGGGGATGGGGAATGAGCAGAGTAATGTAGTCTGATAAAGTAAAGATGAAGGAAAAAAGAATTTTCCTAACTTCCTTTCAAAGGTTGCCTATGAGAGGCGAGACAGGAGGGGGAGTCACAGAGGAAATGGAGAAACATTTCTCCTTGAGGGGGAAGAAGGGAGCAGGGCATCACTTCTGAGAAAGGGTGTTCCTTGGGATGTGACAGGTGTTTTCCAGGAAAAAGTCTCCATATGGTAAAGTACATTTGCTGAATTAAACAAATTAGTTTCTTGAATGAAGGACTTCCCAGGGCCTTGAATAAGCTGCATGTATCATGACTTGCCAAGAATTGCCTAACAACCATGGAAGCTTGTTTTTCTAGGCCTATCTGACTACTAGCTCTTCCTTTGGGAAATGCTGGCTTGGCAGATAAAAAAAGAAGTCCAGTAATCAAGAAGACCTCGGTTCCGGGTCTGGCTCTGACACTTCCTGTCTGTGTAACTTTAGAAGAGTTGTAATGAGTGCTCAATAAACGGCAGCCTTACAACCATCAGAAAATTCATTTTCATCACGTATATCCAAACTGATTTGATCTCTTACCTACATCAGACAGCACCCGAATACAGCTCTCCACGGAGGCTTTTTGGCTCGGCATTAACCAGTTGCAGTGGTACACCCTGAACACACCTTGGAGCAGTTGCACAAAGACAGGCTGGCGAGTCTGCAAGAAGCCGAAAGAAGCAATGTGAAAAACAGCATTTATTTGTAGACTACTGATATGATCAGAGACAGACATTTTCTTGAACCATGGACCCTGGATCAGAGATAGACATTGCTTTGTTAATGGTCCCTGAGGCAAGCGTGAGAGGGGATGCCTGGATAACAGCTAAATTCTGTAAGCGATCTAGCTGAGGGAGAGCAACTTAGAAGCATTTTAGGGCAATTTATTAACCTGATGCTATTTTAATTAAGTCTGAGCACAAGAAGGAGCAATGGATCCAAAGTTCAAAGACTGGTATTCTTATCCAGTTACCAAGCAGCAAATTACATCACCTCTGTGAGCGTCAGTTTCATCCACTGTATAAAATAAGTAGATTGAGGCAGACTGACCCCAAAGTTCCTTCCAGACATCATATTCATTGAGTAGAACCCATATTTTTTAATCAGCAAAAACAAACTGATAAGTGGATCTCACCTAGAATACTACTTCTTCATTTCTGGCAAGGTCTTCAAGGACGTAAAAAGAATTTGGATGGTTACTCTTTATAAATATTCATTTATTATGATGAGTACTTGGAAATTACATGAGAAGATTTATTCCTTTCTACAAGGTACAAATTTGTACTCATTTTAAACTAAGAGTACTCAAACATCCACTTAATCAATTTGACACCGACTTTCTGAATGCATTAATAAATTACAGTTTTGGTCTCCATTCAAAGGGTAGTTTTGGACCAGCAAGGCAAAGACAGACAGCTGTTTAAGCTGTGCTGTTCCACTGGTCTCTCGTTTGAGAGGAGACAACTTGCATAGCTCCTCTAAAAACAGTAGAAGTTAATACAGTAAAAAAAAAAAAAAAAAAAAGTAGGCCAGGCACAGTGGCTCACACCTGCAATCCCAGCACTGTAATCCCAGAGGCTGAGGTGTGCAGATCATAAGGTCAGGAGTCTGAGACCAGCCTGGCCAAGATGGTGAAACTCTGTCTCTACTAAAAATACAAAAATTAGCGGGGCATGGTGGCGGGCGCCTGCAATTTCAGCTACTTGGGAGGCTGAGGCAGGAGAATCTCTTGAACCTGGGAGGGAGAGGCTGCAGTGAGCCAAGATCGCACCACTGTACTCTAGCCTGGGTGACAGAGCAAGACTCTGTCTCAAAAAAAAAAAAAAAGAAAGAAAGAAAAAAAGTATTACAAACCCTGAAAGAGGTTTCTGAGATGAAAGAAAACAGAAAGCATCAGGGGAAAAAGGAAGTCTATTATAAGAAAATAAAAGAGATTAATTAAAAATTCAGAACCTCCCCTGAAAAACATGGTTTAGATAACTTCCACTTATTAAGGGCATACTATATGTGAGACATTTCACATATGATCTTGTTCAGGCCTCAGTAAACAATTCTGCAACTTGGAATTACCTTTCTGTCACACATGAAAAACAAAGGCCCAGCAAGGAAAAAAGGAAGTATCTAAAAGAAAGAGAAGTGACGGCAAAGCAGTAAGTCAACCACAGGGGTCTCTCTGATGGCAAAGTTCCATGCTCTTTCCATGAAGTTCACCTGGGAGCCAGAATCTCATTGCCTTCTTCAGGAACTACTTTCTTTCCTATTCCCCACAGCCACCCAAGACAGTAAGCTGTATTCCTAATAGAGGAGAGGCGCAGAGGGGAGCCTGGGAAACTGGCTGGGGAAACCTAGCATTTAGTTCCTGAGTTTTGCGGCTGCTTGTTAGCTCTTGAGCTAACTCAAAGGGCTCAATGAGAACAGCCATTTACCCCCAAGAACTTCCTATGTGACAGGCTCTGTGCTACACACTTTAGACATATCTCATTTAGCTTTCACCATCACCCTGTGAAGTAAGCTGTGGCATTACTGCCCACCCTATTAGCCAGTAAGTGTTGGACTGGGGATGAGAACCCAACAGCCCAGCTCAAAGAAAGAAGTGTCCTTTGACTCAATTAATTCCACTAAACCCTATTCGTGGAATACCTACTCTGCTCTTATTTGACAGCTTGGTGTTCAAAAGATGATGAAATTAATAAGAGTAGCTGCCTACTAACTATCCAAATACTACAGGCAATCTGGTGGGATATGGTTTGGCTGTGTCCCTACCCAAAGTTCATCTTCAGTTGTAGCTCCCACAATTCCCACATGCTGTGGGAGGGACAGGTGGGAGATAATTGAATCATGGGGTGGGTCTTTCTCATGCTGTTCTTGTGATAACGAAGAGGTCTCATGAGATCTGATGGTTTTATAGAGGGGGAATTTCCCTGCGCAAATTCTCTTGTCTGCTGCTATGTGAGACGTGTCTTTCACCCTCCGCCATGATGGTGAGGCCTCCCTAGCGACATGGAACTGTGAGTCCACTAACCCTCTTTCTTTAAACCACCAATGACGGGTCTCATATACAACAGTGACCCATAAGATTATAACACCAAATTTTTACTGGACCTTTTCAGTGTTTAGATACACAAATACAATCGTGTTATAATTGCCTTCAGTACTGAGACAGTCACATGCTGTGTATGTTTGCAGCCTGGGACCAAGAGGCTGCTCCATACAGCCAAGGTGTGTAGCAGGCTGTGCCATCGAGGTTTGTGTAAGTGCGCTCTATGATGTTCACACAATGAGAAAATCACCTAGGAATGCATTTCTCAAAACATATCCCACCACTAAGAGACACATGACTGTTATTAGCTTTTCCATAAAAACCTAAAAACATAATATATATGTCACATATATTATATATATTTAGTTTAATGTAATATAAATGTGTAATATAAACTAATATAACACATTGTAAAACACACAAGGAGAAAATATATACTTTATAATATACTTTATATATTATAAAATACATACTTTATAACCCATTTTTTCATTATGAATAAATATATCTATGAGCAGGAAAAAAGGAAGCCTGGAAGGATTAACTTCAAAACTTAGGTATGTATTTTTTTTATTGACTGTCTTTAGTTCCTAAATTTTTTATAATGGCCATTATTTCTGTAGTAAGGGCTTCCATTTTAAAGCATTCACTCACAGACTAAGTCTTACATTCATATGAACTAGATCTCAACCTCCTCTTCATCTCATTTCTGAGAAGTTCATTCGGGTCACATCCCTTTGCTCAATAGGCTGAATTAGTTTCACAGAGTTGAAGCTCTTTTCTTCACTCTTCTTAAAGACACAGAAGGAAAAACTAACTTCTCCCATGTTCCTTTTATGCAAAATCAATACTCAAGAAAATGTTTTGGGGAACTGAAATCCCACTACAAATGAGTTGCAGCTTTCAGAACCTTAAGGGCTCACCCAGGCCAGCCACCACCACGTCTCCCAGTGAGCCACAACTGCACGCACCACATAGACAGTGACGGCAAGGGCACAGCCAGGCTGGGCTTCTTTTGTAAATTGCCCAGTCTTGAGTATGTCTTTATCAGCAGTGCGAAAATGGACTAATACAGGTGGCATCATCTCACTCAATCTCTTGGATAAGCAAAAGGGCATGATTGCTCATCATCTCCTGTTTTCCTAAAATCCTCCCCTTTCTTCATTCCTGAGGTCCCACAGACTCCCAAATCGCATCCTGCCTGCATGACGACTCCCAACCTTACTCTGCCTTTTTCACATCCCATCCTCAATTATTTGTGTTCTCGCCAGGTCCCTTTTCAGTAACCCCTTCATTTTCCTGGCTAAGGCTTCAACCAGTGCATGTATATCTCTGGTCTCTATCACTCTCCTGAGTCTCATTTATTCATTTGCTCAACGAATTAGCAACTCAGTGCCAGTCACAATGGAGAAGGGACAGTACAAGGGACAGAGTACTATATGAGATGACCATGCACATAAGACATAACTTTGTCCTCATGTAGCTTAAAGTCCAACAGAACGAGCATGGGCTACCATTTATTATGGGCCTACTATGTGCCAGACACTGTACTAGATGTTTTGTAAATGTTATCTCTAGGATTCGAGGGCAGGGAAGGAGAAGACTGGAGGACAAACAAACAAACAAAAAAAGCAGTAAAGATTTTAAGGAGAAAATCAACAATTAACAGAACCATCCAGTACAAGAAAATATCCCCAGGTACTTCTTTATCCAAGAAATCGCATCACAGCTATCCTCCACCAAGAGAAATGTGTCTTTGATTAATGCTTTGCAGACGGGTTCGTTACAGTTGCTCATCACTCCCAAATGCGCATCAGGCCCAACTGCGGAAGGTGTATCGTGAACATTCCGCTTAATGTTGGTATTTCTTACCTGCAAAGTTGTACTCTGGTCTGAGAAGGGAGAGCTGAAGAAAGTAGTAACAATACTCATGACGATTTCGGTAACGTACTTCTCCAAAATCGAGTCAGCATGTTTCCTGTCACTAGTGTTGTTACAGGCCTGGAAGACAAATGGGTACGTGAAGCCTTACCACCAAAACCTACGCCGAGACATTAAGAAATCTGCGACCCCCTCCCGTGGGTTACTTTTAACAAATGAAAGGTAAAGGCCCGCTGGCCAATATTTCTCCCCTTAAGGAATAATTAAATATAAATCATGAAAAACAGAGAAGCAGATCAGCTCAGGTATCACGGTACAGAATAACAAACCTTAAAATCGGTATGAACCAGCAAGGCCACTGCTTGCAACGTTCTATGTGTGTCTGGTAAATCTAAAACCCCAAAGGGCAATAAGAAGCATAGTCACTACAGGTGCCTCAAATTTACTGTAAAAGAAAACTGATCGCCTGAGTGATCCGTTCCTCAGCTCTAGACCATGGTGTCCTTATCCAAATAATCAAGACGGTCAAATATATGTCACTGAGGTCCTGTGAGCCTGACCATCTGCAATCCTTTTTTTTTTTTTTTTTTTTGAGACAGAGTCTCACTCTATCACCTAGGATGGAGTGCAATAGCACGATCTTGGCTCACTGCAGCCTCCATTTCCCAGGTTCAAGTGATTCTCGTGCCTCAGCCTCCCAAGTAGCTGCGATTACAAGTGCCTGCCACCACGCCCGGCTAATTTTTGTATTTTTAGCAGAGACGGGGTTTCGCCACTTTGGCCAGGCTGTTTTCAAACTCCTGGACTCAAAGGATCTGCCCACTAGGCCTCCCAAAGTGCTGGGATTACAGGCATGAGCCACCACATCTGACCTGATCATCTCCAATCCTACAACCCTCTTCCATTCGATTTTAATTGAATTTTAAAATCTTACCAATATACAGCTTGGTTCAAAACAGCAAGCCATGTTTCAGAATAACTGACTATACCAGTTTTGGGATGAGGCAACACCTTCGATTTCACCTATACTCTACTTAATTCTGCTGCCTAAAATAAGATTTGCCAATGAGAGGGTTAGCACATTTTAAAAAATCGTTTTATTACTGAATCCATTAGTTCTATAATTTAAGATACAAAATTGCTTATACTGAAAAGAATGAAGTGAAGGACATAAAAATCAAAGTGTTCGTAAGAGACCTTCATGTTCTGATCTTAATACTAGACAGTCTGAGAACATATTCAAAGAATGAAATTAATAACCGATTTTACAGTATTTCTAAATAATTTAATGCAAGGATCAGCAAAGTAAGGGCCAGTAATTGTCTTTATAAATAAAGTTTTACTGGAACACAGCTAAGCCTGCTTGCCATGGCTGCTTTCATGCTAGAAGTGCAGAACTAGGTAGTCATGAAAGAGATGAACGGCCCACAAAGCTGAACATATTTACTATCCAGTCCTTTACAGAAAATTTCACAGAGCACTAATTTAAAGAAATAAAGCAGGCCTGCCATTCCAAGCCAAAATCCCTAGGCTAATAGGATTAAAAAACTAGGAGGAGTTTGAGATGTTTTTAAAAATCTGTCTGTAAAACCAACACCTGACCAAATATTACTAAATAGAGCTCTCACTCAGAAGGAAGTAAGTTCTTGCAGGCTTCTTGTCTCATACTAGCAATCGTACAGTGAAGCAGAAAACACCACATTTTAGGATCCTACAATGCATGTTTTTACCATCACGATGTTTCTGAAATTGGGATGTATCTGACAATTACCTTCTAAAGAATCTTTTAATCTACCCCTACTACCCTAATTCCACCATCACATAACTCATATTAAATCTACCCCCCCCACTACCCTAATTCCACCTCACATAACTGATATGAAATCTACCCCCCCTACAACTACCCTAATTCCACCATCACATAACTCATATTAAATCTACCCCCCCCAACTACCCTAATTCCACCATCACATAACTCATATTAAATCTACCCCCCCCCACTACCCTAATTCCACCTCACATAACTGATATGAAATCTACCCCCCTACAACTACCCTAATTCCACCATCACATAACTCATATTAAATCTACCCCCCCAACTACCCTAATTCCACCTCACATAACTCATATTAAATCTACCCCCCCCAACTACCCCAATTCCACCATCACATAACTCATATTAAATCTACCCCCCCCCAACTACCCTAATTCCACCTCACATAACTGATATGAAATCTACTCCTCCGCAACTACCCTAATTCCACCTCACATAACTGATATGAAATCTACCCCCCCAACTACCCTAATTCCACCTCACATAACTGATATGAAATCTACCCCCCCCACAACTACCCTAATTCCACCATCACATAACTCATATTAAATCTACCCCCCCCAACTACCCTAATTCCACCTCACATAACTCATATGAAATCTACCCCCCCCACAACTACCCTAATTCCACCATCACATAACTCACATTAAATCTACCCCCCCAACTACCCTAATTCCACCATCACATAACTCATATTAAATCTACCCCCCCCAACTACCCTAATTCCACCTCACATAACTGATATGAAATCTACCCCCCCCCAACAACTACCCTAATTCCACCATCACATAACTCATATTAAATCTACCCCCCCCAACTACCCTAATTCCACCTCACATAACTGATATGAAATCCACCCCCCGACAACTACCCTAATTCCACCATCACATAACTCATATTAAATCTACCCCCCCAACTACCCTAATTCCACCATCACATAACTCATATTAAATCTACCCCCTCCCGCAACTACCCTAATTCCACCTCACATAACTGATATGAAATCTACCCCCCCCCACAACTACCCTAATTCCACCATCACATAACTCATATTAAATCTACCCCCCCCAACTACCCTAATTCCATCATCACATAACTCATTAAATCTACCCCCCCAACTACCCTAATTCCACCTCACATAACTGATATGAAATCTACCCCCCACCAACTACCCTAATTCCACCATCACATAATTCATATTAAATCTACCCCCCCCCCAACTACCCTAATTCCATCATCACATAACTCATATTAAATCTACCCCCCCCCCCAACAACTACCCTAATTCCACCTCACATAACTGATATGAAATCTACCCCCCCCACAACTACCCTAATTCCACCATCACATAACTCATATTAAATCTACCCCCCCCAACTACCCCAATTCCACCATCACATAACTCATTAAATCTACCCCCCTCAACTACCCTAATTCCACCATCACATAACTCATATTAAATCTACTCCCCCAACTACCCTAATTCCACCTCACATAACTCATATTAAATCTACCCCCCCCAACTACCCTAATTCCACCATCACATAACTCATATTAAATCCATGGTATGCTTTGTTATGTGGCAGTCCTGTGGCTTTAGCAGCAATATTAAGCTCAATGCAAAACCAAATCAACTATCTTAAAGGCTACTCTTGAGGCTGAGTCAGGAAAGCAATAAATGGAAGGAGAAGAATTTTGCAGAATCCTGAAGAACAGATTGCAGGAGACAAATGCTCCAGCTCAGGGAAGCGCCCCTTCAAGCACAGGCATATTACCAAGAAAATAAATCCTTATAAATTGAATTGTAATATGCCCAGGTTATCATTCACAAACCAACCCACAGGGGGTGACATGAAAACCAGAAATAACCTGTCTTCCCTGAAGCTTGATAAATAACATCTACTCTCAGCTAAGAGAAAAACATAAGAAGAATGGCCAGGTGTGGTGGCTCACGCTTGTAATCCCAGCACTTTGGGAGGCTGAGGTGGGCAGATCACTTGAAATCAAGAGTTCAAGACCAGCCTGGCCAACTTGGTGAAACCCTGTTTCTACTAAAAATACAAAAATTAGCCGGGACTGGTGGTGGCTGTCTGTAATCCCAGCTACTTGGGAGGCTGAGGCAGGAGAATCACTTGAGCCCGGGGGGCAGAGGTTTCACTGAACTGAGATTGTCCCACTGCACTCCAGCCTGGGTGACAGAGCGAGACCCCATCTCAAAAAAAAAAAAAAAAAAAAAAAAAAAAAGAAAAGAAATATAAGAGCCACAAATGCCTCTTCATGTCACAAATTAGAGTAGAAATGATGCAGTTGTTTTCTTTCATGTGTCACCAAGATCACACACACACACACACACACACACACACACACACCCCCCCTCATTCTCTAACTCTACCTCCTTAGTTCCAGAAAGCCTTACCCTGCAGATGTCTACAAGGAAATTCTCAAACAATTTCCACATGTGATTGCTGGTGTAAATCTCCTTCATCTCCACCTCTGTATCCACATAGCAGTGATTCAGGAAGTTAATGTATGCAATTTTAACCTACAAGATAGAAAGAAGATTTTCTGAAAAACCATCTTGGTGTGCATGGAACCGATTAGCTGCTTCATCTTCACAGCAAGAAGGTCATCCCATTCCCCATTGCAAAGTCTTACTTCTACGATTTTCTGACATTTGAAATTCACAATTATAAAATCCAAAAGCATAAAGCTTCTGGATGAGAATATTTTCATGACCTCAAGGTAAAGAATGAGGCAAAACCTCAGACCATAAAAGAGGGACAATTTTGATTACTTAAAATTCATAATTTCCATTCATAAAAAGGCACCATTCCAGAGTATCATGGGCACGAGTTGGGAGAAGACATCTGCAAGGCGTGTACAATGAAGAATTCCCCAGATCTGTGCTTATAACATAGACGCCCCCAGAGAAAAGGCAGGCAAAACACTGGATCAGATATTTCTTAAAGGAATGTCAAATGTCAACCCCAGTACACACACACACACACACATAAACACAAACACACACACACCCGCAAAGGGCTCAGATTCAATTAGGAATCAAGGACACAGAAATTAAAACCACTACGGTTCATGCAAACATGTCTACACAAAATCCCGCACCCAAGTGTGCATAGCAGCATTATTCACAACAGTTAAAAGCGGAAACAATCCAAATGCCCATCAACTGACTGATGGATACACAAAATGTGGTGTATCTACAGAATAGAAAATTACTCAGCAACATAAAGGAACAAAGTGCTGATACATGCTACAACTTGCATGAGCCTTGAAAAAAAAATGATGCAGGTGAAAAAATCAAGTTATAAAAGACCACATGTTGCATGATTCCATGAAATGTCTCTAATGGGCAAATCCATATACTCAGAAAGATGAGCAGTTGCCTAGGATTAGGGGTGTTATCAAGAATAGGAAGTCACTGCTAATGGGCATGGGGTTTTTTTTTTTTTGAGGCGATGAAAATATTCTGAACTAAATTGTGACAGTGATTGCGCAACTCTGTGACTATATTAAAAACCACTCAACTATACTCTTTAAACAAGTGAATAACATATTAAATATCTCCATGAAGCTTCTAAAAGTTAAACTACTATGAAACACTATTATACAACCATCAAATTGAAAAAAAAAAAAAAAGAATCTGATGGTGGCAAATGTTAGCAGGGTTGGGAGGAGGAACAGTAACTGGAGTACCCATGCTGAAAACAAATGGACTGTTGTTCCCATGTAATTGAAGAAATGCACCCCCTATGACCCAGCACTTTCACTTCCAACTATCCATAGACCCTGGACAGAGGTGTACACATGTGGGCCAGGATGCATGCTCGGTCCTAACAGCCAAAAGCTGAAAACAACTAAAATGAGCATCAGTAGAAGAATGGAAAATCCTATCATGGTGCCATGATAGAAAGGAATGCTTCAAAGCAAAGGAAATGAATACAGCTACGTGTCAGGGTGGATCAACCTTAACAACACAAAGCTGAACTTAAAAAGACATGGAATGATACACAGAAGAAGTCCAAAACCTCACAAAACTGAACTATACTGTTGAGGGATGGATACAGAAAAGCCACAGTAGGATTACATTCAAGTCAGCTTGTGGTTACTTTCAGGAGACAGCCCTCGGGGGAGGTGACAACAGGAAAGGGAAATGGGGGGAAGTGTTTGCATATTTCTTGACCTGGGTGAAGGTAGTAAGCTCTTCTCTTTATAATCACTCTATCATTCCTGCAGTGTACAATTGAGATCTGTGTACTTTTTTGCACTTCTGTTGTATTCCAAATAAAAAAAGGGTAAAAAACAAACTAACGCTTGTTATAATACTACATTTCTCTCATCCCTAATACTAGTTATAACTCTACCTTCTTTATCCATAACAAAAGAAATGTAAATTAAAACTATGTTGAAATGACCATTTTCACCTGCCAGATACATGAGAATCCAAAAGTTTGATCACATACTGTGTGGCCAAGACTGTGAGAAAAATGCAGTCTCATTGCTTTCTTATTATAGTTATTAATTATTCATTAACTCAGTATATTATAAATTAGTTCAACACTCACAAAGGGCAATGACAGCACACCCACACAATGGAATTTTATGCAACTATAAAAAAAATCTGGCATCTCTTTATGAACTGATATGAAAAGAAGTTACAATGTTAAGGTACAGAATAGTGTACCTAGAGTGTCATCTTTTGCGTTTAAAAAAAGGGGGTGGGGAAGTAAAGTATATATATATTGTATGTGTTTATGTGCAAAACTCTAGCAAAATACACAAGAACGTAATAAATTATTTTCCGTAGGGTGGGTGTGAAAACAGATTATAAGGCTTTTCATGGTTTACCCCTTTACAGTCTTTGATATTTGAACTTTTCAAAGAGTACGGTCAGCTACTGAATAGTGACATTTTGGTCAACGATGGGTCTCATACGCAACGGTGACCCATAAGATTATAATGCCAAATTTTAATAAACCCTTTCAATGTTTAGATACACAAATACAACTGTGTTATAACTGTCTTCAGTACTGAGACAGTCACATGCTGTGCATGTTTATAGCTGGGAAGCAAGAGGCTGCTCCATGCAGCTGAGGTGTGTAGTAGGCTGTGCCATCAGGTTTATGTAAATGCGCTCTGTGATGTTCACACAATGAGGAAATCGCCTAAGAATGCATTTCCCAAAACACATCCCCCACCAATCAACACATGACTGTTACTAGCTTTCCCAAAGAAATCTAAAAACATAATATATGTAGCATATATACTTAATTTAATATAAATGTATAATATAAACTAATATTATACATTGTAAAATACACAAGGAGAAAATATATACTTCATGATATATTTTATCTGATATTTTATAAAATATATACTTTATAATCCCTATTTTCATTATGAATAAATATAATCTATGAGCAGGAAAAACAGAACCCTGGAAGGATTAACTTCAAAACTTAGGTATTCATTATTTTTTTTTAATTGATTGCTTGTAGTTCCTAAATTTTTTATAATGGCCATTATTTCTGTAGTAAGGGTTTCTATTTTAAAGAATTCACTCACACACTAACTCTTACATTCATATGAACTAGATCTCAACCTCCTCTTCATCTCATTTCTGAGAAGTTCATTCGGGTCACATCCCTTTGCTCAACAAGTTGAATTAGTTCCACAGAGTTGCAGCTTTTTTCCTCACTCTTCTTAAAGACATAGAAGGAAAGACTAACTTCTCCCATGTTCCTTTTATGCAACATCAATGCTTGAGAAAATGTTTTGGGGAACTGAAATCCCACTACAAATGAGTTGCAGCTTTCAGAACCTTAAGGGCTCACCCAGGCCAGCCACCACCACATCTCCCAGTGAGCCACGACTGCACGCACCACATAGACAGTTATGAGAAGGGCACGGCCAGGCTGGGCTCGCTCACCTCAGGTATACAGTCCTCGTGGGTCACCACACGAACGATGTCATCCAGCGGGAGCAGGGAGTTGCACTTGATCTCTGTGTAGACATTCTTACCCTCCGTGCACACAGCCAGGAGCTCGACCAAGTGGATGTGGTACATGAGAGGGCTGTTCTCATCCATCCGATCCCGCTCTGACCGCATCATCTGGATGAGAGTCTGGGAAAGAGGCTCTGTCGTTGTAGAACACGAGGACATCCTCTCCTGAATTGACCAGCTACATCAAGAACAGGGTGGGTTTAGATTACAAGCTTGCAGGGGTGGAGCAGCATGAAAAAAATCTACTCAAGGAGAAAGAGAGAGGTTCTCTCAGCATCTATCTTCCCAAATCAGTCTTACCTATTTTGATTTTGTTCATTTATATAACTGAACAACTAGAAATCTTCAGCATCATAATTTTAGTACACAGACACAGAAATACCACACTGGCCCTAAAAAACTATTAGGGGAAAAGAAAGTCTGCATACCAGCATTAATGTATCAAGTAGAAATAGAGATCTCAAGTTTGCACTTGAATTTCCAGACCTACCTATTAGGCTATGATATGTCTTTTTAAATGTTTCCATCTTATTTTTATGCTTTACATAGTATCCCCTTTACAAGTCTCACATCCACCAACTTATCTCTTCAATCACAAATTATTTTTAATTAACATATGCCTTCTTCTCCAGACTACAACTCTCAGACTCCACACTCTTCAAAAAGTCGAGGCATTCCTGTTTATAGCTTGTCCTTTAAAATGTGGCTTCTTCCAAATCTACTTAAGAATAAATCAATTTCATCAGCAGTACATGAAGTACAAAACCAAAACAGGCTGGCATAGAAGTCAAAATAAACCTGGTCAATACTTACTAATGACCAACCTTTATGAGCTCTCATGATTCTATGCCAGATACCAATATAAACTCTTTAGATGAACTTCCTAACCTCACTGTGTCTCAGTTTCTTCATTTCTGAAACTGGACAAATACAATAGCTAATGCACAGTGCTATGCAGATTAAATAAATTATTATACACAAATTGCTTAGGACTGTGCCCAGAGTATGGCAGGCTTCCAAAAAGTGTTGGCCATTAATGTCATCATGATCTCATTCACTCTGCATATCAACTCTTTAAAGTGAAATCTGCTGTATCTTCATTTTATAGAAAAGTTCACTAAGGATTTGAGAGGTCAGGTAACGTATCTCATGGCACCCTTTGGTGAAGGGATTCAGGTGACATTTGTATCCCAGGTTGAGCCAACTCTCTTTTTTTTTTAGAGACAGGGTCTCACTCTGTTGCCCAGGCTGGAGTGCAGTGGTGCCATCATATTTGACTGCAACCTTGAACTCCTGGGCTCAAGGGGTCTTCCCCTGTAACTGGGACTACAGGCACATGCCAACACACCTGGCTAATTTTTTAACTTTTTTGTAGAAACAAGGGTCTTGCTAGGTTGTCCAGGCTGGTCTCATACTCCTGGCCTCAAGTGATCCTCCTGCCTCAGCCTCCCAAAGAGTTGGGATTACAGGCATGAGCCATCACGCTGGCCCCAACTCTCAATCACACTACCCTCCCTGCCACTGGAACCATACACGTAAACAAGATTGTAAATCAAAATGAATCCATAATGAATCAAGTAAGACTTTCCTTGATTTTACAGAACAACTGCTCCTTGAGAAGCATCAGGCAAAATTTTTTTCAATCTAGTTAATTAGGTGAATAATTTTTAAAAATTCATAATCCACAAGAATGGAAGCTGTTCTGGCTCACTGGGTCCTGACCACATTTAATCTCCATTCCCTATAATTGAGTTCATCACTCCTCTTTTGTCTCCTGTCAGAGAATCCAAGCCAACCTTCCTTAGAGTAAACTGATTGCTATGAAATATCAGATCAGATTCTTGCCTGTATCTACAGCCTAAGCTCACACATGAGATGACACACACATATGCACACACAATTACTGTCTGTCTTTCCGTATGGCTCCTGAAGAGGGTGTAAGTTCATACAGATAAGATTAAATCATTTTAAAATTTCAACAGAACACTAGGTGGAGGTATATAGAAATATGTAACAATCACCTCAGCCATAACCATGTCTTGGCATTTTTTAATAAATTTCCCTTCTGCCTTGACAATTGTCTGCAAGAACTTTATATACTGGACGTTCCGACCGTGAGTCTCTATGCAGTGAACGAAGTGCTGAACGACTCTCTCGTTGATCTCACTGCAAAGCTGGAAATTGTTCATGAAGATGTGCTGCATGGTTACTGCCTCCAGGATCTGGCACAAGAGTGAGGAAAAGAGCACAGGGACAGGTCAAAAAACTGCTAGAACGGATTTAAAAATGAGAGAAGAAGAGTCCACTGAAAACATGAACAAAGAGACACATTTAAACCCATGAAGTTATGTTTCTCTCATTCTTGCTTCTGTAGTATCTTCTTTTTTAGTAAACTTTTTTCAATGACATGTAAAATAAACATGTAGAAAAATAAACAAATCATTAGCACTCAGCTGAACAGATTATAAAGGGACCTTGAGCACCCAGATCAAGAAATAAAACAGGTCTTCTTTATGCCCTATCTCAAAATTTAACTACTATTTTGATTTCTATAACCACAGATTAGTTTTGCCTGTTCATAAACCTCACGGACTCTTCTTCACTGATATATAAGTCTCATTGCATGAATATACAACAACATCTTTATTCTATGGTTGAAGAGCATTTGAGCTACGATCTAGTTTTAACAGATAGTAACATGAATAGTATTACAAATATTAAAGTAGAGTTGCTGTGAACATTCTTACATGTCTTCTGGTAAACTTAAACCCATACTTCTGTTGGGTCCAAGAATAGAATTGCTGAGTTACAAAGTATGAGTATGTTTAGCTTTAGAAGACACTGACACCTTTCAAAAGATGTTAACAATTTGCATTCTATATTCCAGCTGTTCCTATCCTTGCCAACACTTAGTATTGTCAGTCTTTTAAATTTTAGCCACATCTTACTGTGGGGAAACATAACTTTATTTGCATTTCTTTGATGTCTAATCATGTTGAACACTTTGTCACATTTATTGGCCATTTGGATATCCTCTACAGCAGGGCGCCTGTTCAAGTTTTTTGCCTTTACTTATTTATTTATTTATTTGAGATGGAGTCTTGCTCTGTCACCCAGGCTGGAGTGCAATGGTATAATCTCAGCTCACTGCAACTGTCGCCTCCTAGGTTCAAGCTATTCTCCTGCCTCAGCCTCCAAGTAGCTGGAATTACAGGTGCTCACCACCACACCCCGCTAATTTTTGTATTTTTAGTAGAGACAGGATTTCACCATGTTGGCCAGGCTGGTCTCAAACTCCTGACCTCAAATGATTCGCCTGCCTTGGCCTCCCAAAGTGCCGGGATTACAGGTGTCAACCACCATGCCTGGCCCGCCTATTTTTAAAAGCAGGTCAACTTTTTCCTTAGCGACTTTTTTGAGTGCGTTACGTACATTCTGAATATGAATTCTTTGTTGAACACATGCATTGCAAATATCTCCCACTCTCTGCCTCGCCTTTGGATGCTCTTAATATTGTCAGTAGACAAACAGAAGTTCTTAAAAGGAGTCAATTTTATCAATTTTAAAAAATAATTAATGTTCTTTGCATACCTTGTAAGAAAATTTTGCTTACCACACAGCCATGAGGATTCTCATGTTACCTTTTAGAAGTTTTATTTTTCACTTTTTACCAAGAGTTATGGAGTTTTATGTTGGGGGTAAGGTGGAGGCTTTAATCTTTTTATCTTCTGCCTTTTCTTTCTCTTAACATGACACAGAGGGAGTCATGTTACACAGGTTGAGTATCCCTTATCCAAAATGTTTGGGAGCACAAGGGTTTCACATTTTGCATTTGGGAATATTTGCATTATAGTCTACTGGTTGAGCATCCCAAATCCAAAAATCCAAAATCTGAAATGCTCCAATGAGTATTTTCTTTTGAGCATCACGCTGGCACTCAAAAGTTTTGAATTTTGAAGCATTTCAGATTTCAGATTTTCAGTTCTGGGATGCTCAACCTATATTATCCTACAAGCCATGCTAATCCATTTTCTGGAAGGTGTTAGCATTACCAATGAGTGAGTGAGTGAGCGAGTGTGTGCATGCACAAAGATGTCCTTTGCAGAATTGTTTACAAAGCTAAAAACCAGGTATCGCCTAACTGTCCATTAATATGAGAATGGTTTTTTAAAAGTTACAGCCATTGTGCGGAATGTCGTTTAGCCATCAAAAGAATGAGAAAAACTTATCTCTCTCTAATTTGCAAAGGCAGCCATAATGCGTTAAGTGAAAAAAGCAGAATACAAGACAATGTGTAGAGAGTGGCATCATTTTTCTTTACAAAACCTATAATAAATTTAATACACTTTTATTTAAATATTTAACAAATATATTATTTGAAATATATTATTGAATTATATTATTGAATATATTATTGAATTATATATATTAAATATATTATTGAAATATAATTAACAAACTAAGATGTAATACACATATGTTTGATATGTAAATACTACATATTTGTATACAACCACAGAAAACTTTAAGCATGAACTCAGGAGGATGTGGCAGGTGGAGAGATTTAGCACTTGTGTATTGCTGAAGTTTGATACAACGAAGGACTTTACTAGGAAAATATAGACATATATCTTACTTTATCCAACTCACCCTCCTCCTTTTCCCCTCCCCAACTCCTGCCATCCCATCCCCAGAAGATGAGTATTTATGTCCTCCTGATAAGTGGTGAAATGTTTCCGTTTGGAATGAATGTTGCATTGTAACAAGCCCCAGAAGCAACAACAGCCAAAGAACAAGCCTTTCCTCCTCCCTCTTCCCTGCCCTCCTCCCCCACAGATTTGCAGACCAGCCTCAAGTCTTACCCCTGGGTTGAGAAACAAGTTTATGTGTTTATGCAGCAAAGCTTGATTCTGCTGGTTGCCTGCGCAGAAATTCTGCAAAAATTCATGAGCCAGCCTCATTATCTCTTGCATCTTGGTATCTTCGGCCTGTGTGGGAGGAGACAGATGAAAGCACTGATTGCTGGGCCAGGAGACCAGCTTCTCCTACACTCAACAACTCCTGCTAATGTGGGAGTCAGGGGGTGTCTGCTGGGGGCCTGCTGTGGGTAAATATTGAGGGGCTGCAATGCTGACCCTGAAAAGAAGCCAGTAACTTGTTTCAGCTCATTGATGAAAAGTGAAGATCTTATTTGGGTGGGAGGGAGCACTGCAGAGTGAAAGCTAATGGAAGGCCTCCACGAGTCCATTGTCTAGCAAGAACTGAAACTTCTGAACCCCCCTATGTCTAAAGACAGGGAGTGGCCAGGCACAGTGGCTGACCTGTGATCCCAGCCCTTTGGGTAGATCACTTGAGAGCAGGAATTTGAGACCATCCTGGCCAACATAGTGAGAACCCCATCTCAAACAAAATAATAATAACAATAAAAATCTTCAAAATAAATAAAAACAGGGACTGACAACAGAACAGGGGCTGACTTCCTCACTGATGCTGAGCAGTCATTTTCCCTCTTGGGTTCACCTTGCTAAGTTGCCCAACCTATTACACGTTAACCTTTGCCAACAGCTAACATGGCAACGTGGAAATCTCCCTATACATTAAAGCAACTGTGCCTGCCGTAACTCCTTTACTTATCAACTCAAGCAGAATTTTTAACCTCAGACTTAGTTTTCCGTCTGCAAAATGGAGATAATACCCTCCCTGGCATTTCACATGGTTAGATTATGTCATTCAAACATTAATAGCATAAACCCAGTATTTGTAAAGAGTTAAATATTCTGTAATAAACCAATTCTATAAAACCTATGGCCATTTTGTCCAATTCTAAAAAGCAAAACATTTAAGAGAGTAAAAACGGAACAAGAATTTCTAAAATGAAAACCATCCTTCATATTCTTACAGCCCACAATAGTCTTCCTAAGTCTTCAGAGCCAACACCTCATTTCAGAGGCAAGAGAAGATAGCAGTTAGGAATGCAGGTCCCCAAACATGACTCTTGTCCCAGATCTCCAACTTCCTGGCTGTGTGACCTGGAGCACATTACTTAACCTCTCAGTGTTGCTGTTTACTCATCCATGAAAAGGAGATTATAAAAGTGCACACTTCATATGATTGTTATGAAGATTAAACGAGAAAAGTCATATGAAGTACTTAGATAGAGATTACTCTGTAAATGTTAGCTATTGGTTCTGGGCTAGACTGAGGTCAGCAAACTTTCTTAAAGGGCAAGGCAGCATATACTTTGGGCTTTGTGGGTACAGAGGGAATATCAAGGACATTATGTAGGTACTTATATGACTATTTTAAAATGTAATAACCACTCTTAGCTGATAAACATTGTTCAAAACAGGTGGTGGACTAGATTTGGCCCATCCCTTAGTTTGCTAAATCCTGGTCGAGAAAAATACCTCTGTGACAAAACACAATGTAGGTGTCAAAAACAAGTCGTAGGAGGAAGGTGAGCTCCCAGCTTTGACAATCAAACCAAAACAGAGGAGAATTTCAAGGGACATTAATAGCAAGACCCAGGACAACATAATGTGGATTACACTCCTCCCTCATTAATGAAGGAGTGGTGAACCTTCTAGTTCTAAGAAATCAGAAGGCTTGGGACAGCCACTGGTGGTTGACAGCAGTAACCGTAAATCATTCCACATGCCTCCAGTCCTTCTATATAAAAGGAATCTGCCGGTGCACAAGTTAAGTGAAGAACATTTGTGGTGTGAAGTGGATTTTTACAAGGCAAGAAAGCCCCAAAGATACGATGTCATGAATACCTGTGGGGGATTCCTCCACTGTTCTTTGGAAATGTGTGCCCATCTAAAAGCAAGTAAGTGTGTGCACATGCACACACACACACACACGATATTCTGACTGTGAGCCAATTCCAACCACATCTGGTCACCTGTAGATTAATCCTGCTCTATGAAGGCATGACTTTCATTCGGGAAACTGATGATATTATGAGATAACACTATGGTCAGCAACTGATCCCCTCACATTCCTTACACCTGGGAAGGTAGATGAGTTTGTCGGTTCTAGTCTAAATGACAGGCAAAGATTGGATGATATGCACACCTGTATCAACTGCAAGTTAGCTAAGCATCATACCTCCAACAGGGACTGAGCTTGGACTTTATTTGTAGCTACTGAAAAGCTGACATGCCCAATTCTGATGATCTCCATGACTGAGGAGGAGGCTCCCTTTGCAGGAAATTTCCTGGAGGTATCAGACACAGGGAAGGCAGCAGTCCCCAGCTCCACAGTGAAGCGGAGCCAGCTTCGCTGCATGTAGCTGTGCCATCCATGCAAGTTACTGAACCCCTCCAGCTGCAGTTCTCTCATCTGAAAAGGGGCTGATAGCACCACCCATCTCATCCATGTGTCTTGAGAATGACATGAGTTAATAATGTATATAAAGGCCTCAGCATAACACCTGGCACCCTGAAAGCACCCAGCAATGAGTCTTTATCCCATGACTCTTCCCCAGCAAATCAGTCTCTCTAGCAGTTAATAGTCAACTCAAGAGACCTGAGTCTGAGCCCTTCACCTCTAAACCTCCCCCAGCCTCAGTCTTCTCATCTGTCAAGTGGGCACAACACAAATACCCTACGAGGTCTTGCAGGCTTGAATGAATGATTTCATAAGTGCCTTGTCAGCCTACATGCATTCGAAGCGCTGTCAGCCTGCTCCTGCCTCCCTAAATCAAATATGTATCAATGGCAAATGCTAATGTGAAAAATTAGAGGCAAAGTACAACTTCCAGCAACAGAAACAAAGACTTAGATCAAAGCATCACCTGCTAAATCCAAATACTTAAGCAGATGTCAGCATCTTAGTGAGGACCTCAAAAGTGGGTATGTCCCATGTTCCCACATGTACTTAATAGCTGGTGGTGCTTAAATTGCTGGAGTCACACTGCAAATGAAACTGAAACACACCAATCCATGGGCAGATATAGCTCTAAGCTCTGACACAGACCAAGGTGTCTCTATCCAATGTGGCTTGGGAGTATGGAGAATAAGTGGACTCTCTTTCTCTATAGAATCTTAAAACTGGGGATGAGGATTATTCACCGGTGATTTTACTTTATTTTTAGGATGCTCTGCTTCATATCAATACCTGAAACTGCTTTGTAGTCACAACAGTCACAGTGGATGCATTTCTTCACCAACAATATACAGAAGTGAAGGGTTTGGGGAAATTCAGGGATCCGCCCCCATCCTGAGAGCAGTTGCTATGCATGAGGCCCCGCTCACCTTCTCGTAGGGAATCTGCAGCAGCTCCAGCACCACGGCGTGCGCACCCATGTTTCGCAGCAGACGCTGCTGCTGCTTCCTACTCTTTCTCACCGAGGCACTCTCTTGAACACAGAGTTTGCTAAGCCGAATCAAAATCTAGTGGAAAGAAATCAGTCTCAGAAAACTAGGAACTGTAACTGGAAAAAGACTTCAGGCGGTGGTGGTGAGCAGGGAGGCAAAAGGGATTATAATGCATTAAAAACCTAAAACGAAATTCCTCCAGTGTATAGTATTTCTGTTGATTCTATCTAGCCAAATCCTAAGACTAGGGGCACGTCTTCCAGAATAAGCAGGGGATTATGGCTTCAACAGCAAGTGGGACAGTTTTAGAGAGACTGCTTCAAATGGGATGACCTGGCATCATCGCTGAGACCCTGGGAAGAGTTTGCTCTGGGGTAAAACACACAAAGCTCCCAGCCTCCCAACTTTGAACCAGCTTATGCAAACATATCTAAAGAACTACAGTTCCCAGTGGGGACACTGTGTGCCAGGCACTTGGATAACTCCCTGATAGTTTTCTCAATTAGTCCTTCCTTCAACTGTAAAGCTTCAGAAATATGTGGCACCTATAAAAGGTTGCCCTTATAAGAGGGGAGGAAGCTGAGGACACAAATAATAAGTAGAAGAGCCAGGTGAGGAGCCCAGATCTGATCCCGAAACCCATGAACTTAACCTCTGAGCTCTACTTCCTCCCTGTTAAACCACATGAATAGAAAAGCTCAAATATGTGTACCTTCAACTTGACTATCACAAACTAAATCTCCTTAGAGAATTCATAAAGAAGGGGAAAAAGGCCGTGGGGGAGGGGCTTACCTCTTGACAACTCTGTAGTTGTAGCTGCTGGTGCTTTCATGCTTTTGTGGCTTATTTCCCTCCTAGGAACCAGAGCGAACACAAGTGTGATTTGTACAGTTCTTGGACTATTGTCAGTTTGTTACAGTTAGCATCAACCTTTCTGAAAGAAAGGGAGTTCTGCACTGTTTGCCAACAGTCATCCTGGGTTTATGCCCCAGTCATCGACCTACTCGCTATGGACTTCCTTGGGAGGGGACAGTGGGCCGGGCCATGGCTAGAGAACAGGTCGATTCCCAAGTGGATCTGTAAAGGAAACCTGGTGCTAATTCACTCATATCCAAGTCTCTTCTACACAGTCCGAGTTGCACAAGAGACACAGCCAAACTTTGATTCATAGTTTATTTCCTAGGCAAACAACTGTTACCTTAGCTACTTAACAAGCAGACCTCTTAAGAATAAATTACATCCTATCAAATTTATACCTAAAACCAGAGGAGGATGCTCACTAGTTTCGAGAAACCCATTCATCTACTTTGGCAGCAAAACTTGTGCTTCGCTCACCTCTGTTTCTTATGTTCGTTTCGCCAGATGCACCATCCATGGTCTCATCGGGGCCCTGCCCTTTGTACACCCAAAGCTCTGACTTTTCCACAATGGACCTCAGTTGATCCAAGTCTTGTTTGATCTGTTTGTAGTTGTCTACATCTTGGCTGGTAACCAGCAGTTGAACCTTAACAAACGCAATCTGTTAGGTGCACACAACAACTTCTTGGACAGACAACACACATGTGGGTGACCTGAGCTACCTGTTTGAAGGCCTGGAGCACCTCCTGCCTCTGGCTGAAATGCCGAAAGAGGAGCTGCAGGGCCCCTGACACCAGGGGTGGGTAGTCATGCATTGTCAGGTGGAGCAAGACACGGAGAAAGGTTCTGCCGCCGTGATCGTCCAAGTCCAGTGGAGTGTTCTCCTCGCTAAAACAGCACAAGGTTGGGGAAAGGCTAAATGAATAACAAATGCCTCCTCTCATACACCTGGGGCACAGATGCACCTAACTCTAGTTAGATTTCTAGCACTATGATCTCCAGTCATGCAATTTCACTTTCCATTAGCTCCTTTAGCAATACAAACTTGCTTCATCTTCAACTATATTGTGAGGTGAGGGAAAAATTAAGATGTCATAATAAAAGATAAGTCAAATTTTAAGGCAAAGTCCCTCCCCTCCCCAAATGACAAGACTAGCATTAGAACTAGATTCTCAACATCTACCTAGAATGTTCTTCTGCTGGGCTCCATCTGTGGTCTGAGAACTGCAAGAGGATGTGTTTCTCCTAAGTTATTAGTTTACGTATTTATTTTTCAGAGATGAGGTCTTGCTATGTTGCCTGGGCTGAATTCAAACTTCTACGCTCAAATGATCCTTTAGCATGCTGAGTAGCTGGGACTATAGGTATGCACCACCATGCCTGACTATATTTAAATATTAATAAGCATAGATTAAATGACAGACTACTCTATAACTGAGCACTGCCAGTCAATTATAGGGTCTGCACCTATTTTGGGTTTAGAGTCCAATGAATGACAAATGGTGTGACCTTCATGGTTGCAGGCTAATAAGAAAACCACAGAGAAGACTTTATAAATACTGTATTCATGCTATGTATTCCAAAAAGGTATGAAGGTTTCATTGCTGTTCAATATGAGGAAAATGCAGGGAGAACTGACTGATCACACAGCACATGGAAGCAGCATTATGCTAAACTCAAAATACCTTGTTTAAGAAAAACATCTTCCATCATAGTACATAATGTTGCTAATTCAAATTTCACAGGTTTCCTATTAAGCACTGAGGTAGACTATAAACATTGGTGGGCCCCAGAAAAGTATTCAAACCCTTATGTAGTCACTCCCACACTGATGCTGAGCTTGGCCATGGGATTTCCTTGAACGATAGGACATTAGCAAATGCAATGCAAGCAGAGACCCAATTAGCACTTACATACTGGTGGCCTGTCCTCTTAGAACATTTGCTCTTAGAATCAGCCACCATGCTGTAAAGAAGCCCTGGCCTTTCAGGCATCTCTGTTACGGTGCCAGAAATGTGAATAATGCAACTTGTATGTGCCAGCACCAGTTACCACCTCACTACAGTATGACAGACCCAACACTGACCACCAGCAGAAGAACCATCCAGCTTAGCCCTAGTCAAGCCACAGAGCTGTGAGAGGTATTAATAGTAAAATGGTGGTTGTTTGAATCCGCAAGTTTTTTGGAGTAGTATGTTATAAAGCAATAATCAAACCAAGTGTGCCAATTATAAGAACTATGTGCATAGGGTGTTCATACCAAGTTTTATACTTGTAGATGTAAGAGTTCCATAATTATAATAATGTCTCAAGACAAAATTGAGCAGTGTGGTATTTTTTAAAGGGGTTCATACATTAAGAATTATGAAAGAACAGATTTTGCTTTATTTGTTGCATAGCCCATAAGGAGCTCAGGGATGAAACTGCAGCCCAGCAGCAGCAGAAGGACATGATCTCACTAATTTCACTCTGTTTTGAGCCTGCTCTCTTTCTACTTTTTCTTTTGATTGTATGTCCTCACTATGTAAAAGTAATCTTGTAATGTTGAGAAATCTCCTTAAATCCTTTCTGTCCTAGGTGGGACTCTCTCTCTCTCTAACACATCACACACACACACACACACACACACACACACACACATCTCTTACTTCTGTCCTAGGCAGGGGACAAACAGACACACACACACACACACACACACACACACACACTTACTTCTGTCCTAGGCAGGGGACAAACAGACACACACACAGTCTCTCTCTCTCTCTCTCTGTCTCTTCCTCTCTCTCTCTCCCGCACTCCCAATCAAGCCAACAAAGATAACTCTGACTTGAATACTAACAGATCCTAAGATAGCACCAAAACAAGCTAACCCCAGAGATGAAATATTTACTAACATAGTAAAGGGAAGGCCTTTGAGAGCTCTGGAAGAGCAGCCTTCCCAACTGCAGAACCACCTACGAACAGTAACTGAAAATATACTTTCCTTCCTCCAAAGATGCCTTCTGCTTGCTCTTCAATGTGTTCAAAGTCAAGAGCACCTGAAAAGTTAGAGCATATCACTTCAGATGCAGGGAAGTGTGCAAACATGCTGCTAGTGAATTCATCCATAAGTTTTGCAGGGGTAAAGCTGTTGAGTTAACCCCAGATCTTCCAAAATATGATATTGCAAAGCTATGGAGAGTGACTAACCCAGATAATGCTACCCCTATATTTCACATTCCTGCCTTCTCCTCCCTCACTGCATGGTCCCCTGCTAAAGAACAGAGATTATCTCATTCATGGAAGCTTGGGCTTGGTAGATGGGATTATTTCTACCACTACCCTCTCCCTTCATCACTATTTACTGGGCAGGGAAAAACTTCCAACATGAGTAAAAGTTGCTAGGGGACAAGAAGTCTCTTGGAGAGTCGTTACTGTTTTTATTTTGGGTTTTTTGGGGAAGATGGGTGACCACAATGCTGGAAACCTCAGTTGTCTCATGACTAAGATACTCCAAGACGGAGGGAAACAAGATCTAACCCAGAAGGCATCTAGGCTCTATCAATTATTCCCCTGCTCAAAAAGAGTAAGTGCCAGGATGGTGCCCTGGAGCAATAATCCTCAAAAACATTTTGACCCTTTTTCTAGAAGATACTGTTTGCTCTCCCTATTTTCCTCAGAGCCAGGTCCCATTCCACGGCTGAAATTCCATTCTGAATCACTAACCTGGTACGTTACTTGGCCCTTCTTGGCTGCTGTTTCCGGAGGATGTCTCTGAAGTCTGGGAATTGCTTTCATCAAACTCTCGCTTAAATATACACAGGAGGCAGGAGATCCTATAATCCAACCTCACATTCAAAATAAACTGAAGATTCAAGTGGAAATGGAAACAGATTGGTTACATTAACATACCACCTTGACTCTGCCAAGCCACCACACACTGGCAGGGCCTGGTATCAGCTGCATCAATCACCTTAAGCACTAAGTGAGCCAAATATTCGGCTTAGATTTCAACAGTCATTTTAACAACAGCAGACTTTAATGAGGAATATGAAGTCTGCCCATAGCACCTTAGCCTTTAGTGTAAACTTCAGCCTCCTGGAAATTAATTTAACAATTGGAACGCTAAATCACTCACTCCTGGCTCCATAATGGAGTCTATAAAACATGACTCCGTTTCAGTCAGTATTGAATGCCAGCTCTGGGCCTAACAATGAGAAGAGTGAAATTGCCTGCTTTGGATTTAAGAGAATTAACAAAAAAAAATTTGTTTACACTATGGAAAATTAGCTTGGTTCCTATTTCCTATTTCTGGCTGTTTCCTACAAGCCCTTGGACACCCTCTTCTTTTGCCTCCTGCATTCCTTCACCCTCTGTTCTAACACAGGGTCACTTTTCCCAGGACTGCTGCTAGAACCAAAAGAAAGATGGAGCCACTGACGTTATGTAGGGATCTCACTCACATTCTTCCTTTTCTCCCCTTGTCTCTCCTTAGCCCTCCCAGAAACGTCTCCCAGTCCGAGGGCCATCCCCCTCTTCCAGGGGGGAGACAGATCTCTGGCCTGTCCCCATGCTCTTGGTGTACGTGGCCCTACTGACTGTGGGACATCCCATTTGCTATTCTCCCAGGGCCTCAAACTCAGTGTTGTACAAAAGTAACTGTGATGGTCAACTCTAGATGCCAACTTGACTGAGTTCAAGGATGCCTAGATAGCTGGTACAACCTTATTTCTCTATGAGGAGGTTTCCAGAACAGACTGGCATTTGCATCAGTGAAATGGGTAAAGAAGATTCACTCTCACCCAGTGTGAGTCAGCACCATGCAATCCACGGAGGGCCTGGATAGAGCAAACAGGTGGAGGAAGACCAAATCCACCTGTTCTAGAGCTGGGACACGCATCTTCTCCTGCCCACGAGAGCTCCAGGTTCTTGGGCCTTTGGCCTCAGGCTGAGAGTTACACCTTCAGCTCCCCTGGTTCTCAGCCTTGGGATTCAGGCTGAATCACACCACTGGCTTTCCTGGGACACAGCTGTGAATTGCAGACTCAGGGACTTCTCCGCCTCCATAACTGCATGAGGCCAATTCCCATAATAAACCCCCTCTTGTCTATCTATATGTACCCTATTAGATCTGTTTCTCTGGAGAGCCCTAATGCACTAACACTGTCAGTCTTGCCTTCATTGACTTTTCCACCTGGGTTTCCTCAACCTCAGTCAATTGCCTGATCATCAGCGCCTGCTTCCTGGACACATCTAATCAGAGACTAACTCCTGGTGGTTAGCCATCTACCACTTCTCACAGGGTTCTCCCCTACTGCCGTTTCTCCCTGCTCAAGGCCTCATTATCTCCTGCCTGTTCCATTTACAGAACCAAATTTACCAAATCCACCTCCTAACCACTTGTTCTTATGTTAGCCTCCTGCTTGAGACTTTCAAAGGCTCAACACAGAATAGGTCTTAGCACTTTAGACATCCAAAGCTCTGTGGAGTGTGGCTTGCTCCTCGTTTCCAACCCACTTCTGACAACTCCCCCTCAGCACACTCTATGTCCCTACCCAGAAGAACGGCCCAGGGCCATGCATCCCATGGCACTCAGCTTCAAGCTACTCCATCCACCTGAGAATGAGCACTTGTTTCTCCATGTAAAAGCCCATCCACCTTAAAGGCTCAGATGAAACCCTACCTCCTCCATCAACCATTCTCTGATCTTCACCAGGTGGAGTCATGTGACCCACCCACCCCCACCCCCAGCCTCTGTCTCAGGAGAACTTTCTGGTGGTCTTATTTCCACATCCACACAGCTTCATCATACCTTACTCTCCCATCAGACTATAAACCCCTTGTGGATGGAGCCCCTGCTCAAATCATTTTTGCATTCCTCACAGTACACGTGGTAAGGGGTCAAAAAGCATCTGTGGAAAGAATGACTCAACTGACCAATCCTTCTCAGGTCGCCACAGTTAGCGGACCTTAAGATGTGACCAGGTTTTGCAGCGTGTCGTTTCTGATAAACGTCCACGACACCACCTTGGGACACAGGTGCCACGGCCTGCAAATTTCATATGCATATTTTACCTCAACATAAGAATACTGAAAAAATTAAAAATAACTTTTATTTTAAAATATAATTTGAAAAAAGGAATCTTTCTCTACTGTTGGTCAGGCATAAATTCAGTAAGGTTTCTCCTTTACAGAAGCTGTCTTTATTGTCCTAATTACATGACTTTTAGACAACCCCATTGATACTTTCAAAGCATTGGTAAAACGTGATTTCAGACTAAAAAAGCATCCGCAAGTCTTAAACATTTATAAATTTCTACTACATCTGCTGGGGTTGAGACCAGGCAACATGGGATCAAACAGGAAGCTGCTAACATGATCTTTCCATTAAGGAGCAGATGATTTTGTTGATGATACAAGTTACCCACACGGCACAGAAAGAGGAAGGCATGGGTTGCTGAGAGGTTCAAACAAAGCTATAGAGAGGCTTGGGAGGGTTTCATGCCTAGGACTAAGCCTTCCCTATATACTGGATCCCACCCCCCACTTGCCTACATAAGGACTTTGCTCTTACAACTATTCTCTGCCTATACAGCAACAAGATCTCCCTATATACATGATCACTCCTGTTCACCATACAAGCTTGTTATAATCTACTCACTTAAAAAATATTACAACAAAAACCTTCTAGTTACCAACAACCACTCTCTGCCCATGTCCTCAGTTCTTTGTGCATCTTTACAGGCAATCTGTCCAAGGAGTTACATATGTTTACTCTCCGGCTTCATCTTCTCCCACTCCCTCTTGAACCTCACCTGTTCCCAAACGTGCCCTCCTCACCACAGAGTCTTTGCATTTGCTGTTCCCTCTGCCTTAGGTACTGTTTTCCTAGATAACCACATGGCTAGCTCCTCACTTCACTCAGGTGTGTGATCACGTCACTGTATGGAGAGGCCTTCTCTGAAAACCTTATCAAACACAATATCCCCAGCCCCCTGTCCCCAGTGTCTCCAAACCATCCTGACTCACCTTTACATTTTAACATCTTAGAACTTATTCTTAATATACATGCCCATGCCTTCTATCAAAATGTAAGTTCTACAGAAGCAGGAATTTCATCTATTTTGTTCATTGCTGGATCCCCCCCAGTGCTTAAGGGGACTTGGCAACTTGGCCCAGAGTTGGTCTCAATAAATATTTATTGACTGAATGGAAAAGGGAAGAAGGAAGGGAGGCTTTGGAAAGTTGATGGAACCTTGAACCAACTTATGATCAATAAGCAGGGATGCAGTTACATGGAGATGCACAGGTAAGTGAATTCTATGCAGAGGGTTGGCATGGAGGCCAGTGACCATGGAAAGCTAAGATAACAACAGCAAGTCGTGGCATGGCTGGAGGGACAAGGCCATGTTGGGAGGGTAGGAGATGGCAGTAAAGGGATTAAGAGGAGCCAGCTCATGAATGACATGGAGGGATGAGCTACGAATTTGCCCCCATTTTCTTCCCAGAAAGCCTTGGGCTCCATCAGAACAGAGACTGGATCTGAATGGTGCCCCTGTGACATACCCTCCCTGCCCCAGCTCCAGCTGGTGGATACCTGGAGGATCTCAATGATCTTCAGCTTGGTGTCCATGACCATAATGTCCTCCTTCTCAGGCTCTGCCTGTTTCACATTGCCTTCAGGGGCAGCAGCCATGGGAGTCATGGGCAAAAAGCCTCCTCCCCGGAGCACCACCTGGGTCATCAGCTCTCCCACACCATGAATAGACCTCATCACGTTACTGCCTAGGAAAGGTCAGGACAGACCACGGTCACAACATATCTAGAGAACACTCAGAGGCGTCTGTCAAGGGGCAGGAGCAGGGGGCAGGGGCTCTTTGAGACAAATTATTTAACATATCCCTATTCCAACATAATCTCAGGGCCCTGGGAACCTGGAAAGGTAAATACACATAAAAAATCTGGGCTTCTGGGAGCAATAAAAGATCGTGGGCTTCAAATCCCCAGAGGGGCATTTCTGTGTATTAACTCACCCATCAATTTTTACTTTATTTTTCAAAATTTTCTTTAGAGGCAGGATCTTGCTCTGTCACCCAGGCTGGAGTGTAGTGACACAATGATGGTGCACTGCAGCCTCAAACTTCTGGGCTCGAGCAATCTTCCTCCCTCAACCTTTCAAGTAGCTAGGACTACAGGCATGCACCACTACACCCAGCTAAAAAATTTTTTTTTTTTTTTTTTGGTAGGGATAGTTCTTGCTATATTGCCCAGGCTGGTCTCAAACCCCTGGCCTCAAGCAATCCTCCTGCTTGAGCCTCCCAAAGTGCTGGGACTACAGGTACGTAACACTGTGCCCTGCCCAAATTTTACTGAGCACCAACTATGTGCTTGTTGTGAGCACAGAACCAGGTATATAAAAGTTAACAAGGCACAAATCCTGATGCTGCTTGACCTTAGGTGCATCTATTACCTCTGAGGCTCCATTTCCTCATCTATAAAATGGAAATAAAGGAGCTTAACAAAAGAACTAAATGGCATAATGTATGCAACATTACTTAGCACAAGACCTAGCAAACAGAGATAAGTCTGTGTATTTTTTCCTGTTCTAGCTGCAGAAGACCAGTTAACAGCAACTGATACATGATACCAAGTATCTGCCTACTCTGAT
Organism: Ateles fusciceps; assembly: GCA_036589455.1. Taxonomy (NCBI): domain Eukaryota; kingdom Metazoa; phylum Chordata; class Mammalia; order Primates; family Atelidae; genus Ateles; species Ateles fusciceps. The sequence continues at coordinate 4,347,372 of JAZHEH010000299.1, forward strand.
ACTAAAACAGAGGGGAGAAATAAACACGCAAAGGCAGATTGTCCTACTCACAAACTGGAAATAGCTACCAAGATATAAGCTTGGATTTTCTTATATCCTAAACACATATTATTATCCAGGGCCTCATGAATGTCAAGAATGATGACAGGACATGTATTTGTTATATAAACATTCAAAATGTTAGGTAACTTTCAAATTGTTCAACAAAATACACACACGACTCACACATAAATACAAAGTAAAGACAGCAAAATGTGAATAATCGTTGACTCAAAGTCATGGGTACATGGGACTCCATCACACTGTTCTTTCAGCTTTTCATTACACAGTATTTGAAAATGTTCACGATGAAAAGATGGGAAGGAATGAACAAAGAAAGGACATGGCGTCACACATGGGGTATGACATGAGCGTAACAGGAAAGGCTGGGAGGGCATCTCTCAGATGTACGGGCACCCTCAGATACTCACTCTTCAGCTTCTCCACATCATTGTTACCTTTATTCTCTTCTCCTTTCGCCATCTTGCTAATGGGGAAGATTGTTGTCACATGTACACAGTCCAATATGGCCAGGAGGATCTTAGTTAATCGTAGAAGGTCAGAGAAGTTGTAGAAACCAAAGTATATGAGATTCCTAGCTAAATTTACGACCTATTGTATAAAAAAAAAAAAAGAAGAAGAATAAGATGGTGTTACATAAACTGCATTCCCTTCAGTTCCATTTGATGGTGACGAGTTTAGAAAGTACAGACTTGGACCTTCCTTACGGTAAGAGAAGGCATGTATTTTGCTTGCACTTTCTGATAAAACTTCACTATGTTTCATAAGGAGGAAAAGTTAGAAAGGGAAAGCTACCGATCTGCTCTGATGACTAATTAAAAAAAAAAAGACCTCATCATTTGCTCTGCACAGCTTCCCAAGGATAATATTAATACCAGGCAAGCAGACTTATTCCCAGCAAGGACACAGTCAACAACACTGCAATCCTCAGAAATACCACTCTTAAAAGGCAAAAGCAGTCTCAGAAACGTTGTTAACTCAGAAGTAACAAGAATTTATGTTCTTCGAATGATGAATCTATGGCAGATCCCAAGCACAGTGTTTCTCTCTTGTCATTTTTAATACGAAGTGATGTTCTATCATTTTACGTGGTTCAGTTCACCTCGCCTATTTCTTCTAAGAACATAACAACTATTAAGTCACATGATCGGTATCCATTTTATTTTATTCGGGAACAAAACCCAGCTGAATTCCTTTCCATTACAAAACCAGAGCATCATGATCAAAATCACCACCTAATCAAATAGTTTCTATTTGCCCCACAGAAAAATTACCAAAGAGAGGCAAAAAATACACATAGATCATTTCATCATGAGTTACCTCAAACGTAAGCTTATTCTTCTCCTTATCAGAGAAAGGGAACCTCTGACAAACCACATCTCTTAAATATTCCTCCACAAAATCCATGGTCTGAGCAAATCTCTCCTTAATTTCATCTTTGGAAGCTCCACTACTATCATAGCTGAAAAGAAAGGAGAAAGAAAGTAAACAAAATTTCAAGTTATTCCCAGTGAGGTCTTCCTGGGTCACTCAGCTTCCAAAGTCAACATCCCCTAACCCTTTGTATCCTTTGACCCTAATTTATTTCTTTCCTCCTTAGCACATATCACCAACTATATTTTTGAGTCATTTATCTTGTTTATTGTCTGTCTTCCCCCCAATAGCATAGAGATTGCTTTCTAGTTTGCTCACTGATCTATTTTTTGAGCTTGGCACATAGTACACACTTAAATATTTGCAGAATGAAAGAGGAGATAAATGAGATATAAAAAACTTAATCATGCCATCTTTTACATTTCTGAGGGGAAAAAAATTTGCCATCCACTAATTTTATTTTAAGCTTAAAGAAAAATAACAGCCAGGCAGTGTTTCATGCCTGTAATCCCAGCACTTTCGGAGGCCGAGGCGGGCGGATCATGAGGTCAAGAGATCGAGACCATCCTGGACAACATGGTGAAACCCCGTCTCTACTAAAAATACAAATATTAGCTGGGCATGGTAGCACATGCCTGTAGTCCCAGCTACTCAGGAGACTGAGGTAGGAGAATTGCTTGAACCCGGGAGGCAGAGGTTGCAGTGAGCCGAGATCGCGTCACTGCACCCCAGCCTGGTGCCTGGCAACAGAGCAAGACTCTGCCTCAAAAAAAAAAAAAAAAAAAGAAGAAAAAAGAAAAATAACATTTAATCTTTCTTCTGACGTCACGACACCATGTGGGGTTATCTACTGCTGCACAGAACAATGTAAAGCAGGGTTTTCGGGTGCCAGGCTCACTCGTCAATAGCGATCTCTGAAGGAATCTCTGACCAAAGGCGGGCATATTTCACAGGAGTGACTTGTTCCTGGGGATCTCGGTCCACGTGCATGTGAAGCATGAGGCGGCAGAAGGATGCCCTGAGGTCGTAGGGCAGGTTCTCATCAGACATGCAGCGGAGAATGAGATCGACATCCAGCTGGCCTGAGATTTCATTGATGGCCAGGTATTGGCGGTCCAGACACATCCTCGCAAGAGGTTGAGCTGATACCTAGAGGAAAGAACAGGGGTACACAGCTTATGCTCCAGAAATCATTCGGGATGAATGCAGGGTCATCCAGGCAGCCCTGACTTTCATGGGAGTGACATTTGGCCAACTAAACTCATACATCAACACCCCTAAATTGCTCTTGTACACCAGGATTTTGGCTGTGGTACCAAGCAGATAAAAGAACTGTTCAAGTCTGTGCAACAGAGTGTGGGCTGATAGCCAACAAGAACACTGTGTCTGTCCAGCTGTGTTGGAGCAATTATTTGACGACCTTATTCCGTTAGGTCCTTGTTTATTTTGTAAAATAAATGGGGGGGAATGGTAAGCCGTAAGATGGTTATCTATTTCTATTCCTCCAGCTGTGCTTTATACAGTAAAGACCATATAGGAAATGTTAAAGATATCACATATATTAAGCCTATTTAGAAATGTGATAACATTATAAAGAATTTATATCATGTAAGTCACTCTAATTCCTACACATGTAAAAAAAACATTTCATGTACAAAAGTAGGAGACTCCTCACCTTTCATCTTCATTCAATGGCAAGTGAATGTTGTTAACCAGAATTTGACCAATTAAGGCACTCTTTCTCCTTCACTTGGGAGAAGATTCATGAAACATTAAAGGAGTAAACATACTTGAAATGTGAAATAACAAGAAACTCACAGGCTTTCAAACTAACAAACACTGCCTGATGAATTTAAAACCTTGGCCGAGTGCAGTGGCTCATGCCTGTAATCCAGCACTTTCGGAGGCCAAGGCGGGCAGATCATGAGGTCAAGAGTTCGACATCAGCCTGACCAACATGGTGAAACCCTGTCTCTACTAAAAATTCAAAAATTAGCCGGGCGTGGTGGTGTGCGCCTGTAATCCTAGCTACTCAGGAGGCTGAGGCAGGAGCATCGCTTGATCCTGGGAGATGGAGGTTGCAGTGAGCAGAAATCCAGCCTGGTGACAGAGTGAGTCTCTGTCTCAAAAAATAAAAAATAAAAACCCTATGTATTTCTAATAGCCATGATCTGAAGATATTCTCAGCTTCACTGGATGTCAGGGAAATGCAGGTTTAGACATGATTCTATTTCACACTCATAAAATTACCAAAAATTAAAAAGCATCGCGATATGCAAGGTTAGTGAAGATATGAAGAAACAAAAGTTGTCATCTACAACTGGTGGGAATGTACACTGAAACATCCAATTTACAGCTGCTTAGTAAAGCTTAAAATATGAATATTCTCTAAGCCCAACTCCCAGTGCAGAATGGAAATTCATACATATACTCAGAGAAATTTGAATGAAGAGGTTTCTTGACATGAAGAATGGTGGCATGTGATCAAATACCAAACAGTGATGAAAATGTGATAAATCAATAAAATAGAATATCATTTAGCAGCCCAAATTAAAGAAATGGATCAACCTCTATTAACAAAGATATGCTTCAGTCCCATACTGAATAAATAAGGCAAGTTTTAGAATGGTATTTGGAGTACAGTACCATTTATGTAACATTTTAAGTACAGATAAAATACTACATATGATGTATAGATGCATACAAGTGTAGCACACAGAGAATGTAGACAGGATGCACACATCACACATGAATGAAAGAAGAGAATACAGGAGGCAAGAAAAGGCATTTTATCTGCAAAGTTTTATTTATTTTATTAAAAAATAATAAAAGCCTTGCTTGATCTTCCCTTTCCTTTTTTTTAAAAGTATTTATTGGTTCACTTCCCTTCTTCTTCCCCTTCCCTTCCCTTCAGGTGGCACGGCTGGCAGGTCTCAGAGCAGGAGCCAAGGAAACACTGGGGACCGAGTAGGTGGCTGGCAGAGGTGAGACTGGTTGACACACAGGGGAATGGGGCAGACAGGTAAACATATGGGAATCACGGCAGTTGGAGGGGAGTTATTAAATGGAAAAGATGAAGGCTAAAATAAACCCCACGGTGTTGGAATGGAATTGGAAGTATTAGTGTAAGCACATGATTTTTATTATTTATTTGTGTAGATACAGAAATAAGCAGATATGTGGATGAATATGTAAGTATAGTATACACACACACACACACACGTATCTACCTCTCTCTATAAACATTTGGTGATATTGGCACTATCACATTTATTTTGCTGATAAAGAAATTAGAGCATAAAATCAAACTTGACCAATGTCAAAAACCTGCTAAGTGGAGAGGTCAGGATTTGACCCCCACAGCCGGCCTCTTACCTACCTACCGCCGTATCTATGGGCTATGCTGCTTAAGGACAAACTGTCACCAGGGGCTGATGCGAGCACTCATCCTTCTTGGGACCCAGCCACACCCAGATGCCAACTGACTGCAATCTTACACTCTAAACTCCTAAAATACACATCTGGCTTTTTTCTAGACAATCTTACAAGATGACACCTTGTGATTCCTTAAAGTAAACAACAAATGAACAACAAATTCCTAAGTGCCACTGTTTTGGGGCACCCCAATCCGAGCCCCACACGTGTCCCCCACACCTGTAGTAGCTGAGAACGTCCCGGTCCTCCTTCTGGCCTTCTTTAGCGTCCTGCGCCAACTCCCTCACACTCTTGCTGCGAATCTCTTTGTTGCTGTCCCTCCAAAACAGCCACACCTCTTCCTCATCTTCTCCCGCCTCCAGAGCATTCTCTCCAGTGGAAGAAACACCTTCAAACTCAAAACGAGAAAGAACCAACCTAGAAAACAAGAGGAGGAGGGTAAAGTTACTATTTTATTAAATACATTGAGATCTAGCTTCACTTTCAGCGTAAAGACATACCGAGAGCCCCTTTGTTTTGTATTTCGCCCAAGGGCAGAGCCGCAGAGAGCCTGACATTAACGTCTTCACTACACTATACCCCAGTGGTTCTCCACTTTGGTGCTACTGCCCGCTGTGGACATTAGGCAACGTCTCTGGACAGGTTTTTGGTTGTCACAAGTGAAATGGAGAGGGGCTACTGGCATCTCAGTGAGTAGCGGCCAGGGATGCTGCTGAACATTTTACAGTACCTGGGACAGCCCCACAACAAAGAATTACCCAGCCCAAAATGTGAAAACACCTGAACTGAAAAACCCTGCATTCGCCCAAGCCCAAAACTGAGTTATAAGGAGAATCAAAGAAGTATCACTGGCTCAGGAAATAATTTAGTTTTTTTTTTTAAAAATTAGCCATATTACTGACACTGTACTTGTCAGGAAAACTGCTCCTTTGCCAAAAATGAATTACTACTGTTAACAAAAATTCTGCAGACCAATAAACCCTTTCTGAACAGTAATAATTTAAAACTCCTCCCAACACTGACTTAATCTTAACAGTGAATATTAATTATGTCATTTGAGATTTTAAATTGATGATTATACTTAAAAGAGCTTTAAACTCTTCAAATGTAACTGTGTAAAATGCTCCTTGGTGAGTTTACATGACTTTTAAACTTGTATCCAAAGTAAGTGACACCACTGTGCAGAGGAGGCCACATCGAAATCAAATTCAGTAATTCTCCCAATCAAGACTTCTCCAATAGGAAGATCGAATGCTAGCCTCACTTTAGATAAACTCAAAAAATGACAGGACTGGGTTTTATTCCTCATGAACGCCAACACTGACTGAATGACATGTTTTCCATCTAAACCCCAGCTCCCCACTCACTTGGTCTCAATCAGGATGTCAGCGTTGGTGGGATTCAGCACAGCTTTACATATCAGTTCCTGGGTCACTGGAATTGATTTGTTCATGGAGACACAGAGGTCGGAGAGGTAATCTAAGAATCTATCCAGAAACAGAAACAAAACATTTTCTGTAGACAGAGCAGAGGTTAGGCTCTTGGAGTCCAACTCTTTCTTAAGTGCACAGGTACAACACACCTTAACCAAGACAAGTCAGCGGCATTCTAGGTCTCCATGTAGTGTTTATGGCACCCCTAGAAACCCACATGTCAGAAAGAAGGAAGAGGAAGCAAGGAGGAAAGACAGTAGTGGCTGTGGTCAAGGAAGAGGTGACGAAGTAAAGATGAGAAGAAGGAACAAGACAAGAAAGAAGCTGACGTAAGGAAGGGGTGGTGGAGACACAGGGGCACCACAGTGATGAGAGGCAATGCCCTGATGTTTGGCTACCGTTGTTGGAAGCCCAGTTAGGATCTTATTAGTGGAGTTCTGATATGAAGCGTTATTTGGAGAAATTACTTAATTTCACTGTGCTCATCTACAGAAAAGAATAATGTGCCACTTCTGAGGGGTGTCTTGAGGATTAAATGAGATAATTCATGAAAAGTGCTTCCTTTGCTCACTACCTGGCCTGTGAGCAGACTCCAGAAAATGCGGGTTACTTTCATGGATGGTGTTTTTATAGCAACTGCGTCCGCCCTCCATTGTGATCATCTGTGACACCCACACCGTAAATTGCTTCCCACTTCAACTGAAAAGGCAGGTCTTAATTAGAAGGTTAAGAAAAGGGGAAAGAAATGGGAGGAAGGTGGAGGGAAGAGTGGCAGATCTGTGTGAATGAGATACAATCAATATAATTCACTAATCTATAATAAAAATGCTCAACCAACAACTGAACTTGCAAGACTCTTACTGATTATATTGAGGTGGGGGAGTGTTTAACTGATAATCAAGAGGTGCTAAAGAATGAATGAGGCTGGGCGTGGTGGCTCATGCCTGTAATCCCAGCACTTTGGGAGGCCAAGGTGGGAGTATCATGAGGTCAGGAGTTCGAGACCAACCTGGCCAATATGGTGAAACCCCATCTTTACTAAAAATACAAAAATTCCCCAGGCATGGTTGCGTGCGCCTGTAGTCCCAGCTACTCGGGAAGCTGATGCAGAGGAATTCCTTGAACCCAGGAGGCAGAGGTTGCAGTAAGCTGAGATAGTGCCACTGCACTCCAGCCAGGGCAACAGAGTGAGACTCCATCTCAAAAAAAAAAAAAAAAAAAAAAAAAGTAAATGAAAAGGTGAGATCCAGTCATTTGCAACAACATGGCTGGAACTGGAAGTCATTACGCTAAGTGAAATAAGCCAAGCACAGGAAGACAGACATCATATATTCTCACTTATTTGTGGGATCTAAAAATCAAAACAATTGAACTCAAGAACATAGAGTAGAAGGATGGTTACCAGAGGCTGGAAAGGACAGTGGGAGGGCAGGGAGGAGGTGGGGATGGTTAATGGGTACAAAAAAAAATAGAAAGAATGAATAAGACCTACTGTTTGACAGTAAATCAGGTAACCACAGTCAATAATTGTGCATTTTAAAATAACTAAAAGAATAGAACTGGATTATCTGTAACACAAAGAATCAATGTTTGAGGGGATGAATACCCCATTCTCTACAAGGTGATTATTACACATGCATGTCTATATCAAAACATCTCATGTACCTCATAAATACATATACCTACTATATACCCAAAAAAATTAAAAATTTAAATTAACATTTTTTAAAAAGTGAATGAGTGGCCAACAATTGTCATTTACTGTGCATCTACTAAGTGCCATCCACGTCACATGCATTTATTGTCATTCAATTTTCGTAACTACCCATTTAGCAGATGAGGAAATTAAAGGTCAGGAAAAAAGCCAAGCTCACCAAGGTGGTACACATTAGAACTAGGAATGCACCCCCCCAGGTCTCATTTTAACACTGTGTTCTTGCCACTACTCATCAAAGAACCTCTCGAGACCTAGCTCATCAAAACTTGTCACTAGCAGCCCAAGGAAGCACAGTAAAAAGCATCAGCTAAGTCCCTGCATCTTAAAGGCACAGACACCACGCCCCATTGACCCCATTCCTGCCTCACCTGGGCTCCCTGTTCTTCGCACCAGGCTGACAAATGTGTCAATCTCTGCAGCCGTAATGTGTTTCTCTAGGAGTTTCCGATTATTGTGGAGCAGGGCAGTGATAGTGTCTTCGGCCAACACATCATAGCCAATCTGCTTCTGCATGAAGCCAAACTGCTTGGCTATATACTCCTTTATAGGGAGAGAAAAGAGAGGTCAGCAGAAAGGATAAATGACAACATGGTAAAATTTAAAAAAAGGAAAGCAGCAACATTTCCTGATGAGAACTACTGCTCATAAGAGAAATTACAGTATAAGGGAATCTCCAACTTTCTCTCCTAGGGCAACAGCTGCAAACTCCTTCACATCCTTTATTTTACTAAGCTTGCCACACAAATATAATTAAGCAAAATAGCCTGTATTTACATGTGGATATTTTATTAAGTACACAGCATAAATTTTAATCTAGTGATTTATTTTTCAAAATGGTCAAAAGCTGGTTTTCACTTCTGAATGTATTCTTAATTCAAGAGGACTTCACTGTGCCTCCATTCATCTGTGCTGCTAAATAAATACAGATAAAGCCTACCTGGATATCTGGAACAATGTTACCCCATAAATGTTTCCTTTATCTGGGGTAAAATTACTTTTTTAAAGTCAATGGGTAGCATAAGAAGGTCAAGAATACCTAAGAAAATCCACCATATGTATGGAACTCAGGAATACATCTCTGGTTTCTCTCTTTCAGGGCATCAGGTATCATATTCCATAGAAATACTTGTAAACTCAAGGAAATCTCTTAAAAATACCTGTTTGTTTCTATTCAAAGATACTTCCCTGGCCAAGACTGCTTGCTCAAAGCTCAAGTGGCCCTTGAAACTTGCTTTAATTTTTTTCCCATTAATTCCTAAATCCTGAAAACTATTTAGGATTAATATAATGAAAGCAGGCTATGTTTTTCAGCCTATACTCTATAAGGATGCATTGTTTAGGAACTCATCATCTGTCAACTGGCAAAGGATTCATAAACAGCTAAGCAAATATGTCTAATCCAGCAATTCCAAGACAGAAAACTCTGTTTCCTCATATACAAGTGAAGTGTCTTGACACACCCCACAGACCCAGAGGTATCCTCATCTGAAGATGGGAGAAAGGAACAGAATACAATCTCTCTGGCTATTGGATTACGGTGTCAGTGCACTGAAGGTGGATTTAAAGCAATCACAGCTTGTTCCACTTCAAAAAAAGCACTATTCGAGATCAACACTATCTTTATGATGACACAACAAAAACCTTTAACTACAAAGAAAAAAGTCTGAAAGTCCAGATACGGTGGCATTCAAAACCTTAAAAACAAAAGCCTTTTGCACCAAAAGGCAGAGATAGTTCACACAAAATGGTAAGAGTCAAGGTTATAATAAACATCATTTTGTATGCCTCTGGTACTTCACATGGTGCAAATTTTCTAACCCTCAGCACTGCTGACATTTTAGGCAGGATAATTCTTTGTTGTGGCGGGATGTCCTGGGCACTGCCGGGGGTCTGAGTGCATCCCTGGCCTCCCCCTCACTAGATGCCAGTAGCACCACCAAGTTGTAAAACTCAAAAGAGTCTTCACACATTGCCAAATATTCTTTGGAGGAAAAAATTACCCCCAGTTAAGAACTAATGACGTAGCAATACAGTTCTCAGGTTCCCTTAGAATCTCAAGGTTGTTTAGAGACCACAAAGAGGTTAGAACATTTATTTCATAAAAGACTATACATTGTCTGTGTGTGTATATATATATAAATACACATATACTATGTAAAATATAACTATGTATAAAGTATATCTATAAATGATCACTTAGAATGTCATAAAACATGAGCCAAAAACAAAATAAAAATCATATTTCTAGAAAGAGACGGAGGATTTTCAAGGCGCCAGGAAGAAAAGACTCCGCTGTATCTTTAATATAAACACATGGCATCATTTCACCCCTAAGCCCTAAGGGAATATGCCATAAAAAATTCTATAAATGTAAAACCAACTCTAAAACCAGAAATCTCATAGAAAGGTGTCTGCAGAAGAGAATTCTCCAGTACATTTCTTAACGATTCTGTAATAATATTCTTCCTGGGCTTGCAAACAATCTGTGTTTCCTTCCCAAGAGCAAGCTTAACAATGAACTATTGTCTATCCATTCTACAAATAGATACGTGACACTAAAAACTCATGAGGAAAGTACATAAACTTCAGGGAGGAAACCGACCACATCCCATCAATGCTTAACCCCAACCTGGTTCTTCCTGTAGTCTTGCTGCGAGTGTCTCAGCACCCTGTAGCAGAGCCGGCAGATGTGTCTGAATGGAGCGTGCCGCTGGTCCCCGAGCTCCTCCAGCCGAAGCATCGGGCCATCACCGCAGTCTGTGAATGGGGCTTGTAACAACTTGAAGATCTGTTTGTGAAAACGAAAAGCAAAAAGGACCATCACTTAGGGCTCCAACGCTAACCCTCTGTTTGGAAGTCATGCAAGCTCAAGGGTGGCTGGATTACACCAGAAAGTTTCTCTCTTCAAGCAAATCCATAACCTGAACACTGCATTCAGTCCATCCACTGAGATGGGGGACTTGCTGAATTTAGTCCACCTGGACTTCACTGGTCCTCATATACCTAACAGCACAGTGTTTAGAGCAAAGTAGTTAAGAACAGAGAAAACGGAATCAGCAGATTCTAGGTGGATACACACACCTTTACTACTTACTAGTACTACAATCACAGTCAGAGTAAACCTCCATTTCCTTACCAGCAAAATGGAAACAACAATACCTATATCACAAAGGTGTAGTAAGGATGAAAGTGGGTAATTTTAAGTCACACTAGTGCCCAGCAGAGGTAATCAGTGAAGACCCCTGCCAGTAAATCAGTTATTTTTGCCTCTCAGGAATCACTACTGTACAAATGAGCATGGGCATTAAGTCAAAGGTCTAAAATAAGAATCGTCACATGAAACAACAGCTGGACATTTACTGTTGGACTGGAAATTCTTGTTGAAACATGAGGGATTGTTAACAAATTCTGTCTATCACAGACCAACATGAAAAAACAATCTCAAATCCCATGTTCCATGGAGAACAGTGGGACTTGTAACTAATGTGTTTCTTTTAGCTTTAGTGGTGAGGAATTCCCATGGCAAGCTTGGGAATTATAATCTCCAGTTTGGTTATAGGACGACATGGTATGCATCTCTGTGCGTTTAATCCACTCTGGATTTGTCACTTTACTGCCTCTAATTTGCCTTTATACTAGTTTATTTACATTTACATCTAACAATATCATCTACGTATTTCCTGTCAACCACTACTCATCCTTTACGGAAAGACTGGTGGTGACTTACAGGACCCTCAATAAGAGCTGCCTATGTAGGCCTTCTGAGTTTAAAGAATATGCCAAATCTCCCAAATATACGAAATAACCTTAAGGTCACACTGCACTTTACATTATTTTTGAGAAAAATAAAGTTGTCAACTGAATGTTTCTTAAGGTTCCTAACAGGTAAACTCTCACATGACTGATATCCAACAAGTATGGGAAAAATCAATTGAACTGAGCTAACAAGCCATGAACAGACACCGAAGAACCTTAGAGGCATATCACTAAGAGAAATCTACCCCTCCGAAAAGGTGCATATAGTATGATTCCAACCATGTCACATTCTGTAAAGGGAAAACCACGGAGGCAGTAAAAACATTCATGGTTGTGAAGCGTTAGCAGGAAGGACAGGTGAATGTGGGAGCACAGATGATTTCAGGACAGTGAAACTATTCTGTATGATATTAAAATGGTGGCTGAAAGGCATCATACATCTATCAAAACCCATAGAAAATCAAACGCCAGAGAAAACCCTAATGTAAACTACAGACTTCAGGTGATAATGATGTATCAGTGTTGATTCCCCCAAAGTGTAACAAATGTCCCACTGTGGTGTAGGATGTCGATATGTGAGGGAAGAGGGAATATGGGAACTCTCTGGACTTTTTGCACAATCTTGCTGAGAACCTAAAACTGCTCTAGAAAATAGTCTATTGAAAAATCAGTGCATCAAGCCTTCAAGGCGGGAACCACCAGCATCCCTCAATTATCCCGTTGATTTATATTTTTGCTTTTTTTTTTTTTTTTTTGAGATACATTCTGTCTCTGTTGCCCAGGCTAGAGAGTGCAGTGACGCGACCTCGGCTGACCTCAACCTCCATCTCCTGGGCTCAAGTGGATCCTCCCGCCTCAGCTTCCCAAAGTGCTGGAATTACAGGCATGAGCCACCGCTCCTGGCCATCTCATTAATTGCTCATAAAGCCAAATCCCTAGTACGCCACATGTCACCAACCTGCTTGAGAATATTCTGTTCTCTCATCAGTTTCTGCCGTTCTCTGTTGGGCTTGGAGAAGACAACTTCAAGAACATCTTGACCAGAATTAGTTCCTCCAGTGACAAAGTAAACCAGGTCTTCCAGCAGCTTGGTTACAGACCTTAAGAGGAAAGAAGCTATTAGAGACAGATGTGCTCAGCATTCAGCAGGCTGGAAGCTTCGCCTCGGAAGCCTTCTGGACTAATGAGCCGGTTACACTGGGGCAGACCCACTCTTTCCAATTTCTTCAAAACTGACAACCGAGGCCAAGTACCAAAGAGAGTGAAAGAAAACACATCGTTGTCCAGAAAAGGATGATCAAATTTTATCTCAGAGTAACCTCATCCCCTGACGTTTAGAAATGTGGTTCTAGAGACCAACTTAGAGACAGAAAAAGAGAGAGAGAGGGAGAGAGGGAGAGAGGGAGAGAGGGAGAGAGGGAGAGAGGGAGGGAGGGGAAGAAAGGGGTGAGAGGGAGATGGGGGGAGAGGGAGAGAGGGGGAGAGGGAGGGGGAAGGGAGACAAAAGGGAGAGAGGGAGGGAGGGAGGGAGAGAGAGAGAGGGAGGGAGGGAGAGGGAGGGAGGGGGAGGGGAGAGGGAGGGAGGGAGGGAGGGAGGGAGAGAGAGGGAGGGAGGGATCTTTATAACTTCATTATTATTTTTTGAGATGAAGTCTCACTTTGTCACCCAGGCTCAAGTGCAGTGGTATGATCTTGTCTTACTATAACCTCCACCTCCTGGGTTTAAGCAATTCTTCTGCCTCAGCTTCCCAAGGTGCTGGGATTACAGGCACCCACCACCAAGCCTGGCTAATTTGTGTATTTTTAGTAGCGATGGGGTTTCACCACATTGGCCAGCTTGGTCTTGAACTCCTGACCTCAAGTAATCTACCCGCCTGAGCCTCCAGAAGTACTGGGATTACAGGCCTGAGCCACCACGCCTGGTCTTCATAACTTTAGAGACTCAAAAAATGAATGCAAAAGTACTGTTTCTCAAAAGTTACAAATTGAAGCCACCCATAAATGCTAAAGCCTGCTACCCCATGTTCAGCTGTTCAAAGTCACCATGGATGTCAGAGGCTCTCAGCAGGGGAGAATGGCTGTGCTGAGCATGGGGGAATGCTCACCTCCTTTCATTTTGGGTGATGGTGCCCTTCTCCAGCTTCCCAGCAATGGAGCCCAGCACCTTGCTGGCGTCATTGGCAAAGTCAAGGTCCCGAACTTCAGCAGGAGAAACTGGAACTATGGCAAACGCTTCCTTATCCTCCTTCACAGGAGAGGTGCCAATCTGAAATTCAAGGTGGTCCTTGTGAGATAATCTCTTGGATGGGAAGAGTAAGACTTTAACCAAACACTATATTTATGGGACGTTGGCTGATCCCAAGATACTGGAGCTCTCTTGCAGTTAAAATGACACAGGAAAAAAATCTGGAAGGATGTACTCCAAATGGTTAACAGTTGTTATCTCTGGAAATTGGTATTATGGGAACCAGGGAGGCAGGAAAGGGGTACTACTCTCATTTTTAACTTCATCTGTTACAGGGAGCATGCAAGATTTTCATAATTAAAGATGTTTGTAAACACACAGTGAAAAAGCAAATATGGAAAATGGTAAGTAATGAATCTAAGTGAGGAGCATTATAAGAATAGACACTGTACCATTATTTCAACTTTTCTATAAATGTAAAAACGTTCAGTAGTCCAATAACCTTCCCCAATGCCACAACAAAATAAAAGTTAAATGAGAATATCCTTCCATTTTTTAAAAGAAAACCCCCATGTCTATGTATTTATACTCTATGAGCCTACAGACAGCAGGGGAGGAGAAGCAGGGAGAGAAAGTAAAGGGGCTGAGAGAACATTCATGAAACAAAAGCGTATATTGCAATAGAGAGAGAAATAAATAATAGAGATTGGGGGAAATTGACTAGATACTTGTTTTTCCTCAAGTCACAAGCAAACAGTCCCTAGCCCAAATTATCCTTCAGATAGTCACAAAATGTGGCTGAAATCCGGACAAATGCTCAACTATTAGGACAACAGCCATGGAATAAAATCAAAAGTTCGAATTATTTCAAAAGCCCTGGGTTTGCCCCACTCACGTCCCTTTGAGAGAATTCTTTTGCCACATTCAAGTTCGGCCATGACCACACTCTTGCCAAAGCAACGAAACTCCACAGCTCTGTACTCCCTGATCTGTCCTCAAAGGAGCCCTTTCATTAGGAAACACAAGACCAAAAAGAGACAGGCAAGTCCCAGGACTTACTTTCAGCATCACGGGCTTTTCTTCTTCCTTGTCAATAGGAATATTTGTGCTGTGAACCCAGGTATTAGTACACAGGTGTCTGAGCCGAACATAAGAGTTCCTAACAGGGAAAAAAAGAAGGGTTTTAAGGAAGGAAATATTCAGGTTTATTCTGTAGCCCCTAGTCTAGAATATATTCTACCAAAATAGAAATAGCAAAGTGGTTTCCCACTGCATACACTGGGCAATAGACACCTCGGAGCAAATGGTTCAGGTCCAAGCCATTCTGATTCACTTACAATAGAAAATCATTCATAACGCCTCTAAGGTTACTGCTACATGCTATATTTCTAAATATAAGATCATACTCCATGAATGAGTGTCTCCGCATAAACGGAGCATGAGACAGAGCAACAGGAGTGCTTACAGGGCATATATTAGTGTTTATCACAAGAAATAATAAATCAATGACTGAAATTTTCATATGGATCAGTGAAACAATAAATATCATAAAATTTCTGGCAAAAAAAAAGGAGTATTTACTAATCTTGCAGCAGGAAAAGACTTTTGAATCATGTAATAACATGTAAGATTCCTAAATTTTAAAAGTAAAAGATGGCTAACTCTCATTACATAGTTTAAATTTTATATTATCTATATACAAAAAAAAAGAACCATCATAAACAAACCTGAAAGAAAAACCACCATAGCCTGGGAAAATCAAAGAGTAACACATTGCATTAAAAGGTTATTACCCTACACAAAGAGCTGTTACAAATCAATAACAAAAACATGAATACTGGAAGTGAAAATGGGACAAGGACATAAACTGGTAATAACGAAATACAAATGGCCGAGAGAAATGAAAGTATAGATTGGACCTCCTTAGTATAGGAGTTACACAAGTTAAAACAATGTATCATTTTATTGTATCGTATTCCAAAGATCTTAAAGACTGATAAAACCCACTATCAAGGAGGGCTTAGGGAAGTAAATCCTATGCATCATTGATGACAGTGTAACGAGTAAAACTCTGAAAAGAAGTCTAGCACTTTGTAGAACACATAAAATATATCTATGCTTTCATTTACCCATCCTATTTTCAGGTATTTTTCCCTAAATGGTGATAGTACAGGTGCAAAAGGAGGCAAACAGATGTTCAACAAAACATTATGTATAATAATAAAAACTGTAAACAATCTGGTATCTCAATAATGGACTAGTTAATATAATAGAATACAATTCTATTATATACTATTGTTGCAATGTAATCTTAATGCACTACATATTAATACATACATTATTATATTGTATTAATACAGCATTACAGAATAGAACGGTCCAATAATAAACCAGTTAATACAATATTAACTAGCTGATATTACAGGTATTTAAAGATGATTACAACTGACTACATTTTTGTTTTTCCTTTGGAGACAGGGTCTCACTCTGTCACCCAGGCTGGAGTGCAGTGGCGCAATCTCAGCTCACTGCAACCTCTGCCTCCCAGGCTTAGGTGACCCTCCCATCTCAGCCTTCCAAGTAACTGGGATTACAAGTGTGTGCCACCATGCCCGGCTAATTTTTTTTTTTCCATTTTTTGTAGAGTCGGGGTTTTGCCATGTTGTCCAGCTGGTCTCAAACACCTGGACTCAATCAAGTGATCTGCCTGCTTCGACCTCCCAAAGTGCTAGGATTACAGGTGTGAGCCAATTGCGCCCAGCCTGATTACAACAATTATTTAAGATGATGACAATTGATCATCATGTGCTTGGAGATATACACAAAATACAGTGTTTAGTTAAAAAATGTTCAAAATAGCTTATGATCACATCCACAATAAATGATACAATCATCTCCATGTGACCAGAGACTTGTCTAAAACTACATAAACCAAAATATTACCAGTAGTTGCCTCTGAATGATTGAAACACAACTAATACTTTATGAAGGGCCATATGTGAAATCCATAAATGACAGTGACATTTCCACTAACCAGCATCATACTGAAGAGTCAGAATTGCCCAAACAACTCTATCTGTCTTAAACATTACAGATTTTGGGTTCTGCTGTGGGACTCACTGACTTATGATATGTTGCTTAAACTCTCTGAGCCTCAGTTTCTTCATCTACAAGAAAGGGTGATAGCGATACCTATCTCACTGGGTGTGTTGTGAAATATGAAATTACATAACACAAGTAGAGCACTAGCCTTCTGCCTAGCATGCAGTCAGCACTCACTGAGTGTCAGCCATTATTATTAATAGTGTTGATTCTGTTGTTAAGAGTAAGCTTTTGTCCCACTTGTCGTTATTTCCCCCTCAAAAAATGCATTCTTAGGCAACAAGCCTAAAAGTTAAATTTAATACAATAAAGATTTCTGGTCTAACGTCTCAATACTTGTAAAAACAATTTACTACACACACAGTGAATTTCAGGTATTTTATTTTATAGAGTTTGTTTTCAATGGTTTATTCAATTGCCATTCAATTTCCTAGTTTCTTCTACTCCCTTCCTCTTTACCCAAACCAAGAGCTCTCCCAAGGTTTAGGGAAGGCGGAAGGGAGTAGAAGGAACTAGGAAAATTGAGCTACTTGGGCTTATGGTCTGGCTTGTTTACCTAAATACAGCACTTCTCATTCAGCTACTGAGAACTTACCAGTGATGAGCCATTAAAAAAAGTCAGTTGCCATATTGCACAGCCAGTTCAAACCTTTCACCAAATCCTTTATAAACATCTAAAAGAAAAGGCAGTAGTGATTTGGATTCCGAGAAACCCGGTCAGGCCACCTATACCAGGCCTGATTCTTTTGGGATAAGCAATTTTAAAATCATACCTTGGTACAAGGCTGTCGCCTCCACGGAGGGTGGTGGGATCTAGCTCAAAAATGGAGGAGATGTCATTGCCTTCGGGCACAGAGACCAGGGAGTACACCATCTTTTCTTGGGCATTTCGCAACCTACTTCGAGAGGCGTCCTGATCAGGGTCTACCTGAGGAAGAAAAGTCATCAAATCAAGAACTGTGCCCACCAAACCCTTCACTCTCTACAATTATTCCACAATCCACAGGAACGGAGAAGAAAGGATCGTGAATGTCAGCAGTTGGCAGGAAAAGGACCACAGTTACAGAGCAGTCCTAAAAGATGACGATTGGCCATGCAGCCAAGGATATTTAAGCTCTAACCTCTTCGTGTTGCAATAAAAATGTTCCGACCGGGCACAGTGGCTCACGCCCGTAATCCCAGCACTTTGGAAGGCTGAGGCGGGTGGATCACTAGGTCAGGAGTTCAAGAACAGCCTGGCCAAGATGATGAAACCCCATCTCTAACAAAAATACAAAAAAGTCAGTTGGGCACGGTGGTAGGCACCTGTAATCCCAGCTGCTCAGGAGGCTGAGGCAGGATTATCACTTGGACCTGGGTGGCAGAGGTTGCAGTGAACTGAGATTGCACCACTGCACTCCAGCTTGGGTGACAGAGGGAGACTCTGTCTCAAAAAAAAAAAAAAAAAAAAAAAAAATGTTTTAACAATGTGGAGTTACCCTAATAGATGACTGTGGAAGGAGTGCTCTAGTTGATAAAGAACTCTACATAGGTATATCCATCCACAGGAGCTGGGGGGAGAGGGAATTTTGAGGAAATTCATCCTGCAGATTTGGTTATGGGTAGTTGTATTCATCTATAGCGATAATTGTCTACTGACCATATGATACAGCGACTCCCCCAGGAGAAAAACTAAAACAAAATAAACCTGAATTCAAGTGTTTGTAGGCAGCAACCCCAACGCAGCCAAAAGAAATATCTGAGAAGTCAGCATTGCCCTGAAAAAGATGTCCATCATTAATTGAGAGGGCTGCTGATGACAGATCAGGGAAGATGGGCCTCTCCTGCGACCTCAGGGATTTGGTTGAGAGCGAAGAAAATCTCTGACAGTGAAGGCTGAGGAACAATGACAAAAACTTTCCTGAGAAACCAGAAAAGCACATTCTAGGCTCCAAAGCCCATCTGCCTACAGAGATTCAAGGAGCGGGCTTAGACAAAGAGCCAGCTCAGAAACGCTTGGCCAGCGCACTCCCTGCCCGGCGACTCTACGTTGGGTGATTTTCCACGTCTAACATCCTTGCAGGATGACAGCATCCACCTGCATCTACTGGGGAAGCACATTTTCTTTGTCACTACAGTCTGCTTTTCTTAGGCTGAAGCTCTGCCTCCTTTCCAGATGGGGAGGAAGAAGACTTCACCAGGAAGACAAAGGAATCAAGAAACAAATCAAATCAAAAGCAAAGGAGAACGCCCAGGAGACTCTAACACCATGGGGCCTGAAATGCAGGGCACAGGGCAATAGCCTGTCAGTTCAGCTGCAGCCCCCAACCTCTGTGTGTGTGTGTTTAAAAAAGGTTCTTTTAATACCCAAAACCTGTATCTTCTCCCTTTCTCACACTTTCTCCTGTAATCACTCGTCCCTTTACCTGAATCAACCCCAGATCTTTATTCTACCTATGCTAAAGGAAGAAGTACCTGGAGAGCAACAGAACACCTCTACAACCTCAGTTCAGGAGTAAGAACTTTGAGCAACATTTGTTCTATCCTAACCACCTGGCAAAGCACTCCACGTGCTGCTTTCAAAATAAACCCTGACCCGGTTATGGTTTGAGACACAGGGCTCAGCTACAGGCTGGCAGTTAAGTTTCAGAGACCTGCGGGAGTCGAGAGGAAAATCACAATTGCATTACGCCGACTGTATCTGGAAACGTGACCGAGAGGCAGCGTCCTGACATCCTTTCAGTGTGCAGTCAGCGCTTGCCACCTAGTAGGAAGAAAGGCACATGTGCAGAAGCCTGGCAAAGGAGCAGGAGCCTCTGGTGGTCCTTTTCCTCCCTCTGGCGCCAAGCAAGTGGCTTCAGGGTCCTGAATTTAGAAGGACAAGCACAGCAAAGCCAAGTGAGGTCCAAGGCATAAACCACAGGCACTGAAGCTGTTCTTAGGGAAACCAACCAACGATCAGCACAGAGTGAGGTGTCTCCTCTCCCAGACTCAAACAGCCCAGGTTTTCCACCCACATTTCCAAACCAAGAGTATGAGGGGGGTGGGGTCCTCCCCGTACTAACACCTTGCCACAGAGGCAGATCTGTGCTGTTGGCCATGTGGGTGCCGGGTAAGCCCCCTTCTCCAAACATCCCTCCTCCGCACGCAGCCCACCCCCCAGTCAACATCGAAGTAGCCAGAGCGATGCAGTCTAGATCTGCACCCAAGGCTGCTGGCACATCTGCCTCTCAGACACAAAGAGGCAGGAAAACATCAAAAAACCACTGAACTCCGAGGGAGCATGAGATGTGGGATAAATCAGGACTACTCTCAATGGCTGCTTCTTCCTCTGTACTAGGAAGGTCCTAAAACCCGCCCTAACTCCTTTTACGCACTGCTGTGCAGCCCAAACAACCTGGTGGATACAAAGACACTAAAAATGCTAATGGTTTTGGAGAACTTGAAAAATGCCGCTTGTACAGGTGAAGGAATTGAGGCTCATGGAGGAAAAGTAACTTGTCCAAGGTCACACAGCTCATAAATGGCACAGCTGGTATTTAAACTACGCTCTTCCTCGTGTGCTGTAAATCCAAGTCTTCCCTCCTGTATCAGGAGGCCAAGAGAGCAGCCCTCTACCCGCCAGAGCACAAGGTTCACTTGGACATCAGCGCTCACTGAAAGGAGCCGCAGCTTGCCTCCTCTCAGAGGTAAGACTTCTTCCAAGTCACCACAGACGGCAGCATGGAGACCAGTGGATGTCGGCCACACAGAAGCAGCTCCTTCCCTTGAAATAAAGAAGGTGCAAGGACAAGAACTGTCTTAGGAAACTCAATGCCCGTGCCAGTCCAAGTGTTCAAACAATAACTACATAAACACGACGTAGAGAAGTTTACAACAGAGCTCCTTGCACACTGACAGAGTTAAACCAGGTCAGTGTTTTCCAAGCCATATTAACTGTGGAAACAAAGCTTCCAAAACGAACTCTGGAAATAGGGGTGACAAGGATGAAGAGAAGTTAGGTGAGCCTTGGGTACCCCAGTAAGGAGCAAAAATGGGAGGAGAAGCTCCCCAGCAAGTCCACAAACCCACAGCAAGAAGGCCTCAACTAGAGTGCCTTTCAAAGCCAACATTTCACCAAGACATAACTAGAAGGATAGGCATGACAGCAGAATTCACACTTTCCAAGGACAATTACAATTTGAATTCCCTCCACCCAGTTCCCTTCATTAATGTGCCTTAAGAAAATCCCTCCATTTTTTTTTTCAAATCTTGCCCCAAAAAAAAAGGATAGAAATACCCTCAAAACCACCTTCCATGCCCATTACTGAGATCATCATGTAGACACACATGTCAAACCAAGTAGCATCTTTTTAAATCCTAGACCAGAATCAAGCACTCCACAAGAAAACTGTTACACTTATACCCATAATCTCCACGCAACACAACCACTGCCTTCTTCAACCCATAAATGTGGACATCTAAAGCCCAACGTGCCTACCTGTCAGCGTTACTTGACGATATGGTCTCTAGAGAAAGATCCCTTTTGCACTTAAAATTCCAAACCACATTATACACTAAAGCCTATTTCTGACTTTGCAGAAATCAAGTACGGATCGTTAGACAGCTGAGAGTCTAATCACATGCCAGGTGCACGATGCTTCATGTGTTACCGCCATAGCCTCAGTAACACTACCCACCTCACACAGTTATTCCCTGAAAAACCTCTGTGAGTCACAGACTGAGGTCAGTGGCGATAAGACAATTGGTTTTAAAAGGCCATTTTCTGTATGGGCCATCACTGTCTCCAACCCTAGGAGTTTTCCAAGTGATACCATGAACTTCTCCAATTTGGAAGCAGAGACCCCGTTACTACACACAGAAATACCATCATGAACAACAGTCCCCGGACCAAGCAACGGACAAAGGACTATGATCCCTCTCAAGGGAAGCACAGAAAATGATCCTGTTTTAAGGGAGCCTAACGTTTCTCCTTCCCCCAGCACTGAGTGACCACAGTGACGGTATCTTAAATGGAGCTCCAGATCATTTGGCCGCACCCTACCGGAGGAAGACAAGAAGGCTCTTGTCCATACTTACTGAGGGCTGAAATTCCAGGCATTCTTCCTCAAAGTCAGGGTCTACCTGATGAAAAAGAATCATTAGGAAATTAAAACATCCATTGCTTTCGTAAGGACCGGGCCCCACTTGCAGGAGACTTCAAGGGCTGCAAACATCCTTGAGCAGCTAAGAACTTGTCCATCCCCTCTGTTCACAAGACCAGCATGCCACGACAATGACACAGGTCACACGGGTACAGCACATATGGAACATCTACCAGTCACCAAGAGACGGCTCTCAAGTGTAGACAGAGGAAGACAATGGATCCACTGGCAAAGCAATAGTTAAAAGCCTGAGATGAATAAAAGATCAGTACACAGTCACTGACAATCCTGCTTATTTTTAGCTAAAAATAAAACATTTAAGCCTCCAGCAAGAGCTACATTAGCCTCAAAACATAACAGATAATGCCATCACCGTTAGTCTTCCACAAACCACGTAAATCAACATCTCTCACAGCTAATTAGCTGGGTCCATAATTCTCTATGGCTTTATCTGAAATTTGAACTTAGACTTCTTGATTTTCAGTTCTTAAATATATCAAAATCATCAGCTCATATATTAGGCACCGTGGGGGGGCTGAGCACACTTAGAGCCAGCCTTCCTCGGGTCAGGCACAGGAGCAGTGCTGACACCCCACCGTCACCTTCAACATCTCTCAGCGGTCTCATGGGTGGTCCCAGACAACAATGGGGGTCTTTTGATGCACGACTAGAATCTGATAGAAATATGCATCGTACATCTCCCAGCAGATCGAAGTAAAACTCAACATCAGTCACAGAGTATGATGGCTCCTTCATCTGATACAAAATTAAAAGGTAAATTCCTCCTGTCCTTCAGCATTGAGACTCATCTCCTCAAAAACTCTTCACAGACTTTTTTTTTGAGACGAAGTCTCATACTGTCACCCAAGATAGAGTGCAGTGGTGCAATCTCGGCTCAGTGAACCTCCCCCGCCTCCGATGTGTAAGTGATTCTCCCACTTCAGCCTCCCAAGCAGCTGGGACTACAGGCGTGCACCACCACACCCGGCTAATTTTTGTAGATATGGAGTTTCACCATTTTGGCCAGGCTGATCTCGAACTTCTCAGCCTCCCAAAGTTATGGGATTATAGGTATGAGGCACTGTGCCTGGCCCCTTCACAGACATTTAAGGTAAAGTTAATTTCTGTGATTTTTGACATTCCTACAAGTAAAAGATAGGCTGCTGTCTATTCCAGTAATGCTCTGAGTAGTCAAATTTCTTTATAAGATTGTCTAATTCCTTATACATCTTAGTGCTTCTGGTTCTACATACCCTGTTTCTGCTGCAGCCTCAGTCACCCATGTTGAGTGTGGGGCTGGGAGACAAAACGTGGGGAGGGTAGTATGTAAGAGCAAAATGGAAAATACCGAAAATCTAGACTGGCATTACCTTCTAACTTATTTTCTCCTCACATGTTGATCAGCACCCCTGTCACGTACTAAAATGTGGTAATCATTTTTGACTCTTCTAGGGAAATGAAGCAGAAGGAAACAGAAAAACAGGAGGAAAAGCAAGGTGACTGAGTGTATTTCCTTAAGCCTTTAGTACACAATGGCTATACAAGGGAATGAGAAAAGGTGGTGAGGCGCGTCAGCCTTGAAAGAGAAAACCACAGGGGCTGCTACTTACCTCTGCTGCCAAGTAATGCCCTGTGGCCAGGTGCTTGAAACGGAAAAGGCTGTTCCAATACCCTGCTCCGCCCCGACAAGGGTCATGTTGGACTACCTGCAAGAAGAATGAACAGGAGTCAATGAAACGTCAACCTACACTAGGAAGACATTGAATAGGAGGCATCACTTGTCACAGTTCAGGAGTGATAATTATGAGCTGGAAAAAAAAACTCAGCATCTTCAACAAACCCATTGCCAGTGTCATATGTAACATCCAAACTCAAAAGTAAACAATGTCTCTACAAAGAAGGAATTGAGTCTCCTAGTTAACATGCAATGGTTGGGATAAAAACTTCAATGGTTTTTAGGTTGTTTGCCTTAGCCATAATGAAGTAGCAGATTCTTAAACTTATCTACAAAAAGCACAGCCAATAAAAAAAAAACTTACCTACAAAAAGCACAGCCAACTTCATGGAGAACTGTCAAAGCAACCTATACACATACTCATGTGCTGGAACACACACACACGGGCCTGTGCTCTGAAATGTGAAACTCAGTGCCTGGGCCAATGTTATCAGAAAAATAAATGTCACATCAGCTTCTGGCCAAAATAGAGTTAACTGGTACTGGTAGTTGATGCCATAAAAAATAAGACACTGCAGAGAATAGAAGAAACTGCCATAGACAACTAGAAAACTGTATAAAATATCCCAAACAACTGTGTTCACACGTTGGACAACTGGTGGTATACAATGGTGATCTCTGAGAACAGGGAAATAGACAAGGCCAGCTCAGCTATTGCTCTGATTTTGTTTTTCTATTTTTCTTTGTGGGTTTTTTTTTTTTGTTTTTTTTTTTTTTTTGAGATGGAGTCTCACTCTGTCACCCAGGCTGGAGTGCAGTGGCGCAATCTCAGCTCACTGCAACCTCCACCTCTGGGATTCAAGCAATTCTCTGCCTCAGCCTCCCGAGCAGCTGGGAGTGTAGGCGTGCACCACCACGCCTGGCTAATTTTTGTATTTTTTAGTAGAGACGGGGTTTCACCATCGTGGCCAGGCTGGTCTTGAACTCCTGACCTCGTGATCCACCCGCTTTGGCCTCTCAAAGTGCTGGGATTACAGGCATGAGCCACCACACCTGGCCTGCTCTGATTTTCCACTCGGGGAGTTCTCTCTGGATAGCAGCATAGGGAGGAAGAATGCAAGCAAGGGCATTAAGCTCATGGAGTTACGGAGACAGATCAAAGTTTAGGGAGACCGAGGCAGCTAGAATTTGTGGGGATGGACTACTAATGCATATAGAGCTACACACAGAAAAAGCTCTGGAATTCTGCACAGGAGCCTCCTTTGAATTTCTGGCTGAACATCAGACTGCACATGTATAAGGCAAGACCCTATGAGGCCAAATGAAGAAAAACAAGGAGTCTGAAAGCTCAACATTCCCAGAGCTCACATAGGGCTGAGAGGAGTCCTGATTCTGAAAAGCCAAAGCAGAGAAACCACGTGGAATACCCTGTGCATTAGTAAACACATCAAAGTGGTCCCATCTTGGAAGCGGGGGCTAATCTAGCCCAAAAATTAAGGCTACACAATACCTGACTGAATAAACCTTGAAAATAAGCCTCCAAAGGACCAAAGCGATCCACGAGTCACTTTAGTGTCTAACAAAACAAAATTCAGTCCTCTTAAAGGAGCAATAGACTCCAAATACTCAACAAACTTATATTACAATGCTCAGTAAATAAAGGACTAGACAAAGAATCAGAAAAATATGACCCACGAACTCAAGATCTGTCAGACAGTATCAAATAATCCAGCCCATGTCTGTGTGGATTAGTGAGGGCAGGAGAAATATTTCACTCACAAACATAATGACTCAAAGTTTTCCCATTTTGACATATACCCATAGTTTCAAGAAACTCATTGAACTCTAGCAGAGTAAACAGACAGACACACACACACCAAGGCATATCATAATCAGATTAAGGTAAACCAGAAATAAAAAGAAAAGTTTTACAGCAGCTGAGATGAGGGGGAAGCTGCATGGTAGAGACACTATATACAGGGAATACATTTTTTTAACCCATTAAATAATCACAAACAATGCAAGCCAAAAGACAATGGATCAAAATCTTTAAAAAAAAAAGTAAATTCTATCTACCTAGAATTCTATATCCAATAAAAAATCCTTCAAAATGAAGGCCACATGGAGAAACTGGGACCCTGACACACTGCTGGTGAGAATATAAAATGGTGCGGCCACTGCGGAAGGCAGTCTGGCAGTTCCTCAAAGGGTCAAAAATATAATTACTACATGACCCACAAGTCTGCTCCCAGGAGACTTGAGACATACATCCACACAAAAAACTGTATATGAATGTTTGTAGCAGCATTATTCGCAGGAGTCAAAATGTGAAAACAATCCAAACGCTATCAAACAATAAATGAATAAAATATAGCACATCCATACAATGGAATATTATTTGGCAATAAACATGAAGCACTGATACATGTGGCAATATGAATACACTTTGAACATGTTATCTGGTCTAAATGTGTACGTCCTCATAACTCACAGGTCGAAACCTACCCCTAAGGTTATAGTATTAGAGATCGTTCACATTATAGTTCACCTTGGAGGTGATTAGCTTTCAGGCCAAGCCTTTATGGATAAGAACAGTGCCCCTATAAAAGACACCCCAGAAAGTTCCCTCTTTGTGCCATGTGAGGACACAGCAGATGAACCAGGAAGAGTACCATTACGAGAACTACAATACGTATTTCTGACATTTATAAGCCACCCAGTTTATGATATTTTATTATAGCTGCCCAAATTGGACTAAGATGTCATCCTAGGTGAAAGAAGTCAGATATGAAGGACCAAATACAGTAGGATTCTGTTCATATGAAACGTGCAACACTGGCAAGTCTATACAGAGAGGAAGTACATTAGCTACCAAGGGTGGGAGAATGGGTGGATATTGAAGGGGAAATAGGGAGTGACTGCTACTGAGCAGAGGATTTATTTGGGGGCGATGAATAAGCTACAGACATAGAAAGTAAACCCTGGCTCATTACTACAAATATAAAATACATGGTGTTGTCTTCCCTTTTTTATTTTGAGGGGCACTTAACTTTCCAGAATCCATTTCAAAAAATGAGAAAATGAAATAGTCGACGCCTTCCTAAGAAATTCGGGAAGAAAAACTGGCAAGAAACAACAACCTTTGAGGAATTCTATCTTCTTTAAGTTGCACACTGATTATATTACTCGCTTCCTCAAACAATTTTCCATATTTCTCCCCTGCCCATAAATTAAATCCCAACTCCCTACAGCCTGGATATATGGCCCTTCAGGCTCTGGTCTCCAAAACAGCTTCTGCTTAATTTTCCATGCATATCCCATGCCCTCCACCAAACAATTACTGAGTTTTATCCCACTCTGCCTCACGTTTCCACATCCTGCACCATTCTCTTACGTGAAGTCACCTACTCTGTTCATCTCTTCCTTCTGAAATATAGATCATCCTGTAGGTACCAGATCAGATGCTATCTCCTTCAGGAAGTCTTCCTTAATTCTTCACCCAACCAGAAATTCACCCTCTCTCACTGAAACCTCCAGAGCACGTGGAATATGCCTCTTATCACCTTCACCATCCCCTGTGTGTCCCAGTTATCTGGGTGCACATCTTCTCATTTCTGCCCCATCACTAATGTGGGCAGCACCTATGTATCATGTTGGGTAGACACTGGATTAAATATTGTTGTGACAGAGGGAGAGACATGAGGAAGGGAAAGAAAACAATAAAAGAGATTAGATGGCTCAGAGAAAGATATTTCTAATTTCACTTTTGAATTTGCTCTGAAGTACGTATTTTCTCCCTCTGCACAAATATCCAGCACCATGATGTGTCATGATGCACTTACTTCATTAAGCCATCCCCAATCCATTTTTGGAACAGGGTGGGTATAAGTACCTGTTTGTGACTTATATATATATATATATATACACATACATACTCTGTGTATGTCCACATGTGTGTGTCGGGGGCGGGGGGTGTGTGTATTTGTAGAATTTATATAGTGAAAGCCTATATATATGCTTATATCTTATAAACCCATGAGCCCTTTCTCCATCTCACTCTTACCTCCACCTCCCACAGGGCTTTTGAACTAGTGGCAGATGTGGCCGACTGCCGGCCTGTGGTTCTCAGGAAGACATGCTGCTTCTTCCTGTGTTCGTCACAGGTGAGAAACTTCTCCTGTTCAGCATGGAACAGCCTCACCACATCACCCTACAAGTCAACACAAGAAAGAATTAAGGAAAAAAGAATTTTAAAAGATAATTAAATTGTTGCCCCCGAGAGGGCCAAGTAGTGCTCAGCCCATAAAGCATCAAACTCACCCCCTTTAATATGTCATCTTTGTTATCACTCCATTTCATGAAAAGGACTATTTTCCAGCTTGTATTGCAGTTGACGGAATTGACCTGAAAAACAGATTAATTTTTTCATGTACCCCTCACAACAGCTATGTCATCCTGCCCCCCAAATTTCTCACTTCAGCCTAGGAAGCAAGGTTGTACTTGCTAAAAACTCTGAAGATTGACACTACTAAAATCACAGCACCTGCAAATTTAACTGGCCTGTTGGCAGAGTTTGGCAATAAATGGCTCATTTGCACCCATCACTATGCACACTCCAACCATGACTAATGGAACCAACCCTCCTGCCTTTCTGGAATGATATTTTCCTTTTCCTCCAAGTCTCTTGTTCTGTAGCCAGAAAGTAAAGGCCTGATGAAAAAAAGTACTTATAAAATGGAATGAGCTATAAAAGGAAAAAATGAGTCCAGTGTCTACGTTCTAAACTGTTCATGATCATGGTTAACAACCGCAGCCCTTGTTTGTGCACTAAATCTCTGCCAGGCACTAGGCTTGGGTGCTAACATGCACGATCTCCTTTAATTCTCGGCCACACCCTAAAAAACAGGTCTCACCACCACCCCCATTTCAAGAGAAAGGAAACTGCTATGCAGGGGAGACCGGGGTAACTAACCTACCGGCACAGAACTAGGAATGGCAAATGGGATGTGAATCCACATCTATCCCACTGAAGAGTGTGTCCTTACCCATCAGACAAAGATTTATGTCACAAGTAAGTAACATCCTTGTACCCTGTAATTGCCAATTTAGAAGTTAAGTAGATGTATTGCCAAAAGGAAGCTATCACCCTTGCAGGGCTGCTGATAATCTGTAGTGTTCCTTTATGAACAGTTAGAAAGAGGCACCCTATACAGGTAGACAAATTAGAAAAAGGTGCTCCTATGGCCAGAAAAAAAATAGTAAAAGGGGTCACCTCTGGCTTCACAAATTAAAAAGCCATCCCTCAGTGATGCTAGGCTTAGCAAACTGACACTAGAATGAATGTCAGCCCCCATCTACTGCCCACTGTGCATAGCTGCACAACCTTACATGGCAGCCTTGACCCTGGGCCTGTTTCTTCACCTGCAGAATGGGCACCCTGCCCAAGTCACTGCTGAAGTCACTCTCAGCATGCACATGCACAGGCGCCAGTCAGACCTGCTCCTGCAGGATAACCACACCCGCAGGCATAGCTCGATATCCTTACCTCATTGCAGCCTGGGTTATCTACCAGTTGATGGCTGCTGGCATGGAGGGGCTGACCAGCATTGACGGGGTTCAGAACAACCTTGTCGCCTATGACCACCTGGAAAGGAAAGGAGCGACAGACCTTTGCACAAAACTGATAGAGATTGCAGATTGACCAATGGGCAGTTCTAGGAGACATATGAGTCTTTGTTGAAGAAGGCAAGGCCGATCCCCAGCAAGTATAAAGATGCAGCACATACCAGGCATCCTTCAAAACCTGACCCTGTGCAGAGGGGGGTCATGTTTACAAGGCTAAGCCTGATTTTGTTCCCCCGAGTGTCACTGATTTACAGAGATGTGTCAAAGCCAGTCCAGAGCGGGGGGGAAAAAAAAACAAACACTTAATACTTATTACTTTCAGTTTAAGGTATCTATATCAGAAAGTTTTAAGTAAATTTAAGAAAAACAAGAGTCTGAGGTAACTCTTTATCTTGGACAGACAAAGCCATAATTTTATGTCTCTAAATCAATTACTTTCATATTTTTACCATCATCCACATTCAGAAATACATTTTCTATGATCACGTTTGTATATTTATATATTATATATACTACACATATAACAAAAACAAAAATTACCCCCCCCCCCCCCAAACAATACTTATTACATGTAACACAGTCTGATCTTTCTGTTCTATTTCACTTTCAAAAATGATAGTCACAAGCCACTAAACTGATTTCATGGCCCAGGAACGGGTCTACACCTATTGTTTGTAAAATACTATTTTAAATTCAAGCCCATCTCATCCTAAGTCATGGCCACACAGATTCGTTTAAGGATATGAGAGCAAAGGGTGTGCTGAAAATGAAATTCAGAACAAGGCACACTTGTTTTTTATTTTCATAGACAAGATGGTTTCCCAAGGTGCAAAACCAACTATTTTCAGCTTATCACATTTGAGGAGCATATACAATTGAATTTTCTCTAACTCCAAATGAATATAAGTTCATTCGATAAATCCGACACTTCTGCTGAAACCTAGGTTTTACTGGGCTTTTCTTTCTGTTCACAGATAAGGATTAATTATTTACCAACTGTGTCAAAACCCAGTTTTAAGGTTAAGGCTGGTTGAGCATTTTGAGACTATTTCATGCTGTTTGAGGTACATTTTTCAATAAAGAGCAGCTACTTTAGAATCATAACAAGATCAAAAATATAGCTGATAGCATTTAATCACAGTCACTGTTAAGTATATGCCCCACGTAATGGCTGACTAATTCAGCCAACAAATGTCAGGACTGCTCTAAGTCTCCCTGAAAAGGCTTCCTGTGGCTTTATATACTAGAGAACCCTCAGGAGTGGGCCCTGCTCCAGACCCACTGCATTGCTGAGCACAGTGGGGAGTCTGCCTGCTTCTCGACACAGGAACAAATGAGGCTTCTCCCGAAGTCTACTCTCCTTCCCTACTATGGTTATTTCTTTTCCATCCTCCATCCTTTACTAACTTTATTTCCAAAATAGAAAAGACATTTGTATTCCAATAATGGATCTGGAATGACAGGGACCCTCTCCAGGACATTAATACAGCATAGCTGTTTTTGTGGTAAAGTTCCTAAGGCAATGGGCTGTTCATACAATGTTTTTAGAAGTCCAGGAGGAAAAACACAGTGACTGTATTTAGGTCACACTTCTCTCCACAGTTCCCTGTTTCCCAAACACTAGTTTCCATAGCAATTCCCTTCTCTTTATACAGGACAAGCTTCTGGTTCCAACTTTTAACATCTCCTCCTTGACTCTAATATACAGTCACACTTGAAGGCATGGCACGGAACGCTTTCTAGGCGGAGAATCTGCACTTACGCTGTCTCCAATGGATCTCAGCTTGTAGAATGGCTGAATATAAAACCAGGACCCTTCATTTCCAGCCTCGTCCAATGTGACTCTCATGGCATTCTTCTCCAGCAGAGCGGGAAGCCTCTTATTCACTGTTAGGTACTTATTACTTTTCAAATGCAGGAGCTAAAAACCCACCAAGAGAATAAAGTGAACGTCAGCAAATCTAAATTTCCTACCACTCCTTCTCTCAATCATATCAACTATATAGCAAACATTCCTCCTACCACTGAGCTGCTGGTGGAGTTAGAAAATCACAAAGCGCCTAAGGCTGCAGATGATTAGAAAAGGAAGAAGAGAAAAGGGAGCAGAATGAGGGCAGAGTAGAAGAAAAACGATCATGTTTTAGTTTTCAACATAGCCTTGGGCAAGATGGATGTTGCTCAGGTCAACTATGCCATCAGCCCCTGCCATGTCAGTGGGATGGGCCTGACCCTGTGTGAACGGGCTAAGGAAGGGCACTGTACCATGCCCTGACGCATAGGTGGAGCTGAGGAAGGCCACTCTGAGCACAGGCAACAGTGTAAAAAACAACGCAGGGCCAAGTGAAGAGGCACACATCTATAATCCCAGCACTTTGGGAGGTGGAGGCAGAAGGGCTGCTTGAGCCCAGGAGTTCAAGACAAGCCTGGGCAACACATGGAGACCTCGTCTCTACAAAATATTTAAAATTAACCAAGTGTAGGGGTGCACACCTGGAGTGCCTGCTACTCAGGAGGCTGAGGTGGGAGGATCACCCGAGCCCGGGAGTTGCAGGCTATAGCGGGCTGAAATTGCACCACTGTACTCCAGTTTGGGTGACAGAGCAAGACCCTGTCTCTAAAAAAATTAAATAAAATAAAATGCAACCCCTTTAGGAGGTTGTCAATTCATTTGGAAGAACAAGGCTTGTATGTCCAAGTACGTTATTCTTGATTTTGGGGTAATAATTACATGAGGAATATGGAAAGACTGAAGACCTAGATGGGATATCATGTGTCTGATAGTCAGTATAGACCAGAAAGAGTTGGCCAAGGCTTCCCTATTCAACAGGCTATAAGAGAAAGTGGATGGGGATACGAAAGAATACCCAATCCCTTGAGAAACAGTAAGACCAGCATGAGACTCCACGGCTAATTGCTAATATCTCCCTTTTCAAATGTTAACAGATACAGCTGCTAGAAGTGTTAGAAGGCCCTCCAAATCTCCAAACAATGCTGTTGGGGGGTGGAAGAATATCCTGTCTGATCCATAAGCCCTGATGACCCCTAGCTAAAATAAACAAGGAGAAGGCAACATCTTCCCAACCCCTCAATTGTTCCCCCTGGGGGAGTGGTCCCTGATCCTGCAGGCATCTGTCCAGGTGCCAGACTCAGTTGGTTTATAAACCAGTTACCTACAGGTAGGCCCCAAGATCCAGGCTTGGGGAAAGTAATAATAACTAAGATTAATTACTGTGTATCCACAGCTTATTGTGGGACAGGTACCTCTCAACCATCCTAGAAAGCAGATGCCATTATGATTTCCATTTTACTGGTGAGCAAAGTGACACAGGGCAAGACTGCTTGCCCAAAATCTCACAATGAGTTACAGAACCTGAATTGGAATGCATTTAAAAGTTAACCTCCTTGGCCTCTGCACCTTTCATTTTCATGTCAGGCCATATTCTCTAATCTAACCAAATCAGGAAGTCTTGTACTCTGAATTTCAGGGCACTGGCCTGGCCTAGTAATAAAGCTGCCATTGAACCTGGGGCACACCTGGACACTTGTGTCCATTCTCACGTGGATGGAACTTAGGGAGGAGGAAGTGGATAAGTGGAACTGGCAGGATCTAATCTTCAAGCAGATTTTGGAAGCTACTTTCACTATTTCAAAAGGTCTAATGTAAATAACCCATTTAACCCCAAAAGGTTGCTTTTGCCAATCTTTTACTACTGTTTCCATCTTCCTGACTAGCCCTGCTCTATACCTAATAGCAAGAGAAAGGGGAAGGGCTCCTTTGTAATTAGTAATGTTTCCACAGTAGGCAAAATCTTTCAAAAAGAAAAATATTGAAGGAAGAACACCAAATGGGTCTAGGTGCTCAACAGTTGGTTACTACTATCCTTTGTGCCTGGGCAAATCAAGAAAGTCACATGTGGCACTGGGCTTCCGCACAGTTTTCTGTAAGACTGGCATGGACCCATAGGGATCTTCTGAGCAAAACCTGTACTAGTTGTTTCGTGGATTGTGTTTTATCTCCATGCCAAATTTAAAGGTACAAAAGATAAGCAACCCATGAGACCAGACATGAAAACAATCAAATATTTTTGATAAGTATAAAATGTATCAAAATGATAAATATTTTTTATTTAAAAAGTCCCAAAATACAGAATTGCTCCTATTACCTCTGGGGAACAGCTCTTGGCCAGCAGATAAAAGTTATAGGGAAGCTAATTTTCATCAAATAGGAAGAATTTTCAAGCATTACAAGTTAAACAGAACTGCAACAGCCAGGTTCTTTTTTAGGTAGGAAGCGTCCCATTTGAAGTGTTTGGAGTGAAATGATCAGCCACATAGAGAAGTCGATGCTTACACTGAGAGATGACCAACAAAATAGCCCAAGAGTCCGTCACATCTAACAAGAAACACTAGACTTTTTGCAATAAACTGGCTGTCTCCATGCATCTTACTGTAAAGGTGCCCAAACCCTGTCTTATGTGTTTGTTTTCCCAGCTGTGTTCTTTGCAACGCTTCAGCTGCAGAAGGGAAGAGCCGCCTTGACCTACCTGGATCACGTTGCCATACTGGATTACAGTCCCCAGCAATTTCCTGTTTTCTGTCTCATTTTGCTTCTTTTCCAAGTCCGCAGCGTGCTGTGCATTGAGAATAAAGACTGGTCACAAAGAGGGAACAATGGGTTCTATTCCTCTCCAGTTATGCAAAACAAATTGTCACCAGTTAATACAAGAACCAGAGAAATAAGCAAACCACAGAAATAAGCAAAGCACTGAGTACAAACCCGGAGGCTTCCTGAAATGAGCCAAGGGTACAAACAGTCCATCCACTCTGCCTTTGCTTTGCTTGCCTTTTTGGCTTCTTTAAAATGTTTTGTTGTTGTTGGTTTTCTTTAAGGAATTATGGTTATTTACTTAGGGTGAGGGTAAGTCAAACGCTGAAATATCTTCAAAGAAAACAGGGTCAGGCAGGGAGGGAATTTGCAAAGCCCCCTTATGATGTGTGAAAGTTCTCTTAAGGCTTTGGAGTTAAAAGACTGAACTTAAATGCTGGATTTAAGTGGTTTGTGGTTTTCTGAACTTGAATATGTTATTTAATATCAGTGAGTCTCGGTGTCTTCCTTTGTAAAACAAGGATAAAATGGTACCTGCACCTCACAGGAACTCCATTGCATAGTACCTGATACACTGTAGCATACATGGAGTATTAGCTATTCTTGTTAGACATGAATTATAATGTAATCAATTTTTATAATCATTCCCTGAAGAGAAAATTATCACCCCCACTTTTAAAGAAGAAATTGACTCAAAGTGATTAAAAAATTTGGTCACCCTTGCATAGCTAGTTGGATGATGGGTAGGAAAGGGATTTGTTATACCATTTATCTACTTCTGAGTACATTTGAAACTTTGCCTAATAATGTTTTTTAAATCACAAAATTATTAAGCGGCAGAGACAGTGTTCATATCCACATTTGGATTGACTCCAAATCTGTATAGTTACAAATACGGCCGGGAGCTGTTACTATGCCAAACGCAACATGCTGGGGGGGTGGGGGGGAACATGGTAAAGCTGAAGAGAAGGTTTTAGAATAGTCTGGCAGGGCCACCTTCCTGAATAGCCATTTTTCATTCATTCACCTGTGCCACTCTGAAAGCACTGTTACCACATTACAATATGGTGAAGGACAAGGGCTTCATCCTAGGCAGTCAGCAAACTGTTACCCCAGCCCATCTCCCAGACACAGGTTGGTGGAAAGGAAGTAAAATAACTGAGAAGAAATTCAGCATTGGATCTGAGGGACGGTAAACCCTGATGATAAGAGTGTACTTCAGAAGGGTTTCGAAGGCTGTCTTCCTAACCTGTCTCCTTTCCTTGGGGCAAGATGCTACCAGAGGCAGTGGGTCCTCTTTCCCACGTAATGGGTCTTCATTTTCACAGAACTTTCTAGATGTGGTCTTGGGTCCCCTACCTACTAGCTTCAGCATCTTGTCCTCATTACTGAATCTCACCAAGCCTCCCTCAGTATTCTCATCACAAAATGGAAACAAGGCAAGCCTTTTACGGCATTGCAGAGATTCAAGAAAATGTATGCCAGGACATAATTGCCATTGGATCATAAATTTTAACCATTATTATTATACACTAGTTTCTAAAGCTAAGAAATGTTCTGATGATTAACATTGTAAAAGGTGACCTAAGTTGGCTGGGTCAAGAATCTTTCGGCTTTCCCTCAAATTCAGCATCTGTTCCACTTCTACCTGGGACATAGGGATTTTTAGGGAAGCACATCTTTGGAGAAAAATGAACTGCAGCAAGCAATCTTAAGCCAAAATGAAACCATATTACAGGAGGGGGAATGATCCGCATATGTTAGCATGGATCACTGCAAGTTCACCACATCTGCAGCAGCTCTTTAAAACAATGGTCCATTCAAAACTTCCCCTCCCTCTCCTCTGGAATTAGTTACCAGTCTGCTGTTCTCAGTGACACAAGCATAAAACTCACTGGGTACAAGACACATTCCGAAACAATACCGGTGCCTGCAACGTGGTAACCTTTGGCATGCAAGCTGTCCTCAGCATAGTTCTCCTGAAACTTTTCTCTCCTCTGCATAAATACTCTCCCTTAGCAGCCTCCCACCTGTTGTTCTCTCTAATTTCAAGCCTGAGCTTACAACCACTTCAGAGATTTCTATAGTACCCACAGGTTCTGCAGGTAGTTTTCCAAACAAAACATTGGACTGCATCCATTTGGAATGAAGGTTTATTCTTTGTGGAGAGCCATTTGTTCTTTCTGCTTAAGAGTTCTCAGCTAACACTGACTGCAAACACAAGAGGGGGAAAATACCAAAGGGAAAAAACCCAAAGGATTCAGTAAAATAAAATATAACATTTCCCAACATCCAAATACGGTTTTTCTTTGTTCAAAGCTCACACTGAAAAGATTCAACTTTAGAGAGTTCTTAAGTAGCCTTTCTCGGACTCAAATGATAGAAAAGCTCATCTTTAGGAGAAAAAATGCTCATGAACATTCCCCTTACTCTCAAGAATGTCCAATGGCTTCAGTTTAAGAAATACTAATATTAAGTTCCTACCTCCACTTAGAGTAAGTACAGTATAAAAACAGCAACCCACTGGGCACTGGTTTGTCTAGAAAGAAATGTCAAATTGGCCATCAAGAAGGCATATATTCCACATTAACAACTAATTAAACACCAGCAGATCTAAAGAGCATGGGCATTTGTCAAAAGACATAAAAAAGGTAAGAGAAGAGCAGAAAATTCAAACAAAATTGGAGAATAAATATCTAAAGGCTTCTCTTAAAATAAAGATATTCTTGGCCAGGCATGGTGGCTCATGCCTGTAATCTCAGCACTTTGGGAGGCCGAGGCAGGAGGAACATCTGAGGTCAGGAGTTCGAGACCAGCCTGGCAAACATGGTGAAACTCTGTCTCTACTAAAAATACAAAAATTAGCCGGGCATGGTGGCGCATGCCTGTACTCCCAGCTACTTGGGAGGCAGAGGCAGGAGAACTGCTGGAACCTGGGAGGTGGAGGTTGCAGTGAGCCTAGATTGCGCCACTGCACTCCAGCCTAGGTGACAGAGACTCCATCTCAAAAGTAGACAAAAAATAAGACATTCTCAAATATCACATCTAAAACTTTGTGAAAACTCAAACTAAGAGTTAATACTACTTTAATTCTGTTATAAAGTTTAATGATGACTGAGCCTTCACATCGCCACTGAATAAGCATTGAATGTATTAAGCTTACGGACCATTTTAAGAATTTACTTTTCTTATAAGTCTCTTTTTTAAGGAGAAAACTCTCCATTTCATTTTTTACTAAATGTAGAAAAACCAAATTTAATTAGGTTCACTTCACATGTTAGTCATTATATAAATCCCTCACAAAACCAAGTCTGGTATTTAGACAAAACCATCCATGATTCTTTTTAGGTTCAACAGGCAAGGCAATAAGGTAGGTGAAAAGGTAACAAGGTACAAACACTGCAGGTCACTGATGAAGGCTGTTTCTGCCCCTCAAAAAGAATGAAATCTGGTTGGTTAAATCCCTTTCCCTTGAATAATGGGTTGCAGACTGTTTTTAATTTCTAAGGGGGGGAAAAAACACTCTATGATATGGTTTCTACCACTATCATTCACCACGTTCCCTAAGCAACATCAAGGCTACCCCATCACAGCCACCTGTTATTTTATTTCAGAGACAGAGAAACTATTATCAAATTACAATAGAAAGGTTACTGAAACTGTAAGGAAAGTTTATTTTGTTAAAGTCAATAAGCTCTGAATCATGTAATGTGATACTGAAGCAAAGCTTCCAAAAGCAAGCAATGCAATACCCAGACAATAAGGACCTGTCACTCCTCTGGCTCTTCCTAGCTCATCAAAGCGGTGACTTAAGTGATCATTTCTCAGAGCAAAACAATGTAGGCGCTTGTTTCAAGGTAACAGCTACAATGCTGTCAGAAAACAGTAGTAATGGCTTTTAAAACAAATTATGTGATTTGCAGATGGGAAGAAGCTCATTTTGTCAAGAGACCTTTAGGAAATCATGACCAAGAGAGTCAAAATCCAGTTATTCCTGCAGAAGGAAAGGGCATAGACAATAACCAGCCACTAGATGTCACTCTTTTTCAAAGTGCTGTTTATGTTGCTTATCCGAGTCAAAAGGAAGTCAAGTGGTCTAGACAACTAATTCCTTAAATGGCATTAATTTAAAGTAATCTGACCTCTGATTGGGGTGCTGCACAGTAGTTGACAAAAATAAAAATGAAAACCCACTGGAGACTAGCCATCAGTCCCAAAGGCAAAGCGGCTGTCCAAAATAAAACAACTTATTGGCTGGTGGGAATGTAAATTGAATGAAACATGTGGATGACTTTAAGACACTAGGGGAAATGATTCCAACTAAGCAGGAAAGTAGGAACTGCTGAAAGTGAAGCACAAGGCAACATTCAAGACCTGAGAGTCACATCAGTAATCTTAAATCAGGGAAAAGAAGTGGTTTCCTTTCTTATTTTTTGAAACAGCATGAAAGAGATCACCGTTTTTCTCTTTTATCTTTTTAACAAGGAGTTGACCGTTTCTGACCACCTTAGGACTGGACTTTTTTCAACTATACTGTTTTCTTCACAGTTCATTCATAGGAAGGAGTGTCAAAAGGAATTGCTGATGATAAAACATAAAACACAGAGCACAGGTTGCAAATGGGGCTGAAGAACCACATCCAGCCTGAGCCATTTATTTTGGTGTTGAGTGTATATTTCAAGCCTTAATTGAATTAGCTCCCAACATCTTTTTAAAATTGAGATATTACATATAAAAGCATGGATTTCTATCTTCTCTAAAAAGCAGAAGACACAGCAGCGGCTCTCAGCCCACATTCCCAGGCAGTGACAGTAAGGAAGTAGAGCTGCCCCCTCCAGACCCACCCATGGGACCCTCCACTTGGCAGCACTATCCAGCAAGCCCACTTTATTCCTGTTGGCTTCCTGTAGGGCCAAGAGGAATCTGAATTTACAACCCCTGTGGTGAAAAGCATAGGAGAGGAAAAAGTTGGAGATGTATTAATAAGATCTCATTGAACAGTATGATCCTTATACCAGAAAAGCAAAGTCAAGACAATTTGACTTTAAAGACACACAGACTTTCCACAAAGATAGCCCCCTACAGGCATATGCACTAAATATAGATACACGCAAGACTGATCAACCTTCCCCACCTATTCAACTAGATTCCATGTTCCCAACACAAACTTTGGGGGAGATTATGGATTGGCGCAATGACTGGAAGATGGTGCCACTGATGTTCGGTGGGACAGGAGCTAGGGATGCTGGGTACACTGAATGCATGTCACAGTCCTATGCAAGCATGAACCACCGTTTATCCCATACAATTCTGTCTAGCTGGATATTCACAGAGGTTAAAAAGCTATCTGTAGGCTGGGTGCAGTGGTCCATGCCTATAATCCTAGCACTTTGGGAGGCCGAGGCAGGAGGATCACTTGAGCTCAGGAGGTCAAGGGTACAGTGAGCTGTGATGGCATCACTGCATTCCAGCCTGGGAGTATCTGTAATCACCTGAACACAGCACCCCACTCCATTTTACATATCAACAGAAATCACAGCTCTTCATGATTTCATTAATACTATTAATAAATTTTCCAAAAGTACAAGTACTACTTAATGAAGAAAAGAGTATATTTTGCATTCTTCACAACATGATCAAGAGCCGCTGATTATTTTGGAAAAGGATATGATCATCATCCCAAAATGATCACACAACAATCCTGAATGCCATAATCCCAAATGTTAACATCCCCAAAGGGCGAAAAAGACCGAAATCCCCAAAATATAATTCCTGAAAAAATAATTTTAAAATTCTTTAAAGGAGATGGCCATTTTTACAAGGGGATTTAAGAAACACGTGAAAACACAACAGAACACTTCATGAGCCATTTTATACAACAAAATGGGGAATAGTAACATACATATTTTTGCAAGCATGAACACTCAGGAATGCTAACAATGGTCACAAGGATTATGAGCAGATTAACCATAAAGAAATAGGTCCGAAAGGGAATTGTAAAAACGCGTATCACCATGGTTGGCGACCGTATGCACCAAGCTGTACTGCAGTCATGTAAAATGCTGTGACATGCAACACGGGTCTTTTGACGAGACTGATCAAAACCACGGAGGATCACCACCGGATGTGCAGTTGCCCAAAGAGCTGAGATCTCGAGTAATTGTATCTTTTACAAACACAAACAACTCTTCATTTACTGAGGAAAAACATTTCTTCCTTTACAGGGGAAGTTTCCATGTTTTTACATATTCACAACGTTAATGTTGTGATGATGCACTTTCATGAAGTTAAACTTGCAAAAGAATGCCTAAAATGAATCGGGACTCTCCAAAATTAGTCTCCACACAATGTAAATCTCCACTATTGAAAATGTTGCAAAGATGAAATACAAAGCATAGTGAATTGTAAAAACTAATGCTGACAGGGCCAAGCGTGGTGGCTCATGTCTATAATCCCAGGACTTTGAGAGGCTGATGCAGTGGATCACTTGAGGTCAGGAGTTTGAGACCAGCCTGGCCAACATGGTGAAACCCTGTCTCTACTAAAACTACAAAAAAATTCGCTGGGAGTGGTGGTGCACACCTGTAATCCCACCTACTCAGGAGGCTGAGGCAGGAGAATCGGTTGAGCCTGAGAGGTGGAGGTTGCAGTGTGCTGAAATCGCGCCACCACACTCAAGCCTAGGCAACAGAGTGAGACTCTGCCTTAAAAAATAGTAATAATAATGCTGACAATTTAAAATAGTGAAAAAAAACCCTAAAAATCTGACATAAGAAAAAGTATAATGCAGAAATAGATTATGATACTTGCAAGAGATAGTCTGTAAGAGCTGGCCTAAAATGCAACTATCCCGTGACTGTGATTTTAGGGATTTAGACTTTTGGAAGTGAATCTTTAGGGATTTTCAACATTTGGGATTATGGCACATGAGATTATGTCTTTTGTGATTATGATCAAAACCCTTCTGGAAAACCACATCACAGATAACACGCTTTCGGCATTGCCAATACCCTGTACCAGCACCAGCCACAGTCTACATCTGCCTCGCTCACGGGGTTTATGCAAATAGGTACAAGCACTCACGTCCTTGTGTCTTCTACAGTAGTCATCCCTGAGCACTGACTTAAGAAGAGTATTCAATTTATTATATAATTTATTACTTTCCTTTTTATTTCTCCTTTGTAATTTGGTATCTATTTTTTATGAATTTTATTCCATGTTCATAAAGCTATATAATATTTGCTCAAAAGAAGGTACAATGGTTTCGTTGGGATTGAGGATGTCTGATATAATCATCATTATTAAAATAGTGACGCAATTCCAAAACTCTACGAAGCAATCTCTAGCCGCCAAGCCTTTGAGTCCATTGTTTCTTCCTCTTCCACCCTTTAAATCCCACAGGTGCCTCTGACTGAAGCTTACTTGGCATTTCCTTCTTCCTCCACAAAGCCCTCCTTGACCTCTGTATCACACCCTCTTATTCAGCAAAGACAGATGTGGCACCCTTCCTTGGGCTCCCCACAGTCTTGATTTGTCCTGTAATATACTACTTACCATTACCTCTTTGTTCTTGGATATTCAGCTCCCCACAGGGTTAAGACTGTCATAGTTCTATCTCTAGTGCCTAGTACACTGCTCATTCATTATTCAATAAATATTTTTGAGCACCTACTATGTTCTGGACACTATTACAGAAGCTGGGATACAACAGTGAGCAAGAGAGATGGTGCCACAACCTTGTAGAGCTGTCATTCTAATAAGCGACAGGTGATAATTAAGGAAACTACTAAATATAATTGCAGACCCTGACCAGTGCTGAGAAAGATATAAACAGGGTGCTACGATGGACAAAAACAAGCAAGACATCTCTTAGATAAGGTGGGAGGGGGAAGACCTTGCTGAGATGACATCTCAGCGGAGACACAAAGGCTCAAAGGTCCTAGCTCAGGAAGAGCCAGGAAGAGAACGTTCTTAACAAGACAAACTGAGGGTGCAAAGGTCATGAGACTATTGAGAGTCTGAGGTGCTCAAAAAACAAAATAAAATGAACTAAAGCTCATATGGCCGGAATGTAGTTAAGACGCCTCGGTGGGGGACATCAGGGTCCAGGCATGTGCCATCTTGCAGATGACAACAGAAAGTCTGGATTCACTTTAGGTGCAACGGCAGTGACTGCTTACGTGTCCTCATGCTGGACTGTAAGCTCCCTGAGGTGAGGAGCCTGGGCTTTTCATCACATCCTGTCTGAAACAACACACGCTGAATGTAAGAATCCCTTCACATGACCCTCACCTTACTA
Source organism: Ateles fusciceps (assembly GCA_036589455.1). NCBI lineage: Eukaryota > Metazoa > Chordata > Mammalia > Primates > Atelidae > Ateles > Ateles fusciceps. The sequence goes on from JAZHEH010000299.1 coordinate 4,389,762, forward strand.
AATGCAGCTAGTTGTGACTCTGCCATACGCTAGTCAAAAATGGAGCAAGCTGAGAGGCAGAACCTCTTGAGCTCTCGGGGCTCACAGATGCTCTAGGTCTTCAGCTGTCATCACTGAGCCACGAGAAAGATCACTGTGTATTCTGTGAAATACGTGAGTGCCTGGTAAGTGCCCAACCTTGTTGTAGACACAAAGGCTACTGCCACAAGCAACACTGACACAGACCTGCGCCCTCACGAAGCTTACCTGCCAGAGGAGGGAGACAGCCAGTAAACAAAGTGCAGTAGAAAGACGATGTTACGTAACGGGGGGAAATGAAGTAGGTCAGGAAACAGGAAATGGGGTACAATTTCGATATTCGTACACTGGATACACGTCATGTCTCCTAAACATCTGGGAGAACTTCCAGACTAGCCTCCTAAGGCAGGGCACTAAAAGAACTACGTCATCATTTTACAGAAGATGAAACAGGATCAGAGAGGCTCAAAAACTTGCTATGGTCACACAGCACATCAGCAGCGGAATGAGCACATCTTTAATATGCCAAATAACAGGACAGATGCAACGCTAACAGCCAAAATTTATCAAGCATTTATTATGCGCCAGGCACTGTTCATGTGCCTTTCATGCCTCATTTTCTGTAATCTTCGCAATGACCTTCTGAGGTGGGTACTGTCATCTCCATTTTACAGATAAGGTAACAGAATCGGAAAATAGCACATAACATGCCCAAGAGCACCAGTTACTGAGCGGGGGAGCCAGGATTCCATTCTAGGCAGTTTGCTTCCAGTGCCTGTGCTCATAACCACTTCTCCATCCAAAGCTACCCCTGCAAAGAGAATGGCTGAGAAAAGAAGGACTCTCCAGACAACTCAACATGACTAGGATCTATCCCTCCCTATGGTCAGCTCCCTTCTACCCCTTCATGAAAACACATAAAGTCAGCAGCTAGAGTGGGAGGGTTGCATAAGCAGTCCCCCACCAGGACACCCAGACACCACCAAGGCGGCCACTCACCACTGGCCCATCGACAGCCCCATCACAATACGTACGTGCAGTTTGTTGAGCAGCACCGCATCTGTTGTGCTATTGGCCCCGGGCTTAGCAGCTTTCCAGAACTGCTTCTGGGCAGAGTAGCGGTTCATGGGACATAGCTTAAAGAGGCAGTCTAGAAGTGAAGCAAACAAACACAAATTGCTATTGAGGGTGTACAGACGCTCAGCCTAAGAAAAAAAGGCTTTCCGCTATAAAATTACATCATACGTAGATATAAAATGAGAGTACAAAGCTCTTTGACAAATCTCTTTTTAAATTTAATTGCCAGCACCACTGTGTGAGAGTACAGATGAGGAAACCGAGACTTACAGAAAGTGAGTCAATTGTTGCTAGAGAACTAGTTGGTGTCAGAGCTGTCTAGATTCAGTGTGGTTTTTCTTTGGTTGTTGTTTGTTTTTTTTGTTTTCTGAGACAGAGTGTCCCTTTGTCACCCATGCTGGGGTGCAGTGACACAACCTTGGCTCACTGCAACCTCTGCCTCCCAGGTTCCAGCAATTCTCCTGCTTCAGCCTCCCAAGTAGCTAGCACTACAGGCAGGTGCTATCATGCCTGGCTAATTATCTGTATTTTAGTAGGGAGGGGGTTTTGCCATGTTCTTAATGCTACCCCATAGTTGACTCCTTTCCAACAAAGAAATAAATACAAGGACAAATAGTCCTTGCTGTATCTAACAAGGCATACAAGCATTTACACAAATCCAACTCTCTTCAGTATTGTTCAATTTAGAAAAAATATTACAGGCCAGACACGGTGGCGCATGCCTGTAAGCCTAGCCATTTGAGAGGCCGAGGCAGGTGGATCACTTGAGGCCAGGAGTTTGAGACCAGCCTGCTCAACATGGTGAAACCCTGTCTCTACTAAAATATACAAAAAAAATTAGCCAGGTGTGGTGGTGCGTGCCTGTAATCCCAGCTACTCGGGTGGCTGAGGCACGAGAATCTCATGAAACTGCAAAGCAGAGGTTGCAGCAAGCCAAGCAAGATCACACCATTGCACTCCAGCCTGAGCGGCAGAGCAAGATTCCATCTCAAAAATAAATACATAAATACAATAAATAAATCTGTATGTATTTATTTGATGCTTATTTAGAGGGATCTCCTAGGGCAGTGGTCTCCTGAGTAATGTGTGTAACACGACCCTCTGCAGTGCAGAAAGAACACACATGAACTGGCATTTAGATAGTCTGTGCCTCTGTCCCCTCACTCTCAGCACACTGTAATATGCTTCCATTTACCAGCCTGGGCTCATAAACTCTACACATTGTCTTATGTGGTATAACCAATATTCACAAAACGGACAAGTGGCTTCAAAATATTTCTGCAGAAAAATCAAAACATTAAAGGTAACAGTGATGCATCCCAGCAAACCAAAAAAGGTGGAACCAACCCTTCCCTTATAGCTCTTGTAAGATAAAAAGAATGATGATCTAATCAGATCTAGAAAAAGTCAGCTGGACATTAAAAATCATAAATAAAAATTGTTTTTAATGATGAACATTACCCTAAAGCATCTATGTGTTTTAAGGTGTTAATAATAATATGAAACCTTCATAATAGGACACATTATTGTTGAATCTTAATCTGAGTTATTAACTTCTACTTTCCACTTGTTTTATAATGTCTACAATATATTACTACAATAACACATGTATGTAAGTTTTAAAAACACACACATACACACACACACACAGAGTTTAGGGGTATAGTCACCAATTCTTTTTTTTAAGAGATGGGGCCTTGCTTTGTTGCCCAGGCTGGAGTGCAATGGCTATTCACAGACAGTCATAGCACACTACAGCCTGGAACTCCTGGGCTCAAGCTATCCTCCTGCCTCAGCTTCTCAAGAAGCTAGGATTTGGGCTCCCCAGATTTTTCTGACAGACATACGTCATCAACAAACCACTAACTACTCTAGGAAACCAGTATTTAAAATTGACACTCCTATGAAAAGTTTACATTTTGACATGCTGAGTTTTCAAATGGTAAGTATCTGTAGAGTAAAATTAACAAATTTAGAGTGGATACTGACACTCAGAAAAGTGACACCCAAGTAGGTCTGAACAAGCATTTAAGGAAATTACTAACTGTATACTTATTCTTATCTATTCATTAAAACCAATTCCCTTAAAGTACCTTCAACAGGTAAATACCTAGTTATTGTCTTAGCCAAATAAATATCTCAAAGTAAGAAAAATGGGTTTGCTGTCAAGTACATAAACACTAGGTCCCTCCTCTAATTCAGATCACTCTTTCTACCAGTCAGGATCAATAACTAACTGTTACTATGTACTGAACACACAAATATCTGAGATTGTTCAGAAATAAAAAAAGGTCATTTAATTGTAGAAGAAAGAAGTACTTTTCCCGTTTCTGTAATCTCCTTCATCACAAAGTATTTCTGCCTAGTCACAAGCAGTTACAAGGTAAATATGGGACCATGATAGCTATCTTTATCAAGAGTCTAATCCATCTACTGAAAGTAATTTTTACTGCATATGAAAGATACTGTCTAGGACTTTGGAGAACAAAGCTTGATACAGCAGGAGACCAGTTTAAAGACCAGACTGCTCTCCCCACCTCTTTTTTTTTTTTTTGAGATGGAGTTTCGCTTTTGTTGCCCAGGCTGGAGTGCAATGGTGCAATCTTAGCTCATTGCAATCTCCACTTCCCGGGTTCAAGCGATTCTCCTGCCTCAGCTTCCCCAGTAGCTGGAATTACAGGCATGCGCTACCACGCCTGGCTAATTTTGTACTTTTAGTAGAGATGGGGTTTCACCATGTTGGTCAGGCTGGTCTCGAACTCCTGACCTCAGGTGATCCACCTGCCTTGGCCTCCCAACGTGCTGGGATTACAGGCATGAGCCATGGTGCCTAGCCTCCTCGCCTCTTAGGAAAGACACAAGTCATGATCATTTGCTATTTTAGTGGCAATTTAATGACATCATTTCCAGAGACACAGTTTTTCTACCAGCTTAATATTAATATATACGAAATCTCCATTCACTGCATGAATAACCATACTCAACCAGGAGACAACAGTTTACATTAAATGTCCCTTCTTTGACACAGGACTGAATAGTACCCCCAAGCATCTATGTGTTTCAAGGTGTTAATAATAATATAAAACTACAATAAATAACAGAATACTGCATTATTGTTTAATCTTTTTTTTTTTTTTTTTTTTTTTTTGAGACAGTCTTGCTTTGTCGCCCTGGCTGGAGTGCAGTGGCATGATCTCAGCTCACTGCAACCTCTGCCTCCCGGGAACAACTGATTCTCCTGCCTTAGCCTCCCAAGGTAGCTGAAATTACAGGTGCCCACAACCAGGCCCAACTAATTTTTGTATTTTTAGTGGAGACGGGGTTTCACCACATTGGCCAGGCTGGTCTCGAACTCCTGACCTCAAGGGATTCACCCACCTTGGCCTCCAAAAGTGCTGGGATTACAGGCGTGAGTCACTGCACCCAGCCTTATTGTTTAATCACAATCTTATTCATTAACTTCTACTTTCCTGTTATTCAGAATCTAGGTCGGGCCAGAATGGCTTCCTTAATGACCACACGCTTTTTAAAATATTCAAAATATTTAAGTCATTGGCATTAACATTTGACGCATGACTTGTTTTATGGACCAAATGAGGTTAACAATGTCAATTTTCATCAATAGTAAGACAAAGAGAGTAAAATGACCTGCTTTTTCTCTCCAACATGCTTCATATGATGATACTAAATGGTATACATTCCAAAAAAACTGATTTAGATAGATGAGGGGACGAACAGGGTGAAGTCGTGATGCCGAAGGATAACAGACAATGGAAAGTGTCATTTTACAAGTGTTCATGGCACCACCAAGTGAAGCACCTCAGCTAACAAAGAGGCTGCATCACAGTCTCAAACTTCAGGTAACTTTACTTTCCCCTAAGATGAGGTGTATGTAAATAACAACCTAACCAAAGCCTTGCTCTAACTTCCACACCAACAATTTCCTTGGACAAAACAGAGCATTGCACTGCATTAAGTGTATTTACAACCAACTGTCTGTGTAAATATAAGAGATGTGAATATACTAGTAACAGAACCAAATTAGCCTTGCTGATTTTGCCCTGTCTTCGCAGTTGCTTAGCAACTAATTCAAAGTGAAAATTAAATTAAGCAATTCAAATGTAATGTTAGAATAACCTTCCAAAATTCTGCAATTTGTAGGTTCCATATTGCCCTTTGCTATTTGGATGGCACAGCAAAGCAAAATTAAACTTCCACTGGGTCCTAATACTCTGCTAAGTTGCTAAGTATAGAAATGTACAAATACAGGGAAACCAGAATAATATATTTAATATTTATTTGGGGGAAGGAGACCATGTGTATGTATGTATGTGCATGCACGCACACACACACACACATTGTGGTTTGAACTCACCCCAAAGAAATGCCACTAAGAATGTCTTATGTGACAAGTGTTATTTTAGGCCTTTGAGGAATAAACTAAACTAGCTTTGACTGTGGAATACTCCGAAGTTTGAGCATATGCCACACTGAGTTACCCAAGGAGAATGTGGCTGAATAAAGGGGTTGAAATAGGCATAAAGGGGCTGGGTGGGCTAGAAGCAGGACAGAACAGGCCATAGGTGACCTTCCATTCTGTCAAGGGCATGCTGGAGCCTGGCTGGAGGGAGAATATTCAATTGCTTTACAGATGACTTTCACTACCAAATTAGGACTTATGGTGCACACTTAAGAGAAGATGGGAGCAAGGGGAGCCACAGGTGTGCTTCCAGCACTCTGGGATGGGGCAGAAGCAAAGCTAGAAAGCAAACAAGTCAGCCAACCTTCAGAGGTATCCACGCTAGTGACCAACTAAAAGAAAGGTTGCCACAACAGCTGAAACCCCACTGTGTCCACACCCTCCTCCCCACTGCTAGAACTTTCAACTCTAGAGTGTAAGGTTCCTGAAGGCAGAGACTTTTGTCTGGTCTGTATGCTACAGTAGCCCAGGGTCTAAGGATGGAGTAGAGCACAACAATCGTGCTGAATTAATGATTTAAATATGCTACCATCCCTATGGCTCCAGAAACAATGCAGACACATCCGCTGAAGTCACTGCCAGCTCTAAGCTTCCCAGTGTTCATTCTTGGATTCAATCACTACTTATTAAAATGTCTACTATGTCCCAGCACTTTGGGAGGCTGAGGAGGGTGGATCACGAGGTCAAGAGATCAAGACCATGGTGAAACTCCATCTCTACTAAAAAATACAAAAATTAGCTGGGTGTGGTGGTGCGCACCTGTGGTCCCAGCTACTCGGGAGGCTGAGGCAGGAGAATTGCTTGAACCTGGGAGGCGGAGGTTGTAGTGAGCCAAGATCACGCCACTGCACTCCAGCCTGGCACCTGGCAACAGAGCAAGACTCTGTCTCAAAAAAAAAAAAAAAATGTCTACTGTGTACTGGTGCAAGACTGGATGCTGAAAATACAGCAGGGATCCAGTTGCACAAGTCTGTTCATACAACAGCAATGACAGAGGCAAACTGGTAGATATCCATGTTAGATTATAGCAAGTTAGAAGTACAATGGAGGCAAGGTTTATCTATGGATGCACTAGGGCCGCGTGGGGAAGCAGTACTTCCTACAGCGTCATCAGGAAAGGCATCTCTAGGACTGCGGTACCTGAACTTGGAGTTGCAGGATGAGAAGGAAGGAGGCAGCCTTCACAAATCTCAGGCAAAGCCTCTCAGGCAGAGGGAATAGCAAGTGCAAAGGCCCTGAGCTGGAAAAAAACTGACAGATTGAGTAGAAAAGCTGGGCTGGTAGTAGGAGGCAAAGGCAAGAGCTGCAGAGGATGAGGCTGGAAAGGCGGAGAGCAGAGGCTGTGCCGTGCAGGGCAGCGCAGGCTGTGTGAAGGCATCGAGTCATCCTGAACACAGTGGGAAACCATACGAAGCCTTCAGCAAAGGAAGAACCTGGTGTGGCCGAGGCTTTTAAGGGAGCTTTCAGACTGCTGACTGATACGGTTTGGATCTGTGTCCCCACCAAATCTCATGTCGAATTGTAATCCCCAGTTTGGAGATGGGGCGTGGTGGGAAGTAACTGGATCATGGGGATGGATTTCTCATGAATGGTTTAGCAACACCTCTTTGGTGCTGTGCTCATGATACTGAGTGAGCGCTCACAAGATCTGGTTGTTTGAAAGTATGTGGCACCTCCCCGCTCGATCTGTTGCTCTTGCTCTTGCCATGTGACATGCCTGCTCCCCCTTCACCTTCTGCCACAATTGTAAGTTTCCTGAGGCCTGCCGAGAAGCCAAACGGATGCCAGCATCATGCTTCCTGTACAGCCTATGAAAGTGTAAATGAATTCAACCTCTTGGATCTCTCATATTTCTCTGTAGCAGTGTGACAACATTAGACTAATACAGTGCTGGCACCTACCAAGGAAGGTAAGAATGAGGAGAGGGGTTGCGGGGGAGAGGAATGGACATTGAGAATTTTAATTTTGGCTCTGCTTAGTTTGAGATGTCTACGAAACATCCAAGCTGAAATGCTGAGTGCTGAGTAGGATGTCCATCAACTAGTAAGCTGAAAATGTAGAACAGTCAGTTATTTTAAAGGTGACAGAGGGTGGGGGTGTGGCAGAAGAATAGGAAGGAGTGGGGGAGTTCGAGAGGAGGAAAGCTGAGGAAGTCAGTACTACAAATCCACTGTAGCTATACATCTGGAGTGACGAAAATCCCAATCTCCCTATTCAAATAAAAAAAAACAATTTAATTCAGGCTTACAAAAGCCTGAACTTGATTCAAAGTTTTCATGGAGTGGAATAAAGGCCTTTCCTACTCTCTTTACTGTCCACTGCCACATACACACACACACACACACACACACACACACACACACACACACACACACAACACACAAATAAAATTAAGAGCAAAAACCCAACTCCATCTTCTATAAAAGCCAAATCAATCCTCCCAAGTTGCAATAAATGACGATGGAAAGAGGATGGAGCGTGGAGCTTGACAGATGAAGTAAAGTAAGGCCTCTGTTTCTGCAGAGGGGTACCAAGAAAAGCAATCCGCACTGCGGAATCCTGGAAGGGCTCGGGAACTGGGGCTACAGGCGTCAAAGGTGACAGGAGTGGGATGAGGACCAGTAATGGAGGATCGGATGAAAACACACAGGAAGAGCAATCATACCCCTATGTCTACCCACCCCAGATAGTCCAGACAACTGTCCCTTCTCGAACCCTGCAGGGAGACTAAATCTTGGGAGATAATGGACCATTGAGGCTCTGCAGGTGCATGTACCATATATAATGAAGGCACACAGAACTGAGGAATAGAAATAGAAATAAATTGGCTAAGTAAAAATGCACACCTGGGATGGCGAGATGCACAGGCCCCACCCCCAGCCAGGCCCTCTCCAGCAGGTGTCTGGAACAATCGTTTTCTAACCACAGCTCAAGGCCCAAATCTGGTCCACTGCACATCATTTTTGTATGGCTCACAAACTAAGAATGGTTTTTACCTTTTCACATAGTTAGAAAAAAGTCAACTATAATATCCGCAAAGACTGGAGATAATAACCACAGAGTGAAAAAAGCACAGGACTTCAAAATGCAACCAAACAAGAACTCTGAGAAACTTAAAATGCAAAGATAAAAAGTGTTTTAATGTACTACAGAAAGTAGAAACAAAAACGAAGAGAGAAATGGAAGGAGAAGAGGAAAGAGGATAAGAGAGAAGGAGAGGAGAGTGGAGAGGAGGGGGGAAGCAGGGAAATGGGAGGGAAAGTGGGGGAAGGGGGAAGGGGAGGGAAAGGCAGAAGGGGAGGGAATGGAAGGAGAGATGGAGGAGTGAGAAGGAGAGAGGTGGGTAAGGAAAGAAGAAAGAAGGAAAGGGAAAGGAAAGGAAAGGGGGAAATGAAAGAAAAAAGAAAGGAATTAACAGAACAAATTCGTAAGTCCAATACACAAGAGGAAATTCAGAAAAAGAAACTGAAGGTATGGAAATAATCAAAGAAAAATATAAGAAAATATCCTAGACCTGGAGATGAACCCCCCAGGTTGAACAAACCCACTAATCCCCCAGCATAAGGAAACATAGAACCGGCACGTGCTCACTGCAAAATTTCAGACTAATAGGACAAGGACAAGATCCTTAAGGCTTCCAGCAAGGAAAAAAAAGGCTCAAACAAAAGAAGAGGAATACAAACAACATCAGACATCTCACAGCAACCCTAAAGCTCAAATATAACAGAGAAATATAGCTGAAAAGCATTCTCCATCTAGAATTCTAAACTGTTGAAATAACAGCAAGGTATGAAAGTACAATAAAGTCAAGTCTAAAACCAGGAAGCTGCTGGAGGTTGTACTCCACCAAAAAATGGAGAGAAGAGTTTTTAAATAGTTGTTTGGTTATTTATCAAAGAGGTTGCCCTGGTCCAGCTCAAATGCCAACCCTTGTTCTATAGTTGAGATAGTATACTTAATATGCTTAAGGCTGGTCACCCACCCACTGACAGATGTGAGAAAGAAACTCCCACAATGACACCATGTAGGGCACATCACTGCCACAACCTGAAGCAGAGACAAAACGCTCCAGGGACAGAGGACAGTGGTGAGGAACAGGAGGGTCAGTCAGATGATCCAATCAATCTGGCACATGGGAAACATGCTGAGCAATTAGAGAGAGGGAAGACTTAGTAAATGCTACAAAGAGCTATGAAAATAAAGAACAATAAGACAATCACTAACTCCGGGGGGAAGGCTGCATATGAAAACTCCAATATGTCTTTGGCTCACTAGCGAACAATATTTACATAGTCACAAAAATATTAAGACTGAATATTGGTTGAGCCAGAAAACTGGGACATAACTTTAGTGGGAAGATGGAGGAGAAACAGAGAAGTGTCACAAAGCTAACCTCATCTATAAAGCAGCAAGTTGACAAATGTCATTTAAAATACATTAATCTACAGACATCAAGAGACACACATCATCTAGAAACACAGTGGTAAATATCAGAAGAAAATGTTAAAATATTTGAAATTGTTGCCTCTGGAAAGTGAGAAGGCGTGAGGTGTCAGACTGTTATGTTTACCAGTATTTGACTTTCTTGTGGTGAAATTCACATAATATAAAATTAACCATTTTAAAGTGACCAATTCAGTGGTATTTAGCACAGTCACAATGTTGTATAACCATTATCTTTACCTAGTTCCAAAACATTTCATCATCCCCAAAAGGAAACTCTGTACCTATTAAGCAGTTAGTTAATCCCCAACCTCAACACCCCCACATTTGACTTTTTAATGGATGTGCATATATTGAAGAAAAGTTTTTTTTTTCTTTTGAGACAAGGTCTCACTTTGTTGCAGGCTGGAGTTCAGTGGCACCATCATTGCTCACTGCAGCCTCAACCTCCAGGGCTTAGGTGATCCTCCCATTTCAGCCTCCCAGGTAGCTGGGACTACTGGTGTAAGCCACCACACCTGGATTTTTTTTTTTTCAGGGGTGCGGTTTGCCATGTTGCCCAGGCTGGTCTTGAACGCCTGTGCTCAAGCAATTTACCCACCTCAGCCCCCACAAAGTGCTGGCATTACAGGCGTGAGCCCTCAGGCCCAGCCAACAGTTCAATTTTTTAAACAACCTTTTGGTATTCAATTGGTGTTCAGTTTTTCACAACTACAGACTGACAAAAAGCAACAAAATCTAGATCTTATGGCTTGAATGTTTATCTCCTCCAAAACTCATGCTGAAATTTAATTGTCAATGTAATGGTATTGGGAAATGGGGCCTTGAAGAGGTGATTAGAGGGCTTCACTGTCATGAGTGGGCTTAATGTCTCAATACAAGAGCTTTTAGGATTGGGGACTCTCTCGGCTCTTTGCCCCTCTGCCCTATGAAGAACAGCCACCCTCCCTTCCACAGGATGCAGTGTTCAAAGTGCCATCTTGAGAACAGAGACCAGGCCCTCACCAGACACCAAATCCTGCTGGCACCTTGATATTGGACTTCCCAGCCTACAGAACTGTGAGCCAACAAATTTCTGTTCATTATAAATTACCCAGTCTGTGGTATTCTGTTACAGCAGCACAAATGGACTAAGTCACTGGAAAATGAACTCTTCTGGCACTGCTGATGAGTGTACACATGGGGCCACTACTGTGAGTGGCAACCGGTATGAGTCACAGTAAGTACACATGTGTAACCTATAAACTGTAATCCAGCCATTCTGCTACGGGGCACACATTCCAAAGAATTTCTCACATACGTTCTCCAATCTCACTACGCCCACAAGCAGAAGGACGTGTGAGAGAGAGATGAGAAGGCACACCGACTCTTCCCTGCTTTGACCTGGAGGCAACACAACACTTGCACTCATGTCTTCAGTGATAACAAAATCACAAGACCCCGCCATGATGCAGACAAGCTAAGAAAAGAAGTTTAGCTGTGTGCCCAGGAAGAAGAAAGGAGTTTCCTGTGCACCTAGCCTATCTCTGCTACAGCCTGTCTTTGAGGTCAACAAATAATCTATTTCATGCTTTCTTATTACCCACATCCCAGGCAACACTCTGGCTGGAGTTGCAGCAATTAAACACAGTCCCCTCTCTTTCAGAATTTGAACTCTTCAAAACCATCTCATTGAGCAAAAAGACAATCAACAAGCTACCATTGCTTTAAAAAGTCTTCATTCAGCCAGAAAATATGAATGCAATTTTATATAGGGTGAAATCAATGGGTGATATACACAAGCAGTGAATATGAAAAGGGGAAGAGTTCATCATTCATATCTTGTCCTTTTCTTGAAAAGGATAAGAGGAAACAGAATAAAAATTTTGGAAGGAAAAGACAATATGATTAACACAGAGGAGAGGGAGTATTAATTCCCCACCAAGGGGGTTAAGATTTAAAAGTAGCAGTGAGAGGGGAATATCAAATAATCCATATTATAGGAACTATCCCAATTCAAATGTATTAGACTATAAGTCTCATGAGTGCAGGGCTTATTTTCTGTATTTGTCATTCTGTTCCCTGATATATTCAGTAAACACTGGATCAATGAATACATGAATGGATACTCAAGGTAGAAGAATAATCTAAAATTGCAGTTAGCCTAAGGAAAATCTCGTTATTTCCAACAAAAGCCTTCCGTGAACAAGCAATTAGCTCCAGTTCAGTACAAAAGGAAACCAGCAAAATATGTTGTGTCTGTTACATGCTAATCACATTTCCCAAGCCATGATGGTAGCCTTTTGAAGTGACATTTTCCAATTGGAAATGCCAAAAACCCTCCCATTATTCATCTGCAAAAAAATAGTGTTATTAGAAGACAAAAGACAGCTAATTTTTTCCCCCACTTCAGACAACCAGATGCTTTCTCTAAATAGAAAACCCAAGCTGACAACACCCCAGGCTGCTGCCCTCTGCCTTTAACCACCTCGCCTGCTTGCAGGACCCACCACTCACCAACACATTAATCAACTGGAAACCAAGAGAAACTTCCTTTTTGATCTGGTCTAGCTCAGGCAATTAAACTTTTATTTAGCTATTTGCAACAATTACTGCATATGGATCAGCTTAAACACAGAGAAGGCGATAAGAAGTCAGCTGTGGTCAAGCTCGGTGGCTCACACCTGTAATCCCAGCATTTTGGGAGGCCGAGGCGAGTGGATCACCTGAGGTCAGGAGTTCGAGACCACCCTTACCAATGTGGTGAAACTCCATCTCTACTAAAAATACAAACATAGCCAGGCATGGTGCCACATGTCTGTAATTCCCGTTACTTGGGAGGCTGAGGCAGGAGAGAGGCAGAGGTTACAGTGAGATGAGATTGCACCATCGCACTCCAGCCTGGGCAACAAGAGCGAAACTCTGTATCAAAAAAAAAAAAAAAAAAAGAAAGAAAAAGAAATCAGTTGGAAAGGCAAGGCCTCTCCCCATCGTGGAGACCAAAAGACAAAAGAGGCTAGACGTTCCTTCCAACCAGTAGTCTCAACACAGGCACCTGCCCATACTTGGTCCTTCAGATGCTCTGCCCTGGCCTCTGCACCTGGAGAGAAGGCTGCAGAAGACTCAGGGCCTGTTAAAGACTGTGGTAGCTGGGCCAGAGATTCAGTGGCAATGTGGAGAACTGTCAGTAAAAGATGGCGGTCACTGGGACAGAGGCAGCACCCGTCCAAAAGGTTCCTACGCGTGGACCTTGCTGCATGGCCCTGCCTCCCATAGTGCCTGAGCCCAGTTCCCAGCCTCCCTATTGATTCTGTGAGCTATACAATATTCTTGAATAGTTTCCTTTTCGGGCTTATGTTAGTCAGTTTCTATTGTTTGCAAACAAGAGTCCTAGCTGAACCACAGAGTGATAAGGCATTGCACTCTGCTGGGAATGGAAATACACAAAGGCTTTCACCATCACCCAAGAAAACACTGATAAAATTAAGACAAAGGGAATCCAGAAACCCAGGTTTCCAGCAGCCCTGGTTCCTCCACTCATTGGCTGAGCAGCCTTGTCTAGGCGATCAAAGCTCTCTGTGTCTGCGTATCTTCCTCCAGAAAAGAGATCATCACCCAGAAACCGCACGTCTGGTGTAAAAGCTCAAGTCGCATGTTATGCATTTAACAGAAAATCTAGACCTGCAAGCACTGAAGTGTTCACCAATTTAGAATCTGACTGGGTTGAAGCTCCAGCTCTATCACGTTAGCTATATGGTTTGGGGAGAAATTATCTTACCTCTATAAGTTTTAGTTTCCTGTCTATAAAGATGTAATAACTACATGGCTAACTCACACATTAGCTTAAAAATTAAACTACTTTGCTTAAAGTCCTTCAAAGAGATCTTGACACAGAGTAAAAATTCAAGAAATACTAGCTGCTATGATAGAAGGGATAAATGAGTGACACAGCCATGCCATACCGCAATGCTGGAAGACCATACTGCAATGGAAAGCTACTGCTACAATATGGATGAATTTCACAATCATTATTTGTTTTTGTTTTTTAAGATAAGGTCTCGCTCTGTCTCCCAGGCTGGAGTGCAGTGACGTGATCATGGCTCACCGCAGCCTCTATCTCCCAGGCTCAAGAGATCCTCCCACCTTGGCCTTCCAGGTAGCTGGGACTAGAGGTGTGCACCATCACGCCCGGCTAATTTTTTGTATCACAGTCATTATTTGGAGTGAAAGATGCCAAATCAAAAGAATCCACTTATACTGAACGAATCCATTTATATGAAGTTCAAAAACAGACAAAACTAGAGTCACAGCATTAAAACAGTGGTTATCTCTGTTGGGGGTGGAGGTGGTATTTTCTGGGAAGCGGCAGCTTCTAGGGGACTGGAAATGTTCTCTATCTCAATCCGAGTGTGGGCCATGTGGAGATATACATATGCAAAATTCCACTGAGCCATACATTTAAGGTATGTGCATACATACCTATATATGTGTGTACACACGCATATATGAAATACCTCAATAAAAGATAAAACAGAATATTTTTCATGTTCTCATGAAAAGGAGAATGATCCTGCTGATAATGGAAAAACAAACTTTCCCTTCATGTACAAAGATAACAATGTCTGATTTGCACCACTGGAAAAACATGCTTTGTTTTGTCAGCGTTTAGAGGTTGGAGATTGCTGGTCTATAAGGAAGAGGAGGAAAGGCATAAGAGAGAAGGATGACATCACTGACTCCCCTTAAAGCCTTGGCATTTGCGTCACCCACAGGAAACTCAGGCAATGAGCATTCCCTGGCCCAAGGCCGAGTACCCAAAGGAGCTGCAACAGAGGGAAGGTCCCCCCCTGCCCCCACCCCCAGCCCAATTCCCTCTTCTGTGAAAGGAAAATAATTCTTGGGACCCCCAAATCACTAAGCTAAAGGGAAAAGTCAAGCTGCGAACTGCTTAGGGCAAACCTGCCTCCCGTTCTATTCAAAGTCATCCCTCTGAGGGTCACCTCAGACAAATGCATATCTGATTGCTTCCTCTCCCCCGATTGTTTATGTAAAAATGCAGATTCACTTCTGAGCCAGACTAAATTGTATATTCAGTGGAAGGGTGACCAAGGACTCAAAAGAATGCAACCTTTTGTCTCTTATCTACTTCTAATCTGGAAATAGATTAGAACCCCACTTTGAGTTGTCCTGACTTACTGGACTCAACCAATGTACATCTTACACATATTGACTGATGTCTCATGTCTCTCTAAAATGCGTAAAAGCAAACTGTACCCCCAACCACCTTGGGCACAAGTCTCAGGACTTCCTGAGGCTGTGTCACAGGCACATCCTTAACCTTGGCGAAATAAACTTTCTAATTTGACTGAGACCTAGCTCTGATATTTGGGATTCACATATCCAGACAGCTTTAAAACATTAATAAGCAGCAGCTTTGCTGTTGTTGTTTTGAGATGGAGTCTCTCTCTGTCGCCCAGGCTGGAGTGCAAGAGCAGGATGTTGGTTCACTGCAACCTCTGCCTCCCGGGTTTAAGCGATTCTCCTGTCTCAGCCTCTCCAGTAGCTAGGATTAGAGGCACCCACCACCATACCTGGCTTATTTTTGTATTTTTAGTAGAGACAGAAGTTCACCATGTTGGTCAGGCTGGTCTCAAACTCCTGACTTCAGGTGATCTGCCTGCCTCGGCCTCCCAAAGTGCTGGGATTACAGGCGTGGGCCACCTGGTCAATAAGCAGCAGTTTTATAATGTAATCTTTAGTGAAATGTTATGTCTGATAAGTAATTCAAAATAATTGGGGGAACAGAGGTGGGGGGGATATAGAAAAAACAAGATTGGCCATGAGTTGGTCATTGTTAAAGGTGGGAGTTGAGGTACTGCCATTGCCCTTTGGTATCCATGAGGGATTGGGCCCAGGACAGCCCTTGGACTCCAAAATCCACAGATGCTCAAAAGTGCCTGATACAGTTGTTACACTATAATTTTATTATTAATTATTTTTTTAAAGACGGAGTCTCGCTCTGTCGCCAGCCCGGAGTGCAATGGCACAATCTCAGTTCGCTGCAACCTCTGCCTCCAGAGTTTACGTGATTGTCCTGCCTCAGCCTCCCAAGTAGCTGGAACTACAGGCATGTGCCACCACGCCCAGCTAATTTTTGTATTTTGGTAGAGACAGGGCTTCACGATGTTGGCCAGGCTATTCTCGAACTCCTGAGCTCAAGTGATCCACCTGACTTGGCCTCCCAAAGTGCTGCAATTACAGGTGTGAGCCACCATGCCTGGCCTGGCTAATTTGTGTGTGTGTGTGTGTGTGTGTGTGTGTGTGTGTGTGTGTATGTGTGTGTATAAATTTCTTTTTGTAGAGGTGAGGTTTTGCCATGTTGCCCAGGCTGGTCACAACTCCTGTGCTTGAGCAATCCACTCTCCTCAGCCTCCCAAAGTGCTGAGATTACAGGCATGAGCCAGCATGCCTGGCAGTTATTTTTCTTTAAGAGGAAGAAAGAGAGAAAAGGGGTGGGGGGAGGGAGGAAGAAGGGGGAGAGAGAAAGAGAGAGAGGGAAGGAAGAAAGGAAGGAAGGGAGGGAGGGAGAGAAGAAGAGAAGAGACGAGACGAGACAAGATGAGACAACATGAGACGAGACAAGATCAGACGACATGAGACGAGACGAGACGAGACGAGACGAGATGAGACGAGACGAGACGAGACGAGATGAGAAGAGGGAAAATATGCCACTCCACCTGAAAACCAGTATGCTCTGGAATGGAGGCCATAGCTGGATGGACTTGTGCAGTAAGCAGTGCACAAAAAATGAGAATGCCCTGCTCTAAGTTAGATCTGTGAACAGCAAACAATAACCAGGGGCTTTGGGTGAAAAACCTTTGCTGAGGCGAACTCTACATCCTCAGTACCTCTTAGCATTAAAGGCCAATGAAATTTCCCAGTGCATTCCCCTGGCAATTAAAAAAAATTACAGTACTAAAGAACCACTGAGGATATGCCACATCTACAAAAGGGCATTCAGAAAGCCTGGAGCAGCTGGCATGAAAGGAGTTACATAAGCTAGTGGCTTGTTCATCGAGATCCTCCAGGAAAAATCCTTTCCCTATCAGAAATTCCTACTACTCAAAGGAAGAGGAGACTTTTTCTTGAAGCAATTTGATTTCTCTCTCATTCAAATGGTTATTAACTGCTTGTGTGTTGGAGATACAAAGTCAATAAAACGTGGTCCCTCTGTGTCATCAGGGAGAGGGAGGAAGCAATAGGAAACTCCAGGGTGTCTGGCACACAGAGGAGCACTAATCCAGCCCAGGCAGAGATGGGAGAGGCAGTAAGAAGGTTCCTGATTGGAGCTTTGCAGGATCCACTGGACAAGCCAATGGGTGGGACACAAAGTGGGATGGATGATATGCAAAGAATGAGATACCAGAGAAACCTGTTGCCTTCTAGCCAGCACAGTGGCCCTAGAATGAATTTTCTGTGCAGTGGGCCAGACTTCTTGATACAGCCCACCATGTAGAGTGGAAACACCAACTACAGCTGGTCCTCTTCCCTCACTCATCTGGGCCAGGCATCCCTTAGACCAAAACAGTGCCTTTTCCTCACAAGTCCTGCTCTTGGAGTTCAAGGCAACATGGCAGGCTGAGCAGAGCTGTCACTGCTGGTTTGGCCCCATTTCTCCATAGAGAGAAGAAGGACCAAAGGAAGCTACCACCCCATTTGTCCCATTCGATTCCTCCATGTTCTCCACTGAATATGTGGTGACCCAGCCTGAGCACCAGAGTCCTTCCCCCTCCATCCCAGCATTTCCAACCAGCTCTGACCACGTGTGAGGTGGGCCATGCCCTCACACAGTTTTGACATCTCTTCATATTCAGCATACCTCCAATGAACACATTCCTTCTAAAGAGATACTTTCACCCACCCTAAGCCCAACAAGAAGAAACTAACCAGATGAATCAGGACTTACTCAAAGACATTGTGTGTATACCCTAAATAAAGAAAAACATTGCTTTAGTTCATGACCTATGTTTTCTTTGCTTACCTTTTATTTTTATCCTAGCAAACATAGCCCACCACCAAACAGCCTTTTTCAGTCCAAATATCTGCCAAGAACAATGACTGTCAAGCTTTTTCTTTTCCCCAGAACACCCACCTGAAAGATATGACACATTCCCACCCCAAATAGAGGTTTATTATAGTAGAGATCCTCAAGGATGGCACCTCCAAAATGGTGATTAGAATGGGGTTTCTCAACACCACCATTGACATTTTTTTTTTTTAAGACAGAGTCTCACTCTGTGACCCATGCTGGAGTGCAGCGGCGTGACCTTGGCTCACTGCAACCTCCACCTCCTGGGTTCAAGCAATTCTCCTGCCTCAGTCTCCCAAGTAGCTGGGATTACCAGCATGTGCCACCATACTGGCTAATTTTTGTATCTTTAGTAGAGATGAGGTTTCACCACATTGGCCAGGCTGGTCTCAAACTCCTGACCTCAAATGATCCACCCGCCTTGGCCTCCCAAAGTGCTGGGATTACAGGTGTGAGCCACCTTGCCTGGCCACCACTGACATTTTGGGTGTCATCTGTAATTCCTCATTCCTGGAGGCATCCTGTATCTTGTAGGATGCTGAGCAGCATCCCTGGCTTCTACACACGAGCTATCAGTAGCACTCCACTCCCCAGTTCTAACAATCAAAACTGTCTCCAGAGTTTTACCAAATATCTTCTGGGGGCTAAAATCACCCCCAAATGAGATCCACAGGAGGAGCCTTCCTCCCCAATGCCCTGAAGTTAGTAAAAGTGGGAAGATGGACTGATGAATACAAGAGTGTAGCAAAAACCATTCTAGACCCTTCCAAATCATGTCTCAAAGGAGCTTCTTTGCTGTACTTTGTACTTGGAATCCTACTTGATGGCTGAAATTCTGCAATTGACTCCTCTGCCTCAAATCCTGTAGGGCTGTGATTATCAACCCTGGCTGCTCCTGACAGTCACATGGAGAAGGTTTTAAAATGCTCCAGAGGATTCCCTATGTGCTCAAATTTAGGAGTAAATCAGAATTGCCAGGGTGAAACTGCCTTTGCAAAAATTATAACAGTGAGAAAATTATGGCAGTGGGGGAGATCTGATCTGGCTAACCTCCATCTTCCCTTTAACCTTCAAGCTGCCCTTAATTGTTTCTGGGCTTAGGGAAAGCTAACTTTGGGAGACCTTTAGTTTATAGTTTAAATGATCACAGCCCTTCCCCAAAACTCAATCCTTTGTAAATCTAATGCGAGGCTACCAGGCAAGGTGGATAGAGGAGCCTGAATTCTTCCAAGGTGTAGACATAATCAACTGCCAGCCACTATCCTGGAAGTCACAAGATCTGCAACTTCGCCATTAGTACTGCAGGTAACATCACTGTTGTATATCCTAAGATTGGCCTTTTGAGATATCTTTTCAGGTTTTGTTGCAAATCTGACTACTGATGGCTCCACCTAGACCCACCAACTGCTCCTGAGTGGCCCAACAGCGCCCCAGAGGACCATTACCCACACCCCTATGACTGCACCCCCACCAATCAGCAACAAGCACCCATTGCCCAGTCACCCCCACCCTTCCCCCAACCAATCTTTGAAAAAACCCTTGTCCCTAAATTCTCTGGGAGGCTGATCTGAGCAATAATAAGCCTCCAGTCTTCCATTTAGTCAGCACTATGTGTAGGAAACTCTCTTCTCGCAATTCCCATGCCTTGATCAATCAGCCCCATCTAGGCAGTGGGCAAGAAGAACCCACTGGGTGGTTTATAAGGGGACTGTATTAAACACAGGTGCCTGGGTGGAAGTGTGGCCTGGGAATCCTCATTTTAAACAAGTACTCCAGGTGATTCTAAGGCAAGGGGCCCCAACCAAACTCTGAGAAACACTGACCTGCAGCATAACTGAATTCTAAGAACAGCACTTCTTGAACTTGAGTGTGCAGTCAAATCGTCTGGAGATCCTGTTACAACGCAGACTCTGAGGCAGCAAGTCTGGGTGGGCTCTGAGACTACTTCTAACAAGCTGCTGGTGGGAGACCACACTGAGCAGCAAGGTTCTAGGACTCAAGTCACCGCCAGCAATCAGGGTGACTCCCAAGTCCTATCAGGACACATCTCTAACAACCCACCCATGAAACTATCCAGAGGCCTTCAATATTCCTGTTGTCTGGTGTGGTAGAAAGAATATTAGCCAGGAATGCCACACCTTTCATTTGGTCCCTCCATTTCTCCAGTTTCATTTCTTTAAAACATCTCCCCCATGAATACTTCACTTCAGTCATTCCAAATTCACGACAGGTCTCACAAACTTGTGCTGTGTATCACTCTTCTCTGCCTTTCTCAAGTTTTTCCTTTCTCTGCCAGCAACTTGTAAATGGAAAATCAAAACTCGGGACCCCAATTTATTATGCCAAAAAGGAAAAAAATTAAGCTGAAGGCTGAGTCATGTAAGAGGCTGCCTTTCCCTCTGTTCTAAGCAGACAGCTACAGATAAAAGGTTAAATATCTCCACAGGTAGCTACTCTATGTTCACGTTATCTTATGTAAAGTGCATGAGGCTGAGCATGAGATGAATAATAATTAACATTCCCCTACCTCTCCTTTTCCCTTGGAACATGTGGATTATCATACCCTCTTTCTCTCCCCCTCCAGCCCACTCTTCCCCTGTGAATACTGAAGTCCTCAAAATCATCTCTGGAGAAAGGCAAGGACCACAGACTGTTTCTGTGATTCTTTGTTTGTTTCACCTTAACCTTGGTAAAATAACTTTCACACTGACTGAGACCTGCCTCAGATACCTTTTAGTTTACAAACTGCATTCCCATGATACCGCCACCAGCATCAGTGCCATTTTCCACCTGAGACACCCTTCATCTATCCTGGCTGTAAGCTCACCCTCAAAGTTCCACTCCCAAAGGAAGACTTTTGTGTCCTCCATCCTACTCCACCCTACCACACAGCGTTCACCACTGCCTCCTTCAGAATCCCAAATGCTACCTCTGTTCTAGTACTGCCCTAGAATTTGTCTGTGTAATGGGTATGGTGACCCTTAGGGACCCATATGACATAATTAGAAAACATCTTTGTCTTCCGCTGTTGTTTTAAAGTTTATTCAGTATGAAAGGCTCTTTCTCCTGCTCCACGATTTTGGGGGAAAAAAAAAAAAGCTGATCAAGACTCTGGAAACCATTTGATAATGATCCAATTAAAATAAACTAGACCCACCTGACAGCCAAAGCGAAAGTTTTTCCTCCCCCACCACCCCTTCTCTCTCATCTGTCATCTCCATCCTCCGGACCCCACTCCTTGTTGCCTACTTCACTGTCTGATCTCACCTTGGAGGAGGCAGAGGATGTGGAGAGAGGAGAGCAACAGAAGACCAGGAAAGGAAGCGAGACCAAGCTAGTTTCACAATGTAGGCCTCAGCGATAGACACTGAAAGCTGACATTCATGGACATTTTGTCTTAGATATTTATTTAGATATAACTGTTAACTTACAGAAGTTGCAAAAGTAATGGTACATAGACCATTCTACACTGAGTCACCTACTGCTAACCTTTTACACAATTGCTTTATCATTCATATTCTGTATGTGCTTACTTAATACATACATACAAAGTAACTTCCTAAACCATTTTAGAGTCAGTCACGTACATCACGCCCGTATTTCAGTATCCATTTGCTAAGAATAGGGCAATTCTCTGATACGACCACAGCACTACTATCAACTTCAGCAAATCTAATACTGATCCTATGCTTTTTTATCTTGGCTATTGTTCACATTCCCATTTTGTCATCTGACCAGACATGTCCTTTCTGGCACTTTCCACCCTCCAGTCAGGATCCAGCTTAGGATTAGGTACTGCATTCAGTTGCCATGTTTTTTATAGCTGTTCTCTGTCTTTTACGACCAGGACATTTTAAAATAACATATGGTTCCCCCTTTTTAAAAACTACAGGGTCAGGTGGGGGTGGCTCAGGCCTATAATCCCAGAACTTTGGGAGGCTGAGTCAGAGTTCTAGACAGCCTGGCCAACATGGTGAAACCCTGTCTTTACTGAAAAAAAAAAAAAAAAATTAGCTGGGGGTGGTGGTGTGTGCCTGTAATCCCAGCTACTGGGGAGGCTAAGGCAGGAGAATTGCTTGAGCCCAGGAGGTGGAGGTTGCAGTGAGCCAAGATCGCACTGCTGCACTTCAGCCTGGGTGACAGAGCAAGACTCCATCTCAAGAAAAAAAAAAAGGCATGCTCCTCATGTGGGGTTGTCTGATGTTTTCTCGTGGTTAGATTCCAGCTGGATCACTCCATGCAAGGGTTGTATCCTACCCAGGACATCATATCTGAGGACTCCCAATGTCCATCTGTTCTTGCTGGCATTTCCATAGGCATCTTGGAGATAAGCCTGCCATTGCTAGAGGCCCCTCTCTGCATTCCCTCTTCAGGGGGAAAGATCTCTGTTCTGGCAGTCACAGGCCCTCCCCCGCTACTGCAGATCCTAAGCCCCACCCCTAGGTTCTCCTCTGTGCAGGACCCCTTCCCAGCTAAGAGGACCCCACATCAGTTCATTCACACATGGCCCATGCCTGACCATGAGAGAATCATGGATTCCTTGCTCAGGCAAACTGATGCCAAAGTAGCCTTTTTTAAACTGATGCCTTTACATTGCTTATCAATGCGGCTAGATAGCTCATCTCCTAACTGATCCCATGTCAGAAGTGGAGACCCCAGCCCTCCCTAAGCAGAGGAGACATATAGACAGCTCTCTAAGTAATACAGCTGCAACTTTTCAGCTAACACCTTTATAAATACCTTGACCCATCCTTGGGAACTGAACATTCTTTATGTCTTGGTGCCTCAGCAGAGACTCCTGACTTCCAACCCGCCTACCTGACCTCCCTCCCACCTCCACAGCTCTGTGAACACCCACAAGCATAGGTCCGGCGTCTTACTCATCACTGTGTTCCAAAGAGCTTTGCCAGCACTAAGTCTTCGATGATCTCTGTTAAATGAACGTGTCCCTCACCTAAAACGTATCCTCAGACACATTTGAAAACTCACCCAATGTACAGACACTTCTCAAAAGACGACATACAGATTGATGGTCAACAAACATAGAAAAAAATGCTCAGCATCACTAATCACTGAAGAAATGCAAATCAAAACCACAGTGAGATGCCATCCCACACCAGTCAGAATAGCTATTAAAAAATCAAAAAATAACAGATGTTAGAGAGGTTGCAGAGAAAAGGAAACACTTACGCCCTGTTGGTGGAAATGTAAATTAGTTCAGCAGTTTGGAGATTTTTCAAAGAACTCAGAAGTATCACTCATCTCAGCAATGCCATTACTACATATTATCCAAACGAAAACAAATCGTTTCACCAAAAAGACACATGTACTTGTATGTTCATCACAGACCTATCCACAATAGCAAAGACATGGAATTGTCCTAGGTGCCCCATCAACAGTGGACCAGTTTCAGAACATGTGGTGCATATGCACCACAGAGTGAGGGCTGATAAGCTATCTATTGGGTACTATGCTCACAACCTGAGTGATCATTCATACTGCAAACCTCAGCATCACGTAATATACTCATCTAAGAAACCTGCACGTGTACCTCATGAATCTAAAACAAAAGTTGAAATTTTAAAAATAATTTAAAAAGTTATACTTGACTGTAAAGAAACAAAACGAAAAAAAAACCCAGTCCTCCAAAAAGCGTCTTGCCTTATTTCCTTCCTTAACCTCTTTTTTCACTTGTTTTATTCAAAAGTTGATGCTTTATTATTTTACTTGATGTCTGTTGTTTCATTTGCATATATTTTGTTACCAGTAAGCTTGAACATTTTTGATATGTAGTCATTTTTATTGAGATATTGTTCACATCCAACAAAATTCAGAGTACAACTCAGTAGTTTTTTAAAAATTCACAGATTGGTACCACCCCCCCCCACTACCTCATTCCAGAACATACGCATTATCCCCTACAAAAACACCCTATACCCATTAGTAGTCATGCCCCTCCTCCTCTTCTCTCAAGAGCCTAGTTATCTAGTTTCTGCCTCTGTGAATTCTAGGCATTTTACATAAATAGAATCACAAAATAGGTAACCTTTTTGTGACAGGCTTCTTTCACTTAGCATGAGGTTTCGTAAGGTTCATGCATATTGTAGCACGTACTGGCACTTCATTCTTTTTATGGCTAAATAATATTCCATTTTGTGTCTACAACCCTTTTTAAAATCCATTTATTAGCTCATGGACATTTGAGTTGTTTCTACTTTTTAGCTATAAGGAGTAATGTTGGTATAAATGTTTTAAGTACAAGTTTTTTCCTTTTTTTTTTTTTTGAGATGGTTTCACTCCTGTTACCCAGGCTAGAGTGCAGTGGTGCAACGTCAGCTCACTGCAGCCTTGACCTCCTGGGCCCAGGTCCTTCTCCCACCTCAGCCTCCTCAATAGCTGGGACTATAGATGCACACCACCACACCTGGCTAATTTTTTTTTTAAGCAGACATAGGGTTTTGCCACATTACCCAGGCTAGTCTCAAACTCCTGGGCTACAGCAATCCACCCACTGTGGCCTCCCAAAGTGCTGAAACTATAGGCATAAGCAGGTACACTTGCCCCATGTACAAGTTTTTATGGAGACTTACATTTTCAATTCATTTGGGTATTTCCCTAAGGAGTGAAACTGCTGAATCATATAGTTATTCTATGTCTAACCTTTTGAGGAACTGCCTGACTTTTACAAAGTGGCTGTGTCATTTTCAATGCTGCCAGCAATGCGTAAGGGTTGCAATTTTTCCACAGTCTCACCATTGCTTATTATTGTGCATCTTTTTTACTGTAGACATCCTAGGGATTTTTCACTGTGATTTCGATTTGCATTTCCCTAACGACCAATGTTACTGAACATTTCTGCGTGTGCTTATTAGCCATTTATATGTTTTCTTTGGAGAAATGTCTATTCAGATCCTTTTCCTATTTTTAAATTGGGCTATTTGTCTTACTACTGAGCTGTGAGAAGTCTTTACATATTCTATATACTAGTCCCATATCTTAAAATTTACAAATATTGTCTCCTTTTCTATGAGTTGTCTCTTCATAGATAATACTCTTTGAAGCATGCAAATTTTAAATTTTGGTGATGTGCAGTTTATCTAATTTTCTTTTACTGCTTATGCTGTTACTGTTATATTAAGAACCCGTCATCTAATTCAGGACCATGAAGATTTACACCTATGTTTTCTTCCAGGAGGTATATAGTTTTAGCTTGTATATTTAGAGCTTTGATTCATTTTGAGTTAACTTTTGCATACAGTATCAGGTAGGTGTTCAACAATTTATTTATTTTTTTTTTGAGACAGGGTCTCACTCCATTGCCCAGGCTGCAGTGCAGTGCAGCCTCGACCTCCCGGGCTTAGGTGATTCTCCCCCTTCAGCCTCCCAAGTAGCTGGGACTACATGTGTAAGCCACCATGCCTGACTAATTTTTTTTTTTTTTTTTTTTTTTTTGGTAGACATGGAGTCTCACCATATTGCCCAAGCTGGGTTCGAACTCCTGGGCCCAAGTGATTCTCCTACCCAGCCTCCCAAAGTACTCGGATTATAGGCATAAGCCAATGCATGTGGCTCAACTTTATTTTTTTACATGTGCAAATACAGTTGTCCCAGTGCCACTTGTTGAAAAGAATGTTTTCCCCATTTAATTTTTTTGATATCTATGTTGAAAAATCAGTTGACTATAAATTATGAGTTTCCTTCCCCCCTTTACATCTAACAGGTGACTCATGTCTACGAAACCCTCTCCACACCCACCACCACTAACAAAAGAAGAACAGAATTCCTCAATTATTTACTCAGAAA
Organism: Ateles fusciceps; assembly: GCA_036589455.1. Taxonomy (NCBI): domain Eukaryota; kingdom Metazoa; phylum Chordata; class Mammalia; order Primates; family Atelidae; genus Ateles; species Ateles fusciceps. The sequence continues at coordinate 4,415,651 of JAZHEH010000299.1, forward strand.
ATATTCTAAAAACTAAGAATATATTTACTCCAGGAATAAATGCAACTTAACAATGAATGAATTTTTCTGAAGACCACAAAAATCATAGTGTGCTTTCATGAGCTGTCCTCACACAACCAACAAATTAAGTGCTCATATTTTAATTTTATTTTTTTATATACATTTTATTGTGTTTTAGGTTTTGGGGTACCTGTGAAGAACATGCAGGATTGTTACATAGGTACATACATGGCAATGTGGTTTGCTGCCTTCCTCCTCATCCCCTATATCTGGCATTTCTCCCCATGTTACCCCTCCTTTTCTCTATTCCTGCATTGTGTGATGGCTACTGATGTTCTTCAGGAGTTGCCCTTGTTGGGGGTGGGGGAGCGAATCAATCTTAGAGGGACAGGAAATTAGCTCATATGACACAATCCCGACCTTCCAAGGAATATGTCTACCATCAACTTCACATTCCCAAAATTCTACCCTTCATACTGTAATCTCCACATTGCAGTTCCTAAACAGCCCACAGACTATCATTTTACGTAGAAGACACACAAACATTCACATATATTTGACAAATGCCAGGAAAATGTTCTCAATTTAGAAGCTAAAAATTAAAACTATTTAAACTCTTCTCAACACACACACACACACACGCACAGACACACAAAACAGGAAGGTCCATAGAGATAGTGCCTTTCTGAGCTCCAAATTTTTAAGTATAATTTTGGAAAACTACATTGGGACAAAGTTGGGACAATCTCTTTATTGCAAGACTTCACAGAACCTTTAATATAACTCACCGGCTTTATGAATATCTTAAAGGTGGAAGTGATAACCATGTTTCCTAAAACTTTTCTGAATTTTTTAAGGCAGAGTCTAACTCCATCTCCCAGGCTGGAGCGCAGTGGCTGATCATGGCTCACTGCAATCTCTACCTCCCAAGCTCAAGCAATCCTCTTGTCTCAGCCCCACTGAGTAGCTGGGACCACAGGCATGCACCACCACACCCAGCTAACTTTTGTGTTTTTTGTAGAGATGAGGCCTCACTGCATTTCCCAGGCTGGTCTAAAACTTCCGGGCTCAAGTGATTCACCCACTTCGGCCTCCCAAAGTGCTGGGATTACAGGTGTGAGCCACTGCGCCCGGCATGCCCTTATTTTTTAATTCTCTGTTCAAACAAGGGTCTCCTCCGAGTGCTACACTCAAGAATTACGCATCCTGGTTAAAGAGATTACTGCCACATGACATGCACAGAAGCCAGTAACAGGTCACAGAAGAGGATTTGCTTCCTTTCAACCAGGGCAGAGGGGAAGGATGGTACAAATGTTAACTGGGAGGAAGCACTGAAGCTTTAGCCATGCAAGGCCCCTTAGACCTTGCATAGGTGCTAAAAGTCCATGTCATGTGCCAACTGATAAGACACAGGGAACAGAAGACTCAGTAGGCCCTCAATCACAGAATCACACAGCAGAAAGCTGAAGGATGGCTTATCAACCCAGCTCTCTGAATCTGGGTCTTCTAATACTATCCGCCCCCTAGTGCATGGGATGGGTCTCCACAGATGTTTGCAAAACCAAGTTCAGGCATGAATACTAGTGAGAAGACCACTATGACTTAGTATACTTTAAACTCTGGCCAGACAGCCAGGAATGGTCTGCCAAACTAGGAGGTTGCCTGCAATGAACAATGGCTAAATAGGATCACATATCACACCAGGCTGGAGTTTCTAGATCAAAGTTAACCAGTATTTTACCTCTAGCCAAACCAGGTCACTGACCACTTCCAAATCACAGCTTGCTTTCTCTCTCATTTCTACAATTTGACACACGCTCCTTGGTGCCTAGAATGCGCCCCTTTGCCTCATCTTTCACAGCAGAATTCAAATGCCCCTTTTCCTTGGTGATGCCAGCCAGAAGTCATCTCTCCAACTTGGGAAATTCCACCACTCTTTTGTCTTCCCTTTCTTGGGACACTTCTATACAGCCTGGATTACTGTCTCATTTCTTTACCACACTACAGGCTCCATGGGGGCTCAGATGACGTCTTCATCACCTACCTACACCCAAATCCCCATTAAACCTTGCTCACTGTTCTACACATCCAGACATACTTACCGGACCAATAGCAGCTTCATTTAAAAAACATTACCTTAAAATTTATCAGCTGGTTGAGTTCAAGCCAAATTCAACTCACAGACAACACTCTATCTGGCCTACACAATGTTTTAAACAGACTGGTATTAATTGCCACTATTTTTAAAAGAAGGCAATTTCACATTCCAATCCACCTCCACATCTTTTCCTTAAAAAACAAACAAAACAACTAAATCAGGATTTGGCACCAGTGGGCTCATACTTCTGCATGGCAGCAAGAAGCTGGAGGCGAAGAAGAAGACCCCTTCAGACAGGCCACATAGTTCCTTTCCTCCCAGTCCTCTCTGAACAACTGTGTACTCACTCAATGCCCTGCAATCCTAACTCATTCTTGCTGAATATACAGTAAGCTGCAAACCCATTAACATATCAACACGCTAAAAATACCAGCCTCTAAAAGGTGACGTACTTTTACTGACCCAGAGAAACAACATGAAGCCAACTTGTTTTCCTGTGAATTACAACCACATTCCTATTCCCCCGAGAGAGTGTCATCTGGCTTGCCCGGTATAATGAGCATGGAGGAGCTGCTGGGTTTAAACACTGCCAGGATATACAAATGAAAGGTGACTGTGGGAAGACTGGCAGCTAATGAGCAGCTCTGATCACAAAAGGCGAAGATTTCAGGGAGGAAAGACAGTTCCATCTAACAGAATCAAAAGGATTCTAGCAGAGGCAGACATATAACCCACACAACCCCAAACCAAAAAGTGACACTTTATACCTTTATTACAATAACAACCTGGTCCAGAGAACTAAAAACCCATCTGTGACCACCAGTTGGTAAGCCTTTTGAAACACAAATAAACCCCATGTTCCAACCGTGCTACCTATAAACAAGGGATTTATAAAGCAACAAACACCCCTATGGTGAACAGACTATTATTTCACTTAGCTAGTAAGTCCAAGATTTTGAACCAAAGATGATAAATATAGAGTAAACATAAACATTTCTAAAAACAAATACTTTAAAAGCAGGAAAGAAAAACTCACAGAAAGAGTTTATCTGTTTGTTTACGGCTTTGGCTTTTTACCATAAAGACAGACCCTTTACGACAAACTCTAAAGTACTTTTGCTCAATTCTTGGCTCATCAGGAAATTTTGCTGTAGAAACTTACCTGAAAACAGATATATAGATAGCAACTCAAGCCTGGTGAAATGTAGAGCTTTCTGAAATGCAGAGAAGTTCTGAGACAGCGTTGTCTGTAATTAGGGCATATCACAATTCTGTAACTGCTGCTGGTATTCACAGCTAGTCCCCCATAAATCAGGGGGATCTGATTTCATTTCTGGTATCACCTTCATCAGTTGGGTGGTGGAGGGAGTGTAAGGGCAGGGCGCACTTAGGCCAGGTTTAAAGAAAAACATACCATTACCATAGTTCTTCATCTATGAAATGAGAGCCATACCTGGCCTTTCTGATTTCTGCCACTGCCATGCTACCAAAATGCTCTCAAAAGCCATCAGTGACCTAAATGCTAAAGTCAACTGACTTCTCAGACCTCATCCTCCCCAGTCTTGGTGCCAAGCGACCTTCCTTCTTCACCTCCCCTCAAAGCATCCACCTCCCTGTAACCCCCAAGCCCCTACTCTTGGCCTTGCTGTCCTTGTAGGCCTGTCCACTGTCTCCTCTTTCTCTGGCTTAAAAACATCTCTAAGCCAACACCCCAGCTTCTCATATATAAAATGGTCAAAATTAACTAATATATACCAGGTCCCATGCTAAGACTACGAGTTTTGATATGGTTTGGATTTGCATCTCCACCCAAATCTCATGTGGAAATGTAATTCCCAATGTTGGAGGTGAGACCCGGTGGAAGATGACTGGATGCTTCATGAATGGTTTAGCACCACACCTTAGTGCTGTTACCATGAGAGTGAGTTCTCCGAAGATCTGGTTGTTTAAAAGTGTGTGGCACCTCCCCCCTCTCTCTCTTGCTCCCACTCTGGCCATGTAAGATGAGCCTGCTCCCCCTTTGCCTTCAACAACCATGATTGAAACTTTCAATAACCATGATTGAAAGTTTCCTGAGGCCTCCCCAGAAGCTGAGCAGATGCCAGCATCATGCTTCCTGTACGTCTGCAGAAACATGAGCCAATTAAACCTCTTTTCTTATAAACTACCCAGTCTCAGGTATTTCTTTACAGCAATGCAAGAACAGACTAATACACATTTTATAATGATATTTGCCTCAGCAAATTGCCATGACTACCTTTCAAGTTATTTTCACCAACCCTGTTTCTCAGATGGGAAAAGTGAGGCTTAGTGATTGGCCCAAGTCCCACATCAGGTAAACATGAGCAGGAAGGAAGGATTTGAAAAGCAGGTCTAAACCCAGAACCTATATCCTTAACCACTTTGCTAAACTTCCCCCTCCTCATCCAGGGTGATACCATCTATACTCTCCATTCCAGTTTTAACTTTTGTGGCAGAGATTGCTGCATACTCAGCACTCATTCCACCTTTCTTCCTTACTAACTAACCACTTTGTCATAGGAGATGACAACGGGCCCAGATTAAAAACACTACTGCTATGCATTTCCCAGTCTCACTTGCAGATACCCATGGTCAGTGAGACGGCCATGGTGGGAGTGGGAGGTGGACGGTGGGTTGGCCAAGGGTTTAAAGGAGGCTCCCTCGATGGATAGATGCATCCTTTTGCCCTTTACTCTCTTCTGCTTCCTGGAATGCGAACATGATGGCTGAAGCTGGCGTAGCCACCTTATGATAAAGAGACAACCTGAGAACAGGCACACACGAAGAATGGAAGAGTAGAGGCAAGGGACCTGGCTCTCATTGGTCACACAGCTGCCACACCAGACCTGGACTTGATTTACCTGAGATAAAAAGGAATGTTTATCTTCAGTTGGGTCTCCCAGAAGGGGACCCTGGAACAAGTGATTCACATACAAGTCATTGATTAAGGAAGTGCTCCTGGGATAAACCTGTAAGGAGATAGAGGAAGCAAGACAGGGAAGGGGGAAAAGCCCATCGGGATGGAATTTCAGGCAAAGTTCTAAGGAGGATGACTTCAGCCTGATCTTGTGAGGAACTCTGGAATATAAATCATGCCTCCTGTTATCGTGACCTAAAACTGGGTTACTGAAGCTTTTGCTCTTCTGTACCAGTGAGTCCTTGGTGACGGTGGGAAAGGATGGAGACTTCCCAGAACTTTGAGCTGAGTCTTAGGGCAAAGTGGCTCTACAGCCCGAGGGCAGTCCTCTCGTGATGAGTGAGAGGCCTGAGCTATGGGAGACAAGAGCCCACAAAACCAGAGAGGAACACAAGGGAACCCCAGGGCGTCCAGGCAGAGCCGACCATATCCATTATAACACCCATCTTCTTTAAGTCCCTGTGATTTGTATTTGTGTTATGGGCCACCAGACTTAATCCTTAGTGATGCAACTTCTGGGCAGAAGATGTCCACATTAGCATTTCCAGCTCTGACCTCTCTTCTGAACTTCAGATCAGAACTTAAGTGCCTGCTATATATTTCCACATTTGCTCATACCTCAGCTGGTTCCTTCCAGGATCTGGGCAGCTGATATCTGCCTCATGGCCGTGCAACACGAACCAAATCATTCTCAGTCCCTGTCCTCTTCTCAAATCTATGCCTCCTAACCATCTGTCTTGACTAATGGCCCCTCCTGGTAAATCAGGAAAGAATGCTTAAATTACCTTCAACTTCTCTCTCTCACTTGTATCTCCCCCAAGCCAATGAATAAGCCTGAAAGAGTCTACTGTCTACCTATGGCCTCCTCTACCATTCTTGCTGCCTCTGCCATAAGTTCAAGCCCCGCAATTTCCATATCGTATCTCCCACAGAGATTCTCCTGGTAGCCTCCCTGGCCCCAATTATCTCAGCTCTCCAGTAGGAATGGCTTTCAGAAACACTGGTGATCAGATCCTTTCCCAACCAGAAATCATCAAAGGCTCTCATTGCCAAGAATGAAGTCCTGAGCTCTTTAAACCAGCAATCAAAAGAACTCAATTCACATTTCCAGCTTCTTCTCCTACCTTATCCTGTGTGTCTTTGATAACATGTCTCAAGGTTCTTTTGCACTGGTCTCTCCTGGTATATAATCCAAGTCTGTTTAGTATTTATCTGCTCATGTCTTATAACAGAACTGTAACAAACACAGTTGCCTTTTATCTTGTATAGTATTCTGTATGCCCAAAGAACTGCATGGCCCCTCTTATTTTTGTATTCTTCCAAGACGTTAGTTAGCATCTGAACGTCACACATAACGATTGATTTATGTTTCTCAATCAAATTCAAGGCTTCAGAAAAATCTGTCACCAGCTCCCTTGTTGTGTTCACTCCTTTGTAATCTTAGCCCTTAGATGAACTATAAAATGCAACCCAGATTCTGCTCTTAGATAAACTATAAAATGCAACCACCTCTGATCTTTCGCCTTCTTGGAAGGTCGTATTTCCTTTGGAAAATGGAAGGCGTATAGCCTAAATGACAACATAAAGTTTTAGAGCTAAATATGACCTTGTCTAAGCCTCCTGCTTACAAATATAACAGTTACTAAGCAAAGGGAAATGGCATCTCTAAGTTCATGAAACTTTGGAATAAATATCACACATGAAACCAACAGGTAAAGTACCAAAAATAGGTATTGTTAGACATAGCTCCAAGTGCCAGAGCGATGATCAAAAGAGCTAAAATCTCCTTCAAATCCACACTGCGTCTTGTTGTTCAATGAGTTAGTGAAAATGTATTTGGATTTCTAAATCACACACACAAAAAGAAGAGCTGAAATCTCCTGACTTCCAGCAAGTTCTCTAGCACACAGCTGGTCCCCAGTTATCAGACAATGGATCCCTTTCCAATGATTACACCACAGAAGCCAATTGGTCTTGGTGTGCCCAACTAAGACCAAGCCCCCACTGTTCCAATAACACTCCTCATATTTCCCAAGGGAACCAGTCTCCCACCACTCAGAGTCCCTGTGTGTTTGGATGAAATTCACTCAATCTCTTTGCTCCAAAGGTGGGCCTGTGACTAGCCCTGGTGAAAGAGGCATCTAAGTGCTAAGAACTCATTGCTTCAGAGTTGGTGAGATTTAACCAGCTGAGAAAGCAAAGACATTCACCTTCCCCTAACATAGCTGAAAAGAGCTTGCAAGTCCAGAGTTGCAGAGGATGGTGTGGACATCACAAAGGGAGAACCTGCCTGACAATGGAGCCCACACAGAAGGAAGCAAAGATGAAACATGGAGAGGGTGGCAGAGTCCAGCCCCTGGAGACATGACAGCACCACTTCAGCCACTGAGCTCCAACCAGTTATGGGAGCCAACTAATTCCTATATGAGCGGAGCTTTCAGGTGTCTGTACCCTAGAAGACCATGATTAATACAAAGGCTACAAAGGGAACAGAAGAGGAATCATTCTGCTTAAGGAAAAGAAATGATCTCACAATAAATGAAAGACTGTATATTTTATATGTAATGAGCAAAATTTGATGCAAATGTTTAACATATAATGAATACCACCAACGTATTAGAACTAAAAGACAAGGTGCATAATAGAGACCGAGAGCTATTAAACACAAAACATAAAACAGGACAGTCAGTTTGTATGCAGGACTGAATCTCACACCTGAACCACAACTGCTCAAGCAACTTACTAAAATTCCCAGGTATGGCAGGTAGGCATTAGTGAAACTTCTCAAACAGAACTGATGTCGTTCCCTGCCCTCACCCAATTTTGTTATTACACGGTCATTATTGTGTGTTCTCTTTAGGCTGAAGAATTCCTCTGAACCCCAGCTCAGAATTAACCTACTGCAGAAACATGAATCAAGGGCAGAAGATGGAAAGCAGGAAGACTGATCTCAAAGCCTATAAAATAAAAGAAGTTCTAAGACCTAACTGAAAAGCCCTTTGAATTTGTATCCTTGAAAAGTCTGATTATGTAACACAGTTATGTCAGATCTGACTGTTAAACTGACACTGCTCCAAATGAAGACTTAAAAAAAATCAAGTTGAAGCAAGCCATTATGTTCAATACATCACCTCCAAATCCAAGCCAGAATAACCTCTGATATTTAGCATTCTGATATAAATCTTAGCTACCACAAGTGATCATAAGCTTCTCTTTAAAAATGCTTTTGCCCAGGGTAAATGAAAAGTCTTCCAAACCCTATCAAAAAAGCAAAACCAATTCAAGGCAAAGATCAGGTAATTTGAAGACAGTCACGTTGCTTCAGGAAAATAGTCAGGTTATCCTGTCATTTTTTATTTTTCCTCTTTCCGTTCTTCCCCTAGGAAGAAACAAGGATACGCTTTCCTGAATCAAAGTTGAACTGGGCAAGAAGCATATGAAGAAAAGCTCAATATCACTGGTCATTACAGAAATGCAAATCAAAACCTCAATGAGAAACCATCTCACACCATAGAGAACAGCCATTATTAAAAAGTCAAAAACAACAGATGCTGGCAACTTTGTGGAGAAAAGGGAACCCTTACACACTGTTGGCAGGAGTGTAAATTAGTTCAAACGTGGAAAGCAGTAGGGCCATTCCTCAAAGAGCTAAAAGCAGAACTACCATTCCACCCAGCAATCCCATGAAGGGGTATATACCCAGAGGAATACAAAGTATTCTACCATAAACAGACATGCACAATTATGTTCACTGAAGCACTATGCACAACAGCAAAGACATGGAATTAACCTAAATGCCCATCAATGACAGATTGAATAAATAAAATATGGTAAATATAAACCATGGAATACCATGCAGCCATAAAAAAAGAATGAGATCACATCTTTTGTGGAAACATGAATGGAGCCAGAGGCTATCATCTTTAGTAAACTAATGCAGGGAAAGAAAACCAAACACTGCATGTTCTCACTTATAAGTGGGAGCTAAATGGTAAGAACTTATGAATACAAGCAAACAACAGACACCGGAGTCTACTTGTGGAGGGGGAAGGTGGAAGGAGTGAGAGAGGCAGAAAAGGTAACTACTGAGTACTGAGTTTAATACTGGGTGATGTAATAATATGTACAACAAACCCTCACGACACGTGTTTATCTATGTAACAAATATTCACATGCTTCACATGTACCCCCAAACCTAAAATTAAAAAATAAAAATAAAAACCCAAATTGAGCTGGGCATGCTGGTGCGTGCCTGCAGTTCTGGCTACTCAAGAGGATTGCTTGAGCTCAGGAGTTCAAGGTCAGCCTGGGCAACACAGTGAGTCCCAGTCTATAATAATAATTATTATAGAATATATAATAATTATTATTATTATTATAAATAAGAACAAAATACATGGAGAAGAGCAGACTGATAGTTTACCAGGGATGAAGCATTCTTGCTTCCATCCAACCAGGGCTAACTCAGCTATAAAAAGCCAGAAACATCATAATACAGTTAACCACTGACTACTCTCATTCACTCATACATACTATTCATCATCTGCTTATGGCCAGACACAGTTCCAGGTACCAGGAATACAGTGCTCAACAAGACAGATAAGGTCTCTGTCCTCACGCAACTTAAATTATAGAGAAAGATAAAGAGTAAATAAGTAAGGAAGCAACACAACATAGAGTGTTGAGAGTAGTACCTGAAATGAAGACAAAAAAAAGCAAGGCGAAGAGACACAAAGGGAGAAAGCAGCTAAAGAGATACGCTGGTAAGACAGGATGGTCACGGAGGTCTCTCAGGGGTGGTGGCATCTGTGCAGAGTCGTGAAACAAGTGAGGGTATGAGTCCTGCAAGAGAGAATTCTAGGCAGGAAGAACATTAAGCACAAAGGCCCTGGGGCAGAAACAAGTGTGCTGTGTGCAGCGAACAGGAAAGCAGCCAGTATGGTTAGAGCTGAATGAGCCAGGAGAGCCCTAGACAGGTCCCATTTCCAGAGGCCGGAGGGGCCTCATCTTCTCAAACAGCTGTTCTCAATTCTGGCTGCATATCCAGAGATTCTGACCCCAATTTGTCTGTGATATATCCCAGACATGAGGTTTTGTTTTGTTCATTTTCATTTGTGTTTTAATTCCTCTGGGTGATCTTAGTGAGCAGCCATCCAGGGTTGAGAATCTGGCTTGATTCTGTTCCACATGAGGTGGGAGGCTGGTTAAAGCAGGCACAGCATGACCCAAATGGCTTTGTAAGGACCACTCCAGCTGCACCCATGGTAAAGGCTATGAGCCATCAGGGCTGCAAACAAACAGATTCACTACTAGAAGGCCGCAGCAGTCACTCCAGACTAGTGACACTCACACTGCAATTGCATGCAAATTACCTGGGCATCTCCTCCAATGCACGTTATGATTCAGTGGGCCAGGAGAGGGGCTGAGATTTATATTTTTAAAAAGCTCCAGTTAATGCCAATGCTGCTGTCTCCACAGATCGCCTTAAATATAAGGATCCAAACGAGTGTTTTTCAAGCTGCATATCATGGCTGAAACTGGGTCATGAAATGAATTAAGTGGGCCTCAACCACCATTTGTTTTTTTCACAAAATAAGAGAATGAAATATCAGAGTATACTGCAAACAATAAAGGTAAGTACTGCTTTGTGAATCTTTTGCTTATATATATGACTATGTCTCCTAGGTTGCAGTTTTGTATACTTACATGTGTGTGTATGTTTTCTTGACACACAATGAAACAGCATTTCGCTATGTTGCCCAGGCTGATCTCAAACTCCTGAGCTCAAGCAACCCTCCTGTCTCAGCATCCCAAGCTGGGGCCACAGGCTAGCGGCACTATGCCCAGCTGAAATAAATTTCCTGCTATAAGGTCCAGTCAAGTAAGTCTGGGAAACAATGGCCTGGGTGACATGATGATGGCTTAGAGCAGAATGAGGGCTGTAGGCTAGGTGGTGAGAAGTAGGCAGATTGGGAATATAACTGAAGGCATAGAAGACTGGCCTCAGATGGCTAAGATGTGATGTGTGAGGGAAGAAAGAGGAATCAGGACACTACAAGCCAAAACAGTCACCATACATCAAGACGGGGAAGACCAGGGATGGAACAGGTTTGAGGCAGGGGAGACACTGCCAGTTGGAGACAGATTATGTCTAGTATGCCTCTGAAGCCCATTCAAGTGGAAGTGTCACTTAGAAAGTTGGAGATGCACATTTAGCTCTTAGGAGACAGATGGGCACTGGAGAAACAAATCTGTTAGTCATCAGCACATTTAACCTTGAGGACTGGATGAGATCATCTAGAGAGTGAACACAGAGATGAGAGCCAAGGATGAAGCTCAGGACCAGCCAAGCATTTAGAGGTGAGAATGAGGAAGACAGAGTCAGGAAGATCCAGAAGGAACCGCTGAGGAAGTTCTGGAGACCGCAGACAACTGTGCCTGCAAAGCCAAGTTAGAAAATGACTTCATAGTTGCTTTGAATACAGGGTTAAAAACCCACTGTAATATTAAAATACACCCCACTAACAGACTTAAAAAAAACAGGTATGTAACTATATAAGTACATGCAAACAAAAAAGTCTGTAAGGTTACAGAGCATTCTGGTCATAGCTAGCTCTAGGGTCAGGAAGAGAACAAGGAGACTTAAACCTTTGCAGCAAGACCTATGAGGAGACTATATGCATCTATTCCTTATATAATAGAAAATCATTTTTTAAACCTCTTAATGCTCCTGATAGGCTGCAAGTTCTAGGGATCCCTCCGTGGGGGTACTCAAACGGACAGCCAAGCATCAAGCGTCACATGGAACCAAATCTCTCTGAGGGCTTTGTGATTTTATATGACTAATTTCACACCAAGAGGGGGGATAAATCAATACAGCCTTAACGGAGCATGCTTGGCAGCTAAAATATGCTTGGGGAGAATCTCCCTACACAGCTTCTATTTTGGATTCCAGCAGGCTATTTAACAAAAGTCAGATGAGAGGTGTTAAAAACCTCTGCAGAAGCTGTCTTTAACAAGACTCCAGGAAGCATGATTTGCAGCCTTCAGTGACAAAGATTAGATACTAAGCTACTAATTAACAATGCTTATCTTCTTAACAAGTCCTTCCCAAATTGAGACAGTTTCTCTTTCAGCATCTTCCCATTTTTTTCCTTTTTCTCACTTTATCCTGTGGTCAGTTACCTCCAGTAGGTTGTTGGAAGCCACAAATTCCAGCCAATGTGAGATAGAATCCACTAAACAGACTGAAAGGTAAGAGAGTACAGTCAAGATACACAGTCCAGGCCCCAGCTACGCAAAATGAGGAGTGTGGGCCAGGCATGGTGGCTCATGCCTGTAATCCCAGTACTTTGGAAGGCCAAGGCGCGCAGATCACCTGCGGTCAGGAGTCTGAGACCAGCCTGGCCAACATGGTGAAACCCCCGTCTCTGCTAAAAATACAAAAATTAGCAGGGCGTGATGATGTGCACCTGTAGTCCCAGTTACTTGGGAGGTTGAACCCAGGAGGCGGAGGTTACAGTGAGCCAAGATTGCCCTACCACACTCCAGCCTGGGCAACAGAGCGAGATTCTGTCTCAAAAAAAAAAAAAAAAAGCCATGAGAAGTGTGAACCAGCAGCATCAGCAGTACTGGGGGCTTGTTAGAAACACAGGCCCCTGGGCCTAACTGCAGATCAGATAGCAGATTGCTTCGGAATCTGCATCTTAACAAGATCACGTACTACACCTGCAAAGTTTGAGAAACTCTGCCTTAAAGCAAAGCAAGCGGGTCATCAAAATCTCCAGGGAAATGTAAAAAATATTTATTCCCAACTCTTATACCAACTACAAGGATGGAGCCAGGGAAAATAACTGTTTCAGTCTCCCAGGTGATTCTAAAGTACAATCAAGCTTGGGAATCAATGCCTTAGAGGACCCGCAGGTCTGAGACATACCTAAGAGGTATGTGAACAACGGTCAAAGAAAACCACAATAAGGTAACAAGCGAAAAGAAGTTTTAAAGACAGCACAACAACAAAGCAAGGCAAAGATGTGGCCTCATGTAAGAAACAGCAATCACCAAACGAACCAGTATGCATTTAATCTAGGTAGCTCTTGTACCACGAGCTCCAGAGACCAGTTGTATTGAAAGAAAAAAAAAATCCAGCCTAGACAACACAGGGAGACCTCATCTCTCCAGAAAATTAAAAAATTAGCTGGGCATGGGGTCAGTGCCTGCAGTCCCAGCTACTCAGGAAGCTGAGGTGGGAGGATGACTGGAGCCAGGGAAGTCAAGGCTTCAGGGAGCGATGGTCGTGGCACCACACTCCAGCCTGGGTGACAGAGCAAGACCTTGTCTCAAAAAACAAAAGCATTCAAGGCTACTTGCCTCCAGATAGTGACTCAAACAGCAGTAAGAGACAGCACAGCAAAGCAGTTGGTCATGTCGTTTCTCGAGTCAGACTGCCAGAGTTAGCATTTCTAGCTAACTGTGTTGCTTTGGGCATGTTAATCCTCTAAACCTCAATTTCCTCAAGAGTAAACCAAGGATATGACCAGCACCAGCCTCATGGTGTTGCTGTATGGTAGAAATGGGTAAAGCTTTCAGAACAGACCAGGTGCAATGTAAGTATTAAAAGCAGATGTTAGGCTGGGCGCAGTGGCTCACACCTGTAATCTCAGCACTTTGGGAGGCTGAGGCAGGTGGATCACTTGAGGTCAGGAGTTTGAGACCAGCCAGGCCAACATGGTGAAAACCCCGTCTCTACTAAAAATACAAAAATGAGCTGGGTGTGGTGGTGCACACCTGTAATCCTAACTACTCGGGAGGCTGAGACAGGAGAATTGTTTGATTCTGGGAGGTAGAGGTTGCAGTGAGCTGGGATCATGCCACTGCACTCCAGCCTGGGTGACAGAGTTAGACCTTGTCTCAAAATAAATAAATAAAAACTTTTTAAACAGTGCATGTTAGTAGTAGTAATAATCATTATTAGTATGACAAAGAGTTATATGTACCAGGACTGATAAGGACAGGTAACTAAGTCCGTCTGGGAGACAGAACTCCCTGATGCAGAATGATTTAAGGCAGTTACATCAGAACATTCCTGTATATCCAACATAGAGAGATAATCGGTGGGGTTTCTAGGCTTGGCCCAGCATTAGGCAAATTGGTTCATAACATACCTAGCATAATGCTTTGAATCTTCTCAAATTTGCTAGTTATTTTCTAAAGAGGAAACAGAAATACCCAGAAGAGATGTGACTGAACTGAGTATCCAGACGACAACACAACTGCCCAGGCAGGGAACAGCAGCGCACAGTGAGGACCCTCAGAGGGTGGGTCTCAACAGCTCTCACTGACGTGGGCAGACCAGTAATACACGTTGACAATGGGCAACTCAGTTTTCATTACGGAGTTTCACATTCAAAGGCTACCCTTCTGTTTTTTCTCCTTTCTCCCTCCACCTAGTCAATTTCAAGATGTCTTTTATTCGCCTCTTCATCTCCTTCATTTTGTCTCTTAATTTGCTTCATCTCCTATGATGGGGATAGTCTCTTAACTTCACCCACACACTCCAAAAATGAACTGCAAGGCAAGGGAGATGAACAGGGGTCTTTCTGTGACAAGCAGGGCTGGAAGGGAGAAGCAAAGCCAAAGACAAAAAAAGCCTCCACCAACAGGTTCTTGAAAATGAAAGTGAGTTCCGGAGCTTCACTAATTCTCCCACTGAGTGGCAGCCTCCGCATTCTGGGAGGGAAAAACATTTCCTTCAGCCCCCTCCCTCCAAACTCTTAATAAATTCAACTTCCTTTTTACTTAAAAAAAAAAAAAAAAAAAAGCTCTCTGGGCAAAGAACAAAGGATTCCCTTACATCAACCTAGCTTCCTCTCCTCTCCTCTCCACTTCCCCATTCCCACCTTTTATCAGAAAGAATATAGCTATCTTTCTGAGGACTGGGGGGCCTACAAACTTCCTCTTTAGGCTAAGACACAAAACCAATATAAGCTCCAAGGAATAAGCCATACCTTCTCATCTCTTTAAAACTTAGGCTAATTGTTTTTAAAACAATGCTACTTAAGAACCAGAGAAGGGTAAGTTGTCAGGATTCTGGATTCCAGTTGGTTTGGGGGACAAGAGGAGGGTGAGGTGGGTACTGAGAGCATGACTTCGTATATAATGAACATGAGAAGAATAAGTTTCCCTATAAATAACATCAGAGGAGGTACTTAAGAGAATAATAAACTATGAGCTCTATTAAAACTTAGGATGCGCAACTTCAGTGTGAGCAAAATTACCTGTTCCTTATAAGGGATAGGAAAAAGCCTCCAAAGAGGCAGAAATGAAAAGGATACTTGGGAAAAAGGCAATCTAAATATCAAGATCCTGGGAAAAACAAGAAAGATATGCTCATTCCGGGTCCTTGGACAAAGCAAAAAAGTCAGCATCTTTCGTGAGTCCCCTAGTCTCAAAGAAGTTTACTGAACTATGTATCTGATGTGTAAACGTCCCATTAGTGAGGGGTACATCACCACCAGCCATGGATGGTGAGAATTCTTCAGGGCACCCCAATCCTGCCACTGCCCCAGTTCAAATCAGATACCCCAGTGCTGCAAGCAAGGTCAAGTTCCCAGCTCAGAACTAGATGGAAGTGGGAAAGAGTCCTTGAAACTGGTGAAACAGCCCTTTCCAGGAATAACTAACCCCATAGCTTTACCAAATAAGGCAAGTGAAAGCTAAAAGCCAAGGAGGAACAGGCTCAAGCTGTATCTTTCCTAAAACTAGCCAGCTGGATGATAGAAATGTGAGTATCTCAATTCCACTAGCCTGGATTGCGCATGGCAAGAGAAAATGCTGAGAAACTACAAACGGAAGAACATTTTGCCAAGGAGAGGCCTGTAATGCACTCATCCCAGCCCCTGCAACTACCTTCCGGAAGTCTCAAACCCGCTAAGCTGCTAAACATTCCCCTGTGAAACACATAACACAAACTGAAATGGGTGTCCGTGCTACGATTAGTGGAGGGGGAGAAAAAACTTAGTGAAAAAATGCTAACTTTTTTTTTCCAAGTCTACATTTGTAGAGTTTTAGAGCATGAAGTTCAAATGTAACATGGATATTATCACAAAGTGACACAATGAATTTTCATTTTTCAAAGTGAAAATATTTATGAAACTACTTCCATTTAAACGTTTCTTTAGCTGTATTTTTTTGTTTCCAAAGAAGGTCCAAATCCAATTTCCTGTTGTAGCAAATCCCCCTTATAAGAAAAATGGCTTAATTTTTTTGAAATCTTCTTCTCCCCCTATATGCCAAGAGTTTGTATATGCTGAGAAATTTTTAAATAAATATTGGAGAGGAAGATTGCTAAAGTAAAGGCTGGTGGGTAAGGAGTACCTGCCTAGGGTTCTGATTTAGATTTCACCACTGTCTTCTGCAGTTCTCAGACAACGTGCCACCAGCCCAAAGAGCACAGACATATTACAGCAGAGGCAGCAGCTTCCCTGAAGCACGCACAGAGCTGGAAGAAGGAGAACACATTCCATAAATTTTTCTAGAAAGTCTAGTATTGCTTTCACTTCCCTTGAGTTATTTAGGTTTCTGAAAGCTAATCATCTTCCAGAAAAATCTAACAGATGGTAAGACACTTTCACAGCCATAAAGAGATGTATTAAAAGGGTTAAGAGGCTTAGAAAAGAATACGCTGTCCAGTCAATTGCTAGTCCATTCCAGAATGAGTCCTCTCTATCCACTTCCTTTTCATGTGACATGGTCAACCATTCATCATCTTGGATCTTTTTTTGTCCTTGAAGTGTGGGAGATGGTAACACAAATCTCAGCAGAATAGAGAAGCACACAAGACCATGCCTATTTTCACACCCACACAGGAGAACGAGCTGAATGCATATACGCGGATGCGTGGGGAGAGGAGGAGGTGACCATCCGTCCCTTCACAGCACACTAACAATTTTGTCAACTGGCTCCTCAACACACTCAGACTGGGGTGGCGGGGGCGGGGAGAGGACATTTTCCTATAGACACAGCAGGAATGTAGCCTCTAGGCATTAAATTAACCAGTGGTTCCTTTGGCATGTTCCAAGGAGTCTAGATCCCAAAGCTTATTTGCTAAGGGGAGAGGATAATTGCCTACCTGACAAAAATAAAAGATATCTAACCTCTGAGCTCAGACCTTGATTTCTGATGCCAGTTTGATAAGACTGGCGAACGCACTTCTTGGTAACAACGCTGAGGCCAGTACAGGAGCACTGAGTATTCAAGTCTCACACATAGCATGGCTTAAGAAATGAAGGCTGTATTAGGAAACGTGCTGAAATTTTAAAAGGCATAACAACTCTGTCTTTTGGTTACCCTAACCTGTGAACTATTTATTTCCATTTCCTTTAAAAAAAAACAAACAAACAAATCCTAAAATAAAAGCTCACAAAATCTTCAAGACCCAAATAGACTATCTCTTTTAAACATTAAAAAAGAAAAAAAAAGCCTGTCTAAATTATTTTAACAGTTTGTGTGGGAAAGATGACATTTTGAGTCCACAGGGACAACTCTAGGTCCCTCCAACACTAGAAAAGCCTCAGAATGACCTTGCAAAACCAGTTCTTTGGCACAATTCCTGCCGTATGCTATTTAGTTATAACCAGGGGCAGAAAACAACACGGTTCCCCCTAGTCATTTTTGCATCACAAATGGTTTCTGAGCATTTGGTTATTTTTAGCACTTTATACAGTGGAGTCTGCACGAAGCAAAAATAGATGTTTGCTTCATATAAAACTTGTAATGGGGTGGGTGTTGCTTGTTGTCCCAGACTCATTTAATACTGAGTCGAGATGGCTCCCAATATAGATTACCACTACCATCCCAAATATTCCTAAAAGAGGCTCACGGAGAATATGGCAAGCCACCTAAAACTGATGTAAAAGCAACCACCATACACCATACTGGTCTGAGAACAACAAAGAAGCCTTTCCTGGGAGTTTTTAACCCTACGCCAGGGACTGACGCTCAGGACAGCGACTAGCATAGCACCACAGCATCAGCATAGATGTGTTTCATCACGCAGGCCACCTTCTGAAGAGGACAAGGCTCTCATGGGCCTCTCTGCAGCACACAAGGTGCTGATCTTCCCAGTCTTCCTCTACCCTGCTCATGCTGCCTCCAAAAAAGCACTCTCCAAGGTGGCTGGGCTGTCAGGGTGGATATGGGTCCCTTGTAAGTGATTCTCGGGGGAATTATTTGGAATTTTTTATCAGTATATGAAACAAGTGGTATTTTAAGATTCTGAAACGTTTGAGTTTGGTATGTGGAGGAGTCAGGATAGGTTTATATCCCAAGTCAACACAATTAAGTCTTATGAGTTATAGAGTTCAGAGGTAGAGAGTTTAATTAACTGCTCTGGCACTTGACGTAATTGGTATTTACAGAAGAAATATTAGCTGCTCGGAGGTGGAAACCTTCACTCCTCACGCCTGATGTTACTCTTAGTGGAGGAGATCTGCTCAAGGGCGCCACTCACCCTATGCCCCCACTGTATCCCCTCTTCCCCCAGAGGTGGGCCCCATTCAGTGATTGGCAGGTTTGGGAGAAGGACTGAGCATGCTCAGTACAGTCCCTGTGGCTTGCCCACTGAGGGTCTGTTCTAATGGGCTCAGCAACAGAAACTCTGGCCCTGCAAGAGGTTGCGGGCAAGGACAGTAATGGGGGGACTATGAACAACACATGGGACAGCAAGGCGAAAGCCACATCCTTGACATGCTTTACCAGTGAGCTGCAGAACACAGGCGCAGCAAGCTCTCTGCTGCTCATCTGTCACCTCCCTCTAACACTTGTTCTCCTGCCAGGGACATTAGAAGACTAGATGACTAGGCTAATTTGAACAATTGGCTTGGCAGTTCTTACAAAACAAAATATGGGGAATTTGTGGCATTCTAGCCCCCCTTTCGAGAGCCTGACGAGGGTCATAAGGAATGGCTGGATGAGTTAAATTGAAGAACCACTTGTCTGAACCAAAAGCCAGACAATTCCTTATCTAACCTAAAACTTAACCTTCCCCTTCACTCCTGAATGCTTGATGTTACTATCCTCCATCAGGGGCACTTGAATCATATATACTTCAAAAAAATATTAATAAACGTTTTTAAAGGCTGAATTTAACATTCAAAATATAGTTAGATCTAATTGTACAATACAGATATAATATGCCTAGAATCTTTAGGGGATGGGGATATACTTAAAAGAAAATGCAATGAAGGAGAACACTCCCACAAAGTCTCTGTCTAACCTCGATTCAAACAGCACCAGAAAGAACCTATAATGCCATCTGAGAATGCCAATTTTCAATTCTCTATCATTAAAACAAACAAAAACCCTGGCTCAATACACTGTCTAAAATGAATTTTCCTACCGAAAGGAACTGAGATCAGTTACAGACTTTCTATTTAAAGAGAAACCACCAAAGATGGATACACTCAACTGGTGATTGATTGATCAATATTTCCTTTCTCTAAGCAAAGCCAGAAACCAGCAATTTCGGAGCCATTTAACTTGCAAGGAGAAAATGAATTTCTATAAAGATAGCTCTTGACAGGTTACAGAATCTACATCAATATAGATTATAATAAGCTGTATAATATACATTACACATATATACATATTAAGCCATGTAATACATATCAAGCATTTAGGAATATTTACTGATATTAATAAGAAATTATGATCATAATTGTGTAATATTTACAGGGGTCAGCAAATGCTCAATTGTATTGCTACAATTAAGTGCTGACAATGTTCTAGGTACTATGTATGTACTTTACAATATCATTTCACCATCAGAACAACACATCGTTTAGAAGAAGAAATTGCAGCTGGAAGAGGTTAAGTAATCTTCTCAGTATCACACAGCTGATGGAACTCTGACCCAGGCAATGTGACCCTGAGCCTACTATGTAAAGTCAATGCCCAAATGATGCTTCTTTGTATCAGAATGTTCAAGTCACAACGGCCTAGCCTCCAAGTAATAAGCAAAATCAGCAGTATCACATGGGTCAATGGAATTTTTGTTCTGCTCAGTATTTTGGAAGCCTCAGAATGATAAGATTAAAAAAATGACAACATGAAGCTCACTGTTTACTTCGTTTGCTGTATGTCTACATGGACCAGTGTAAGGGCTGTGTGTTCACACAAGATAAAACCTAAAATAAATTAAAAATAAACAATAAGAACAACTTTTGGAAGTGCAGTCATTTACCACTCCTTCACTGTTCTCTGGAAACTCAGTATGGCAATCGGGGAGCACACCAGCCACATTTAGATCTCATGCACAAACACTGGTTGGAGGATCACTGAGCACGTGGCCCTATGAATAATGATAACCCAAACACTGAACAAGCCCATCCCAGACACAGGACCACTGGCCGGGTAAGCACCAAAGCCCCTTCTGGCTGTGAGATATCATGAGTTCCACAGTTCTCACTGGCAAAATAATAATAATAATAATAATATAAAACAACAAAAATTCTCACTGGCAAAGCAACTTGGAATAGCAACTTTGTTGTCAGACACAACTCCTCATTTGAATGTAAAGGCCAATACACAATGGAAGGAAATTAATCCAGCAGGTCAAACTGAAACTGCTCCCTCCTGTGATTTTTGCATTCTCTGATACTGCCACTCAAATGAAAACACAGGAAAAAGGATCACTCTAGAAACCAAAAAATTAAAAAGTGGCAGGAAAAAAACTGTTTTCTATAGAATCTTACATAATTTCATTTTTAACCTCATATCAAACCATTTTTAAAAAGAAACATGCCTACACAAGAGCTCAATTTATTCACTTACAACCTTTAAAAAGCCCAATGGTGTCAAGCATTATAGCAATCTGAAAGTAATCCTTTTTCTCTTTTTGCTTGCTATAAACAAACTATGAGCTGGAAGGGCTAATATTTCAAGATGCGCATAGAATGTACAGTTTCACTGGCATTGGTTGTTGGATGAGCTTCAGGTAAAAATGCAATTATCCTTCTAGATCTTCTGTGCCAGCCTACGCTACCTTATGCAGTGATGTAAGATTGAGGTGGGGGAGAGCAGAACAAGAAACCAAATGGCCTCTATCCAACTAACTACGGTTAGAGGACCCCAATCGAGACACCCCAGGCTCATTTCCTTTATCACGTTTGTCACACTTGTAATTACAGTCTGTTCTGCTATTTTGTGACAGTTGGCAAAGTCAAAAAATTTTGTTTTATCCAAAATGATGTTATCCTTTTTTCAGCGAGGTAAAAAAGAATTAGAGGTTACAGAGGACAGGACTTTCCATCATAAAGTTGTTTTTCTGGACAAATTTCAACAGCAAAGGTGTTTTTGTAGTTATAATGCACCTTGTTATTATAAGATGCTATGTATGGTAGGCCTTTGTTGATCAACACTAACAAAAACCAAACTGATCTCAATTTAGGAGATCTTCAGTGACCCAAAAGAAGTCTGCTATCTCCACACATCTATACTCTTGCTAGTCACTGTGGTTCGCCTGCTAGCAACATCAGCATCCTTGGGAGTGTGGTGGAAATGCAGAGCACCTCAGTGTTTATTCTAGACCCACAGAATCTGCATTTTTAACAAGAGCCCTGGGTGATGGCCTTGCAAATTAAAGTTTAAAAAGCACTGTTGTACTCGATCTAAATAAATCACAGCAGATTGTGTTCAATGAAAGAACTCAGGGCCAAGTAGCAAGCTGCCACTCTAACAATGCAGCTGCACAGAGAGCTGTGTGGCTCGTTGTGTGCCATCACGTGCCCTGGGCCCTCATGTCGATAAAAGTATATTCAGTAGGGGGGTTCTGTGGAATGCAACCCTGCCATATATAACTGGCAGCGTGGGAATACACTTCATTGTAGGAAAAATTCCCATACTTGTTCTACAACTGACACCTTCATTAGATTGTAAACTCCCAAAGGCAAAGGCTGTATTGATTTTTTTCTTCTTTTCAGCAGGATCCCAGGATCTAGCCCAGGACTGGGGTTTAGAGGAGGTGCTTAATAACTGTTTGATGAATAAACAAATAAGTGTTTATGACTCATCAGGAAATCTTGAATTTCAGCCAAATCTCCACTGACCCCATACAAGTTACTTCCTCCCATTCCTCTCTCTTAAATGACAGGATTGAACAGGAAGATAATCTTGAGGGTATGTTCCAGCCTCCACATGTTAAGGTGCAAATTATTCAAGAGTGATATTCTCATTTAAATATTGATTTCATTCTGAACATAACTGCAAATAAAAACATTAGCTATAGATTTTAGCATTCCATGGATAACAGCCTCCATTGACATGACCCATTTTGCCATCAGTCCCTCCAGTGCTAGGAACTGCCTGCCATATTTGTTGCTTCTAGATAAATTTTCTTTGTCTGTCTCAGGAATCAATCTGCCTCTTCACCATTGAATGCTATCATTTTTTCTTCCAAGCATTTTCCTTCCACCAATCCTGCCCTCTCTCCCTACCAAGACTCCTAGTCATCACTTCTCATGGTATTGCCTGAACCACCTACAACTAAACCTCTTTGTGAAGATCCATTACCCCAGGCCTCACCTCAGACCCACAGAATCTCGGGGTGGGGACCCAGGAATCTACATTTTTAACTTGTTATCAAGATACTTCTTATGGATGTTCAGGTCTGCTTCCAACCTGTTTGTCCAAAGACGAATTTGGGTATTATCTACTCTAACAACTCCAACGGCCCATCGGTTCCATTCCCTATCCATCATTTCCTTCTATGAGCTCAATGTACTTAGCAGCAGAGAAATTCATTTTATACCACCTTGCCATGCTTGCTATATTAATTATTGCCTATTACGATTTTGTTCATTCATTATGAAGAAAAGATAAAATGACTTAGTGTCTCATTATATTATAAATCTCTTATCACCAGCCACATTGCTTTCTTTTTTGTTTTTTTAAACAGCATATCACTCTGCCACCCAGGCTAGAGTGTGGTGGCACAACCATGGCTCACTGCAGCCTCAACCTCCTGGGCCCAAGCAATCCTCCTGCCTCAACTACCAAAGTAGTTGGTACTACAGGCATGTATCACCATGCTTGGCTAATTTTGTATTTTTTCATAGAGATAAGGCGTCATTATATTGCCCAGGCCGGTCTTGAACTCCTGGCCTCAAGTGATCCTTCGGCCTCATCCTCCCAACGTGCTGGAATTACAGGCATGAGGCACTGCACCCGACTGTCGGCAACATTTTTTTTAAATGAAGACATCAACTTTTTTTAGCCAATACTTTCTCACTGCTCTTACACAAACACAACCTACCCTCCTCCAACACAGGGCCATTGCCAGCTCTTAATAATATTAAATATTGCACAATAACAAAATACATTGATGAGAAACACACAGTCTTGTGTTTCAGCTCTTACTCATTCATCAGTCTAGTTATCCATGCCAACAGTGAGACAGGTCTGGAGAGAGAACCATCAACAAACTCCCTGAAGGTGATGAAACTTAAATCTATTTTCTGCTTTTTAAGGCAATATTTTATCTTCCAAGCATATTTTAACTTCCAAGCATGCTACCACAGAACCAGGATTGAACCCACTTACTCTGGTTCTCATATAAATCCTTATTTTATATGGAGGAAGCCAGTAAAAGATGATAGATAAATCCCATTTAAACCTTCTCTCTGGTTTTCCTCTATCCTCCCCCAAAGACGAGTTTCTCTCTTTATTTGTGCTCCCATAATATGCTTTGCTTAATCCTGGCACTAAGCTGACTGTGTGATCTTCTATTTGAATATCTCTACCAG
Source organism: Ateles fusciceps (assembly GCA_036589455.1). Taxonomy (NCBI): domain Eukaryota; kingdom Metazoa; phylum Chordata; class Mammalia; order Primates; family Atelidae; genus Ateles; species Ateles fusciceps. The sequence continues at coordinate 4,439,487 of JAZHEH010000299.1, forward strand.
GTGATCTCTTGCAGGTAGAAACTATGGTGGGTTGGTTTTCTTAAGAAAGTCTTTTTCACTAAAATATAACATATATGCAGAAAAGTACAGAAATCATAAGTAGAGAACCTGAATTTTCATAATGGTACATGAGTCCCTGAAACTGCATTTGCAATCATCTTTGAATCTCTTGCAATCGATAGACCTCTTGCTACCTATCCAAAGACCCCAGAGCCTGCAGATCCATTTTAATCGCTTCTCACAGACCACTAAGACTGAAACAGACTTCTCTAGGCCATGAGGCGGCGTGGACAGGCAAAGTTGATGTTCCAATCCTATGACATTATCACTGTGACTGACGCATCAGAAGCTCTCTCCCACAGCATGGAAGACCATTTAAGGTAGAAGTACTCTGCTCAGCAAGCATGTGCAGATCCTCTAGAATTAACTGACTATTTCCATCAGGAGAACTTCATCACAAACCCAGCCGGGGGAAAACAAAGTTATTATACATGATTCTAATCCCAGAGCCCCAAAGTACAGGAGGATGCCAGTATGATCCCAAACACACTGGGAAGAAAAGCCCATTGTTTTTTTGATATTTTGGTATATTTTACAAGGAGGGTAAAAGGAGATTCTATTACATAATTCACAGACTTGTCAACTCGACCATCTCCCCTGCAGGAGGAATTTCTGGCTTTGCTTTATAATGCTTTAAAATCCATTTCCAGTATTCATTGTGCAAATGAGGCATTGCCCTACCATTACAACAGGAAATGTGACTGCAGGTAATAAGGAGCAGCCAAGATTCAGGAAGGAGGATCTGGGAGCAAAAGAGCAGAAGCAAATAATTCCCATCAACCCCTGAAGTGCTTTTTTCAATAAGAGGCCGAAAAAAAAGAAGATGAGGCATCTACACTTTCCCACTTAGACCTCATGAACAGTTAACAGCCCATAAATGATTTCTAGCTGGAGAAACTGCCTAGAAATTGTAGATAGATAACAGGCATTTTCCTGGGCAACCACCCTCACCTGAGGTGCCATGTGTACATGGGGTACCTCTGTCACCATGGCCAAAGCTGTTTAGACACAAGGCTACAAAATATTTTTACACACTCATTCCACAAATATTTATTGAGCATCTTTTAAGTGTCAGACATTCTTCCAGATGCTGAGACAGACTCCCTGTGTTCACGGTGTTTACATTCTCTTGAGGGAAACAGCCATAAAAGTCACAAATAAATACAATATGATGTCAGAAAGTGGCAAGTGCTCAGAGAAAAAGAAAGCAGAGTAAGAGAATAGAAAAAGTTGATCGTGAGTTCCTTTTTAGAGAAGGCTGTTTGGAAAGGCCTCTGTGAAGGGCAAATGTCTGTGAATACAGCCACCCAGGCTGAGGAAACACCAAGTGCCAAGGCCCTGAGGCAGGGACAATCTTAGTGTGTTTACAGCAAGTCAAAAACCAGTGTGTCTGCAGCCAAGTGAGTAAAGCAATGAGAATTTTTAAGACATTATAAACCAAGGAAACAACTTTGAATTTTATCTTCAGTGTGTGATGGGAGTCGTTAGAAAGTTTTAAGCAGAGGAATGACAATATGTAGCTTATATTCATAAATTACTACTCTGGTTGTTCCATGATGTAGCTTATATTCGTAAATTACTACTCTGGTTGTTCCATGAAGATCAGACTGCCAGGGGGCAAGGACTGAGACCAGGAGATCAGTTAGAAGACTAGTGTCACGGTCCAGACAAGGGTCAATGGTGATTAGGAAAAGGGTGACAGTGATAGATGAGAAGCAGTCAGATGTAGGATATATTTCAAATATAAGTCAAGAGATTTACTGATGGACTAGATTAGGGCATAAGACAGAGAAGTCAAAAAAGACCCCAAGGTCTGGATAGATGTGGAGAAATTAGAACCTTTGTACACCGCTGGTAAGATTATAAAATGAAACAACTGTTATGGAAAACAGTACGGAGGTTCCTGAAAAAAATTAAAAGCAAAGCTACTAAATAATCCAGTAATTCCGGATCTGGTATATAGTCAAAGAAATTAAAAGCAGGATCTCAAAGAGATTTGCACATCCATGGTCACAGCGGCACTAAGCACAACAGTCAAAAGTTAGAGGCCGTGAGCAGTGGTTCATGCCTGTAATCCCAGTACTTTGGGAGGCCGAGGCAGGCGGATCACGAGGTCAAGAGATGCAGACCATTCTGGCCGGCATGGTGAAACCCCGTCTCTATTAAAATAAATACAAAAATTAGCTGGGTGTGGTGGCCCGCCCCTGTAGTCCCAGCTACTGGAGAGGCTAAGGCAGGAGAATTGCTTGAACCTGGGAGGCGGAGGTTGCAGTGAGCTGAGATTGTGCCACTGCACTCCAGCCTGGTGATAGAGGGAGACTCCATCCCCAAAAAAAAAGTTAGAGGCAACCCAGATGCCCACTGATGAATGAATGGATAAACCAAATGTGGTATACACAAACAATGGAGTATTATTTCACCTTAAAAAGGAAGGAAAAACCATGTTACATGCTACGACATTAATAAACTATTATGGCATTCTGCTACATGAAATAAGCCAATCACAAAAACACAAATACAGTATGACTCCACTTATATGAAGTATCTAAGGTAGTCAAGAACATAGAAAGGTAGTTACTAGGGACTGGGAAGAGCAGGAAAAGGGGAGTTATTGTTTAATGGGAACAGAGTTTCAGATTTGCAAGACGAAAAAGTTCTGGAGATCTGTCTCACAACATTATGAATATGCCTAACACTCCTGAACTTTACACTTAAAAATGGTTAAGATGGTAAATTTTGTACTATGTGTTTCTATAATTTTTTAAAAATGAAACTCACCTGATCTATTGTGCTTGTGATATTAGTAAATAAAAATATGAAGCATTCTAATTAGCAAGACATTAAAGATATATTTTACTTCATCAGTGTCATATGAAGCTTTCAAGTTTGCTTTCTTTTATAATGTACATACTATATTAGAACTATTATATATGCATATAATTTTAAAGTATTAATATTTTAACTAAGGATTTGATTCCAAGGCTTAAATAACTGGAAAACTGAAATTGCCATTTACTTAGAAAAGACTGGGAAAGACAGGTTTATGAGGAAGAAATCAAGTGGTCTATACTGGGTATAAGTTTGAGATGCCTATGAGATATATGCAAATGGAGATGTGGAATAGAATGTAGCGCATGTGAGTCTGGAGTTCAAGGGAGACATCTAGGCTGAAGACAGAAACTTACGAGTCATCAGCATCAAGAAAGCATTTAAAGTCATAGGACTGGACCAGCGCAGTAAGCAAGGTAAAGAAAGAGATGAAGACAGCACTCAGCCCTGGGAAACTCACAAGTAGACTTAGTAATAACCAACCCATGAGCTAGGATTTAGGGATATGAATTAGACCCAGACGGTGAGGTCTAATTCATATCCCTAAATTCATAGCAGGTGCTTGAGCCACAAAACTGCATAAAAATTAAAACTGATGTGGCCACAATGGGTCATGAGACTGGGGAGGAAAGCAGAGGGGGGAGAAACAGAGAGGAGCAGAGATGCGAGAAGGGTCTCAAAGGCTAACATCTAGCAGTCCCAGTTCTGGTGACACCTGCCCATTCTTGGTTCCCTATTCTGATAGGCCTATGAGCTTGCCTGTTCTGTTTATGGTAATCTTCAAGCAACTTGAGTGGGTTTCTGTTCTTTACCCACAAGTATTCCCTGATAAAGGCCTAAAGAAGGGAGACAGCAGATAAAGGCCTAAAGAAGGTAGGTAATATATGAAATCAGGCTGGATGGGGTGGCTCACACCTATAATCCCAGCACTTTAGGAGTCCCAGCTGGGAGGATTCCTTAGCCCAGGAGTTTGAGACCAGCCTAGGCAACACTGCAACTCTACATAACATTTTAAAAACTTAACCAGGCATGGTAACACGTCTATAGTCCCAGATACTCGGGAGACTGAGGTGGGTGGATCCCTTGAGCCCGAGAGGTCAAGGCTGCCGTTAGCTGTGATAATGCCATTGCACTCCAGTCTGGGTGACAGCAAAACACTTTCTCAAAAAAAAAAAAAAAAAAAAAGAAAGAGAGAGAGAAAAAGAGGAAAGAAAGCAAGAGAGAGAGAGGAAGTGAAATTAATTACTTATCAATAAAAATTTTAAAACTTATGTGGTGAATTACATCATTTAGCCCCAGTTCGTCACTCCTCCTGTATCCATGCCCTATGACATGAAATTCTGCAGTGCCAATTTACCATAGGTGGGCTGGCCAGCTCTGCCCCTTGACTTTTGACTCAGCCCAAAGAGACATGCTTTGGTCAGCAGACATGATGCAACCAAAGGCTTCATGGACTTGTGCACTGGGCTTGCCCTCTAGATCCACTGTCATTGCCACAGCTGCTGGAGAGTGACAGACAGAGCAGAGCCAAGTCATTGAGTCACCTCACCCTGTCCAACAGCAAGCCAGCCCTCGGGCACATGGGAGATCAGCAGAACCTCTGGGACCCCAGATACACACGCAAAAAACACTTCTGGTTGTGTGTGCCTGAGGTTTTGGAACTGCTATGTGGCAAAGATAACTGATGTATCATATATAAAAACACACTTGGGTTTGATCGACTTTTTTCTTATCCAGTTATCACCACTGATACGTGAGGAAAACTTGGCTCTCCAAGATGGCCAAATATGGACAGAACGTTTCTTGATAGAGCAAGAAAAGGGAGCTTCAAAAAAATCTAGATTATACAGGATGTGGTTGATCTATCCACAGCTACTGTAGAATTAAGTATCATTTTAAGGTTTATTGTAAAATAATTACATAAATAAGCAAAATAATACAGAAGGCTATCAGGCATTCAGATTCTCTGTACAGGTGGTTAAAAACTAAAAAAGCAGTCTCTTATTTTGTTTTAATAAACAGTCTTTAATTCTTGTAGCATAAAAACATCATTCATCTTCAGTGAGTGGTTACATGGTCTCCTTGTACTTGTTAGGTCACACTATACACTGGCTTCCGAAAGCATTACTTAGAGGATGATTTTAAATACACTCACATTAGCACTGCTTTCTTAAATGCGAGTCACAGATTGTAAGAAATTTTTAACACAGAAATGGCTATTTTATGAGAAGTGCAAACGTTCATGATGAACTGAAATTAGTATTTCAATAGTGTGCCCAGATACTAATTTGATAACATCATGAGGCTCAGGAACTTAAGAAGTGTGAAGGGAGTCTAACTAATGACCTCACATTTGCATCAGATAAAGTTTGAAATCTAGTCATTTTCTCTCAGCATCTATATTTGTTTTCCATATTGAAATAGTAAGCCTCAAAGTATGAGTGTAAAAATATGCAATGCTTCAAAGTGAAGGGTAGCACAACTGTGGCTTTTATACTTGGGACTCATTAACTCAAGAGTATCAGTAAATACCAGCCCTCCATCGACCAACAGTTTAACGACGTCAGACTTCCACAAGGAGCTCTTTCCATGAACCTGAATATAATTGTCTTAGATCTTTAGCAGCCATTCAAAAAAATTAAATATGCATAAATGCATTCAAAAGCTGGTCTTCAAAACCCACAACTATTCTAGAGTTTCAAAAAAATTAAATATGCATAAATGCATTCAACAGGGGGCCTTCAAAAACCACAACTATTCTAGTGTTCAGTGTGAACAAAGTTTAAGGTTAAGAACTGATTTCTAAAACTATGGAACTGCCATGACAAGCTGGAAGACCTATTCTCAAATACCAAAACACTCATGCACCCTTTTAAAGACATCTCTACAACAGTTGTGTTACCTATGCTTGCAAACACATGGCATCATTGCTTCCCAGTTTTTAGATCATAGGTTCCATGATCCCTCTTAGTAAATGAAAAGAAAGGAAAAGGCTTTTCTGAAAGGCATCAGAGATTTGAGTTTAAGGGCCTTTAGTTTATGATTAGGCCAACACAGAAGATCAGCAATGCACAAGCTTGTCACACACCATTTTGTTTGTTGACACTCAATATTCATTTTTCCATAGAAAAGGTAGTCACAAAAATGATCTGACTTATAAAAACATAAAATGTCATTTGTTTATAAACCTATAAAAGTACTGTTAAACTGTTAGAATACTAGAAATTAAATGTTTTAAAAATCAAATATATTTTATATGGCCAAAAATAAGGAAACACATCTTCCACACTGTCAGCAAAATTAACTTTCTTTAACATTAAAGAAAGGCAAATTTAATGATGTCACTTTCCAGCTTAAAAACTTTCAGGGAGGGTGAGGATCCAAGATGGCGGATTAGACACAACTCCAGTGCACAACACCCAGCGAAGAGACGCAGAAATCTAGAGATCTCCTAGCTCCAACCGAGGTACCAGGTGCATTTCAACGGGTCTGGTCCGAGGGTGAGCAGAACCCACTCAGGGCAGACCGAGGCGGGGGAGGGGTGCTGCTTCACCCAGAAAGTGCATCTGACCGGCAAGTCGGAGGCTCCACCTCTGGTGCTCCAGTCCAGATACAGCGCTTCGCCCAAAGCCTCAGCAATACACAGAACGGGGGATCTTTGCCAGCAAGTGCCCGGAATTATAAGTGCGGAGTTGAATAAGAGTCTGCAGACTGAGCTATGGGTCCCTCCCGCCGCCTGGAGAGAGAGGGAGCTGTAAGCGGGAGCAGCTGGGCGGCCCCTACCCCATGACCAGACAGAGAGAAAGCTGAAAGGGGGAGACTGCTGGGTGCAGCTGGGTGGGTCCCTAACCTCCCCGACACACCCCAGAGGGCTGAAGCTCTGTCTCTAGTGGGTTGTGCAGCCAGTGCCACAGTCTGAGAGGAACCCTGAATGATCCAGCCCAGTGGAGGAAGGGCACAACCCACCACTAGAGGGGTGGGACCGGGCTACATGTTTTAACAAAAAACACAGGAAGCCTACGTAGCAACGACTACGTTCTTGACAACCCAGCAGCACCTACAGGTCAGCAAAAGAGGTGGAAGAGGTGGGCCTAATCTCCCAGCATAAACAAAAAAGACACAGGAAGCTTCCCTAGTAACCTGAAGGAGTCCCTAGAAACCCAGTAGCGCCCCCCACAGGCAGACAAGCGACTTCATCAAGCAGCTCTCTGACACCACAGCCAGGTAAATCCGCAAAGATGGGAAAAAAACCAGCGCAAAAAAGGTGAAACCATCAAAGACAAGAACACCTCTTCCTTCAAGGGATCACAATTCCTCAACAACACAGGATCACAACTTGACCGAGAAGGAGTGCGAAGAATTGATGGAAACAGGATTCAGAAGGTGGATAATAACAAACTTCTCAGAGCTAAAGGAACACATTCTAACTCAATGCAAAGAAACCAAAAACATTGAAAAAAGGTTAGATGAAATGCTAACTAGAATAACCAGCTTAGAGAAGAACATAAACGACTTGATGGGGTTGAAGAACACAGCACGAGAACTACGTGAAGCAAACACAAGTTTTAATAGCTGAATCAATCAAGCAGAAGAAAGGATATCAGAGATTGAAGATCAACTCAATGAAGTAAAAAGAGAAGGCAATACAAGAGAAAAAAGAGTGAAAAGAAATGAACAAAGCCTCTAAGAAATAAGGGATTATATGAAAAAACCTAATCTACGCTTGATCGGTGTACCTGAATATGATGGGGAGAATGAATCCAAGCTGGAAAACACACTCCAGGATATTATCCAGGAGAACTTCCCAAGCCTAGCAAGGCAGTCCAAATTTCAAATTCAAGAAATACAGAGAACTCCACAAAGATATTCCTCAAGAAGAGCAACCCCAAGGCACATAATTGTCAGATTCACCAGGGTTGAAATGAAGGAAAAAGTGCTAAGGGCAGCCAGAGAGAAAGGTCAGGTCACCCACAGAGGGAAGCCAATTAGACTCACAGCAGATCTCTCGGCAGAAACTCTACAAGCCAGAAGAGAGTGGGGCCAACATTCAACATCTTTAAAGAAAAGAACTTTCAACCCAGAATCTCATATCCAGCCAAACTAAGCTTCATAAGTGAAGGAGAAATAAAATCCTTTATGGACAAGCAATTATTGAGAGATTTTGTCACCACCAGACCTGCCCTACAAGAGCTCCTGAAAGAAACACTAAGCATGGAAAGGAACAAGTACCAGTCACTGCAAAAGCAAACCAGTTGGCAAAGACCAAAAATGCAATGAAGAAAATGAGTCAACTAATGAGAAAGAAAACCAGCCAGTAACAAAATGGCAGGATCAAATTCACACATAACAATATTAACATTGAATGTAAATGGCCTAAACGCCCCAATCAAAAGACACAGACTGGCAAAAAAATTTTTGCAATCTACCCATCTGACAAAGGGCTAATATCCAGAATCTACAAAGAGCTAAAACAGATATATAAGAAAAAACAACCCCATTCAAAAGTGGGCGAAGGATATGAACAGACACTTTTCAAAAGAGGACATATATGAGGCCAACAAACATGAAAAAATGCTCATCATCACTGGTCATTGGAGAAATGCAAATCAAAACCACACTGACATATCATCTCATGCCAGTTAGAATGGCGATCATTACAAAATCTGGAGACAACAGATGCTGGAGAGGATGTGGAGAAATAGGAACACTCTTACACAATTGATGGGAGTGTAAATTAGTTCAACCATTGTGGAAGACACTGTGGCAATTTCTCAAGGATCTAGAAATGGATATTCCATTTGACCCCAGCAATCCCACTATTGGGCATATACCCAAAGAACTATAAATCTTTCTCCTATAAACACACATGCGCACATATGTTCATTGCAGCCCTGTCTACAATAGCAAAGACCTGGAACCAACCCAAATGCCCATCAATGACAGACTGGACAAAGAAAATGTGGTACATATACACCATGGAATACTACGCAGCCATAAAAAAAAAACGATGAGTTCATGTCCTTTGCAGGGACTTGGATGAATCTGGAAACCATCATTCTCAGCAAACTGACCCAAGAACAGAAAGCCAAGCACCGTATGTTCTTACTCATAGGTGGGTGTTGAGCAACAAGAACACGTGGACTCAGGGAGAGGAGCATCACACACAGGGGACAGTTTGGGGCGGGGTAGGGGAGAGACAAAGCAGGGTGGAGAGGGAGGGGAGGATGGGGAGGAACATGGGGGAGAAATGCCAGATATAGTATGCACCTAAAGTAAAATAAATAAAATATTAAAAATAAAAATAAAAAATAAAAAAAAGAAAAAATGCTCATCAACACCGATCATCAGGGAAATGCAAATTAAAACCCCAATGAGCTATCACCTCATACCTGTTAGAATGGCTTTATCAAAAAGACAAAAATAACAACTACTGGCAAGGATGTGGAGAAAGAGAAATCTTGTGCCACTGTTGGTGGGAATGTTAATTAACACAGCCATTATGAAAATGGTGGTTCCTCAGAAAACTAAATATAGAAATACCATGTGATTTAGCAATCCCTCTGCTGCGTGTATATCCAGAGGATATGAAATCAGTATGTCAAAGAGACATACTACACTCTCATGTTCATTACCGTATATTCACAATAGTCAAGCTGTGGAAGCAACCTAGGTGTCCAACATCAGAAAAATGGACAAAGAAAATGTGGTATAAATATACAATGGAATACGCAATGGAATACTAGTCACTGTTTACAAAGGAGAAAATCTTGTCATTTGTGATAACATTAATAAACCTGGAGGATGTTATTCTAAGTGAAATAAGCCAGGCAACTTAAGACAAATATCACATGATCTCACTTATACATGGAATCTAAAAAAGTGGAATTCATGGAGGTAGCTAGTAGCGTGATGGTTACCAGAGACTGAGGGAGGGGGTGGATGGGAAAAGGGAGATGTTGATCACAGAGTACAAAGTTTTAACTAGACAGGAGAAATAAGCTTTAGTGATTGACTGCCCAGGATGGTGACTGTAAGAAGTCATAGTACATTGCCTATTTCAAATTTGCTGAAATGAGTAGATTTTAAATGTTTTTAACATGAAAAAATTGTTAACTACGTGAGGTGATGGATTTGTTAATTAGCCTGATTTAATCATTCCACATTGTAAATATATATCAAAATGTTACATTTTACCCCATAAATATATACATTTATTATTTGTTAATTATAAATAAAATTAAAAAAAAAAACTTTCATGGGATCCCTGGATTCTAAAAGATGAAGTCCATGTGCCTTGAAGAGAGCATAAAAGAACTTGCCCCAGTCATACAGTTTGGATATTGATAATTGTCTCCACCCAAATCTCAAGCCGAAATGTGATTCTCAGTGAGGGGTGGGGCCTGGTGGGAAGTGATGAATGGAGTGAGTTCTCAAGAGAACTGGACATTTAAGAGTGTGTGACACCCTCCCCATTCTTCTCCGGCTCCTGCTTTTGCCATGTGATATACCGTCCACCATGACTAAACGTTCCCTGAGGCCTCCCAAAAAGCTGAGCACATGCCAGCACCATACTTACACAGCCTACAGGACTGTGAGCCAATTAAACCTCTTTTCTTTATAAATTGCCCAGTCTCAGAGATATTTCTTTATAGCAATGCGAGAAAAGCCTAATATACTCCTAGAGCCCTCATCAACATTTTCAGCCTCATCTGGAACCATACCTGCCGGACACCTGGCTCCCTCTATTCCAGCCACACAACATGGCTTATTCCTCACTCTAACTATGGCCTTCCATATCTCATTGATTTTACAGGCTACGTTACCTTTGCTGGAGTGCCTCTGCGCACCTGGTCACTATCTATCCATGTGGCAAAACCTTCAAGACCTTGAAGCCATCCATGCCTTCTTAGCCTAGACACACTTCCTCTTCCTACACAGCTTTTTATGTTACCAGCCACACTCCACACAATTAGTTCTTCACACGACTATCTTCCCCTTTTGGGTGAGGTCAGCTTCAGGGAAGAAATTATGTCTTAACCCAGCGTGGGATCCCCCTGGTACCTGGCACCTAATAGGTGTTCAGGAAAGCTCTGTGGACTGGAAGTGAGCGGAAGCCAAAGGGAGAAGAATAAAACGGAAGTTAAAATAGAAGAAAGTGAAAGCCTGCGATCCTAAAAGACAGTAAGGATCTCAGCAGTAGAGTACGCCTAGTTTTTACTTTGTCTCAGCTCACATCGAAGTTTTTAATTTCGTCTTCTGAGGTTCTCTGAAACAACATCATTAGCTACCAGAAAGTTTTACCACCAACTCTAGTAATGACCCTGGCCTCCAGGGCCCAACTACATAAAAAATCACAGACTCTTCATCTCCTTCTCGTCTCACGTCTTCGCCTTCAGGCTCCCCCGAATCCCACCCCACCCCAGCGACTTTGGCATAGATTTCCAGTGACCACATACCTGATAAATACCTGATAAATCTAATGAGCAGCACTCTCACCTCAATTATTTAACTTACTGGGAGTGCTGATAGTGTCTATCACTGAACCTCTCACCCCTTTAAGAACTAGCTCAAGGCAGGGCATGGTGGCTCACGCATGTAACCCCAACACTGTGGGAGGCCAGGGCAGGTGGATCACTTGAGCTCAGAAATTCAAGACCAACCTGGGCAACATGGTAAAACCCTGTCTCTACTAAAAGTACAAAAAAAGTAGCCGGGCGTGGCACATGCCTATAGTCCCAGCTACTCAGGAAGCTGAGGTGGGAGGATCACTTGACACCGGGAGGAGGAGGTTGCAGTGAGCTTCTATGGCACCACTACACTCCAGCCTGGGTAACAAATAAGACCCTGTCTTAGAAAAAAAAAAAAAAACTAGCTCAAGTGTCACCTCCTCTGTGAAGCCCTCCATGACTCACCCCAGCCCCCAAGCCCACTGCACATGGTTGACTATCATCTTCGTTTGCCTATCTCTAATCTCTGTTTGGACTTGGAGTCTAGCATGTTCTATGTTATACTACAAAGCATTATCAACATGTCTCCTTCCCCACAACAATTTAAGTTGCAAGAAAACTGAATTGATCTCTTAGGCTTTATCTTCCCCCCTCCAACCTGGGGCATGACATAAATTCAACAAGGAATTACTCTATTAGCAATCAAGTCTTTTCTCCTTATCACTAGTGCTACAGAAATGGATAAGAAAGAGTAAGAGCTAAAGAAAAAGAGTGACCACAAAGTATGAAATTGTCCAATGTTACCCAGGAAAGAACTGAAGGGAAGACTCCTCTTCAATTAATGCTAATTAAACACATTACAGACCACACACTAAGAGCTTTCCACGTATCAACTTGTTCAATTCTCACAACACTGCAATGAAACAGGTATTATCATCCCCATTTTACAGATGGGGAAACTGAGGCAAAGAGAGTCAACGCCTTTCTTGAGGCCATACTTGCAAGTGGCACAGCCAGGATTCAACTCAGGCAGTCTTAACCAACATTGCATTACCTCTCAAGATACACACCTAGGAGAAAGCACAACGGAGGATTGGCTAAGCTGAACAGAGAAAGAGAGAGGAAAAGAAGTGGACATGAGAAACACTCAAATCTCCTGAGGAGGAAATTAAGAGAAGGAAAACTGGTCCTGACTGCTCTCTGTGCCAGCAGAATACCTCGTAGTGGCCAAGGCCCAGGTTGGGCTGATTACAGGCCAGAGCTGCATGGGAACAATGAAGGGAAGGTGGAGCAAAGAATCTGCATTGCATTCAGGAGGTTAGGAAGCCGGGGAAACACCTCTGTTTTCACAGTGTGTTTAAGTGCGTGCGCACATGTGCACGTGCGCGCGTGTGTGTGTGTGTCCCCCGTTCATGCAGTCCTGGGCCAAACAGTCCTGATTATTTCTCACCATTCTTAACTCTGACCTGGCTCTGAACTCTCATTCTACCCGGCCTCAGTTGGCTGAACTGACCCACCTATTCCTTACCTTTAAGCTCTTTATTTATTCAGAGATGAGATTCTAGGAGCTGATTCAACAGATAGAGGTTTGCTCATAGTAGAGACTGGAATAAAGGTCAATAAATTCTGGGAAAACAACTCCTGTGCAACAAACTACTATTTGTATATAAAGTCAAGGTTCATCAAGGTAACTGTCCATTTGAAAAGCAATTATTGGACTCACGAGTTGAGGGTGGTTCTTAGAAGATCTAGCCAACAGAAGAAGGAATGAATACAGCCTTGGAAATGTCTGAGGTTCAGTTTCCAATTCAGCTCCGAATTTGGCTTACAAATTCTTACAAGGCATTGACTGTTTGATTTATTTGTCCTCTGAATTTATAGCTCTCCTCTCCATCTCCAACACACTTTTATGCAGTTCATTTGAGGATATGTTACAGCTCATGATACAGGAACTTGGCTACCATGAAAAGCAATGGGCAAGATGGGGCCAGCATTACGCCACTCGGATTTATTAGGAGTGAAGCTGAACTTCCTGGCACAAACCTTAGGTCAAAATGGCAATAAATGAAAAGAACAAGGAAACAACTGCAGCCTAACGTTTTCAAACATCAGTATCGCTTTGATGTTAATATACTCAGTGGAACGTGAACATCGCTGTTCAAACCACTTGGACCATTCATCTCCAAATTTCTAAAGTTGCACTCAATTTAATTCCCTAGAAGTTGAAATTTTAATGCTATTTCACTATCAATCACATTTTTACTTAGCAGAGAGTCAACTGTTCAATGGTTTGCAGGATCTAATCTAGTTCAAAAGAGAATTGGTAGCCATTCCAATCTTTGTCTTGGGGAGAGAATCAATACAGGCTGTTCTCTGTGGGAACACACTCTCCTCCGTGCCAAGGGGAGATGCTGACCCCCAAGCAGGGAAGAGAAGACTGTTTATTCCTTGGCACCAGGAGGCAAAATTTAATTTAAGTGTTCATGAGCTTTTCATCTTCAAAGTGCTTCACAAATATTAACTAATTAATCTTCTCAGTACTGCTACATATTATATAAGTTCTTTCAGGGATAAAGAACAAGGTAGGCACTGAATGGACCAGCTGGCAGAATCAGAAAGATAAGAAACTAACCTCACAATAAGAAACCTTTCACCTCCAGGTGCTATTAGTGGTTAAGGCAGGCTCCAGTGCTAGTGGGTGTGACTCTTCTGTCAACTCTAGCAGTTTAAAATCAGTAAGAAAAATAATGCTGAAACTAGGGCTGATGTGGCAATGAGCTGAAATTTCTTCTGGAACTAAGCCTCAATTCCCTCAATTGTCAAGAGAGACTGCTTACAGAACAAACTCCAGAGGGTGCTTATGAGGAATCAACAAGGTGCCACATTCGAGATCTTATCACAGAGGAGCCTGCCAGTGCTCGGTACACACCGCTGTTATTAAACAAAAAGAGGGCTGTGGCTTCCAGGCGCCTAAGCAAAAAAATGGGTTAAACAGCTTCAAAATGTTTGCAGGTATTGTCCATACTTTCATTCGTGAGAGACAAATTTAGCTAAACGATATGCACCTCTTTATGGACTGAACGGTGTCCCCATCCCTAAAATTCCTACGCTGAGAGTTATAGCTCTTTTAGAATTTGTCTAGCTGCTGAAAAGCCCTTTTTAAAACTCCTGTGTTGAAGTCCTAACCATAAGTAGCTCACAAAGTGTCTTAGTCGGTTCAGGCAGCTGTAACAAAATACCATGAATTAAGTGGCCCATAAATAACAGAAATGCATTTCTCAGAGTTCCGAAGGCATGGAAGTCCAGGATCAAGGTGCCAGCAGATTCAGAGTCGGGTGAGGGCCCACTTCCTGGTTCACAGATGGCACCTTCCTGCTGTGTCCTCCCACAGTGGAAGGAACGAGGGGGCACTCATCCCAATCACCTCTCAAAGGCCCCAGCTCCTAACATTACTTTGGTTATCAGGTTTCAATATAGGAATTTCAGGAGGACAAAAACATGCAGAATGTGACTTATTTGGTAATTCGTTCATTACAGATGTCATTAGTTAAGATAAGGTCATACTGGAATGAGATGGGACCTATTCCAACATGACTCGGATTCTTATAAAAAAAAGTAAATTTGGAGAAGGCCACACCTGCACAAAGAACACATGCAAACATGAAGGCGGAGACAGAGGAAACAGAGCAGAAGCCAAGGAATGCCAAACACTGCCAGCCAACCACCAGGAGCTAGGCAAGAGGCAGGATGGATTTCTTCCCATGCCTTCAGAAAGAACGAACCCCGGCCAGGTGCGGTGGTTTGCACCTGTAATCCCAGCACTTTGGGAGGCCAAGGCGGGTGGATCACGAGGTCAGAAGTTCGAGATCAGCCTGACCAACATGGTGAAACCCCATCTCTACTAAAAATACAAAAATTAGCTGGGTGTGGTGGCACACACCTGTAATTCCAGCTACTCAGGAGGCTGAGGCAGGAGAATCGCTTGAACCCGGGAGGCAGAGGTTGTAGTGAGCTGAGATTGCACCACTGCGCACCAGCCTGGGTGACAGAGCAAGACTCTGTCTCAAAAAAAAAAGAAGAGGGACCAACCTTGCTGACACTTTGCAGTGAAACAATAAATTTCTGTCGTTCAAGTCATCCAGCTTGTGGAACTTTGTTGCAGCAATCCTAGCAAACTAATAAAACCTCAAAATACTATCAGTTTTGTTTAATAAACAACCACGAACCCACAAAATCCCAAACACAAGCACACTGGTCTGTGGAGTTTCTGTGACACCAAATCCAAACACAAGCACACTGGTCTTGTGTGTCTCCACAGACCAGTGTGCTTGTATGTGGGATTTGCTGGGTTCAAGGTTACCTAGCACCATTCACCCTTGATGCCAGAGAGAGTAAAGGAAAGGGAGCACTGGACATCAACGCAACTCTAGGGTACCGGAAACAAGCACTCTGCAATCTGCTAGGAAATCCAATTTTTATCACTCCAACTTTATGTGGCTTGTAAATACTCAACTTATGTAATAATTTGCAATATGCATACAGAGAGGACAAACTGCTTTTTTTTTTTTTTTTTTTGAGGCAGTCTCGTTCTGTCACCCAGCCTGGAGTGCAGTGGTGTGATCACAGCTCACTGCAGCCTCGACCTCCCAGGCTCAAGAAATCCTCCTACTTCAGCCTCCAGAGTAGCTGGGACCACAGGTGTGCATCACCATGCCCACCTAATCTTTTGTATTCTTTGTAGAGGTAGGGTCTTCCCTTTGTTGCCCAGGCTGGTCTTGAACTCCTGGTTTCAAGCAATTCTCCTGCTTTGGCCTTTCAAAGTGCTGGGATTACAAGTGTGATACCCAGCCAACAAATTAATTTTTACATGGTCTGGATTACTGCCTGAGGTGTGCATGGGCCAAGACACACCAACTGGCTCCCTGCTGTTCAGCCTTCTTCCTGTTTCTCCAACTCTGGACGTACCCACATCATTACACCCAAAGCTTTTACCCTTGTTGTTCCTGATGCTAGCATCCCACTTCCCCAAAGATACACATGACCAGCTCTTCCTAAACTTGTAAGTGTCAACCTCTATGTTACCTCCTCCGGAAGATCTCCCTCACTACCTTATCTAGTGCTGGCCCACCCATCCTACCCCCCAGTCATGCTGCATCACGTCCTCCTTATTTTATATTCTTTGCAGCATTTATCACTCTCCTATGTAATCTTGTTTATTACGTATTATTTGCCTCCTGGTGTTTGTCTCACTCCACTAGAATGTAAGTTCTATGAGGGCAGAGACTACATTTGTCTCACTCAACACTATCTCCAGTGCTTAGCATGGTGCACAGTGCACTGCAGGCACTTGATATATATGTATTTTTTTGAATCAATAAATGAGCACCACCTTCAAAGGCAAGTCATTTTTAGCTAAGTGCAAAGTCTTGCAGTTTATTCAAGGGAGAACCACTGTCCGCTGCAATTATGAGATCCTGGAAAATGTCAACTTACAGGGTTGGCAATTCTAAAACCTGAGATATTGGTAATGCATATTTAAATGATCCGTACTATAAACAATTTGCTCAATGTAATATAAACACGCCAGATAGTCCTTCCTAAGTAACCTCAGTTTAAACAATTAGTCCAACTGCTTCACTATTTTTACACATACTATCAGTAAAATAGTATGTGCAAATAAAACAAAATTAAGAAATCTACGGTTATCACAAGTCAACCTTTTAATAAAATTGAGACTATTACAATCCGAAATGCGAACCTGCTTGTTGCAACTTAACATTATTGTCTAATAATTTTTCTTATAAAAATAGAAATTGAGAATTATTTTTAGAAAAGCAAGTTATTTTGATAAGATGTATCTAAATTCCAATCTTTTACAGCAGCTTATCCAACCCACGGCCCAGGGCAGCTCTAACGCAGCCCAATGCAATTCATAAACTTTCTTAAAACACTATGAGATCTGTTTGCAATTTTTTTTTTTTTTTTTTAGCTCATAAGCTGTTGTTAGTGTGAGTGTATTTTGTGTGTGGCCTAAGACAGTTCTTCTTTTCTAATGTGGCCCAGGGAAGCCAAAGATTGGACACCACTGTTTTACAGGTTCAAAAAGTAAACAAATGATAAAGACAAAATTGAATAAATGTCAGTGGCCTAGGAGCTATTCAATTCAACTTGTCTAAATCATTCCTCTAAGAAAAACAGCCATCCTGAGTCATGAGCTCTGAATCCTCAATGTAACCTTTAGAGCAAAACAAACAGTTATCTGTTTATATTTTAAAATAGTTATTGGCAGGTCTATTGCTCATGTTCTTTTAACCCATGTTAAATTAAAAAAAAATCCTTTAAGTCATTCAGGCTAAACCATGAATATTACAAACCAACACTGTGATTTAAAAAAAAATAATAACAAAGAAGTCCCCAGCCAATTTAACACCATCCAAAATCCATTCCAGATCCAAAAATCAGAGTTAAATTAACTAATATACACGTTTTCTTATTTTCTCCTTTCCTCTTCTTTTTGGCCTATATAGAGCAATGGACCCAAAAAAGTCAGTAAGTTTGAACCTACAAATGTGGTGAGTTTCAGTTCTTGGTACACATATTCTATAAAATTATGTATTTGAAAAGGTCAAAAGGTTTATCCATGTCCCCTAAAAAAAAATAAAAAGAACGATGGTCAAATCAAGCTGGGATTTCTTGAGCCATCATAAATCACTCAGTCACATTATCATTATCAGTCACTGGAATTGGTTGTATATTTTTAGGACAGTACAGGTAGACAATGGGAAATTCCACATCATCCTTCTCCATTAGGGCAGCTCTGTATTTGTTAAGATGAAATTTCACTCTCATTGTTATCAGTTACAGAAACAATCAGCTACTAGGCCAAGCAGATCATCTCCTTTCATGGACTACTTATTCAAAACGATTCAGCCCTTACATATGGACAATGAGCAAATCACAGCCAACAAGGTCAGCTGCTGGAAATAAATCAGGAGACAAACCCAAGATTCTCTGCCTCTTCCTACAGACATCTCCAGGAGAATCAGTGAACACAGAACCTAAGTCATCAACCTGCATCCTCAAAGCAGCAAAGGGCCATCATGAAGTCAATTCATTGGTTTCCAAGTTGTCTAGGATCCTGGATTCAAAGCAACTATTTTTAGCAAAGTTCAAAAGGTTAAAAGAACACCAACAAAAAACCAGTCAAACCAAGATAGAGGTTCTAGAGCATTCACTAACCACTCGGTCACATTATAATAAGTCACTGTCACCTCTATTTCTTCCCTCCATGAGACCTTGGGGGATAGAT
Organism: Ateles fusciceps; assembly: GCA_036589455.1. Taxonomy (NCBI): domain Eukaryota; kingdom Metazoa; phylum Chordata; class Mammalia; order Primates; family Atelidae; genus Ateles; species Ateles fusciceps. Next base: position 4,458,132 of record JAZHEH010000299.1, read on the forward strand.
TAAGTGGCAGAGGCTAAATTACTGTATCTACTACCCACGCGCTAAAGTTAATCGGTTCCTCCAGAACTGTTCAAGATTCTTTCAAGGCTGTAATGTGACTGACATTTTTTTCTTTCTCCTTGAAAGAAAAATTCAAATCCAGTTCTCTCTTCCTCCAGAGAAAGCTTAACAGAAAAGTCACCTGTTATGCTTCTGGATTATTCACATCATTTAAAGAAAGAGGGGAAAAAAACAAATACTATTCAATTTGTTTCCTTTTTTAAAAATAGGAAATTGATGTAAACATTGAGCATTAAGAGCTCTACAAAATAATAAATAATGTATGTGTATACCACCAATAAAGTTTTATTACAATTTTTTTAAACATCTGCACAATATTCTGAAACTTGAGAGGCAATCTTATTACATTAATTGGGGGAGGTGCCTTTACCTTCTGTTGGTAAAATATAAAACAAGGTAGTCTACAATTTTCTCCCTACATTTTGTTTGCCCATCTGTGCATCCACCAATCCATATATATGCTAAATGTAGTATTTCTGTGCTGCAGTTATTTAAGCATTTTAAATTTATACACATGCCAATACCGTTCCAAGGTCTTTACAAATAGGAAGTCATTTAATCATATGAGCCAGGACTATTTTCTCCATTTTACAGATGAGGAAACTGAGACAGAGGTTAAGTAAGTCACTCAAAGTCACAGAACTATTTAGTATGAGAGCCAGAGTCAAAACCAAGCAGCCTGACTCTAGAACTCATGCTCTGAACCAGTACACATCACTGCCTATTAGGAAGGGAGACCAGCATGTCAAATTGGGAGGCCCTACATATTTTAGTGATTAAGGGTATTAGAAAGACCTTGTTCCTATACATGCTGAGTCATTTACTAGCTGGGTGACCCTACACAAAGTTACCTAATCTCCCTGGGCTTCAGGTTTCTTGTGTGGATTATATGGATTCTCCCATAGTGTGTGGTATGGATAAAAATAATTTAAAACAGTTAGTAAAACGGCTGGCTCCCAGTAAGGAATCCATTAACTATTAGCTTTAAAAATAATTACTTACATGTGGCAAAACGCATTGGTGGGCATATCCACAAACTGCCCACTCTGATTAGACTAAAAAATACTGAAGAACAATTATTTTTACTCATCTTGGTATGCAAAGAATTGTGCCCAAAATAACTGATATGTAAAGGTTCCTGCATTCGAGATATTTAAATTTAGTCACTAAAAACAAGTTTTTATAAAAATATTCTTAAAGAGAACATAAGACTTTTTTTTTTTTAAGACTTTTAAATATATAAAGTTGTCTATACTTTTTAACCCTTAAATTTTTAAAGCAAATTAAAACTTTTTGAAAATTTTTAATCAAATTAATGCATGCACACATTTTTAACATCAAATATTATTCAGTAAGTCAACGGCATAATAAAAAGGAAAAGGGTACTATTCAAGATTAAAAGACTCAGAAGAAACTAGAGAGACATAACACCCTTACACAAGAGGGGGCTTTGTTTGGAATCTGATTTAAACATATTAACTATTTTAAAAAACCTACTTTTTCAGGTGGACACAGTGGCACATGCTACAGTGCTAACTGCTGGGGAGACTAAGGCAGCAGCAGGATCATTTGCACCCAGGAGTTCGAGACCTACCTCGGCAACATAGCAAGACCCCTTCTCTAAATACTACTACTACTAATAAAATTTAAAAGCACTTTTCTCAATCAAATAAAATTCAATATGGTAATGATAAGGAATTGTTAGTTTTATTAGGTGTGATAAGGATGTTGTGGCTATCTAAGTAGAAGTCCTTCTTCTTGAGATGCATTTGAAAATATCTGGAGCCAAATGGCATGATATTTGAATTTTTTAAGATACCACTCAAAAAAAAGAAAAAAAAGACAGATGAAATGAAAATGGTAAAATTAAGGCTGGTAGGTTCTTGGGGGCTCACTATATCATTCTGTTTTTCTGGATTTGGGAATTTCCATTGGAGAAGAGGTTTTAAAATTCACATTACTTAAAACGCAGTCCCTTGACGTGTACCAGGAGCTCCTTTTCCCAAATGCCTTCTTTAGAGAAGATATATTCTTAGTTCTTTTATTTCCTATTCATTATTTTCCTTTTAAAAGGATTAAATTGCTATTTCCTTGTCTATCCATGTTTTCATTTTTAATTAAAAAAGTAGTCCTTTTAATTTCTGTTGCATCACCTACAATACCTCTTAACTGCCCCACTTTGATATTATTAGAGCCCTCTTCACTGTTCCACATCTTTCTATTCCTTACCATCTATCGTCTATATTTTTACTTTTGTATCGTCGAGGTTGATTAGCATTACTGTTTTAACCATGAGCTTTGTACTTTGTCTATAAATTGATTCTGTGGTTATATTATAACCATGCAAATATTTTTCTATGCATGCCAAATAATGTAATATGAATACATTTCAATTTTAGCTCAGTTTTAGTTTTTCCTGGAGTTTCTAATTGCTTTTATTTTTCCTTGCACTATTTGCCATTAGTATGCCCTTAACTTTCTTCAAACTCTTCATTCTATCAGGCATTCTACTGAGTAGCTGTATGTCCAATTAGGACTTTCCCCCTACATCTTAGACATGTTAAGCCTGTCAAATGATGGAAGAAATTCTCACTCAGAACATCTATTCCTAAGCATATGATCCCACTTTTTAAACTGAATTGAGAATTTGGCCAGTTTGAGAATGGTCCAAACACACTTATAAACTTATTCAGAGGGGACAAAGGATGTTCTTGTAGGAAAAAGAAAAAAGATAGTGGAGGCGGAGGTTAAAAAAAAGCAGCTTATGTGGATGTAATAAAACTCACTTTATAACCAGAGGATTTCACCATAAATTTATGAATACCAGTGAATTTATAGTGAGTGCTAAAATAACCATATTTTTTTAGAAGGGAGGTGTGCATCTATATGAATCTCTAATTACATTTACATTTAGAATAATTGGGAACACCCCTACCCCCATCTGGCTTCTGAGTCATATCCCTACACTGTAACTTTGATAGAGGAAAAATATATAAAATCTGCAAAAATAATGTGAAGGAAAAAAGAAACCTCAAACAATTATTTTACAAACAATGCCAAGTGTTAAAGAAATATGTAATCCTTTAAGCTTGAAAGCCACAGATCGTATTCAGAGGTCTAGCAAAAGCTTTAGCCAAAATATTTCATCAAAAGCAGACCCAACTGAACATAGTCCAAAGGGAATTATCACAACAAGCCTGGGCTACACAGCAAAAACAAAAGAAAAACGTGGGGGGTGGCGATTACATAGTGATATGATTTGTCTGTGTCCCCACCCAAATCTTATCTTCAATTGTAGCTCCCATAATTCCCACTTGTCGTGGGAGGGACCCAGTGGAACGTAACTGAATAATAGGGGTGGGTCTTTCCAATGCTGTTCTGACGATGGTGAAAAAGTTTCACAAGATCCGATGGTTTAATAAAGGAGAGTTCCCCCTGCACATGCTCTCTCTTGCCTGCTACCATGTAAGATGTGTCTTGCTTTCCCTTCGCCTTCAGCCATGATTGTGAGCCCTCCCCAGTCACGTGGAACTGTGATTCAATTAAACCTCTTTCCTTTATAAAGTACCCACTCTTGGGTATGTCTTTATTAGAAGCATGAGAACAGACTAATACATACAGTGATTAAGAGTTGAGATTCTGGGCTGAAGTCCTCAATGTCACTCACAGAATTGGTGGTTTCGGACTATAAAAATCTTACTATATTGTCCTTTCTGTAAAGAATTGCTATCTGATGAGGTGTTGTGAGAATGCATACAAAACATTCAGCACGATGTTAACTAAAGGCTAGTCACTGATATTATCATCAGCACTCAAAAGCCATCCTATGCCTGAATGCTTGACCATTTCTCCTTAAAAAAGTTTCTCCAATGATCCTCAGTATTTTACTCAAAGAAGCTGAAAAAGTATGTCCACACAAAAACCTGCACAGGGACGTTTATAGCAGCCTTATTCATAATTGCCAAAACTTGGAAGCAACCAACATATCCTTCAGTAAGTGAATGAATAAATAAACCATGGTATATCCAGGCAATGGACTACTACTCAGTGCTAAAAAGAAATGGGCTATCCAGCCATGAAAAGACATGGAGGAAACTTAAATGCACATTACTAAGTGAAAGAAGCCAATCTGAAAAGGCTACCTAGTAGAAGATTCTAACACTACCATATTCTGGAAAAGGCAAAACCAGGGAAACAAAAAAAAGTCAGTACTTGCCAGGCATTGCAGAGAAGGAATAAATAAATAAGAGGAGCACAGAGATTCTTAGGGCAGTGAAACTATTCTGTATGATACTTCAGTATCATACTTCAGATAGTCCAGTAGTAGATACATTTGTCCAAATCCATAGAATCTATGACTTCAAGAATGAACCCTAATATAAATGATGGAGTCTGGGTGATAATAATGGGTCCAGGTAGGTTCATCAATTGTAACAAATGTACCATCCTGAGGGGGGATGTTACTAGTGAGAGAGGCTGTGGAGTAGGGGAGGGGACATATGAGAAATCTCTGTACCTTCATATCAGTGTTGTTGCAAACCTAAAAAAAAATAAAGTTTTTTTTTTTTCCTGAATAAGGCATGGACTTTAGTTAGTAATAATGTATTCCAATACATAATATTGGTTCCTTACTTGTGACAGTGTGTCATATTAATGTGAGATGTTAGCAATGGCAAAACTGGATGTGGAGTATATAAGAAGTCTCTGTACTATCTTCACAACTTTCTGTAAATCTAAAACTATTCTTAAGTTTATTACTGCAACAAAGGTCTCTGTTACTATTCACTATATTTGGAGCCCTATATAAAATTAGTAAAAAAGCTCTGAATTAAAAATTGAACACCAAGTTTCAGCTTCTGGTGATGGCTGCACAGCTCCTATAGGATCATATTCCACTATAAATCCTAGACATAACACAGCTTCCAGTGAGGTAGAACAAGCAAGTAGATAAAGGTGGGGAGTCGGCACCTGGAAGTAAGAAAGGCACTGGGTAGGTTTCTAATATTTTTTTTTTAATTGTACTTTAGGTTCTGGGGTACATGTGCAGATCATGCAGTACTGTTGCATAGGTACACACATGGCAATGTGGTTTGCTGCCTCCATCCCCCCCATCACCTACATCTGGCATTTCTCCCCCATGTTATCCCTCCCTGACCTCCCCACCCCCACGCTGTCCCTCCCTTGGCCCCCGACAACAGACCCCAGTGTATGATGCTCCCCTCTGTGTCCATGTGTTCTCACTGTTCAACCACCACCTATGAGTGAGAACATGTGGTGTTTGATTTTCTGTTCTTGGGTCAGTTTGCTGAGAATGATGATTTCCAGATTCATCCATGTCCCTACAAAGGACCCCAACTCATCATTTTTTATGGCTGCATAGTATTCCATGGTGTTTATGTGCCACATTTTCCTTGTCCAGTCTATCACTGATGGGGATTTGGGTTGGTTCCAGGTCTTTGCTATTGTAAACAGTGCCGCAATGAACATATGTGTGCATGTGTCTTTATAATAGAATGATTTATAATCCTTTGGATATATACCCAGTAATGGGATTGCTGGGTCAAATAGAATTTGTGTTTCTAGGTCCTCGAGGAAGCGCCACACTATCTTCCACAATGGTTGAACTAATTTACACTCCCACCAACAGTGTAAAAGTGTTCCTATATTAAAGTTTTTTAATTACATTATTAAAAAACGTTTCTCTGATCATTCTATTTCTATGCTACCCATCACATAGCTAACATTTACACATGTGAACAAAGAGCTAGGTAAAGGATGTCACTGCTAAAATGAGGCACGATGCAGTATCTAGGAGCACAGACCCTGGAGCTGACCTGCCTGCATGCAATTCCTGACCTCGAGCCATCTGATGCTAAGATGATGATTCAATTTCTTCCTGCCTCAGTTTCTTCAACTGTAAGACAAGCCTCATTATGCAGTTACAAGGATTAAATTGGTTAACATTTGTACAGCATTTAGGACAGCACGGGGTACAAAAGTAAGAGCTATATAAATTTTTGTTAAGTAAACTGCAGTATTGCCCACGATGGTAAAAAAATAAACAGCTTGAATGTTTATCATTCAGCGAATGGCTGATTACACTCTGGCAAATCCATACTATGGAATCCTCCTCAACTGCTGAAGAAAACTAGATCGTAGATAAGTAGGCACTGACACCAACAAAAAGTGGGCTAAGAAGGGAATCAGGTGAAAAAAGCAAATTGCAGAATAATAATTACAGGTTAAGAAAATTAATAAAAAAATGTATGTTTTAATATATACCTACATGCCTTCAAATGAATAGGAAACATCCTGGAAAGATACACATCAAACTGCCAAAAGCAATCGGTTACATCTGAAAACCGAGGCTCTAGCCCTGTCTCTATAAGAACTACCTGTACAATCTTGGCTAAGTCACCTGAATCAGGAAACACCTAAGGTAGTTTCCTCACCTTAACGCAGGAGAGGCAGGGATGACTGGATTCAGTAATCCCTCTAATTGATTCCAATCCCTCAAATATCCTGACTTTGATTATGAGATTCTGGTGCTTTCTATAAATAAAAACACTGAATTCTTCAACACTTCATCCCTTATTAGAAGCCCTATGGAACATGGTGTGTTGTTTCAAAAGCACAGCCTATGACAGATGGAAACACATTCCGTGTGGGTACAGTTCCAACCCCAGATCATGCTCTCAGTAACAAAATCTTTCTTCACCCCCACCCCCACACATAAATGTCGTGTGCTCCTAGAGAAGATAATTGCCTTATCCATTGATATATGAGCAACAGTTTCGTTATTGCCAGTTTTGCTTTTTCCTTGGATTGTCATCAGAAATGTATTTACACTATCATTCATAAATATATGTAACCCAATTAATCTAGCCACAAGCAGGAAGACAGGAAACTGCTGTTTTAAAATCAGGGTCAGGTTGTCATCCTCCACCCAATTACCAGTGAGACAGATACTTTGAGTCATAGGCCTCCACCATGATTCTAGGTCACCACCGGGTGAACCAAAACCTCAGTCCTCAATCTCTGCCCATCCTGCTCCCTCTCATTGATGTAACCTGTAGCCACACTCTCACTCCTTCCCATTCAGCCTTCCTGCCACCCTGCGACCCTTTTCCCTCCAGCCCAACCCACCACTGAGCTCACCACCATAGATCCCCAGCACCTATGCCAGTGCCTGGCACACAACCAGCATCAAAAACAAGAATTCAATTGATTCATGCCCACAAAAAACATTTACTAACTAGGCCAATACATGTAATTACCAGACTAATCTTCCTAAAGGACAGTACCGATTCCTTCTGAGACTCGGCAAAAGTGTATTCTCGAAAACCTGTAGCACCTATGATGTATCAAACGTTGTACTCATTTCTGACAAAATAAAGAATCATACACTGCTAAGCTCACAGGTGTCAGTGGGCCTCTATTCCTACCAAAGAGAACAGAATTCATCACTAATTCTTCCACTCTGTGATCTTGGGCAAGATACTTAAATTCTCTGAACCTGTTTCCTTCATTAATAAGATGGGGATACTGCCAATATTAACTCATGAGACTGCCCTCACTGCTAAATGAGGTAATGCACATAATACATTTAGCATAGTAAGACACCAATAAATGTTCTTTTTAAAATTAATAATAGTATTAAGGCTGGGCACAGTGGCTCACACCTGTAATCCAAGCACTTTGGGACGCCAAGGAGGGCAGACTGCTTGAGCCCAGGAGTTCAAGACGAGCCTCGGCAACATGGCAAAATCCCATTTCTATAAAAATAAAAAATGTGAACCAGGCTGAATGCAGTGGTTCACGTCCATAATCCCAGCACTTTGGGAGGCAGAGATGGGTGGATCACCTGAGGTCAGTAGTTCAAGACCAGCCTGGCCAACATGGTGAAACCCCATCTTTACTAAAAATATAAAAATTAGCCAGGCGTGGTAGCAGGCACCTGTAATCTCAGCTATTCAGGAGGCTGAGGCAGGAGAATACCTTGAACCTGGGAGGTGGAGATTGGAGTGAGCCGAGATCACGCCATTGTACTCCAGCCTGGGTGACAAGAGCGAGACTCTGTCTCAAAAAAAATTTTTTAAACAAAAATTAGCCAGGCATGGTGGTTCAAGCCTGTAGCCCCAGCTACTCAGGAGGCTGAGGTGGAGGACTGTGTAAGCCCAGGAGGTAGAGGTTACATCAAGCTGAGATCACACCACTGCACTCCAGCCTAGGCAACAGAGCAAGCTCCTGCCTCAAACCCATTCAAAAGTGGGCGAAGGACATGAAGAGACACTTTTCAAAAGAAGACATTTATGAGGCCAACAAATACATGAAAAAATGCTCATCATCACTGGTCATTAGAGAAATGCAAATAGAAACCACATTGAGTTATCATCTCATGCCAGTGAGAATGGTGATCATTAAAAATCCGGAGACAACAGACGCTGGAGAGGATGTGGAGAAATAGGAACAATTTTAGACTGTTGGTGGGAGTGCAAATTAGTTCAACCATTGTGGAAGATTGTGTGGTGATTCCTCAAGGACCTGGAAATAGAAATCCCATTTGACCCAGCAATCCCATTACTGGGTATATATCCAAAGGATTATAAATTGTTCTATTATAAAGACACATGCACACGTATGTTCACTGTGGCACTGTTTACAATAGCAAAGACCTGGAACCAACCCAAATGCCCACTGATGATAGACTAGACAAGGAAAATGTGGAATACACCATGGAATACTATGCAGCCATAAAAAACGATGAGTTGGGGTCCTTTCTAGGGACACGGATGAATCTGGAAACCATCATCCTCAGCAACCTGACACAAGAACATAAAATCAAACACCGCATGTTCTCAGTCAGAGGCAGATGTTGAACAATGAGAACACATGGACACAGGGAGGGGGAGCATCACACACTGGGGTCTGTTGTGGGGGGATAGGGAAGGGACAGCAGAGGGCAGGGAGGTTGGGGAAGGATAACATGGGGAGACATGCCAGATATAGGTGACGGGGGGATGGAGGCAGCAAATCACACTGCCGTGTATGTACCTATGCAGCAATCCTGCATGTTCTGCACATGTACCCCAGAACCTAAAGTACAGTAATATATACATATATATATAACAATAATAGGAAGAACAAAATTCAAATGTCTTAGTGAATCAAAGACTTCAAAATCTGGTACCAATAAACCACTTTAAGCCTCAACCTCACATACCCTGTCTATGTGTCAAAAAAATCATATCTGAAGTCTGCCCAACTGTGTCTTTGGTCCTGTAATTCACTGTAGAAAAATGGCCCACCCCTTATCCCAACCCTCACTCCATTCATCTTTAACTCCTACTCAACCTTTGTTGCCCAGGTTAATATTCCTTCTCCGGAAGTTTCTTTGCCCATGATAGCACCTCCCTCCACAATAAACTTCATCTACGGTCCCATGGCACTTTAAAACAGCACCTCATCTATTCTTTATAGTGCATTCATTCAACGTGCTTTTGTGATGAAGGACACATCTGCTTTGTGACAGATGTTTCATTTTGTGTTGGAGTTGCTGGGGTCAACGAGTCCCTGCCCACAGTCTAGCAGCAGAGTTAGGCATAAAATAAATCATTACTGTCACACTGTGAAATATATCTTCAGTCTTTGATCCCGTTTCCTAGCATGAAACTCCTAAAATCCTTAGAAACACCAAAGTCATGTCTTTTGCATGCTAATGAGTTGACTGGTGGCTGGCAGGCCCTAGGTAGCTTCTAGGTGGAACTGGTCACCAGGAAAAACAAGGCAGGATTACAGGATCGGGCTTTCAGCCCAGAAGAGGGGAGGGAAGAGAGGCTGAAGGTTAAGTTGATCACCAATAGCCAATGATTTAACTAGTCATGCTTACGTAGTGAAGCTTCCATAAAAACCTAAAGGGACCAGCTTCAGATAGCTGAACATGTGGAGGCAGACAGGATGGTGAACAAGAGCTCATCCACATGCTGGGGAGGATAGTGCACCCCAAATCTAGAGCAAAAGAAGCTCCTACACTCAAAACCCTTCTGACCTCATGCTACATAGCTCTTTCTCTGGCTATCTGTATCCTTTATAATAAATGGGTAAACATGTTTCCCCAAGTTCTGTGAGCTACACTAGCAAATTAATCGAACCCAAAGAGGGGGTTCATGGGACTCCAAATTTAAAGCCAGTCAGTCAGACATTCCGGAGGCCTAAACTGGTGTGTCAGGTGGGAAGTGGGGCACTCTTGGGGGCTGAGCCTCCAACCTGTGGACTCTAATGCTACCTCTAGTTAAACAGTAAACTAGAGGACACCCGGCTGTTATCCACTGCAGAACTGATTGCTTGCTTGGTGATGGGGAGAATTTCCCCCACCCCATTTGGTCACAGAAGTATTCTGTGTTGATTGTTGTAGAGTGAGAGACTAGAAAAAGCACTTGGAGTTTGTTTTTTTCCACAATCAGAATTATCCAAATAATTTCTGCATTAGAATTGTGATAAGCATCATAAGCAAAACAGATAAAAATACAAACGAGATTACTTCTGCTGTCTTGAGATCTAGATTAAAGGCAAGTCTGTTTCAACATGGAACCTCCAGAGCACACTTCATAAATGCTCGTTAGAGTCAATCAAAATTATCTTTTCTATTAAAAGTTAACTCATTTGAGAGTAGGGACCTTGTCTCAGACAGCAGAGATGTAGTAAAAAGAATAAGATGAGACTGGTTGCAGCTATCACTTGTTGACTTACCAGCCATATAACTTAAGCTGACTTCTCTGATTTCAGATTCTTCATGTGAGTAAGAGAATAAGCCTTTAGAAATTGTTTAAAGCAGTATACACGGAATATTATCTGTATCTAGACCACTACAATTAACACCATGCTGTAAATATAGCGAGGGTTTGGCAGATGTTTGTTGAATGAATGTTAAGTCCCTGGCCAAGGCCAGGAGTGAGCTGTTACGACCTTGATTCATGAGCAAGGACCAACACATCTACTCAACCCTTTATAATTAAAACATGGAATAATCTCTCTAGATAAGAACCATGGACACTTCTTGGCAATGCTGAGAGATGAGAAAGATCTGTTCTCATAAAAGGCCTTATACGCTGAAGCTATCAGAAGACAGTGTTTTCACAAGGACACATTTCTGAATCGCTTCATGACTTCACATCTCAATCCCAGAACCAAAAGTGAGGGCCAGTAGAAGAGGTCATCCCATAAATGCAGTGACGCTGGTGTGATCCTAACACCATCTCTCCATTCCCATTATTTTTCCCTTCTAGACTCCAGATGGTCTTTTTCGTTGTTGTTACAAGAAGACCAAGACAAGAATAAGAGCAACAAAACACATGTTGTAGAAAAAGTATTTCCCTGAAGCCCTGGCTTGGTCTCCAAACCACCACTATGAGACGCCGCAGCTGGTATCTTCTCTTCCAAGTCGCTGTCCCGGCACATACGTACACATGAGCAATTCAGCTACAGCTGCTCTGTGCAGAGGGGAAGATAGCTCCATGCAAGAAGTAAACACAAAGCCAGGCAGCACTATTCTATTCTCAATCCTCTTCCTCGTCTCCAGCCATTTTTGTTTCCTAGTGGAGTCATCTCAATCTTCAACAAGTCACTGTTTTTTTTTTTTTTTTTTTTTTTTTTAAGAGACAGGGTCTGGCTCTGTCACCCAGGCTGAAGTACAGCAGCATGATCATAGCTCACTGCAGCCTCTACTTCCTGGGCTCAAGCAAGCCTCTGGCCTCAGCCTCCCTAGTAGCTGAGACTGCATGTATGTGCCACTGTGCCCCGCTAACTTTTCAATTTTTTGTAGAGACACAGTCTCACTATGTTGCCCAGGCTGGTTTCAAATCCCTAGTTTCAAGGAATCCTCCCACAGCTCAGCATTTTTTCTTTCTTTTTTTTTTTTTTAACTTCTTTCAGGCCATGCTGGAAAAGCATGCCAATCATATCATGGATGAAATCTAACTTGAAGATAACTGGCCTAATTATGCTCTCAGGTAATCTTTATTTTTCATGTAACAGTTTAGAGACATTTATTATGTTCCAGGCATAAGGTTAACAATAGTCTGCAATCATTTATTATGGACCAGGTACTACATGATTTTTATGAAGCCTCCAATAAAATCACTGCCACAACCCTGTTAGGTAGACGGAAGTGCATCTGTGGGCTGGACGGTCACCAAGCGCTCTGGTAGCAGACTGGTCAATGCCTATTTGCTGTCACCTGTGCCTACAGTGTTTCTGCTGTAAGGATGGGGAAGTTTGTGTGGCCCTTGAGTCTAAATAGCACATGTGCTGGAAATCCCCAATATGGCGCTGTTCAGAGAGATCTGAGGTCTCAGAGAACATTTAATAGCCAGAAATTAACCCCACCAAGAACAGCTTTCTGGCATATGCCAAGTTGTTAGCAGACAACTTGCTAACAATGACAGAGAATTTAAAACTGTAGAGAAAGAGACTGAAAGCAAAGGAAATCCTGCAGACACTGATTTCATCAGCCAAAACAGTCCTCTAAAGAAAACAGGGGCAATAAAGGGTTGTCCCAAGAAGAAAACCTTGTTTTGTTTTTGGGGGCAGGGAAGAACCAACCACTCTTGGCTGTTCAGTTAGTAGACGTATCTACGTCCTTTCTTTTCCTCAAAGGGCTCAGGCAGTGTGGGGCATTTCCTGGGTCTCAACCACCTTCATGAGAGAATATGCATAGAAAAGGGAGAATAGCCAAGAGAAATAAAGTGACAGTTAACGCTGACAATTTCTTACTTCTCAGCATTCCAAGTTATAGGTCTAGGAGAAAAAAGGGCCAGAGGATACCGATTAAAACCCAAGATGAAGAATCCAAAACTTCAGTTCCACCAGAACTTAGTTCCATTCCCCAGAGGAGAGCAGCCCCACTTTTCAGATGGAAGACAGCACCTAAGGCACTTGGGAAAAATTCATCTGGTCAGAGACACCAAAATGTTCCAGGTTTTAAAAAAGAAAGAAAGAAAATAAAGAAAAGGGAAAGGGAAGAAGGGAGGAACAAAGGGAGGAAAGAAGAGAGGAACGAAGTGAGGGAGGGAGGGGAGAAGGAAAGAGGGAGGGGGAGGAGGGGGAAGGAGAAGGGAGAGGAGGGGAAGGGAGGGACCCTCCAAATTCAAGCGTTGATGTTTTTGAGAAATGAACAAAGCACTTTAATGCTTCATTTACAATGAAGCTGTCAGGATTTTAGAAGCTTAGAAGTTCTTTCCTATTTTTTTCCCACAAAAAAATAACTTCAAGCCCCTCTGCTTACACAGCCCTGGTACGTCTCTAAATGATATGCAGCGTCAATTTTAAATATTCTGTGGTAAAATGCAAAGGATGATTACTAAGTACCCCTGTCAGTGCCTTTGTCTATTTTTAAAAAGAAAAGCATCATATTTATTTAAACTATGTATTATAGGCAAATGAATATTTAGAAGTTTCTTTTTAAACATTTATACACTACAATTTTCCTGTTAACCAGTAATTCCTAAAAGTTAACAAATTGAGAGGGTTTAAGTTCTTTTCAGCTAACTTGACAACCAAGAGTGCCCTGCTGTTGTTTGCACTCTGTGACCAAGAAGAAAAACAAGTCCTCCCCCTCCTAAAAGTGACTCCTTGGTAACATGGCAACACACATCGGCCTTCCATTTCAAGAAGTCAGTTTTTACTGGAGAAGGGAGAATTAACAACCCAGATTTTCTTACTAGGGTTCACAGACTAGGTGAGAATTGTAACAAGTGTCTAATGCAAACACTTACTGAACCTTGTTTCTCTGACTTACAGAGAATGTGGGAGTTCTAAGAAGTTACTTTAGATTAAAATTTGAGGACCAGTGGCTTTTTGATTTAGCTACTAGCCCTCAAATTTATCCCCCCAAATGAACTCCTGACTTGACTGAGACACTCCCCCAAATAAAATACCTTTCATGTCACCTTGAACGAACTGAAGTGACCAATGAAAAGGGTCACTGGCACAACTCCAATAAACAGGACAAACAGTTCATTCATCACTACCTGTACATTTCATAAGGAGGCATACGGGCTTTGGGAAAAGGTGCTGAAATTTGTTTTCTGCATGACAGAAATTAAACAGTTGCTAAACAGACCAAATTAAAGTTACATTCCATTAGAGAAGTGAGAAATAAAGGAATAATTATTTACTAAAAAGACAAGAATATCCTAGTTTCACAAATATGCACACCCCTTTCCACTTTAAAAGTTCTTGGATGATGCTGCTAGAAAACATTGTGGAAAAGGAAATCCAAATGTATAACCAACCCAAACTTGGTGTTTGCAGCACAAAGGTGAAAAACTGAAGATGAATGCTGCCTGAGACACAGTACACAATTAATTAACCATATCCAATTCCAGTGGTTTTAACTCAATTGCAATTTAATCTTGGCTGTGTCTTTCCACTTACAGTCAGATTAAACTCTTATTAACTGTATCCAGTATTAAAAACAAATCTGGGCTGAGCTAGAGAAAGACTCCATTTAAAGGAATATTTTTAAAAAATGGTGTTTTCTAATAATCCCTCACCCTACATAGCTCTGACAAAGTACTGACGAGAGAGGGTCTGATTATTAAATTCAACACGAGAAATAAGAAGTAGAACGGCTTACTCACAGGCCGGTACTTAAGACTTGAGCCAATCCTGTAGCTATGCTTCGTAAGTAGATACAGAAGTAACTTGAATTTAACAGAGTGAAATAAAATAGTCTGAATGATACTCTAAGACTCCCTCGCAAAGAAACAGGCTGGTGTCCTGTTTGATATTCCACCTATTACCCACTAAGTCCTAAGGAGGGAAGGGCAAGGGTGTTTTTGATGTATTTGAAGTTGAACGCCTTAGACTGGGTAAATACTTAAACTCCCAGTGTAACTGGATAGGAAGGGGGCTGGGAATTAACATTTTTATGTGCCTACAAGACTCCTAACAGATCATCTTTCTTGATGTGGATATTATTTTACAGCTTAAGTAACTGATTTTCAAAGGCATTAACATGTAGTAGATAGTAAAGCTAGTATTTGAACCCAAGTTACATTACATTGTCTTTGACATGGTCACCATGCCACTCTGCCGCCCTATGTGCTAAAGTCCTTTGAAGCCATAGAGGCCTGGGATACAATTAACAGAGATAAATCCATGTCATTTAGAGGGGAAATGCAAGTAGGGGGCCCAGGAGCAGTAACACACGACACACGTGAAGAACGGTCTTTTCATTGCTTATATTACAGCTTTCCATTAATGGTAAGTTTAGAAAAAAGTTTTAATTTCTTCGCTACGTGATTTTAATAAATGCATATATGTTATTTATTCATATGAGTAAATGTGAGCAATAAATCTATGTGCTTCTTAAAACTAAGATGCAAGAATAAAAATAAAATGTCAGACCTAATCTTTCCTAAAAGAGAAATTAAAGTTTATCAGGGACATGAGGGGATCTGAGTGAGAGAAGAGACGGTAAACACGACTGCACTATATATAAATCGTGCCAGCACAGGTCTTGAATGGAGTAGACACTCAACAAAAGTTTCATTGTGTTTCACTTTCTAGTCCAACACGTTCATGCCACAGATAAAGCAGCAAAGGCCCAGACAAGTCAAGAACATTGCTGGAGGTCACACTGCTAGCCTGGGACAAAGCAGACTGGGACGCAAGTCCTCCAGCTCCTAAACCAGGGTTGCTTTCCGAACATTCCAAGTCAGTCTTCAGTGGGCCCTCTCTTCCCCCGGTCCTATCTTATGAGTACGCACTTATTCACACAGCACTGCCTCCAGTGTGGTCCGATTTCATCAGAATAATGCAGCACACGATCATTCAAAAGGATTAAAAAAAAAAAAAGGCCAGAGTTGGCCCAGTGATTGGTTTATTTCACTGAATTTTAATCACCACCCCACACCTCTGCCATTAAATTATTTGTCTACTCTTAAGACAGATTCACAACCTTTTAAAGCAGATGATGTTTTAACAGGAAACAACACAAAGGACACTTCTGCTTGCAGTCTTGGGTAGCTGAAGGCGGAGCATGCATTTGCTACTTTTGACTGGTCAGAGGAACGCCAGATAGAGTGAACAGTGCCGGAGCTGGAGCTCTGCCTGAGGCAGGAACTCCTGGAGAGGAGGAAGGATTCAGGAACTATCTCTTAGCTCCAAGTCTTGGCTCTACACCTCTGGTTGGAATTTTTAGTTTGGGCAAGTTTCATAACCCTAAGACGTCATTCTCTTTTGGCTGGAAAATGGGTAGAATTCACCAACTTCACAAAGTTGCAATGAGGAAAAAAAATGACATAAAGGCAAATGAAAGGTTTGCGTGTACACACCCTCTAATGCACCAGCAATCCTAAGATCTTCTCATGGTGCCTGGAGAAGACATTTCCGCTTCCCAAATCTATCCTCCCAAAGAAAAGAATTCCTTCTTCCAACTGAAGGAAGGACTCAAGAAGAGGGGGAAACATTTTTACACCATTATCATCATAATCATGTGCCCTGACCGCACGCTTACAACGTACTTGACATTTCAAGAGCGTTCCATATCACCTTTAATCCCCTGACCCTCTAAAGTTATTCTGTCTCTACAAAAAAATAAATATTAGCCAAGCATGGGGGCGCTAGCCTGTAGTCCCAGCTACTCAGGAGGCTGAGGCGGAGGATCACTTGAGCCCAGGAGGCCAAGGCTACAATGAGCCTTGATCATGCCACTGTACTCCAGCCTTGGCAACAGAGCAAGACTCTGTCTTTAAAAAAAAAAAAAAAGTTTGCATACTAGCCATGATTTGAACCCCCTAAAAAAGATGCTTCCAAAGCCTTTTCTGGGCGGGGGGACGGGGGAACAAGTTCCCATTCTGCTGCCCAAGCTGGAGTGTACTGGTGAGATCATGGCTCACTGCACTGCAGCTTCAATCTCCTAGGCTCCAGCGATCTTTCCATCTCAGCCTCCTCAGGAGCTGGGACCACAGACATGTGCCACCAAGCCCAACTAATTATTTTTTGTAGAGACAGAGCCTCACCATGTTGCCCAAACTGGTCTCAAACTCCTGGGCTCAAGTGATCCCCCATTTTGCCCTCCCAAAGTGCTGGAATTACAGGCATGAGCCACCATACCCAGTCTGAATTCTTTAATATACCATAAACAGCCTCCATATACAAGAATAGAAATAAGAACAGGGAAGGTTTCCACACTGCTTTCTGGGAAAAACTACTTCCTCCTTTAGGATAAAAAAGGAAAAGAAGTATTAAAGTGGAAAGAGATCAACCAGTTCATTTTGGGCTTTTCTCTCATCTATCTGAGGATGAAAATTATTAACCAAACTGTTGTTGATTCTAGCAGGGAGCTTTTGATTCATAAAAAGTTCCAGGCTGAGCACAGTGGCTCACACCTGTAATCCCAGCACTTTGGGAGTCTGAGGTGGAAGGACTGCTAGAACCCAGGAATTTGAGACCAGGTTGGGCAACATAGGGAGACTTCATCGATACAAAAAATAAACAAAATTAGCCAGGCATGGTGGCACACACCTACTGTCCCAGCTACTCGGGGGCTGAAGTGGAAGGATCGCTTGAGCCTGAGAGGTCAAGGCTGCAGGCCATGATCGTACCACCGCAGGCACTCCAGCCTGGGCAACAGAATGAGACCCCTTCTAAAAAATAAAAGTTGTTGTTGCAATGAAAGCAAACTTACGGGCAAGCTAAGAGAATGACCCTCTGCCAATGCCATCACTTAAAAGGGATGAGAGACAAAAAGAAAATCTCGGGCTGTGCATTTCCCTTTGCAAAGCTGGCAATGTCAGTCCTAAATGATTGAGAGGATGACTTCCACACTTGGTAAATGGAAACCCAGTCATGTGTATAAAATGCTTTTTCTTTACCTAGCCCTACTTATCTAGCCAAACTAACGCATCACTAACAAAAAGCAGAAACTATTAGCTTCCGGTATACTTCTCAGATGCAAGCCAATAAACAAACGAACTGGCTACAACTCATTAAAGCCTTTGCTGTCACTAATACTCATACCATCAATGGTGAATACTAGCATCAGTATACCAGTATACCAGTATACCAGTGAATACTTGCCTGCATCCACTTAAGATGCCTTTTCATGGAGAACTTCAACTAGAATAAGCGCTACTTGTGCCTATGGATAGGTACATTACTTGTACTGTTGACAAAAGTTGGTATTCTTAATCACCAAGACGCTAAAAACTATATGAAAGGAGAATCACGTGGAGCCCTCACTGTGCAACCAATAAACCACAGTATAGAAACCTTGTTGTCTCCCAAACCATTTCCAACACATGGTGCCCTGGCTGCTTCCTAATATAAAGGCTGAAAAGACAGAACCTCACTTCCCCCTCAAACTCTCTGTAGCTAGGAAAAAGCATGAAACCCAATTTTGATTAATGAAATAAAAGTAGACTGCTAGGAGCATTAGGTAAGTTTTTGTTGCCTTAAAAAAAAAAAAAAAAGGACAGCAATGAAAGAAGAGCTCACTGTGTTGTCCCCACTCCTTATTCCTTACCATGAAAGCAAACAGGATGCTTGGAGTCACTGCAGCCATTTTGTAACCATGAGGTGACAAGGACATGGCGGGGTTGGGAAGCCCATACACTAAGGATGTGGAGCAGAAAGACAGGATTTTGAGACTTTCACCCTACCAGATATTGCCAATCTCTGGATTTCTAAGGAATGCCGTTACGTTTTAAGCCACTGTTAGGTGAATTTTCTCTCTACTTGCAGTCAAAATCATTCCTTACAGACTCAAATATGGCCAGGTGTGGTGGCTCATGCCTGTAATCCCAGCACTTTGGGAAGCCAAGGCAGGCAGATCACTTGAGGTCAGGAGTTCGAGACTAGCCTGGCCAACATGATGAAACCCCATCTTTACTAAAAATACAAAAATTAGCCAGGCATGGTGGCACATGCCTATAGCCCCAGCTACTCAGGAGGCTGAGACAAGAGAATCGCTCAAACAAATATCATTCTTTATCCCTTGATTGCCATCACAGTGGATACCTGGACTGTATATTTAGTACCTTTTTTTTTTTTTAGGAACTGAGTCTAGCCCAAATGGTTTTCTTGGGTGCTTCCATGTTAACACAGGTAATCCAAGTCCCCAGCCTAAGCAAATTGACCCAAAGGAGGAAATCTGACCCAAACTCAACCACAAAGTTCCCTACCTAGAATTTTTTTTTTTTTTTTTTTTTTTGAGACAGGGTCTTGCTCTGTTTCCCAGGTTGGAGTGCAGTGATGCAATCACAGCTCACTGCAGCCTCAACCTCCTGGGCTCAAGCAATCCTCCCACCTCAGCCTCCCAAGCAGCTGAAACTATAGGTGTGAGCCACCATACCCAGCCACTTGTTTCAATATTCAAACGGAGATCATTCTCTTTCCAATGATTATAACCATAAAATTATACATTTTAAGAGCTATGAGTAGCCATGTTTTCAATCACACAGCAAATGACAGCGAGACACACAAAGTAGCAGGAAGCAAGTATGCACTTCCATTCCTGACAGCCGAAATGCCCAGAAGGAACTTATCAATTAAAACACTAGAAAGAGCTGGATGAAATATTAGAAAACATTTTGAAATCATGTACTGAAGTAGCTAGCCAAAAGGAAATCCAGAAAAGCTAGTAATAAAGTAGAAACAAGACCCCTGGAAGGTAAGTCATTTCTAAAGCCAGAACTCTGAGAATATCTGGAGAACCTAGTTACCTTAACCTTCCTTTACGATACCAGTGCTGGACAGAGGAGATAAAGCTTTGCACCTACTCGAGATCAAAAGCTTTGTAAGAGACCATTGCATAAAGCTCAGACCCCGCCCCCCGACCCCCCAAACAAGAAGCTACAGCTTCAATGCAATGGTGAACAACCAACCAACCAACCCTAAAAATAGGAAGGTAAGGTAACTTGTTTGTGAATTACTGGGAGAGTTTTCTCTCCTATACTTAGTGTCAAAGTCAAGATAAACAAGTTACCCTCATACTCTGTCACCCTAAATGACACATATAGGCAATCCCCAAAATTTAAACAGAAAATACCCAAGACAAAATTTTTAAATTTTCAGGCAAAGAATTTGATTTAAGTAGTCTTGAGCTGGCACCATCTCTGGCAACTGGCAAAGGAAAGAATTTTTTGGGGAGAAACGTAACTTTAACCCAGGCCTCAAACAATTTCCACAGATGAAATGCCAGAAAAACACAAGCTGATAGTCAAAATCACAAAACACACAGGGAAATAAAATACCATTTTTAGAAACAGCCAAGGCAGAAAATAGAATAAGATCTGTAGAGATAGCACCTACTGTAATTTTTAGAGATAGAATATATTTAATGTATGCTTTTTTGGTAACAGGAAGTAAAATAGAAGCTTGAAAATATGGAGGAATGAGAATGACCAAACGAGTTTAGAAGTCCCAAATAGAGTGTTTAGAAATGGAAAAAGAGAAATAAAATTAAATTCTCAAAGAATAAAGAGCAGATTATAATAGAACAGAAATAGTAAACAAGTAAAGAGGAGAAGAAATTATCTAGAGTCCAACCTGCAGAGCAAAGATGGAAAAGATGAAGAGGTTAAGAAGTGGCCTAAAGTTCCCAAAGACAACGGACAGACTGGGAAAAGGCAGTATTTGAAGAGACAACAGCTCGGAATTCTCCAAAATTGCGAACAAAAAACAACCTCAAATCTAGAAACCTAACAAATACCATGCAGGACAAATAAAAAGAAATCAACACCTATATTCATTTCACACTAGTAAAACTACAGAAAATCAAAGGCAGAATCACCCTAAAGTCAACCAGAGGGAGGAAAATATACGGAGCAAAGGCTCTGCCAGTTGCCATTAACAACAATGAAAGCCAAAACAAAAAACAAAAAAATGATGCTAACAGAAAGTACCCAACAATCTACAATTCTAAAGCAAGCAAAACTGTCACCTGAACATAAAAATAAAATTTTCAGAGAATTAAAGTGAATATTTTCAAACAAAACAGAATTTACCACTAACAGACTCTCCGAATTCTAAAGAACGTGCTTGAGGCAGAAGAAAATTATCCAAGATGGGTCTGGTAAATACTAATACATAAGTCAATTTTTTTCATGAAAGTGTAAAACAAAATTATATCTAATATGCAAGTTTCAATATAAAACAAAGCACTAACATCATGAAGAGGAGCATAATAGACTGAGAGAGGATGACAGGAGTTTAAATAGTTGATAATGTCCTAGTATTGTAGGAGAGAATAATGATAGTTATTAACTTTAGGCTTAATTAAATATGTACATTAAAATATCTCAGGTAACCGCTATTAAAAAAAAACACATATAAAGTATAACCTCCAAATCAGTAGAGGGGAAATAATAGAATGGAGAACAATGAAAAAAAACCTTCAATGAAACATAGCCAGGTGTAGCAGCTCACGCCTGTAATACCAGCAATTTGGGAGGCCAAGGCAGGTGGATAGCTTGAGCCCCAGAGTTCAAGACCAGCCTGGGCAATGTGTTGAAATCCTGTCTCTACTAAAAATACAAAAATTAGTTGGTGGCATGCCTGTAATCCCAGCTACTCATGGAAGAATCACTTGAACCCAGGAGGTGGAGGTTACAGTGAGCTGAGATCATGCCACTGCACTTCAGCCTGTGTGACAGAGTAAGACTCTGTCTCAAAAAAAAAAAAAAAAAAAAAAAACCCTTTAATGAAACTTAAAGAAGGTAAAGGAAAAAAAAAAAAAAAAACACAAAAAAAATTTTTAAAGCCCCACAAATTAAAAATCATATATCCCATACATTACAGCAAATGTAAATAGACTAAACATTCCAGTTAATAGATAATAAAGATAGTCAGAGAGAGTAATTCTCTAGTTATGTACAGTTTATGAGTGACATCTCTAAAATACAATGACAGAGAATTTAAAAGTAAATAAAATTTATACCAAACAAATACTAACTAAAACAATTCTGATGTGGGTATATTAATATCAGACAAAACAGACTATAAGACGTAAAACTTTACTAGAGAGGAAAAATCTTTCCTACATAATAAACACTTTGTTCACCAGAATATAAGTCTAAGCATTTACTAATATAACCTCATTATACATAAAGAAAAAACTGGGAGTGAAGAAAAACCCTTTTTAAAAAAACTTAAAAACTACAAAGCAAAACTGCACACCTACTGTCATAGTGAGAATTTTTTTTTACCCTTTTAACTAGTTTACTTACAGTAAAATTCACTGTAAGTAATTTTCCCTACCCATTTTTTCCTTGCATCTTAGTCTGCTTTCCATTGCTTATAACGGAATACCTAAAACTGGGTAATTTGTAAGGGAAATAAATTATTTATTTTTTTGAGATGGAGTCTCACTCTGTCACCAGTCTGGAGTGCAGTGGTCAGATCTTGGCTCACTGCAACCTCCACCTCCCAGGTTCAAGCAATTCTCCTGCCTCAGCCTCCTGAGTAGCTGGGACTTCGGGCGCGCACCACCACATCCAGCTAATTTTTTTTTTTTTTGGATTATTAATAGAGACAGGGTTTCACTATTTTGGCCAGGATGGTCTCTATCTCTGGAGCTCGTGATCCGCCTGCCTCAGCCTCCCAAAGTGCTGGTATTACAAGCGTGAGCCCCCACGCCTGGCTAAAAAATTTATTTCTTACAGTTATAGAGGGTAAGAAGACCCAAGTCCAGAGGCCACATCTGGTGACAGTCTTCTTGCTGGTGAGGACTCTAAAGAGTCTCTAGGCAGCACAGGGTATCCCATCTCGATGGGGCTGACCAGCTAATGTAGTAACTTGGGCCCCTCTTCCTCTTCTTATAAAGCCATCAATTATCTTTCTATGATAACTCGTTAATGGATTAATCCATTAACCCATTAAATCCACCAATCCATAAATGAATCACCTCTTAAAGGTCCTACCTCTCAACATTGCCATATTGGAGACCAAGTTCTAACCTCAGTTTTGGGAAGAGACATTCAAGCCATAGCACCATATACAGTTCTATGAGTTTTAACACATAACCATAATCAGGAACAGTTCCATAAACCCAAAAACTCAGTAGAAAATTTTAACAAATGTCTTTCAACACTACATAGATCAAGGTGACAAAAAAAAACTAGCACACTCATATATAGCACATTGTACCTAAGACTAGAAATATATATATATTCTCTCAAGCACAAAACATGTATAAATTTGATAACATGCTAGGCCACAAAGCAAGCCTCTCAAGTTGTAAAGGACTGATAAAGATATTATCTGACCAACACACAACTAAATTGTAAAACATTTTTTCAAAAAAGAGAACTAGAAACATTCTTTAAAATCAGAACTATAAAAATACTTCTGAATAACTCGTAGGTGTAAGAAACAATAATAGACATAAGAAAATAATTAGAACTCGGTAAGAAAAATACTACATGTCAAAATGTGTAGGATGAAACTAAGGGAATTTTTTGAAGTCGATGTTTACATTTATTTCATAGGCATATAAATTTTTTTTAAGTCCTAGGATACATGTGCAGGACATGCAGGTTACATAGGTAAATATGTGCCATGGTGGTTTGCTGCGCCTATCAACCTATCACCTAGGTATTAAGGCCCACATGCATTAAGCTATTTATCCTGATGTTCTTCTGCCTGCCACATGCCCCCAAAAAGGCCCCAGTGTGTGTTGTTCCCCTCCCTGTGTCCATACGTTCTCATTGTTCTCCCACTTATAAGGCTCCCACTTATATGTGAGAACATGCGATGTTTGGTTTCCTGTTCCTGCATTAGTTTGCTCCATCCATGTCCCTGCAAAGGACATGATCTTGTTCCTTTTTATAGTTGCATAGTATCCATGGTGTATACATATCACACTTTCTTTATCCAGTCTATCATTGATGGGCATTTAAGTTGATTCCATGTCTTTGCTATTGTGAATGCTGCTGCAATGAACATACATGTGTATGTGTCTTTAGAACAGAATGATTTATATTCCTTTGGGTTTATACCCAGGAATGGGATTGCTAGTCGAATGGTATTTCTGATTCTAGACCTTTGAGGAAGTGCCCCACTGTCTTCCACAACGATTTAACTAATTTACTTTCCCATCAACAGTATAAAAACATTCCTATTTCTGTACAACCTCATCAGCATCTGTTGTTTCCTGACTTTTTAATAATTACCATTCTGGGCCAGGCACGGTGGCTCATGTCTGTAATCCCAGCACTTACGGAGGCTGAGGTGGATGGATCACAAGGTCAAGAGATCGAGATCATCCTGGTCAACATGGTGAAACCCCATCTCTACTAAAAATACAAAAATTAGCTGGGCATTTGGCACACACCTGTAGTCCCAGCTACTCAGGAGACTGAGGCTGAAGAATTGCTTGAACCCAGGAGGCAGAGGTTGCAGTGAGCAGAGACTGCACCACTGTGCTCCAGCCTGGTGACAGAGCAAGACGCCACCTCAAAAAATAATAATAATTACCATTCTGACTGGCATGAGGTGGTATCTCACTTTGGTTTTGATTTACATTTCTCTAATGGTCAGTGATGTCGAGCTTTTTTTCATGTATTTGTTGGCTGCATAAATGTCTTTTGAGAAGTGTCTGTTCGTGTCCTTTGCCCACTTTTTAGTAGGGTTGTTTGGTTCTTTTCTTGTAAATCTATTTAAGTTTAAGACATGATTTTAAGGGAATTCATAGCTCAAGATACTGAACATTACAATTTGAGAAGTAGTATTTGTAAATTCATTACCTCCTTTTTTTTTTTTTTTTTGAGACAGTCTTGCTCTGTCACCCAGGCTAGAGTGCAGTGGTGCGATCTTGGCTCACTGCAACCTCCACCTCCCAGGTTCAAGCGATTCTCCTGCCTCAACCTCCCAAGTAGCTGGTATTACAGGTGCCTGCTACCACGCCCAGCTAATTTTGTATTTTTTGGTAGAGACAGGGTTTCACCGTCTTGGCCAGGCTGGTCTCGAACCCCTGACCTCATGATCCACACCCGCCTTGGTCTCCCAAAGTGCTGGGATTACAGGTGTGAGCCACTGTGCCTGGCCTGATTATCTTTAAAAGAATAAACAAAGAACAGAATAAATCTAAAGAAAGAGAAAGAAGAAAATAATAGAAACAAAGGCAAACATTAATGAACTTCAACCTACCATAGAAATAATTAAGAAAGCCAAAATTTGTTTCTTTGAAAAGAGTAGTAAGAAAGAAAAAACATAGGTCAGTACTTAGGAAAAAAAGAAAAGATGCACAAATAAACAATATTAGGAAAATTATTACTGTATTCTTACCTACGCTATAACAACCAAAAACATAGTGGCTTAAAGCAACACAAATTTACTCTCTCAAAGTCATGGAGGTCAGAAGTCTAAAATCAAGGCGTCAGCAGGGCTGCATTCCTTCTGGAGACTTCAGGAGAGAATCCATTTTCTTGACTTTCCCAGCTTCCTGCATTCCTTGGCTCATGGCTGCATCACTCCAACCTGTTGTTTCTATCCTCACATCTCCTATTAGCTCAAATCCTCCTGCTTCTCTCCTATAAGGACCCTTGTGATCAGGCACACCTGGAAATCCAGGATACTCTGCCCATCTCAAGAGCCTTAGTTAATCACATCTGTGAAGTCCCTATGTCACATGAGGTAATATATTCACAGGTAACGTACACTAGGATGAAGACATTCAGGGGCCATTCTTTAGCCTACCACAAGGACAAAACCAGTTGCCTCAGGAACTAACAAGATAATGAGAGGAGACTATAGATTTGAAAACTTAGATGACATGAGTAAATTTCTGGAAGAACAGAGCTTATAATATTTACTCAGGAAGAAATAGCCCTTTAAAGACATAAGGAAAGTGAATCGGTAGTTAATTTTGACATAAAGAAAACAGATGGCTGGAATGACTTTACTCACGTGTTCTACCAAACTGTCAAGGAACAGATAATTCCAATATTACGCAAATTCCCCTAGAGAATTAAAAAAAGGCAACACTCCACAACTCGTTTTCAGAATGTAGTATAACCTTGATACCAAAACAAGAAGAGGACAGGACGAGAAACCAAAGTAAAAGATGCACAAAAAGAAGACACAAGATATGGACATAGGCTGCTGACAGCACTCAAATGCCTAAATCAGTGTGAGCCCCCACTGCACATTCCTGTCCTTCACGAAATTCAGTTGCTCAGCTAAGACTGTTTTGACCCAAAAAAATCCCCTTTTTCTTTAAGTTAGTTTAAGCTATCATCCAAAATCGAGTCCTGACTAGTTCACCATTGCACCAACCAACCTGACACATCTAACCTCTTCAGTGGTATTTGCTAAATATCAACTCAATTATCCATATTCATGGAAGGGCCTGTGGCTATTTGGGTAATGAAACCCAGGTCAACTAGAAGTAATTTAAAATGCATGCTGTCACTTTTCCAGCAAGCTCTCTTACTGCATTTTTCATAAGCTATTATTAACATGAATTCAAATTATTTGGGCACAGTGATCAGATAGAATAGATGAAAACAGTGAACACCAGGGGGACTAAAAGCTTGTCAGGGATTTAACATTCTCCAAGAAAAATCCACAAAGCAGTTCTCTCTCATCTCTCCTCCTAAGATTGCAAATTCCTTAAGGGCAGGGAGGATTTCTATTTGTTCAGGTAGGTGACCTTGTAAATAGTCAAGAAGCTTGCACAATCCAACGACCTTTGGGACTGTGTTTTTTTCTAAGAGTCTTGCCAAGGACATATTTTCCATTGCAACAGTTGAGATGCCACTACAGAAACATACAAAATGGTAAAAACATCAAAGGAAAACATTTGTATTCCCTTAAATACATCTCACCTTTCCAATTCTATTAAATAGTTATCTTCAAGTCCAATTAACAAGCTGAAATCATAAAAATGAAATTAAGAAAATGTATTAATATGTAATTGACAAAGAGATCCAACACTAGAAATTCAAGACCACCCAGAGCAATGTTTCCAATCAGTGATAAACCTGCAAACAGTTGAACTCAATTGCACCTCTGCAGCATCCAGGCCAGGTGATAATAAAATTAGAGAAGAGTATCAGCGAAGGACCAAAAACCTCCTTGTCCTGAAATTACAAAATCCGGAAGTTCACACAATATTGATGACATTTCCAGCCACTATCAGAAAGAAGAGCTACTGCAGGGGCTCCTGATAGATAGATGAAAAGAGATGTCAAATTTTACATAATCCTCATACAGATTATTGCTTAAGGCTACCTTAGCCCTCAATGACTAACGGCCTGTGGAGTTAAGGGAGGCAGATACAGCTGTACTCAGAACAAGGCGATGTTGGCCTCACTTAATCACACATTAGGCATTCAAAGAAACAAGAGTCTAGAAATTAGTTGCTTTAAAATACCCAGAGAGAAAATAACTTTCCTTCACATCAAGCCATCTAGAAGATCACCAACAGGTGTCCTCATCAGAATCCTGGCCCAACATCATTTGCACATCTTGCCTTGTTAAGTTTGTACCCGGTAGGGGACAACTGGAAATAATGCTGAATGTTCTATTTTGCTCTCTCGGCAAGCTGTATAAATTCATTCCTGACAGATCTGAAAATAAAATCAATACTAACATTTTTTTTTTTAAAGTAAACTCTTGTAGCTTGCAAGAGACCAGCAAAGGAGCAGTGTGCGTTTCCTCCCTCTCCCAGCCCAGATCAAGGAACTGCATTCCCTTGGGCTTTTATATCCTTGCATAATATTTAATTAAATACTCTGTTCCTACTGGTTTATGTACTAGAGAACACTAATTTTAGAAAACCGATTAGCTAGTTCTTTCTAACTGTATGTTATTGTAGCTAAGGTCAAATTTTTCACTGAAACTATAGCAACAAAACCCCAGTATTCTTTGTCGACAAGACCGAAGCAAAGTTCTCAAGTGATAGTCCTCCACTTGATTGCTAAACCTAAGTTGGGTTATTCTATTTCCCACCTTTACCTCAAATGCCATGTTTGGGGAAATGGTTACTGGGGGGGAGGAGAGGACCTCAGTCACAGAAATGTGCTAGCATAAGTCCAAGCAAGCTTATATATAAGTGTCATCACTGATAACATTTTTAGACACATATAATTTTAGCAGCACAAAACATCCAGACATTTCAGAAGCACCCCAAATTGGAACTCAAATGTACCCGGAAAAATACCAGACGAAGAAAGAAACTTTGAAATCTCAGTTAGAGGAATAATTGCCCAACTTATTTTCTCAATTATTGCAACTGCTCAACTTGGAGTTTTTCTACACTGACCTCCAGCTATTGTCTTGGAAAGGAAAACAGATGGGCTCTTTGAAGAGACGCAGTCTTGTCTTTATACCTAAGCCACTCTCCACTTATCTCTCCCAAAGCAGTGTCAATGGGAATAAGCACAGTTTTTGCCTCCTTTAAGAGCCAGGCTGACCTCTCACCTAGGAGAGAGATGCCTCCACCTTGGCTGATACTGTAGCAGTAGCTGCCACTGGGGGAGCTAAGCAATGGGTACATATGGACATATAGAGGGGGAATAATAGACACTGGAGATTCCAAAAGGTGTGGGGGAGGGTACGGGTTGAAAAATTACCCATTGCTGGGGCCATGGGTACACTAAAAGCCCAAACTTCACCACTACACAATACATCCACGTAACAAAACTGCCCTTCTATCCCCTAAATCTATTAAAAGAGAAAAAGAAGTAGCCTCTGGACATCTCTTAGGCAAATGCAACTGCCCTCAAAGCCCAGGAGAGAATGCCACTTGGCAGACTGGCTGGCAGGAACCTCCCTAAACATGCAAAAAACACGTGGGGGGGCAGGGAAGGGTGGCTTTGGGGAAACAGCAGATTGGCAATATCTTCCTCCTGTCTGTCAGGAGTCACTGGAATGCCTGGTGTTTGGGGTAAGATAAACACAACTTCCTCTCTGGCTAGGCTTGTAATTCTATACAGAAGGCAGGATTACCATCTCGAGCAAATGACCCGTCAGTAACTGAGGCTCTGATCAAGGCTTGTGCCAAGAGAGAAAAGCCCTGATGGCTTCTTTTATAATAGCCCCAAGCTCTGTCCTAGCTGGTTACCAGGCCCACTCAATAAAATCTAAAAAATTCAGGAGGGCTAAAGTCTGCCTGGCTATGGATTCCTTTATATACTCCATGGACTGAGTTTTTAAAACAGAACATATCAGTGTTTTACAAGACGGCAAAGGCCGTGTTTGATCTTCCTAAGAGGTGTCCTGAAAGCTACTCATTGCAAATTCCGTCACAACAGCCACTCTTCACTGAGAGCTGAGGCTGTATTGTATGTATTTGCTGTTATATACGCATGGACTCATCCTCACACAAGCCCATCAGCTCCACAGTGTTATTCACCGTTGCAGCCAGATAGGAAAACTAAGGCACAGACAGGTTAAGTGGCTTGCCCGTGGTCACATAACTAGTAAGAGTGGGGCGGGGACTCGAACCCATGTCTGTCTCCAGAGCCTGCGCTCCTAACCACCATGCTCTAGCGTCTCCCCAGGACATCTCACCCACTCATTACCAGATTCGGCAGGATCTTGACTTGGAAAGCTACTGTTTTTTTCAACTTGTTCATCTTTTCAAATTTTCAATAATGCCATCTTTCCACTAATGTTCTTTACTAATTGAACTGAACCCATTCAGTTTCCAGAGAGCTTCTTGTCTACAGTGCATCTGTGCTCTCCCCAGCTGTTTGTTGACCCAACGCTCCCAACCACAGGGCTTCCAAAGGAAGCAAAAACAGCAAGAACAGCTGGGTCCTTCAGTGGGAAAACACACACTGTCAAATGGGATCATCCATCTAACCTCTGTCCCAGAGCAGAAATTCCCTCTGCAAAATCTCTGACAGATGGTCAGTCCTGTTTGAATCAGGGGTAACTCTGGAATTTGAAGCAGGCCTCCTCTTTGGATAACTGCTGAGCACTAATAGAATTAAGTTCCTTACGCCTCAAATTCTACCTCTGGCACTTTGATCCACTAGCCCTCATTCTCTATTGCTCTGGGCTCAGAATATCTGCTTTCTATATGATGGCCCTAAAATAAGGGAAGACAACAGAGAGCCTTGCAGGAGCATGACAACTTGTTAGAAATTCTGCATTTCTAACAAGCCGTCATGCTCCTGCAAGGCTCTCTCGGCAGGGTGGTGGCAGATGCCTGTAATCTCAACACATTTGGAAGATAACGCGGTTGAGTCCAGGAGTTTGAGACTAGCCTGAGAAACATGGAGAAACCTTGTCTCTACAAAAAATACAAAAATTAGCTGGGTGTGGTGACATACGCCTGTAATCCCAGCTACTCAGGATTAGGAGGATGAGGTGGGAAGAAATATACAAAAACTTGATTTGCTCATGCAAAAACTTGTTACAATGACTGAGGAAACTGCATTAGTAAAGATACAGATTTCAAATACTTTTAACTAAAATGTTATACTTGTTTACAGTCATGTCATTTTCCCTGGTCAGTCATTGTCTACAAGTGCTAAGCAGACACGTAGAAAATTTTGGGTAGACACCAGGGAGGTCAAGGCTGCAGTGGGCCTTGATTGTGCCACTGCTCTCTAGCCTGAGCTACAGAGTAGGACCCTATCTCAAAAAATAAATATAAATATAAATAAAAACGAAATGCAGAACCTCAGGTCTCACTTAAGACCTATCTAACTAGAATCTACATTTTAACAAGATTCCAGGTGGTTTCAATACTCAGTCAGGTCTCAGAAGCAATACCTTAGAGGTCTCTTTTCATTCATTCCATAAACATTAAAGTGCCTAATATAGTCCAGAACCTGTGCAAAGCCTTAGAGAGATAGGCATGGTTTCTGTTCTCACAGTTAATGCAGTAGGGGGGGGAGGGCTAAGTCAAAGCCAGTAAGTTAAAAGTCAAAACCAAAAATTAGCAGTGTTATGGTATTTAATATGGGCCAGGTAGTCCATTAAGCGCTTTATACAGATTAACTCATTTAATCTTCATAAACACCCCATGAGGCACATGTAATAATTTCCCCATTTTCCAGATGAGGAAATGGAGGCACTGTGAGATTAAATAATGTCTGAGATGACATGACCAGTAAAAAGCAGTGCTGAGAGTCAAACCCACGGGGTCTAGCTTCAGAGTCTGTACAAAAGGAGGAGCTGCTTATCTGCATACCAAAGCTCGGTAAAGGTGCCCCCGAGGAGACACCTGAAACGTGAAGGTTGAGTAGGCATTAGAAAGACTAGGGGATCCAGAAAGGAAGAACAGAGATAGGGAGATCATTTCAGACAGAAGAAAAAGGACATGCAAAGTCCCAGAGTACAGAGCAAGATTTCTGACTGCCAGGAGGAAGTCAATCCCTCTGGCTGGAGCACAGAACCTGGAGGGGTTACTGCAAGTGAGGCTGACAGGTAAGCAGTGGTGACTCGTGTGGACTGCTGGGAATCCTGATAGTGTGTCTTATATCCTGAGCACAAGAGGGGAACCACCAAGAGGTTCCAAGCAGCTGAGTGACATCTTCAGATCGGTGCTGATTCTCCTAGACACAATGAACGGTGGATTGGAGGAGGTGTCCACACTCAGACACAAAGGAGAAAATGGTAGAATTACAGAAACAGATAAGGATTCTGTGCAGTAACTTCGGTGAGAAATATTGTTGCTGGAGCTAATCTAAAACATCATCATTCAATATCAATTGGAGACCTGGCCGCCAAGTTACCCCTGTGTTAGCTTTATTCCCACCAAGCAATATGCCTTTTAAATGTGGAACCTAGGACATCAGAAGCCCCAAGGGATTTCTGAGCAGCACGACTCTATGAATTCACTTAAGTGGTAGACACTATGTGGTCCTCTAGACATGGGTTCAAATCCCAGGTCCACCTTGATTCCTAACCCTCTGTGGGTTCAGGGTGCCCAAGTGTAAAATGGGGACCTTAACAGTGCCCACATCACAGTGTATTCCAATGGTCAAGAACAAAAGCATGCATGACCCTACCAGAAAGCCAAGCAGGAAGGAGGAAGGTATTTAACAATGATTTGTTTTTCATGCTCATGTACTAAATGCAGTCAAGGAATCTCAAAACTATAGGCATGGAAGAGAAAAAAAAAAGATCAAACATTAGGAGTCAAGGAGAAGACACTCTCAGAGAATGAGACCACTAAGATCCACTTTCTGGGGAGAAGACAAGTCAGCTATGAGAAAGTTTCAGGGTTTGTTGGTGGTGGTGTTATCTGAGATAGGGTCTTGCTCTGTTGCCCAGGCTGGACTGCAATGGTGCAAACACAGCTGAGGCCTCAACCTACTGGGCTCAAGCAACCCTCCTGCCTCAGCCTCCTGTGTAACAGGGACCACACATGAGCACCACCACGCTTGGCTACTTTCAGTTTTTGTAGAGACAGGATCTCACTTTGTTGCTCAGGCAGGTCTCGAACTCCTAGGCTCGAGCTATACTCTCACCTCGGCCTCTCGAAATGTTGGGATTGCAGACATGGGCCATCACGCCCAGCCTACAGGAGAGCTTTTCAGAAGTAACAGGCTCAGGGTAGTTTGGAGCAAGATTACAGGGCAGAGTTAAGGCATCAGTTAAAAAGATCAGCTGTTGTTCAACTTAAAATGTTAGCAAAAACACTGCTAGAAATGGGAGCAGTCAAAACTATATCAGAAAAAAAACACCAGTTTTCAACCAGTTTTTAACGAAGGACCGATATTATGCCAGGCGCTAGGCCAGGAGTGCAGGGCAAGATTTGGTCCCTTTGAGTGCTCCAAAATCTAGCCGAGAAGGAAACAGTAGCTGTGTATTTATCACGCTGTGATAAATAATATACTCAAGATTGTTAAGCAGGCGGTTAGCATGCCCCTCTTGTCTATAGACATTTGCTCCTTTGTCAATGCAGCTCACAATGACATATATTGGGGTGGTGGTAGAGGAGGAAGTTAAGAAATCAGGTGATTTTCCTCAAAGAATATTTCAAGGCCAGTCCTCTTCTAAATAGTGTTTAGAGTAGCTGTTAGGAGGAGAATTTCTCATGTTAGACTGACTGGGCTCAAATCCTGGCTCTGCCACTTCTAGCTACACAATCTTGGACCAGACATTAAACATCTTACATGTCAGTTTCCTCATCTGTAGAAAAGTACCTGCCTTACTTACGAAGTTGTTATGAGGATTAAATAAATGAGTGTAAAGTATATTAATTAAATAGATTATATTCATTAATGTCTGTTAGAACTACACAAGGTATTCACTATATTTGCATTTATACAAAATAGGTTAGCATTAATTACACAGGGTGATGGAACCAAAAAATTTTTTTTATTTCATGGCTCAAACACAGTAGCCTAAAAGACAGTTTGAGTAGAAGGGAGCATTTAAAGGGAACATTTGGCACAGGACTGCTCTTTGACCCCAGGAGACTTTCTAAATCTCTCTAATTTCCGCACTTGTCAAATAAGAAAGGGAAAGAGTTATCATAAGCTTAAGTGATTCACCACACATCTTCATCAATGCTCTGAAGACAGGATTATAAAACTCTTTGCCAAAGGAAATGTCCTTAATCAACCACAGCATACTGCTTTCAGGAGAACCATATAACAATATGACAATATGATCCCATTAGCTGGCTGAGATTTCCAAATCAATTTCACCCTCAATGAAGGAAGCCACAAAAGCAATACTGTGATTCAATCAGAGGACAAGGTAAACAAAAAAGAATGGATCCAGGCCATCAAAGTAAACACAAATTCCCTTATGTCCATTTTCAGGGTACCTGGAGCCTTCAGACATGCATCTCATAGCTTGAAGCAAGTAGGCAGCGATCCAGCGAGGGATACGCTGCAGTGTGTGGGACTCCAGCATAATCAGGCAGCAGGCACCATCCCCAGTCATTGTGTAACACATTGTGAGCATTCTATGTTGCCCAGGGAATTGACTTAAATTACAGTTTTGTTCCCTTTAAATGGAGCCTGTTGGTGCAAGATTGAGATAAACTAGTAAACCTAAAATGAAGATTATAAAAAACCATTAATCTTTTTATTAAATATGCATTGATTTTGTGAATACAGAACAAGTTGCAGGAGACTCTCCTACAAGGCAGCTGCACACACACTTGAAACCTTCAATATGCCTTGAGGCATATACTTGACAAGCACCTTAAATAGACTCATTTTTCTGCCTTATTTAACAAGACAGGCAGAAAGTCAGTCCTGTAGCCCTACTGCGAAAGGCCTGTCATGGATTAGAATCAAAAGAACAAACAAAATTTAAGTTAGGCCCTTCCCTTTGCAAGAGGGTATTTAAAACTAAGTAAGATATGGATTCGTTCCTTCAATGCCTTGCCAAAAGAAAAAAATGAAAAAAAAATACTGTTGCTTAGCAACAATTAAAACAATGTGCAGCAAAGGAGGGTGGTTTGAAAGAAAGCTAAGCTGGTGAGTTTGTCATAGCCACCCTAGATGACCTTTGTGACCCAAGCTCCTGCCTATGTCCCCATCTGGCCTCAGGGTAAGGCCTGGCTATTTCCAGCCCTCATCTATCTTGACAAAGAGATCTGTAATCCCAAAGAAATGGGAACCTACTTCCGGACAGCACAAGGCTTCTAACATTAACTTGCCTGTTTCTGCCACTAATAGCAAAGTTTCAAGCTGGATAGAATCTTGGAAAAACCCCATTTGACTGATGGAGAAACCGAGGCTGAGAGAGATGAAATGACTTCCCCAAGGTATTGGAGCAGTTTGTGGCAGATTCTGGGCTGGATGCTAGCTCTGGCATCCAGAGGTTGCTCTTTACTCTACATTTAACCTAAATTGCAGGCAAAAGTAAGATCAGAGAAGTAGATTATTGACACTCATGTGTTTCTTATCACTCAACCATGAAAAATGCCATTCTTATTTAAGGACCCTTCCTAAGTTGCTGGGAGGCTTCAAAGTCAATTACAAAGAGCCTGCATGAGATGTGAAACCTTTCTCTCAATAAAATGATCCTACTACATCCACCAGCCCCCTACTAGGTGGGCTAACATGGTGCCAGCACTCTGGGACTGGGGAAAGAAGAGTCCAGTAAAAATAAAAAGGCCACAAGTCTGATCCTCAAGTTCATGGCCATGCTTTAGGTCCAAGAGTGGCTCTTTACAGCCAAGCAACATACTCTTCTCCATCCCAGTATTATGGTGATCACACAATACTCAGACTGTCATTATTTCTAGCAGGGCATATATTGAGGAACCAGATGTCTTCTACCAACACTTTACTCTGGAAATGGCCAGAAACTGGATTTTACTGCCCCAGGCCAGACCCTCATTTCTACTACAAACAGAACTCATTCTACTGTAGGTAACATACTGCGCATCGGGGCAATGGCTAAAAGTGCATTAAGAGTGGCAGGGTGCAGTGGCTCATACCAGTAATCTCAGCAATTTGAGAGGCCAAGGTGGTGGATAGCTTGGGGCCATGAGTTCAAGATCAGCCTGAGCACCATAGCACGACCCCCAACTCTACAAAAAATTAAACAAGAAGCCAGGTATGATGGGGTATATCTATAATCCCAGCTACTCAGGAGGCTGAGGAAGGAGGATTGTTTGAATCCAAGAGGTCGAGGCTGCAGTAAGCCATTACCATACCACTGCACTCCAGCCTGGGCAACAGAGTAAGACCTTGTCTCTATAAAACTACAAAGGAAGAGAAACACTGGACCCAGCCTTTGAAAGAGGGCTCTGGCTACGACACTCATAAGTCACATGGCACTGAGCAAGCTTGTAACTCTTACCATCTCAAATGCGTCAGGTACCAAATAGATGAACAGTGAAAGATTATGCACATGAAAAGCATCCCCATCTACTTTCCCCCACTAGGCCGGTTTTATACTATGTAAGAAGAAATTTCACCTGCTTTGCTTCTACTTATATATAAACAGCTGCAGTGAAGACAACAACTTACACTAAACAAGCTCCTTAAAGATTTTCACTACATATTGATGTGGACTTCTTTGAGAATGTCTCTTTCCTCATGGAGTACAAGTGGCTGGCACATAGGAACTACCCAATACGTTTTTGTGGAATGAATGATAATCATTCTAAGAAGTGACCTCAACTGACTATGGGCAAGTTACCCAACTTCTTAGAGCCTCGGTTACGTTTCCTCATCTGCATAATGGGAACATCAAGAACTACACTTCGTAGGTGGGTTCCTCAGATTAAAAGAGATAATTCATGAGAAGTATTTTGCCCAAAGTAAATGCTGTCTTAACATTGGCTATTATAATTTATAATGTGGGTCTGTTTTTCCATGAAACCCTAAGACTCCTGAAAGCAAAAAGGACTGTAACTCATCTTGCCCTGCCATCACCAGCCAGCAGCTGGCACACAGCAGGGCCTCAATGCTGGAGGTAAACACTAATTTTTCACAATATACTAGCTTAGATTGGACTATGATGCTTGAAACCAACTTCACTGAAAAAGAGAAAGGGAAGATACTTATTTGGAACATCCACATATTCAGTCCATCTGATCCCCTCCCCAATCCATATAAACCACTTAGTGATAGAATAATGATTCCTTTTGCCTTTTTCCTGCTCCAACTTCTCCTCATTTTGAACCATAAGTTTCCTGTCAAACGGCTTTTCTTCTGAAATTGAGGGGCTCCCCGTAAGGTTAAAAGCTGCACATTTTGATAATACATGTGGTAACATCTGTCCAACATCAGGAATTTGGAGCCATGACTAGCCTCTTGATGTGAACAGAAAAGAGCAGGTTTTGAGAGCAAGAGCCTGACTGTTGCCCCAATCTTAAGAAAGATTATGCAGTAATGGCATGATCAACACTAAAGCCTATCAGCTAACTGCCCAAAAGCCCAGTTGCCTTGTTTCTACTCCAACAACCCTGGTGGTGATTTATATTTAAAAAGAGCAGAGATTCTGGGAGAAAAATGAAGACTGGTTATTACTTTCCACCTTTTATTTGTAGAAGATGCCTTTATATTCAGCATCAGGGAGGAGAGGGAGGGACTCTTAAAAGTGGGAAGAGGAAAAGATAATATAGAGAAAGGAATTCACTAACTACAAAGTTTTTACTCCCTGTTTCAATCTGAGGTTTACCTTCTCTAGTCTTTCAAGATTATGGGCAAAGACAACACAAATCAGAAAGAAGAGATTCTCTGCCTTGCCTTCTATGGACATTGGGGCTTTAAAATGGTACCACATTAACAAAAGAACTAAAGTGACTGAATTATTCTAAGTCTCAGCTCTCCTCATCACTTACAAGAGCAACGACATTGTCCAAAATTCATTCAGATGATGAAAAAGATGTGGCTTATGAAACAAATGTGCAGCTCACCTTTTCTTCCTACAGAGGAAGTTAAAGGCAAGAGATATATTCAAGGAAATACACACACACACACACACACACACACACACACACACACACAGACACACAAAGGAATTCATTTTGGAAATGTACTTTCAATCATCAGAGAAAAGCAAGTGTGTTTGATGTTGAACTCTACATCTACTATGAAAATTAACAGCAACCACCCACTGAGCAACTACTGTGTACTAAGCACTCTATTAGGCTCTTTATGCATAGTATCTTTATAACGATGGAATTGTTAGGCCCCATTTCACAGGTAAGGAAACAAGCTGAGAAAAATTATGTAATCTATCAAGGTTACTCAGCTTGTATACAGGAGCACTGGGGCTCAAATCCAGACCCAAGGGTTCATGTGCATGTTCCTACCCACAAAGAATTTGAAGACAAAAAGAATAAAAATATGTAATTATTCTCATATCATTAAATATGAGATTTACAAGTAGCAGCATCTGTAGTATTAGGAATGCAAAGAAAAGAATAAGACTTACCAAACTCTTAACTAAGGGCCAGGCTCCCCCAGTACTGAATGCTTAAGACGCAATAATCTTCCCAATGAGCTTATGAGATAGAGACTATTATCCTCTCCCATTTTACAGGTGAGAAAACCAAGGTTTG
The DNA here is from genome assembly GCA_036589455.1 of Ateles fusciceps. Classification (NCBI taxonomy): domain Eukaryota; kingdom Metazoa; phylum Chordata; class Mammalia; order Primates; family Atelidae; genus Ateles; species Ateles fusciceps. The sequence continues at coordinate 4,496,140 of JAZHEH010000299.1, forward strand.
CAAAGGTGAAGTAATTTGTTCAGGGTCACACAGCAAGGAATTCACAGAACTTAGATATGAACCAGGAAGCCTGATCCAAGAGCCTCTTTTATTAACCACTAGGGCTGCAGATCTCAAGAGCTCACAAAATTGAAGATGCAAAGTCAGAAGCCATGGGGAATACTGCATAAACAGGCCTTGGATTTCCATTTACTTAAGAACAGGTTATGATGGTTCTCAATATAGGAAATAACTTGGCAAGGAAACAATGGAAGCAAGAGCAAATCCAAATGACTACATGCAGCTCTGCTGACTGCTCAGATAAAGACTCCATCATCCTATTCGGCTGCTTGCCAACATCTCGCTTTTCCATATGTGTTTGTTCAACTCTAGAGTGCAATGGTCCATGAGGAAATGGACTAGAAATGCCTCCAAATTGTCCAACTGCCCTATGCACAATTTCTAAACATCAAAATGATTTTAGCTCCAAAATACACTTGCAGTTGGAAAGGCAGCAATTGCTTCCAAAAGAGAGATTTTTTCTTCATTTCAGAAAAAAAAAAAATGTCAAAGTATGCTGCACCGCAGTTGAAGGAATGCTTTGGAAAATTTTTTTAAACTCACTGCCCAAGTTCCACGGTGGAGGAAAAGATTTTTCCAGCACTGAGGCAGCCTGCAAAGGCAGAGCTGCCTGGACTCCTCACCTGGATGCAGGGGCCTCTGGTTTAGCACATGGAATTAAGGAAGTCCTGACCTACATTCCCAAAGCCTACAGCAGAGCTTGTTTGAACCAGATTTTCCCACAAGGACAAAGCAGCTCACAACCCAGAAACCTTTATTTTTAATTTAGGGAGAAAGGCAGTCAACAAATCAAGTCACTGTCATGTGACCACCTGTAGAACCAGGCCAAGCCGTAAAAGGAGTGTGCTTCTTTCCAAATAGCTTCTATCAGACTGTTATCTCAAAAGAGTCGCTTCAAATTGGCCACCATATATACATCCAAGCACCAGGCACCTTTACACTCATGCCAGAAAAACATGTCTCCTCCGATTTCCCCTGCTAGACTCCTGTTTTTTACGTTCTAACCCTGTGTTCAAACAGCCCCTTTCATTTGCAACAACATGGATGAACCTGGAGGACATTATGCTAAGTGAAATAAGCCAGGCACAGAAAGACAAATTCCACATGATCTTGCTTGTATGTGGAATCTAAAGAGACCGAACTCCTGGAAACAGAGGGTAGAACAGCGGTCACCAAGGGCTGGGGGTGGAGGATTGAGATGTTGGCCAAAGGATACAAATTTTCAGTTAGGAGGAGTGAGTTCCGGAGATCTATTAGACGGCATGGTGACTGTAACTAATAACAGTGTACCGTATACTTGAAACTCACTAAGAGTAGATTTTAAATGTTCTCATCAAAAAAAAATAATAATAAGCATGTGAAGTAATGCACATGTGAATTAACTCAATTTAGCCATTGCACTATGTATACATATTTTAAAACATCATGTTGTGCACCATAAATATGTCGATTTTAAAAACTTTTTAAATATGTACATATATTTGTAAAAAACAAATAGCCAGTAGTTAACTTCATACAGTACATTACCATCTCTCCCGGGTTCATCTCCCAGCTCCTAAGGCCTGTGTATAGAATGAGCTTAGAGCTCACACTAGACCCTAGCAAAGGCTTCCTGACTCATAAGCTTCCCCTTCGTCCCAGCTGCAAAAGCCAAACCTAAACCAGCTCTTCCCTGAGTAACAAAGTCCAGGTTTTATTCGCCTAGATTTCATAAGCCATGGTTCTTAACCTTGGTGGCACAAGAGAAACACCTGAGAAGCTTTCAAGAATCCCAATGCCCAGTTAACCCAGAATCCCTGAGCTGGATTCAGGTATCAGTGTTTCGGAGAGTTCTCCAGGTGATTTCCCTGTGCAGCCAAAGTTGAGAACCATGGCTTCCACTCCACTCGTCACCAGCCCTGTGACCTCAGACAAGGTTCTTAAGATCTGATTTTGTCAATCTCCTCCCAGGGAAGAGGGATGGCACCCTGAGCTAATGCAGGCAGAGTGCTTAGTACAGGGCCCTGGCACAGTCAATTGATCTTGTCCCGTTTAATATTCACAGTGAGGAAGTAATTCTATGAGTGACTGAATTATGATCACTGGATGAAATCTTTCATTTCTGCAGCACTCAAGGTGTTGTCTCGTTTTGGAAGGAGACAGGAAAGAGGGATTAAGAAGAAAAAGGCGGTGGAGGCAATAGCTGCCTTGGGTTCCTCCTGCAGCTTGTATCAACAACTCTTTCCCTTTTTTTTTTAACGGCCTCCCCCACCCCCACCCGTCCTCAGGTGAAAACATTTTCCTGATAGTCTCATGCCAACTGGATGCAACTCAACACCAAATGTCTTCCAAATGGCTTTTCTCCATCTGAATGTCTGTGTTCTATTTTATTCTAATTTATTTAGCTTTTATCCAAAAAAAGTCAGTTTCTAAACCACTAAACAATAAGAACTTAGAACTCAAATTATATAATCTGCAAAAGGCAAGACATGAGCCCTTTGGGACTGAGGCCATCTAGCAAATACCTAAACCAGTAGTTTTCCACCCTGGCTGTAAAGAATCATCCCCAATTTCAGAGATTAGCTTAATTGATAAATAATTTAATTAATAAGCAGCTGCTTAGGGCTCTACAGTGGAGCCTTAAGGCCTAAGCTCTCAAGCATCTATTTAATTTAAAAACTCCCTCAGCTAATTCTAATATGAGGCTACAGCTGAGGACCACTAACCACACACAACAACAAAAAAGAAACACAAATGTTTATCATCTCAGACACCAAGTATACTTAAAAGACCTCTTACAGTAAACTAAGCCACCTTTGGAGAAAGGTATCAAATTCAGGAGGCCTAAAGAAAAAGCTAATTTTGGTAGAAAAGCTGCCCTACCTATGTCTTTTTTTGTTTTTGTTATTGAGACAGGTCTCACTCTGTCACCTAGGCTGGAGTACAGTGGTGTGATCTCTGTTCACTGCAGCCTGGAACTCCCAGGCTCAGATGATCCTCCCACCTCAGCCTCCTGAGTAGCTGGGACTACAGGAGCATGCTACCACACCCAGCTAATTTCTTTATTTTTAGTAGAGACAGAGTTGCCCAGTCTGGTCTCGAACTCCTGGGCTGAAGCAATCTGTCCATCCTGGTCTTCCAAAGTGCTGGGATTACAGGTGTGAGCCATCGCATCCAGCCTGCCTATGTCTTTTAACTCAAAAACCAAGTATAGTAATTAAGAACGATTCATTCCAGTGAGACGTTCGGTGAGGTATCATTAGATATCTCACACTTGATCTTAGCCAAAAGGCCGAGAAGCGATTCATTAGATATCTCTTAATGGAGGTATCTAAGAATATCAGAATCCCCCAAAGGGACAGTGAGATCTCCTGAAATAATGAATGTTCCCTGTAACTGGATCCATAAATCCTAGTTGAAGAAATATCTGCACAAATCTAAGACTTTAAACCAAATTAGCACTTGTCAACACATATTCAACAGACAAATTAAGGACCCAGTAAAAGCCATCCCAAACTTGATACTAAATTTATTTATGCATTTTTCAAGAAGTTGTAAAGCTTAGAACTGAAATCATACTCTAAAAAAATACGTAAGGTAAATAAGCTTATCTTGCTTATAAACACACACACACACCACCACACCACCACACTTCATGAATTTTCAAGCGAGTCAAGGTGACCACTCCAGGAAAGCCACCACCTTACCTCTGAATTTCTTAGGTGGATTGTTAAGGTCCCCGGTTTCTGGCTGTACAACACAACGATCATCAACCAGGCTGTAAAGAAGACAGACAAATGCTCTATCAAGTCAAGTGTATGAAAATAAAACTCTTAGCACCATGCAAAAATCAGATATCCCAGGGCTTTTCCTGTGCAAAATTTAGACTGCCATATTCTACTGCCAGGAACTCTTTACACTAGAGGCTTCCTATGCATACATCTAAACCTAATCCAAGAGCCCAGGGTTCTGTTCTGTGAAGGACACATTAAGCTACTGTTTTCTGTGGCTCCTTCCCCCATAACCACGTCCATGGTAGATCTGAGTATAGCGTGCACTGTGACTCTAGTCAAGAGACAAAGCAAGGGGCTGTTGCATTCGACTGCAGGAGCGGAGGAGCTCACTTTGTACCAGGTGAACATGAGCCAGGCCCTTGCCCCCGGGGGAGTTCAAGGCTAGTGTAAGAGCCTTAAGAGCAAACAGATAAGGAGAATATAAGGGCTGTAAGAGAAGGAAGAAAAAAATACAGCCAGAAGCGAACTGTGCCTGAGGTCATCCGAGAAGCTGCAGACGCAGGAAGTTATAAGGGAACTACTGGAAGAGTTGAAATAGACATGGGAGGCTAAAGGGGAGCATTTCCAGGTGGAGAGAACCATGAGCACAAACTCCTGGGATACGAAAGGGCTCTGGAGCATCAAAAGCAACTAGTGGGGAAAGTGCAAAAAAAAAATACAAATAAATTAGCTCACATTACATAAAGACTCAGTATTTAAAGTCCTGACTGCTAAGTCTAACTTGCACAACTCTTTTAGAAGAACCACTTAAAAATATATTTTTGAACAGATGAGGGAACTAAGACTCTGAGAAGTTACACAACCTGTCCAAGCTCCTAAAACTGGTACTGATAGAACTGGCTCATCTTCCAAGTGACCACAGAACTTGTACTTGTTCCCAGCTAACAAGCCAGTTTTCTAGGGTTCCTCCATTCATCTGTGCTGCCTCCTCTTAACCCAAATGCAAGGTACCATTAAATATTCACCCTTTACCCTTGCTGGTCTATCCTCCAAAATTCCCTTTTGCCTCCTAAAGTCCAGCCTGTCTTTCAGGACCCTGAGTAAGAGCCCCAACTTCTCCACAAAGCCCCCCAAGCCTTTCCTGCACCAGACACTCTCTGCCCCTCCTTCTCCATCCTCCCAACCTCACTGAGACTCCAAAGCTGCACCAGGCTACCAGCTCCACGAAGGCCAGAAGATGCCCAAGGATAGCAGCTCAATATCTATTTGGTGGGTAAATCAAAGTGTCCATGGCAGCCCACCAGCAGTTTGCCTCCCTGAGCTTCATAACACAAGACCTCACTGCATCAACAAGAGGGACAATGTGGCCAATGGCCTCAGTTCTCATGTAAAAATCAAAAGGAGAATATGCATATATAAAATCCCCACCCTGAGCCCCTGTGAGTATAAATACAGAAGTGCCCACAGAGCTAACATAATGCTAGACAGGGTGAGCTCAGAATCCAAGGTAGGGCTAGGTTAATAAATCATTGAGTTCTCAAATGGGGAGGAAGTGGTAAGAGGAGCCCCAGTCGAGCTTAGAAGACAAACGAATTGTAGATGGCACTCTGCCACCTACTATCGGCATGACCATGACTATGGCATTTCACCCTTATCGGTCTCAGTTTTCTCATCTGTAACATGAAAGTTGGTCTCAGGGATTCTTAACTAGGGAGATGTTCAGACTTACTGTTTCCAAATATACTAACATCAGGACTCTATAAACCCAGCTTACTAAAGCTGTGCTGTAGGATGAGGCCCAAGAATTGCCCCTGCCTTGTTTTTTTTTTTTAAAGAGATAGCGTTCTTGCTATGTTGCCCAGGCTGTCCTTGAAAGCTGGTCTTAAACCCCTGGCCTCAAAGGATCCTCCCATCTCAGCCTCCCAAGTAGCTGGGATTGCAGGTGTGAGCTACTCCACCCAGCTGAACCTTTATTTTTAACAAGCTGAAAAGGTAATTCAGAAACATGCCACTGAGTAGTTCACACACACACACGCTTGCCCTCCAAGATCCTACTGGAATTCTCAAGTTCAATCAATAGATGAAGCCATTTGGAGGCAACCACCATCTATGTAAACGGGATGGGGCTGGAGTGCTACACAGTGAGTCCTGTTACAACTGGAAGTCTCTCATTATAGTCCACAACAGGTGGACTATAAGGCTAAAAATATTAAAAAGAGGACATAAATGCTAAAAATATTAAAAGAGGAAGGGATGTCAAATTTTCTTTCCAACTGCATTTTTACACTGCTATCCTCAAATATGTGCAAGCAACTGAGAAAATTAAGTATTCATCTCAAGGAAGTATTAGCAGCACAAACTTCAAAAAGAAGCCCTCTTTACTTTAAAAGGGCAGGAGGGATTCATCATTAATTTGCTTACAATGTTTGAGGAAAACACTTAAAGAGCACTTCATATGATTTTCAAGAAGAGATGCCCTGGAAGAGAAAAAAGGTACAAAGAAAGATCTCAGGGGCTCAAGAGGCACCTTGGGAAGTCAAGAGACCCAGGGGAAAGATGGGCATCGAATGGGCTGAGGTTTAACCTGGCATCCAGATAGGGGCTGGGCACAGTCAAGGAGGAGGGAGCGCTATGGGCAGACAAGGAAGCCAGGAAGAGAGAAGCTGGCCTGCAGAAAGCAAGTGTTGGCAGCCTTGGCCTTGTAGTCCGACATTTTCTGAGCTGTGCAATCTTGCGCAAGTGGCTTTGCCTCTCTGAACCTCAGAGGTTTTGCCTTCACAAACGGTGATGGTGATAGTGTTCACCACAGACAGTTGTCTGAGGATTAGGGAAGATGTAGGCACAGTATTTAGCACAATACCTAGCATACAGGGAATACCCACCAGGCTCAGTTAGTGCTTTGTATTTATTACTGTTGTTGTCATTGCTGAAAATAAGAAGAGGATGAAATAGTCAACCATGGATGATGAAAAGAGCAAGGAGCCAACCACGAAGAAAGAAGGGGCAGTCAGAGGCAGGGCAGCAGGAGGCCTCTTTGCCAAAAGCCACAGAAGATAAATTGTTAAGGGTTGGTCCATAATGGAGAGAGGTCAAATGCAGAAAGTCACTGGATCTGGTGATCAGGCAGTCATGGATGACTTCTTTTCACTGGATGACATTTGAAAAAAAAATGTCTCTACAGTGGGAGCACAAGTCTTATTGAGCTATAATTCTGTATCTGTAAAAATTTGCTCCCTGAGGGTGGAGTAACCTGCATGAGAGCCTAGGAATACTTACTGTGCACAAATACCAGAAAACAAGCATGCTTTAAATAATAGCTATAATTAAAAGAAAGGTTTGGCTGCTGTAAAAATGAGGTTCTTGGAGAAGCTGCTGGTCTTCCTCCCCCTCAATTTATTTGAGACCATCTCTTGCCAAATTCAACAATGCCACCCTGGGCCTCACTACTATTTTCTACACAAAGACAATATAGACCATTCGTAACTATTTTGGAGTTAACCATCTTGATTCTCCATTCTGCTTCTGTCTGCCTTTGGGACTATTTCACCTCTCATTTCCTCTTCTAGACAATAGGTGTAGGAGGAGAAGGGAGAAGATAATCAAATCAGTACATTATGAAATATATTTATAACCTTAAAAGTTGTGTAAAGATTGGGAAAAAAAAAGCACAAAAGAGCAAAAATCGGATTTATAGAACTTTACGCAATTTGTAATCTTCAAATGCATATAGCAGTGTGAAGTAGGAAAGGTCTGCTTCAAAGAAAAGAGATAGGCAGCCCAGGAGGTTTGGTCTTCGCTTATATTATAAATGAGTCAGTATTTGAAAAGAAGAGCCTTTACAAAACTAAAAAGCACTTCTTCAGGCTCTGTAAATACTCATCTGTACACCTCATCCCATCTAAACTTTATTCCATAGTGGAATAAAGGCACTCTCCCTTTTATATAGGAAGGAATAGCAAATTTTAATAAACTCAGAATTAATAGTGTCCTACTTAATGAGGTTTTGCTCTTTCAGAAATATGCAGAAAATTGTGTTTTTCTATAAGAGGTTCAACTTGGCTAATATGGGAGTTGGTGTTTGTGATTTCAACCGCACTTAGAAAGCCAAGTAAAATGGTAACATTCTTACGTTAGAAAAATCACAGTTTTAAGCTGATGTTATGATGTCTTAAACAAATACTGCCACGCAAGAAATTGCATGCTCTTACCCCAAGGTGCTAATAAATCCATTTGTCGATCCCTCCGCGTACAGAGAACAAATGTCTCCAATATGTAGGAAGCTAGACATTTTGTCAGACATGCCTTTCTCGAAATCCTAGACAAAGTAAAATATGCAACATTGTTAGAAGAAAAGAAATGCTCAGACGGGGAAAAAAGTCACTAAGAGTTGGCTTAGCTCAATTTTCCAAAGCGCCTTACTTAAAAGTCAAATTTAAATAAGAGTTTGACAGGCAGGCAGTTCCATGAGCCAAGTGAGGACATATGCAACAACATTTTTTTCCCGTATATTATTTAATTTCAGGATATTCCAACCACAGGAACATTTGTTTCTAACAAAACCGTGCCTGAATCAAATTCTACAAGTTGAAGACCCTCGATAATAAAAACTGCAGTGAATAGAAAGCCTGCAGGGAACTCAGCCAAGAACATTGCAGTGATTAGGGAGTTAGTTGGAAAGTCTGACTTATGAAACATTAACATATTCAATTTGCCTCGGGGAATGTTAAGTCAGAAGGAAACACCTGGTATAAAACTTGGGTCTGGCAAGGCCACAGTGCCTGGGCTAAGGTACCAAAGCAACAAAATGGCATTAATAAAAGGAAACCCAGTAACAAATACTACAAATTTCCAGCAGCCATTTAGGCCTTTTAAGAATTCCAACACTCTCACCCAAATGCTACTTAAATGTCTTTTTCCTTCTCGTTCTGCATCAAGAAACACTTCCAGAGGACCAAAGTCCTTTAGACAGCACCTGGCCCAGATTCCTCAGTATTTGGGTAAGAATAATAAGGTTCCCTGGCCAGGAACACACAGCTAGTTAGAGACAGTCTTCGAAAAAGCTCTTAAGTTTCAGGAAATCTCTACACAGCCCAGAAATCGTTAAACACACACACATAAATATCAACAAAAATATTAACGTGACTTCTAGAAACAGCTTTCATCAGGGCCATAAATATTGAGGAGTGGGAGCCAATTGCAAAAAGCTAAACTGACACTTAAAAAACAAACAGTTTTGTGGGAAGACCGTGTGCTGGTGTGGACTGCGGCTAATTGCCCAGTGTTTCTGCAGGCACCTGGTGCGGAGATGCCCAGGGTAACCCAGGTTTTCCCAAGACCCCTCCTCCAAATCCGGATCTTTTTACAGCCCTTTCCCCATCCATTTACTCAAGTTCCCCTTCCAGAAGCCATTTACCCCACACAGCCACAAAAGCTGTGACAGTGTGGAACAGTGTTATGTCTCCTTCAATTGCTTTCTGGGTGCCAAGTTTTCTTTCAGGAAGAATTATGCAGCAATGATCAGCATGAAACTTTGGGAAGCAACCCCCTACCTTAGCAGGAATGTCAGCTACTGAAAGCAAACTTATGTTAAAGAACCTCAGTTCACTGCTTGGGAGAAGCTGCAGGGAAAAGCTAATTTGTCATCCCCTTTCCTCCCCTCCAACAACCCAGACATTGCAGATAAAGAGCATTTCATTAAACATGAACTTATTTATAGAGGGAGACAGCAACTGAGAACACAGAATAAACTCTCAAACAAAAGAGCCAGCATCCCTAGACCTTGAGGGAAGACGCATAAATCATGTGCAGAAGGACAGTTGGCCAAGTACCACTCTCTGGAATCAGGTCAGTCATTGTTTAATTCTTTGTAACCACATTATTTTATACCTAAAGGCAAACCAACGTTTAAAACAACATCCAGAAAGGCAGCACAAATGGAAAACATCAAGGGGGATTAATATTTCCCTTCTGTGCTTATATTGTAAAGTTTTAACTTAAAGGGTCAGAAAGTCAGCATACTTCTGGGACCAATTATTAGAAGACAATGTGTTTGAATTTTGAGCCAGACCAAATTTGTGTCCACACACCCTGGCCTCCCAAAAGGACACCAGGGAATTTCCAAATGCAGGAGAGCAGGCATGTGCTCCAGCAAGAGGACTAGGGCCTTGCCCAGTGTGACTAAGGGTCTCCTTTCAGGATAGCCCTTCAGATAAGCATTCAGCCCCAGTGGAGACCAGGCCAGGAAAGAGCAGTGCCTGCTGTTTTGTGAACTATCACCACCACCCGGATACCTTACTGAAAGATTCCAGGCCCTTCATGGGAAGAAGCAGACAATTCAGCGTCCTCAGTGACAAAGCATGACATACCCCATGTTGCTTACAGCTGATCACTGCAATAGATGTCTGGACACTCCATTCCTACTGCATGGTTCTGCATTCTTTTTTTTTTTTCTTTTTTTATTTTTTTTGAGATGGAGTCTTGCACTGTCGCCCAGGCGTAGTGCAGTGGAGTGAGGCTTACTGCAGTCTCCGACTCCTAGGTACAAGCAATTCTCCTGCCCAGCCTCCTGAGTAGCTGGGACTACAGGCGTGCGCCACCAAGCCCAGCTAGTTTTTTTGTGTTTTTAGTAGAGACGGGGTTTTACCATGTTGGCCAGGATGGTCTCGATCTCCTGACCTCGTGATCCACCCACCTGGGCCTCCCAAAGTGCTGGGATTACAGGCGTGAACCACCGCGCCCGGCCTATTTTCTTTCCTGATAATAATAGCTGGCATCTACCAAGGATTTCTCATACCCATCATTGTGCTAAGGGCTTTACAAATGTTTTCTTAGTGAATCCTCATGACCACAGCAGGAGGTAGGTACTACCATTATTGCCATTTTATTGTTGGAAACACTGAGGGACAGAGAGGTAAGATGCCCACATCACATATAATTAGCAAGCAGGAGGATCAGAGTTGTTATAACCCAGGTTTTAGATGGAATCTCGCTCTGTTGCCCAGGCTGGAGTGCAGTGGCGCAATCTCAGCTCACTGCAACCTCCACCTCCCATGTTCAAGCAATTCTCCTACCTCACCCTTCAGAATAGCTGGGATTACAGGCACCCACCACGAAGCCTAATTTTTGGATTTTTTGTAGAGATGGGAGTTTTGCCACATTAGCCAGACTGGTCTTGAACTCCTGGCCTCAAGTGATCTGCCCGTCTTGGCCTCGCAGACTGCCATGAGCCACCACGCCCGACCCAGGACTATCTGACTCTGCAGTGGAGGTGTTTATCAACATTGATCCTGGGAATACAGGTTAAAATGGTCAATGTTCTTATGCTCTGGATGATTACAGAGAACTGAGTTTCTTCTTATGGACAATTCTGTTTTCTAATTTTTCTACCATGGCTCTGTAAATACTTTTGTAAGTCAGAAAAAAAAAAAATTAAGCGTCTTCTAACCAAGATACTTATTAAGTGGCTGAGATAATGGAACAAGTAACCTTTAGCCACATTTTACATCTCCCCCTGAAATCACAGGCCAGTCCACCCACCACTGCTAATGATTCTCCGGGCAATCTGCCAGGGGTGCCCCATTAAAAACAACCAAAGAGGGTGGGGGAGGACAGATCCTTCCCCAGGGGTCTCAGGCAATAATTCCACTCACAAAGGACTGGGCAGAAAGCTTCCTGGTCTGGCTAGAAACCTCTGGAGATCTCCTCTGGCCTCCCCTTAGTGAAGTGGAGGAAGGAGATTGGGAGAGGAGGACAGGTTTTAGTGCAATTATCAGTGATGTCCTGGAAGGAAAAACAAAGGCCGGGAAAGTCAACAGAACAGGCCTCACTGGCCGGGAGGGGTGGAGGTGGAAAGTCCGCCCCAGAAGCGATGGGCCTGGGAGCAATCTTCTGGAAGACTTCCTGTTGTTCAGAAGCTGGATGGGAGAGCCCGCCTCTTTATCTGATCATGGCCCATTTGTGCCTGTAAACCTCTAGCAGCTGCACTCAGGGCTCCTGTGTCACTCACACCATAACAAGGACCACCTCAGAGAAAAACAGAGCTGGCGCCAACCTGCCACTGAGCTGCGAAACTTCAAATGCTTACGGACACCCAGGTCTCTGCTGACAAGCAATGCCTGACATACGTGAGGGCAGGCTTAGGCCCTCGGCTCCCACGTCTCCACCCTGGCTCTCTGTCCCTAAGCTCTTATTAGGAGCCCACTGCCATCTCTGTGCTTTCATTTCCTTGTCTGTGAAATGGGGATAATACTCACTTCAAGAGGCTGTGGTGAGGAATAGATGAAATCAATCTTCAAAAGCACCTGGTACAGTGGCTGATATACTTGAATTGCTCTATGCTAGTTATTTTTTTTTTCCTTGAGAGATAAAGTGGAATTCTGAAAGATTCCAAGACTTCAAAATTTAAACTCAGTAAAGGATCCCCCTGTTGAAAAAGTCAGATGTGTATCATAACAAATGAACTCCTATATGACCCATGATGATAGATTTTACTTTAAGGAAGATAATTTATCCTTCCTAATTCCCGTGTTGAAAAAAGGTGAATAATACTGAATTACACTCAACTCTCAGCCACAGAGCATTATACATTATAGCCTTTCTGAAAACACAGAATCATAGAATAAAAGTTGGAAGGAACCCAGTAAAGCATGTAATTCCACTTATTGCCCAATAATGGAATCTCCCCACCACACCACCTATTGATGGTCTCACTGGGCAATAGAGCCTATTCTATGTTCAAACAGCCTTGTTCAAACAATTACTCCTAAACCAGGCTCAGTGGCTCATGCCTGTAATCACACTTTAAAAGGCCAAGGCGGGAGGATGGCCTGAAGCAAGGAGTTTGAGACCAGCCAGACCCCATCACTACAAAAAATAAAAGTAAAAATACATTAGCAGGGCATGGTGGCACACTGTGGTAACCCCAGCTACTTGGGAGGATCACCTGAGCCCAGGAGCTCCAGGCTGCCATGAGCCGTGATTGTACCATTGCACTCCGGCCTGGCAAACAGAGCAAGACTCTGCCTGTGAAAAAATAAAATAAAACAATTACTCCTAGCCCCTCAAAGGACAGCCGCCTCGCAGAACTTTTGCTACTCATCTGTCCTCTGATGCATCTAAGACTTCTGCATATGTGAATCCTATCTAGATTATTTCTCCTTAACATTTCGCTTCTTTTCACAAAGTATCACCATCCTCCCTCCAATTCCTGATGCAGCATGATCCCAGGAGCACCATTCCACCCGTGGCAGGCAAAGAGTCTCCAGAGGCTCCAGAGTCAAAGTGGCCAGGTTCAAACCCCAGCTCTGCCACTTACTCACTGCAGAACTTCAGGCAAGTTCCAGAACTTCCCTAAGCCTTGCTTTTCCCAGCTGCAAAATGGGGAGAGTAAGAGCACCTAACTCAGCAAGCTGACATGAGGTCCAGAAAGATAATGTTTACAAAACACTCAGCAAAGCATCTGGCATGAAGTAGGTGTGCCATCAATATATGCTATCACTTTTAGACCACCACCGCCACCCACTACCATTCTGATCGATGGAAGCACCTATTTAAACAGGATTCTTCCAGGGTGGCTTTGCCCAGAGCAAAGAAAGGTAGATCACTGCCTCTGGGAGATACTCTTGCAGAGGGAGGCTGTGGCAACTCTGTTGAGCCTCACACCGCCCTCTGGCTGAGCTTTCCTTTGCTCTCTATTGAAACTGCTCCCGAGCCATGAGTAAAAAAAAGGGGCAGAGAGGATTTGATTCTGTTCCCAAGAAAGGTGCAAATAAAAAAAAATGCAGAGAGATCTCCTTGGGGAACAGAAGCCAGAGCTGCTCTTCAGAATCTGTGTTGCTCTCTGCCTTCTCTATACCTTTCCTGTTCTTCTCATCCACTCTGCTGCCTCCAGTCACTGTTACATGACAAGGATTCCCAAATCTGTCTCTCATGACCCACAGCTACTAGAGTTCTGCTCCTGGTAGCTCAGGGCCTCTCAATGTATCAAAAAGAAGTCACCTGCCTGCCCAACCTATTTCTCCTTCATACCCTTTTCTCAGCGACCACCAGCAAAGCCTGGTGGCTCCTCCAGTCCTCCGTCTCTCGTGTTCCCTGCCACAGGGCCTTTCCCTGTGTTGTTCTCTCAAGCCTACAACACTCTCATCCCTACCCCACCCCTAGCTCTACTTAAGGCCAAGTCACCCTTCAGCTCTACATTCAACTACCATTTCCACCAGAAAATCTTCCCCACCCCTCAGATGAAGTTAAATTTCACTCTTATAAACTCTACACCATGGATCTCTCCTTTCAGCCTTCATCTGTTACAAGTTCACATTTACTTGTGCAATTCCTGTCTGACACCCTACAAGGCACATGCTGGATTCTTGAGATCTCTGCGTGATATGTTTTGTATACTACTGTATTCCCAGCACCAATGGCTAGCACATAGTAGGTACTCATCTGTCAAATAAATGAATGAAGACGTCTAATCCAGCATCAATTTTTGCTGATTTAAAGCTTTACTATATCTCTTGAATCTTCTAGCTCCCCCTGCTCCTGCTAACCTGAGTCTCAGCCAGCATCATTTCTCAACTGGACTCCCTAAGGCCTTCCTGCTCATTCCTCTGAATCTGTCTTTCCTCCTCAGTCTATTCTGCATACAATATCCAGCATAATCTTTTAGAAACATAAATCAGACCATATCATTCCCCTGCTTAAAACCCTCCAACATCTCTTTGGAGTACTTCATGATTTGGCTCTGCCTACACTTCCCCTTGCTCTCCATACTCCAGCCATAATGAATTTTTTCCAGTGCGCCCCCCCACCCCCGACCCCGCTGCCATGCTCTGTTCCCTGGACCTTTTTGCACATGCTGTCTCTGCAGCCTGAGACATCTCCCTCCCTCCCCTAATTCCCACTCACCTTCACAGCCCCAGTTTGATGTCTCCACCTCTGGGAAGCCCTCTCTGACCTCCCAAATCCGGGTTTTATGTCTCCAACATACTCTTCCATATAGCAACCTGGGTCCACCACCACCGTCCTAGCATTGCTTATTCACCTGTGTGTCTTCTCCATTAGACTGCAAACCCATGAGGGCAAGAACCTCAGCTGTCTTCTTCCCTGTTGCATCCTAGTACCTAGCAGTACCTGGGATACAGCAAGCAGTCAAATTTGGGTTCAATGTCACTTTAGTGCCATTGTGTCTGCTTCCTCAAAGAGTTTGTACTAGTTTTGTTTGTTTTTTAGAGTCGGGTCTTATTCTGTCACCCAGACTGGAGTGCAGTGGTGCAATCATAGCTTACTGCAGCGTCGACCTCCCGGGTTCAAGGGATCCTCCCACCTCAGCCTCCTGAGTAGCTAGGACTACCAGTGCATACCACCATGCCTGGCTAAGTTTTTTCATTCTTATTTTTGTAGAGACAAGGTCTCACTATGGTGCCCAGGCTGGTCCTGAACTCTGGCCTCAAACAATCCTCCTGCTTCAGCCTCTCAAAGTGCTGCAATTATAGTCATAAGCCACCACACCTCGTTTGTTTTTTAGGTGATTGTTTTCCAAAACAAATTAAAGCCAAATTTACAGTGTTGGATCAAGGCGAACAGAGCCTACTTGGTCCTTTTCAA
The DNA here is from genome assembly GCA_036589455.1 of Ateles fusciceps. Taxonomy (NCBI): domain Eukaryota; kingdom Metazoa; phylum Chordata; class Mammalia; order Primates; family Atelidae; genus Ateles; species Ateles fusciceps. The sequence continues at coordinate 4,511,511 of JAZHEH010000299.1, forward strand.
CAGATTTCTTTTTCCTTTCTTTTTTCTGAGATGGAGTTTCGCTCTGTTGCCCAGGCTGGAGTGCAATGGCGTAATCTTGGCTCACCACCACAACCTCTGCCTCCTGGGTTCAAACCATTCTCCTGCCTCAGCCTCCCGAGTACCTGGGATTACAGGTGCCTGCCACCATGCCCAGATAATTTTTGTATTTTTCGCAGAGACAGAGTTTCACCATGTTGGCCAGGCTGGTCTTGAACTTCTGACCTCAGATGATCCACCCACCTCGGCCTCCCAACGTGCTGGGATTACAGGCATGAGCCACAGTGCTCAGGCTTTTCAATAGATTTCTATGAGAAATTTGGAAGCAAGAAACAAAATATCTAACTTTTATCCCTGAAAAGATACTCTAACTTTCATCCCCACTGACCATCCCTTTTACATGTCCAAAATGGCTTGGAGTACTGACAAGAGTGCACACTTCGAAACAGACTCAGAACACGCGAGTCTGAATTCCAGCCTCATAAATTACTAGCTGTGTGTCCTTAAGCAACTTCCATAACTTCTCTGAACCTCACTCAGCTCTCTTATCTGTAAAAAGAGCAGGCAACGCTTCATATTTCTCAGGGTCACTGTGAGGAGTAAACCAAATAATCCACGTCAAGTGGTCAACACAATACTCGGCCCTTCACTCTCATTTTCTGCATGTCTGGATAAGTCCGAAATGAAAAATTAGTTTTTGTTCCTTCAAAGTCTTCACTCACCTGTGTCCTTGTGATTCCTCTACTTGATGAATGTTGCTTACCTGGTCAATACTGTGGGAAACACATCTGGAGAAACAAGGGTCCCAGGAATGTTTAAATCCTCTATAAGCCCATTTGGACAGCATATCCTGAGTACTGTGGTTTTGTCAGTACCCAAACTCACAATACCCAAGCTGGCCAGACCTCAAGTCAACTCCCCCGCCTTCTAACATCAATCTAGGTCTCCTGCTGGCAGTGGAGGTGGTGGAAACCTCTTCAAAGGGATAGTAATTCAGTATTTAGAACCTCTTCTACTTTGGTGGAAAACAGGCCAAAGCACAGCCTCACTAAAAAAGAAATATGCTCATTTAATTTTAAGCAGCAGCTCAAGATAGGTTTTGGATTTTCTTTTTCTTTTGCTAAAAGCTTTGAGTGTGATGGAAAACTCACTCATTTGACTGTGGCAGAAAACTCAATTATTGGAATTTTTCCATCTATTATTTCTCCTGCACACACTTAACTAATTGCATTACATTCATTTTTCAAAAAAAAAAAAAAAAAAAATCTCGATACTCGCCTACACAGAATTCTGAATTTAAAAGTTAAGAACTCCTGAAACTGAGACTAAAGTAGAAGACCTCATTAACCAGGAAGTTACCTAAGGGATCACTTAGTCCTCAGGGGTGGACCGGCTTGGGAGGAAATGAGAAATTGACTTTATACTAGTTAGGGGACCCCAAAACCACAGACATGCTCGTTTTTACCAAGACACAAAGGCAAGCCTCCTATGTTTAATTAAGATGAAGCCTACTGGCCACTGGGGCTGAACTGTCTGACTTTCAGTAATCCGGTCGCGAGGGAATCCCAATGACAGTCTGACCTTAAATGAGACCCTTCTAAGCACGAGAGTCAGGTACTTCAGATCCCCTGTCATGCCTGCAACCCCTCGCCCCCGTCCCCACAGTGCACTATTAATTTCCTGATGACCAAGCTCCTCTGTATTTTACCACCCAATGACCTTACCAGTGAAAATCTTACATATCGCTGACCCAAGACACATGCAAAATACTCCCCAGAGGCCTGAATTTGTAATCATTTTACCTCCTTAAACAGCTAAGTTGGCTAGCACAGAATATAGCTCATCTATTACTAAAAGCTTCCACCCTGGTTCCTTAAACACCACTTATGACAGAACCTAAGAGCAGTAAGTGTCAATCTAATCTCTAGTGTAGGACACAACTTCATCTGAGGCCAAAAGCTACAAAAAGAACCAAGTAAGGGTTGGGGACTAACAGTTATAAAGAAAGTTACACTTGAAGCTGCTATTCTCAGACACAGAGAGGAACCTATGCTTTATAATATTTTAATGACCCATCCCCACTGCAGAATCTCTGGACTGCTTGGTATAATCTTGTTCATCAGAAAAAGACGAACGTAAGACAAGTACCACTAGCTTCCAAATTCTCGGTGTTCCTTTGCATTTCAGAAGGAGCTTTAACTAGGAATCAATTTTGTTTTACAAAAACCACTGAAAAGCATCTCCATGCATTTATTTCTTAACAGAAAGATCTGATACAATACCCAGACTTAGAGATGGTCAATTGCACCCTGTCACTTAAGCCTTCAGTTTCTCCCTCTCTCTAACGTTCCATGCCACAACCCTACATTTCAAATTAACTCTACGAGTCAGTGGCCCTCAATGGTGGCCCAAGAGTCAGGGAAACTTCAAGGTCAAAACTATTTTCACAGTAACATTGAGGCATTATTTTCATTTTCACTCAGTCTCTCACACATGTACAGTGAAGTTTTCCAGAGGCTGCAAGGCACATGACGTTAACAACAGACTGAAGACAGAAGCAGATACATGATCTGTGAATCCAGCTATGTTCTATGAAGCCAGACTTCAAAGTGATTTGCAAAAAAAAAAAAAAGCTACTATTCTCCCAAAATTTTTGTTTGGGAAAATAATTCTTCTTGTTCATTAAAAATATGTCAATAGGTCAATGTGCAATGGGTTTTTCAAAGTATTTTTTCAATATTCATTTTCTCAGAGCTAATTTCTATCATGGTAAATACAGACATAAAACTCACATCAACATAAGTTCTTTACGGTCCTGAATTATTTTTAGGCATGTAAAGAGCTCCTGAGAGCCAAAAGTTTGAAAACCACTGCCATAAACTTTTTTTTAAGAGTTGCCCTGGCAATGACTGTATGCTTAGGACTCTCACTGTATAAGTTTGAAAACTTTATATAACAGGACGAAAATGCAAAATATACAACTGTACAGCCAGGGCTTTAGAGAGTGAACTGTTTTATTTGCAACTTAAATCTTCCTTCTTATCGAACATATTTATTGATACCTACTATTTGCCACCACTACTCTAGGTACTGGGGATATAGATCCAAAGCAAGACAGGCAAGGTCCCCGCACCCATGATACCTATATTCTAGTGAGGGCAGACAGACAGGAAACAGATCAGCAAGACAAATCAGACAGTGACCAGCAAATGTGAAAAATTAAAACTGGGTGATATGATTAAGCAACAACTCAATTTTGGCTGGTCAGAAAAAAACAAGATGAGACATTTAAGTGAAGACCTGAAAGTCAAGATAGAGGCAGTCATGCAAAAAATAATAATCAGGCGGAAGAGCATTTTAGGTAGAGCAAACAGCTAGTACAAAGGCCGTAAAGCAAAAGAGCTTGGCAAATTCCAGAAACAGAAAGCCAGCCCAATGTCTATGGCACTAATGGGGAAAGGAAGAACATACAGACTGAAGTCAGGGTAGAGAAGGCAGAGCCAGTAGGACTTCACGGGAAAGCAGAAAAGAGCTTGGCAAATTCCAGAAACAGAAAGCCAGCCCAATGTCTATGGCACTAATGGGGAAAGGAAGAACATACAGACTGAAGTCAGGGTAGAGAAGGCAGAGCCAGTAGGACTTCACGGGCCAGGCTAAAAAGTCTGTCTTCTGTTCTAAATGCAATGGTAAGTTTCTAACCTTGATCAAGTTACTTCCCTTATCTGGCCCTCAATTTCCTCCTCTGCAGAATGGGGATAATGAGGGCTTATCTCAGACTTATGATGACAATTAATTGTGAAAAAGAAAATATGCTTAGTACATAGAAAGGGGCACATGGGAAGCGATCCTATTAGCTGTTATAATTCTACCTTCTAATCTGTTCTATTTTCTGTTCTCATAAACTACTCTTTCTAAACTTCTTAGGCTTATAATCAGCAGAGGATCAGCTCTGCCAACCACTTGTCAAAGTCCAAACAACAAGTGAACATACAAAAGGCACACATGAGTTGCACTGACCTGAACATATCAATGCCAACTCCAATACAACGTTTTCCCCACTATCCCTGATAAAACCAGAACCACCAGAGCAAAGCCAGGTGAGGAGTGAGTGCCAGCATCTCACTCACACACCATCCTTTGCATCTATCCTCCAGTCGCCAAGCTTTGCCACCTGGCCCCAAAGCACCTGCGTTTGGACAGTCACTCTTCTGCTAATAAAACATAGCCGACAACAAATCCATCAGCCTTCCCTATTCTTTCCTGGCATAACCACACTACCTCCGCCTCCTGAAAAACAAAAGGCCCTTGCTAAAGTCCTTTGGTGCTGGTTTTCTTGCTGCTTGCTTTAAAAATAACAAAACCAAAAAGCTTCCTTTAGGCCGGGCATGGTGACTCATGCCTGAATCCCAACACTTTGGGAGGCTGAGGTGGGTGGATCACTTGAGGTCAGGAGTTCAAGACCAGCCTGACCAACAAGGCAAAACCCCATCTTTACTGAAAATACAAAAATTAGCCAAACATGGTGGCACGTGCCTGTAGTCCCAGCTCCTCGGGAATTGCTTGAACCTGGGACGTGAAGGTTGCAGTGAGCCAAGATCATGCCACTGTACTCCAGCCTGAATGACAGAGCAAGAATCCTTCTCAAAAAAAAAAAAAAAAGAGCTTCCTTTAAAGTTAGGCAGCAAAGAGAGGGGCTCACACATGGGGCTTTTGCTCAAAACACCTGGCAAGCCAAGAGGCCATAAGGCAGTGGACCCTGAGAACCATGGATAAGCACCAAGACAAAAAGGCACCATTTCACTTTTTAGGTCAAGCAGTACCCAGCAAGGCAGAGTAACGATGGGACAAGCCCGGCAAACCATGAGGTCTTTCACAGGAAAAACAGGAGTATGCCCAGAAAAAGGAAGAGCTGCTGGCATTTGATCAATCTCCTGGCAAGAGGCCAAGGAAACTCCCTCCAGAGGAACACTAGTCTCTCTGCGATGCCCTCACCCAGGTACATATATGGTAATATGGCTGTAAATACGGGGTAGAGAAAACCTAATACATTTACAGTTGACTTGTTCAAGAGGGAGATAAAGTCTCTCTTTACAACAGTTTCTGCTCCTGTTCCTGGGCACTCTCAGGGTTAATTTCAGAACTCCCTTTGAGCAAAGATGCTTGGCGATATCATCTTTATTGTGAAATGAGGATGAACGGTACATTTTTTACTTGGACACAATGCCACCCTCCTCCCCACACATTTTCACACGGCCTCCCCCTCCGTGCCTTCTTGTCCCCATTAGCTGCTAATCAGATCATCCTCAGAAACGCAGCGTGTACCCATCAGCAGATGATTTATTCTCTTGCAAAAAAGCACTTCTCTCGGAGCATAGAAAATCATATGCTGCTTTCGTTTTCAGGCAGTCCCAAAGGAAGTCACCAACTCAGAAGTTTCAACTTTAAGCAAGGCCCTTCATGACATCCCAGAAATAGCAGCTGTAAATCTGAAGTTTGGAGGAGTGATTCTCTAGTATAATACAACGTTGATCATTACCCATCCCCCCCCCGCTACACGCACAGACACACACAAAAATAAACCTACTCGCTTTTTCAGACATGTCTGCTAAAGAACCTGTTCCCCAAACAGGTACAGCATCTACAGAGTTATTTCTCAAAAAAAGATGCCCATACTGACACTTGCTCTCATGGCTTCTATACTTCAAGGCCAAAGTAAGAGAATCCAACCAAAAGCTCAACATTTCCCAGGCAGAGAGCTGCAGATTTGGTGAGTGGAGAGCATTTAGCTAAAATTCTTTATTTTATGGATAGAAAAAACAAACCTGAGGCCCAGTGATTTCTTGGAGGTCACACAGCCGATGAGTGGCCAAAGCTAGACCACAGGGCTCCAGATACCAAGGTCAGTGTTGTTTTGGTTTTATGTCTTTTTGGTTTTTTTTTGGGGGGGGGGGGGGGGGGAGGCGGCGATAAGAGAGAGTGTTCTTATTTTGTTAAAAAGTTGAAGTCAGTCCCAGCCTGAAGAGACACCCCTCTGCCTATACAACACAAACTTCAAAAAACCAGCAAATCAAGTTAGGACAATATCCTCAGAGAGAGATAAAAGACTCACCAAGCCTGAAAAATTCACTCAAGGACACAGTTTCTCAGTCTGATCACTACTGACATTCTGGGGCAGAGAGTTCTTCGTTGGGGGTCGGGGGGGCTGTCCTGTGCCCTGAAGGATGTTGAGCAGCATCCCTGGCCTCTGCCTGCAAAATGCCAGTAGCACCCCACCCCTGCCTGCCAGACAGAACCACCAAAGATGTCTCCAGACAATACCAAATGTCCCCTGGTGGACAAAACCACCCTCCCTGTCCCCATTGAGAACTGCTCTAGGACATAGACAGGTTTTGCTTTGCTTTTTCATCTGTAAAGCCTTCTGCATACATTTGTTTTTAGACAACTTGGCAGCAATGAACCGAAGCAGGTATTTTTACACCTATTCTACAGAAGAGGAAACAGACGCACAGATGTTCCATGTTTTGCCCCTTACCCAAGAAGCAGTCAACACTTGGTGAGGCGGAGTCCCCACCCTGTGGCTCACCAGGGCAATACCATTACTACCCGAGAGCAGCTTGGTTTCACTACCTGATTTTTCCGCTCCCTTTTATGAATACTCAACAGTTTCCCAAGCCAAATGTACTTTAGAGAGTTGTACTGAACAACACCTCAAAAGCTATCAAAAGGAAATGCTTAATATATCTCTACGCGGTCCTCATGTCACCCTCTACAGAGAGGGCTTTTTTTCTTTTCTTTTTTAAATTGAAATGGAGTCTCACTCTGCCACCCAGCCTGCAGTGCAGTGGTGCAATCTTGGCTCACTGCAACCTCCGCCTCCTGGGTTCAAGCAATTCTCGTGCCTTAGTCTCCTGAGTAGCTGGGACTGCAGGCACCCACCACCACGCCTGGCTAATTTTTTTTTTTTTTTTTTTGTATTTTTAGTAGAGACAGGGTTTCACCATGTTGGCCAGAGTGGTCTTGAATACCTGACCTCAGGTGATCCACCTATGTTGGCATTCCCAAAGTGCTAGGCTTGCAGGTGTGAGCCCCAGTGCCTGGCTGTAAAAGGCTTTTTGAAGAAAACGCCAGTTCAATAAATATTTAATCAGGAGAGGGGTACAAAAAACTAGGTTCTTCCAAGCAGCCTTCAAAGGGAGACAAAACGTACATACAAATTACTTGTGTGAGCACTTCCTGTGTCCCAGGTATTCTTATGAGTTTAAAAAAAGAAAGAGAAAAAGGCCCATAAGGAAAATAGGTTTGGTGCCCTGGAGTTTCAAATGACAGATTTTCAAGTATCAGTAAAAGCTTCCCAGAGGAGGAAGCATTTGGGATGGGCCCTAAGGAATAGAAGGATTTGGCAAGGTGGACGGAGAGGGGCTGGGGAGGGAACACATGAGACAGAACATACGCACACACGACAAGGCAAACAAAGGAACGGCCCTCGTCTGGGTGTCATATGAGCTTTTCCTCTTCAGAAATATGTGCCTGAGATGCTTTTAAGCTGTTCTTGCAAAAGAAAATCATTTCCCAGATAAAGCTCCTTCTGAAATGCAAATGAACAGCAAGAAACTTGGAAGCTAGTGTATTTTTCTTATGTTCATCTTCTGATGAGCCGCATTGTACCACGTAGTCCAGAAGTTCTGCTGATGGGACAGGTTGGAAAGTATAAAACATAAATTCCTCAGCGTCAGTGACAGCAGGTGAAAATGCAGCTTTGTTTTGTTTACAGCAGTGACTTCACAACTCTAGGGGGTACATGTACCGTCTGGTCTCTCTCTGCCTTCATCTGAACAGTCAATAAAAGCATCCTCCAGGCTGGGCGCTGTGGTGCACACCTGTAATCCCAGTACTCTGGGAGGCCGAGGCGGGGATCACAAGGGCAAGAGATGGAGACCGTCCTGGCCAACATGGTGAAACCCCATCTCTACGAAAAATACAAAAATTAGCTGGGCATGGTGGCATGTGCCTGTAGTCCTAGCTACTTAGGAGGCTGAGGCAGGAGGATCGCTTAAACCTGGTAGGTGGAGGTTGCAATGAGCCTAGATCACGCCACTGCACTCTAGCCTGGAGACAGAGAGAGAGACTCCATCTCAAAAAAAATAAAAAATAAAAACACATCCCCCAAACATAAGCATGAAAGTTCCCATGTCTGCCAGAGAGAGAATCCTGCGAGAGCTACTTACTCTCACTTTAGGTTGGTGATCAGCCTATCTTTCCACTTCACTGAAAATAAGGCTGCAGGGGGGAAAGTACAAAGGTCAGCTTCAGCTTCGACAGGTGAGAGCTAGCCATGAAAAAGCAAAGGAACCACTAAAAGATGGAGACTGAACAAGCACAGGGACAGGCACCCCCTAATGCAGATATTTTCATGTTTTCACATGTGTGTGAATCACCTGAGGATCTTGCAAAAATGTAGTTCTCATTCATTGAATGTGGGGTAGGGTCTGAGAGACTGCAATTGCTAGCAAGTTCTCAGTTAATGTCAACAACACTAGTCTGGGAACCACACTTGGAGAGGCAAAGATGTAGAACACTGTTTCTGAAACATTTGACTGCATCCCAGGGTAAGAAAAATATTGAACTTACAACCCAATGTTCATTGTGCATGTGAGACAAAGAGTTTTGTTGCACTCTAAACAGTTCTTTTTAAGTATCCATGCAATACACTTCCAGGTTTCCTATTCTAGAGTATGTCATTAAAAAAAAAAAAAAAAATTGGGCCGGGCACGGTGGCTCACGCATGTAATTCCAGCACTTTGAGAGGCCGAGGCACGTGGATCACGAGGTAAGGAGATCGAGACCATCCTGGCCAACATGGTGAAACCCCATCTCCATTAAAAAAATACAAAAATTAGCTGGGCGTGGTGGCATGTGCCTGTAGTCCCAGCTACTCGGGAGACTGAGGCAGGAGAATTGCTTGAACCCGGCAGGCCGAGGTTGCAGTGAGCCGAGATCACGCCACTGCACTCTAGCCTGGCGCTTGGCGACAGAGCGAGACTCTGTCTCAAAAAAAAAAAAAAAAAAAAAAAAAAAAAAGTTTGGCTGGGCCTGTTGGCTCACACCTCTAATCCTAGCACTTTGAGAGCCCAAGGCAAGAGGATCACTCAAGCCCAGAAGTTCGAGGCCAGCCTGGGCAACATAGGGAAACCCAATCTCTACAGAAAATAAATTTTTTTTTAATTAGCCAAGTGTGGTGGCACACACTGGTGGTCCCAACTACTCAGGAGGCTGAGGTGAGAGGATTACTTGTGGTTGGGAGGTTGAGGCTGCAGTAAGCCAAGATTGTGCCGCTGTGCTCCAGCCTTGGCAACAGAGCAAGACCCTGCTTCAAAAAATAAAAAGTTCATCGAAGCCCATTAAATTGATTTAACAACCTCTTAGCGGGTTGCCGCAGAATTTGAAAAACGTCCCCAAGGCTGGGTGTAGCAGTACATGCCTATAATCCCAGCACTTTGGGAGGCCAAGGCGGGCAGATCACAATATGATGAAAACCCGTCTCTACTAAAAATACAAAAATTAGCTGGGCATGGTGGTGTGCGCCTGTAGTCCCAGTGACTCCGGAGGCTGAGCCAAGACTGTGCCACTGCACTCCAGCCTGGCGACAGAGAGAACAAGAGTAACATTCTTGCTCATCTGGGGAGAACGACTATGTGTTAGCCTCACCACTTTTTTAAAAAAGTTTAGATTATGTTCAGAACTCTTTGCAAAAAGGCAAGGTTGGCTCACTTGCATTTTGGAAATGCTTTCACCTAAGAAATCCAAGTTTTAAATTTTCTTCATTTTAATTTTCTCGTCTGCAAGATGAGGATGAGAAGAGTACCTACATGGCCCTAAGTGGGTATCTCTAAATACCATTTTGGCCAGGCTGATGGCTCACACCTATAATCCCAACACTTTGGGAGGTCAAGGTGGGAAGACTGCTTGAGTCTAGGTGTTTGAGACGAGCCTGGACAACATGGTGAGAACGTGTCTCTACAAAAAACACAAAAGGTTAGCCAGGCGTGGTGGTGAATGCCTATGGTCCCAGCTACTCAGGAGGCTGAGGTGTGAGGATAGCTTGAGCCCAAGAGGCAGAAGTTGCAGTGAGCTGAGGGCAACAGAGTGAGACCCTGTCTTAAAAAATAAAAAGAAAAACAAAACAAAACAAAAAAACATTTCTCTCTTAAAAGAGCAAAGGCTCCTTGGAGAAAAGGCTTATTCTCGGTCTGGGACAAAAAATAGAGAAGATGAGCCTGGAGCATCTTGTCATATGAAATCAAAAAAGCTAGCAAAAACTACAAGGGCTGTGTCAAAATCTCAGGAACTTTCCCAGCCCATTTCTCAGTGACTAGAGAACTAATGCTTTGGGTAGTGAGCATCAAGGGATGCTAATATAACAAGAACAGACATCCACAGTCTCACACGCCCCTAAGCAAAGTTTACAGAGTAGACTTACTGGAATCCCAGCTACTGGGAAGGCTGGGGCAGGAAGACTGCTTGAGTGCAAGAGTTCAAGGCCAGCCTAGACAACATAGTGAGACCCCTTCTTAATTTAAAAAAGAAAAGAACCTAACTCTGACCAAGCCTCTACTACCAAATTATGGTAGACAAAGGGAATAGAGAAACATGTTAAACCACAATGCACAGCTGTAATCAGCAAAGTCTAAACTGTGGAGATGTATACCACCCAGTTTCTTCAGTAACAACAAAATGCATGGAAAAAAAGATGTGTAGAGGAAATACAGAGATTAATGGACATCAATCATTTGTAACGTATTTACCTTATTTGAACCCTAATTCAAACTGTTAAATGGATGTCTGTGTAAAATTATTATATATCTATATATATATATATATATTTTTACAAATATCTATGTATGTATGTATATACATCAAGGAAGTATAAACACAGACTCAATAAAAATGAAAGGCCATCAAAGGGGCAGATACATTTAGAAAAATGAGACACAGATGTCTGTTTATTAAAAATAAAAGATGTTCCATATGTATAAAAAGGTAATTTACCAAATGAGAGGCACTGTATGCATCCCTTTTTATGAAATTTAAATATATACATAAATTTTCCATATGCATACTTAGAGGAAAAGCCTGAAACCCTAATCTTGAATAGTTGGAATTGTTTTGTTTCATTGCTCACCTTTATTTCCTAATGTTGCAATACAATGAATATGCTATCTTTTTCTCCTCAAAAAAAAATTTTAATAGAGATGGGGTCTTGCTATGCTGCCCAGGTTGAAGCGTAGTAGCTATCACAGATGCAATCATACTGCAATACAGCCTCAAACCCCTGGGCTCAAGCGATTCTCCTGCCCCAGCCTCCTAAGTAGCTGAGTCCAAGGTGTGTGCTACATGAATATGCATATCTTATATAATAAGTAACAAAATTTGAGTTGTGCTTTAAGTTTGCACATATGCAGGGGTCCACTTCACCTGTTAGTGAGAATCACCAACATAGAGCTTCTAATTCCCCCAAGGATGCTGGAGGGCAGAACATTAGTCCTCCTTGTAAATATCTCTTAAAATGACACTGGATACACCGCAGGGTGGCAGTAGGACATAGAAAGTTTGTGTTGAAACTCCAGGATTATCATTAGGTTGTTATAAATTGCTGTCCAAGCCAACTGTATGTTCACCTACTTTTCAAACTTTACTTTCCTACTGAAGTGAATTAAAATCCCAGGTAAGTCCTGTCATTAACCAGACAGTCCAGAAATCTGGGTTTTACCCGCTATCAAGTTCCCATCTGGTATGTGATCCTGCCAGCCTTACCAGAGTCTCTCCAGAAAGGACAACGTAGTTTCACGATGTTGAAAACCACACTGAGAATTCTGTGAGAGTTTACAAGTCCTCAGATAAACCACTGTTGACCTGCAAAATCCGGTCCCTATAGGCCTGGACCTTGAGTCCCTCTCCCTCCTGAACTCCCAGCACTTTCCCTCAGCTGTGGCCACCCTCGCCTTCTTCTCCCTGCTCCAACATGTCACACCTACTCCTAACTCTGGGCCTCTGTACTTGCTGCTCTGACATTTGGAACACACTTTCTCCCTGATATCTATAGGGCCAACTCGCTTGCCTCCTTCAGCTCTGTGCTGAGATGTCATGTAGTAAAGATCTAATCCCTACCTAAGTACTCCCTTAATGCCTCTCCTCATGTCTTGTTGCTTTTTCAAATTGCTGTAAAATATACATACCATAGAATATACCACTTTGAAGTGTTATAACTCAGTGACACTAAGTACATTCACACCGTTGTGCAGCATCACTACCAACCATTTCTAGAACTTTTTCATCTTTCCAAACAGAAACTCTCTTGTCAACAAACACTAACTGCCCCTACCCCTCTTTTCTCTCCCCTAGCAATCACCATCCTACTTTCTGTCTGCAGGGATCTGACTACTCTAGATGCCTCGTGCAGGAAAAATAATAAAATAAGTATCCTTTTCTTTCTGGCTTGTTTCACTTAGCATAATGCTTTCAAGATTCATCCACATTGTAGCATGTGGAATTGTAGCAATGGAATATTCCATTGTATGTATATTTCACATTTATCCGTTCATTCATCAATAGACTTAAGTTGTTTCTACCTTTTGCTACTGTGATAATGCTTCTGCTGACACCGGTGTACAAATACCTGCTTAAGTCCCTACTTTCAATTTTTTCAAGTATATACCTTCAAGTGGAATTGGTCGAACATATAGTAATTTTATGTTTAATTCTTTTTAGTAACTGCCACACTGTTCTCCACAGCAGCTTCACCATTTTACATTCCCACCAGCAATGCAAAAGGGATCTAATTTCTCCACTTGTTATTTTCTGTTCCCTCCTTAACCGGTTTTCTTTTTCTCCATAGAATTTACTACCTCTAATACTATACTTCTTACTTGCTTATTTATATTGGCTGCCTCCCACCAATTATGACCTAAGCTTCTTGGGGAACACGGCGGTTTGTTCATTGCTGTATCCTGAGCACCCAGAATACACCTTAGTATATAGCAGGTGCTCAAGAAATTTGTTGAATAAAGAATAAAACACGTGAATCACACACAATAACTTGAATTGTCCTCAGAGTCTGTTAAATAGATTTACCATACCATGTGCCTTAAAGCACATCCAATTTAGGAATCTCAAAGTTCAATGGGTGATGGTTTCAGTAGTTTATTTGGCTCATCACCAGTAGCAATCATCTCAGAACCACAGACACCAAGACAATTGTAAGGAATCACAGAAGTTATATCATTCACATCACTGACTTCAAGCCTTAATTGCATTCATCAATTGAGCTATGCACAAACTTAAAACAGAAAAAATGAAAAAAAAAACTGCATTCACTTCTGATTAATAGCCTGCGAATTCAATGTGTTTTACTTTTAAAAAATCAAACCAATAGTAAACAAGACGGACACTGACCTTGTAGAGACTCCTTAATTAGATGTATCCAAAGACAGCTAGACCTAGAAACCTAACTCCAGGCCTACTTTTATTTTGGCTGTTTTTTCTGTTGTTCATATTTGGTGTTTATTTTATTTTGGTTTGTTTTCGAAGAGCTGCTTGTGAAGAAATCCGAGTTTCCATGATACCATTATAAATGAGCTGAAAAGCCGTGTGATATTTGCTCTTCTCTGGAAGTCAACTGTTGCACACCATTGGATTAGAGTTTCTTTTTCTTTATCTTTCTCCCTGCCCACACTCCTCCCTACCCACAACACTAACACCCTGATCTTCCTCACTTGAAAATACTTTGAAGAAAAAAGACTGTTGATCTTTCTGTGGAGTTCATCTCTTTTTTTCTAAGCAATCATTCTATTTCTTCCTAAAGAGGCCAATTCCCTCCAAAAGACAATCACTTTGTTGAAATGGATAATACTTCAACCCCAAATGACTTTCATGAATCTCAATGCAAGAGCCAGAGTAATTCATTTAGAACTTGAAAAACTTTCCTTGTCTGATAAGGGTATCTTCAAAGGATTTTCTGTTCGGATTTGAAATATTGAAAGGGCAGATTGTACTTTCAATGTACATATGCATATACACACGTACTTGAAAGAAAAAAAATGGAAAACAGAAACGTCTGCACAACTGGCTGCAGAGCAAACTGGAAGGTATATGAAAAGGTAGCAACATTTCACATTGCACACTAACTACAGTTTAAACTTTCGAATTACTCAGATGGGGAAACGTCTGATCCTTTCACCTACTCAGATGCTTTGATGTAAATAATCAAGATGTATTTCAGCTGGGAGACAAGCCTAATGCTTAACTTGCATAATGTTTCTTGTGGTTTTGTGTTGTTTCTTTTTACTCTCCCCATTCAGGCTTTCCAAAGTGAAGTCATTACAACATCTAATACCTCCTCAAATATCTGCACTATCCGTATATTCGTGGCTACATCCTTTCCTTCTTACATCAATGTTAAGTATTACTTCCTCATTGGTGGAATATAAGCAAGTTATTTCATCAATAGCAGTAAGTTTACCATTTTTCCTAGCTTCCCTCTCACCACTCCCCAACCCCAAATCAACTTAGGTCCATTTGTGGGATGCAGTTCAGCCTCACCGCCTGAAGGTATACCTTGCTCCTACTTTATGCTAGCTACTGGACAAGTGATTTCACTCTCTGCACCTGTTTCTTCACCTGTATCTCAGGCCCAGGGTTTCTGAGACATATGGCTCTGGACCCGGCTTATGATTACTTAATGTGTGTCCATCTTATTATTTTTCCCAACCAGTTAGAAAAGAAACTGTGGACCAGTTTCTCCTTGTTGTGCAGCTAATTCTGAAGAGGGGGAAATGGACCCAATCCTTGTCCCTGTGAGCACTCATACAGCCACGTGAGTCAATAAAAGAATTCCAATAAGAAACTAGAGTTCTCACATCCAAATGCTTCTCACTCCGCCAGTACTCCCGAGGATCTTATCAACAGGAAACAAAAGCACTACACCACTATAATGAAGTGTCTGACTTTTATTTTCTCATTAGAAAGGTCCAAAGATTGTAGCCCAGGGAACAGCTAAATATTTAGAATGTTAAAAAAGTTACTAAGACCCAGCCACCCACCCCACCCTCCTCTGTTACCCTGTTATTTACCATGTTTCTGAACATTTCAGGAGAAAAAACTTTTGATGGCCAAATCTGCAGCAATAGTGATGTACGTGCACCCGCTGAAACCTCCCACTCTTCAAATGCAGTCTGACCATTTTGGGGAAAAAATAGAAACTGTTGTGTTTACGGACAAATGCTGCTCTCAGCTCATATTCCACTACAGGTCCCAAAACAACAGGGACCTGCCAGATTCCTTGACGTTCAGGTGGCTTGAGTCAAGGGCTGAATGTTACTATCTTAAGCTTCAACAACTAACTTCCCTTTTTAAAGTTCTAATTCTTTCAACTTGCAGCAACCACTTTCATTTCTTGCAGTCCAACCTACTCTGATTAAGCCAAACGTTCAAAGTTAGAAAAGAGTAACTATTTTCTGAAGGAGAGAGGCAGTTAATACTGCTTACACATCTTGGCATATGAAACGCACCGCATCCTTCAGAATTTAAATCACCAGCACAGCCCGACAATGGGCCGCCGTTTTATCGCTTCACTTAATGGCCCTTCCCCGCCCCCCCCCCCCATAAACCTTCAGGCTCCTTCACTTCTGAGCTTACGTCCAAGAAATGGACTGTCCACTGGACCTCTGCTCTCTAAAGCCCTCACCAAAGGCAGAGGCAAATTTTGACGACTGAGCCACGGAGTTCTTTTTCTTACTTCCCACTTCCTTGGCTGTTTAGATAGAACTTAAAATAGGCTTAGGACAAAAACTCATTATTGACTACAGCACTCAGGCTTCCACACTCACCTGACCCGGGTCAGGCACTCTGTTGCCAAAACAAGCCCAGCGAGGGGTGCAAATCCTGCTCCTCTGTAGTCAGCTCCTAAATATTTAGAAAGAAAGAAGACTGAGTAACAGACCGCGGAAGATGGGTCTCTAACAGAAATACTCCAAATTACAAGTTTTCCACCTTCTTTAGCCTCCTCTCCTGGGGAGACCCCCGCTCCCCAAACTTGGCAGGCAGGTTGGTGGGAGCGCTTGGGAGATTACAGGTAATTACGCTCATTTCCAGGATGTAACTGACCAGTGAGACTAGGCACGCACAAACTTCGAGCGTGCGGGAGGCTGGAACTAAGGGAAGTGTTTGGCAGATCCCAAAGCACTTGTTTCCCCGGCGAGGTGGCCAAGTATCCGAAGCCTGCATCCTCACTGGACGTGAGCTTCGTCCACACTTCATCCCTCACTGCTTCCCCGGTTTTCTTCCGTTTTAAAAACCCTCCCCACGGGCGCCCCCCCACACATGCATTATTCTCCCAACCATGCAGTGCAAGAGAGGGCTACATTTTTAGAAAGATTACTTCCTTGAGCAGACTTACATATGACACCCCCACAACCTCTCTCTTCAAAAAAAGAAAAAAACTATTTCCTGCAGCTGCAGCAACAGTTTCCAACTTGGGGGAATGCCATACCAGTCCGGAATGGGGAGCCCCCAGAACTATGCACTAGAGTCGAAGACATTTAAGGTTTTTTAAGCCTCAAATGAGGTCCCCAAAAAAACTGCCCGCAGTAAAGGAATCCCCAAATGCATGCCATGTGCATGCACATCCATCAAGATCTCCCAAGAGAGCGGGGCAAAAACTTCTGCGCCCAAGGAGCCAGTGCCAACTCCCCGCGCCCTCTGCCCGGCCCCAGCCGCTACCTTGGTGCCCGGGGAGCCACGCCGGTTTGGGGGAGCAGGACGAGGAGAGGGGTTAGCAGCCGCTGGGTAATCCCATGTCCGCGAAGAGGGAGCTCGTTCCGTTAGGATGGAAGCGGAACACCCACACCTCCTCTCGGCGTGCGCTTTCTCTCTCTCCACCCCCTGCCTCCCCCCTCCACCACCACCTCCTCCTCCTCCTCTCCTCCCACCCCAGCGAGCTTGAGGAAACGCTTCAGCAGCACATCCACATGGTTACTGCACTTTGAAGCGGCTCCCGGGCGGCTTATATAGGCCGGAAAGCTCCCTGGGCAATGTAGTCCGAGTCCGGGGTCGTGGCGGCGCCTGAGGCTGGAGGGAGGGACTACAAGTCCCAGAACCCCCTGGGCGCCCGGGCTGGGCCCTAAATAGACGCGCGCGGGGACCGGGGGAGGGGCGTCCTGCGGGGCGTTCGGGCTGCTGAGTCTGTTCGCTGTTTGGGATCGGTAGGGCTTGGAGCCCGCCGTACAAAGCCGCCCCTGGGAAGCGCCCCCAACCCTTGGGGACGCTTCTCCTCCGGTTGCCCCTCTTCCCTGGAATCCAGGTGTCACTGGGGCCGGGGGAGGGGCGAGGCGCTTGGATTTCTGCTTTGGGAAGTTTTTACAAGCTGTTACCCACCCTCCCCCTGCCTTGGGTCCCCGAGCCAAGAATTTCAGAAATCCGGGGCACAAAAACGCCAGTGTTTGCGGTCAGGGATTAAAGGCGCGAGGTTGTCTTTATTTAATCTGCTCCGCCCTGCTCTGGTTTGCCCGAAAACCAAGCCTGGGAGCGACGGTCCACGCAAGCGGAGACACAGGCAAGTCGCGTGAGAGCACTTTTTTGAGCCCGAGCTGCGTGTGTCTTTGGTCGCCCCTCACGAGGTAAAGAAACGCCAACCTCTCCGGTGCACAAATAAAGGAGCCGTGTTGTGACTTGCCGGCTCTGAAACTGGGAGGCAGAAAATAAATACGATCTGCGACCTCGGTCCTGACCCTCCCTCTAGCAGCCCCTCTGCTCCTGGGTGCTGTAAATGTTTAAGTAAATAAACCGCAAACCAGAAAAATAAGGGCTTGGGAGAGTGCCGCTCCTACTGAGATGCGCGTCCAGGCGGGGCGCTCTCCAACAGCTCCCACTAGGGCGAGGTGGGTTTCACCAGCTGCCAAGTAGTGCCTGACTCCGCTACAAGCTGCTCAAGTTGGGGAAGAGCTAAGCCCAGAGGCAGGCAGCCGACTGCCCTCTCTTGCCTCAAATGACGTATATTCATTCCCCCCAAACGTTTCCTGACTGTTTACTGGGTGCCAGGCGCTGGGGCATAGTGGTGAGCCAAACGCATCATAGCATCCCAGACAGGCACTTCCTGAGGCCGCCTAAAGATGTGTTATAACAACAATAGTAATAATAATGATAATAATCAATGGAGAGGCTGATTTTACTGAGCCCAGACCCATGCAGTTTTCATGCGACATGCTATTGAGTTTCATCAACTGTAGGTATATTTATCATACCTGTTTGGCAGGTGCACAATCCAGGGCTCAGAGAAATCAGGTAACTTCCCAAGCGACCCCTGGAGTTAAGCGGTACAGCCTGGATTCTGGATCCACACTCTAAGTGTATGAAACCCTTGTCTTTGGGGAAATCCATCGCCATTGTTTTAAATAGCCTCTCTCCCCATTTTCGGAGCAGCCTCTGTGCCCTTGGGCAAGTCATTTTCATCTCTTTGCCCCTTAAGGAGATTCTCATTAGAATTTGTCTACATTTTAGCAGGATTCCTTAAGTAGCCTCTCTCCCCATGTTAGGAGCAGCCTCTGAGCCACTGGCAAGTCATTTTCATCAGTTTTGCCATCTTAAGGAGATTCTCATTAGAATTTGTCTCATTAGAATTCTCATTAGAATTTTTTAGCAGGATTCCTTAAGATAGAGTCGAGTCTTATGAAACTTTAACAAATTAGAGGAGCATCATAGCTAATAATTATTAGACATAATAATGCCAAAACGAATCGTAATTATTGACATTTATTGGGTGAGTGCCATGTGCCAGGCATTGCTCTGAACTCTTTCTGTATAGCACCTCATTAAATCCTATTAATAAGCCATTTTTTACTTATGAAAACGCGGGGGAGGGTGGGACCAGGAAGCGGTTAAATTACTTCCTCCAAAGTCACACAAATAGCTGACTCTTGAACCCTGGGCTTAAACTACTACTCTCCACTACCTACCCAATGTAAACATATACACTGTATTTACCTGCTCAGATAAGCATTTAACACCAGTCCAGGAATGGGCAAAGCTCTTGAAATAGACAAAGTTTGTGTTCACGACATTCACTCCTCCACTCCCTTCTCCTGATCATTGAGTGCTGGAGTCTAGTGCCTAATACTTTAAGCTGCCTCTCCCCAACATCAAGAAACTCCCCCATCTGCCATATAAAGGAGATGTTTCTCATTTGCCCCCCCTCTCATCTCTTCCCCCATGAAAACCTCTTCCATTTTCAAAGGATCTTTGGCTCTACTTTTCAAGCAAATTCAACAAATCAGTCTATGCCTATGTAACTGGCAAATAGTGAAGGGTAATTAATTCATGTGCTTCTAACTCAGAAACAATGGAATTTTAACAGGGGTTTTCTGAAGATCCAGTTGGACAATTTTCATCTTCATCGTATAATGGGACATTTATCTCCTACCTGTCTTATCCACTATCTTCCCTCAGAGAACACAAATTTCACTGGAGTCAGCATCTGTGTGTTCTTCATGCTTGTGCTCTCTACCTCCCCTGACCCAGAAGGACTTAGTCTTCTTCTGCACATTTTAGTAGATGTGTAAAAAAAAAACAACAAAAAATGTTTGTTGAAAAATGTTTTAATGGAAGGTGTGTCAGGCATATGGCAGGCTACCTGACCATACTTTTAGAGCGTGCACACCTTGTAGCCCATCTGTATCATAGCCTGTTTTCTTTGCCTGTGTGTATGGATAGTCCTATTCAACATGTTGTGAGGACTGGAAGCTGCTAGGTCACTAGAAAGTAATTTTGTAAGGTCTGGAAGCTGCTTGGTCACTAGAAAGAAATTTTGTTAATTTTGCTACAATGTGGAGAGGTTCTCTACAATGATGTATGACTGATAAATTATGATGATTAATGTCAGAATAAAAGGGTCACTGCCTAACTCATTCTCCATTATCCGTAGAGGGAAAGGAGCTGCTTTCTCTTCACTATATTTTTTTCCAGAAGAATTTTCTATACCTTTGTTTTCCGGTACAGTGACTACTAGCCATTTAGCCACGTAAGATGTGGCTAGTTCTGAGATGTGAAATAGATGTTATACACACACTGAATTTCAAAGACTTAGTACAAAAAAAGCAAAATATCTTAATTTGAGTATTGATTACATGTTCAAATGGTAATATTTTGGATATTTCTGTTAAATTGAATAGGTTATTAGAATTGATTTTGCCTGCTTTTTCCTTTTTTAATATAGTTACTAGGAAATTAAAAATTACATATGTAGCTCATATCATATTATACAGCAGTGATCTAGAAAACTAAGAATCTAAATCCCCAGATCACATTTTGAGATGATGACCCGCCCATGAAAATGGCAATTCATGACTTTGCCCTTGAAATGTTCATGGAGAGAACTAGGAGGACTTTGCAAGGTCAGTACAGTATCATAGACGGAGCAGAAGTCTGAAGAAAGTCCAAAACTAGCACACGAGCCTACCCCCCAGGGAAGACCTACAAATAGAAGCAGATTTCATCAGCAGTACACAGCTGAAAACTCTAACTGAATGCATCTACCAAGAAGCCCACCTCAAATGCTGCCCTGGTTAAGAGAGCAAGATAAGCTGCAGAAAGGAGGGATCAGAGAAAGTGGTTTTTATGCTCAGCTGCACCCTTTATATCCTGTTTTGTTTTGTTTGATAAAGTGATACAATCCTTGTTTTGCCAATCTCACTGGGTCACTGGATCATAGGACATGAAAGGGCTTCACAAACTCACCGTAGCTATACTAAAGTAAGAGGACATTATCAACAGGAATGGAGATAATGTTGATGTGTCCTGATACAGTATTCAGTTGTGAACCAAACTTCAGATTATTCGGGCAGCACTATTCCCAATTTTCTCTCAGGCATAAGACCTCAGTTGCCTGTGGAGTATAATTGGATTGTTTGTAACTCAAAGAATAAATGTTTGAGAGGATGACTACCCCATTCTCCATGATGTGCTTATTTCACATTGCATGCCTGTATCAAAATAAGTACCCCAAAATATATACACATATGTACCCATAAAACATTTTTTAAAAACAGAATCACTATGAATGTCACAATGAGCCTCGAGTGCTTTCATTGGTAACTCCAAGTCACTCTTAAATGGCAAGATAGAATGTCCAACACCCAATCATAGAATTCAATCTATATTTTGGCATTGACACTGTATTATCTAGTATGTGGACTACCACTGACCATGGAAAACAGCAAAGAGAAATCGCTACTGTATAGTTAGTCCAACTAGCCTCTCTTGGTCATTGTTAATGGTTTATGGTGGAGGGATAGCGTCACAGCCCTCGTCGAAACTCATAAAATCCATGGACATTTGCCCCAGCACAACACAGATACTCCAGATTTCTGTACCAGTTCTTGGAGTTTCTTGTACCAGTCCTCTAAAAATCATTCATAGATAACCTCCATAAGACTAGATTATCCTAGCTCCATTTTTCAGTGATATTTGTCTTTCCATTCAGGTAACCTCTTTGAAGATAGGGACCAAGTCCTATAAATATAGGACCCTTTGTAGCATCTAGTTCAGCTCTGGATACAGAGTAGGCATTCAGCACTTACGGGCTAGTTGAAACTTACAAAGATGACCAGAGGAAAAGACCTGCAGACACTTAGTAGCCCTACTTGACATGGAAAAAGTGGAGTTGCTGTTCGAACAAGGGCAGGAGAGAGGAGAGAGGACAATTTAGTATGGAGCCAAAAAAAGGAAAGTAAGATGTTTTCTGAATCCAGGCTCTAGATATCCTGTGAGAATGACACAGAGAGAAGACACAGAGAGCAAGAGGGCCTGTTTTTTTTGTCCTAACCCTGGAGTGCAGAAGAGATTGCTGATCAGTCACCTTGTGAGTGGAGGGAACATGGACAAATGGTCAATAATTTAAAATTGGAAGCTAGCATGATAACTACAAAATAAAGCGAAAGTTAACGAGTTCCTAGTACTTTATGCCGTATGGAAGTGGCTGCTATACCATCTCTGATGATTGCTGCTAGTACTGTCTAGAAACACATAGCAAGCAAAGAGAACCGTTACTTTCTTATTCACTATTTTCCTGTAAAACATGCAGAGCCCGGGGTCTATTATTAACTACCCCCATCTCCTGCCTCCCATCTGCAAGACTGTCATCCTAAATTGCTCTGGTAGACAAGCTAGATCTGGGGACTTGAAGGAATCTTGGAAAAGGCTTTGTTGTCTTATCCTAGCGGTTAAACTGAAATGAAATCTGTGTATCAAAAGAAAAACATAAAGCTCTTTTTTACAGAATAATTCAGCTAATACATGTAGAAGAAATAATAACAATAGAAAATCACCATTTTTCAGTATAATAATTTATTTAGATAGGGCTGGGCACAGTACTTCAAGCCTATAATCCCAGCACTTTGAGAGGCCGAGCTGGGCAGATCACCTGAGCCCAGGAATTCAAGACCAGCTTGAGTAACATGGCAAAACTCCATCTCTGCAAAAAATTCAAAAATTAGCTGGTTGTGGTGGCAAGCGCTTGTAGGCACTACTACTCGGGAGGCAGATGTGGAGGATCACCTGAACCCAGTGAGGTCGAGGCTGCAGTGAGCTGTGATCATGCCACTACACTCCAGCCTGGGCGACAGAGTGAGACCCTGTCTCAAAAAAATAAGTAAATAATTTAGGCAGATTATCAATAGATGCCAAACACTCTGGGGAAAATGTTGATGAGGAATAAGATCATCATGTGGTCCTAAAAATCACTCTCTATATTACACACTAATTATGAAGTGAAAAATGACCTTTACAGTGAAGAAATAATGGCAATCACCAACATGATTCACCCAGGTAACCATGTGATCAAATTTATTACCAGCAATGCTTGGACAACTAGACACTATTTATATACGTATATGATTCTATAATAAGTACACAGCATCACATGTGAAATGTTCTTGCCAAAAATATTCATGAGGAAGCAATCAAACGAACTCAGAATGCAGGACATTCCACAAGACCATTGGCCTGGATTCTTCAAATAAATCAATGTCATTTAAAAAATATGGCAGGAGGATTATCTAGATGCAAATGCTTAAAGTGATGCATATGGTAATTACCCCTGATTGGATCATTATACTATGTATACATGCATTGAAACATCACATTTTATCCCATAAATATGGACAATTATTACATGTCAATTACAAATTAAAAATTAAAAAAGACTGGAACAAACTTTACAACTAAATGTAACATGTGACCCTTGATTGAATTTTAGATTGAAAGAAATTTTGAAATGAATCTAGAGAAGACATTTTTGAGCAATTGTAAAAATTTGAATATTATAAAAATTGTAAATAATTTTCTTAGGTGTGAAAATGGCATTGTGGTTATGTATGAAAATGTCCTTGTCCTTAAGAGATGTATACTAAAGTATTTTGAAGTGAAATCTCATGGTATCTGAAACTCACTCTCAAAAAATGCATGGTGGTGTGTGCCTATAGTTTCATCTACGGAGGAGACTGAGGCATGAGAATTCTGTGAACCCAGGAGGCAGAGGCTGCAGTGAGCTGAGATCGTGCCACTGCACTGCAGCCTGGGCGACAGAGCAAGACTCTGTCTCAAAAAAAAATAAAATGCTTGCCTATGTAATCTAAAAATTGTATATATGTTTACCCTTACCTATCTTATTTTAAAAATTATCTAAAATCATGCCATATTCATAGAGACGTCTATGCCCATTTTTGTGATAGTTTCACAATTATGCTGGAGAAGTAATTATTTTTTACCTTTGAAGGTGATAGTGGTGTTTCAATAAATGAAACATCTACACTTAGCTTTTTGGATAAAATGCAGAACAAGCTACTAGGCAAGTTTTGTGTCACAGTCTCCAAGTTAGGAGTAATTGTATTTGTTGCAGTATGCCCTTCTTAGGGTCTTTTCAAATCAATCAGAAAAGCAGAAGAATTATGCATAAGAAAAGGGAAGTGGAAGGGTAGGAATGGTTGCTCATACCTGTAATCCCAGCACTTTGGGAGGCCAAGGCAGGAGGACCATTTGAAGTTAGAAGTTTGAGACCAGCCTGGGCAACATGGCAAAATCCCATCTCTACTAAAAATGCAAAAGTGAGCCAGGTGAGGTGGCACATGCTTGTGGTCCCAGCTACTTAGGAGGCTGAGGCAGAAGAATCCTTGAACCCGGGAGCCGAAGGTTGCAGTGAGCCCAGATCGCATCAAGGCACTCCAGCCTGGGTGACAACAAAGAGACTCCATCTCCAAAAAGGAAGTGTATTACAGCCTTCATCTTTTCCTTCTCTTGGGAAAGTTTTTTAATGATCAATAGACTTAGTACCTTAGTGAGGAAACATCGTTATAAGGCTTAATGAAAAAATTTTCATGTGGTAATATAGAAATAGGTTTGGTCTTTCCAAAAAAGGATTCTGTGCCAGCACTTTGGGAGACCAAGATGAGCTTGAGCCCAGGAATTCAAGACCAGCCTAGGCAACATAATGCGACTCTCTCTCTACAAAATAAAAATATTAGCCCAGTATGGTGGCACAAATCTATAGTCCCACCTACTCGGGAGGTTGAGGCTGCAATGAGCCATGATTATTCCACTGGACTCTAGCCTGGGCAGAAGAACAAGACTTTGTTCCAAAAAAAACAAGGGAGGAAGGGTGGGATTTGTTAATCATTTTTAACTTGTGCATAGTTGAACACACATTTGGCCTTCAGTAAAAGCAAAATGGTCCTGGTGCTGTGGCTCATGCCTGTAATCCCAGCACTTTGGGAAGCTGATGTGGGCCAATCACTTGAGGTCAGGAGTTCGTGACTAGCCTGGCCAACATGGTGAAACCCCGTCTCTACTAAAATGACAGAAACTAGCCGGGCGTGGTGGCAGACAACTGTAATCCCAGCCACCTGGGAGGCTGAGGCAGGATAATTGCTTGAACCCGGGAGGCAGAGGTTGTAGTGAGCCAAGATAGGGCCACTGCATTCCAGCCTGGCTGTCAGAGTGAGAGTCTGACTCAAAAAACAAACAAAAAAGGTCCATCTGATTTTAAGTCCATCTGATTTTGGAAGTTTTCACTTGGTTAGAGAAGTAAGGTAAGAAGTTGCCATTATTAGGTTGGTGCAAAATAATTGCAGATTTCACCATTACTTTCAATGGCAAAAACCACAATTACTTTTGCACCAACCTAAGAAAATAGAAAATCTCTGTATTATGTTTGATGTCCTTCTTTTTAAAGGAAGAATGTGTACATTCTGACCCCAAATCAGTATTAGAAACTAGGTTCTCAGATTAAATTGGCCTTTATTTCTCTTCCACTTATTTTCAGAGCATATCACAAGGGAAGAGGCACCAATGTTAAAAAGAAAAGGAATAAAAAAGACTTCTTATAATGTTAACCTATTTTAGAATGATGTTTTGAAGCAAAAGAGTGGCACTTGGTGTCATGTTAATTCATACTACAAGGTAAAGGAAGAGGAAAAACACTTTTCATGTGTTTCATGGAATAACTCTTAATGAGTAAACTAATTAATTATGGTATTATGAGTTGTATTTTGTGTCACTGTCTCATTTAAAATGCAATAGAGGCCGAGTGTGGTGGCTCAAGCCTGTAATCCCAGCAATTTGGTAGGCCAAGGCAAGTGGATCACTTGAGGCCAGGAGTTCGAGATCAGCCTGGCCAACATGGTGAAATCTCGTCTCTAGTGAAAATACAAAAATTAGCTGGGTGTGGTGGTGGGTACCTGTAATCCCAGCTACTCAAGAGGTGAGGTAAGAAACTTCAACCCCGGAGGCAGAGGTCGCAGTGAGCTGAGATTGCACCACTGTACTCTAGCCTGGGTGACAGAACACAACTCTGTCTCAGAAAAAAAGAAGAAGAAAAATCCTTGGAGAAATAAGGAAACAGTAGAGTTTGTCTCACAGGTCTATCTTGAGGGAAACAAATCATGGACTTCTATCATTACTCCTTAAGGAAGAAGCCTATTCAGGAAGTGTAAAAGACTTTTGCTCATAGGATGGTATGCTCTTCTAGAGAAGAATATTTAGGAAATATTGGCATACATAAAGCACATAATAATAAAGAGATCTGGGTAGAATTTAGAATGCACAGGTGGATTTCAGAATCATTTCCAACACCATGCCCTTTTATTCTGTTGGTTCTTGGATTCCTACCACAATGCCTGGCACATAGTAGATACTTAATATACATACATGTTTATTTACTTATTTATTGTATAGACATGTGTAGTAAATATATTTCTGAGTCTCTAAAGTGATAATGAAGATCCTTAAAATATTATAAACAAACTAAGTGGCCCTGGTTGTTTAACATTCAACTATATATATTAAGCAAAATTTATTCACTTAGAAATTTTTATTACGATATAGCCGGTTGGGTGCAGTGGCTCATACCTATAATCCCAGCACTTTGGGAGTCTGAGGCAGACTGCTTGAGCCTAGGAGTTTGAGACCAGCCTGGATAACATGGTGAAATGCTGTCTCTACAGAAAATGCAAAACTTAGCCAGACAGAGTGGCACATGCCTATAGTTCCTGCTACTGGGAAGGCTGAAGTGGGTGGATGGCTTGAGCCTGTTAGGTCAAGGCTGCAGTGAGCCATGATTGCACAACTGTGCTCCAGTCTGGGTGACAGAGCAAGATACTGTCTCAAAAAAAAAAAGATACAACCAGCACTAACTAGTAATTATTTGTGTCCTAGACAGGTCAGACTTTAAGAAGCTTACCATGCCCGTAAGTACATAGGACACGAGTGCCTAGATTTTCCCTCTCCTAGATATCTGTCTACCGAAGAGAAATGAAAACATACATCCACACAAAAGCTTGTACACAAATGTTCATAGCAGCATTATTCATAATAGGGAAAAAGTGGAAAGAACCTAAATGTCCACTAACTGATAAATAAACAAAATATGGAGTATCCATACAATGGTACTCAGCCATAGAAAGTGAACTATGGATATATGCTATAACATGGATGAACTATGAAAATATTATGCTAAGTGAAAGAAGCTGGTCACAAAAGGTCGTTTATTTTATGATTCCATTTATATGGAATGTCCAGAATAGACAAATCTATAGAGACAGAAAGCAGATTAGTAGTTGCTTAGGGCTGGTTGGTGGAGGGGGTACTGGGAGGAAATGAGGAAAATTGCTAATGAGGATGGGATTTCTTTTTTTTTCTTCTTTTTCTTTTCTTTTCTTTTTTTTTTTTTGAGACAGAGTCTTGCTCTATCGCCAGGCCGGAGTGCAGTGGCGCGATCCCGGCTCACTGCAACTTCTGTTTTCTGGTTTCAAGCAATTCTTCTGCCTCAGCCTCCCGAGTAGCAGGGACTACAGGCACGCACCACCATGCCCGGCTAATTTTTTGTACTTTTAGTAGAGACGGGGTTTCACCATGTTGGCCAGGATGGTCTCGATTTCTTGACCTTGTGATCCGCCTGCCTCGGCCCCCGCAAAGTGCTGGGATTACAGGCGTGAGCCACTGCGCCCTGCCCAGGATGGGATTTCTTACTGAAGCGATGAAACCGTTCTGACATGGATTGTGAGGATGATTGTAAACTCCGTAATTCTTCAAAAAATCATTCAATTATACACTTTAAATGGTGAATTGTATAGCATATTAATTTTTGTTTTTTCACACAGGGTCTCACTCGATCACCCAGACTGGAGTACAGTGGCTTGATGACAACTCACTGTATCCTCAACCTCCCTGGCTCATGTGATCATCCAGCCTCTGGCCCCAACTCAGTACCTGGGACAACAGGTATGCACCACCACACCTAGCTGATTTTTTAACTGTAGCCCAGGCTCGCTCGTCTGGAACTTCTGGAATCAAGCCATTCTCCTGCCTCAGCCTCCCAAAGTGCTGTAATCACAGGCATGAGCCATCACACTTGGCCCAGTTATTTATCAATAAAGCTGTTACCAAAAAAGTTGGATCTGAATCCTGGGTTCTGCCGTTTACTAGTTTAGGTAAATTACTTATGTGTAAAGGGACCAATATTGTTTCTACCTCACTGGGTTGTTGCTATAAAAAGAAAATCCTGGTAAAAAACCTCTAACTTCATAAGCAAAAATAAGTAGTATCTATTATTATTATTATTGACAGAGTCTGGCTGTGTTGCTCAGGCTGGAGTACACTAGCACAATCTTGGCTCACTGCAGCCTCTGTCTCCTGGGCTCAAGAGATTCTCTTGCCTCAGCCTTCTGAGTAGCTGGGACTACAGGCACATGCCACCACACACAGTTAATTAAAATTTTTTTTTTTTTTTTTTTGGTATAGATGAGGCCTCACTACATTGGCCAGGCTGGTCTGGAACTCCTGGACTACAGGTTATTATTAATTAATTGTTAAAGGACATTGGTCCATCCACAGACCACCCTGCTTTATTTCATACTGTTTAGGGTACATCCCAGGCCCCAGGCCTGACAACCTGCAGCATTGCCTTATGTAAAATGTGCCCTGGATCAATCAAATTCCTGCTCTTTAGATTTAAGTGGTAAAACAGAGACTAGGGCAATTGACTGTGAGGCCTGAATTTTCAGTCAGAGGGGTTAGGTAAGCAACAGGCAAATTGTCGTGATGAGGGAGCAGAAGTAACCATGAAGGAACAGAGGAAGAGAGGCAGTGAGAGGAGAACACAGAAGCCATGGAGGAGACATTCTGTGAGTGATGTCCGGGTGGACAGTCCCTAAAATTGCCTGAATTCCTGGTAATTTACAGATCCGACCCCCGGGCCATTTGGAGCATTGCAATATGCCACCACCATTGTGTGAGGTGCCACCACCAGGTTGCAGAGGTTCAAGACCCACATCGAACTCCAGTTTACCATACCACCTACTAGCCTTCTGACTTGGGCAAGTTGTTTAAACTCTCTGTGCCCAGCTCCCCTAATCTGTCCACCTGGCATCATAATAGAACTTCCTTCACAGGGTTGTTGAAAGAACCACATGAAATCTAAGTGCTCAGCACATAGTAAGTACTCAATAAATGAGAACTATTATTAATTAATACTATAGTCATTTTTATTAATGTGTCTTTACTCCTTGCAAGCAAAGATACTTAATTAAATAGCTATTATACAAAGTTATTCACAATGTAAAGTCTTTTGGCCCAAAAGTAATTTTTATAAAAGGATACTTGATAGTGAAAATTTTAGAAATGTAGTTATCTACTCAATCCCTTCTTACACTGATAAAGAACTGACATCTAAAGATTGTTCCAAATCACACAACCAACAGAGACTATGCTGGGATGAGAGGCTGGGCTTCCTGACCCCAGGCTTGAGTTCAGTCTGTTGACTCTCAGATTACTGGGATTTAAACTACTAAATAAATTTAGTAAACTTTTCTACCTCTTCCTTTTTTTTTTTTTTTTTTTTTTTGAGACCGAGTCTCACTCTTGTTGCCCAGGCTAGAGTGCAGTGGCGCGATCTCAGCTCACTACAACCTCCACCTCCCAGGCTCAAGCGCTTCTCCTGCCTCAGCCTCCTGAGTAGTTGGGATTACAGGCATGTGCCACCACGCCCAGCTAATTTTTTATATTTTCAGTAGAGACAGGGTTTACTATGTTGGCCAGGCTGGTCTCGAACTCCTGACCTAAGGTGATCCACCCGCCTTGGCCTCCCAAAGTGCTGGAATTACAGGTGTGAGCCATCACACCTGGCCTTCCTTTTCTCTTAACCAGTTATTTATTTATTTATTTATTTATTTAATTTATTTTCTGAGACACACCCAGGCTGGAGTGCAGTGGTGCCATCTCAGTTCACTGCAAACTCCACCTCGCAGGTTCAAGGATTCTCATGCCTCAGCCTCCAGAGTAGCTGGGACTATAGGCACATGCCACCATGTTCGACTAATTTTTGTATTTTGTATTTTTAATAGAGACAGGGTTTTACCATGTTGGCCAGGCTGGTCTCGAACTCCTGACCTCAAGTGATCCACTTGCCTTGGCCTCCCAAAGTGCTGAGATTATAGGCGGGAGTCACTGCGCCCAGCCCAGTTCTTTATTTAAAAATATTTTTTAAATAAAAGGCATGATTTAAGTTCTAATGCTACTCTAGTATATAAATTTTACATTATAATAAATTCACCGTTTATTACAGAAGAGTTTTATTCCACTAGGTTATTGTCTTGTCCATTGATATGGCCAATTGTTACCAGGAAAGAGACACTTTTCCATGGGGGAAATCACAAGACTGTACTAGTTTCCCAGTGACTTATCCTGTGCTGCTGCTGCTGTGACACAGAGAATGAATTCCTCATAGCGGAAAGAAAATGGAGTTCCTCCACGGGTGACTTTTTTTTTTTCACATAATGATAATACCAATTATCCCAGAACAAGGAGGAGAAACAACCCAAGTTCTTACTTTCTCGTCAGGTTTCCCCAGAGGAAAGACCATGGAATAGTTCCTTTTTCTTCTCTGAAATTATTTCCAAATTAATTTACTCCTGGCCCAGTTTATGTCTATTCATTTTATAGCCATTGCATCACACCCAAATGAGTTTCCTCTTTCTATTGTTTGACAAATTTTCATAAAATATTTGAAAGTTTTCTGCTTCCTCTTCATTCTGTTTTGTGGGTAAAGCATTATATTCAGACTCTTTCCTCTGGGAGTCCTTTGAGTTACAAAGTTAAATGACGTTCCATGGGCAGGAGACTTGGAGCAAGCTCTCACTGTTGTGAGGTGAGCAGTTTGTGAACGGACATTTATCATCCCCGTTGGCTTATCCATGGCTGTGCCTCTGGTGCCTTGTATGCTGCTTAGGAACCTGTCATTAATAATAATAATGGTAACACATTATAATAGAAACTATCTATTACGGTCTTACCGTGTGATAAGTCCTTCACATAGGTCATCATACTTAAACCTCATCACAATCTTAGGAGGTGGGTTTTGTTTACTCTCTTTGATAGAAGAAGAAAATCAAGAATTTCAAATTTTAAGTAAGTTGCCTAAGATCATTCAGCCTGGAAGCAGCAAGCAAGGATGGTCTGAATCCTAAACTCTTATCCACTATTCCCATGGTGCCTAAATGGTGGTCCCCAGACCAGCAGCATAAGCATTACCTAGGAAACTGATGGAAATGCAAATTACTGGGCTGGGCAGTGGCTCCCACCTGTAATTCCATTGCTTTGGGAGGCCAGGGCAGGAGGATTGCTTGAGGCCAGGAGTTCAAGACCAGTCTGGGCAACAGAGTGAGACTCTCCACCACTGTAAAAAAATTTTTTTAAATTAGTTGTGCATAAGGCCGCACAGTGAGCTGTGATTGTGCCACTGTACTTTAACCTCTGTAACAAAGTGAGACTATGTCTTAAAAGAAAAAAAAAGCAAATTCTCAATCTGTACCTCAAATCTACTGAATTAGAAATTCCCAGCATGGGGACCAGCAATCTACATTCTAACCAGACCTCCAGGTGATTGATGGATGCTGAAGTTAGAGAATTAATTGCACCTTGCTATGCTTTACATGCATAAAGACATCACACATGTAACTAGAGAACTATAAAGATCGCCTGGGAAATGACTCCAAAAACTTAGGGTTCTTAGCCAGGAACTTGTCGGGACTCAAGGTTTCCTATCTCTCAGTGGGAGGGCTGAGGCCCCCATGGTGTTTCAGAGACTCTCCCAACATCTCCAAGGCAGGGCAGTTAGCATCTCAAAATTCCCGTTAGCACTCACCTCTGAAGTCAGATTATTTGTGCCTGAGCCCCAAATGGTTATCACCACTCCTACCCCATGCAAGACCAGACTCCCACTTTCCTGGCAAAAAGGGAGAGTGGTGAGAGGTTGAGGGGCAGAGTCCCTCCTCTTATCACTGTGGTCCAGCTGTGTCCCAGCCAAAGCACATTGTCTGACTTGCCAAAGGATGCCAAGGTGATGGAGGGCACACATCTGCTGACCCTTTTGCCTCTGAATTCCAGCCTGTACCTAGTAATGATGGCAGAACTGAAATATTTGGATTAGTTTCCCTTTGCAGCCATAACAAATAATAACAAATTTAGTTGCTTAAAGAATACAAATTTATTATCTTACAGTTTCATAGGTCAGAAGTCCAATCTGAGGCTTATTAAGCTAAAATCAAAGTGTTAGCAGGGTTGTGTTCCTTTCTGGGGGCTCCAAAGGAAAATGTTCCTTTGCCTTGCCCAGCTTGTGATGGCCACCCACATTCTTTGGCTCTTGGCTTCCTTCCTCCATGTGCAAAACCAACAATGTTGCATGTTTCTGACCATTGTTCCATGCTTTCTGACCACATTGTTGCATGTTGCTGACCACAGCCAGGAGGGATTCTCCTGCTTATAAGGACCCTTGTGATTACATTGAGACCTTCAGGATAATCCAGGTAATCTCCCCATCTCAAGGACCTTAACTGAATCATATCTACAAAGCCCTTTTTACCATGTAGGGTGACATATTTACAGGTGAGATGGGAAAAAAAAGAGAAAATGAATTTCTATATTATTTATCAATTAAAGGAATATGTAAAGCAATCATTGTTCCTTTATTCCAAGACCATTTGCTAAAATATATACCTCTGCTTAAAAAACTTTTTTTTTTTAAGGAAGAGGAAATACTACCACATTATAGGTATCCATAGCTCAAAATATGTGCCTAGATTTCAGAAACCATAAACCAGGATGAGAATTTGTCTTCGAAGCAAAATAATACCATAATAATCTCACCTAGTGTTTATTTTCCCTTCTTATACCTGCCTACTTGATTTCAATGAAGCACTGTTATGAAGTAGGCAAGAAGTGAAAACTCAGGCTTACAGAAGCTTTGTGACTAAACCTAAAGTCCCTAAATAAATTCCAGGACTCTAAGTCCAATCTTTGACTCTAACTCCAGGACTCTTTCTATTATACTAGGCAAGACTGCTCCAAGTAGAGGTAAGTCTTCCTGGAAAGAAGTTACTTCCTCACTGATCCCCTAAGTGTTGGTCACAGACCCTTAGGAAACCACAGGGTAATTACAAGGATTGGGACTTCACTCATATATTAAACACTAGCTGAAGTCTGAAAAGGTGATATATATTTGTACCTTCAAATCTATACAGGTGCTACTGATGTGATTTAATATGCAGTTTCCTTTGCTAATGCACTTCCTCATGGAAGCATCTTGACACTTCATTTTCTAAAAAAAATGAAAGCTAAAAGTAAAACTGCTACTGAAAGAACATCTGAAATATATAGGTTTATACACACACACACACACACACACACACACACACAAATACATATATATCTCCTCTCTACAATTGAGCTCTCAGTTGTGAAAAAGTTGGGAATCATTTCCTTCCTCATTTTCTTTGACTTCAAACATCGTGATAGCGAGGCTCTAAAAGAGACTCATGACTAATTTCTTGTGTTATTTCTTCCTCTCTCTTTCCAAAGGCACATAAAGCATCTTTCACTTGCTATAAATTTCTCTTGGTTTCATTCTGGCTACTTCTCACCCTTCTCTCCAAACATCACTGTCCAGGAACATCAGGAAGATAAACAAATGGTAAGTTTGGAGGAGAATAATTATAGGCTGTACTGGGGTTGTCCATCACAAGGCCTGTCATGTCACTAGCATTGCTAAGAGAAAAATGCCCCACCCAGCACAGGTAGTAAGGGGTAGAACTAGTAGCTTATTTTGTGAACGCAGCAGTTTGCAAAATGTATGGATTAGCGTCATGTTGCAGCTTGTCAGAAATGTGAATTCGTGGGTCCCACCCCAGACCTACTGAATAAGGGGATGTCCTAGCTATCATTTCTTTAAGAAGGCCCCTAAGTGAGTCTGATGCAAGTTACAGGTTTGTCTGACCTCATTGCAACTGATTGGACCAGAAATAGCTACCTGACTCAAATGCAGCTAACTCACAGGCTCCCCATTGGTCTGTGGCATCTTGTGGCCAGAGAAGAGGAGCTGGGCAAACCAGGCTTCCCCTTTGTGGCAGATGAATGGGGAAACAGCGATGTTAAATGAGGCTATGCAGTAGCATTGAGGCCATGAAGGGTCATGAGCATGCTGGGAACAGGAACTGTGACTAAGCAGAAGCTGTGAAGCCAAAAACAATGACAAAAAAGACAACGAAGAGAGGGTGAAGAAGGCAAGCCAACTGGAAGAGAAGAAATAAGTGTGCAGGGCAAAGCAGAACTTGGAGACCTGGGGAATGAACCAGGAGAGTAGCAAGTGAAGTTTAAGAACGATTGCTACTGAGGTCCCAGGGCTGCTGCAGCCTCTAATCCAACTCCTGGTTCTGTTTTTCACAGTGTGCCAGTGCCTTCTGAAACCAATCATTCTGTTGTCTGCAGCTTCTGTTCTGTGTATTCTTTTTTTTTTTTTTAGATGAAGAATTGCTCTGTCGCCAGGCTGCCACCTCCGCCTCCTAGGTTCAAGCGATTCTTCCACCTCAGCCTTCCAAGTAGCTGGGACTACAGGTGCGTGCCACCACACCCAGCTAATTTTTGTATTTTTAGGAGAGACGAGGTTTCACCACGTTGGCCAGGATGGTCTCGATCTCTTGACCTCGTGATCCGCCCGCCTTGGCCTCCCAAAGTGCTGAGATTACAGGCGTGAGCCACTTCGCCTGGCCCTGTGTGTTCTTTAAATCTATCTTTTTCTTCGCATTTTCTTTAAGTAAGCCTTTTCCTGTGCCCCTCACCCCCCCCCAGCCCCAGTGTTTTCACAGAGGGGGAGAGTAAGACCAGAAGCATTTGAAAAAGAAAAGAGGAAATGAATAAACCAAAATGAAACATTCTCTGTACATAACTTTCTCTCATTGGCTATAACACAAATTAGTAAAATTAAAAGCCTATTATTAGGCTTTCCAATCAGGTGATTTATTTCAAAAAAGGGCTCCAAAGAGAGTCTAAAGAAAGAAACTTATGGAAAAATTTTTCTACCTCTAATTATTTGGACTTCTCTGTTTTACTAAGTATAGAGGAAGGTGTCCTTTTTTTTTTTTAAAGCTACTTTGAAATGCTCAGTTTAGATATTAAATGGGTTGATAATAGAAATCATCATAACGAAAAACTCCTGAGCTATTCTTATGCACCAAGCAATGTTCTAAGTATGTCACATGTTTTAAGTTAATGTCATTTTCACAAGGGCAAGAATTTTTTTCACTGTATTTTCAGTGCCTGGAATAGTGCTTGGCTACTAGTTGACAGTCAATAAACACTTGTCAGATGAATTAATAAGAGCCTTCATGCAATCCTTGGGTACTATTATATCCATCTTGCAGGCCCTCCTGGCTGTAGAAATGGAAAGTCACATCTCAAATGTCTAGGTGAGCATAACACTGTCAGGCAGCAAGCTTCTACTTGGACTGAGACCATGAAGGTTTTTATTCATTTGATGATATATTCATTCATTCAGTAAATATTTACTTAGCACTTATACATACCAAGTGTTGTTCTGGGCATTGAGGTTATAGCATTGAATCCTGAAGATGCTGTAGCTGCCCCTATGGGGGAGACAGAGGAACAAATGAAATTATTTCAGGTAGTGACAAGTGCTATAAAGGCAATAAAAGAAGTGAGGTAAAAAGAGCAGAATGGGAAAGGGTTATTTATTTTTTATATATATATATATATATTTTTTTTTTTTATTGCATTTTAGGTTTTGGGGGAGGGGGAGCATCACACACTGGGGTCTGTCGGGGGGGAAAGGGTTATTTTGCATTTGAGAATCAGGGAAGGTTCCTCTGAGGAGATAAGGTTTGTGCTGAGGCCTAAATGGCAAGAAAACTCCAGCTTTGAAAAGAGTAGGACATTGCAGGTAGAAGGAACGGCAAGTGCATAGGGTTGTGCTTGATGTGTTCCAGGAGCAGACACCATGGCCAGAGCATGGTGAGCAAAGGGCAATTTGATGGATGAAGAGATCAGAAAGGAAGGCAGGGGCTAGATCATAGAGGACCTTCTTGGCCCAGCGTGGCAGCCGGGTAGTATGTGCTGAGATTGCTCTTCAAGACAGAACCTGCCTCAAGGTGCACAGTCAATGGAGAGCCCACAGCAGAGCTCTTGTGGGATTGGCCAGTGTTCTCACTGAGGCCACGCCCTTCCTGGGCAGCTCCAATAAATGACTGAACCTGGTGGGAAGAATAGGGCTCACCATTTTGGCTCAATGCACAACTCCTCTAATAAGCAGCATTTGCTCTGGACTTCTGGTTGACCTGGACTAGATTTTCTCAGTGCAATCCCAGACTCAGAGGCTTTTCCTCCTCCATGCTCCTTCCTCCTTCCCCTCCTTCCACAGGTATCAGACTTGTATTCGGTTTGGAGGCTTCCCCTTCTGCCTCTTTCCTATTCCCTCTCTCCTTGGGGTTTCACAGGTGTGATTCCCCCAACAGAATTTCTTGCATTTATTTTTATTTTTATTCTATTATTCTCTTTTTTCTTTTTTCTTTTCCTTTATTCTTTTTCTACTTTTTCTCTCTTTCTTCATTTTTCTTTCCTTTTTAATTTTTTCTTTTCTTTTCTTTTTCTTTTTAGAGAGGAGGCCTCGCTATTACCCAGTCTGGCTTTGAACTCCTGGGCTCCAGTGTGACTACAGGTGTACCACCATGCCTGGCTTTCTCTTGCATTTCTAATTATATCTTGGCATCTCTTTTTAAGAGGAACCACACTACACAATTGGTAGTGGGAGTGGTCTGCGAAAGCAGGTGGCAAAGCGGAGTTTGCGGACAGGGTCACTCACTGGTTGCTTGGTGATAAGGATCCCATCTTGAGTGGAGTATGACTATTCTCTGGCACAAGGTCCAGCTGCTAAAAATGTTACTGGTGGTGACCCCGGAGAAAGTCCAGGTGAAAAGGAATGCCTGTGTCAGCATGCTGACTCAGGCGTTTGAAAGTGTAGAAGAACAATGAATGCAAGGATAACGGAATTGCCTGGTTATTACCAGGTTGCACTGACCTTCCCTACAAGGGATAATGAGAAACTGAGAGGAGTTAATAAAGAGCTGAGAACCAAGTGTGAGAGCCAGAGGGCCTCTTTGGTAGCTTACAAAGAAATCTTCTTCTCCCGCTACGCAAGAGCAGACCCAGATGAGTGGCAGGCTGATGATCTAATTGTCAGAACTGAGAGTGCTACAGATGTTTGGATGCTCAGCCAAAGTAGGTTTCCTATCCTAAAGTTAAAAATCTGGTTGGAAAAACATAGGACCTGGAACCTGAAAAGTGGGGCAGGGACATCTAGGTGGATAGCCCTGAGAAATGTGGCTCTGCAGACTCCTTTGTGACCCCCGAGGGAGCTTGCAGAGGTGGCTTCCCTATCGAGAACCAGTAGTTTCCACATGTGGGAAAATACTGCATATACCAGAGCATTTTTTTTCCTTTTTCTCCTCCTCCTCCTCCTTCTCTCTTTCTCCTTCCTCCTCCTCCTCTTCCTCCTCCTCCTTCTTCTCTTAAAAAGCAACAGCCTCCCCACCTCCAAGAAAGTGCCTCCACATCCTCTTGTGGCTGCCAGGTTTTAAACAGGGTCAAGTTTCAGTACAACCTGGCTGAGGATAGGTTGGGCCTGATAAAAGGGAAATAAATTTTACTCTAAAGGAGGTGGAAGTATTAACTACATCATGGAGAAGCTGGACACCTCATACATTGTTAGTGGGAATGTAAAATGATGCAACCACTTTGGAAATGTCTAGCAATTCCTCAGAAGGTTTTAAACAAGGTCAGGAGTGGCTCACACCTATAATACCAGCACTTTGGGAGGCTAAGGCAAGAGGATTGCAGAAGTTCAACACCAGCCTGGGCAACACAGTGAGATATCATCTCTACAAAAAAATAATAAAATGACCTGGGTGTGGTAGCAGCCTGTGATCCCAGCTACTCTGGAGGCTGAGGTAGGAGGATTTCTCAAGCCCATGAGGTTGAGGCTGAAGTAAGCTGGGATCATGCCACTGCACTCCAGCCTGGGCGGCAGGGAAAGATCCCGTTTTTTAAAACAATAAAACAAAAGGTTAGAGTTTCCATATGACCCAGCAACTCCACTTCTAGTATATATCCAAGACAAGTGAAAGCATGTGCAAACAAAAACTTGTACATGAATGTTCCTATCAACATTATTCGCCATACCCAAAAAGTGCAGCCCAGTATCCTCCACGTGTGAAGTAGACTTTCTCACATTTTGACCTGGGCCTTTCCTACTCCAAGAGCCTCAGGCAGCATGACTGAGGGCTTTTAGAACACCTTATGCATTCCCATACCACATGGCATCTGACCAGGGGACCCACTTCACAGTGAAGCAGGTGCAAGGGTAGGCTATGATCACAGAATCCAGTGGTTTATTCCATACAATAAAACCCAAAGCAGCTGGCCTCATAAAGGGTGAAAATGGCTTACTGAAGGCGTAGCTGAAATGACAGCGTGCATGCAATTTCCTGCAAGGATGGGGCCATCTATAAGAATGAAGTATATGCACTCAATTAGCGATGTCAGGCGTGTCCCCCAAGTAGCAAGAATATATGGGTTCAGGAACCAAGGGGTGGAAGTAGAAGTTGCCGCACTTACTATGACTTCTACTGACCCACTGGGATTTTCTTCTCCCATCCTTGCAATTCCGAGCTCTGTAGGGTTGGATGTCCTGATCCCTGAAGGGATGTTCTCTTTCTGTGGACACAGCAAGGGTCCCAGTGAACTGCAAGCCATGGCTACCTACCATCAGGGCACTTTGCATTCCCTGTGATCAGGAACCAGAAAGCAAGAGAAGCCGCTAACCTAGAAGGGAAATTGATGCTGCTCAGCAGGAAGAGTGTCAGGTGTCTTCTCAAAACTGCCATGGCACGAACTTTCAGAGTAAAAGCTTACCAGATCCTCCGTAACCTGGCTCAATGTTACCTTTCTGATCTCCTTTCTTTTCTCTCCCCCCTTGCTCACTCCCTTGTCGCCATGTTGGCCTCTTTGATGTTCAGTGAGCCCACAAGGTGTTTTCAGGACTGTGGTCTGTCATCCAGCTTCATTAGATAGAGGGGGAGAAGAAAGGCCACAAAATGCAGGAGCTTAAATGAGAGATGAAGGGGGTGGGAGATATTTCAACTAGTTACACTAATTTGTACAGAGCTGATGGCTGAGTTGGACTTTTTAACTCTAATTTCCAGAACAAGCCTCCTCACTGAGAGGAGGAAAATATTAGAGAGATCAATACTTATTGATTAGTGACTAAAAAGTTAGACTGAGACAAAAGACTCATCTTCCTGGAGAACCAACAAAGTTCCATCTTTGATAAAGATTAGTAATAGCAAATTTATTTTTGAGGTATGTTAAATGTCAGGCACCAAGCTAAGCTTTTTACGTATTTTGTCTTATTTAACCCCCATAAAAACTCTAAGAAAAAATAATTATTATTCCCATTTCACACATGAAGAAATAGAGGCTCAGAAAGGTGATATAATTTGCCTAGTCATACCTTATGTAAAGTGGCCGGCTTTAACCACAGCTCTTTGAGTCTAAGACCTGTATTATTTTCTCCACAATTTGCTTCCCCTTAAGAGAAAGAGGTAATCATTACTTCATTCATTCATTCACTTGTCCATTAATTTAATAAATGTTCACATTGAGTGCTCATTATGTGCCAGGCTTGGCCTGATTTTGCTGATACAGTGGTGAACAAATAGGCAGGAGCCTTACCTTCATAGGGGTTATAGCCCAATGGTGTAGCTGTACCACGAATCAGAGAAGTTCTGGTCTCTGAAGTGCAGCAGATACAGCATGTGCTGAGACTGACATTTGAAGGAGGCCAACAAAGATCACCGTTGACCTAGACCTTGACTATATATTATGCACAGTAAATACATAAAACCTTGGTTAAGGCATTGACCTTTTAGCTTCATCAATTTTGAAATGAGTATAGTAATAATACATTTCTTGCCAAGTGGTTGTAATCTCAAATGAGAAAATGTGTGAAAGGCCTTGGCAAAGTATAAAATAGTCAATAAGGAGAAAAGGCCTTTTCTTTTCTGAGACAGGGTCTCGCTTTGTCACCCTGGAGTGCAGAGGCACAATCACGGCTCACTGCAGCCTCTGCCAACCAGGCTCAAGTGATCCTCCTGCCTCAACCTCCTAAGTAGCTGGGACCACAGGTGTGCCTCACCATGGCCAACTAATTTTTCTTAATTTTTTATAGAGACAAGGTCTTGCTATGTTGCCCAGGGGTCTTGAGTTCCTGGACTCTATTGATTTTCCTGCCTCAACCTCCTAAAATGCTGGGATTACAGGCATGAGCCACAGTGCCTTGCTGATCTTTTCTTTATGCTAAAAAAAATTCATATGTATACTACATTAGAATAGTGCAATAAACACCCAGATGCCCATGAACCAGCTATGACAGTTATCAACTCATGGCCAATCATGCTTCATCTTTAGGCAGACTCTGATTACTCACTTTTTCGGGAAGCAAATCCTTGACTGCCTATATTTTTATCCCTATATACATATTTCAGTATATATATATATATATATATATACACCTCAATGAAGGGATTCTTTTAAAAACCATACTCACAAATACCATTATTACTCCTAAAAGCCTAAAAACAAAATTTACAGTAATTCCTTATTTTTATCAAATGTCATTATTTGATTTAGTGGTCAAATTTCCCTGATTATCTCAAAAATTTTGAAATCAGTAGGTTTGAATTAGTATTTAGATAAGATTCATACATTGCAGTTGACTGCTATGTTCCTTTTTAATCTATAAGTTTTTCCTTCATCTTCTTTTTGTTCTGGTTTTGCATTCTGTTTGCTTACAAAACTGTAGAACAGTGGTTCTTAAAGTTAAGTGTGAATTAGACTCATCTGGAAAGCTTGTGAAACCCCCGGATTGCTGCGCCCCGTCCCCAGGGATTCTGATTCGGTATTGCATTGCTAACATGTTCCCAGGTGGTGCTGATACTGCGCTCAGGAATGACACTTCAAGAACCATTGCTCTGCATATCCCACAGTCTGGATTTCCTTAACTGTATCCCTTGGTGAAGTGTCCTTCCACATGTTCATCTTCCTCTCTGTTTCTTGTTAATTGTCTGCAGTACAGCGTAATGGTTAAAACTCAGGGTTTAAAGTTAGATTCCCTGTATTTAAATCTTGCTTTTGATATTTATTTGTCATATGATCTGGGCAGGACACTTAACTATTCTGTGAACTCAACATTACAGGATCTTTGTGAGGATTAAATGAGATTTTAAAAAGTGAAATGCTTAGCGTAGTACTCTGGCAGTTAACAAATGCCCAACAAATTTGATTGTCATTTTTCAACCAAGAGATCATAAAGGGTGCACGGTCTGTAGAAGGCCTTGAGTTTTGTGGAGTTGTGTGTTTTGCTGTGTTTTGACGCCAGCACAGGCAAGCAGGAACGCCTAAGAAGTACCCGAAGAAGGGTGGAGAAGTGAAACTCTCTTGGCCACTACGTAAGCTCAAAATTCTGCCCCTTTAAGGAGGGCTCAGCCACGTGACCCACCGTGTCACATGGCCCGCGGGACAACATGGCTGCGCCCGCATTAGGGCTAGCTTATGGACGCTGCCCCGAGCCGGGTCGCGTTCTCTTGCTGCTGCTGCTCTTGCTGCTGTGTGGAGCGGCAGGGAGCCAGAGCGAGGAGGCCGGGACCGGTGCGGGCGAGGGGTCCCTTACTGGTTCTTGCGGGCTGCGGCACGCCCCAGCGGCCTGGGGCCCATGGCAGTTCGGCGGCCGCTCACCGATACTCGCGGGAGGCTAACGCTCCGGCCCCGTACCCGTAGAGCGGCTGCTCGCGCACTCGAAGGTGCTCCCTCGATCCCTCCGAGGCGGGTGGGGGCTGCTGGGTTCCTGGACGGGGTTGGAGTAGGCAAAGCAAGGGACTAGTAGGAAAGGAAGTCAAGGTCATAACCACACCCCAAATCGAGCACCTGCTGATTGCGTTTGAGGGGTTCCTTCTCTGTGCCTCACCAGAAGACTCTGTTTAATTGAGCATTAGGGAGTTTGGTTGGAGGGTTATTGTTACTTCTTTACCTCCTATTTCTTCCTCCCTCTAACCTCTTCTCTTGATGAGGATCTCAGAATTTTTAAGTCAATCAAATTATGGTTTAAATAATCATTTCCTCTCTTATTAATTGAATAAATTAGGATCCTGGCTCCCAGTATCTTCAACAGTGGGTTGTATACTTATCTGTAGTCTCCTCCAGCAGACTCTGCTTGAGGACAAGGGCTTGTATTGTTTATCCTGCTATTCTTAGCACTTTAGCACATAGGAAGGACTAAGCAAACTGTAGTTGTTTTATTAATATTATTTATCTGTGTCTTGCATGGCGCCTGGATGTGTTAAGTGCTAGGATATATAACTACTCCTGGCCTGGCGTGGTGGCTCACGCCTGTAATCCCAGCATTTTGGGAGGCCAAGGCGGGTGGATCACGAGGTCCAGAGTTCGAGATCAGCCTGGCCAACGTGGTGAAACCCCGTCTCTACTAAAAATTAGCCAGGCGTGGTGGTGGGTGCCTGTAATCCCAGCTACTTGGGAGGCTGAGGCAGGAGAATTGCTTGAACCCAGGAGGCGGAATTTCCAGTGAGCTGAAATTGTGCCACGGCATTCCAGCCTGGGCGACAGAGCAAGAGTCTGTCTCAGAAAATGAATGAATGAATGAATGTTACTTCATTTTGTCTGCCAGGTATTTTGCATATTGGTGTGTTGTCGAAACAACTTGTAGGACTAGAAGTCAGGTCATCTGACTCTTAAACTGGTGCTCCTCCTTGTTTACTTCGCGCACCCTATCTTTTTCCCAACCCGTTTTTCTTTCCTTTGGGTTAATCCTGACCAGTGTTTAAGACTTAGGTGAGAGGTAACATCCACAGCAGGTTTCACCTGACTTCCTCTCTCTCCCCTTCAGTATTTCGGTGGTGAGGTCAGGATCGTGATTTAGTGTCTCAGGTGTAGAGTGTAGGAAGTGATAGCTGGGTTTCTCATTGTTTTTTCATCCTGTATAATTTTTGGCCTTTAAAGGTTTTCCTGTTACACCTTAGAGCATGCTCTGTAGTATTGTTTATCTTTTGTGTGGTGAAGACTCCTGGTTACTGTTTTCGTTTTTATTGACGATACTTGATTTTAATTCCTCTCTAACTTGCTTGATAATTGATAATCAGTCTCTTCCTTTTTTTTTTTTTTTTTATTTGGAGTCGGAGTCTTGCTCTGTCACCCAGGCTGCCAGGCTGGAGTGCAGTGGTGCAATCTCGGCTCACTACAACCTCTACCTCCCAGGTTCAAACAGTTCTCCTGCCCCAGCCTCCTAATAGCTGGGACTACAGGCACACACTGCCACACCCGGCTAATTTTTTGTATTTTAGTAGAGACAGGGTTTCACCATGTTGCCCCAGCTGGTCTGAAACTAGTGAGCTCAGGCAGTCTGCCCACTTTGGCCTCCCAAAGTACTAGGAGTACAGGCTTGAGCCACCACACCTGGCCTGTCTCTCCTTCTTTCTAAGGAGAAATCCTTACATCTGTTTATCTATTTTTTAATAGGGCAGCTGTCTCATTTGCATATATACATTGGTCTGTCTCAAAATTTTGTCTCAATTCCACTGGCAAGTACTGAACATTCCTCATTTTTAAACATTCCATTTTCCTGTGGGTTCCAGAATGGGATGTGGATGCTAGAATCTTTTGAATTATGTTTACAAGATGTACATTTTTCATCCCTATAGAGTGTTTTTGTGTCTTGACTGGCTGCTATATGGGTCATCTTTGGCCAGTTCTTATAGTCTGCTTTCTACAATGTTTAGGGGTATCTCCGTTTATTAGCAAATTAGTGGTTGATGAGAATATACCTTCAAGCCTTCAAGGGCTCAACCTAATGACTGAACCTGAAGAAGTCTTGTTGTCAAGACAGTGACGTCATAGCAGATTGTTCTTTATCTGTTTTCCTTTATCTGTTTCAAATATTTTGGTTCATGTGCACATGACTTTGGTCTAATTCTGACTCTTTGCCATTTATTCTAATTTCAGGAACTCCAATATTTCAGGAGAAGTA
Organism: Ateles fusciceps; assembly: GCA_036589455.1. NCBI lineage: Eukaryota > Metazoa > Chordata > Mammalia > Primates > Atelidae > Ateles > Ateles fusciceps. The sequence continues at coordinate 4,555,558 of JAZHEH010000299.1, forward strand.
AATGATCACAGTGGTGGTTCTGCCTTTTTTTCCCTCTTTATTTTCTGTTTATTTGGCACATTACTATGTAAGACTTGTTATGTAAGATTCGTCGTATGTGCTGGGCATACAGAAAAGAAAAGACCCATATACTACCCATATGACATTTACACTCTAGTAGGTGTTTTTCTCTCTCTCACACACACACACACACACACACGCGCGCACATGCATCATTTTTCTATAGTGAGAATACTATAGGAGGAGTATGTCCAGAGTTCCTGGCGAGGAAGAAAGAATTCATTCTTCATGGACAAGTCAAGTAGTGCCTCAAAGAAAGGTCACATTTGAGCTAGGCATCTCAGAAGATATTTTCAGGAGCTGGGAATGGAATTTCAGATTCAAGGACATTCCAAGAAGGAGAACACCAGCACATGGCACATTGTCGAAATTCACGGTGTGTGCTGGGAAACAAGTGATTTAAGGTCTTCTTGGAGTAACATATTTACACTTTTTAATGTAACACTTTTTAGATGAGTCTTTTTGTTTGTTTGGGCTTTGGAATTTTCAGTTTCACTGGAAAGTTATGGCAATTAGAACTGTCTGGGAAACAATATAGACATTTAAAAATTTGATGTATATTCCCTCTGGTTACAAAAATACAATTCTCATTGAGAAAATTATCCTAACAGTTTTCTGCACAGCTTACTATTTTGTAACAAGGAAGCAAAATGTTTTAGTCTGCTGGTATCTTTTTAGAAGAGTTGTTTGAAAGGCATTTAGGATCATGGGATGGTAACATTGTAGGTGGCATGTTTGTAGTATGAATAAAGTCAGTCTTGATTGAGGAAATTTCTGAATGCTTCGCTGGGCATCCAGGCACAATTGAGTGCTGTCTCTTCCATGAAACCTTTCTACTTCTTACAAAGTAGCTTTTTATCCTCTCAATTCCCATGGCTTATTCTGTTGTTGTTTGATGACAACTTGTATATTTTCTGTAATGTAGTGCTAGTTGTGTAGTTGTCCGATACTCTATATTGGAAGCATTTTAAGATGTTTTAATCTCTGTATTCCCCAAGTGCCTTATACATTTTAGGCATTCTGTAATAATTTCTTGAATGACCTGTCTCCTTTTTTGGTGGATACAATATTGATAAACTGCCTTGGGAATAAAGAATGTCACATACTTTTTTCAAGAAACATTGTAAAATATTCTTTTGCTGTATTCATCCTCCCAAGAATCCTGTGAGAGAGCCATCTCCCACTTTACAGATGAGGCAACTGAAGCTTAGTGGAACTGCAAGAAACTTAGAATGTCATTTCATCTATGATTAGTGTCTGTCTGTAGAGGCAGTAGGGTGACAGAATGGTATAGATGGGTAAGCCCTGTTTAGATAGATAAGGCAGGAGTTTGTGGACAGATCCAGAGAACATGCTTCTCTTATTCACCCAGCTTTTTCATGAGCCTTTATTTTAATTAATTTTTATTAGAGGGGACTCAGGACAAGAGCCTTTAGCTTTCAATGTTAGGATAAAGAGAGGAAAGAAGGAAAAGGAGAAGAGTTACATTCCATTTTTGTGTACAAGACAAAAATCTTACAGTAGCAAGTGAAAAAAAAAAAGACAAGACTGGCTTAAGCAGGAAAAAACTTAAGCAGGAGGGAACATTTATAGCTCTCCTAGTTTGGCAGTTCAAGAGTAAATATGTCCCCAGACACACTTGGATGCAGGGCCTCAGGCAGCATCTCCACGGCCTTCCTCTTTGGCTGTCTCTTTGTTCTTCTGCATTGGCTCCATTGTCAGGTAATGTCCCTTCTCCTACTGATAAAATAGAAAATGTTCTTTCCTGGTAGCTGTAACAAAAGTTCAAAGATGAACTTTGATTGGGTTTTGGGCCTATCCCTAATTATATCTCTGCGGTCAAAAGAATGCTATGGTTGGCCAGGCTTGGTGGGCGGTGGGAAGTGGGATAGAGTCATCCAGTACCCCTGTGCCACTTAGCTTAATAAATGGTTTTGGAAAGGAACTTCAGTATTTTATAAGAAATACAGGGAATGGTTGCTGGATGGACCAAAATAGCGGTGCCCACTGCATATAGCCTGGGTGTGTAGCCCAAATACGGTTCTCTTGTTCCAATGAATAATAGAGTCATTCTTGACTTCACTTATACTTCTGGCTTCAGTGGCTGTGGCAGAAGCTGTGGTGTGACGGGGGAGGGTTTATCTCACTTTCAGACTGGAGGAGATTTGGATTGTTTGAATTTGGACCTTCAATGAAGACTTGATTAAAATGGTCCTTTTTATGTGTCTTAGGGTCCTACACAGTGAGACACTTGATGCTCTGGTTTTCACTTGAATGACATTTGACATTTGTAGGACAGAAAACTTTATTTCATTAGTATATATGAGAAATTATGATCCACTCAAAGTGTTCTAGGCTATTTTTATCTGTGGCCTCCAGAATGGAAACTTGGCTTATTCAGCACTGGCTATCTCTGATGGTTAATGAAAGAAGGAAAAAAAAAAATAGACCAGAAGTCCACAGCGGAAGTCATGATTGCATTAGCATCGTGGTACTCACCTTGAGGGAGAAGATGAGAAAAATTAGATGATTGTAAAAGTTCACTAGGAACAATGGGCACAGCTTCCTGTGGGCCTTTGAGCTGAAGGTTGAACAACTGTTCTCATAAAGGGAAGTATTTGTCTGCCACAGGAAAGCTTTTTCTTTAGAGCCTCTTCATCATTTTAAGACTACTCTTGAAACTTTTGTCTGAAGGCTTCAATTTTTCTGCTACTTTGTGGAGCTGCTTAAAATGCTGATTTCTCTTCTTAGGACTGGGTTATCGTGTGTCCCAGCTTTTAGAGTACAGTGAGAAAAATGGACAAACCTAGTTCAGTCCTTGACCTGCATCCGTGAAACAGGTTTCACTGTGATGTCGACATGTTATGCATATCTGGAACTATTATAAATTAAATAGCATTTTTATAGTTATGCATAATTCAAACGATAAATTCCTCATGATAGTCATGACCTCATTCAATTGCTAAAGATTTTTCGTGTCTCCTATGGACCATGCAGCATGCTAGGCACTGGGGATTTAGAAATAAAAGATTTATTTCTGGTCCCCGAAGAGCCTAAGTTCCAGAGAAGATTAAAACACAGAATTAAGATACTCTGGGTGGGGATGCAGTGGCTCATGCCTATAAACCCAGCACTTTGGGAGGCTGAGGCAGGAGAATCACTTGAACTCAGAAGCTGGAGACCAGCCTGGGCAACATAACGATACCTCATGTCTACCAAAAAAAAAAAAAAAAAAATTAGCTGGGTGTGGTGGTTCTCGCCTGTAGTCCCAGCTACATAGAGGCTGAAGTGGGAGAATTGCTTGAGCCCAGAAGATCAAGGCTGCTGTTAGCTGTGATCACGCCACTGCACTCCAGCGTGGGTGACAGAGCGGGACTCTGTCTCTTAAAAAAAAAAAAAAAAAATGTGTGTATACACACACACACACACACACACACACACACACACACACACTATATGTGTGTATCAGTTATTAGGATGAATAGAGGTATTCATTAGAGGGACCAAAATGAAGGTCACATGAGCTACAGACATGTGCAGGCAGGAAAGGCTTCCTGGAGGTGATCCTTGCACCATGACATCATTTATAAAGAGACAAAGTGGTTTATGGAAACGCAGGTGAAATACAGGGTGAGAGAGTGTGAGCTGTGAACTCTGATGTTTATATATGTTATTCTGAAAGGTGATAGGAATTCCTACCTACTAGGAATTTTAAGTAGGGAAGTAGTATGGTCAGATTGACACTTTATTTTTTAAAATAGTATATTTACGTGGTTTAAAAATTTTAAAACATATAGAAGAGTATAAAATGAACAGTTTTTCATTTACCCAATAACCTGTCCCCCTCAGACAATGCAACCAGGATGCATTTCTTGTCTATTTCTCCAGAGCTACGTTCTGCAAATATCAGCAAATACAAAAATCTGTGAATGTATTTCCCTCAACCTCCTTTCACGCTAATGACAGCACACCATGCTTACCATTTGTGCACCTTGCTTTGTTCATGTAGCTCATCATGGTGAGATCTTCCCATATCAATATATCAAAAGCTTCCTTTTATATCGCCCTCTTCTTTTTGCTTTTCTTATGGCTGCTTAATTTTCCATTTTATTGAAACCCCACAGTTTACTTAAAATGAGCCTGCTATTGATGGACACTTAGGTTGTTTCCAACCTTTTTTGTGTTGGAAAATTGTGTTGGGTACAGAAGGCTAACATTTTCAGAAGCATTAGTAGGGCCTCAAATATTTGCTAAATGAATTACTGAATGGAAGATAGATGACTTGGAAGCAAGTGGGGGATGTGAAAGAGATTGAAGACAGGAATACCAATTAGAAGGTGTCTACAGTTATCCGGGGATAGAAAAGAGGGAGTGATTAGAGGATACATATTTAGGAGATCCAGTGAGACTAAGTGGCCTGTGTAGTGTTGGGGGTAGGGGACACAAGTAGTCAAGGTTGATTTCTTGGGATAGTAGTAACATATTGGACAAATAAAAACACATTTGTTACTAATTTATCATAGATGAAAATAGCACCATTTTTTTTGGGAAATACATGCGTAGAATCAAAGCAACCAGTAGCAAGGAAAGTCAGTGGAAATAGAAAGTATAATCAATGATTGTGGATTTCTAATTTCTGTTTCTAATGCTTCTGCTCTTATTGCTAAGTGACTCTTTATCCAACTAGTTAGCTCTCCTTGACTTCTTTTTCTCCCTCTCTAATTGAAGCCCTTGTTTTTTTAAATTTTATTTTTGATGGACAAATAATTATATAGTAATTTGTGGGGTACAATGTGATATTTTGATGTGTGTTTACATTGTGGAATGAATAAATCAAACAAATTAACAAATCTGCCACTTCACATGCTTATATATTGTGGTGAAAACATTTAAACTCTATTTTTTAATAACTGTGAAATATACAATGCATTATTTATTATAGCCCCCACTCTGCAACACATCACTAAAGCTTATTTCTTCTGTGTAACTGAAACTTTGTACTTTTGATCAGCAGCTTTTCTTTCCCCATTTTCCCCCCCTCCCCCAAGCCTCTGATAACCACCATTCTACTGTCTACTTCAATTAGTTCAACTTTTTTAGATTCCACATATGAGTGAGATCATCAAAGTATTTGTCATTTTGTACTTGGCTCATTTCACATAGCATACCATTCTCTAGTTTCGTCCCTGCTGTCATAAATGACAGTTTTCTTCTTTTTAAGGCTGAAAAGTATTCTGATTTACATATATAAGTATGTGTGTGTGTATATATATGTGTGTGTTTTATATATATATATATATATACATATATATATATGGCATTTTCTTTATCCATTTATCTGATAAGGGACACCTAGGTTGCTTCCGTATTTTAGCGATTGTGAATAATGCTGCCATTATTATGGGAGTGTAGATATTTTTTCACCATACTGTTTTCATTTCCTTTGGCCATATTACCCAGAAGTGGAATAGCTGGATCATATGGTAATTCTGTTTGTAGTTTTTCTGAGGAACTTCCATATTGTTTTCCATAATGTTAATTTACATTCTCACCAGCAGTGCACAAGGGTTCCTTTTTTCTCTACACCTTCTCCAACACTTGTTATTTTTCATCTTTTTGACGAAAGCCATTCTAACAGGTATGAGGTGATAGCTCACTGTGGTTTTAATTTGCATTTTCCTGGTGATTAGTGATGACAAGCATTTTTTCTTATATCTGTTGGCCATTTGTATGTCTTTTGAACAATGTTGGTTCAGGTCCTTTGCCCATACTTAAATTGAGTTCTTTGTTGTCTTGCTATTGAGTTGAATTCTTTATCTATTTTGAATATTAACCCCCGTACAAGATGCATGGTTTGCAAAGATTTTCACCCATTCTGGGTTGTCTCTCCACTCTGTCGTTTCCTTTGCTGTACAGAAGCCTTTTGGCTTGATGCAATTTGATTTGTTTATTTTTGCTTTTGTTGCCTACACTTTTGGGGTCAAATTCAAGAAATCTTTGCCAGGCCAATGTCATGGAGCTTCTTTTCCCAACATTTTCTTCTGGTGGTTTTATAGTTTCAGGCCAGACACTTAAGTCTTGAATACAGCTTGAGTTGATTTTTGTATAAGTTGTGAGATAAGGATCTAATTTCATTCTCCTACATGTGGGTATTCAGTTCTCCCAATACCATTTTTTGAACAATTTTCCTTTCTCTATTGTGTTTTCTTGGTGCCTTTGTTGAAACTCAATTGACAGCAAATGCATGAGTTTATTTCTGGGCTCTCTATCCTGTTCCTTGGTTTATGTGTTAGCTTTTATGCCAGTACCATGCCATTTAATTAGGTATGGAGTATATTTTAGAATCAAGTATGTGTACTCCACCTTTGTTCTTTTTGCTGAAAATTGCTTTGGCTCTTGGGGGTCTTTTGCAGTTCCATACAAATTTTAGGATTTTTTTTCTGTTTCCTTGAAATGACATTGGAATTTTGATAGGAATTACATTGAATCTGTGGATTGCTTTGGGTACTATGGACATTTTAATATTAATTCATTTAATCCATGAACATAGAATACCTTTCCATTTATTTGTCTTTTTATACTATTTTTTCATCAATGTTCTATAGTTTTTCAGTATATAGTTCTTTCACCTCTTTGGTTAAATTTACTCCTAAGTGTCTTTTTGTTTTATTTGATGCTATTGTGAATGGGATTGATTTCTTAATATTGTTTTCAGATAGTTCATTGTTAGTATAAAGAAATGCTGCCGATTCTTACATGTTTATTTTTGTGTCCTGCAACTTTTGTGAATTCATACATCGGTTCTGACAGTTTTTTGGTGGAGTCATTAGGGTTTCTGTATGCAAAATCATGCCGTGTACCATCAGGGACAATATAATGTCTTTGTTTCCAGCTTGGATGTTGTTTGTTTCTTTCTCTTGCCTGATTGCTCTGTCCAGGACTTCCAGTATTATATGAAATAGAAGTGGCAAGAGTATGCATCCTTGGCTTGTTCTGAATCTAAGAGGAAAAGCTTTCAATTTTTTCCCATTGAGTATAATGTTAGCTGTGGGCTTTTCATATATGGCTCGCGTTAAGGTCCATTGCTTCTATGTTTAACTTGTCAAGAGTTTTTATCATGAAAAGATGTTGAATTTTGTCAGTGTCTTTTCTGCATATATTGAGGTGAACATTTGGTTTTGTCCTTCATTTTGCTAACATGGTGTATCACATTTGTAGATTTGCATATGTTGAACCATCTTTTGATCCTAGGGATAAACCCCAATTAATTTTGGTGTATGATCTCTTTAAAGTGCTGTTGAATTCAGTTTGCTAGTATTTTATTAGAATGTTTGCATCTATGTTCATCAGGGATGTTGGCCTGTAATTTTTTTTTCTTGTAGTAGTAGTTTTGTTTGGCTTTGGTATCAGTGTAATGCTGGTATCATAAAATGAGTTTGGAAGTGTTTTCTTCAATTTTTTGGAAGAATTTGAGAAGTATTGGTATTAGTTCTTTAAATTAGAATTCTGCCATGAAGCCATCTGGTTCTGGGCTTTTCTTGATGGAAAATTATTATTATTATTATTTGAGACAGAGTTTCGCTCTGTCACCCAGGCTGGAGTACACTGGCAAGATCTTGGCCCACTGTAACCTCTGCCTTCCAGGTTCCAGAGATTCTCCTGCCTCAGCCTCCCTGAGTAGCTGGGATTACAGGCCTGTGCCACCATGCTTGGCTAATTATTTTATATTTTTAGTAGAGGTGGGGTTTCGTCACGTTGCTAGGCTGGCCTTGAACTCTTGACCTCAGGTCATCTACCTGCCTTGGCCTCCCAAAGTGCTGGGATTATAGGCATGAGGCACCATGCCTGACCAATTTTTAAGATTATTTATTCAGTCTCCTTATTTGTTATCAGTCTGTTCAGATTTTCTATTTCTTCTTGATTCAGTCTTCATAGGCTGTGTGTTTCTAGGAATTTATCCATTTTTTTCAAGGTTATCAAATCTGTATATGTAGGATATAATTGTTATGATCCATTTTATTCTGTGACATTGAACCCTTGTTTATACGTGAGGGACTCGGCAAGTCCTAAGCTGCTGAGGAGTCTACTAATTGACTCACTCAAATGATTTGAAAATAAGACACTGTGTCTGTAAAGAACGTATTTCTGATAGATCGTAGGGTTGAAGTCCTGTGGTTGTTGAACAAATTGAGATATAATTCGTATAGCATACAATTCACTCTTTCACCAGGTACAATTCAGTGGGTTTTAGTATAGTTATGAGCTGTTACAACTATCACTGTCTAATTCTAGAACAATTCATTATCTCAAGAAGAAACCCTATGTCCATTAGCAATCATTCCCCATTCCTGCCTCCCCTTAGCCTCTGGCAACCACTAAACTACTTTGTGTCTCTTTGCATTTGCCTATTCTGGACATTTCATATGAATAGATTCACACAATATGTGGCCCTTTGTGAGTGGATTCTTTCACTTAATATAGTATTTTCAAGGTTCACCCATGTGATAGCATGAACCAATACTTACTGCTTTTTATGTCTGAATATTATTCCATTTTATAGATATACAATATTTCGTTTATATATTCATCAGTTGATAGACATTTGGATTTTTTCTGCTTTTTTGGCAATTATGAATAATGCTGCTATGAATGTTTTTATACAAGTTTTTGCATGGACATGTTTCTCTTGGGTATATACCTAGGGGAACTGCAGGGTCATATATCTCTTTGTTTAGCTCTTTGAGAAACTGCTTTTCCAAAGTAACTGAACTATTTTACATTCCCACCAGCAATATATGAGGGTTCCAATTTCTTCACATCCTCATCAGCACTTGCTATTGTGTCTTTTTGTTATAGCCAGGCTAGTGATCATGAAGTGGAACCTCATTATAGTTTTGATTTGCATTTCCCTAATGACTCATGATGTTGAGCATGGACCTGCATCTTTTAACTGAAAATTTTCAGTGTGATCCTCAGATCCTGTGCTCAGTGCTGGGAATACAGCTGTGAACAAGGCAGCCCCAGTTGCTGTCTTCTTGGAGTTTAGAGTTCATGTGGGAAGGTAGATAGGAACAAAGTAATTGCAATTAGGGTTTTTATAAGGAATTATACAACACATAGTCCCTTAGTAAACTTTAAAATTTTCTGTTTTAGTGATGTAAGCCTTTTTTATGATTGTTGGAGGCCAAAATTCATGCAATGGGTATTTAAAGATACCATAAATTGCATTTTTACATGCGCTTTGAAAAATAATTCAAGGCTGGATGCGGTGGCTCACGCCCGTAATGCCAGCACTTTGGGAGGATGAGGCAGGCAAATCATGAGGTCAGGAGATCAAGACTATCCTGGCCAACATGGTGAAACCTGGTCTTTACTAAAATAAAAAAAGTAGCCAGGCGTGGTGGTGTGCGCCTGTGGTCCCAGCTACTCGGGAGGCTGAGGCAGGGGAAATTGCTTGATCCTGGGGAGGCGGAGGTTGCAGTGAGCTAAGATCATGCCACTGCACTCCAGCCCCATGACAGAGCAAGACTCTGTCAAAAAAAAAAAAATTAAAAGAAACAAAAGCATATGAGAATAAAAAATGTGTTTAAAGAAAAAAGTGGGACTGGGCATGATGGCTTATGATCCCAGCACTTTGGAAGGCCGAGGTGGGAGGATTACTTGAGCCTAGGAGTTGGAGACCAACTTAGGCAACACAGTGAGACCCCATAACTTAAAAAAAAAAATAAGCTAGGCCAGGCGTGGTGGCTCATGCCTACTTTGGGAGGCCATTGTGAGCGGATCACCTGAGGTCAGGAGTTCAAAACCAGCCTGGCCAACTTGGTGAAACTTTGTCTTTGCTAAAAATACAAAAATTAGCCAGCCATGGTGGTGGGCACTCATAATCCTAGCTATTTGGAGGCTGAGGCAGGAGAATCGCTTGGACCCGGGAGGTGGAGGTTGCAGTGAGCCATCATCGTGCCACTGCACTTCAGCCTGGGTGACATACTGAGACTGTCTCAACAAACAAACAAAAAAATTAGCTAGGCATGGTGATGCACACCTGTACTCTAGGTCTTTGAGAGACTGAGGTGGGGGGATTGCTTGAGTCTGGGAAGTGAGCACTGCAGTGAGCCATGATTATGCCACTGCACTCTAGCCTGGGCAACAGAGTGACACCCTGTCTCAAAACAAAAAAAAAAAGGAAAGGTGGAATATTCTCCCTACGTCCACTTTCCAGCCGTTAGCAGCTTGGTGACTTATTACAGGCCTGTTTCCAGTGCAGGTACAGATTTATATCAGGTAGAGGTTTGATTAAGGGGATTACCTAAAGAATTTTCTGTTCTTTTGTTACTCGTGATTCACCTTCATTGGAGTAGAGAGAGATTTTTCCTAATTTTACGGTAATTACTGTGGTGAAGATTTACTATTGAGTGCTTACGCTTACTGTGTGCTAGGAACTTTACCTCTACACAGGTACACCTTGGCTGTGATGCATGACCTCCTGTGTTTCACCTTTCACTGCAGATGGTCCTCATCCCTGCCGGAGTATTTACAATGGGTACAGATGATCCTCAGATAAAGCAGGATGGGGAAGCACCTGCGAGGAGAGTTACTATTGATGCCTTTTACATGGATGCCTATGAAGTCAGTAATGCTGAATTTGAGAAGTTTGTGAACTCAACTGGCTATTTGACAGAGGTAATGGGATTGCGGAAAGGAGGGAGAACTTGTTCTTTTCCAGAACTTTTAAGACTCCTTTAACAGCAGCTAAGATTGACTGACTACTTTTATCATTCTGTGGTAGAACCGTGCGAAGCATTTTATTGTATATATTTCATCTTAATTTCTCACAGCAACCCCATGAGGCAGGTTATTTTTCAGGTGGCATACTGAGGATTAGAAAAGCAATTTGCCCCACATCACACAGCTAGTCGGTGGTAGTAGCTAGGATTCCAGCCTGGCCAGTGTGACCTCAGAACCTGTGTTCGTACCTATTATGCTATATTGTGTTAATGCTTTAATATGCTAGAGAATACCACTGTCCACTAAGGTTTTTTGAGATACAGATGGCATGTAAATTAAGGCCACTTTTCTTCTCAATAAATTGCATGTTGGCTTTTCCAGAAGCATTACATATTTTTTAAGTGATAAGTGCAGAAGTGCTGCTTTTCATTATTGTGGCTTCCTTCCAACACCTTGACAGCTCATGCATGCTGTGCTGTGGCAGTTCCAGGCGTTATCTGATGGTCACTGAATCACAAAGCAAACTTCTGAAAGTGGATGCTGTCTTAGGTGGGAATAGGAAAAGGAAGCCTTTCTAATCTATGAATGTTTCTGTGAGTTTCTGAAATATACTTGTTTTGTAGGCTTTCCAGTTTTCTCTCAAAGAAAACCTTTACCCTGTCTTCCGTTCGTGGAATCCCTGTTCTTTTTTTTTTTTTTTTTTAACACCCTAGTCATCTTTTTGTAAATTATTATTAAATGAATAATTTGTAGTAAGCAGAAGTCCTCTTCCTTTTGATTTCCCAAGGAGACTCTCAGCTCAAGTTCCTCAATAGTTTACTTAAGTTAGAAGATTTCTGAAGAACCAGGGTTCTCCATGAAGATGAGATAGAATAAGCAGAATTTAGGGCATCTAAAAACATGGATGGGGGAAAAGTTACAAGTTAATGCAAAAGTAATTGTGGTTTTTGCCATTACTATTAATGGCAAAAACCACAATTACTTTTGCACCAACCTAATATATCTGTTTATTTACTACCCTCAAGCCAAAATGTAGTATTTCCTTCAACAACAAACCACAGCAGTAGTAGCAGCGCCTCTGACTTTGTCACCAGTAGAAATTACAGACATTTTTAATGATATTTTTGTTGTTGCAGAGATCTTGAAATACTGTTTACTTTCATCCCCACCTTTGAAATACGGTAATTATGAGACCTGCCACTAGCTCTTATTTAATACATTAATGAAGAGCATATTTAGTACTATAGCACTAATTTGTTTATTTAACGTTTCGATGTAATGACTTTTCTTCACAATACTATTGATTTTTTTTTTATGTGTTGAAACATTTCATTCTGAGAAGGGGGTTCTTGAGCTTCACCATGCTGCCAAACAGCTCAAAAAGGACCAAGAATGGCCTTGGACAAAATGCTCTGTGTTTTCATGCCACTCTGTAGACTCCTTTTCCATCTCTCCAGCTTCACTTTACATCATGCTCCTCTTGCGTGCCATCTTCTAGCCCTGCTGGTTTTGTTTCTGTTCCTTGAAAACTCAACATTCTTTCCCATCTCAAGAGCTTGGCCCGTATTTTCTCTCTGTTTGGAATTCACAGTCCTCTTGCTTATCCCCCCTTGTGCATGGCTGGCTCCTTCTCATTCTTGAGTCATCTCAGCTTAAGTGTCACTTTCTCAAGGATGTTTTTTATGACATTCTTTACCTTACAAGGTGAAGTAAAGTTGTAATTATTTTCTTCTGTTCTTTGCTTGGCCTGATTTTTTTCTGTGCTCCCACACTTAAGCGCAGTCAGGATAGGGACCAGGGCTATCTGATATTGACCTTATTATATCCTCTAATTTAGTCCCAAACTGGGCACGTGGTAGGTTTTGATACATGTTTATTGAATGAATAAATAGCTTAGGTAATTAGGCATAGCCATGTCACAAGGGAATGCAGGAAGAAGATTAGAGGTGAAGAAAAGATGGTAGGCTCCACCCAGGAAAAGGAGTTGGAGGTGCTTATAAGAGCTGCAATATAAAGATCCAGTACTCAGTTAATTTCCTTGAGTAAGAACAGGACAGAACTAGTGGTAGAGATTGGAGAGTCGTTTGGCATACTGGCTACAGTTAATTTGATGAGACTGAAAGAAGTTGTCCATCAACAAGAATCAGTCAGTGTATCTCAAAGTATGTCCCTTGAACTGCTTGTATTAGAATAACTAGCTGTGTGCTATTTACACATACAGATTCCTACACCTCACACTAGACCCTCAGAATTAGAATCTCTGGGGTTAGGGAGCAGCAGTATGTAGTTTTGACAAGCTGATTACATAATCTCAGCCATACAAAGCCTGAGAGCCACTGGTGTAGTAGAAGTGCAGAGAGCCAAGGGCAGAGCTCGTGGGGAGCAACAGTGTTTCAGGGGCTAAAAGAAGAGCCCATGTATTTTAGGAGATGAATAAGAACACTCAGAAATGTAGGAGGAGAGTCATGGTTACCAAGGGACAGACGACCTCATTTCAGAATAGGGTTACAGGCAACAAAAATAATCAGGTGGGTGAAGAACTGAGAACCTGATGTTAAATAAAATCATTAAAATACAGATTCCATCTGGTGCTTGAATTGGCCAGTTGAGATTTGTAAGCACATTTGACCCCTTAGTGAAGCTATAATGTGTCAGCATCTGAGCAAACAGTGCCATTTCATTCGTTTAGCAGGAGTCAGAACCAGGGCAGAGGACAAAGCTTGACTATTTACTCTCACATGTACAGAATACGATTATTTCCCAGAGTCATTTGTAATACTTGGGGAAATGTATTTCCTTCAGGAACAGCCACGTTCTCAAAAGCTAATCTTGTTCAGTCTGCATTGTTATCAGCTAAGTGAGTCTTAAATGAAAATGGTGTCTGTAAGTGACATTAACTTGTTTTAAGAGGAAGCCAGAGATTTTTAGGTCCTTTCTGAGTCCTCTGGGAAGTCCTAAGGCAGACTCAAGTTCAACTGGACAAGAAGAATCACTTTAATAGTGTGCAAAGAAAATGGCACACACGAAACACATTACTACAACCTTTTCTGGATTTTTATTTCCTACCTTCCTTATAGGCTGAGAAGTTTGGCGACTCCTTTGTCTTTGAAGGCATGTTGAGTGAGCAGGTGAAGACTGATATTCAACAGGCAGTAAGTAATGTTTCAACAGGCTCCTATATTTCTCTAAGGCTCATTGAAAAGGGTTTGGATGAAAACCCAACCACGCATGCCACCTTCCTCTCCCCCCTAACACCTAACCTTTCTCCTGCTGAGGACTGTCCCCAAATAACAGGCCCATGGACCAGCATACCTATCTTAAGGAAAATGGCACAAGATGGTATCTGAGGAAGTGCTGGGTCTGCCTTGAGCTTCTGTCTTGTATACCTAGGAACACATTGTGTTGCTAGATAGAGCTCAGTAGGCTCCAGACACTCCTGAGTTTCATTTACTTACAGCCATTTCTAGAATGGAGGGCTCAACGAGAATATTTTAATATTCTGTTCTTAAAGTCTCAATCTCCTCAGGTGCTGGTGTGGAGATGGAGCTTCCTTAAACTTTTTTGAATTCATGGGATCAGAGTAGCATTCAAGAAAGGAGCCCTTTGTTCTGAATGTTCATAAGAAATGGATGTGGTGAGCTGGTTCTTACACTCAGGGGTGTACCCTCTCATATGGAGGATCCAGGGAATGCAGATGAGGTGTGATTTCTCAGACATCATGGAAACAAATGGTGGAGTAGACTTCCACAAGCGTCTTTGTGATGAATGGAACTTGGGACTCTTGTTCCAGACATTTTAGCAGGTTTGTATATGTTTAGTATTTGCTTGCTTACATGTCTCTTGAACATATAAGAACAAGGGAAGGAGTGAGGGTAAGCTGGGAAGTTGAGGGTTCACAAAATAAAGAGGGCAGAGAATGCAGAACAGACAGGAGATAGTGAGAGAGGGAAGGAAACAGGGGTCTACCCACTGAAAGGAGGCTTTCACAAAATAAAGAGGGCAGAGAATGCAGAACAGACAGGAGATAGTAAAAGAGGGAAGGAAACAGGGATCTACCCACTGAAAGGAGGCTGATGAAGCTAGAAGCATTGAAGACAAAGGAATCCGACCCTCATCTTCCTTTTTAATGGAAGTTTCCTTTTAATTCCTGTTTGTACTTCATCTTTATGGGTGGTTCTCACTCTGTCCTCTCTTGTGAGCAGCAGTGCAAGAAAAATTAAATGGTCCTGGCTTACATTTTCTTTTTCTTAAAACTAATGTAGAAAAACTTGAGGGAAAAGATAAAACAAGACTTGCTTTCAGATCATATATAGGTGAATCAAACCACTTTTTAGTATGTCTTTTAGATAAATGTTTGAAAAATGTGATTGAGCTCCACTTGAATTTCACAGCTTTGTTTGCTCCTTACAAGTTTATAAGTCTGTTATGTAATCTGATATCCCCCCCCAACTTTTTTTTTTTTAAGGGCTTTGAGGTCAGTTTAGGCTAGTGTTGATGAGCCAGCAACTTGGGACATGGTGCCTCATTTTAAGATACCGAGTTCAGGTAAGGGAGGGCGTTTGCGCTTGTTTTTGTGATTTGCATTTTCAGATACAGGGCCTCTTGTCACTTGAGAACTTCCAAACATATTATGCGTGAAGACAGAGGTGGATCATTGCTAGGCTCTGAAGGTGCCTGTTGAGTACATAGTGAAGTGTCTGTGCCTGTAACTAGGATGAGGACAAGCGGCTCTCACTGGGTTGTAGTGTTGGTAACTTGTTTAAATGCTCATAATGGAAAAGCAAACCTTTTAAGCTTATTTAGAAAGGGCTGAATGAATAACATAAGTCTGTCAATGATCTGGGAGAACTAAGTTTTTGTTTTTTCATCCTCCTCTTAAGGCCTGACTTACCTTCACTCACTGAACCAGACCTTTTTTTTCTTTGTAACCCAGTGTCTCCAGAAGAGTAGGATATGAGCTGGCCCACGAGGTAGATTTTAGTAGTAGGGGGGATGATTTTGGGTGATAGATAGGCGAGCCTGCAATCATGCTGAATCACATAGTGAGAAAGCACTTTCCTCTTAGGTTTCTTTCAAGACTTGATTGACGGTAAGGCGAAAGACTCGTTTGAGTGCTAGCATATCCTTAACCCTCGACTACACCTGCTGTTCTCCATGTTAACATAGAAGAGGCCTTGGAGGTGTCTACAGCAGCTAGTTAATAACATTGTTTATTTTCATGTAATTATTTTTAAGTGTTGCATTCTATTTATGACAGGTTATAAAAGTGAGGTAAATTCTCCTTTTTAAAAAAAAAATTTTTTTTTTTGTAAAATAAGACAAATACAGAAAATCACACAACACAAATGTAGAGCTTACTGAGTTATCCTAAGGTGAACGCACTTGTAAGCATTACCCAGGTCCAGAATTAGAATTCTTCTCCCTACCCTAGCAGTCCCATCCAGGTGTCACACCCTGGTCATCACCCCTCTCTGTCCCTAAAAGTAGCCACTACCTTGCTTTTCAAACAAGATACTTCTTTGCATTTCTTCATAGTATTACTGCCCAGGTGTACATCCCACGTTTAATCTTGCCAATTTAAAGGAAATTTGTATCTTTTAAGACTCTTCTAATCTACAAGTTTCCCTTTCATTACACTGCTTCCCCCTACCCCTTATTTTTTCCTCCAGTGATTTATCTATTGAAGAATCTAGAACATTTAGCTTGGAGACTTTCCCACAGTCTGGATTTTGCTGAATGCCCCATCATGGTGCAGTTCACCTGTTCCCTCTGTCCTCTGTATTTTCTGCAAATTGATAACTGGATCCCCCAGGCCTGATGAGACTCACGTTTAAACCCTACAGCAAGACATCAGATTATTGGTGGGTTCTTTCCCCCATGATGCACCTGATGTCTGCTACTGCTTCTTTTTATGATGTTAGTGGCTGTTGATGCTTAGCACCTAATCCATTAATCTACTGGAGGTTGTAAGATGGTATATTAGTCTTTTCTCATGCTCCTAATAAAGACATACCGGAGACTGGGTAATTTATAAAGAAAAAGAGGTTTAATGGACTCACAGTTCTACGTGACTGGGAAGGCCCCACAATTATGGCTGAAGGTGAAGGAAGAGCAAAGGCACATTTTCCATGGTGGCAGGCAAGAGGGTGTGTGCAGGGGGAACTGCCCTTTATAAAACCGTCACATCTCATAAGACTTATTCACTATCATGAGAACAGCACAGGAAAACGCACTCCCATGGTTCAATTACCTCCCATTGAGTCCCTCCCATGACAGGTGGGGATTATGGGAGCTATAATTCAAGATGAGATTTGGGTGAGGACACAGCCAAACCATAGTAGATGTTGATAATCTAATAGATCTTTTTCATTTATTAATGGAGATACATTCATAAAGAGATAATTCCTTCCGTCTGCTATTTCTTAACCATTGTTGCAGGTGATACAGGAAAGATAGGATAAATGCTTGATTCTTTACTGGCTTTTAAGATATGATTTGGTTCCCTGCTGTTCTTCAAAGGTGACCAATTAGAGTATTTTTTGATTAAATATTTCATCTTAAGATAATTATATATTCTTATGCAGTTGTAAAAAATAATGCAGAGATCTGATGTACGCTTCACCCAGTTTCCTCCAGTGGTACCATCTTATATAACTATAGTATGGTTTCACAGCCGGAAAATTGAGCATTCATATGACCCACTTGTTTTTGTCTGATTTCACCAGTTTTATATGTATTCATTTGTGTGTCTGTGTATATATTTAGATCTGTGTAATTTTACCATAAATGTAGATTTGTATAATCACTGGATTTTAAAAAAGTCTTCATGAACTCATGGCTTTAAATATATTTTGTGGCCAGGCATGGTGGCTCATGCCCATAATCCAAGCACTTTGGGAAGCCAAAGCAGGATGTTCGCTTGAGGCCAGGAGTTCAAGACCAGCTTGGGCAACAGAGAAAGACCTCATCTGTACAAAAAATACAAAAAATTATCCAGATATGGTGGCACATGTCCATAGTCCTAGCTACTTAGGAGAACGAAGTGGGAGGATCACTGGAGCCCAGGAGTTTGAGGTTTCAGTGAGCTGTGATAGCACCATTGTATTCTAGGCCGGGTGACAGTGAGACCCTGTCTGTGCGAAAAACAAAGACACATATTTTATGGTTTTTTTTTTTTTTTTTTTAACACTGAAACCATGATCCCTTTTGAAGGTTTGGGCGTATCTTTTTTTCCAGCAGCTTTATTGAGATGTAATCTGAATACCATAAATTTCACCATACTAAGTGTATAATTCCAGATTTTTTATATAATACAGTTCACCACTAGAAAGCTGACCATTGATACAACTCACTTATTTTGGGGTTGTATCAAAAATTTATCTGTATCACCACAATCTAATTTTAGAATGTATCTATCAGCTCTAAAAGAAACCACAAGCCCATTTGCTGTCATTGCTGATTCCCATCCCCAAATTTAGGCAACTGTCTTGAGTCCTAGTGGTGACCCTGGTAGTCTTTCATGGCTTCATAGCTTTGCTTTCTGTAGTGACAAGATCTGCTCCCACCCCTACCCCTTACCCTTTAAAGCCATTTCTTTAAGAAGCTCAAGTATCTTTCAGTAGAAAATAGCATTTCAAGGACCCTGTCTAGGCCCTGGGTATGCTCATTGCTATTAGGTTGGTCACTGTTTCTAGGCCTCTGCAGTGGACAGACTGAGATAAAGTGCCAAATGAGTTTACACTGATACTTCCATTTTGTGATTTTTAATTTAACCTGTTCTGTATTACATCCATCTCCTTTCTTCCACAGCAGGAATCCTGGCTTTCAAGGACACAGGGGATGATAGACTAGTCCATAATCACTCATTTATTTTATCCCAAATTACATACATAATGGTCTCAATAATACTAATGTTATTATCCCCAGTGTAATTACTGAGAGTAGGTTTTAAAAAAAATCCCAAACGTTTACATATGCTTTTCTTGTTTCTTCCCTGGTTTTAAAATATTGTACTATTTCTGTATTATTGAAACATATGTCCATCGTAAAGAGTACTCTCTCCATTTTAGCTCTTAGCTAATCTTAGTTCTGCAAGTAACCACGTTTAATGCTCTCTGTATTCATGTCTCTCTAGTCATTTGAATTGATCAAGCTCATTCTTAACCAGATTCTTCAGGAAGTGGCCATGGGAACACTATGCCCTGAGTTTTTGCATGTTGGTAACAGTTTGTTAGTGCTCTTCATACTTTAAAGTCAGTTTTTCTGGATATGAAATCTTTGGTTCACATTTATTTTTCTTGAGTAACTCACATACTTTATTTCTTTTTCTTTTGGAATAAAGCATTGCCATTGAAAAGTCTTATGACAGACTAATTTTTTTCCCTTGAAAATTAGTTGTTTTTGCCTAAATACCCAACAATTTTCCTTTTTCTTGTTCTTTAGTTTCCAGTGATTTCACTAGACCATGTGTTGGTGTTGGTCATTGTGGGTCAGTATTCTCAGGTATGGGATAGAAGCTTTCAACATGTAGTTTCACAGTTTTTTTTTTAAACTTCAGGAGACTTTCCTATCACAGTTTTTACTATTTTTTTGTGTTCTTACTTTTGTTTTATTCTTCAGGAACTCTTCATATATCTCGTTACATAATTCTTCTTACCCATTTTCAGTGTTTATCCACCCCCTTTTTTTTTTGAGACAAGGTCTTGCTGTGTCACACTGGCTGGAGTGCAGTGGCACGATCTTGGCTCACTGCAACCTGACTTCCTGGGATCAAGTGAGCCTCTCACTTCAGCCATTAAAGTAGCGAGAACAACAGGCACATGCCACCACACCTGGCTAATTGTTTTGATTTTTTTTTTTTTTTTGGGACAGGATCCCTGTCCCTAGGTTGGAGTGCAGTGGCTCGATCTTGGCTCACTGCAGCCTCCCCCTCCTGGGTTCAAGCGATTCTCCTGCCTCAGCTTCCCAAGTAGGTGGGATTATAGGCATGCGCCACCACACCCGGCCAATTTTCATATTTTTAGTAGAGACAGGGTTTCACCATGTTGGTCTTAAAACCCCTGACCTCAGGTGATCTGCCCGCCTCAGCCTCCCAAAGTGCTAGGGTTATAGGCATGAGCCACCGCACCCAGCCTGTTTTGATTTTTAGTAGAGATGAGGTCTCACTATGTTGTCCAGGCTGATCTCAAACTCTTGGGCTCAAGCAGTCCTTCCACCTCAGCCTCCCAAAGTGCTGGAATTACAGACGTCAACCACCTTGCTCAGAATCTTTTTATTTTAAATGTTTCTTCTTGTTTGTCTTCTGTGTCTTTTAATTAATCTGTTTATTTCTGAAATGATGTTTTCTTTTTATTTCCAGTTGCTACTGGACTTCTCTACCTCATCTGAGTTTGTAGATCTGATTTATTTTGTTCTGTCATGCATCATTTTCTTAATGTCATTTACCTCATTTTAAAAAACTTTACCTCATTTTTAAAAACTTTTATTTTTGAGACAGAGTCTGGCTCTGTCGCCAAGGCTGGAGTACAGTGGTGCAATCTTGGCTCACTGTACCTTCTACCTCCTGGGCTCAAGCAATTCTCCTTCCCAGTCTCCTGAGTAGCTGGGATTACAGGGATCCACCACCACGCCCAGCTAATTTTTTGTAATTTTTACTAGAGATGGGGTTTTGCCATGTTGCCGAGACTGGTCTCGAACTCCTGAGTTCAGGTGATCCATCTGCCTTGGCCTCCCAAAGTGCGAGGATTACAGGCGTGAGCCACCATGCCCACCTCCCTCATTTTGAAACACCATGTTGTGGTTTTTGGTTGTTTTTCGAGCATGTCTTCCTGACTACGTTTGTTGTTCATAAGGATGTTGTTCTGCTGCTTCTTCTCTTGCTTCTTATAGATCTTTGGATTGGATTTGAGCTTGAGTCTTCTCTGTTGCTCATTTCTATGTGAACTCAGTTTTTCTGAACTTTTAGAAAGAGACATGGTTCAGGGCAGCTTTGTAACTTCGCTGAGCTCCCTCTTAGTTGTTCTCAATGTGGTGTTTCAACGATGGCCTCCTGTCAGATGAAATTTCTTGATATCTTCCCCTCCTCCACTACTTCTCTTTCCTTTTTCTCTCTTGTCCCTCTATTTCAGGAGTTTGGTTTTGTCTCTTGAGATTTCTCCTTGTCATGAGGCTCTGTTCTAGGAGGGAACCCTGGCAGATCAGTTTCAAGAGTTCATGGTGCACAGCTGCTTGGGCGCCTTCACACTTTCTTACCGTGGGCCCCTTAAAAACCTACTCCTTATTGGAGTGGGGGAAAATTCCTTCCAGTGTGAGCTGCTATTCTCAAACTGTTCCTCCATGCTTTCCAGTAATGCCTGTTGGCTTTTTTTGGATTTTCCTTTGCACAGGTCTGATTCTCTGCTGCTTTCTTTGCTTTCTTCTGCCCAGCCACTGCCCAGCCACAGACACCATACAGGTTGTATGGCCATTGGCGGTTTTTCTTCACCTGTTTGTGTGTTTGTGTTCTGGGTTTGATGAGGATACTTTGTCATATGGATTTGCTGTGCACATTGTTCTTGGGTTTTGTGTATTACTCTCTAGTTGTTCTGTCCGGCTTCATACATAGATTTGGAGAGATTCAAAAGCTTTGCTGATGCTGTCACCATCTTAGCTAGCTTTCTTTTTATGTAAAATTTTGAGGTAAAACATTGAGCTAGCTTTCAGAGTTTGTGTGTAAGAATATCTTAAACTGGTGAATTTAATGGTTTAAAATGGAGTCTTATTATCCAAATAATAATCATGAATTATTCATAATATTGAATTTGAGACAAGAATCTTAAAAAGTATAGATATTAAATCCTAGAAAGGATTAAGGCTAGTTTTGTTATTGTGGTAGTGTTTGGTTTTGGGGGGGGATATTATACTATAGATCAGCAGTCCCAACCTTTTGGCATAAGGGGCTGGTTTTGTGGAAGACAGTTTTTTCTCAGATGTGGGGCAGGGGAGGGGATGGTCACTTTGGCATGATTCAAGCACATTGTATTTATTGTGCACGTTATTTCTATTATTATTACATTGTAATATATATTGAAATAATTATACACCTCACCATAATGTAGAATCAGTGGGAGCCCTGAGCTTATTTTCTTGCAACTAGATAGTCCCATCTGGGGATGATGGGAGACAGTGAGAGATCATCAGGCATTAGATTCTTATAAGGAGCACCCAACCTAGCTCCCTTGCATGAGCTGTTCACAATAGGATTCACATTCTTATGAGGATCTAATGCCACTGATGATCTGATGGGAGGTGGAGCTTGGGAGGTAATGCGAGCAAGGAGGAGTGGCTGTAAATACAGATGAAGCTTTGCTCACTTGCCTGCCACTCAGCCTCCTGCTGTTCAGCCCGTTCCCAGCAGGCCATAGACCAGTACTGGTTTGTGGCTTGGGGACCCCTGCTATGGATAACCCTCCTTTCTTGAAAAAAGGATAGTATTTAAGATATAATTCCAGTATTTAATATAAAGGCTGTTTTGATTTTATAATTGTGTTATTAATATGCCTCATAAAACATTGACACAAGGGACAGCCGTAGGCTGGGTAGAAAACAATTGCTGTTGGTGAGAGCTTGAGAAACAAGGATTATCTCTTCATTTGTAGCTTGGCACTTTCTAGATTAACAGTTTAAGGAAACAAATACCTGAATAGGTATCCTTGACACATGAGAGGAGTAGGCTATTGTAAGTTCTTTTCAACTGAAAGTCAATTTCAGTGACAGATAAGAATTACCAAGCGTCTTTTTTTCCCTCCTTTCAGTACAGAGTAATTTCTAGGCAGTCATATCCTGGCCAGGTGGTGCTGGGTGCTTTGTTATTTGGATGACACTGGACTGGGACAGAAGGCAAAGAATAATGCCGTCTGACCCTCTGTTATTTAATCACAACTGCACGAAGACTCTAAACTTGAAAAAGAGCTGTTAGTAAGGATGCGATCCAGTTATCTGAATGTGCATGAGTTGCAATGAGAAATGCCTTGAGGTCCAGCAGAATTCTAAGGTTATATCCCCAAAATAATTTTTGGAAAAGCTTTAGTAAGTTAACTTCAGTGTAAACCAAGCCAGAAAGTATTCAGAAAGGCAAGTTTCAGTACATAGGAAAAGTAAATTAAAATAACTAATAACACATGTAAGTCAGATAAATTGCTCAGCACTTTTTTTTTTTTTTTTAGATGGAGTCTCACTCTTGTTGCCCAGGCTGGAGTGCGGTGGTGTGATCCCGGCTCACTGCAACTTCTGCCTCCTGGGTTCAAATGATCAAATGATTCTCCTGCCTCAGCCTCCCAAGTAGCTGGGATCACAGGCTCCTGCCACCATGCCCAGCTAAATGTTGTATTTTTAGTAGAGACGGGGTTTCACCATGTTGGCCAGGCTGGTCTCAAACTCCTGACCTCAGATGATCCACCTGCCTTGCCTCCCAAAGTGCTAGGATTACAGGTGTGAGCCAACATGCCTAGCCTGCTCAGCATCATTTTGAATGTTTGAACTTTCAGTTTTCTAGTAGTTAAAGCAGCACCTTCTTGAAAACTTCAATTCTGCTTTAAGAGGTTTTTTTTTGGCTGGGTACAGTGGCTTCTGCCAGCACTTTGGAAGATTGAGGTGGGAGGATTGCTTGAGGCCAGGAGTTTGAGACATAGTGAGATGTCATCTCTAATATTTAAAAAACTAATAATTAAAAAACAAAAGAAATTTTAAGAAAGATTTTTTTTTTCCTCTCATAAGATCACTAAGACTTTTCTTGTCCAAACTCACTTGTTTATTTGGAGAAGGCATAAGGAAAATATCATAGCCTTTGAATCAGAGAGATTAGGTTTTGAATCTGAGCTCTGCTTTGTCAAATGATTTGGGGGAAAAGCCACGTACCTTTTTTTTTTTTTTTTTTTTTTGAGACAGGGTTGGCTTTGACACCCAGGCTGGAGTGCAGAGGCATGATCTCCGCTCACAGCATCCTTGACCTCCTGGGCTCAGGCCATCCTCCCACCTCTGCCTCCCAAGTAGCTGGGACTATAGGAGTGCGCCACCACACCAGGCTAATTTTTGTATTTTTCGTAGTGGTGGAGTTTTGCCATGTTGCCCAGGCTGTTCCCAATCTCCTGAGCTCAGGTGATCTGCCTGACTCAGCCTCCAAAATGCTGGGATTACAGGCGTGAGCCAGCACACCTGGCCTCACTTAACTTCTTTGCTATTCTTTTTTTGACTTCTTAAGTTTAATATATAGTTTAAAATTGTTGAGTCTTCTTTGCTAATGTAAACATTTTAGTCTGCATATTTCTTTCTAAGTGACCACTTTAGTTCGACAAGTGTTAGAGTAGCTTTGTAATTGTTTATTTCTAAGTATTTTTTAATGTCCTTTATCATTTCTTCTTTAATACATATTTTATAAGATTTTTGCTTTTTAGCATGCAGTTATGTTGTTATTATTTGGTACTGAGATCTAATTCAATGGGGCTGTAGTCAGACAATGTGGCCCTTGTGATATTGGGCCCTGAAATGTGCTGGGGCTGGCTTTAGCATCTACCAGGGGTCGATTTTCATAAATGAATCATGTGTATTTGAAAATAATTTTTTGTATTAATTGGGTACAATATTCTATGCATATCCATTATAGGAAGTTGTTAATTTTGCTGTGCAAATTTTCTATATCCTTACTAATTTTTTCCTTCTGTTTGATCTTAGTAATTGCTGAAAGAGTAGTTAAAATCTCCATTTAAGATGATAGGTTTGATCATTTCTCTTAGTGATTCTGTCAAATTTTGCTTTATGTATATTAAAGCTATGTTATTAAATGTATGTAAGTTTGGAGGAATGTCTTCCTCAGATGAAAAATTACTAAGGGGAAACATCAGAGGTAAGTAGGGATTCTGGATTAACTGGCCTAACAGGATTCTTGCTGCAGGCAGGCTACTGTGATCAGACGTCACCTGGTGGACTGGGGAACATGAAGAGTTTGATCAGATATCAAGGGTGATCACACACTTGAGCATAGGCAAACTGACTTAGCAGGATTCTTGCTGCAGCTGGACAGTGCAGAGATGAACTTGGAAGCGCAGCACTCAGGGCCTAGTTGAAAAGAGAGTTCAGAGGGGCCTCATTAGAGTTTAGCCAAGGAGAGAATCTTTGTCATTAATGAGGTGCATCTTTCATTTTAATCTGTGTACTTCTGTGAGATGCCTTTTTTTAGCCTTTATAGCTATTGAAACTAAATATTGAAATCTTTTTATTGAGAAAAAAGTGTTAATGCTATTTATAAAATGAAATAATTAAAATAGTAAAGAAAGCCATGTCTTACTATTGATTTGAACATTTTATTATTATATAGAAATTCTCTTTTACTTTGATAATGATTTTTAGCTTAAAGCCTATTTTGTCTGGTATCTATTACATAGGTGTACAAGCTTTCTTTGGTTAGTATTTGTCTAATGTACACTTTTTCTTTTTTTCACTTTTTTTTTTTTTTCAATTTTTGTGTTTTGAGACTGAGTCTCACTCTGTTGCCCAGGCTGGAGTGCAGTGGCACGATCTCAGCTCACTGTAACCTCCGCCTCCCAGGGTTCAAGTGATTCTCCTGCCTCAGCCTCCCAAATAGCTAGGATTACAGATGCATACCACCATGCCTAGCTAATTTTTATATTTTTAGTAGAAATGGGGTTTCACCCTGATGGCCAGGCTGGTCTTGAACTCGTGACCTCAAGTGATCTACCTGCCTTAGCCTCCCAAAATTCTGAGATTACAGGTGTCAGCCACCACGCCGAGGCTTCTTTCCACTTTGAATTTGTAACTTTATGTTTTTAGGTATATCTTTGTAAATAATATATAGCTTCATTTAAAAGTAATTTATTCTTTGTCTTTCAGTTAAGACTTTAGTTCATTTATATTTATTGTGGCTATTGATATTTTTGGATTTAGTTCTACCATCTTATTCTTTGCCTTCTGTTCTATTTTTGTCTTCTTTTTCCTCAATTTCTTGCCTGTGTTTCATTTTTCTTCTCATTCCAACTTTGCTTGTCTTCTTTTTTTTTTTTTCCTTGAGATGGAGTTTCACACTTGTTGCCCAGGCTGGAGCAATCTTGGCTCACTGCAGCCTTCACCTTCTGGGTTCAAGTGATTCTCCTGCCTCAGCCTTCCAAATAGCTGGGATTACAGGCATGTGCCACCATGCCCAGCTAATTTGCTTGCCTTCTTAGAAGTTATATACTTTGTGTCTCCTCATTTAGTAGTTAACCAATTTTAATACCTGTGTATAAAGTCTAAAGTATATTATTACATTAACTTTTCTGTTGTGTAATACCATGACCTTACTCTAGTCATCCCCATCCAACTTACATTTTACTGGTGTCCACTCTTTCATTCTGATTTGTTTTTTTCCTCCACTAATTAGACATTGTTAATACTTTTTTATATAGTCAGTATTTCTTTACTCCTATAACTACTAATATCTGTACTCTCCATTCCTTTCTGCATCTCAGGAATTCTGTCTGAGATCAGTTTCTATTCTGGCTATAAAACATCCTTTGGTAGTAAACTTTTTTGTTAATTAAAATATCTTTACTTCATTTTTGAAAGATATTTTCACTAAGTAAGAATTTTAGGTTGGCAGTTATTTTCTCTTGGCACACGGCAGTATTTCACTGTCTTCTGGTATTTAGTGTTGCCTTTAAGAGGTCAGTCATCAGTCAGTTGCTGTTTTTTGGTTTTCTTTCTTTTTTTTCTTTTCTTTTAGATAATACAGCTGTAGCTGATTTTAAGGTTGTCTTCTGTCTTTATTATTCTAGGTGTTGATTTCTTGTATTTATCCTGCCTGAGTTTCATTGGGTTTCCAGGATCTGTAGCATGTTAGTCTCCTTTATTAGTTCTACAAGTTTCTGTGGAGCTATAGTTAATAGTTTTGTAATTGCTTATTGCTAAACATCTTCTAATGTCCATTATAATTTCTTCTTTAACCCGTATATTGGGAAGTTTTTTTTTTTAAATTAACAACTCTGGTCTATTCTTAACCATTATCTTTTTAATATTTCCCTTTCCCTATTTTTACTTATTTTTCTCCGAAACTCCAGTTAGATGTTGATTAGGCCCCCTCACTCCATCTTCCAACGTCTCTTAACCTCACTTTTGAATATTTATGTTTATATCTATATATATATATCTATGTGTATTTAGTATTCCATTGTAATTCTGTTGTTTTTTTGGCTATGTCTTTAGTATTATTATTATTATTTTATTTTTTTGAGACGGAGTTTTGCCCTTGTTGCCCATGCTGGAGTGCAATGGTGTGATCTCGGCTTACCCCAACCTTCTGTCTCAGCCTCCTGAGTAGCTGGGATTATAGGCAAGTGCCATCTTGCCTGGCTAATTTTGTATTTTTAGTAGAGATGGGGTTTCTCCATGTTGGTCAGGCTGGTCTTGAGCTCCCGACCTCAAGTGATCTGCCTGCCTCGGCCTCCCAAAGTGCTAGGATTATAGGCGTGAGCCACCGCACCCAGCCTTAGTATTATTTTTAGTGGTAGCACTAAGGATTACAGTATAATATACATACATAACAACTCACACTACAGAGTTAACATTTTAACACTTTAAGTAAATGTGTCTTATAACCACATAGATTCCACTACCCCATCCCCTGTGTTGTCATGTATTATATGTATAGGTACATACATTGGAAAAAACCTAGACTATGTTCTGCTTTTTTCTTGCAATACTCATACATATTTAATTAATTTATTTACTTTTTTAAAAGTAAATGGAGTTTCGCTGTGTTGCCCAGGCTGTTCTCAAACTCCTGGCCTCAAGTGATCCTCCCAAACTGCTGGGATTACAGATGTGCACCACTGCACCCAGCCGCATACATATTTTAAAGAAGAAAAATAGTCTGTTACATGTGTTCAAACCATTTCTGTTGCTCTTCCTTCCTTCCTAAAGTTCCATGTTTCCCTCTGGTATCTTTTCCCTTTAGCCTAAAATAAAACTTCCTCTAGTACTTTTTTTTAGAGTAAGTCTTATGGTAATGAATTCTCTTAGTTTTTCTTCATCTGATGTTTTTATTTCACCTTCATTCCTGAGGGGGAGTTTTCTGAACTGACATGTCCTTTCTTTCATCATTTACAAATGTTGTTTCACAGTCTTTTCTGGTCTACGTGATTGCTGATGACAGTTATTTGAAAAGCTTTTCTTAAATGTATTGTATTATTATTTTATGTCTTCCTTCAAGTTTAAAAAATTTTTTGTCTTCAACAGTTTGATCGTGATGCATTTGGATCTTGTTTTCTTTGGGATTATCCTACTTGGGGTTTGTTGAGATTCTTATGTATGTCCATTTGTGTTTTTAACCATATTTGGGATGTTTTCAGACATTATTTCACTTTTTTTTTTTAACACCCCCATCTCTCCTCTCTTTTTGGGACTCCAGTGTATAAACATCACACCTTTTGATGGTATCCCAGAGTTCCCGAGGCTCGTTCATTATTTTAAAGTAGTCTTGTCTCTGTGTTCTTCAGATTGTGTACTTCCTGTTGAGATGTCTTGAAGTTCCTCATTTTCTTTATCATTCTCTTGAGTTTCTTCTCCATTATTTTCCTGAGCTTATCTAGTAAGTTTTTAATTTTAGGTATTGTACTTTGCAATCCTAAAGTTTCATTTTTAGGCCACGCACGGTGGCTCATGCCTATAATCCCAGCACTTGGGGAGGCCAAGGCAGGCAGATCACGAGGTCAGAGTTCATGACCAGCCTGACCAACATGGTGAACCCCTGTCTTTACTAAAAATACAAAAATTAGCCGGGTGTGGTGCTGCACACCTGTAATCCCAGCTGCTTGGGAGGCTGAGGCCCAAAAATCGCTTGAACCCCGGAGACAGAGATTTTGGTGAGCCGAGGGAGCGCCAGTGCACTCCAGCCTGGACGACAGAGTGAGACTCCATCTAAAAAATAAATAAATAAATAAAATAAAGTTTCATTTTTAAAGATACCTTCTTTTTTTTTTTTTCTGCTGAGAGTTCTTATCTTTCCATTAAAGACCATTCACCTTTGCTTTATAGCTGGTAATTGTAATAGTTCCTTTAAAGTCTTTGGCTGGGCGCAGTGGCTCGTGCCTGTAGTCCAAGCACTTTGGGTGGCTGAGGGTGGTTAGATCAGCTGATGTCAGGAGTTCAAGACCATCCTGGCCAACATGGTGAAACCCCATCTCTACTAAAAATATAAACATTAGCTTGATGTGGTGATACAGCCTGTAATCCCAGCTTCTTGGGAGGCTGAGGCCCAAGAATTGCCTGAACCCCAGGTGGCAGGGGTTGCAGTGAGCTGAGATTATGCCACAGCCTTCAGCCTCCTTGACAGAGTGAAACTGTGTCTCAAAAAAATTAAAAAAAAAAGCCTTTGTTCGATAATTTTAACTTCCGGGTCATCTTGGTGTTGGCATCTGTTCATTTTCATTTCCCTCCAGTATTGGGTCTCTGGGGCTTGTTGTAATTCTCTAGACAATTTTTTTTTTTTTTCCAAGAAAAATCTACCTGGTTAGGAGCAGACTATAAGTTTTGTCTCACCTAAAGCTTGTGATCGTTCCGCGACTCTGTTCATTCATTTTTTTCTTGCCAGCATAACATTGAAGTTTTTTATTCATTAGTATTTTACTTATTTTAATTAATTTCTTATGGTATAATAATGCTACCTCCTAGAGGTGTTGCAAAGACCAAATTAAATAATGTGCACAGAACCACCTGGTACAGTACCTAGCACATAGAAAGATTTTTAGTCAATGGCATTGTTCTAGTTTCTTCCAGGGGCCTATCCCTTCACTTGATCTAATTGAACATAAGTTAAATTTGCTTTGCTCTACTGTTGCTCATTTGTAAGATTTGGTAATACCTCATATAGCATTCTGTCAAGTTACAATGATATTTTGAAAAGATTTGCTATTACGGAATACCAAATATTGTAAATGTGCAATTTACTATTAAAGAAATCCTTTTAGATTATCTCAGAGTCCTTGACTGGAGGAATATACTAATGACATGCTTTGTGTGTGTATGGTACCATTTTAACAATAAAATTCAGTGGCATTAAGTACATTCCCAATGTTATATAACCATCAACATGCATTTCCAGAACTTTTTCATCATTACAAACAGAAGCTCTAAGCTCATTAAACAATAACTCTCCATTCTTCCCCTCCCTTCAGCCTCTGGTGACCTCCATTGTACTTTGAGTCTCTATGAATTCTCCTATTCTAAGTACCTCATGTAAGTGGAATCTTTGTTCTTTTGTGCCTGACTTATTTCACTCAGCATCACATCTTCAGGGTTCATCTATGTTGTAGTATGTATCGGAATGTCCTTCCTTCAAGCCCCTGCTTTCACTTGTTCTGGATATATACAGTGAGATCTCTTGACCTATCATTTGGATTCATGTGTTCTTGAGGGCTGTGTCTCATCAGTGGGGTGTGCTCTTTGGCTTCTAGTGATGGAAGTGAGTCTCCTGTGACAATTTGCTTTCTGGCTTAAGATATGGTCTTGTGTTTAGCATACAACTCTAGATGTCCCACTGTCTTCCAAGTATTGTGCTGTTCTGTTCCTGAGAATAAAGGGATGAGATACCCTCCTTGCCCTTTAGCTGCTCGAAATCTAGGGGATGCGGTAACAGACACTGAGCCAAAAGTTGGTTGGATTTCCCCCTGATTAGTAAATTTTAACATCAAATGTATTAGAGAAGTAAAATGAAAATATATTTTGTTTAAAAATTATGCAATAATTATTCAAAAGGAACAAGAGTATGTGAAACTCACATTATCCTGGAGTGTCCAGGTCATATGAAATAACAAATTGAGAATAGTGACAGGATGGCAACCAGCAAGGTGCTGCAGTCAAGAGTACTGATGAGGAGTTGGGGAAGTGTGTGGAAAGCCACATTTGTTGATCCAGGAAGGCCTGGGTGAAGAAAAGGCATTTAAGCGGAACCTTGCTGATGAGGAAGAACTCATCTTGGGAACACTTAGGGCAGAGCATCTGTGTGTTTTGTTTTTGTTTTTGTTTTGAGACAAAGTCTCACTGTGTCACCCAGTCTGGAGTGCAGTGGTGTGATCTTGGCTCACTGCAACCTCTGTCTCCTGGGTTCAAGCAATTCTCCTGTCTCAGCCTCCTGAGTAGCTTCATTACAGGCGCCTGCCACCACGCCCAGATAGTTTTTGCATTTTTAGTAGAGACGGGGTTTCACCACATTGGCCAGGCTGGTCTCGAACCCCTGACCTCTGGTGATCCGCCCACCTCGGCCTCCCAAAGTGCTGGGATTACAGGCGTGAGCCACCGCGCCCGGCCAGGGCAGAGCATCTGGCAGAGGGCCTGCTGTGTCCACATTCTTTAACTGCACACCTTTGGCTTTGCACCATCAGCCACGCTTCCTCTGGGAAGTCCGTTTGGAACACTGTCTGTCATCCACGTCCCAGGTTTAGACCATCTCCATCTGTTGTTGGTTCCTACGGCTTCTTGTGCCTTCCTTTCATACCATTTATCTCACTTATGGTAATTATTTGTATACATATTTCTTGAATGCCCTTCCCTTTACTACATGGGTATCCAGTCTTTTGGCTTCTCTGGGCCACATTGGAAGAAGAATTATCTTGGGCCACACATAAAATACACTAACACTAATGATAGCTGATGAGCTAAAAAAAAAAAAAAATTGCAATAAAATCTCGTAATATTTTAGGAAAGGTTATGAATAAGTGTGGGCTGCATTAAAAGGCATCGTGGGCTGCGTGTAGCCCTTCGGCCACAGGTTGGACATGCTTGCTTTAGGAGGTATGTTCTGTGAAGGTGGTGGTGGGATTGCGTCTGTATTAGTGACCATGTTATCCCCCAGCACAGAAACTGTCACTTATAAGCACTTAATAAATATTTGTCAAAAATGAAAGAATACCATTTGAATATCATCTTTCGGAGCATTTAGTTTTTGAAAGCAGCAGGGCTCAGACCTGGTATGACCCATCTCATGTTGTAAAGTCAGCTTTTCCTTGATGAGAGAACACTGGCCTGGCCACCAGGGTGAAGGTGGGTTCACAGTAACTGAGTTACTCAGGAAGGGGCGGGCCCAGGCTGGCTGACTGGATGAGATAAGAAGATAACACTGTCTTTTGTGTCTTGTTTTGAAAAGAGTAGTTGTTCACTTGATTTAGGAGTCAGCGTGTGGCATAAGCTCAGGAAGCAAAACGCGATAACTCTGGAAGGTGAGAACGTAATATAATAGGATAACAGGGCACACATTATTTTTTTCTAACCTGTTCCAAGGCACCTGATCAGAATGAGTGTATGTGAGGCATGCTGGGGTCTCAGAGGTTCAGATTTGAAATACCTGTTTAATGTGACCTTAAATTTCCTTTCAAGTCTTGGTTCTTTTGAGGCCTAACTTAGATTAAGAAGTGAAAATGATTCTGACATTCCCTGCCCCTCGAATGTTGGACTCTGTATCATCAACCTCTGTGGGAAAACAAAGGTAAACTGTCGAGTAGAATGTCATGCCTAGGGTTGTCTAGCTTTAAGCAAAACTTATGCAAAAATAAGAATTTAGAATGGATGAAGCTTTCAGAATTATCTGGCAAAAAATCTTCTTATAGATGAGGCAGCAATGGCCCAGGAATGGGAACAAAAGGATATCCCACTGAAAGACTGTATTTAAAATTGATGTTTCTACAGAAGAGAGTTACCCAGGGGTGGGGTGGGCTTTGAAAATCGTGCAAACCGTCTGGGTGCGGTGGCTCACGCCTGTAATCCTAGCACTTTGGGAGGCCGAGGTGGGCGGATCACAAGGTCAGGAGATCGAGACCATCCTGGCCAACATGGCGAAACCCCGTCTCTACTAAAAGCACAAAAATTAGCTGGGCGTGGTGGCTTGCGCCTGTAATCCCAGCTACTCGGGAGGCTGAGGCAGGAGAATTGCTTGAACCCAGGAGGCGGAGGTTGCAGTGAGCCGAGATCGCGCCACTGCACTCCAGTCTGGCGCCTGGCAATGGAGCGAGACTCTGTCTCAAAAAAAAAAAAAAAAAAAAAAAAGAAAGAAAATCGTGCAAACCTAAGGAACAGATGACTTTTTTCATTAAAAAAATGTTTATCCCTTATGTACCATGGGCCAGGTTGTGTTTTAAGTGCCGTAGATACAACAGATAACTAGATATAAATCCTTATTCTCATGGAGGTTGTAGTTCTAGTAAGAAATAGACTGAACTGGTGAATTTGTAACTGATTGTGACAACAGACTGCGATTCAAATAAAACAGAATGATGGATATAAAGTGATTAGAGTATAATGCAATTGAGCTCTTGGGTCTTTTATTTGTAGGGTTAGTGATGGCCCCTTTGAGGTGGTGACATCTGAGCTGAAACCTAAACAATGAGCAAAGCCAACATGACTAGTAAGGAGGGAGTGAGGAACAAGGGGGACTGTGATATGGGGTCAGGGTTAGGTTGGAGAAGTAGTCGGGGGTGGATTGCACAGAGCCTTGTAGACCTCAGAGGAGTTTGGTTTTTATCTTAAACACAGTTAGAAGCCATTGGATCTAATTAATATTTCAAAGAGACTGCTGTGGTTCTGCCTGGGGTTTTGTGATAGTCCAGGTGAGAGATGGTGGGTCTGAGGAACAAGGTGGTAGGAGGAGAGAAGCTAAGAAGTGGTCTGATACTTGGAAGTACCTCTAAAGACATAGGGAGAAAGGAAAGACAGGAATCAAGTGTGACTCCTGGGTTTCGGGGGAGATGGCGATGCCCTTAATTTAAAATTGGAGAGCCTGGGAAAGGTTGAATAAATTACTGAACCTAAAGACTAAGAGATAAATGAGTTATGATTATTCTGCAAATGTCTGAAAGATGATAGAAAAAGAATTTGATCTATTCCATGTGATCCTTGGGAACCTAGACAGGGACAGCAGATGGAAGGTCTCCAGGAGACAGATTTTAGTTTAGCTATAGATTAGGAATTCTGTTAGAATGATATGAACATGACAGGGACTGCCTACCAGGAAGTGCTGTCACCCAAATTGTTCAAGCTGAGACTGTGGGACCATCTATTCATAGAGTGACTGCATAATTTTTGTCCAAATCAAGACACTTTTGAAAGTGAAATGGGATGCTCCTAATTATGCTTGGATAATAGTGACTTAGGACTTTTCTCAATCACTTTTGCCAGCTGGAGACACCTGGCTGGCAATGCCCTTGCCCCACCTTGGCCCGCGACTTCAGGGCTAACTTGGCCTCGCTGCCATTTCTGTCTTGTGGGGTGGGTGCTCTTGCCGGTGGAGGGCAGAGGGCTACGATGTTAACAGCCTTCTCTGCAGCCGTGGTGGGTTATTGTAAACCTGCAGCCATGGGTTATTTTCCTGGCTCTCCCAAACTATCTGTCGCTTTTCAGGGCCTATTTTCTCATCTATAAAATGAGGGAATTTCAATAGATATCTTCTCAGATCCTTCCCCACTTTAAAGTCCTTGCCACTTTAAAATCCTTTAAAAGTATGCGAATATTTGCTGCATAGTTTGCCTCCACCAGGAGGAGACTCAGCAGTCACCATCTTGCCACTGGCGCAGTGTCCTGCCGCAGGGTGAAATGAGACGTGCCAGGCTGGTAGCCTGAGGAAATTAGCTCTGCAGGATGTTCAGAATTTGTCCTGTGCTCTTGCAGCCCTAGGGTGAGATTGGCTGGTACAGTACGAGCCTCTCATTGAAGGGCCAGCAACAGAGCCATGATGTTATATGGTCATTCGCAGATGTATGTCTCTTGTTATTAATATAAGTGGGAAGTAGATCATCTCAGGCCGTGAGCCTGTGCTGCCTTTGCAACAAGAGCCCCTGTCCCTTGAGGATACCCTTTTTCCTATCTTTTACAAATAATAGGTGAGATTATTTATATTGTGGTTTACCTCCAAAACAATGTGTGTGGGAGAATTTTCTGTCCTTAGAATGCTTTTTCTATGTTCTGTCTTCTCTTTGACCCCTCTTCTCAGAAGCTTCAAAGCTTGTAAAGCATGAAAAAATAGCACAGAAACAATCAGATGGCATTCCAACTTTCTGTAATTTTGCTGTTTTAGACACTGGAAAAGATCTGTAAGTAAGCTACTAGCAATGTAAGGAACCTAAGTGGAGCCTTCTTATAAAGTTGAAATAGATACCTTCATCTTGGGTGTCATGATTTATATGTACACTCAGACCTCTTTCCAGAGGTAAACTAACCATACCATCTAATACTATTGGGGACTTTAGTAAATGATTTTTAGCAAGGGCTATAAAGACATGCTCTTAGGTTACAGTGATGCTACTTGTGGAAATTTAGCAGAAGCAAAAAATGTACATGAAGATGTTTGAAGATGTTCACTATAGTGTTATCTATAATAGCAAAAAAAGCAACCACAGACAAACTTGAACATAAACTGAACGGTTCAATGTTACGAGACTGGAAATTGCAGTGTATTGACAAGACAAAAATATTGGCAGCCACTAAAAATGATCGTTATGAAGTTCAGATAAAACATAGAAAAATATTCAATAAAATCAATGAAAACATTTTATATAAAATTTGGAAAAACTGTGTATATACTTGCTGATGAAGCTGGAAGGTGAATATAAAAATAGAATTTGTAATAGAATGATGAATATAAGAAACTTTTAATGAACATTTATTTGATTTTGCTTGCTTTTGTTTTTTCAATGTAAAATTAAGTCTCAGCTCCATTAAAAGAAAAAACTAAATGAAATTAAAATTAAATGAAAATATGAATAAAAAATTTATTTACAGTAGACAATTCAGACATTAAAAATGAAACAGGACCGGGAGAGGTGGCTCATACTTGTGATCCCAGTGTTTGGGAGGCTGAGTTGGGATGATTGCTTGAGGCCAGGAGTTCAAGACTAGCCTAGGCAACATAAAGAGACTCCGTGTCTACAAAAAATGAAAAAATTAGCCACGTGTGGTCTTATAGTCTTAGCTACTTGTGAGGCTGAGGTGGAAGGATTGGTTGAGCCCAGGAATTCAAGGTTAC
This sequence comes from Ateles fusciceps, assembly GCA_036589455.1. NCBI lineage: Eukaryota > Metazoa > Chordata > Mammalia > Primates > Atelidae > Ateles > Ateles fusciceps. The sequence goes on from JAZHEH010000299.1 coordinate 4,591,376, forward strand.
AGAGACCAGTGATAGTGCCAGTGCATTCCAGCCTGGGTGACAGAGCATGACCCTCTCTCTAGAAACAGAAGACACAAGAAGAACATTAAATATACGCATAATCTCACCACCCAGGAATAATCATTGCAAACATTTAAATGTATGTACTGCTAATATTTTCTTGGAATGTGTGGGTATGTGGGTGGGTGTTTCTATATATTCATATATTTTTAATTGCATTTGTACAAACATTTTTGTTACTGGCTTTTTTCCCTTTCAGTAAAGGGCAGACATTTATTCAAATTTTATTTTTCCAGCATATAATTTTTAATGACTGGGATGTATTCTTTCAAATGGGTATAAAATAATTGATTCTGGATATTGTCACTTTGCTTTCAAGATAGGTTATACCAATTTACAGTCACTTATTTGACAAAAAAGAGTAAAAAGTTATTTTTAAATAATAAAATGTTTTTCTCTTATTTTTGCTAATTTTTTTTTACAAGCCCCAAGTGAATTCCCCCTACCCCCTGATAATGATACAGGTTTCAACTGAAAATGAGTCAACTAGATCACTTTTGAGGCTTATTTGAGTCCATAAATTCCTCGGGCCATTTTTTGCACTTTCTCAATAGTGAATAACTCTGCATAGAATTTTCACTCCTCTCTTAAGGACCTGAAATGTTTTGAGTATACTGATTACTGATTGTGTGCCTTGAGAATGCAATGTATTATAGCATGAGGAATTTCACTAAGAACTGAAGCAAAAAGTATTGAAAAAGTTCAAATCTGCCTTAAGTTTCATAAATATTTTTACCCTATTTGAAAAAGCATGCATTTTTTCTCTCCTATGCAGTCTATTAAGTTGTCAAGGTATCTGACTTAGGATTTAATTTGAAATAAGCTGTCAGACTTGACTACCTATTTTCGCGATGAATTTGTTTTTAGCCTTTATTCAAGCCTCATTCTTAGCTTTCCACACTTGTATTGGGTACTGAAGAAATATTTTTACTGTGTGCTCTTTATTCCATTTAATTCCTTCAGTTGCTGAATTCTCGTCTGGTTTTATTTATACTTTATGAATTTGAACAGATCTGTAATTTCTCATTGTTCACTGACGCCAGTTAAAAAATTCTCCCAGGCCGTTTTTATAGGGATAGCCGTCATGTTTGTACTATGTTTCAAGAAACGTCCATCTTTTAAATTTGCTTGTCTAAAGTCATTTACTTTTTAAGAGAGCAGCTGTAAAGTTGTGGACTTGACATCTTTACACTTGAGTATGCAGAATTATACAGGGCTGTCTCTTTTTCCTGTGCTGATTTTATTCTGGGCTGTGTATGTATAAGAAGCATAATTTGCCATCTCTGGCAAGAATAAAGGCACCTTTGTTGTCTTGTTTCCTATTCTTTAAGCTGCTACTACAAGTCTGGCTATGTCCCCAGGGAGAGGTGGGAAACGTCCTTGCTCTCTGAAGTCCGTTTCTCAAGGGGACCTCAAAACTCACATGGGTCCTATTTACATTGTAATTGGTTACTGGCTGGCTTGTGCAGCTGTTTCAACTTAAACCCTAGACAGTTGCTATGGAGATGGTTGACTAGAAATAGGTCATGTTAAAGTCCTTTTTCCTCTGGATATAAGAGAGTGCTGGAACTCTGGAAATTGTCTCAGTTGAGCAGAGCATGTGTAGGTGGACAACTACATCCAAAAAGAAAAAAAAGTCTGTTTTTAGATTGAGGTTTATCATAGATGTCAGTCCACTCATGTTGCTGCTTCTGCTCCGTAAACAACACATCTGAACACTATTCTTGTTAAAAGGAATTAGAGATGTCATAATCTGCAGTATAGCCTTGATAAAATGCCTAATATGTGACTCTCAAAAGTTGTTTATTTTGTTAAGTTCCTAAACCTAAGAATAGCACTTATTTTCAAGACAGAATCAGGAGTTCAAGAACAAGTTATTTGAAATGTTTAGAAACAGTGACATTTGGAAAAGGAAAGCATCTAGTGACTTGGGATGGGATTTGCCCTAAATTTGGCCAGAAAATATTTGGCATTCCAAGGGAAACTTGGGCAGGGGTGAATAAGGCCCTACGTCTGATTTTGTCAGTCCTTTGTTGTGGGTGACTTTGATTACTAGTCTTTCCTTCTTCATGTGTGAAATGGGAAAATGGTTTCTGACTCTGCACCTGACCATCACAATGGTGACTTAACATCTGTCTTATAGACAGTGTGTAGTTTGGTTCCCTTACAGGGGCTCAAGCTTTCCAGAGTTTGGAGATTGAGGATTGTGGATCTCTTCTGTATTCTGTTTACCCCTCACACCCTTCCTGATATGGTTTGGCCGTGTCCCCACCCAGATCTCATCTTGAATGAATTGTAGCTCCCATAATCCTCATGGGAGGGACCCAGTGGAGGTGATTGAATCATGGGGGTGGGTTTTTCCCATGCTGTTCTTGTAATAGTGAATAACTCTCATGAGATCTGATGTTTTTACAAAGGGGAGTTCCCCTACACGTGCGCTCTTGCCCTCTTGGCTGCCACCATGTAAAGCGTACCTTTGCTCCCCCTTCATCTTCTGTCATGCCATGATTGTGAGGCCTCCACAGCCATGTGGAATGTGAATCAATTAAACCTGTTTCCTTTGTAGTAAAAGGTGAAAGATTTATATGATTTGAAGAGAAACCAGAGTATACCTCTTTCCTTTATAAATTACCTAGTCTTGGCTATGTCTTTATTAGCAGTGTGAGAATGGACTAATACACGCCCCCCGTCCTACCGTCATGGTGCTGCTTGCTTTAGAGAGTGGGTTAGTTTATGTGTAGATGCTTCTCACATCATGACTGTGATAGAAGATGGTATGTCTTCTTGAGAAGTCTTTGGAAGTGGCATATGCTCCAACACTTCATTCACCTCTTAGCCCTTGGTCACTTTTCTCAGCTGATCAATACTCTGAAAAGGATGGAGGGGGCTCAAGCTGAGGAGTTATGGGGGTAGGTTTTCACTAATTAGAATATATGTTCTTTGAAAACTCTAAGAGAGTATTGTAACATGCAATTAACATAAATGAATAGTAGTAATAATGACAGCTAACACTCTGTACCAGGCATTTTTCTAAGCACTTTACATGTATTTTTAAATTTAATCCTTATAATAACCCCAGGAAGTAGACCGTAGTATTTTATCCCCGTTTTGCAGGTGAGTAAACTGAGGCCTGAAGGGGTTATATAAGCAGCTGGAGATTCTGTAGGTTGTAAAAGGTGGTACTGCTGTCCAAGCTTAGGCAGCTTGGCTCCAGGGTCAGATACTCTTACTATTATGCTACTATGAACTGCATATTAATATGTAAGAATAGTAATCTTTCTAATTATTATAATGCAGTAGATAATTTGCTCTCCCCTAGAGGACATTTAGCAATGTCTGGAGACATTTTTGTATGCCGCAGTTGGTGTGGGAGAGGGAGGATGCAACAGGCATCTAGCGGGTAGAGGTCAGAGATGCTGCTAAACCTCCTACAGTACACAAGACAGTCAGTCTCCCATAACAAGATATTTGGCCTAAAATATCAGCCGTGCTGAGGTTGAGAAAACCTGGGATAGTGACACATACTCATTCTAAAGATGTCTAATAGTACTCTCCTAATCCTTCACATGGTGAAGTTTACATATATTCTTCCAGACATTTTTCTCCTGATTATTCTAACAAACATTGTTATGCATATATTTTACAGAAATGAAATCAAATGTATATTCTATAGGTTACCTTTATGACAGTAGATTATATTCCTATTTCCATGTTAGAGTGTATTTTATGTATTCCATGTCATGTATACTAGCTATATAGTATTCCTTTGTTCATGGGCATCAAGGACTGCTGGGTTATTTTGTAAGTTTAAGTTGGAAACAATATTATGTCTAGATTTACTATACATATATCTTTGTGTAATTGCTTTGGGTCTTACTATTTTGGACCAAAGAACTAGGGTTGCAGCCCTTGGCCAAGGATGATAATGCCGTGGTGTCCTCTTCCCCATGCTCTGGCCAGAGTGTGTTCATGTGTTTTATCCATCTTACTGTGCACATCATTGAGATTGGTGATCATCACATAGCTCCATGATGTTCAGCTAGTGGTGTGTTTTGGGTGGGTTGCTAGGTAGCATGAAAGATTTCAGAAAGAATAGATGCTGGGAGAAATGAAAAGCAGGGATCTTAGAATGAGAGAAAGTGTGACTGAGTAGGTGTGTGTATGGCAGAGGGTGGGGTGAGGGGTGGAATGAGATAAAACAAACTATAGTACTGATGTGTGTAGGGTGGTGTCTGGACCCACCAATTTGAATTTTAGAGACATTTTTGAAAGAAAATGAGGTGACTAATTTCGCGCTTTCTATCCCAATTATCGCAACTGAACAATTAATTGTTGTATTAGGCCATTCTTCCATTGCTATAAGGAAATAACTGAGGCTGGGTGGTTTATAAAGAAAGAGGTCTAGTCGGCTCACAGTTTTGCAGGCTGTACAGGAAACGTGGCTCTGGTATCAGCTTTTGGGGAGGCCTCAGGAGGCTTTCAATTATGGCAGAAGACGAAGTGGGAGCCGGCACTTCACATGCTGAAAGCAGGAGCAAGAGAGTGAGGTGGGGGGAGGTGCCACACAATTTAACATGACCAGATCTCCTGTGAACACAGTGAGAGCTCAGTCATCACCAAGGGATGGCCCAAGCAATTCATGAGGGTTCTGCCGCAGTGATCCAAAGACCTCCCACCAGGCTCCACCTCAAATATTGGGGATAATTATTTTTTTTTTTTTTTTTTTTTTTTATTTTTTATAAAATATATTAATATTTCAACATGAGATTTGAGCGGGGATAAATATACAAACCCTGTATCAATTATTATATGTAAAATAAATACTTTTTAAAGCTACTTAATATACCAGCTGTCTTAAATCATACTCTGAGGATTTCTGGGACTTGTAGATCCCCCTCCATGAATTAGGTTCAGTACCAGCCATATAGTGGGTACTCAATAAATATTTGTAACCAGATTGAATTAAGAGGAAGAGGAGAGTAGAAGGGCATGGGCTGAGAGGCCACTAGAGAGAAGCCCTGGGGGTTTCTGTGCATAAAATGACTTGAAGGAAAGCTCCTCTTTGAAAAAGGAGTAGGCTCCATTTCCATCCAGGTTGCAGTGAATGCCATTAATTCATTCTTTTTTATGGCTGAGTAATATTCCATTGTGCGTGTGTGTGTGTGTGTGTGTGTGTGTGCGCCTACATTTGTGTGTGTGTATGTGTGTGTATATACACACACCACAGTTTCTTTACCCACTTGTTGATTGATGGACATTTGGGTTGGTTCCACATTTTTGCAGTTGTGAATTTTGCTGCTATAAACATGTGTGTGCACATATCTTTTTCATGTAATGCCTTCTTTTCCTCTGGGTAGATACCCAGTAGTGAGATTGCTGAATCAAATGGTAGTTCTGCTTTTAGTTCTTTAGAGAATCTTTACACTGTTTCCATTATTCTAAGTGAAGTAACTCAGGAATGGATAACCAAACAACATATGTTGTCACTCGTAAGTGGGTGCTAAGCTATGAGAATGCAGAGGTTTAATAATCACACAGTGGACTTTAGGGACTCGGGGGAGGGAAAAGACCACAAATTGGGTTCAGTTTATACTGCTCAGGAGATGGGTGCATTAGAATCTCACAAATCACCGCTAAAGAACTTACTTATGTAACCAAATACACCCGCTCCCCAGAAACCTGTGGAAATAAACAGTTAAAAAATAAATAAAAATAAACTTAAAAAAAGAAGGGGTAGGAAACAGTGGGGCCTTCTCCTGTTTAAGGCTTGTGTGTTTTTGTGTCTACTAACTCTGTGCACGTGTGTATTCTAAGACCCAGCTGTTCCACTCCACCAAGTACTGTCGGCAGAAATGCATACATATATTTGGCAAAAGCCACAAACTCTTTTAAGAATATTCATAGAAGCAGCACTATTCATAACAGCCCCAAACTGGAAACTACCCAAATCCCCATTAGTAGTAGAATGGATAAACAAATCATGTTTTAAAAAAAATCGCTAATGATGGAATATTTCAAAACACAGAAGGGTATGAGAAAAAAAGGCATTGTAGTATCTACCTCTCAGATTTCACAGAGGTTAACATATTGCTGTATTTTGTCATTTTTTTAGAGCTTTTTTTATTTTCGTTTTGTAATTTAAGAATTAGAACCTTCTGATGGTGGCGCTTAGTATTGAGCACAGGGTAGAGTTGGGCGAGTGATCTGAAGATCCTCCTGAAACACAAGTGTGGGCTGACCTGAGCTTCCACTGCAGCTCCGCCCTTGACACTGAATGAATTACCTGTCATGGGCACCTAAACCTGCACAGCCCAGTCAATAAGAACAGCCCCAGATAAGCTTTTGAAGTGCCACAAATGAAATAGAAAGAAGCCATGCCTTTGCACTCCCTTGTTCTCTGTGAAATAAAACACCTTGCTGTGAAACCCCATCTCTACGAAGAATACAAAAATCAGCCAGGCATGGTGGCACACACCTGTAATCCCAGCTACTCAGGAGGTAGGAGAATTGCTTGAACCCGGGAAGCAGAGGTTGTGGTGAGCCGAGATCACGCTACTGCACTCCAGCCTGGTCGACAGAGCAAGACTCCATTAAAAAACAAAACAAAACAAAAAGCAGCTTGCTATAGTGTCATTTAAAGACCTAATGCCTTCTTTTGTTGAAATACTTGAAAAATTGGATTTTCCCATCAAATTGTGATTGAGATATCATGAATGTTCTGATTGTGTTGCTGTGAAAAGAGAATGAACAAGAATGGGGCTTGGTGTTTTCAGTGATTGCTGTAATTGTTAGCAAGGAGGTATTCCCCCTTAACTTCTGCTCAGACAAGCTCAAAAGGATGAAAACCATCAAAGAGTAACATTGTTGTGGGGGATAACCCTGAGTCACTTTCATTTGTATTTGTAGTAGAATAATCATTTGGAGGCCAGGTGTGGCGGCTCACACCTGTAATCCCAGCACTTTGGGAGGCTAAGTTGGGCAGGGATCACTTGAGCCCAGTAGTTGAAGACCAGCCTGGGCAATGTGGCAAAACCCCTTCTCTACAAAAATACTAAAAAATTTAGCTGGGCATTGTGGTGCACACCTGCGGTCGCAGGTACTTGGGAGGATCACCTGAGTTGGGGAGGTTAAGGCTGGAGTGACCCATGACCGTGCCACTGTTCTCCAGCCTTGCTGACAGAGTGAGACCCTGTCTCAAAAAAAAAAAAAAAAAAATGAAAAGAAAGAAAAAAAGAATCGTTTACAACCTCCTTTAGCTAGTATTAGCAACAATGATTCGTTTTTGTGGCTCTCCTTGTGACTGACTGTCATGGGGCCGTAGTGAGACTGGTTCCCTTTACTGAGTGCTTGCTGAATCATTAACCTCATTTGCTAAGGGCATAGTCGTAAGTCCTGTGTGCATGTTATATTTCCTCCTTGTAATAACCCAAGATGTAGGTGCTGTTACTGTCCATCTCCAAATGAGAAAACAGGCTTGGAGAAAGAGGTTAAATAAGTTGCCTAGGGTTACACCGTACACAGCAGAGCCATGATTCAAATCTCATTGTGACTGGTTCCAAAGCCTGTGTTCCTAACTAAACCATTCACTAAGTGAGGACCGCTGGCTGTTGTTATTTTGGTTAACAGAACCATAAAGTAGGAGTTAAGGTTCTAGTTACGATTTGCTGAGCACTTTCCAGTCTTACCGATTTGACCTCTGTATTCTGTTAGGTGAGGCAGGCGGGTGTGCTCCCATTTCACAGACAAGGACTCAGTAGGTCCAGACAAGTGGCGAGCTTGCCCAGGGTCACACAGCTAATGTTGGGCTGGAAGTTGAGTTAGGTTCTTTTGGAAAACACCCCAGTTTTTCCTCTGTGCTTCCGCTTGATCTCTGACCACCATGATTGACCTTCAGCCTCGCATTTAGTTGTAAGGTTAACTCTGTTTCCTCATCTTTTAAATAGGAGCAGTACTGCCTGTCTCACTTGTCAGAGATTACAGAGGATTGGCTAGCCATGCACTTTAAAACAATTCTTACGGATATACACCATTTGAATACATATTTATTGTTCACTGTGATGCTTTATGATATGAAGCAGCACTTTCTGTTAAAGAGTTATTTACATATAAGTCTTTATTTTGCTATTCTGGTAAATGTATTTGTTTGGTAACCCAAATGGAAGTTGAGGACTCTGAGATTTTTGCTGCATATACTGAGTTGATGTTTTTCTAGAGTTGTAGCTAACGTCAGCCTGTTCTGGGTTGCTTTGAGGTTGCAGCTGCTCCCTGGTGGTTACCCGTGAAAGGTGCTAACTGGAGACACCCAGAAGGGCCCGACTCTTCTATTCGGCACAGGTGAGGCTGGTCCCTCCTTCTCCAGTTGACATGTTCCATTCTGAAATAGATACCCTTTGCTCTTGCAAAAAAACTCGGTGGGCATCTTCATCTGTAAAATGGTGAGAATGACAAACTCTACTTGATTGGTAGGAAAGTAATACGGCGGGAAATAATGTATGTAAAGACATAAACACTGCACCTCGCTCATAAGGAGGCTCTTAATTAGTGGCTTCTTTCCTTCCTCATTTGGCCTGTCAAAGAGTTGCCTCTTCCCAGGTTTCCCTGTTCTTTTTTTTTTTCTTTTTGAGACACAGTCTTGCTCTGTGTCCAGGCAGTGGTGTGAGCTTGGCTCACTGCAGCCTCCGCCTCCCGGGTTCAAGCGATTCTCCTGCCTCAGCCTCCCGAGTAGCTGAGACAGGTGCCTGTTACCATGCACAGCTAATTTTTGTATTTTTAGTATAGAGATGGGGTTTCACTATGTTGGCCAGAATGGTCTCGAGCTCTTGACCTTGTGATCCACCTATCTTAGCCTCCCAAAGTGCTGGGATTACAGGCGTGAGTCACCACACCCAGCCCTCCCTGCTCCTTTTGAGAGGCCTATTCCAAACCTCATGACATGTTTAATCTTTATACTCTGTTTCTACTCTCTCTTATTAGTGGGTCATTATGAGGAAGAAGATGTCTGTCTTATGGATAAATAGTTGTGTCCTGCCAGGTTGCCCCTGTAGAAGCCCAGGCCTTGGGTACCTATTCACATGATCTTTAGTCCCGCATTGGCATTCTTTGAAGCCACCATCTAACTGGAAAACCACAGAGAGCCAAGTCGGTCAGCAAGTCTCCAGGGTGGCAAAGAAATAATTATCTCAAGCAAAAATAGAGTAACACTTTAAACCCTGGAGATGGAGCAGGGTTTGGGTTAGGACTCAGCATCTCAGCAGCCCAAGAAACCTGCTCTCCTAACCTAATTTTTTAGATGCAATTTTTAAGCCTCTATTTTTAACAACATTCCTGGTTATTGCCCTTATTGTCTGAGAGCTAGGAGTATAGGAAGTTCAGCTTTAGGGATAAAGCCCCTTGACAAATGTCAGACATCTTTCAAAGCCTGAGTTGGAAGTCTCTGTGTTGAAATTCGGCTTCAAGGTAGAAAGTATAGGATTCCTGGGCTCCTCGGGTGGACTTAGCGCCTTAGCTCCCAGTTAATATCTGCTTTCCTGAATTTAGTTACAGAGGGAAAAGCTAAGGGAGGAAGGAAAATCCAAAGGGGAATGTGTGTTATCCATGCAGTCAACACCAGCTGGGTCTTTAGAAAGGGTACATCTCTTGTCTGTGCTAGAAACACTGACTGGCACATGATAGATGCTCAGTAGATGTTTGTTGAAAGAATAAATGAAAGGCCTGGTGTAATTACTGTGGGGAATTCAAAGGTGATTAAGAAATGGACTGGGAATGTGTAGCCCACTTTAAAAAAAGTGAGCAGGGATTTCAGCCAAAGCCATCTAGTGCTGGGTGAATGAATCTATCCGCTTATTCTCAGTTTTTTTCCCAACCTTCCACACCCTTTATACCCTCAGGAAAAAAAGACTGGCCACCTGTAGAGGAAAAGTAGAAAGACACAGAATTGAAAGCCAGGATCACAGGTTGGGTTCTCTGGAAACAGCTTAGATCGAGTTTGCGATGCAGAATGTTAGATCCCCACAATCGTGTAAAGGAGGGGGGCCAGAGCAGAACAGGGCAGAGGGAGGAGTCACAGCCACAGTGCAGGCCCAGTGAAGTTCTAGCCAACACAGGGGGGCTCTAGGGTGTATATGGCCCATAGGTTGAGCCACAGTAGGCTGAAATGGCTGGGACTGTATGCCCCTGCTGTGGTCGGTTATCGGTGGCTCTGAGATGGCTCTCAGCTCTGCTAAACCCCAGAGGAGCCAGAAGCTTCTGCTGATGGCCCTTCTAGCAGCTAGAGTATCTCCGCATCTGCCATACCAATGAAATTCTGGGGGAATCCAAGCCTAGAAAGTGAAGAAGTGTTTTGAGTCTAGTTCCTAGTGTTAGTGTAACCCATTTGGGATACTGGATTGTCAGAATCCCTTGGTGGAGGATGACAGATGTAGCATGGCTGAGGTTTGACTTCAGGACCAGGATGACCTCAGCGTCACAGGTTGAACTGGAGGGGGATTATGAGCGCTTTGCTGAAGCCAGTCCCTGCTTCCTGTTCTGATTGGTGCTGCTTTTCACTCTATTTTCTCTCTTCCCCAGGCCAGATCATCCAGTTCTCCACGTCTCCTGGAATGATGCGGTTGCCTACTGCACGTGGGCAGGGAAGCGGCTGCCCACGGAAGCTGAGTGGGAATACAGCTGTCGAGGAGGCCTGCACAATAGGTAGGTAGAGGGTCTCATCTTGCCTGACAATATGTTGATCATTTACACAAACAAACAACAAAAAACTACGTGGAACTTACTTTAGTTAGAAAGTTAATAACGACAATAATTCTTTTTCTTATTGATTTTTCCTCATCTCCACAAAATTACTTAGAAGACACTGGAGAATGGATTGCAAACCTTTTATTACCCTCAAACCCAGTATCTGGCCATCTGGGCTCCCTCCAGTCCCAAAGCAAGTCCTAGCAATTCAACCCCCTTGAGTTACATATCACTGCTTAGAGCTTCTTGGCAGACTGCGTTGCTTTTAGCATTTTCTTATTTTAGGCATCTCCTAGAAGCAGCGGTATTTCTCTGCTTCTAGAACCATGAGACAGAAAACTCATGTTGGGTTCACATCTTCTAGGAAAGCCTCCTTAAAATAGCCCAGGCTTTATAAAAAGTATGGTGTGATGGTGCCTGATCACGCTACCATATAAGTCCAAAATGAGGTCTACTCTCTCTGCTTTCAATAAGTCCCTCTTTTAGTTTTGTGATTTATTTCAGGCCTCCTGAGTACCTGGGCAAGACTGAGAAGTTATAAGGAAATTTAAAATAAATCCTGATTAAAAGCTTTACTTATTTATATATATTTTAAAAAGGCTCCCTCAGAACAAGCAAGCAATGTTCTCTTTTCATTGCATCCCTTCTCTTGACTTTAATCCAAAACCTGTGCCTGTTTGACAGGCTGATGCCTGTGTCTCTTCTGACAGACTTTTCCCCCTGGGGCAACAAACTGCAGCCCAAAGGCCAGCATTATGCCAACATTTGGCAGGCGAGTTTCCGGTGACCAACACTGGCGAGGACGGCTTCCAAGGAACTGCGCCCGTGAGTAATGAGACCTCTACAGGAGGGCGGCAGCTGCTGAGAACGGAGGCTCCCAGTGGACACGGGGTGAAAGGCATTGCTCACTTTCTGACTCACATGGTGTTACCTTCATGTGTCCATCCACTGCTGCACATAGCAAATACTAATAATTCATCAGATGCTCTTTTTTATATAATGGATTTTCTTTTCTGATTCTGTAATACTTATTGTAGAATATTTGGAAAAACAAGAAGAGTACAAAGAGAAAGCTAAACTGACCTGGAATTTTACCACCCAGAAATAACCCCGGTTAGCATATCGGTGCATTTCTTCTCGTTTGTTTTCCGTGTTGATGATGCTAATAATGACTTGTAGTTATTGAGTGCTTGCAATGCGCCAGGCATAGTGCTAAGCCATTTGCATCAATTGCCTCATTTACTGTCCATTCAACTCTGTAAGGTAGGTACTATTATCCCCATTTTCCAGGTGAGCATTCTGAGGCACAGAGAGGTTAACTAACTTGCGTAAGGTTACACAGCTGGAAAGCGGCACAGCTGGGATTTGAACCAGGTCGGTTTGTTTCCAAAGCCCATGCTCTTAACTGCCATATTTGCCAGCATATGTGTTTCCAGTGTATATGTATCATATTATTTTTACATATTGCATTTAAGTTACTTGATAGAGTATGTTAAATCCTACTATTTTTTCCTGCCTATATCAGAAACGTTGCATCTGTCATTAGCAGTATGCCACAAATACATTGTCCTTCAGCAGCTGGAAATGAACCCTATTATATAAATGAACCCTAATGTATTTGCCAGAAACAGGTTATTTCTGTTTTTTTTTTTCTACAGTGAACATCTTGTACATAAATATTAACCTGTACCTTTGACAATTTTTGAAAGATAGATTCCCAGCAGTGAAATAATTCAGTCAAAGGCTAGAAAACTTTCTTGGTAAGAGTTTTAGATATATGGCCAAATTGTTTTCCAGAATGCTTAGGGCATGTTTTCCTCTATGGGTGTATACCATTCTTTTGCTGGCATAATCATATACTCATAAAGCCATGTTAAAGACTGTCTTTGTGCTACTGTAAGAAAATACCACAGACTGGATAATTTATAAACAACAGAAATTTATTTTTCACAGTTCTGGAGGCTGGGAAGTCCAAGACCAAAGCACCAGCATGATTGATGTTGGCTGCATCTGCCGGAAGGGACTAATGTTGTGTCCTCTCTGGCACAAGGCAGAAGAAGGGCAACAGAGCACTCCCTTCAACCTTGAGCCATTTTATTGATTTATTTATTTTTGAGACAGTCTCACTCTATCACCCAGGCTGTAGTGCAGTGGTGCAGTCTCGGCTTACTGCAACCTCCACTTCCTGGGTTCAAGCAATTCTCCCACCTCAGCCTCCCGAGTAGCTGGGACTATAAGTGCACACCACCACACCTGGATAATTTTTGTATTTTTAGTAGAGATGGGGTTTCACCATGTTGGCCAGGCTCGTCTCAAACTCCTGACCTCAGATGATCCTGGGATTACGGGGGTGAGCTACTGCACACAGCCTTTGATGATTTTTTAAAGATAGATTCCCTGCAGTGAAATAATTCAGTCGAAGACTAGAAAACTTTCTTGGTAAGAGTTTCAGATATATGGTTGAATTATTTTCTAGAATGCTTGGGGCATGTTTTCCTCCATGGGTGTACAAGAGTTCCTTTCTCACCATTCTTTTGCTGGCATAATCATATACTCATAAAGCCGTATTAAAGACTGTCTCAGTGCCTTTTTGCTGCTGTGACAAAATATCACAGACTGGATAATTCATAAACAACAGATATTTATTTCTCAAAGCTCTGGAGGCTGGGAAGTCCAAAACCAAGGGCCCAGTATGATTGGGTTGGCTGCATCTGCCAGAGGAGACTAATGCTCTGTCCTCACCTGGCAGAAGGCAGAAGGGGGAAAAGAGCACTCCCTTCAACCTTGAGCCCTTTTATAATGGTGCTATTCCCCAGTCATGAGGGAGGAGCCCTCATGATTTAGTCACACCCTCAGAGGCCACACTTGCATTTGGGAATTAAATTAATCCTGCTGCAGGTAGGCACAATGGTTCACAAGTGTAATCCCAGCACTTTGGGAGGCCGAGGCAGGTGGATTACTTGAGGTCAGGAGTTCCAGACTAGCCTGGCCAACACGGTGAAACCCTGTCTCTACTAATAATACAAAAATTAGCTGGGTGTGGTGGCGGGCACCTGTAATTCCAGCTACTTGGGAGGCTGAGGTAAGAGAATCACTGGAACCCAGGAGGTGGAGGTTGCAGTGAACCAAGCTTGTGCCACGGTACTCCAGCCTGGGTGACCAAGACTTTGTCTCCAAAAAAAAAACAAAAGTTAATCCTGTTGCATTGGAGATTAAGTCTCAATATGAATTGTTGAAGGGACACCATTCTTCAAAGCATAGCAAAAGCACTTCTGTTTTTCTTAACACTGTGAGAAAGAAATCTTGTGGTGGAGAAATAGCCCTTTACTGGGTTTGTTGTTATAGAGAATAATTTTCTTTCATCAACCCTTCAAACAGTAGTTATTTTAAAATATATTAGTCTTTTTGTTTCATGGAATAATTGTTCTTCCAAAATTTCTTTTTCTTGTTTCTTTTTGTTTTAGTGAGACAGAGTTTCGCTCTGTCACCCAGGCTGGAGTGTAGTAGCACCATCTTTACTCACTACAACCTCCGCCTCCCAGGTTCAAGTGATTCTTCCACCTCAGCCTCCTAAGTAGCTGGGATTATAGGCATACCCGGCTAATTTTTTGTATTTTTAGTGGAGGCGGGGTTTCATCATGTTGGCCAGGCTGGTCTCAAACTTCTGACCTCAAGTAATCCACCCACCTTGGCCTCCCAAAGTGCAGGGATCAAAATTTATTTCTAAATGTGACACAGATATGCTATTGGAAACATCATCAAGTGATTCCAAGATTTAAACTGAAAAACCAAACAAGCAAGAGAGAAAGAAAAGAGATTTTTGGAAAAGATGAAGAGCAAAGAGGCACTTGACCTAACAGAAATGAAAAATTATTTTGAGCTATAGTAGTTAAAGCATTATAGTTTTGGGACGGGCACAATGGCTCATGCCTATAATCCCAACAGTTTGGGAGGCTGAGGCCGGTGGATCACCTGAGGTCAGGAGTTCAAGACCAGCCTGGCCAACATGATGAAACCCTGTCTCTACTAATAATATAAAAATTAGCTGGGCGTAGTGGTGGGCACCTGTAGTCCCAGCTACGTGGGAGGCTGAGGAGGAGAATTGCCTGAACCCGGAAGGTAGAGATTGCAGTGAGCCAAGATTGTGCCACAGCATTTCAGCCTGGGCGACAAAGTAAGATTCTGTATCAGATAAATGAATGAATAAATAAATAAATAAAGCATTTATTAATACAAGAAATAAATTGCATGAGAGTATCCCTTAAATATGTACATGAGTGCATATGTATATAAAATTCCATATATGGGAGTTTCGTATGTAATAAACCAACACAAACCCATGGGAAATGGATGAATTATTTAGTAGCGGCAGGCAAATGACTTATCAAACCTAGTAGCTCTGAAGTTTCCCTTAGAATGCGCTACTACTCTTGCAGGCAAATCATTTTATTTGATCAAGTGACTGATTAGAGGTCTTGGGGAGGAAATGATCTCAGCCTTTTCTCAAACTTTAAATGGGTAGGAAGCCCAGCTTGCTGGTATGGAGTTGGGCATGGAATGAGGGTGCCCAGTGGGCTGCTTTTGGTCAGCAGAAGTGGCACTGCAGGATGTACGGAATATCAGCGAAGGTGCCTGCTGTGGATGCTCATTAGACCTGGAGAAAGGTGTTGGTTGTTACAGACAGCAGGACAGTGGCCATTAAAGTCAGAATCTGCTAAGGAGTGTTTAACAACTGACCTGTGGGATGCAACTAACCCGGAAAATGAATGGCACTGGACCACTGGCCTGTATTTGGCCTTCTTAGGCAGTGGACACGCTAGAGACACTGGCAGAAAAATGGCCTCAGCAGCCTGGATCCCCCCTCCTGCTTCCTGGGCTGTGACAAGCAAGGCAGCTGCAGTAAAACTTGAAGCCTAGGTATGGGCCTAGGTGGAGCTATAGATGCCGTTCTTAGTTGTTCTAGTGGCAAATATTCAAATAAGTGCTTTGAAAGCCAAAGCACGGAAGGGTCCATGTGATCAACAGTTGAACAGGATCAGTTGGTCCTGAAAGACAGGTGAGCTCCATTGCAAAGACACAGGTGATGGCCTTCGTGGCCCTCATTTGGACAAGCCTGTGATAGCCATTTCTTTCTTTTTTTTTTTTTAGAGATGGAGTCGTGCTCTGTTGCCCATGCTGGAGTGCAGTGGTATGATGTCGGCTCACTCCAACCTCCGCTTCCTGGGTTCAAGCGATTCTCTTGCCTCAGCCTCCCTATGCCGACTAACTTTTGTATTTTTAGTAGCAATGGGATATCGCCATGTTGGCCAGGCTGGTCTCGAACTCCGAACCTCAGGCAATCCTCCCACCTTGGCCTCCCAAAGTGCTGGGATTACAGGCATGAGCCACCATGCGTGGCCTGTGTTAAGCATTTTTGATGAACCAAACAAATGATATAAGTGCCTGTTCATTTTAGCAAAAGGCCTTGACAGGTTGTCTTGGATAGTTATGCATATTTGACAGCACTTGGAGCTACAGAGTTTCTTTTCTGTTTAATTACATGAGCTACCAAGGAAAATAGAGCCATTTACTCTTCTAAAATCAGTGTACCTTTTCAGAAAACATGATGTTCAGTATGAAATAAGGACACTCTGCAGATGTTTAGAACTGGAATATTTGACTGGAAGTTCAGGATATGTATAGGAAATTTACCTGAAGAAGCTGCCATGGAAGTTACTAAAACAAAATGAGAACATTTACTGGGAGCCCTAAAGGAACCAATTCGACAAACAGGGCTAGAGGAGAAAGCAAGCAAGCCAGCCAGAAAGAGACAGCTGCCATCTGTGTTTACAATGAGACTTAATGAGATCTCTATCTAATGGAAATTGTTTACCCATAGTATCTCAAGTCCACCTAAGCTGCTCTTTTGTGTCCACATGCTCTGGTCTATTGGAGCAGGAATTTAACTTTCATGATGAGTTGGACCATGCGGAAATAGCTCCCTGACTTGATATTTTATATGTTGATTATTTCAGGTCTGATTTTATTTATTTATTTGAGACAGGGTCCTGCTCTGTCGCCCAGGCTGGTGTGCAGTGGCATGATCACAGCTTACTGCAACCTCGGCCTCCTGGGCTCAAGGGATCCTTCACCCCAGCCTCCCCAGTAGCTGGGACTACAGGTGCACATGACCATGCCTGGCTAATTTAAAAAAACTTTTTTTTGTATGCTGGGTGTGGTGGCTCATGCCTGTAATCTCAGCACTTTGGGAAGCCTAGGCGGGCAGATCACCAGGTCAGGAAATTGAGACCAACCTGGCCAACATGGTGAAACCCCATCTCTACTAAAAATACACACAAAAAAAAATTAGCTGGGCATAGTGGCGCAAGCCTGTAGTCCCAGCTGCTCCGGAGGCTGAGGCAGAATCACTTGAACCTGGGAGGCAGAGGTTGTAGTGATCCAAGATCAGGCCACTGCACTCCAGCCTGAGTGACCAGAGCGAGACTTTGTCTCAAAAAAGAAATTTTTTTTTTTTCTTTTGTGGAGATGGGGTCTCACTATGTTTCCCAGACTGGTCTCTAACTCCTAGCCTCAAGCTATCCTTCTGCCTTAGCCTCCCAAAGTGCTGGGATTACTGGCATGAGCCACTGTACCCAGCTAGATCTGAGTTTATACTGAGCAAACTATTTTGACCACAGTGAGCCTAAAGAATTTACATTTTGCTATGCTGCTGCTTACCCAGTGATTAGTTTTGGCTTTAATACATATCAGCTCATTCATCAGAAAATGTGCCAGGAGTATTCTCATGTACATTTGTTTGCATTTAAGTTTCCTGAGAGGAAGCTTTGGTTAGTGGATTAGTTTAACAACAGGCAGTTAAAATTTGTATTTTCCTTAGTGACATACTCACCTATAGTAATTTTAGGGGTGGTGACTTCCACATTTTACTTCACTTAAACATCAAATTATTTAAGGTGGCTAAAGAAAAAAATACTGAAACCCTTGAGTAGGTACTAGTATTTTTCCTACTTTACAGACAAAATAGTACCTATATAGGTTAAGTTGCCTGCCTAATGTTAGCTGTTAACTGTTGGTGTAACTGGGTCTGGTGGCTCATGCTTGTAATCCCAGCACTTTGGGAGGCTGAGATGAGAGGTTTGTTTGAGCTTAGGAATTCAAGACCAGCTTGGGCAACATGGGGAGACTGCATCTCTACAAAAAAATTTAGAAAATCTGGTGCTGCACAAACTGTGGTCCCAGCTACTTGGGAGGCTGAGCTGGGAGGATCTCTTGAGCCTGGGAGGTTGAGGCTGCAGTAAACTGTGATTGCATCACTGTACTCCAATCTGGCGACAGAGCAACAACCTGTCTGAAAAACAAAATTGTATTGGTGCACAGAGAGGACCTCAGGCACACTGATTTGAGGGCATCTCCACCCGTGCTCTGTAAGTCTGGAAAATGATTCCTTCCTCCAGTGTTTGTTTCATCTGTTTTTGTTTGTTTGTTTGTTTTTTGAGATGGAATCTTGCTCTGTCGCCCAGGCTGGAGTATAGTGGTACCATCTCGGCTCACTGCAACCTCCACCTCCTGGGTTCAAGCAATTCTCCTACCTCAGCCTCCTGAGTAGCTGTGATTACAGGCACGCATCACATGCCCACCTGGCTAATTTTTTTTTGTATTTGTAGTAGAGATGGGGTTTCACCATGTTGGCCAGGCTGGTCTTGAACTCCTGACCTCAGGTGATCTGTTCACCTTGGCCTCCCAAAGTGCTATGATTACAGGCATGAGCCACTGTGCCCGGCCTGTTTCATCTTTTAATTGCACTTGCTGACCTGGCTCCTAAAAGAACTGAATTTCTTCTTTTTCTTCCTATTCCTTCCAGCTATTACTCTACCATGCTCTTTTTTGATCATCTCCAAATTCTTCAAAAAGTAATTTATGCCTGCGGCCTCTTCTTTCTCTTTTGAACTCTGAGCCCCATTCAAAATCTGCCCAGACAACTCTACTTTTGTAAAGGAAAATGCCTTCAGCCAGAAATTTCTCCCTCTTGTGAATTTCTCTGACATTTTATTTCCCTCTCTTTCCCTACTCATCCCATTCTGCCTTTCAGAATTGGATTTTGAGTTTTGGGTATATATTTTTTTCTCCCTCATTAAACTAGTTGAGGTCATTCATTATTTGTCACTGAAGCACTCCCTGCCTTTAGTCACTGTGCATGGAATTACTGAATGAACCAACGAATAAGTACTGCTGTTTCCATAATGATTGCTGATTTTGGAAGCAGTATGGTGAGAATTTTCAGCTTTCCAACTCATCCAGATTAAGTTCTTTTCACAGTAGCTTCGTGACTTTGATTGGAGTGCTCTGAATTGCCGAAGCATCAGATGCTTCCATATTCATGTGTAGATGTGAAACCATCTGAAGCCACATGGAATGAATTTTACTTTATTCATTCCTTCCATCCTACTTCATTTAGTATGGCAAAAACATGGATTTACAAAAAGATTCTTAAAACCCCAAAAATTACTTGATATCTATATATTTTTTTCATTTTAAAAATGAAATTGTCCTTTATGTTTAAGAAGTTCCATTTTAAGAAGTTGGGAGAAACAGTAAGTCATTAAGCCAGCAAAACTGTTCTGCATTTACTATTGTTTCAGTTAAAGGTTTTTTTTTCTCTTGCCCTCCCCCCTTTTATAAAAACTCTACACTTTGGTCCTGTATTTGTGACAGTATTATGTGGCAGACTGTCTGACTTGCGTTTGAAATGTATAATTTTCTGCTGAAGAATGCATACAGTTTGCCCCAGACTTCAGGTTTCAGAGACTAAAAACCCTCTATTACAAATACACTTGATCATGAATTCACGTTTTCTTTTAAAAAAAAAAATGATGTTATTTGGCCTGGAAGTTATAGGAAATCTGCCTATAACTTCAGATGATGAGTTGGTGGAAACTTGTGAAGAACACAGAGCTGACTGACTTGGGGTCTCTTGGTGCGAAAAGACATTGTGTGGCCAGGAATGCTGAGCTCTGATGACAAGACTTATATTGGATCCAACGGGATTTTCCTGTGAATGATTTTGAAAGTCCAAGTATCATCTATTCTCCCCCCTGCTCACGCAATGTTTGATATAAATTTTTGATTTATGGTAATATTAAGTCACTCTGTTAGGAATAATTTCTCTGACTTTCATACCGTTTAATATGAACTCTCTTTAGGTTTCTAAATCCCTCTAAGAACTCAAAGCCAAAAAAAAAAAATGCCTCTTTCTTTGTCTTTATGTTGGCCAAATTGTACTTTGACTATTAGAATAAAAATCAATATTCATACTCTGAAATTAAAGCTCTTGTTGTATTTCTGCCCTGAAGACATTTTCTAAACTAGGTGAATAGTTTGACAGTGTTTTTCCTTTCTTTATTTTTAGGTTGATGCCTTTCCTCCCAATGGTTATGGCTTATATAACATAGTAGGGAATGCATGGGAATGGACTTCAGACTGGTGGACTGTTGATCATTCTGTTGAAGAAGCACTTAACCCAGTGAGTATTATTCGCAGAGCGTGTATCTTGGAATGGTAGCATCCATCCTCTGGGCAGTTTGCAGCCAGACTTTCATGTGTTTCCAAGAGATATTTACATACTCTGTAAATTAATGTTGGGATTTCCCCAAAGTGACGTTAAGCACATGTTTCTTATTCCAACCTTAGAGCATTTTGTAAAAATGTCTGTGAGCATCTTATCTTCTCCTGGATTGTGATGGTGCTAACTACTTGAAGAAATCTGCCTATAACTTTAGAAATTATATTCAGTCTCGTAAATTTGATCAATGCATGATATATAAGTAACTATAAAGTTCATTACTGTTTTATTATTAACTATTAAGATCTGCTAGATGGTATTTATCATGCATCTAGTGTCTGAGTTCTGATGGGTTGAAATTTTGATTCAGCAGCATTGTTTGGAGAGAATGAGAAAGGGTGTTATCTGGTTAAATGTTGAAGCCGGAAGTTGTGTCATTTAGTGATTAATTCCTGAACCTCTTAGTATGTCACGCCAATGCATCATATACTTTGGTAACAGAAGACAACCGTGTTTGTCTAAGTTTTACTTATTATGGCATGTGAAAAATGTTGAATGCAAATAGTATACTACCCTGCCTCTAAAACCAAACTACCCAGCAGAATATGTAAAAATTGAGACACTACATGGGCATGTGTGTGGAAAGTGCTTCTTTTAAAAAGAACATCTCTGAGTATTTTTTATGGTGTGAACAGATTGGGGGGAAAATATCATGCACAAATCCCATCTCCAGCAAAGCAGTCATTCATAAGTCAGTTCCAAGAATGTATATTTATAACCAAACTAGCTAGACTGGATACTTGATGTGCTTAATTTTAAACTGGAACCTTTTGATAAGGCTCAAAGGGTGACAATAAGAAAATTAATTCTTCAATATCTTCTCAGTATAGGGTTACGGAGCAATTGAAGAAATAGACTCTGCCTGAGGCTAATTTTTCAGAACATGGAAGTAAAGTTGTTTGATATGCTTAATTTTTCTTCACAAAGTAACATGTGTGCTGCTCATGAATAACCTAGAGAAACAGATCTACTTTTTGCGGGGTACAGATTAAAAAAGCTGAGTTCTTCAGAAACTCTCATCTCTCCTCAGTTTCTTTACTTTCTGGCAGGGCTGGTGAAAGTAGTGGTCAAAATGAGAATACGGTTGTAAAATTCTAGGTGAGTTTGTGGTTGGGAGATGTCATTTTCTACTGGCAAGATGTGACTTGGCATTTGCTGTCAGAATCAGAAATAGAATTTTTTTCCTCTCGGATAAAAGCATCTGCATGCTTGGAAGAGGGTGTACAAGGCCTTAGAATGCTGGCAAGTTGTGAATGTATCTCTCTGACCATCTGGTGTCGAGCTGAGTGCTTGTTAGCTTTCAGTTTTAGAATTACTTGTGTTTCTTCTAAGGATTTACAGAAAAATTCACATTTTTCTTTTCACCAATCCCAGGCTTCATCCTGGATGTTGCCCTTGCGCTAATGAAATTGTTCCCATTTCAGGTTTCTCTTGTCCCAGTGACTTCCTTTGCTTCACAGTTTTGAGAACTAAACCCCAAATCCTTGGACAATTCATACTCCGTAATTCAGGTCTTTACAGCTTTTCTTTATTACCAGCAGACAAGCCACGATCGATCATCCCTCATCTAGGTTACTGCAGCAGCCTCCCAGAGGGCTGCCTGCCTTTCCTTTTTTTGTTATATTGCAACTCGACTGATCTATATAGAGAGCAAGTCACATGCAGTTACTCCCCCTGTTTAAAATCCTTTAATGCCTCCTTAGTATCTGAAGAATAAAGTGTAAATTATTTTTAAAATACTTAATTACTTTTATCTTTTTATTTTTTTGTTATTATTTTCTGAGAGGAGACAGAGTCTCACTCGATCCCCCAGGCTGGAGTGCAGTGGCGCCATATCAGCTCACTGCGACCTCTGCCTCCCACGTTCAAGTGATTCTCATGCCTCAGCTTCCCAGGTAACTGGGATTACAGGTGCTTGTCACCATGCTCAGCTAATTTTTGTATTTTTAGTAGAAACAGGGTTTCGCCATGTTGGCCAGACTAATCTGTTAACTCCTGACCTCAGGCCCACCTTGGCCTGCAGAAGTTCTGGGATTACAGGCGTGAGCCACCATGCCTGGCCTTATTAATTTTATTTTTGTGGAGATGGGGTCTTGCTCTGTTACACAGACTGGTCTCAAACTCCTGGCCTCAAGCAATCCTCCCGCCTTGGCCTCCCAAAGTGCTGGGATTAGAGATGTGGGACACTGCGCCTGTCTGATTTATACCTATAAATTCTTGAGCATGACTTTTGAAGGCTAGAATAATTTAACCCTTGCTGATCTCTCTAGCCACTCTTTTTTTTTAAACAGTTAATTATGAAATGTTATAAAAATTCAGAATAGTACAGAAAATAGCATAATAGATAACTCTGTACCTACCACATAGATTTACATATGTTAACAGTTTACTGTGTTTACTTTCTCTTTCAGCCAAGGAAAAAGAACAAAAACTGTTCTTCTCATCAGTGCTTGATATTGTCAGTATGTTTTATTTAAGCTGCTCTGGTCAGTGTGCAGGGCTGTTTCACTGTGTTTTTGAGTCATCATTTTTAAAGTTCGTCTGATAACTCTAATATCTGGTACCACGTTGATCCGTTTCTGTTGTTGTTCTTGGCTTTCGGTCACATCTTGTTTTCTCCCATGCCGGGTTAGTTTTGACTGAGTATCAGACATTTGATGTGAAAAATTGTCAAGGTTAATTGAGATCTAGATAGTGTGATGTGTCTCTGGAGAGGATTTACCTTTGCTTCTAGAAACTTGTATTTCAGATTAGCTTTAATCTAGTCAGGAATTGAGATGATTTGAAGCACAGCTTCAGTCCTTGTGAGGGCCATTCTATTTCCAGTTCCCCCTGGGTATAGTTCTTCAGGGTGCCAACCAAAAGTCTAAGGGTTTTACTATAGATCCTGCACCTTGGAGGGCCTTGACCTCCACTTTTTTGTTTCCTCAGGCTGTGAGTCTGTTGAAAGTTCTGCTCAGCTGCTTAGCCTTCCATCTGCCATTTAAAGCAGTGGTTCATCTCACCTCTCTGGGATCTGAGCCCTGCAATTCTTCACAGCTGTGGTAGTTCTCATTTGGTCTGGTTAATTCCGATTTCTCTTTGAGATCTTAATTTATTTGCTTTTCTTCCCTAATGGACTGTGTATCTCTAGTGCTTAGCAAAGAACCTATATATAATTATTGACCCTACAATAATGCCAATTCCATATATCCGGAATTGGGGGAGTTTGATGACTGTCCAGACTCCAGATGTTTCATGAGCAGACGCTAATTAGAAGAGACATTTTCAGGGAAAGTTAAGAACAAAAATATCTACCTGGTTAGTAAATATTTCAATTCAGGAATTGACCTCTTCTATGTTATGTATTTATGTTAGTTCTATGACTAACTTATAATGGCAAACAATTTTAAAGCTTCTTTGGAGAGCTTGGGAATAGTCAGTGCCCTGTATGCAAAGGCTATTCAGGAAATATCTTTTTCTTATTCAGTGATTTCCAGGGAGCAAAAGTTAATCATTAGTTTTTATTTTATTGGGCAGTCATTTATGGCAAAAGCAGGTTGTGGAAACAGCCATGTGTGCTTTGTACACATCTAGGAGAAGATGAGGTATCTGGCCATGTGAAGTAAGGGTCAGCTTGGTGTTAGCTGTGCATGTGTGTGTGTGTCCCGTGGAGGTGCCACATTAAGATGGCATCATTCCCCCTCCTCACAGACACAATCTAGTATATGGCCAGTGCTGTGATGTATTTTAACCAAATAATAATGTAGTTTTTGAAAATGTGGTTTGTGGTTATTTACTTTTCAGTTGCCTAAGTCTGAGACCGGTATTAATTTGTGGCACTATGTAATCCTTTCAGTTAAAAGAATATGTAGAGCTTATATAACTTTCTAATTTCCCACATCTGCATACTCACTTTCAGTACCAAAGTACCATGCTGACTTGTTGAGCTGATGATGTGACAGGATGGAGTGATCTGTGATCTCTTTCCCTTTCTGTTAGTGACACAATTGTATTAAGGTGGCTTCTTTTTCTCAGGGAAAGAATGCTAATTTTGTTTTTGTTTTGTTTTATTTGAGACAGAGGCTCGCTTTGTCACCCAGCATGGAGTGCAGTGGTGCAGTCTTGGCTCACTGCAACCTCCGCCTCCCAGGTTCAAGCAGTTCTCCTGCCTCAGCCTCCTGAGTAGCTGGCATTACAGGTGCCCATGCCACCATACCTGGCTAAATTTTTGTCGTTTTAGTTTAATAGAGATGGGGTTTCACCATATTTGCCAGGCTGGTCTTGAACTCCTGACCTCTGGTGATCCACCCGCCTCCGCCTCCCAAAGTGCTGGGATTACAGGCGTGAGCCACTACGCCCAGCTATCAGGGAAAGAAGTCTAATTTTGGAATTAACGAAAGTAACTTGGATTATAGCTCTGCCACTTAATATTAAAGGACTGCTGCTAAATTTAGACTATATCTTCAGTTTCCTTGTCTACAAATTGGAAATAATTATACTGGATGAAATTGTGTGAAATTTAATTTGTCACTGTATATGAAATACTTTGTATCATTCTACTTCCAGAGGACTGTTATTATTTAACTGTTTTTGTTTATATTATGTTTTGGCTATCTAATTATAATATTGCTTACTTCCATCAGCAGAATTAATGAGGAACATTGGCCTTTAGAAGCATAGGGGAAAGAAGAAAAAAAGCAGAGGGGGAAGAAAATGCTATTTATAATTAGTGATTGCTGATATCGCCCTTACCCTTACCTTTTGTTGGCTTATCACATGCTCCTCCTCTCAATGAAAACTTTGCTCATGCTTCTTGGATCATCAAAGTCCAGTGGGATCAAAGTTTTCCAAAATGTATTCCTCCTTTGAATGAATCTTTGCTACTTACCAAATTTTAGCCAGAGATTCAGTTTGTTTTGTTTCTGTTAATGTGGAATTTGATTGTCTAGTAGATTATATAGCTCTAGACATTTTGGGAAGTGTCTTCTGTTTCACAGGGTTGCTTTGATGTGTGGAATTGACCTGGGATGTGCTAGTTACAGCGCTCATGCCTGTAATCCCAGCACTCTGGGAGGCTGAGGTGGGAGGATTGCTGGAGCTCAGGAGTTCAAGACCAGCCTGGGCAACACGGCAAAATCTCATCTTTGTAAAAAATACAAAAAGTTAGCTGGGCATGGTGGCACATGCGTGTAGTCCCAGCTACTCAGGAGACTGAGGAGGGAGGATGGCTTGAGCTTGGAAGGTGGAGGTTGCAGTGAGCCGAGATCACACAACTGCATTCTAGCTTGGGCAACAGAGCCAGACCTGGTCTCAAAAAATTAAACAAAATACACACACACAAAAATAGAATTGACCTGGGATAAGCCCTCCTTATCTGTCCGCCGTGGTATGCAGCGGCCACTCCTCTGAGCGCTTGCCTATCCACACATAGCACATTAAGTACATCTGTGGTACATACCAGTCCCCTGGCCAGAGATTAGCATGTATATTCATGCTTGCAGATGCCACACTTGCTGACTCCACTCAGATACTTCTTTGCCATTGCAAGATAGGACTTAGGGCTTGGACTCACAGTATTTTTGTCAATCCTCTAAACTCTACCCTTTGATTGTTCCTCTTCCCCGTGATCTTCTGGCCTCTCACCACTGTGTCTCAGTGTGCAACAGAAATAGGAGAGTGTTACTTACCTCCTGATCCTCCTCCACCCAGGCAATGAGACTGCCATTTTCTCAGTCAGGCAAAAACCAGTAAATATCACATCATCCTTCTCCTGAGTTTAGACATTCATATTCATTGACTGTCCCATCAACAGCCTCATCATTTCAAGCAAGTATTCATTGAATACCTAGTATGTGCTGGGGGCTGGGGGAGGAAATTGATTGAGAAGTTTTCCCTGCCATAAGGCCTTCACTCACATGTTTTTTGTTTTGTTTTGTTTTCTTGAGATGGAGTTTTGTTCTTGTTGCCCAGGCTGGAGCTGGTGTTAGCTCACTGCAACTCTCCGCCTCCCGGGTTCAAGCAGTTCTCCTGCCTCAGCTTCAGGAGGTGCATGCGCCATGTGCCACCATGCCCAGCTAATTCTGTATTTTTAGTAGAGATGGGTTTTCACCATGTTCATCAGGCTGGTCTCGACCTCAGGTGATCCACTCACCTCAGCCTCCCAAAGTTCTAGGATTATAGGTGTGAGCTACTGCACCTGGCTCACTCACATGTTTTTAATCTGGACATTCTGGGGACATGAATAGATCAGTTTGATGGAGAACTAACCTAGTGTTCAAAATGAAAAAAAGCCTGAAAGTGATTATGAAGTTCAGCTAATAATAAATTTAATACAGCTGCAGGTTATACATAGTAAATGCCAAGGGGAAAGCAAGGTGATCAAAATATCCGCCTTTTGGGACTGTGTTTGGGAAAACAATTTTATCTCCTTCTCCCTAGTGGAAGATGAATGTCTTCTGCAGGAAGTACTAATGTTTACCCATTGTGATTTTTCATTGTGGATCAGTTGCAAGCTTCTTCATCCCGTATAATAGAACCATTGAGAAGTAGAAATAAACTTGAATGTATGGTTCGGATATTTAGATCCTGCAGACACATTTCCAAATACGTTATCCAAACATATGCTTCTTGCTTGAAAAGAGCGAATTCTAATTCCAGTTACTATTTGGATGATGGTAGAAACACTGTTTGTTTCCACTTCGGGACAGAATTACCCCCAGAGCCTCATGTTACAACTACTGATTGTTCCTGAGCAAAGAGAGTGGAACACCAAAATGTACCATGGCCTCCTTAGTTTGGAGGATCAGTGGATCTGAAAGGTGGGAAGAGGAAAACCTCCTCTAACCTATCCCCCTGTAAGAATTCCTTCTTTGATACCCCTGACAACTGTGGTCCTGTAGCCTCTTGCTAAAAACTTCTTGGTGAACAAGAACTCTCCAACACTTGGGGCAGCTTACTGCATTATCAGATGTTCTCACTGAAGGTTCCTGTGTCCACCTCAGATCCTCCCTGAAGTGTCAGCTCAATGGCCCTCATTCTGCCATTGCCAAGAACAAGAACATGTTTTCCTCTGCCTTGTGCATAAAAGCTCTTCAGATATCTAAGGACAGTCATAGTGTCTTCCCTGCCCCACCCATTTTTCTATTTCTAGGTAAGCATTCCCATGTTTCTGCTGCACCTGGGATAACAGGGTTTGCAAGTCAAGGCAACCCAGTTACATTCCTCTGAATAACAGGAGTTGGGAGAAAAATGTCTCTTTTTCTAAATGGATACCCAGAATTATACACAGTATTCTAGACATTGTCTGGTAGATGCACATATAAAAGTGGGGCTCTCCCTTTTTTATTCATTCTGTCTCATTGGGCCTCAGATTACGTCAGTAGTTAAGAGTTTGGTTAGTGGATGCCAATCAAGCTGGGTTTGAATCACAGTTATAGAGATAACTGGCTTGCCAGATGTGTGACCCTGTGCAAGTCACTTAACTGCTCGGAGACTCAGCTTACTTCTTTCTTAAATGAGGATGAAGATTCCTACTTCATAGAGTTGTAAGGAAGTGAGAGAATGTGATAAGGTGCTTTAGCACAATGTTTGGCAAATAGCATGTAATACACGGTGGCTTCCATCCTAATTGCTGCTAGTGCCATACTACCACTGCTATGGATACTGCTACTGTTACTGTGAGTAGTAGCTACAGTAGTAACAGGAAGAACCATACCGCACTGATGGTTCCTGTTAAGCCTGTGGCCGAATAAAACTTATATTTTTCTCCTATGTTGATCTCAGGCTAGGTCTCCCCAAATATTGTTGATACATAGTAATTTTTTTATGTAGCCGTTTTTTACATGCAATTTTTTTAAAGTGATTTTTAAACTTATCTTGAATTTTTGTTTTGTGTTTACATTTTGAAACTTAATGCAATGCCTAGTTCATCTCTCCGTGAGATTTCATTTTGTTTATGGGTTTCAACCTTGAGAGACAGCTTATAAAATCACTGTGGCTATCAGTGCTGTCGTCAATGGTGGTAGCTTTCCCTTCCAACTTATTATAACCCACAGATTTGGCTGTTTTTTAGTCATTGATATAGTATGAATGGGACAGGGCCCAAGGCAAAGTCCTGTAGCACTGGAGTCAGCCTACATTTCCTAAGTATCTACTGTGGCATGGGGCTGTATCTGCTCTTGGGATACAGGGATGTGTAACACAAATCCTGCTGTTAGGAAGCTTCTAGTTTGTGGAAGAAAGATTGAATGCCAATCAGATGAATCAAGATGCACTCTGATAAGACTTGCTATGGATATGATTGAGATGGTGCCTGGGTGACCTCTCTGTTATCCACCAGTTGGAGCTGTGAAGGCTTCTTGGAGGAGGTGCCCTTAGAAAGGATGGCAGTAATTGGTGAGGCCACTATGATAGGTCCATGGGACCCAAAGATAAAGAAGACAGGGTCCAACCTTTTGAGGAATTCAGTAAGTGGAGAAAGGATTTTCTTTCTTTCTTTCCCCACTTCTTTTAGTTTCTTAAGTAAATGCCTAATCAGTGCCCTGAGCCATAGCTGCCCTCCGCTTGCCCTTCAGTCCTGAAGCATGATGGCTTTTCTATACCCAAAGTAAATGCAGTGAGAGGGGTGCATGTGTGTGCGTGCACTTCTTCTTCTTGTTTTTCTGCGTCGTGTTTTCCTGCTTCTTATGGGAGCGGTAGAGCTGTTTTAAGAACTTCCTTTAGCTTACCGGCTAGGGACTTTGGAGGGTGACATGTAAATTGTCTTCCTTACTTCAGTGTGCTCAAGAAAGGGGCTTTTATTAGTCATCTTTTCACAGTGTATCACACTCCTGGGAAGGGAGAGCCATATGCTGTAAGACTGGGATGGCAGCAGGTCAGCAGGATGGGTTGGGGTTATAACAGAAACGTTAAAAGAAAAGAGCAGAGAGTTTGCTAATGTGGTTATTCATCTCTCTCAGTAAAGTTCTTGCTGCTACACTGAATAGCAGAGCCATGGTTAAGTGATGAAAGTGAGGTCAGTCGCTTGGCTTTCCAGCTGAGATTTAGCTTTAAAATGTTATGGGGCCCTAGGTGAGTCATGTCACCCTTATAGGCCTAGTGTTTCATCTGAAAGTTGTGCTGAGAATGTAGCAAGTCACTCCTAAGGCTACAGTAAATCTGGGCAACTGCCCTTGGGTCTGCCGCTGGCTTGGAAAGTAGGCAGTGATGGAAGCTGCAGCTGACAGTAACATGGTTAAGAGGGTGGTTTTAAAATGATTTCAACCTAGGTCCACATCCCAGCTCTGCTATCTTGGGGCCAGATGGTGAAATCCTTTGCTTCTGTTTCCTTGTCTATAATATTGAGTAATAATAAGATTCAATAATATTGAGCTGTTCGGAGGATTAAAAAGAGAGGTTAACTCACTGTGCCCACCACACAGCAAACACTTGGTAAATGAGAGATTATGGTTTCTAAGCGCCTCTCAGTTGGAATATCTCCTTTTGGAAAATCCTTTCCCCTTCAGCATTGCCTCTTATTGTTTAGTAGACTGGATTATGTTCTTTTTCTTTCATTTGTTTAATAGCATTTTTGAGCACCTGCTCTGTGCTACTGGCAAACATAAACATCACACAGTCCTTGCCTCCAGAGAATTTGAATCTCAGAATTCCTAATGGTGGTTTCTCATCATTTCCATGGTAATAGGCACTTTTGCTCCACTGATGCTTAGGAAGCAGAACCAAAGCCCAGGTTTTTGGATTCCTTTCAATCAAAAGATTATTTATTCCTTTCCTGTACTTTTCTTCATCTGGAAAGGCCATGGGGAAATTTCAGGGTGAGGGCTTGAAAGTCTGTGTTTCTTGGTTTCCTTAGTTGCACCCACAGCTGACAGACCATGTCTAAGCAGCTTTTCAGGGCAGAGGAGGGGTACTCTGGGAATTCTAGGTAGAATTAGGCCCCCATTTTGGGTCAGTTGCTTGAGGATTTTAATCTCTTTTCTTGATGTGGTTTGAGGTAATTGAGAGCAGAAATATAGGCTCTTGGCTGGGTGTGGTAGCTCACGCCTATAATCCCAGCACTTTGGGAGGGCAAGGTGGGAGGATCACATGAGGTGAGGAGTTCGAGACCAGCCTGGCCAACATGGTGAAACTCCGTTTCTACTAAAACATACACAAATTAGCTGGGTGTGGTGGCACGTGCCTGTAGTCCCAGCTACCCGGGGAGACTGAGGTACAAGAATCGCTTGAACCCAGGAGGCAAAGGTTACAGCTCTCTGAGATTGTGCTCCTGCAGCACTTCAGCCTGGATGACAGAACAAGATGAAAGAGAGAGAGAGAGAGAGAGGGAGAGAAGGAAGGAAGGAAAAGAGGAGGGGGGGAGGGGAGGAGAAAGAAAAGAAATTTAGGCACATCCTGTCTTCTACCTCTGTGGGTCTTCCTTTCTATCATCTTCATGACCTGGGACCTCCCTGGACAGATGTTTTTTTCTTGGTAGTGAATTACAGTTAACCCCCAATGTTCCCACACTGTCTCAGCCTATGATTTCTGCTTAATATTTTCAGCTAGGGCTCTGTCTCATCACTCTTGACTCTAAGCAAAGATTAATACACATGTATATTCCAACTCACAGAATAATACTCTTCTTTACATTTTCTCACATACGGCAGTCCGTATTCATAAACAGTTTTCCCACAGTACTCCTGAGTCATCACAGATGGTTTGGGGAGGAAGAGTGGCCTCTGTCAACTTAAAGATGGCCCCCAAGCCCTTCCCCACTGTAGCTTTATAGATTTTTAGTGTGAAATGTGTTTCGGGTTAAAGAAGATGTATGCCTTAGACCCTGCATCCCTGTGTAATAGACTTGACTTTAACCTCAGACTGCTGTGCTTCCGGAGTGAACAAAATGAGGAGAGAGGAATGAAGTCAACATGCTTAAGCTTTGCATTTATGTGGGACTTTTCGCCGCTGAAGAGCTCAACGTGCTCACGCATGCCTGTCCCACCCCCCACCTCACACCCTCTCGTTTTCATATCCTCAAAATATTCCTGATTATGCAAAAGGAGATGTGGTCTTGGACTCATTTTTTATGGCATGGAGCTGTAGAGGTTTTGACTTTGGCCCAGATTTTGAACTTGATTTGCAGTCAGGATTAAATCCCAGATCTTCCGATTCCTGGACTTGTTAATGTTTACTGGATTCCAGATGTTATTTCAAATACAAAACATGAAAGGCTACTTATTTCCTTGTAGTAATGTTTTGTCACAAGGCACATATGTTAAACCAGGCATCTCAAGGCTTGTTATAAATATAAAGATAATTTAAGAGTTGAGAATTGCTGTGTCATACAGTGGCTTCTTCCACAAGCAAGAGGGAGGCAGTGAATTTTTCCTATGGTTTTTAATGTCTTGAAATTTTAAATCAGTTTCTTGTCCTTCTTACCTTCCTAACCTCTCATTTTCATTAAATTATTTTTAAAAA
Source organism: Ateles fusciceps (assembly GCA_036589455.1). Lineage (NCBI taxonomy): Eukaryota > Metazoa > Chordata > Mammalia > Primates > Atelidae > Ateles > Ateles fusciceps. Next base: position 4,623,222 of record JAZHEH010000299.1, read on the forward strand.
TTGTTGATTTGGCAAGCTAGTTTTTGTATCTGACGTCTGACTTGTTAATGAGTTGTGAAGTTAAATAGTGCCATTTCTCATTCCTATAGCTTACTTTTAGTGACTTCCCCATGTCATAGTATGACTCATTTGTTCTTTCCCTAAGGATCTGGAAATAAAACCAGGTTATTAAGAAGAGAAAATAGAATAGTTAAATTTTCTGTTTTTTTGTTACCAGATTATACTGTGATTTTTTTTCATGTGGATGCGTGGATGCATTTTTAATATAGGAATATGCATATCCACACATAGCAGTTTTATGTAAGTGTATTTTATCCATTCAGCAAAATTTACTGGCAAGCTACTGAATGCCAGATTTGTGTGCTGGGTTCTGGGAATCTAAGAGACACAATCCTCTTTTCTTAAGGATCTTGCAGATGTTAAGAGAACAAGCAAACCCACCTCAGTGGGTTTACGTACGTATACATTTATTCCTTTAAATGTGTATGTATATAATTAAGGAGGAAGTGTATCATGATGGTTAAAAGCATGCAGTTTTGGAGTGGGACCTGGATTTAAGTCATAGCTCACCCACCTACTGGCTGAATAACCTGGAGCAAGTTATTTAACCTTTCACCCAGCTTCCTCATCTGTGAGGAAATAGTAATACCCTTTATGGGGTTATTGGAGGTTTCAAGGAGATGCTACAGAGAAAATGTCTATTGTAGAGGCTGTCATGTAGTAAACACTTCATATATGTTAATTATGACTATTATGTTTTATGTGTAATGACAATTCGAATGAAATAAGCTAGCAAGGTATGAAATTATGCCTTACTGTGAAATCTAATCCATGGAAGACGTTTTTTGGACCTTTTCAGGGATGTGTAAAGGAGATAGGCCATCTGGTAGCATGCAGTTATAAATAACACTTCTTTCCATGGACAGTCTCCACTTTATACTCAGAAAAGGAAGTAAACGTGGCATCTAATCAAGCAGCAGAACATACAGAATTGGGCACTTAGCACTTACCCACTTTCAAAACGTCCAAATAAAATCATGGAAGTCTTCAAGTGGTTCTCTGAAAATAATGTTTAACTAAAAATGCCATTTGGTATAAGCTAATTGCTTTATTCTCTCATAACTCACTAATAAATTGTCACTGAAGAACACAGAAGATTGTGAGAATAAAAGAATGTGATAGATCCATAGTGAGACTAAACTGTGTCTGTTTTTCTCACTTCAAGTGATACTTAGAACCATATGTGGCCTTGCACTCAGAACTGACAGTTTTATACAGTTATTCTAAGAAATATAAGTGATTGATTCTGGAGCAGATCTTTCAGTGAATATAGTCTGTACCCTGTGTTGTTAATGATATGGTTTTAGTTGACCTAGAAGTCGCCTTTGCATTCAGGATGATGCCACTATATAACATGCATTGCTTAGGATAAAACTTTAGGTCTAATCCTTCTGAAATTGGATAGAGTAGGCATGTTCTTTCATGTCGCATATTATTGTATTACACTTTCTGAAGTTAAAGAACTACCCGCATTATTAGAAGACAAATTCCATCTAGCTGTCTACTGCCTGCATGCAATCTGGCAGTCTACCACGACCAGCAGATGATGAGAAAGTTTCTTCTTTGTTGCAGAAATCTAATGTGTTATGTGTTTTCTCTTAATAGTTGCTTCTTCTGTGTTTAGGTTGACTAGTTTTCAGCACATAGATGCTTTATAGCCTTGTGTTTCACAGTTATAATAATTCATGCCTCTTAAACAGAGCATATGTATCCACCATTATATAAGTCAGATAATTAACCATTTTCCTGGGGCCTCACTCTTCCCTTCTATTCTCTCTCCTTCCTGTTTGGCAGTGGGGGAGAGAGGCTGTAAAACTTGAGGCCCTTGAATGAGGCACCTCAAAGAAGATTGTAGTTGCTTATCTCACAGCTCAGCAAGAAACCATGGAAAGTTTCCTAGATAAAGTGAAAGAATTCGGGATAGAGAAGCTCCAAGATGGAAGGATTTGAACATGTGTCCACCAGCTCACATTGAATGGTGGGGAAGGAAGGACCTTATAAGGTCTCTAGAGGGACACAAATGAGGGAACTCAGGCCAGGAGGGAAGGGACAGGGCCGAGACTAGATACTGGTTCTCCCAGCTACCCTGGCCTGTGCGTTGGATCCCCCTGGTGATGCCTCCTGCCTGGGCTCATCCTGTGGAGTCTCTGCAGATTTTTTGGCAGATACTTTCCACTTGCAATCTCTTGTAAGACTTTTTGTTGTGTGCTTTTATGGCCTTGTCCAACTCGTGAACTATAGAGAGAGGTTTGTGTGTCTGAAACTGTAATAGTTGAATGATTTATTTGAAAAATGTGATAGTCTGTGACTTAGCTCAGAAGGGGCACATGGCAGAATGACCGAGTATGAGGCTGAAACTAGACGTCCTGGCCTTCAGCCTGGCTCCTAGCTTACTAGCTGAGTGACCTTGGACATACTATTCAACTTCTTTGTTCCTTAGTTCTTTATCTGTAAAATAAGGCTAATGAGTGTGTGTCCAAACATTCCCTGGTTTATATATGTGCCTGGCACAAGTGTTAATAGTGCTACCTTTCAATCTGTAAAATACCCTTATTTGGATGATCAGTTATATGTCTGCCATACTAATAAGAGAATCTCCATCAAAAATTTGTTTGGAAGACTGAAAATATAGAAAACAATACCCAGTTATAAGGTGCTCAGAAAATATTCGCTGCTATTGTTTATTTACATGCTATTTGTTTTACATGTAGATTGGTATTTTAAATATCTGATTTCATTTATTACTCCAGGAGCAAGAATTGTTACCATAGACTTTGGGCTCTGAAAGTGACTGATTTTATTGGAAAATGAGGAGCCACCATGGTGTGAGCAAGTGTAATACAATTTCAAACATTCTCTTCCTTTCTAACCTGGCGTGGGTGAAACAAATAGCATGGGAGAAATGACTGTTTTCATTCATTTCACTAAAATGGTAATCACCGCACTGGCATGCTGGTTTTACAGAAAAAATACAGTGGAGGTTGTTAATTTGGTTCTTTTGTCTTACTGTGCTATCCTTTCCAATTTGATCTTTAGTTTTCTTTCTTTACCTTTCTTTGGGGATCACCTTTTCCTCTCCTCATGCAGGAGAGGCTAACGCTAGTTGCAGTCCCTTCTTCATTGGTCCTTGTTTCTGGGAATAAATAAACATAATTCAGAAAGCTTTATTTGAAGTAATTGTTTCATCTGCTCACTCTTAAAATCTTTTCTTCATGTTAGACATTAGGTTAAAAAATATAAATTATTGGCATTTTGACTTTATTTTTCATAAATATGTACCTTGGGTAGAGATGCTGCTGAACCTAGAAGATACTCTTTCTGGTTGGTACAGGGGGTGGGGTAAGCCTGCAGGTGCCTGGTGTGATGAACTTTGACTCCTGGTTCTCTCACTTCTAGCTGTGTGATCTTGGGATTACTAATTTATTTTATCTCTCTGAGCTTCAATATTCTTCAACCTTAAAATGAAAAGAATGATACTTCCTGCTTCCCAGGGTTATTATGAGGATAAAATGCAATAATAAGAATTAGTATACTCTCAGCAAGTAGATGGTATGCTAATTAGCAGCATCATCAGTCATTTTAAATTCTAGATATTTGAAAGCAAAGAGTTCCTTCTCTAAAGATGGTTGAGGTGATTGAAAGAGACTTCTTTTGGAGGCAGATGAACAGAGGCTGTGTCTCTGATGACAAAAATGTTTTGATGCGGGTTTCATGCAGGAGAAGCTAGTGCTCTTCACCACGGAGCTAAATACACACTTGCCAAGGACCTGGAAAACTAAAGGAGGATATAGGGTCAGTGAGAAGCAACTGCAGCCCTGCCCGAAGCCCTTGTATCAGTCTTCTGAGAATAAAAACACTATGGCTATTGCTACTCTTCTGTCTTCCAGATCACTCAGTAAATGTCTTTTGTAGCACATCCTAACCAGAAACATACAGGGAAGAGATTTCTGGGAAATGAGGTTCAGTCTAGCCAAGGTGACACATTACACGTTAACAATTATCCAATCTAGTTTAATCTAACACTTTGAATTATTTTAAAACCAACCCCAAATACTATATACTTTTTTTCCTAAAAAACTTCAGTATGTGGCTGGGTGCTGTGGGTCATGCCTATAATTCCAGCACTCTGGGAGGCTGAGATGGGAGGATCACTTGAGCCCAGGACGTTGAGGCCAGCCTCGGCAACATAGTGAAACACTCTTTACCCAAAAATTTAAAATGGTGCATGTGTCTGTGGTCCCAGCTAGCTACTCAGGAGGCTGAGGTGGTAGGATTGCTTGAGCCCAGGAGATTGAGGCTGTAGTGAGTCATGAGCACACCACTGCACTCCACCCTGGGTAACAGAATGAGACCCTGTCTCAAAACACACAAAAAAGCACTTCAGTATGTGACTATAAAAGCTAAACACTCTTTAAAAAAAAAAAAAACAACAAAATTATAGTGGCATTATCAAATCTCAAAAAAACTAAAAATAATTCCTTAATATTATCAAATAGCATTCACATTTCCTTGATTATCTTATGAATGTTTTTCTGTAATTGGCTTGTTGAGAATCAAGATCCTCATAAGTTCCATCCTTGTTAGGATCCTAATTACATTTGATTTGGTTCTTATTTTGGTAATTGCAGTGTAAGAGGTCAAGTGATTCACTAATACAGAAAACAAGCACAAAACTAAACAAAATTGTAAAAGAAGAAAACCACACATACACAACCATTGGAAACTGGAAATCCACCAAAGGGAGGTGAAAAACTGAGAAGTGTTGATTCTTGAGAAACTTCTATAGCTTTGGGCAAGAATGGGTGAGAATATGTGGCATTCTTGCTTGGAACTGATTCCATATCCTCTTCCTGCCACAATCTGTCATTAAAACAAAAAACAAATAGGCCAGGCATGGTGACTCACTTCTGTAATACCAGTGCTTTGGGAGGCTGAGGTGGGATGATCACTTGAGTCCAGAAATTCAAGACCAGCATGGTCAATATAGTGAGATGTTGTCTCCACAAAAAAATAAAATTAGCTGAGTGTGGTGGCATATGCCTGAGGTCCCAGCTTCTCAGGAGGCTGAGGTGGGAGGATCACTTGAGCCCAGGAGGTCAAGGCTGCAGTGAGCTATGATTGTACCACTGCATTGTAGCCTGGGTGACAGAGGGAGACCCTGTCTCCAAAAATAAAAATATAACTGCCAGTTCCGGACTGGTGACGAAAACCAAAGCCTTGTAGCCAAAGATAGGCTTGATTCAGGGTAGAGGATGGTGGCACTGAAAGCCTGTGGCTTTGTCAGCTAAAAAAGCAGACTCATGTTAGAATATTTTGGGAAATCCTGCAGCATGACTAGCCCACAGTAGCAGTTGTGATTTGGGATGGGTGGTAGACCAGCCAGAAATTTAACAGGGAGATCATGCAAGTGAGAGCGACATTAAAGGTGTGAAATAAGCTTTCCTAGGCTTTCTGGGAAACTAAACATAAGTGGGGCAGACCCAAGAAAGCCCAGCAAAAAGTAAAAGCCAGAGAGACTTGAGATGACTGCCACTTTGAATGCTGTTCCTCAATCCATACACCTTGGTTGGTGAAGGGTGGAAGCCCAGTGGGTTCAAGGTGTCTGAGATAGCCTCTGTCTAAATTATTGGTCAGCTGTTCAAGTATGCAACACAAATATGACCTCAATAGAATTGAAAAAAAAAAACATCTGAACAGAGACATCAGTGGGTACAGACCATGGGGAATGAGATTCTGCAGTTTATATTCAGGGTAGGTTACCAAAACAAAACAAAAACCTTCAGAAAAATAGAGTAATCAAGAGTTGCTGTTACGTATATGTGTGCACTCTCTCTCTCTCTCTCTCTATATATATATATATATACACACACACACACATATATCACCACACACACACACTTATGTATATCTGAACATAAAAACATTTAAGATTAAGATTATATATGTAATCTTAAATTATATGTATATTTATATAATCTTAAATGTCCAGTTTTCAGCTAAAATGTAATAAACATGCAGACTAACAAGAAAGTATGACCCATACTAAAGAAAAGGAGTGTTTAAATTGAAGCTGACTGAGTACATCCAAATGCTAGATTTAACAAAGACTGAAATAGCTATTATGATTATATTTAAAGAACTAAGGGAAAGTATATTTGAAGAGTTGCTATAAAATATGCCAACTGTGAGTCAACAAATAGAGAATCAAATGGAAATTATAAAAAAGAACTAAGTAGAATTTGTAGAATTGAAAAGTATACTACTAACTGAAATGAAAAATTCCTTAGTTGAACTCAAGAGCAAATTAGAAATGGTAGAAGAAAGATTCAGTGATCCTGAAGGTAGATCAAAGAGAAAGTAACCAGGACAGGTGCAGTGGCTCACGCATATAATCTTAGCACTTTGGGAGGCTGAGGCAAGTCGATTGCTTGAGCCCAGGAGTTTGAGACTAGCCTGCGCAATATGGAAAAACCACATCTCTACAAAAAGTAAAAAATTAGCCAGGTGTGGTGGTGCACACCTGTAGTCTTGAGAGGCTGAAGTGGCAGGATCACCTGAACCTAGGGAGGTTGAGGCTGCAGTGAACCGAGATCACACCACTGCACTCCAGCCTGTGTGACAGAGCAAGACCTTGTCTCAAAAAAACAAAAAAAAATTAATCTAAACCAAAGAGCAGAGAAGGCTGGGCATGGTGGCTCATGCCTGTAATCCCAATACTTTCGGAGGCTGTGGCAGGTAGATCACTGGAGCCCAGGAGTTTGTGATTAACCTGGGCAACATGGTGAAACCTGTATCTACAGAAATTAAAAAAATTAGTCAGGTATCATTCTATGCACGTGTAATTCCAGCTACTCAGGAGGCTTAGGTGGAAAGATCCCCTGGGCCCAGAAGTTGAGGCTGCAGTGAGCCAAGATTGTGCCACTGCACTCCAGCCTGGGTGACAGAGTGAGACCCTGTCTCAAAATAAATAAATACATAAAAATTTTAAAAGCAAAAAAAAATTCAGAGAAAAATCAACAGAGCCCTGTGCAACAACATCACGTGTTCCAACATAATTTTAGCACATGCGCAATGGGAATCCCAAATGGAGAGGAGCAAAAGGGACAAAAGTTTAAAGAAAATCCAAAAACTTCCCAAATTTGATGAAGATTATCTGTAGATCCAAGAAGCTCAGTGAACCTCAATTAGGATAAACCACAAAAAGAAACACACCTAGACAAATCATATTCTCACTGTTGAAAGACAAAATCTTGATTATAACAGGAGGAAAACAATTCGTAACATACAGGACAACAATAATGTGATTAATGGCTGATTTCTGATCAGAAACAATGGAGACCAGAGAATGGTGTTGTGACATAATCAAAGAGCAGAAAGGGAACAAACCTGTCAGCTAAGAATTCTACATGCAGAAGAATAATCCTTCAAAATTGAAGGTGAAGGAGGTTTGACTCATGGTTCTAAAAAGATGGAGTAGATATACATTTTTCTAAATACAACTAAAATTCTGGACACTGCACGTAAAAGAAATATAAACAGACCTTGGAAAGTTAAAAGAAATCAGAATGTCTGGAGACCTCAGAATCCTAGAAATGACATTGTGGTGAACCTAGCAGTTCGAGATCAGCCTGGGCAACATGGCAAAACCTGGTCTGTACAAAAAATACAAAAATTAGCCAGGTTATCATGGTATGCGCCTGTAGTCCCAGCTGCTCAGAAGACTTAGATGGAAAGATCCCCTGGGCTCAGGAAGTCTAGGCTGCAGTGAGCCAAGATCAGGCCGCTGCGCTCCAGCCTGGGTGAAAGAGTGAGACCCTGTCTCATATATTTCCTTTTGCCCCGTATATCCCAGACTTGGAGCTAAAGAAGGAAGCAACTCAGAAATGCTAACAGGTGCAGACAAAGAAAGTCTCAACAAAAGCCTGCTTTCTCTAGCCAAAGGAGCAAGTAGCAACTGGGCAGGCTTACAATACAGAAAACTTTTAGACAGTAACCACTTTGTCTAAACACCAAAAGAAAAAACTGTCCAGCAAAGGCTGAGTAGGGAGCCTAGACTTGCACCCTTATGAGGCTGCATTTAGGCGCCAGAGAAGGCCAGCTGGGTAGCCAGGTCTTTCATATTATCTAGTAGTAAAGAGGTTACCCCTACCTTTCTGTAAACAACAAGGTGGGAAACCAAAACTCCTACCCCCATCTAGTAGTAATGAGGGGGTGCCTTCTGAGTTAATAGAAACTGAGCAGGGAACCTGAACTTCTACTTCTCCCTGGCAGTAGCAAGATCACACCCGCTCTCTTCCCCTGCCAGGGTGGTATTGGAGAAAGCCAGCTAAAATAGGATGCTTAAATAAGATCCAGAATCTTGTAACATAATAAGAACATGTCAAGGTTTAAGTTGAAAAGTCACTTGCCATTCCAAGAACCAGAAAGATATCAAAGTAAATTTAAATAGACAGCAGATGCCCACACTGAGATGATGGAGATGTTAGACTTAACCATCAAAGATTTTAAAAAAGTCATGGGAATAAAAAAGAAATCAGTGAGCAACCGTGATCACACATGAAACAAATGAAAAAATTGAAAGCTTCAGCAAAGAAATAGAAAATATAAGAAGAACCAAATGTAAATTTTAGAAATGAAAATAGAAAAATCAAACCAAAAAGCTCAGTTTATGGGCTCAACAGCAGAATGGAAGGTATAGAGGGGGAAAAAAATCCGTGAACTGTAAATTGGAACAAAATAAATTATCCAATTTGAATAATAGAAAGAAAATAGTAAACAAATAAAGAAATGTTTAGAGCCACTAGAATCTACATGATCATAACAAAAGATCTTACATTTATGTATTGAGAATCCCAGAGGAGAATAGAAAGAAGACAGCACAGAAAGAGTACTTGACAAAATAATGGCTGAAAACATCTCCAATTTGGCAAGAGACTTAAACCCACAGATTCCAGGAGCTAAGCAAACCCCAACAAGGGTAATTCCAAAGAAATCTACACAAAGACACTATTATAATTAAACTTTTGAACACTAAAGACAAAACTTTTAAAAGCAGCCAGAAAAAATGACACCTATAGGGGAAAAAAAATTTTTTTGAATGACAATGTATTTCCAATTGGAGACCATGAGGGCCAGAGGAAATGGCCTGATGTTTTTTAAGTGCTGAAAGAAAATTGCTGTTAACCCAGAATCCTTATCTAGTGAAGTATCTTTTTGGAATAAGGGGAAATCAAGACATTCTCAGATAAAGGCAAGCTAAGAATTTGTTGCTAGCCAGCCTATCCTAAAAGAATGGCTGAAAAGAATTTTCTTAAACAGAAAGAAAATGATTAAAAAAGGAAACTTTGAAAGTCAGACTAGAAGAAAGAACGTGGTAAGCCAAAATACGAGTATATACAATAGGCTTTCCTTCTCTGGAGTTTTCTAAATTTTATTTGACAGTTGAAACAAATTATAACATTGTCTGATATGGCTCTAAATGTATTTAGAGGAAATATTTAATATGATTATATTATAAACAAGGGGAGGTAAAAGGATTTAAAGAGAGTTATGGTTTTGATATTTCACTGGAACTGTTAAAATGACCTGAGTAGACTGATACATTTATGACTATACATACACACCCGAGTAGAATGATACATGTATGAATATAAATACACCTTTTAGCAACCACTAAAGAAGCTACACAAAGAGGTACACTCAAAAGCACAGTAGGTAAATAAAAGTGGAAATTCTTTTTTAAAAGTTTGGGTAACCCACAGGAAGTCAGAAAAAGTAAAACAGACAAAAAAGGAAAAAAACCAAAGAGAACAGACAGAAAACAAAAAATAAAATGGCAGACTTAAGTCATGACATATCAATAATTATATTAAAAGTACATGACTTAAATATATCAGTTAAAAACATAGATTGGCTTAGAAGATTAAAAACCAACCCAATTACATGCTGCGTACAAGAAGTTTCAAATATAATGATATAAGCAAGTTGACAACAAAATGATTAGAAAGGATATATTATGTAAACATTAATCAAAGAAAGTCAGAGTGACTATATTCATATCATGTAAAGCAGACTTCAAAGCAAAGAAAATTACCAGAGTCGAGAAAGAACATATATAATGATAAAATGATTAATCCCTCAAGAGGACATAGTAATACTGTGTATGCCCCAGTGAATGGAGCAGAAACATAAGAGGCAAAAACTAATACAATTGGAAGGAGAAGTAGGACTAAGCCACAATTTTAGTACCACTCCTTTCTCAATAATTGATAGTACAATTAGATAGAGAAGGTCAGCAAGGATTTGGAAGAACTCAACAATACCATCAACCAAAGGATCTGATCAAGATTTCTAGCACCGTCTACCCTATAACAGCAGAATACCCTTTTTTTTCAGGTACACATGGAACATATACCAAGACAAACCATATCCTGTGCAATCAGTTGAACCTCGACTAATTTAAAGAATTTTAAAAATTAGTCAAGGTTCATCTGATGGCACAGGATATGGTGACATACAGAATGTGTTTTCTAACCGCTGTAGAATCAAACTAGAAATCAGTAACAGAAATATAATAGGAAAATCCCTGAACACATGAAAACTATAAAACATGCTTCTAAATAATCTTTAGTTCACAGGGGAAGTCTGAAGGTGAATCAAACAATGCACTGAACTGAATGAAAATGAAACATATCCAAATTTGTGGGATATAGTGAAAGCAGTGCTAAGAGGCAAATTTACAGAATTGCATGAGTACGTTAGAGAAGAGAAAAAGTTCAAAATCAATATGTTTTAACTCAAGAACCCAGCAAAAAGGAAACCAAACCCAAAGCAAGCAAAAGGAAGGAAATAATAAAACAGAAATCAATGAAATAGAAAACGGAAAAACACGTAGAAAAACACATAGAGAAAAATCAGTGAAATGAAGAGCTGGGTCTTTGAAAAGATTTATAAAATTGACAGACCTCTAGCAAGACTGACAAAGTGAAAAGAAAATGCCCAAATTAGTAATATGAGAAATGAAACAGGATATCAATACAAACTCTGTAGACATCAAAAGGATAATGAGGGAATACTGTGAACATCCGTATACACATAAATGTGACAGCTTAGATGAGGACCAACACTTCCTCAAAAAATTCAAACTATCACAGTTCACCCAGTGTTAAATAGGTAATTTGAATAGTCCTATAACTATTAAGGAAATAGAATTAGAAATTTTAAAACTTCTCAAGAAACAAATCTCCAGGTCCAAATGGATTCATTGAAGAATTTTACTAGACATTTAAAGAAGAATCAACACCAATTCTACACAATTTCTTATAGAAAATGGAAGGAAGGGAACGCTTTCTAATCATTTTATAAAGCTAGTATTGCCTTCATCCCCAAACCCAAAGCAGTAAATAAAGATTCCTACAGGTGAACATCCCTCATAAATATAGACACAAAAGTCCCCAAGAAGAGTTAGCAAATAGAATTCATCAATATATTTTTTGAAACATGATAATTGAGGCTTATTCCAGGAGTGAAGTCTGGTTAAATATTTAAAAATCAGTCAATGTAATTCCATAATAAGACGCTAAAGAAGAAAAAAAAAATCACATGATTATATCAGTGCAGAAAAAGCATTAAACTTCAACACTCATTTCTGACAAAAATTCTCAGGAAAATAGCAATACAGAGATTTTCTCAAACTTAATAAAGAGCATCTGCAAAAAACTGTGTACCTACCATTATATTTAATGGTAAAAGACCAAGTGCTGTCCCACTAATATCAGGAAAAACATAAGTATGTCTGTTTCCTGAACTCTTTTTCAACATAGTTCTGGGATTTCTAGCCAGTAGAATAAGGTAAGAAATGGAAATTCTTACCATTTCTTTCTTACCTTATTCTACTGACTAGAAATTCTTATAGATCAACGAGGAAGAAATAAAACAGTTCCTATTTGCAGATACATGAATGTTTGTTTACATAGAAAGTCCCAAGGAAACTACCAAAATCTTCTTAAAACTAATAGTTTATAAAGTATATAAGACACAAGATAAACATGCAAAAATCAAGTGTATTTTTGTAGACCAACAACAAACATGTGGACATTGAAATTTAAAATACAGTACATGTACAGTTACCAAAACCAAATGAAATGTTTATATGTAAACCTAATAAAATGTGTATAGTACATGCATGATAAAAGCTGTGCAACACTAATGAAAGAAATAGCTGAATAAATGAAGTGACAATGCTCATGAATTGGAAAATTCAACCTAGTAAAGATGTCAGTTCTTCTCCCAATCGTTTAGTGTAATTTCTTTCCAAATCCCAGCAATATTTTGTATAGATATTGACATGATTATTATGAAATATATATGGAAAGGCAAAGTAACTAGAATTGCTAAAACAACTTTGAAAAATAATGTGAGAGGCACCAATCTACCCAATTTGAAGACTAACTACATAGCTATAGTAATCAAGAGTGTTTGATGTAGGTGGAGGGATATGCTCATAGATCAGTGGAACAAGATAGAGAATCCAGAAATAGACCCACACATATATGATGCCCAGTTGAGTTTTGACAAAGTTGCCAAAGCAGTTTAATGAAGGAAAGAAAGCCTTATCAACATATGGTGCTGGAACAATTGGACATCCGTAGGCAGAAAATGAACCTCTACCTTAGTTTCACGCCTTACACAAAAATTAACTTAAAATGAATCACGGGAGTTCAAATTTAAACTGAAAAACTCTAAAACCTTTAGGAAAAACACAGGAGAAAACCTGGAATTTAGGGCTAAGCAAAGATGTATAGAGTTGACACCAAAAAGCATGATCACCCACACATGGAAAAATAAATAAATTGGACTTTATATAAATTGGAACTTAATAAAAATTAGAAGTTTTTTTCTGTGAAAGATCCTGTTAAGAGCTACAGAGTGGGAGAAAATATTTGCAACCCATATATCTGACAAAAGCCACATATATTTACAATATATAAAAAATTCAACACTCACCAGTAAAAAAACAATCCAATTAGAACAAGAGCAAAAGATATGAAAAGACAGTTCACAGAAGAAGATACACAGATGGATGTGGGCACATGAAAAGATGCTCAGCATTAGCCACTGGAGAAATACAGATTAAAACCATTGTGAGACACCACTACACACCTGTCAGAATGGCTAAAATTAAAAGATAACGACTGGCTAGGATATAGAGAAACTGGATCATTTATACATTGCTGGTATGTGACGGAGTACAGCCATTCTAGAAAATAGTTTGACATTTTCTTTAAAAACTAAACAGTTGGCTGGGCACAGTAGCTCACTCCTGTAATCCTAGCACTTTGGGATGTCAAGGTGGGCTAATCACATGGGGTTAGGAGTTTGAGGCCAGCCTGACTAGCATGGCGAAACCCCATCTCTACTAAAAATTCAGAAATTAGCTGGGCCTGGTGGTGCGTGCCTGTAATCCCAGCTACTCGGGAGGCTGAAGAGGGAGAATAGCTTGAACCCAGGAAGTGGAGGTTGCAATGAGCCAAGATTGCACCACTGCACTTCAGCCTGGGCAACAGAGTGAGAGACTCTGTCTAAAACAATAGCAACAACAACAACAACAAAAACGAATAAACATCGACCACTATATAACACAACAATTACCCTCCTTGGCATTGATTCCAAAGGGATGAAAACTTATGTTCATACGAAAACCTGTACATGACTGTTTATAGCATCTTTATTCATAACAACCAAAAACTGGAAACAGCCCAGATGTCCTTCAGTGGGTGAATATTTAAACAGACTAATACATCCACACCATGGAATACTACTCGATAGTAATAAGGGCTAGACTGTTGGTACACACAGCAATCTGGATGAATCTCCAGAGAATTATGCTGAGTGAGAAAAAAAAGCCATTTCCAAAAGTTTACATACCGTATAATTCCATTTATGTTAATATAACATTCTTGAAATGACAAAATTATAGGAATGGGAAGGGGTTAGTGTTTTCCTGGGGTTAAGAAGGGGTCGGGGGATGGGAAGGAAGTGGTCATAACTATAAAAGGGCAACATAAGGGATCCTTGTGAGAGAAATGGTCTGTGTCTTGACTCTGTCAATGTCAACATCCTGGTTGAGATACAGTACAGAGTTTTGGAAGATGTTGCCATTGGGGAAAACTGGATATAGAGTACACCGATTTCTCTGTTACGTTTTACAGCTTCATAGGAATCAGCAATTACCCATAATAAAGATGTACATTTTTTTAAATGAAGGAGAAATAAAGTCATTGCAGATTAACAAAGACAGTGAAATTGCTAGCAGATCTGCCATGCTAAGAAATACTAAGCAGTTTTTCTAGAGTGAAAGAGAATGGCACTAGGTGATACCTCAGTTAGATACAGGCAGAACTGAGAAGTAGGAAATATGGTAAATAGGTAAGTAGAAAAGACTGCATTTATATTTTCACTTCATTCTTTTTAAAAACATAAGATTGTTTAAAGCAATAATGGTCACACTGTGTTGTTACATTTTTCACATATATAACTAATATATATGATGGTAATACTATGCATTTCGTTTGGTTGATATGCCTTCATCAAGGCTATGAAGAGTCTAAAACGTTATCCTGTTTGCAAGCTCATGAGATACGCCACTGCAGTGTCATGGATGCTGGCAGAAGACATGATGTTTCTGTGTCAGAGTTACAGGATTTTTTCATCACAGCACAGCAAGCAACGTGCGCTTCGTGTTCACATTGCTTCCCCTTCTCCCCCAAGTCCCCTAAGGATGTTACAGTAGGTCTTTGTCACAGCCGGGGGAATCCTGAGCTTAGGAGACTTTCAGTCTTAAAAAGAGGTTTATAAACATACCCAACCTTTGACATTATTGTTCTGGCCAGGAAACAAATCTGCCCTCTGTCACCTTGTGATGACTGTTTGTTACACAAACATCCTTCAAAAGATAATCTAGGACAAAAACTGCCACAAGGCATATAGAATTGCCCCCTGCCACCACCATGACCAGAGAATATTTTAAGTCTCTCAATTTATAATGTCTCCTTTCTTTTTCCTCCCTTGCTATTTATTTGTTGGAAACATGTCTGATCTGTTTTTATTTTTGTTATTATTATTTTTTTTTTTTTGAGATGAAGTCTTGCTCTGTTGCCCAGGCTGGAGTGCAGTGGTGCAATCTTGGCTCTGTAGCCTCTGCCTCCTGGATTCAAGCAGTTCTCCTTTCTCAGCCTCCCCAGCAGCTGGGATTACAGGTGTATACCACCACGACTGGCTAATTTTTATATTTTTAGTAGAGACAGGGTTTCACCATGTTGGGCAGGATGGTCTTGAACTCCTGACCTCCAGTGATCTGCCTGCCTTGGCCTCCCAAAGTGCTGGGATTATAGGCATGAGCCACTGCGCCCAGCCCTGATCTCTTTTAAAAGAATTTCTCACAGTCTGGGTTTTGTTCATTGCATCTTTGTGGAATCATTTTAGTATATTCTTCTATCCCCTGTATTTCCTACAGTCTTTTATTTAGATTTAAAGTCTTGATTATATTTAGGCTTTAGGTAGGATGTGTGTGTGTGTGTGTGTGTGTGTGTGTGTGTGAGGAGAGTAAAAATACTTCATAGGACTGTGCATTCTTTATATCACTTCAGGAAGCATATTATGCATAGGTCTTATTGTGACACTGATAAGATGATAAGATTATTTTTGTTAGTAAGATTGATTGGTATTTAAGTAGGCATTGTCAGTCTGAACCATTCATTAAAAGGTTCTTCATTATCCTTTCACTCACTGATTTTAGCGGCCATTGATACTCATTGCCTAGATTCAGTTCTTCAGGAGGGTTTGTTTGTTTTCTGAGACAAGGTCTCTCATTCCTGTTGTCTAGACTGCAATGCTGTGGCCAATCACTGCTCGCTGCAACCTCTGCCTCCCAGGCTCAAGTGGTTCTCCTGCCTCAGCCTCTCGAGTAGCTGGGACTACAGGCATGTACCACCACGCCTGACTAATTTTTGTATTTTTCATAAAGATGAGGTTTCACCATGTTGCCCAGACTGGTCTTCCACTCCTGGGCTCAAGCAATCTTCCCACGTTGGCCTCCCAAAGTGCTGGGATTACAGGTGTGAGCCACTGCACCTGGCCAAGATTTTTGAAACAGTGATATTTAAGTGATATTCTATTGCTCTTTCTGCATTAATTATTTTGAATTCCTCTATAAAGAACATTCACTCATAACTCTTCTGTTTTCCTGAGGCATAGTTTTTGTAAGGAATTCAGAATAAATGCTTGATGCTATTATTTTTTTAGTAAAAACGATAGTAAAGTGTACACATACAGAAGTGCCTCATTCTTTTTAATAGGTGCTTAGCATTTCATACCATGGATTATGTCAAATAACATGTTTACTATTTGCTTTAAATGTTTTTATTTCCAATGGTTATTGGGAAATAGGTGGTGTTTGGTTACATGAGTAAGTTCTTTAGTGGTGATTTGCGAGATTCTGGTGCACCCTATTTGTAGTCTTTTATCCCTCACCCCCTTCCCACCCTTTCCCGCTGAGTCTCCAAAGTCCATTGTGTCATTCTTAAGCCTTTGCATCTTCATAGCTTAGTTCCTACTTATGAGTGAAAACATATGATGTTTGGTTTTCCATTCCTGAGTTACTTCACTTAGAATAATAGTCTTCAGTCCCATCCAGGTTGCTAATAGTGCCTTTTGACTGCTGAGTGATGGAAATTTGTCACACTCTCTGTCCCTTCTCTTGCTTTCCTTGTCAATGTATTGGGCATGACAAGGAGGGGAAAGGGAAGTGTCTCTTAACTACACAGAGTGCAGTTGTTGGGCTGTGAAAAATGCCCTGGCAGCCCTGAGCAGGCTGGTCACCCCTCTCCTTACAGACTCATTCCTCCTCCAGACAAGCCAGTCTCACTGTTAACGTGGTTTGTGGCATCTCCATTGGATTCGTCTCGTCGTTAAAGACTTGCATGTCTTCCCAGGTATTTAAAACAGGGGTAGATTTCTCTGCACTAACACTGAGTGTTGCTTCTTGATCTGTTTTCCCGAGAACCTTGCCTGTACCTTGGCCTTTTGAGGTGATTGGGAGTGACATGTAGAGACCTGTGTTTTGCTGTTCCTTGCAACCATGCAAACATTAGAAACGTGTTAGTATTTTGGTGTCTATGGAACTAGAGCAGTTACGGGCAATGGTACCTTTGGAGACAGCATTCACGGTGGTGCCTGCCTGGTTATAGGCAGAGTCTATATGTTCCATGGGTTTTTCCACTGAGACTTTTTTTTCTTTCCAACTTTTAAGTGCAAAGGGTGCATGTGCAGGTTTGTTACATGGGTAAATTGTGTGCTGTGGGGTTTGATGTACAGATAATTTTGTCACCCAGGTAATCAGCATAATACTCAGTAGGGTAGTTTTTCAGTCCTCATCCTCCTCCCACCCTCCACCCTCAAATAGGCCCCAGTGTCTATTGTTCTCTTCTCTGTGTCCATGTGTACTCAATGTTTAGCACCCATTTATAAGTGAGAACATGCAGTATTTGGTTTTCTGCTCTTGCATTAATTCACCTAGAATAATAATGGCCTCCAGCTCCATCCATGTTGCTGCAAAGAACATGATTGTTGTGTATATATCACATTTTCTTTATCCAGTTCACTGCTGATGGGCGTCTAGGTTAATTCCAAGTGGAGTGTTGTGCATCCCTGAGACTCTTGAGCTCCGGAAGTGGAGGTGGTAGGGCCCTACAGCCTCTCTTTCTGCTGAGGTATACAGGCAAACAGATGAGGTATTTAAATGCCACCACCAATAGCCACTGAAGATGTTTTTAACCTGCAGTAATAACTTGATCATGAGACAGTGTTAATTTTGATGTATTAATGTTTTCTTTCACAAACTGGAATAGAGACACTCCTCTTCCCCAACTCTCTGGATTAGTCTGCTAGGGCTGCATAACAACCTACCACACACTTAGTGTCTTCAAACAACAAAAATGTATCCTCTCACAGTTCTGGAGGCTAGCAGTCTGAAATTAAGGTGCCGTCCGGGGGCATACCCCATCTGGAGTCTCCAAGGGAGGATCGTTCCTGGTGGCTTCTGGGGATCCTTCGCATTCCCTGGCTTGTAGCTACCTCACTCCAGTCCCTGCCTCCATCACCCCATAGACATCTCTGTGTTTCTCTGTGCATCCTCTCCTCATCTTCCTGGGACACCAGTCATTGGATTTAGAGCCCACCCTAATCCAGTGTGGCCTTATATTAATTACAAAAATAACAAGTCTGCAAAGTTCCTATTTTGAATCAGGTCAGACACGGGGGCTGTGAGTGAACATGAATTTTGGAAACACTCTTCAACCCACTATACCCTCCTAGTAATTTTTCTGTTTTTTGGCAAAGTAGCAAACATTTCAAACAGTTTTAGCTAATCATCATGTTTTTGCTAGCAAAAAAGAGTTTTATTTATAAGAACCAGCTGAGCAGTCACCTAAATTGAGGATTGTGTTAGGGGCTACAGTTGTGTCAGCCTGGGATGACTGTCATTAGTACTCGTGTCACTGTGATAAGTGTCGTAGTTATTGATTGCAGACTTAGTTCATTGAAGTTGATGATGAAAGGGAACTATTTTGTTCCCATGCCTTCCCATCGGCAAATCAGCTCCTTCTTGTTCCTAGATCTACTTGAGGAGTCTAAATTGCATGTTGGCAGATACTGTGAGAGACTTGAATCACAATTTAAACTGTCATTTGATACATTGTAACAGAGCATGCAGAGAACCACCTAAAGCAGTGTAATTAATGCAAGAATTGTCAAGCAAGAAACAGTATAGGAGAGTGTGGCCTTTGTATGAGAGATTTCTACAGTTATAAATGCTTTCATTGATGCTACGGTGAATTCTTGGTAATCGTCTTTTATAGAATAATAAACTCACTCAGAATGTATGTCAGATTCTAGATATTCCTGGGGGAGAAAACTGCTGCCAGCCATTATTTTGACATGCAGCTTTTCACATTTGCAGTCTTCCTGTTTATAATGAATAAAAGTTTATTAACGTAACATTAAGCATTTAAGGCTTTGGAAATATTGTAGCCCTGCAGACGAAGGAGGAATAGCCAATGTCTTTGTCTGTGATCGTTTCTAAGCACAGACAGTCCCCTACTTACAATGGTTTGACTTAAGATTTTTTTGAGTTTACAGTTGTGCAAAAGTGATATGCCTTCGGGAGAAACTGTACTTTAAGTATCCATACAACCATTCTGTTTTCCACTTTCAGTTCAGTATTAATTTACATGATATATTCAACACTTTATTGTAAAACAAGCCTTGTGTTAGATGATTTGCCGAATTACAGACTAACATAAGTGTGCTGAACATGTTTAAGGTAGGCTAGGCTAAGCTGTGATGTTGGGTGGGTTAGGTGTATTAAATGTTCAACTTGTGATCGATTCATCAGGACAAGACCTAATCCCATGCTAAGGAGCCTCTGTACCTAGAAATCCTTAGAAGATAATGTGCACTTCTGCCCGGATGGTTTACATTTGCACGAAAGTGCGTCAGCCATGCTTGGAGAAAATGTGGTTCTTTTAATTTCAGCCACTTAAGTAAGGGCCCTTGAAATAGGTGGTTCACAGGAAAAGGAAAAAGTAAGGTAGGAGCAGGGTTGTCCCAGCTTCTCACATTTTCGATAAGCAAATAGTAGACAGTTGTGTGATTAGTTGTATTTCTGAACAACAAAAAAAGGAGATAAATCCCTATCCCCCACAGACTCCCCTGATATGGTTCTGGCTTATTAAAACCTATTGGTACCTCTCAGATGCTCTGTATAGCTTACCTGATGTTGAGGCTTTTATCTTGGCAACTGATACTTTAGGATTTTTGTTTCCTTTGAACTTTTATCTGAAGCCCTCCCTAGAAAAAGCTCTTGCCATTATACTGGCTCTGTGTAGATCTTAATTCTCATTACAGTGATAGTCACTGCTCTTTCTTGCCTTCTTTTTTGCCTAATTTCCTACACTTCTGGTCTCTAAGTGGGAGCACAGTGGAGTGCCTCCGAGTATGGACTGTAGAGCAAGGCTGCCTGGCTGTGCCACTTACTTTGCCAATTACTTAATCTACCTCCAAGGTTGGGTGGAGGATACCTGACTTAATATTTGTAAAGTACTCAAACTGTGCCTGGTTCATAGTAAGCACTATGTGTCTTTTTTTTTTTTTTTTTTTTTTTAAGATAAACCATGTTCTATATCTTGATTGTGGTAGCAATTACATGACCATATATGTTTGTCAAAACTCATTGGAACTGTGCACTTAAAAAGATGGGATTTTACTGTATATTAATTATATATCAATAAACCACACTTAAGTTTTTTTTAAAAAGGCTAACAAGCAAACTCTTTCATTCAATCAGCAAAGTGTTTAATAAGTGTTACCCAGTGGGACTATAAAAACATGTCATTCTGGCCTGCTGTGGTGGTGCATGCCTGTAATTCCAACAATTTGGAAGGCTGAGGTGGTAGGGTCACTTGAACCCAGTAGTTCGAGACTAGCCTGGGCAATATAGTGAGACCCAGTCTCTACAAATAATAATTTTGAAAATTACCTTGAGTGTGGTGGTTCATGCCTGTGGGTATAGCTACTTGGGAGGCTAAGAAGGGAGGATTGCTTGAGTCCAGGTGGTCAAGGCTGTAGTGAGCTATGATTACGCCACTGCACTCCAGCCTGGGTGACAGAGGGAGTCTCAAAAAAAAATTTTTTTTTCCAAAAAAACCCATGTAATTTAAAGAGGCTTGCCAGTGTAGATGAGTAAACCAATTATAACACAGGATACATCTGCATATTCACATGACATGGTAAGAGGTGCAACCAAGCTGCTTATTAGTCATCTAAGCAAGAAATGCTGTAGAGACTTAGAGGCAGGATTGCTTCCTATTGTCACGAAGACTTCACCAAAGAGTGGGAACTTGAGGTAGGCCTTAGAGGATGGGTAGGATTTGGGGGAGGTGGGCATTTGAATACAGATCCAAAGCCTAGGGGTAGAAATGCATGTAGAGAGTTTAGGCGACCATGAGAGAGCTGGTTGGATCAAAGTGGGTTCTCTCCCACTGTGTAAGGGGCAGCTTTGCTTTCTGGTCTAATGTAGCCTTTTTTCTTCATCCGTAGAAAGGTCCCCCTTCTGGGAAAGACCGGGTGAAGAAAGGTGGATCCTACATGTGCCATAGGGTAAGTCATGTCACTAAACTCTGTTTTGCTGTTCTTGTTCTCATAGCAGTTTTATGGATCCATTGTAAATGATAGCCCCAAATGTCCCATTCACTTCTGCAAATGCATACCTAACCCCACTAAAACTAGAAGGAAAGGACAGTCATCTCAAGTTTGGTTACATGCATGGAGAAAAGTAACACAGGTGACAGAGGTTGTGAATGACCTATTGTCAACCAGATTTCATTGAGTGAATCTTGCCCCTTTGAGACACCTTTGTTGTCCCATGAACTGCATGGGGGTGGGTGTATATACCTTTTCCAGCATGTAAGTCTGAAAGCACACCCTTAATTTATTTGAGAATCCTGTACATTTCTGGATTTTCTGTTAAGAATCAGGTGAGAGTTATGTATGGAGGACAGATTGTGATACACCGAAATGGAAGCATCCCGTTTTCTAGGTATAAAATGTGCCTCCTGTAATAAGCATCATTCTCAGAGAGTGTTTATTCTCTTTGGGCTAATATTTTAGTGTCTGAGCTGGCTTTCTTGGTCAGTTGGAGTGACTTGATGTTTCATAAATAACTTTTATAAGAAATTTGGAAATAGAATACCATCCCTTCCCTTTTTTTCTTTGAGTCACATATTTTTAGCGTCTCCTGAACTCCAGCTTTCTATCCCTGGGCAGAGATGGCATTTTGCAGGTTGTTATTACTTCCCCTAGTAATTTATTAAGTCCAAGTGGTTAGAGACTTAAAACCACCTATAATGGCTCCAAATTAAGTTACTAATTTGATAATAATGCCATTATCAAATTTTGTCCTAAAGCAGTGGTTCTCAAACTTTATTGCACACTGGAATCATCTGGGATCTATATAAAATACTGATGCCTGGCGTCTGATTCATCCTGATTCTGATTTCATCATTTTTCTTTGGTGTGAACTGGGCATTACTTTTTTTCTTTTCCTTTTTTTTTAGAGACAGAATCTTGCTCTGTTTGCCAGGCTGGAGTGCAGTGATCTTGGCTCACTGCAACCTCCAACCCCCTGGTTCAAGTGATTCTCCTGCCTCATCCTCCTGAATTGCTGGGATTACAGGCACGTGCCACCACACCCAGATATGTTTTGTAGTTTTAGTAGAGACAGGGTTTCACCATGTTGTCCAGGATGGTCTTGATCTCCTGACCTCGTGATCCGCCCACTTCAGCCTCCAAAAGTGCTGGGATTACAGGCATGAGCCACTGTGCCTGGCCAGCATTACATTTTTTAAAGCTCTCCAGGTGATAAAAACCTAAAGCCAAGTTTGGAAACCACTAGCCTAAAGCAAATCTCTCTAAATTATATATGTATATATATATGTGAGTTTGTAGGTATGTGTGTCTTCTGTATTTCTTAACTTAGAATTTTTAATCCAGTGATTCAGGTAGAAGTTCATGGAGCTGAGCTCAATTGATGCTTTATACCTACATTGACAACAAAATGTAGACAAATTTATCTTCATAAAATTTTTATTTTGTTTTGTTTTGTTTGAGATAGGGTCTTGCTCTTCACCCAGGCTGAGGTGCAGTGGCACAATCACAGCTCACTGCAGCCTTGACCTCCTGGGCTCAAGTGGGCCTCCCATCTCAGCCTCCCAAGTAGGTGGGACTACAGACATCTGCCATCATCCCTGGCTAATTTTTAATTTTTTTGTAGAGATGGGGTCTTGCCATGTTGCCTATGCTGGTCTTGAACTTTTGGGCTCAGGAAATTCTTCCTGCCTTTGCTTCCCAAAGTGTTGGGATTACAGGCATGAGCCACTATGCCTAGCCTAAAATTCTAGTTTCAATTTTAAATTAAAAGCATTCTCCCAGGTCTTCCCAATATATTTAATGTTCACCTATACATCAGAGTCTTTAATCCCAGATTGTTTCTCTATTTGAAGTTGTTACTACGAATGTAACTGGATCTTCTTGCCAGGAAACAGACTTCCATGAAAAACAGGTCAATCTCCCTTTGTACAATAGTATCTCAAAATCATAATTGCCACCAGTTTTGTCTCTGACATATGGCACTTTTCTAAATGGAGAATCCATTTACTCTCTAAGTAATTGAGGACCAGAAGATTTTTCATCAAGAATAAATGGGTAACAGAAGCTTATAAAAACGTTTTAAGCAAGTAAAGAACATTAACTGTCCCAGTTCCATGCATATGAATGTATCTATTTCATGTCTTATAATTTTTAGCTTATTTGTAAGCTACATTTTTGTAAGCTCCCCAGTAGATTATTTAAAATATATTTTAACCTCATACACGCTTTTATTAAATACACTTACATGGTACTGATTTTTGTTTGTTCATCTTGTATCTTGCAACCTTGCAAAACTCATTTAATACTTTTAGTAATGTTTTTGTAGATGGTATCATATTTTCCACATAGGCATCATGTGATCTGTGAATATTGACAGTTCTTCTTTTTTAATCTAGATGCCTTTTATAACTTTTTCTTGCTGTATGGCATTGGCTAGAAGCTTCTGTATAGTGTTGAATAGGAGTGGTAAGAGTAGACATTCATACCTCATTCTTGATCTTAGGGAATAAACATTTAATTTTTCAAAATCATGTATGTATTAGCCATAGTTTTTTCATAGATGCATACCTTTTACCAGCTTGAGAAACGTTTTTTTCCATTGCTAATTTTTTTGTTTTTAATCAGCAATGGATGTAAATTTTGCTAGGTGCTTTCTGCATCTATTGAGATGATAATATGATTTTGCTTTTTCTGTCTCTTCCTATAGTGAATTACATTAATTTTCAAATATTAGGCTATCCTTGCGTTCCTGGAATACATTCCACTTAGTCATGATGTATTATCTTTTTTATATATTTTGTATTTGATCTGCAAAAATTATGAGTATTTTTGCATCTAGTTCATTCTGTTGTTTTCTTGTAATGTCCTTGTCTGATTTTGATTTCAGGGTATTACTGTCTTCATAGATTGAGTTGTTAAATATTAACTTATTTTAAATTTTTTGGAATAGTTAATGTAGAATTAGCATTATGCTTGAAATGTTTGATGGATTCCTTGGTGAATGCATTTAGGCTGAGAGGTTTAACAATTAATTAATTAATTAATTAATTTAGAGACAGGGTCAAATTCCTGGACTCAGGTGATTCTCCTGCCTCAGCCTCCCACGTGGCTGGGACTACAGGTGTGAGCAAGTGTGTCCAATTTTTTTTTTCTTTTACTTTAGGTCTAATTTTTTAAATAGCTGTAGAACTACAACTTATCTGCTTCTGCTTGAGTACATTCTGGTAGTTTGTATCTTTTAAGGAATTTGTCCATTTCATTTAAACTATTGAATTTATTGGCATAATCTCTGCCTTTCATTGGGTGTTTAGACCACTTATGTTTAATGTGGTTTTTGACATGGTTGGGTTATTTTTTTCTCTTTGTGTCATCTGTTCTTTGTTCTCTGTCTTTTTTGATTACATACTTCTTAATCACCCCATTTTTTCTCCTATGCTTATTAGCTGTAACTCTGTTTTATAATTTTAGTGGTTGATTTAAAGTTTATATCATACATTTTTTATCTTTTCTTAGCTTACCTGAAGGATATGTTTTAGTTTAGTCAGGTTCCATATGATGCAGATAACATTTCAGAAGAGGAGAATAGCAGAGTGACAAAACAAAGTGAGATCCACAGGATTTTCCATAGAAAAATGACACTTAAAGAATCTTGGTCAAGTGAATTGTATATTAGGCTGGTCTTTTACATCAGTCTGGTTATATCTGTACGGTCAGGAAAATAGCACAGTGTTGGTTGTGAATTATTTTCAGAGTGCTTAGCCTTTCCAGTAGATTAAAGAGTGACAGCTTTTACTAAATTACTGAGATGTGGATTTGGAAATTCCATCTGGATTGGAGTTCTAGATCTGTTTCTTTCTAGGTATGTGACATTGGGCAAATTACTTAATCTTTCTAAGTCTCAGTTTTCATATTTGTAATGTTCCATAATTGCACCCATTGCAAGGTTCTGGTGAGGAGTAAATGAACCAACCTAAGTTCTTAGTACAGTGCTTAGCTTGCGATAAAGTCTCTGTAAAACTTAGTTTCTCCTATCAGCATTATCTTTATTATAATTAGGTTATTTCTCCCCCTTCTGTTTTGAAGAAGGAACCAACTAATAAACTCCCAACTAGATAGGCAAAAGCAATGTTTATGGCATAGGTGAAAATCAATAAAAGGAAAAAAGTTTGTAAAAATAAAGAATAATGTTGTAATTCATTTTTAAAACATTTTTCTTGCTTAGATGGTAACTTATTTTTGATCATGGGCCAACATCAGTTTGTTTGGCTAAGCTCTTTTTTTTTTTCTTTTTTGAGACAGAGTCTTGCTCTGTCACCCAGGATAGAGTACAGTGACATGATCTTGGCACACTGCAACCTCCACCTCCCAGGTTCACGCACTTCTCCTGCCTCAGCTTCCCGAGTAGCTGGGATTACAGGCACATGCCACCATGCCCAGCTAATTTTTGTATTTTTAGTAGAGATGTGAATTTCACCAAGTTGGCCAGGCTGGTCCTGAACACCTAATCTCAGGTGATCCTCCTGCCTCAGCCTCCCAAAGTCCTGAGATTACAGGTGTGAGCCGCCATGCCTGGCCTGCCTGGCTACATTCTGATGATCATTCATAACTTTTTGAAAATCTATCCAAAGTATAGCTTCAATAAGAAGATGGGGGCACAGAAAGAAAAACCTTGAACAACATATCATCTGGTTAAGAGTGACAATCAGATTGAATGGGCTGGAACCTTGGATCCACCATTTATAAAGCATGTGACCTTCAGCACACTATTAACATCTGTGTGCCTAAATTTTTCCTCATGTATACGGCACAGAGACTAATACTGCGCATAGACTAGTAATGTCTACTCATAGGATTATTGAGAGGATTAAGTGAATTAATACATATGAAGTTCTTAGAACAGTTCACATAGTAAGTTGTCAAGAAATACTCATTGTTGTTGATGTTGTTAGATTAATGCCGGTGGGTTTTTAGCTCATCCTACAGCATTGAGGAAATCCTCACCTTCCTGCAAGATGAAGAGGTTGGTCTGGTGTCAGTAGCAAGAGCAGTGGATGAGAAATTGAGACCTCAGTTCTGTTGAGCAGTTCTCTAAAATGATTTTGTTTAACATGAGCTACAATTATCTTTAAAATGCCCTTTGTCCCTAAAAGTTTTCCTCTCTGTTCCAGTTGACTTTCAAGCCCCAAGGCTGGTAATGGATTGTTCCCAAGTTCAGGATCACATTCTTAGCACAGGCATGGAGATCAATTTCACACAGTAATTAGCCATCTTGATGAAATAGGACTAAAACAGGTCCTTCCCACTTTCCCTGTTCTTAATTAGTAGAATGACCCATTTTTAGCCACCTAAAGACCTCACATCCTTAAGAACCACTTTTGGTGCTAAAAATAAAGTTGGAAAAAAAAGAAAGAGCAATGAGGACATTTATAATGAGGCTATTTACCTTTTTAATTATGTATTTTATTAGTTGAAATTTCAAATGAATGACTTATTAATAAATGTTTGCGGAGTGAATGAGTGCCTTTGAAATGGAATCATGGTGTGAATTGACTGTTTTCTCAAGTGATGGCTCTGACCTCTCAACACTAACTTTTCTAGTGAGTCTTGCTTTTTAGGGTTCAATTCTTTATCATCATTTTGGTTAATGGACAGTCTCAGGGATTGCCGTGATCTAATAAAGAACTAACTTTCGGTGGTGGGGGAAGGGAGGGGCACTGACTTTAAACTTTTTTATTATACAAAAAAGACATTTTCGTAGCATAAAAATTAGAAAATATATAATAAAGATCCAAATGAAAATAAAATCATTACACTTCCTAAACAATTGATAGGATAGCATTCCAGCAAACTCTTCTGTGTACTTAATTTTTGTCTTTCAAGAATGGCATTATTCTCTATATACCAGGGTCTTCAGATACGGCTCTGGGAAAAATCTCTTATATATCCTTGATTTCTTTTCTGCTATCCTGTATTACAGCCATAGAATCTCAACGCAGTGCTTTGGGCAGGTCTCAACAGTTCATTTTAGCTGTTATATTCTAGGTTTTGTGGCATATGAATATCATCTTATTTTAAAATAGTTCCTTATGTAATTTAAGAGATAAGTGACAGAAATATGCCATTCAACAAAATCCTAAGTCCTATGCCCTATCACCAGAGAGAATTCTTAACTTTCCCATTTATGTAGCAAATGTATATCCACAGTCAGATGCTGGCAGGGGCATTACCATCTTCTTGCAGTTGAATACAAGGTTCCAAAGACCTGCTTAAAAGCTGGCTAATACCTTTGTTGTTTTAGTGAGGAAGCCAGTTACCCCAAAGAGGTCAGATAAGACAGGCAAAGTTAGTTTCTGTGATTGAGAGTGTTACATTCATTATATAGTAGCAGTTATAATGACTTTCACTTGCTTAGTGCTTTCCCTTTATATGTAAAGGCAAAGATGAAGTTTTTTTTGTTTAGTTTTTTTTTTTTTTTTTTTTTTTTTGAGACGGAGTTTCACTGTTGTCACCCAGCCTGGAGTACAGTGGTGCAATCTCAGCTCACTGCAACCTCCGCCTTTCTGGTTCAAGCGATTCTCCTGCCTCAGCCTACTGAGTAGCTGGGATTACAAGTACCTGCCACCATGCTAGCTAATTTTTGTATTTTTAATAGAGACAGGGTTTTACCATGTTGGCCAGGCTGGTCTTGAACTCCTGTTAGGTGATCCACCCACCTTGGCCTCCCAAAGTGCTTGGAATTACAGGTGTGAGCCACCGCACCCGGCTGATGAAGTATTTTAACATGATTCCATTGATAGCTCCATTTTGTTGATGAGGGAACAAATTCAGAAAGGCTCTGCCTAAGATTAAATAGCTAATGAGTCTTGGATTTTGTCCTTTTTGGTGAGTAAATTAGCAAAATATTAATTGTTACTAGGTTGGTGCAAAAATAATTGTGGTATTGCCATTACTTTCCATGGCAAAAACTGTGATTGCTTTTGCACCAATAACCTAATATGGTTTTCACGTGTATCAGGTCCAAACTCCTCTGTCTGCTGAGAAGGCTGTGTGTGATGTGACTCAATCCTATTTACCCACCCACATTTCCTGCTTATCATTAACCATCTTGTGCCAGTCATTGTTCTTGCCTGGAATTCTCATGCTTCAGATCTTTGGGCAACTCAGCTCACATGTGATCTTCTCACAGAGGCCTTCCCAGACCATCACCCTATCTAAAGTAGGCTCCTAGTCACTCTCAGTCCTCTTTCCCTGTTTTCCTTCCTTCCGAGGTGACTATTCCTGGAAACCATCTTGAATATATCGGCTTATTTATTGTCTGACAGTTCCCTGTTGAATGTTAGCTCCCTGATAACAGGTATCTTGTTTGTCTTGTTCTGATTTGTATCTGTCATACCTAAAATAGCATCCATATTGTAAGCGCTCGTGTATTCGATGAATAATTAAACCATGCTCTGACAGGATCAGGCTGTGGCCTTGCTATGCTCTCAACTTGCCTGAATGTTTCCATTTTCATGCCTCTGAAGCCATTGTTTTCTCCACTTTGTGTGCCGCCTTTTCTCCTTTCTAAATCCTATAACCAGTGTTACTCGAAGTGTGGCCCGTGGGCCTTTACCATCAGCAGCACCTAGAAGCTTGTTACAAGTATGTTCTTGGGGCCCATACTAGACTTCCAGAATCAGAGTTTCTGGATGTGTGGCTTAGGAACATGGATTTAAACAAGTTATATTGGCCGTTCTTATGTATGCTGAGGTGCAAGGACCACTGCCATGATCATGGAAATCCCACCCACCTCAATTTCTGCCTTCTAAAAAAGTCTTTCCTAAAACATTAGCATTCTACAAGGGACAGCTCCTTCACGTCTATTACTAATTACCTCAGAATTGTTACCCCCTCCATGCTTTGTAGCTGTTTGATGTATCATCTCTTTCTTCAACCAGCCTGAGATCTCCAGCAAGACAGGACCATGATACTACTCAGTCTCTTCTGTGGGTGTACTCAGTGAGCAGTCAGGAAACACTTGATTGTTTTTGGTCATGCATGTTCAGTTATGGGACGAGAGTGTCATGTCACTGTCTCGCTCCCCCTGAACCTTATCTTTGCTATAGTGTGGAATTCACTACACATGCTTGGTTGCATGGGCCCTGGATTATCTGCAGGAAGTTGACTCTAGAAATACCAAAGCACTGTTGTTGCACAGCGCGATGAGCAGGCCCTACGTGGAATGAGGCTTTTGCCGTGTCTTCCTGCGTGGTCACCTCTCGTCATCTGAGAGCTTCCACTGCATGCAGGTCACACATAGTGGTAGCTGCCATCAGTGTATCAGTTATTTCTAGCACATTTTAAATTCATCTTCCTTTTGTCTACCTGAGAATTGCTAATGTTGTATTCTTCACTGACCACAAGGAAAATGAGAAAATTGGTTGTTATCATTTCACTATCTATAGAAAACAAAGCACTGTGTCTTTCTTTTTTATGGTAGAAGTGCTCCAGAGAATTTCTGCGTCAACTTTAGAAATACTTTTCATGAAGATAAGAAGCATTTTACTTTTCTGAAAGAAAAGAGAATAATACAGAAAAGAAAAAACCTTTTGCATGCTGACTTATCTTCCTCCGACTCCAAATTATCACTTCTGCGTAGATTCCAAAGTTATTCCACATGTTTCTTTGTGAAACTTCTTTAACCAGCTTGCAGGGACTCGAGCTGCACTGGGCCACCTCAGAATTTATGCTCATGGCAGACAGGATGACTAGTTTATTTTTATTCTCCATTATTTTGGGTTGGAGAATAATCCTAGGGCACAAGAGTTTCATGAGTGGTTATTTTTGGCACGTGGAGGCTTTTGAAGTAATTTGTGGTTAATCACTGAATACCTGCTAGGTAGCCAGGGATATATGCCTTCAGCTCTTATGTGTGTGCAAGTATATGAGTACATGCAGGGCTTGATGTATTGGGCAGTGAGAAAGAAGACATGAGAAGTGGTATCCTTCCCTCTGGGAGTGTAGAATCTTGCAAGGAAACAAGCACACCACAGTTGGATCTGAATTGGAATTCTACTTTCTTTAATAACTGTGCAATCTTGGGTAAGTCATTTTCTCTGGGCTGTTACCATCAAATGACATAACAGATGAAGATACCTGGCCCCATGTCTGGTACATACTAGGCGCTCAAGGTCTGTGTTGGTGTGCATGTGTGTACTTGTGCCTGGCTCTTATTTAATAACGCAGATGTAAAACCGCACACAACATTGTATAGTTTTATTAGTTACTACGATTTAAACTCCCACAGCAATGTATTTTTAAGAAGCAGTGTTTTCCCACAGCCTTTCCTACATTTGATGTTTCTAGGCTCGTTGTCTAATTTTTTGCCAATCTTTTGGTATTAAATGGTATCATAAATATGTTTTAGATAGTAAATGATATCATAAATGTTATTTAGTTATTAAATGATATCTTAGTGTTGTTCTTAATATTTTTTCAGTTGCCATCTGTCACTTATTACTTGGTTTAATTTAAAAAATTAATATACTTATTGTATGGGAATATTGCGTCGCTTTCATATAGGAAATGAGAAACCCAGGTTGCTTGAGGGGATAACTACTGTGCACATTGCGGTGCATTCTGAATCTTTCAGTCTTTTTTTCTTGGCATATGTAGTTATCTGCACTGAGTCATACCACATACGCAGCATATATTCCGACTTTTTCTTTAACCTTTTTTTGTTGTTGGAGACAAGGTCTTGCTCTGTCACCCAGGCTTTAGCACAGTGGCTCAGTGATGGTGCACTGCAGCCTCAAACTCCTGGGCTCAGGAGATCTTCCCACTTTAACCTCTCAAGTAACTGGGACTATAGGTGCACATCACCATGCTCAGCTAATTTTTTGTAGAGATGGGGTCTTGCTGTGTTGCCCAGGCTGGCCTCAAACTCCCGGCCTCAAGCAGTCCTTTCACCTCAGCCTCCCAGGCTTTGGGATTACAGGTGTGAGCCACTGCACCCGGCCTCATTTTACGTTTTATCATGAAAACTTCCTGTCGTTAAATATTATGTAAAATCATGACTTTGAATGGCTGCTTGCTTTTCTATTATACGGATGTGCCTAAACTTAGGCAACCATTGGTTGTTACATTTTCTTTTTTGCTGTTATAATTAATGTTGAACATCTTTGTACCATATCTGTGTTATGTTTATAAGGTAAAGGATGTTGGAAAACATGTGGTTAATTCTTGAATGTGCTGCCCTTTTTAAAGCATACATGTTAAGTATCCATACAGGAAGGGTTCTGGGAAAGCACCCTCTACAGCTGGTGCTTTTGTGCAACATGCATCTGACAGTTTAGAGCCCTCAGCCGAGAGTCCCAGGAGCACTTACCTTGCTTTCTCTCTCTGCACAGTCCTATTGTTACAGGTATCGCTGTGCTGCTCGGAGCCAGAACACACCTGATAGCTCCGCTTCGAATCTGGGATTCCGCTGTGCAGCCGACCGCCTGCCCACCATGGACTGACAACCAAGAAGAGCCTTCCCCGGTCCAAGAAGGAGTCATGTCTAGCCTACAGTGGGCTTCCCTCAGAACTTTGAACAATCTCATGGGCAAAGAATTCCCACCCTGAGGTGGGTTACATACCTGCCCAACGGCCAAAGGAACCGTCTTGCGAGACCAAATCGCTGACCTGGGTCAGTGCATGTGCTTTATTGTGTGGTGCGTCTTTGGAGATCATCGCCTTATTTTACTTTTGAGAGTCTTTAAAGAGGAAGGGGAGTGGAGGGAACCCTGACCTACGCTTCAGAAGGCCGGCATCCTACCCAGGCTCTGCCACAGGGGTTAGACCCCAGGTCCGACACTTGACCTTCCTGGGCCTCACTTGCCCTCCCCTATCACATGGGGGGGATGGACAGCATGACCTCTAGGGTTCTCTCTAACTCACCAATTCTAAAGAGGATATCAGATTTTATTGTGACTTCATAGTGAGAATTTATGATAGATTATTTTTTAGCTATTTTTTTCATGTGTGAACCTTGGGTGATACTAATCATGTAAAGTAAGAATTCTCTTATGTATTATTTTGAGAAAAGGGGGGGTGGTGACTCCTTTGTATTCATACTGCACTTTGCTTTTCCAAGGAAATCAGTGTCTTTTACATTGTTATGAGGAATCCCACATGGGCCAGTGATTTTATGCTGAAGTTCAGCCATTGAACACACAGGAATGTCTGTGGGGTGACTCTACTGTGCTTTATCTTTTAATATTAAGTGCCTTTGGTTCAGAGGGGCGGTCATAAGCTCTGTTTCCCCTCTCCCCCAAAGCCTTCAGTGAATGTGAAATGTGTACTAAATGGGGAAACCTGCTTAATTCTAGGTATAGGGGAAAAGGAATGAGGACCTTGAACTAGCTATATTCAGGGTATCGGTATTTTGTAATAGGGAATAGGAAACCTTGTTGGCTATGGGTTATCAGATGCTTTGAATCATGCACTATGTTGAATAAACTTACCTGCTAAATCAGGCTTCACTCTCATCAGCTTCTTTTCTCTTTCTCTTCTTTGTGTT
This sequence comes from Ateles fusciceps, assembly GCA_036589455.1. Taxonomy (NCBI): domain Eukaryota; kingdom Metazoa; phylum Chordata; class Mammalia; order Primates; family Atelidae; genus Ateles; species Ateles fusciceps. The sequence continues at coordinate 4,656,085 of JAZHEH010000299.1, forward strand.
TTCTTTTAAAGAAATGACTTTGTGATATGTGTGTTTTATTTGCTAGAAAACTTTCATGTTTATTAGCTAGTGTATAACTTTGATATGTGGGTAATTGGTAGGAATTTTTATCCCAAAAAGCAAGGTCATTCCACGAGGAAGCCTATCATGACCTTGCTGCTTCTTGCCACAGTAGATAATGCCAAGTCAAAGGCACTGCCTCAGTTGATGGTCTTGTAAAGCCCAGCGTTTGCCTCACATGCCAGGAAAGCACCTTGTTTTAGAACAGTGGCTTTCATCCTAAAGTCCCTGGTATTAAGATCCCATCCTGATTTCTCAGACCTGAGAATGCCTAAGCCATTTCTTAGGTGCCATTTGAAAGCAATGTTTAAATCAAATAATATTCAAAAGTGTTTAGCCAACACTTGATTGCTACTTTTGTGTTTAGCCTCTTAACGTGTTAAAACATTTGACTTGAAAAGCAATTACGTATGCCAGGCTCAGTGGCTTATGCCTGTACTCCCAGCATTTTGGGAGGCCAAGATGGGCTGGTTAGTTGAGGTCAGGAGTTTGAGATTAGCCTGGCCAACATGCCAAAACCCTGTCTCTACTACAAATACAAAAAAATTTAGCCAGGAGTGGTGACAAGTGCCTGTAGTCCCAGCTACTCAGGATTGAGCCAGGAGAATCGCTTGAACTTGGGAGGCAAAGACTGCAGTGAGCCAAGATTGTGCCATTGCATTTCAGCCTGGATAACAGAGCAAGACTTCATCTCAAAAAAAAAAAAAAAAAGAAGAAGTCATGAAGCTGGAATGTTTAGCCACATTTTTCTACAAACTTCCACCTATTGATTAATCCCAGGCCAAAATAAAAAGAACAAACATTTGTAGCAAATAGCTAATGTAGGCAATAAGAGATTTTATTTTTAAAGTCTCTAGTACAGTTTGTTTTTACTTGTTACCTCCCACCTGCATATATTTTTTACATTGTTATATTTATAGTGTATATATTTTGAATTCTTCTCGTTAATTAATGTTATATTGCATAAATATTTTGAGGTGTTTTTGGTATACTTTTTAGAATTGCATTTTTAGCAGCAGCATAATACTGAAAGGCATGTAAAATGAATTCCTAAGTTGGGGACGGAGGCTCATACCTATAATCCCAGCACTTTGGGAAGTTGAGGCAAGAGGATCGTTTGAGGCCAGGAACTTGAGACCAGCCTGGGCAACTGTGTGGTTTGGCTGTGTCCCCACCAAAATCTCATCTTGAATTCCCCCTCTACAGTCTCATCCCACAATCCCTACGTGTTGTGTGAGAGACCTAGTGAGAGTAATTGAATCGTGGGGGCTGTAACCCCCATGCTATTCTAGTGATAGTAAGTTCTCATGAGTTCTGATGGTTATATAAGAGGCTTTTCCCTTTACTCAGGACTCTCTCTCTCCTGCCACCCTGTGAAGAGGTGCCTTCCACCATGATTGTAAGTTTCCTGAGGCCTCCCCAGCCATGTGAAACTGTGTATCAATTAAACCTCTTTTCTTAATAGAGAACCTCTTGGGTATTCATAGCAGTGTGAGAATGTACTAATACAGCAACATAGCGAGACCTCATCTTTATAAAAAGTGAAAAATAAAAATTAGGTGGGTATGGCAGTGTGTGTCTGTAGTCCCAGCTACTTGAGAGGCTGAGGTGGAAGGTTCGCTTGTGCCCAGGAGCTCAAGGCTGCAGTGAACTGTGATTGTGCCACTGCACTCCAGCCTGGACAACAGAGCAAGACCCTGTCTCTAAAAATAAATAAAATGACATCCTAACAAGCCATTTATTTAAGAACTACATGTCTGGGTTACCAACTAAAGAACACCCCAAACTATGGAAAGCTATATAGCCACTACACTTTATAACGTTGCATAGTGACATATGAGCAGACCAACAAAATGGGAGTATGAAAAGTTCAGGTTGAATGCCATAGATGTAGTCCTGAAAAGCCTCACTGTCTGTAAGATTGCACCCAAAAAAATAGACGCATAAGGGGAAAATAGGGATAGAGGCAGATTACTCAAAACTTAAGGAACTTTGTACATTGTACCACAACATTAACAAAATAATAACTATTCTAACAAAACCAGTTAATTAAATCTCTGCTGACATTTGCAGCCAACATTACAGCCAGTTGATCCGTAGCAGCATTAAGCCTTGAGGCAACTTCTTTCTTTTCCAAGATGTAAGCCCTTCAGGACATAAGCTTCTAATGGAGACCACTTCCATCAAACGTAAGAAAGTCTGATCTGGGATGTAGATTTCTTCGTCAGTCAGCTTTAAGAGGTGCAGTGTCTTTGCGGCATCTTTATCTGCACTCTCAGTTTTTCAGAGAGCTTAACATAGTGGAAAGTGTAGCAGTTCTTGAAGCCGCTAAATAAACCACTACATGCACTAAAAAAAGGCACTTTCATAGAATTAATTTTTTTTTCCTGCAGGTCTTGATATATTGCTAAGGGTTTCACTTAAATTATGAGAAAGCTTGTGCCTGCTTGTTTCTAAACACATTTTAAACCACATGTGATCTAACACGACTTCCACATTCTACGGTCCTCCATTCTCTGTTTATTAATCACTTGTGAGCTATTTCTGCTTTAAATAAACACTTGGAGCAGAGCAGACCATTTGGTCGATGTGCCAGTTCCAGTATTAAAAAACTGTTTTTTGTTGCTGTTGTTTTAGGAGCTCTTATAACTAGCGTTGGTTTCTAATTCTCGTTTCTGACCCTATTGAAGCATGGAAGGAATTTGAGGTTTGTTCTCAAGTCTGCTTTAGTCCCGAATCCTGGACAATCTTTTTTGGACTGTACATTACAGTTCAGTGAGAAGGAACATGTATCTTTTTTCTTAAAGCTGTAAACATGATTAGAAGAAGGCAGGGCCTGGGGGGGGGAAATAGGGGTGGTAATCAAGAGGGACCTTTTCTTCATAGAAAATGGGCTGCACAGATGCCTCAGACTACATCGTGCAACCTACAGCTTAAAATGGAGTACAGATCCATGTCAATATGGACATTTTCTTTTCACCCCCACCTTCCACCTTTTTTTGAACAAAGCATCTCAATTGTCCATGTGACCCTTGAGGAAAAAAAGAAATGGAAGCTACCATTTATTTTAGTAAGAGTTGGTTGGGACCAGGCACGGTGGCTCATGCCTTAATCCCAGCACTTTGGGAGACCGAGGCGGGTGGATCACCTGAGCTCAGGAGTTTGTGACCAACCTGGCCAACATGGTGAAATCCTCTCTGTACTAAAAATATAAAAATTAGCTTTATGTGGTGGTGGGCACCTGTAATCCCAGCTACTTAGGAGCCTGAGGCAGGAGAGTCAATGGAACTCGGAAGGCAGAGGTTGCAGTGAGCTGAGAGTGCGCCACTGCACTCCAGCCTGGGCAACGAGTGAAACTCCGTCTCAAAAAAAAAAAAAAAAGGTTGGTTGGGGCAGGGGTGTGGTGGAGGTGGTGACTTCAAAGAAGTGTATTGGTAAATTCTGTTTTTTTCAGAGACTGTCTTTACTGAGAATTCTATTGACAAAAAATAATGACTGAAATTTCATCCATGAGAATCCAGAATTCTAATTCTCTTGCTAATCACCTTTTCGAAATAGATTACATTTTTATCCTCAGTATTCAAACTGCAAATAAAAATTTTGCATGTAGTAAAATCCATAGTTGATTTAAGGAATATCTTGGAAAAAAAACACAAAACACAGTAAACATAGTGCTTTCTGTTCTGAAACTTCAGGAATTTTATGCAAGGGATTAGTGTGGGGCTTATTTTTTCTTTTTATATATTTGACATATCTGTCTCCCTCCTTCATTCCAACAAATATTAACATGACATTAGCAGTATTTCTCATAAGGGAGTTAACCTGCTGGCTGGCTATGGAGGAATAAAGGAAGTGCAGGGTCAGGCAAGATGTATCTACAGGTGAAGCAGGCTGGGCGTGAGTGAGGCTTGTTCTAAGTGTGCTGCTGCTGCTCTAGTGCTCGTCCATGACTGCCCTCCAGAAATGTCAGCCGGGAGTTGCTCAGTTATCCAGTTTCCAGGATTAGCTAGATGTTTGCATTTTTGTGTGAAGTCTTCTGAGTTTTTAATGTTGGCAACCAACTAAGATTTTAAAAAAGCAAACACTGTGAAGACCTAATAAATTGCTTCTGCAGCCAGATTTCATCTGTGGGGTGCCAATTTGCATTTGCAGCCTAGATTATGAAGAGTTGATTCATTTCACAGAGCCAAAAAAAAAAAAAATCGTATGTATTTATATCTGAAGAATGACTGATCAAGTAAGAAATGTATAAATGTAAGACAGGGCCGTGGGTTGCCCAGGGACCTCATCTTGCCTAGAAATACCTTATGAGATGCCTCTCCTCTAGCCCCACCCCATCCCCCACCTAAAAGCATTTAACAGCCATGAGTAATCTCAGCAGAGCCCATTTTCATTAACTTGAGCACTTACGGCTAAGTTTGCAGATTAATATCAGAGAATAGCAAAATTTTAATTTTTTGACTGTTGATTTAATTTTATTTCTTAAAACTTAATTCTCTGGATACAAACTACCCTTGAGCAGGCCTCATTTTATAGGTTTGCCAGAATCAGCTGTGCTATTAGTGAAAGCTAGCCTTTGTTGCTTGAAATGCTTAAAACACCATGGAAATTATTAACTCCGACAGCCTCAGACGGAGCTTTGGCAGGTGGCCAGAACTTCCTTCCTCTGACTCTTGTGTTTAGACCATTAAAGCAAGAGTTTAATTAATTTTTTGATGAAGCAAAATTATTACAGACAATATTCAGGTAGGCCGTAAAAAGAAATGCTCTTTCCTGATACTTGCCCTATTTAGGATTGGAAAGTTCAAGGGATTAGTACCAAGGGGGGTGGAATTTTTCAGCTTCAGATCAGATTCTGATCTGCCCTCAAAGTAATTGACCCCAAAGCCATGATTATGAGAAGGCTGGTTGGGCCTTTGGAATTAGTCACAGTTGTCAGGGAAGAAGGTGATCCGGTTCAGAGTAATTGAAGGTCGGATAGGATTGCTCTCCCGCCCTTGGGTCTGGGCCATGTTTGACAAACCCCTTGTTTTTTTTGCCGAGGGGGAATGGAAGACTGATCAGAGCAACTCTTTTCCAGTATGTCAGCTTGGACCTCAACAGGGTAATGCTAGAAGCTCTGAGTCAACGCTTAGGGGAAAAGGGAAACCACTAGCAGACTATCAGGGGAAAAGAGATAAGGCTTTCCTTGTCAGGTGGCACTGATAAAAGCTTCACCTGCATTTACTTTGGTGCCTGTGGGAAAGGGCCCTTGGTTGCTTTTTCAAAGTCCACAATTTTTCTCTGCTCTACACATTTGCCAAATAAGATTTATTTACTTTTAAATAGCATAGGAAGGATGCCCCTTCAATCTCTTCAATCACTGTCTTTTATTTTTATTTTTTTGAGACAGAATCTCGGATGGAGGGCAGTGGTGCAGTTATGGCTCGCTGCAGCCTCTACCTCCTGGACTCAGGTGAGCCTCCCACCTCAGCATCCTGAGTATCTGGGATTATAGGCACATGCCACCATGCCCACTAGTTTTTTTGTATTCTTTTGTAGAGATGGGGTTTTGCCACGTTGCCCCGGCTTTCTTGAACTCAAGGGCTCAAGCAATCCACTGGCCTCAGCCTCCCAAAGTGCTGGGATTACAGGTGAGAGCCATTGTGTCCAGCATCACTCTCTTTAAAAGGCAGTTTAGCATCGTGGGTAGAGGGTCTTGGGATAAGATCGTCTGGGCTCCTATTTCTGCACCACCACATATTTAACTGTGCCATCTTGAGGCAAGCAATGACGTCTAAGGTAAAATGGGAATAATAATACCTACCTTGTGGGGTTGTGGGGAGATATGAGACAATGCAAAAGTAAAGTGCTTAGCATAAAGTGCTTGGATAAGTGCTCCCTAGGTACTTGTTCCTATTATGAATATGATTATTAGAAGCAAAGGATCGGTAAGGTACTACCGGATGGCCCTGGGCAGCCGTGGAGTGACAGCCACAGAGCAGAGGACAAAGTGGGCTAAGAGTAAGAAAGAACATAGAGACTGCATAGAAAAGCTTAACGTTGACCCCCATATCAAACATTCAGAAAGAAAAAATCTGGCGTGATTAATCCCCAAACCTCTGTTAGTACTTGAATTTGGAAACACCAGATCCTGTATGGTCTGTCTGTCCCACAAAGTTCTCATGGAAGGGGAAAGTGAGATCTGGTTGTTGCTGCAGATACTGTGAAATTCTGGGACTTTTCCTCTTGAATTCACCTCACAACAAACCTCTAGCAGGTTTAATACTAATGGAAAAGTCATTCATGGGCATGACAATAATTAAAAAGATGGAAAGAGAAAAGCGTGGACAGTCTGTTGGCCCAGTCTACATTGACCAGCCTGTTCAAGGTTTTCTGTGATGTCTTCAGTGCTAATTTGCATTTTGGTTTTAGAGAATAGTTGTTTAGGTAATTCTGCTGAATTGTTTAAATTCTTCCTTCTCATTTAATCCTTCTTTGAAATTATTGGTCCAGGATCTAAACTGTAACTACATAAATAACCAGATTTCAAAATCAAGAAGGGGGCTGGACATGGTGGCTCACACCAGTAATCCTAACACTTTGGGAGGCCTAGGCAGGAGGATGATTTGAGGCCGGGAGTTCATGATCAGCCTAGGCAACATGGTGAGATTCCATCTCTACAAAAAATAGAAAAATTAGCTGGGCATGGTAGTGTACTCCTATAGTCCTAGCAACTCCGGAGTAAGGCTGAGGTGGGAGGATTGCTTGAGCTCAGGAATTTGAGGCTGCAGTGAGCTATGATCACACTGCTGCACGCCAGCCTGGGTGACAGAGCCATACCCTGTCTCTAAAAATCATAAAAATAAAAATCAATGAAAATCAATGTGATATCCAAGGAGAAGAGTTCAGGATGTGGCAGACAGGACTCACTACAACCTGGTGTAGGTTTTATTTATTTCAGCAGTTCTCCAAGGATACCCCAGAGACCTCCAGCCCCCTTTCAGGAGGCCTGTGAGTCAAAATGATTTTCATAATAATATTAAGATGTTGTTTGTTTTTTAAATTCTCTCAAGAGTATACAGTGGAGTTTTCTAGAGACTACATGTTATGTAACCTGAGGGCTCACAGAATATGAGCTTGTATATTTTTGTGTTAAAAAATTTCCCAGTCTTAATTTTTTCTTAAAATGTAAAGACGGGGGTCTCACTATGTTGCCCAAGCTGTTCTTAACCTCCTGACCTCAAGACATCCTCCTGCCTCGACCTCTCGAAGTGCTGGGATTACAGGTGTGAGCCACCACACTTGGTTCAGTCTTTTAATATGTTCAATATCTGTAGATACAATCCACATTACAGAAATTCTGTGGGGTCCTCAATTATTTCTAGGACTGTAAAGGGATTCTGAAACCAAAAAGTTTGAAAGCTGTTCATCTAGAACAAGAGCAAGGTCTGAGAGTGACTGAATCTATCTTGGGAGAAAATGACAGCCTTTCTCCATCTTTTCTGAGGATGATCAAAAAGAATTGAGTTTAAATTACCACAAGAGCCAGTTAAATTAACCATTACAAAGCACTTCCTTCCTGTTTGTTTTGGGAGAACTATTACATGCAGAGGTGAATTTCCTTCCCTGGCCCCTTCACAGACAGATGGCCCTGTCATGGGTTATCACAATTTTTTTTTTTACAGACAGCAATAATGGACCTAGGTCCTTTGGGACATAACTCTATGCATGGACTGCCCTCAACAATCCTGTAGTTGGAATCAGTTTGTATAAAACGACTCCCAAAAGGGCTTTGCAAGTATTCAGTGCAAGTCATGGAAGATTCCCTGACTATTGCAGCCTCCACTCGAGACGATGTGGTGGCGGGACCCTGCGATGTCCCCAGCCATCTTTCCCCTGGATGGTGGCTGTGTTATAAAGCCAGTGAGGAAGGTGAAAGTGTTACTTTCTGAAACAGATCACTTTCTCCTGGTCGACTGTGTTCATTGTGCTGTAAATTGCGGTTCTTCTATGTCTTTTCTTGTCTTGGCTGGTTTGCCTTCCAGCCAACAGGCACCTCTTAGGTGCCAGGCACTGTGCTGGAGGCTTTGTGTACATGACCTAATTTAATTTGCAGAGAAGTCTTGGGGGGAACTGGTTATTTTTGGTTAACATTCCCGATGTGCACTTAGAAAACTAGGACTCATGCCCTAGGTGACACGGCTGAGTGAGACAGAACCAGGACTCACACCATTTTTGTGACTTCTGTTCTCTCCACTGTATCGAGTCTGTAGTTTTATTGTGAGTTTGGGGTTGGGAGCAGTGAACTGAAGACAGGCAATTACTGGGGCAAGGGATAGCTTTCTTGAGAAAAAAAGGCAAAGAGGGAGGAGGTGGAATGGATTAGTGGTTAAGAAAATGTAGGCTCTGGAGCCAGACTTGTCTGGGTTTAAATTCTTCTGCTACCACTTACTAGATTTGTGACTTTGGACAAGTTACTAAATCGATATCTTCTTCAGATTTTGAAAATTAAGTGCAAGTACTTCTAGAAAAGGTAGAATCAAGGCAGGAAGGCTAAAGCAGTCAGTACAGAGGGGAACTGAATATAAACCTTTAACCTACTTTAAATCCACTCCAAACTTTGATGGCCGATGCTTAGTCACATTGCAGTAATTCTTCTCACTGTGGGAATGAAATGGCCAAGACTAAGGCTACATGTTTTTGGAAGACATGTTTTCATAACCACCCCCCCCCCCACAATGTGTCCCTTCTTTTTTAAAATGATTATGTTACCCTAAAGAAATGGACTTTTTTTTAGGGGTGGAGTGGGAGAAGGCTTGGGTGTATGGAACACATTGATGCAATGGAAAAAATGAAGATCAAAAGGTACATTAACAGCTCACTCGTTCCAGGCACAAATACATAAAATGAATGTGGCTGATAAGGGCGACTGAGATCAGTGCGTGAAGCATGAGGGGAAAAGTGTTCTGCATCATCCTCATTAAATAGCAGTCTGAAAAAGCGTATGAGAGGACTTCCTTGATAAGATTAAATCCCCTGGTCTTTGTAAAATGAGGCTAAAGTTTCTTACTTGCTTCTCCTAACTCTCTGGCTGGGCTCAGAACTGTGTATTGTTTCTTAAGACTCAGTTTCAGAGCAGCTTCCAACTCAACACTTGCTTCTGTTCCAGAACATTTGTAAAAATTTAGTTCAGAACAGGGAGGGTGGGGGGACCTCACCAATAGGGGCAACATATTCACATTTGTAATTTTGCATTTATTAATAAAACCCTTTGCTTCAGGACGTATTAGGCAAGCCGAAGACTGAATCACGTGAATGATTGCTTGTGGGTTTTTAGCTTTGAGCAATTTTTTGTGGCGCCAACCCTTGTACCTCTGTCTGTGGGTATGGTTTTCCATGGAGCGGCAGCTCAAAGTGGTTTTATGTGTGATGTTCTCCCTCTAGTGGTCAGTTTGGGTTTGTTGTTATTGGTTTGATTTATTTTGGTCCTCCCTCCCTTCCTCCCTTCCTCCCTTCCTCCCTTCCTTCCTCTGTTTGCTGTTTGCTGTTGTACATATGATCTCTAGAGTTGGTTAACCTTTTATTTAGGGATAGTGTGGATTTGGGAAGCCTAGGAGGTATGAGTAAAAAGGGAGGGGGTGCAAACTTTTATTCCATAGGTAAAACAATTATTCTAAAGTGTTTGTTCCAATTGCTAACTTTTTAAAAAGGAGGAAGAGAAGGACATAGAGCATGTGACCTGCAGAGGCGAAGAGAGTTCTGGAATAATTTGTCATCTTTTAATTCTAATCATTTCAGAACTTCTACTGCCTTTATTAAGAATTATCTAATTTTTAGCTATCAAATTTCTTTAAAAATGTATTATTTTTTAGTTATTAGAGTTTGAAAATGTATAGGTAAAATTAGAAACTCTAAATGTAAGAAAAATATGTATAGAAGCTCCTCATTCTGTGAGTTTCTGGTCTTCTCCCATATCCATGCCAGTAGGTGACTACAATAAACAGTCTATCTTTCCAGACTTTTTTCTATGTATTTACAAACATATATAATACATGTGTATATGGATATATATTGAATACGATGACATATATATACACATATATACACACACAGAAATTATACATAATATATACAACTTATTTTTTTCTTTGTTTCTTCTAAAAAAAAGAACCCATATATATGTGCAGAATGTACAGGTTTGTTACATAGGTATATGTGTGCCATGGTGGTTTGCTGCACCTATTGATCCATCCTCTAAGTTCTCTCCCCTCACCCCCCACCCCCCAACAGGCCCTGGTGTGTGTTGTTCCCCCTCTCTGTGTCCATGTGTTCTCAGTGTTTAACTCCCACTTATGAGTGAGAACATGTAGTGTTTGGTTTTCTGTTCCTGTGTTAGTTTGCTGAGGAGAATGGCTTCCAGCTTCATCCATGTCCCTGCAAAGGACATGATCTCCTTCCTTTCTTTGGCTGCATAGTATCCCATGCTGTATATATACCACATTTTCTTTATCCAGTCAATCACTGATGGGCATCTGGGTTGGTTCCATGTCTTTGCTGTTGTAAACAGTGCTGCAAGAACACACACGTATGTGTGTTTATAGTAGAATGATTTATATTTCTTTGGGTATATACCCAGGAATGGGATTGCTGGGTCAAATGGTATTTCTGGTTCTAGATCCTTGAGGAATTGCCGTACTGTCTTCCACAATGTTTGAACTAATTTACGCTCCCACCAACAGTGTAAAAGCATTCCTATTTCTCCACAGCCTCGCCAGCATCTTTTCCTTGAACTTTAATAATCGCCATTCTGACTGGCATGAGATGGTATCTCACTGCATTTCTCTGATTATCAGTGATGTTGAGTTTTTTTCATATATCTGTTGGCCACATAAATATCTTCTTTGAGAAGTGTTCATTCATATCCTTCACCCACTTTTTGGTGGGGTTGTTTTTTCTTGTAAACATGTTTAAGTTCCTTGTAGAGTCTAGATATTAGACCTTTGTCAGATGGGTAGATTGCAAAAATTTTCTCCCATTCTGTGGATTGCTTGTTCACTCTGAAGGTAGTTTTGTTTGCTGTGCAGAAGCTCTTTAGTTTAATTAGATTCCATTTGTCAATTCTGGCTTTTGTTGCAATTGCTTTTGGCATTTTTGTCATGAAGTCTTTGCCCATGCCTATGTCCTGAATGGTATTGCCTAGGTTTTCTTCTAGAGTTTTTATGGTTTTAGGTTTTATATTTAATCTATCTTGAGTTAATTTTTGTATAAGGTGTAAGGAAGGAGTCCAGTTTCAGTTTTCTGCATATGGCTAGCCAGTTTTCCCAGCACCATTTACTGAATAAAAGATCCTTTCCACATTGCTTGTTTTTGTTAAGTTTGTCAAATATCAGATGGTTATAGATGTGTGGTGTTAATTCTGAGGCCTCTGTTCTGTTCCATTGGTCTATATCTCTGTTTTGGTACCAGTACCATGCAGTCTTGATTACTGTAGCCTTGCAGTATAGTTTGAAGTCAGGTAGTCTGATGCCTCCAGCTTTGTTCTTTTTGCTTAGAATTGTCTTGGGTATACGGGCTCATTTTTAGTTCCATATGAAATTTAAAGTGTTTTTCCTAATTCTGTGAAGAATGTCAATGGTAGTTTGATGGGAATAGCATTGAATCTATAAATTACTTTGGGCAGTATGGCCATTTTCATGATATTGATTCTTCCTATCCATGAGGATGGAATGTTTTTCCATTTGTTTGTGTCCTCTCTTATTTCCTCGAGTAGTGGTTTGTAGTTCTCCTTGGATAGGCCCTTCATATCTCTTGTTAGCTGTATTCCTAAGTATTTTATTCTCTTTGTAGCAATTGTGAATGGGAGTTCATTCGTGATTTGGCTCTCTGGTAGCCAAATCAGTGTAAAGAAATGCTTGTGATTTTTGCACACTGAGTTTTGTATCCTGAAACTTTACTGAAATTGCTTATCAGTTCAAAAGTTTTTGGGCTGAGGTGATGCGGTTTTCTAAATAGAAAATGATGTCATTTGCAAACAGAGACAACTCGACTTCCTGTCTTCCTGTTGAATACCCTTTATTTCTTTCTCTTTCCTGATTGCCCTGGCCAGAACTTCCAATACAGTTTTGAATAGGAGTGGTAAGAGTGTGCATTCTTGTCTTGTACAGGTTTTCAAAGGGAATGCTTCCAGCTTTTTCCAATTCAATATGATATTGGCTGTGGATTTGTCATAAATAACTCTTATTATTTTGAGACACATTCCATCAGTGCCTAGTTTATTGAGAGTTTTTAACATGAAGGGATGTTGAATTTTATCAAAGATCTTTTCTGCATCTATTGAGGTAATCATGTGGTTTTTGTCTTTGGTTCTGTTTATGTGATGGATTACATTTATTGATTTGTGTATGTTGATCAGCCTTGCATCCCAGAGATGAAGCTGACTTGATCATGGTGGGCAAGTTCTTTGATGTGCTGCTGGATGCAGCTTGCCAGTATCTTATTGAGGGTTTTTGCATCGATGTTCATCAGGGATATTGGCCTGAAGTTTTCTTTCTTGTTGTGTCTCTTCCCAGTTTTGGTATCAGGATGATACTGGCTTCATAAAATGAGTTAGGGAGGAGTCCCTTCTTTTCAATTGTTTGCAATAGTTTCAGAAGAAATGGTACCAGCTCCTCTTTGTATTTCTGGTAAAATTCATCTGTGAATCCATCTGGTCCTGGGCTTTTTTTTGGTTGGTAGGCTATTAATTACTGCCTCCATTTCAGAGCTTGTTATTGGTCTATTCAGGGATTCAGCTTCTTTCTGGTTTAAGTCTTGGTTGGGTATATGCGTCCAGATATTTATCCATTTTTTCTAGATTTTCTTGTTTATTTGCATAGAGGTGTTTATAGTATTCTCTGATGGTAGTTTGTATTTCTGAGGGGTCAGTGGTGATATTCCCTTTATCATTTTTTGTGTGTCTATTTGATTATTCTCTTTCTTCTTATTAGTCTAGCTAACAGTCTATCTTTTCATTAATTTTTTCCAAATACAAGCTCCTGGAGTCGTTGATTTTTTTGGAGTGTTTTTCACATCTCTATCTCCTCCAGTTCTTCTCTGATCTTAGTTATTTCTTGTCTTCTGCTAGCTTTTGGATTAGTTTACTCTTGCTTCTCTAGCTCTTTTAATTGTGATGTTAGGGTGTCGATTTGAGATCTTTGTAGCTTTCTGATATAGGCATTTAGTGCTATAAATTTCCCTTTTAGCTCTGCTTTAGCTGTGTCCCAGAGATTCTGGTACATTGTCTCTTTGTTCTCATTGATTTCAAAGAACTTCTTGATATCTGCCTTAATTACATTATTTACCCAGGAGTCATTCAGGAGCAGGTTGTTCAATTTCCATGAAATTGTGTGGTTTTGAGTGAGTTTCTTAATCCTGAGTTCTAATTTGATTGCACTGTGGTGTGAGAGACTGTTTGGATTTCAGTTCTTTTGCATTTGCTGAGGTGTGTTTTACTTCCAATTATGTGGTTGAAAACTTTAGAATAAGTGCCATGTGGCACTGAGAAGAATGTATATTCTGTTAACTTGGGATAGAGAATTCTGTAGATGTCTACTAGGTCTACTTGATTCAGAGGTGAGTTTAAGTCCTGAATATCCTTGTTAATTTTCTGTCTTGTTGACCTGTCTAATACTAACAGTGGGGATGTTAAAGTATCCCACTATTATTGTGTGGGAGTCTAAAGTCTCTTTGTAGGTCTCTAAGAACTTGCTTTATGAATCTGGGTGCTCCTGTATTGGGTGCATATATATTCAGGATAGTTAGCTCTTCTTGTTGCATTGATCCTTTTACCACCATTATGTAATGTCCCCCCCGCCTTTTTTTTGGCTTGGTAAGTTTTCCTCCATCTTTTTATTTTGAGCCTGTGTGTGTCTTTGCAGGTGAGATGGGTCTCCTGAATACAGCACACTGATGAGTCTTGACTCCTTATCCAATTTGCGAGCCTGTGTCTTTTAATTGAAATATGTAGCCCATTTACATTTAAGGTCAGTATTGTTATGTGTGAATTCGATCCTGTCATCATGATGCTGTTTGGTTATTTGCACACTAGTTGATGCAGTTTCTTCGGCGTGTCATTGGTCTTTGGATTTTGGTGTGCTTTTGCAGTGGCTGGTATGGGTTTTTCTTTTCCATATTTAGTGCTTCTTCCAGGAGCTCTTGCAGAGCAGGCCTGGTGGTAATGAAATCTCTCAGCATTTGCTTGTCTGGAAAGGATTTTATTTCTTTATTATTTCACTAATAAGTGAAGGAGAAATAAAATCCTTTCCAGACAAGCAAATGCTGCAATTTGGTGGGGGGTTCACTTCAGCCCTTTTTCATCTTATTTGCTCCCATGCCTGGAGATTTCACTCAAGGAGACTGGAGAGCAGTGAAGATGGGTGCCTGCTTCTTCTTCTGGGACCTCTGCCCTCGAGGGTCACCAACCTGATGCCAGTAGGATTGCTTCTGTATAGGGTGTCTGACAACCCCTGTTGGAGTGTCTCACCCAATTGAGTGGCATGAGGATCAGGACCTGTTTAAGGAAGCACTTTGTTCCTTGGTGGAAAGTGTGTGTTTTGTTGGGGGGGAACCAACTCATCTGGGCTGCCTGGATTCCTCAGAGCTACCAGCACAAGAGACTAAGTCTGCTGGTATACAGAGTGCGACTATCCCCTCCCACTACGGACTCAGTACAAAGGAGATCCAAATTCTGAGCCTCTGGCTGGAGTTATTGGAGATCCTGCAGGGAAGACCCACCCACTGAGGAAGGGTGGGTCAGTGTTAGACCTGAAGAAGCACTTGGCCGTAGACTGCCACAGCCACATGTTGGGCTATGGGGATGAGTCTTGGGAGCAAGTCTTCTAGCTTCCCTGGCTCCAGCAGGGGAAAAGAGCAGCCTGGAGCTCTAGAAATGGATGCTGCCCTTCCCCTGCCCAGGGGAGCTTAGCTTGTTAGGCAGTTACAAGTCCCAGTGTTGGCTGCTGCCCCTTTCCCAGGGGAGCTCAAATGGCTTAGAAAGCAGGCAGCCACGGCCAATGGTGGTCACCCCCTCCTCCCCAATTTGGTAGGCTTAAGCAGATTCCAGCTGAGAGGCTTTAAGAATCTGCATGTTCTGAGGCTGGGACACTAGGCCCCAGTGGCG
This sequence comes from Ateles fusciceps, assembly GCA_036589455.1. Lineage (NCBI taxonomy): Eukaryota > Metazoa > Chordata > Mammalia > Primates > Atelidae > Ateles > Ateles fusciceps. The sequence continues at coordinate 4,671,284 of JAZHEH010000299.1, forward strand.
TGGGTTCGTGAGTGGGATCTTCCAATCCGTGTGTTGCACAGTTCTGTGGGAAAAGCACAGTTCCCCCAGCTGGGTAGCATGCTCACTCACCACCTCGCTTGGCTGGCAGGAGGGGGTTCCCCCTTCTCCGTGTGGTTCTCAGGTGGACTGCCACACCACACTGCTCTTCCTTCTCTCCGTGGGTCACGCCAACCTTCTAGTCAATTTTGATGAGAGAATCTGGATACCTTGGTCGCCAGTGAAGGATTCTCATGTTTATTATGTTTTTTTTTTTTCCATAGGAGCCTTGGAATGCCGCTGCTTCTAGTCAGCCATCTTGGCTTGTCAATGGCAACTTACATATGGTTTTTATAAAACAAAATTGAGTCATACTATAAAGGCTATTCGTGTAATATAGTTTGTATACCTCATGAAAGTACTACACAGCTCTAGGTCTTTTTAAAATAGCTGAATTAATTTATTTAAGCATTTCCCTACTGATGAATATGTGGGTTATTTCCAGTTTTCATTATGAAAGTTCTTTTCCAATAAACCTATTTGTACCTGTTTATATCTTTGCCAATTTGTGTAGATATTTCTTTGGGATAAATTCCTGGGGTGTCTAGCTGCTGCATCAAAGCATATCGTTATTTCAAATTGTGTTGGATATTGATAGCTCTCCAAAGAGATCATACCAGTTTACCAATTTACATCCCCATGCACAGTGAATCTGCAGCATTTCAATGAGAACAGCCAAGGTAGCTCAACATAGGAGAAAGTCTTCTGTAGGGTGCAGGAATAGTTGTCAGGGGAGATTAATGAAATCCAACTGAGGTCTTCATCTGGCCTCAGTGCTAGAGCATTCTATGCTTTCTGCGGCTGAAATATAACCCTGGGGTATGCTAATTGGTCCAACTGTAGTTGCAAATGACTTCAGTCTGCAAAAGTGATTCACTGTTAATGAAATCAGTCTTCAGGAGTAAAGTGTTTGCACTCTGCCCACAATCTACAGTGACCTCTTAACTGTCTGTAATTGCATGCTCTTTTTCTCCCTGTGGTTTGGTGATCTGGAGCTCCTCACTGAGTTAATAATTCTGACCTTTCCTACATATGGCTTGGTTTGGAATGCTTCTGACCTCACATACTCGTGTAAGTTAAAAAATCGTGTTCTGTAGGCCAAGGACCTTACGTATTATCTTGTCTCATCAGCCTCCTCTCTCCCATCTCCCATCTCCCATCTCCTGTCAACATGTGATAGTCCTCAGAGCTGGTCCCTGGCCTCGGCCTGGCTTGTGTTAAAAGCACTTGGGGAAAATTGTTCAAAATGCACCTATCTGAGCCCTCCCTCTAAAAGACTGAGTTAATAGGAGTAAACTGAGACTGGAGATTATGTACTTTAAAGTCGCCATTTGTACCACCTGAGCTGTGGAACTTTTTATCCCTTGGGAACTTTAGTTACAGTCTCTTTAAAATGAGGACTTGAATTATATCAAGCTCTTCTATAAGAGAAAGAGGAAAGAGGGGTTGCCAGGAAAATTCTGCCTGGAGACTTTAGATTAGGAGAGCTGCTCCTGGGAATCACTGGTAAGTCCATCTTGGTGGTTCTGTGACTTCAGATATTGGTGGCGTGCTGCTTCTGTGTGAGGCTCAGTTTCTTGAGTAACAGCAAACCAGTTGGTGAGAAAATAAGACTGAAAAAAATGTGTGCATCTCCCTTGGCATAGACTTGTTGTAAACCCGTCACTGCACATTCTTTGAGGACCTTCCACTCTGGAATTCTGTAACTGAAGTCCAGGAGTAAAGGAAGCCCAAATGTGAAACCAGCTATATAAAACTAAGAAATGACTTTTGTTTTATTATTATTATTGTTATTACATATTTTTTGAGACAGAGTCTAGCTCTGTTGCCCAGGCTGGAGTGCAGTGGCACAATGTCATGTCACTGTAACTGCTGTCTCCCAGGTTCAAGCTATTCTTATGCCTCAGCCTCCCAAGTAGCTGAGATTACAGGTGCCTGCCACCACGCCTGGCTAATTTTTGTATTTTTAGTACAGATGGGATTTCACCATTGTTGGTCAGGCTACTCTCGAACTCCTGGCCTCAAGTGATCCACCTGCCTTGGCCTCCCAAAATGCTGAGATTACATGTGTGAGCCACTGCACCTGACTGACTTTAAAAAACAATAACAACGGCAACAGAAAGATTTACCATGATGTTGAAGTACCTCAAAATAGCTGGTATGTCGTGAGTGCTTAGTAAATGTTCCCTAAATGACCTGAGTTTTGACATCCGTTGGAACTGAGGACCTGAAGTGAGCCTGCTAGATTACATTGGGCATGTACTTTCTTTGTTGGAACCTGTGGGTTTTCAATATAAACTTGGAGCTTTACAACTTTAATATCCCATAATCTCTGTAAGACCCTTATAATCAAATTGGATTTGTGCTGAAGGATACATTGTTATTTATTGCCTTGTATGTCCTTAGAGTGGCACTGTTTATAAACGACTAAGCTGCAACTGGAATTGGGGTATTTTCAAATGAATGACTTCTTAGTTTAAAAAAAAAAAAACATTTAAATAGCATTTGGTATTTTGTGATAGTGTCTAGGGAATAGAGGCAAGAAGTCTAATAGTCACAAAAGCCACAAGTCACATATAGGTATAGGTGTCTTGGTAAAGAAGTAGGGATTTTAAAATGTAAATAAGAAATACAATTTTTTTAAAAATGGGGAGTGAATCCTTTTGATCTTTGTCCAATAGCAAATTTATAAATGCTTGTCATACCTTAAACCATTTCAAATGACAAGTGTCAAAAAATCTTTCTTGCATGTAGCCTTGTAAGTCTCCTAAGATTCTGAAATTTAAAAAAAAGGATGTCTATCTGATATAACACTACTGTATTCTGGAAACAAAAAACCCTTTGTCCACTGGGCAGATTTTGAAAAACTAGGGAAAAGCTATGTATTTATTCAAGCAGAGCTAAGAAAGAGTCCTAAATCTTACAAGTTAACGCCTGTTGTTATAAATTCTTTTTAAAAAACCAAAATTCCCTTACTTTACCAGGGGCATTAGTATTCTAAGTGCCACTACTGCATGGTAGGAGGTATGCTTGAATCGAATCACAATGTCTACATTGTTTGATCATATTCTTCTTTATGTCAACTCTCCTATTTTTCTTTTTTAAATGTTGTCATCATAATGGCCAGAGCTTGTGACTGAGGAGAACAAATTTGGCAAGATGCTGATGTACTCTCTGGCAATAATGCCAGCCTGTGTGATGTTCTTTGGTACTTTTTTGGGGGTACAGACAGTTAAGGACAAAATGTTCTCTCAGGAGACTTTAAATCAGTTTTTGACAATCAAATATTCAAAGATGCACTCCCTGATGGCAACAGCTACGGCTCATATATCTCCTAACACAAGGGATATTGTGTGGAAAAGTCAATGTTTGTGTAGAAGAAGAAAAAAAAATGAAGCAATTAGCAAGTTAAATCTTTTTAAAGCATTTGCAACTTGATGCTTTCAGGAATAAAAAAACAAAAAAGTTGTAAAAGCCCTGTAGATGAGGCTCTCATGTTCTACAAGTTGTTTCTCTTCCAGTGTTCAGGAAATGGTGCTTTAACACACGTTCAGCTGCAAGAACAGAACTGCAGAGTCATTTTTGCCCTCACAAGATCTCTCTTCCCCCACACCTAGTCCATCTCCAGGTCCTGTCACTATTGCCTCCTAAATATCCCTTGAATCTCTCTGTTTTTCTCCATCTTTATCAGTGCCAGCTCCTATTAACTCTCCTCTGGACTACTACAAACTCCTGACTCCATCTGAGTCCTCTCTGGCAACATCGCTTTGCCCACCCAACGCAAGTCAGTTCTCTTCTGTAAAGATCACTGTAGCCAAAGTGATCTTTTTGAAATATACGTGTGACCCGATCCCATGCTGCTCAGATTCCAGCAGTTGCTTTCCATTTAGGTTCATAAAGAACATAAACTATAACACGGTCTGTAGAGCTCTGCATTCACTAAAGGATGCAGCTTGGAAAAAGACCATATGAATAACATGGCACCAAGTGGCATCTGGAAAGCACAATGCGAGTGGTCAGAAGTTATGTGGGTTGAGGCTTTGTTTGGGTACAGTGTGTGGTATAGTGATTCTTAAAGTGTGGTCCCAGGTTCAGCAGCGTTGGCATCATATGGAAACTTGTTCGAAATGCAGATTCTCAGGATCCACCCCAGATTTACTACATTAACAACTCTGGAGTTGAAGCCAAGCTGTGTGTTTGTGTGTGTGTGTGTGTGTGTGTGTGTGTGTGTGAGTGTGTGTGTGCGCGCCCATGTGTGTGTGTTTTGAGACAAGGTCTCGCTCTGTTGCTCAGGTTGGAATGCAGTGGTGTGATTATGGCTCACGGCAACATTGACCTCCCAGGCTCAAGTGATCCTCCTGGCCTCAGCCTCCCAAGTGACTGGGACCACAGGTATGCATAACCACACCCAGCTAACTTTTGTATTTTTTGTAGAGACAGGGTTTTGCCATATTGCCCAAGTTGGTCTCAAACTCCTGGGCTCAAGCAATCTGCCTGCCTCAGCCTCCAAATTGTTAGGATTACAGGTGTGAGCCATCATGCCCAGCCCAGTCTGTGTTTTAAAAAGCCTCTGGGTGATTTGGATGGGTGTGAAGATGTGAGAGCATTTGTACAGTGGATGTTGTGTGCATTGCCCAGATGTCCTTAAAGGAATGAAAGATTTATTCATCTAATTGCTGAGAGTGCTATCACCCTTCCTACCCAAGACTTTTCCAGGGGGCAGTCTACATCCATTGACTGGTTAATGCAGAAATCTATAGACCCTGTCCGCAGCTACAACATGGAGTAACCCTAAAAGGCTGCCTCAGCTCCAGAGCTGACTGTGGGTTGGCTGAGGTCTTTGTTGAGATTTCATTGCAGCCCAACTTCCCATTTGCCCAGTCTGCTTCCTTTCCTTCCGTTCCACAGGTGGGAATCCTAGCAGCACCTCCTGATCTTCCCATGCTCCAATTTTCCTCTCAGAGACTGCTTCCTTGGGTACCTCCTGAGCTGTGGGGGCATACTTCACAAAGAAAATGGGACAATTCGATACTTTAAAGAGGATGGAGAAGAAATCAATGAGCAATAAAGGGAGGAGTGGAAAGATTGGACATGGGAGGTGTATCAAGAGAGGAAAGCAGCATGAGTGAAACCTATCCTAAGGCCCATTAGGAATAGGAGTGCCATAGAAATGGGCTAGGTTACAGAATGAGGAGGGGAGTAGTGGGATATTGCTGAAATAGTAGTTTTGTGGAAGGCATTAAGGTCTCCAAATAAATAATTTGAACTTGATTGTAAAGTTAATGTCCAGCCCATGACACTAACAATAGCTCGCTCAGTCAACAATACCCATTCAGTGCTGGAGAGGCACTGGTGAGCAAAGACAGACCTGGTCCCAGTCTGCAAGGAGCTTACTGTCTCATAAAGTAGTAGCTAGGCAAAACTCAATCACACGAATACCAAACTTGCACACACACACTAAATTATAGGGGCTCAAAGACCTGATGGAAGACTCCATGTACTAAGGCTATCTATGTACTAGGTTGTATATACCTTTGTATATACCTAGTACATAGACTCTGTTACTCAAATTTTGCTGTGGTTTTTCCTGAGATTGTGAACTCTTTGAGAATGAAAATTGCTTGGGGTCCTGATTTCTCCAGAATGTTACATAGTAGATGCTCGAGAACATTTGTTGAATGAATTATAAGCTCATAGACTCAACTTCACACCACTTAGCACATAATAGATTCTTGACCAATGTTTGTAAATGAATGAATGAATTGTTTTGGTGACAAGGTGGTTCAACCAGAATTCTAAAGTGCTGATAAGGTGCCACACTGACTTTAAGAACTGCTGTGAGATTTTTAAGAGACCTTCCTTCCCTGTGTCAAGATGCCAAGATGCCTTGGATGGTAATAGTAAATATTACTTTATTTTAAAGTTGTTTTTTTTTTTAGAGACTGTGTTTCACTTTGTCTGCCAGGCTGGAGTGTGTGGTGTGATCGTAGCTCACTGCACACTTGGACTCCTGGGCTCAAGCCATCCTCCTCCTGCCTCACCTTCCTGAGTAGCAAGGATTACAGGCATGCGTCACTGCGCCAAGCTCTAAAATATTCTTACACTCCAAAAAAAAATCAATAATTTGTTGCCAAAATTAAGTTTTGAACTAGTAAAAAATATGAGAGCAATTTCTGCAAAGCAAGTTGGGGATTGAGGGGGAGGTCTGGTATCTGTTGAAGATTAAGGATTAATCTTTGGGCTGCCCTTGATTTTTATCCTTGAAAAAGTTGAGGATGTCTGTGATTGGGGGCTTACTGGGAGGGGAGATGAGGTGATTACTGGAGAGGAAAGGGAAACGAAGTTAGGTAGGAGATACAGGTTGGCAAGAGAACATTTCCACAATAAGCAACAAAAACAAACCCACTTTGTAAAACTGTTTGAGGGCAGATGAAAATTCTAATTGAACAAATTCAGTTACATTCAATGTGGGTTAGGAGAAATAGGTTTTAGATTCCTTTGAAAGCACTTTTCTGTATCTACCTACTATGCACAAATGCTTTGAAGTAGTGGCAAGTTAGGAAAGAGGAAAAACGTGGTCACGGGATGGAGGGGAGGGTGGAATGTGGGCTGCTCAGTTAGGTATCATAGTGAGCAGAGGCTGTGGGCATGTGGGGTTGGAATTAGTGGAATTAGCAGTTTGTAACTGGCTCCCTTATAAATTTGGGAGCGTTAAATATATCTGGACCACAGGACTAACAAAAGTTGACAAAGTGGTACGTGATAGAAATGGTCATTCAGTAATCAAGTAACTTGTATTTTCCCAGGGTGTAGCCGTGAGGATGAGGCTGGGCAGCTGGCTGCAGGAAGATGAATGACAACGGGCACAGTGGGGTGATGGAAGTGATGGATAGCTGGCTGACAGCAAATGGGAATAAATAGAGGAATGGGGGAGGAAAGGGAAAAAGAAGGAAGGAAGGGAGGGAGGGAGGGAAGGAAAAGAGACGGAAAAATAGAATATATTGCTGGCTCTCTTGCTATTTTAGCTGCCTCGTGGCTATGTAAACAAGAAGCATAAGAGATGGAATACGGGAAATCCCAGCAATATCCAAAAAATAAATCAGGACAAAGAAAATCTAGATTGTTTTGCAAAGAAGGCAAGTGTAAGAGCATGTAAAGTTGGTGTTAAAACACGCACTCTGAATGAAGAGGCCCCCAAAACAGGCTTCGTGTGGGCAACATGGCTGTTTATTCACTTGGGTGAGGTCAGGCTGAGTCTGAAAAGAGAATCAGGGGAAGGGCGGTGGGATAGGAGTTGCTTTATAGGTTCGGGGTAAACAGTGGAAAGTTACAGAAGTTAAAGTTTAGGGTGTTTTTTTGCAAGCTGGGGAGGGGGTCATAGGTTTGCAAGCTGGGAGGGGGTCGTAGGGTGTGGAGTTACAAGGTTGACCAAGGTTGGTTACAAAGTCCAGTGGCCTTGTCAATTGAGGCCAGAATTAGAAAAAATAGAAGAATGTCTCAGGTTAGTTAGGCACCACAGGGGTTGATAGTTCTTCCACTTTTCATGATCTTCCAGCTACTTCAGGTTTTCTAATTCTGGAAGGCTCTCCAGAGGTGTACGTGCAGGTTATGGGGGTCACCATGATGTGCTGGGTGCAGTCAGACCTTATGAAGCAGGATCGGCCGGCTGTGAGAAACAGACCTCTGGAACACCAAACTGGGAAGGAAGAGGTGTTTATTATTATTATGGCCAGGAGCCAGGCGACAATTTGTCTAAATGACCAAGCTCGCCTAACAAAGAGAAGCTCTGCCTTTATATAGGCTTACACTCTAGATATTACACATGAAACAATCTTAGGTTCACAGCCTTAGAAATTACATGTGAAAGGGTCTTGGGTTTACAGTTTTGAGAAATTACATATGAAAGGGTCTTAGGTTTACAACTTTAGAAATCACATATGAAAGGGTCTTGGTCGATGGAGGAGTGGGGTGGGGGTTTGATCTTGTTTAAGTAAAAACAGTGTCTTCCAGAGAGAAACCCCCACACCATGCCCACTATTTACAGGAAGGTGATTTAGGAGGTGCCCAGTCAGCCAGCCTTTTCTTCTATTGAAATGCAGTGTGGAAGTCAAAGGGGAGGTGATCCTAGATGCCTGGGTCTCCTTCCTCACCTACAGTTGGAATTAGTGGGATGAGCAGTTTGGAATTGGCTGCCTTATAAATTAGGGAGCATTGACTATGTCTGGACTAGAGGACTAAGAAAAATTAGCAAATGGTATGTGGTAGAGATGGTTATTCAGTACATTAAGTAATTTGCATTTTCCCAGTTTGATGAAAGAACCTTCATAACCACAAGAATGAAAACCATGTATGAAACTATTGTTTTTATGTAACTGAAAGTTGACAAAATATCAAATGTGTCTAAATTGAATTATCTTTGATCATGCCTGGGCATTCAACTGAGCTGGTGATATTTGGATAGGTAATAAAATAATGACCTATTTGATTAATAAATTATCAGATATTTTTCCATAAAATTTGTTCATCTTGGCTTCCTTTCAGCAAAATCATAAATTGTGTTGTTATTGTAAAAGAAAAGTAGAATCTCAGGACCCCAAACTCACTATGACAAAGGGAAAGTTAAGCTAGGGAATGGAGCCACCAATACTGTTTTCCTTTTGTATCCAAATACATAGCTGTAATTTCACAACCCTGTGTCACAGCCTCATGTCCTCTACTCCCTCTGTTCACCTGCTTACTTCATCTTATGCAAAATGTAGATTCACTGAGAATGAGACAATGCACATTAACTCCCCTCACTCCCTCTTTTCACATGTAAAATGTAGATTTAGTGAAGCTAATCACAGCCTCGAAATACTGTAACCATCTGCCTCACTGCCTACCCTTCCTCCCATCTCTTTTTTTTCCCCCTCTTGCTTGCTCTTTCCCCTTTTAAATACCAAAGTTCACAAAATTTTCTTTAAAAAAATCATGGGTCAGAGATACTCCTGGGATTTGTGTTTCTTCCTGGGCACATCCTCAACCTTGGCAAAGTAAACCTTGAATCATTTGAGACCTGCCTCAGTCCCTTTTTGGCTTCCATTTTGGTAACCACAGAGGGATTCTCTGAGTAGAACTGGCCCTTAGCCAGCAGCAACTCTCATGTCAATGCCTGGTACTGGCTGGGGCTATTTTTATTTCTGTGACCTTTAGGATGATTTTGCTGAGGTCTGGGAACTTCTCCCTTCAGAGATCCCTGACCTCCCCCAAATTTACAGTTGAGATCTGAAAATCTGGGGGAGGTCCGTAAAGGAGTTCTGCTGCGGAACTCCTTTATGGGAGTTGTGTTTACTTCCAGCAAGGAAGATGAGTTACCCACTTCTGTGATGGTGGAGAGTAGCCTTTAGCTTAGACCCTATCTCCAGGTAAGGGGCTGATTTGGGGTTTTATTTTGGGCTGCAGGTCAAAGTTAATTGTCAGCTGGCTATCACTTCTCCTTATGACCAGAGATCTAGGCTATATGTAAATTGTAAGAGGTAAGGTGAAGAGGTAGGTAGTGGCCATCTGGTCTTGTTAAGAAGTTTGGGCATCATCCTGAAAGTGATGAAAAGTCATTGAAGAGTTTAAAGGTGGAAAATGCATTGTGAGTAATGGATGGTAGGGTGGCTAGGCTGTAGGCAGAGATCGGTTTTTTCTCTTCTTTTTTTTGTTTATTTCAGTCCATCTTTTGTTAGATTTGACCAACTTCTGCTCCCCTCTTATGTCAACTGAAATCTCTGCAGCTGCAGAAAGAGCAAGTTCTACTTCTAAAATCCGTAGCTGGTTAAGAAAAATCAAAATTTGACTACCTGAAAGGTTTTATTTATGTAAGACTGCCTACCCAGCCGCTCACTCTTGGCTGTTAAACATTTTAGAGATCTCTTATACTAAGCAATTAATGAAAAGATTAAAAATTTTAAAAGACACATAGTAGTGTCAGGGCTAGCCTAAAAAATTCTCTTGACTAAAATAAGTGCAAAAAAGTCTGATGTAAAATAGTTCTGGTAGTTCAAATTCCCATCAGGGCTTGAGTTTATTTCTTAATCTGGGAACAACAAAGGCCACTCCACCTTGTGGCCAAAGAGTTAAAATTCTGCCGTTTTACCTCCACTGTACGGGTTTGATTCCTGGTTAGGGAACCCACCTCTCTTGGTTTAATGTTTGTGTGAATGTCTTTTTGGGTACCAATTTATTATTGAACCTTTCCCCTTCCTTGGGAAGCTTTTGATTTCCTGTTTTCTTCTGTCTGCTGTGGGGCACACAAGGCTTTTGAGCCATTGTGTGTAGATAGTCAGCTGAGAAGCTAAGACCCTAGAGAACATGGCCTGACAGAAATGAGGTCTCTGTCCCTTTTATGGATAGTGAAATTTTCCTTCTCTGAGCTGTCTTTGGGGTGATTCTGGATCTTGTAAAAAACTTCTTGCCACGTCTTTGGAGACATCTCATGTGTCTGTGGTCGTTATAACCTTGGTTAAAACAGTTGGGAAGATATCTTTGCTAAAGAAGTTCAAAAGCAAAATAATCAACTGTTTGTCCTAGCTAAAATCTGGTAATAATAGATTTGAATGGATTTTTTTTAAAAGAGCTCTATGGTTAGAAAGCAATTTAATTAAAAACTGATATCCAGCCTTTCTGCTTTCAACACTTTTTAGATCCTATTTTTGGGTTTTGTTTTGTTTTTTAGTTGACTAAAACTTTTCTTTTTTTTTAAGGATGGAGTCTTGCTTTATTTCCCAGCCTAGATTGCAGTGGCAAAACCATGGCTCACTGTAGCCACGATCTTCTGAGCTCAAGTGATCTGCCCACCTCAGCTCCTCACTAACTGAGACCACAGGTGTGCCCCACCACATCTGGCTAATTTTTAAATATTTTTTGTAGAGATGGGGTCTTACTATTTGTTCAGGCTGGTTTTAAACTTCTGGTCTCAAGTAATCCTCCCACCCCAGCCTCCCAAACTGCTGGAAGTACAGGTGTGAGCCACCATGCCTGGTCAGCTAAAACTTAAAAATATGTATATATATATGGGCTTAGTATCTTTGTTTGCTTCGTTTGAAAAAAATTGTTCTTCTATTTATATTTACTCCACCCTGTTCCTCCTTCTTCTTTGCCACCTTCATTGCTCTGAGTCATCATCCCATGGGAGATGGGCCGATCACAAAATGGGCTGAGCATTAATAATACACTAATATAAAGGTAAAATTTGGTTTCCTCTTTAAATAAGATTTTTGTGAAATATTAAGAGATGGTAAAACATTTATCTTTTGAATGAGCTGAAAAAAAAAAGACAAGCGAAAGACAAATACATCTGGCCTCATGCCATCTGATTTGCTTTGGCTGCGTTCCCACCCAAATCTCATCTTGAATTGTAATAATCATTCAATTATTCAATAATTTATTCAATTCAATTGTAATAAATATGTTGGCCAATATTTTGGGTGGGGGCCAGGTGGAGAAAAGTGAATCATGGAGGCAGTTTCCCTTATACTGTTCTCATGGTAGTGAATAAGTCTCATGAGATCTGATGGTTTTATAAATGGGAGTTGCCCTGCACACGCTCTCTTGCCTGCTATCATGTAAGATGTACCTTTCTCCTCCTTTGCCTTTGCCTTCAGAAATGATTATGAGGCCTCCCTAGCCATGTGGAACTGTGAGTCCATTAAACCCCTTTTTTTAAAATAATAAATTATACAGTCTCAGGCATGTCTTTATTAGGAGCATGAGAACTGACTAATACAGTAAATTTGTACAGGTAGAGTGGGGTGCTGCTGTAGGGATAACCATTAATGTGTAAGAGACTTTGGAACTGGGTAACAGGCAGAGGTTGGAACAGTTTGGAGGGTTCAGAAGAAGAAAGGAAGATGTGGAAAAGTTTGGAACTTCCTAGAGATTTGTTGAATGGCTTTGACCGAAATACTGATAGTGATATGGACAATAAAGTCCAGGCTGAGGTGGTCTCAGGTGAGGAAATTGTTGAGAACTGGAGCAAAGGTGACTCTTATTATACATTAGCAAAGAGACTAGTGGCATTTTGACCCTGCATTGGATTTGCAGAACTTTGAAGTTGAGAGAGATGATTTAGGGTATCTAGTGGAAAAAATTTCTAAGAAATACAAAGCATTCAGGAGGTGACTTGGGTGTTGTTAAAAGCATTCAGTTTTATATACTCATATTTATATCTGGTTTGGAATTGGAACTTATGTTTAAAAGGAAAGCAGAGCATAAAAGTTTGGAAAATTAGCAGCCTGATGATGTGATAGAAAAGAAAAACCAATTTTCCAAAAAGAAATTCAAGCCAGCTGCAGAAATTTGCATAAGTAATGAAGAGCCAAATGTTAATTGCCAAGACAATGGGGAAAATGTCTCCAGGGCATGTCAGAAGTCCTCATGGCAGCCCCTCCCATCACAAGCCTGGAGGCATACAAAGGAAAAATGGTTCTGTGGACTGGCCCCAGGGCCTTGGTGCTGTGTGCATCCTGGGGACTTGGTGCCCTGTGTTCCAACTGCTCCAGACATGGTTAAAGAGGCCAACATAGAGCTCAGGCCATTATTTCAAAGGGTGCAAGCCCCAGCCTTTGGCAGTTTTCATGTGGTGTTGAGCCTGTGGGTACACAGAAGTTAAGAATTGAGGTTTGGGAACTATCTTCCTAGATGTCAGAAGATGTATGGAAATGCCAGGATGTCCAGGCAGAAGTATGCTGCAGTGTGTAGCCCTCATGGAGAACCTCTGGTAAGGCAGTGTGGAAGGAAAATGTGGGGTTGGAGCTGCCACACAGTGTCCCCACTGGGGCACTGCCTAGTGGAGCTGTGAGAAGAGGGCTACCATCCTCCAGATCCCAGAATGGTAGATCCACCAATGGCTTGCACCATGCACTTGGAAAAGCCACAGACACTCAATACCAGCCTGTGAAAATAGCAGGAAGAGGTCTGTACCCTGCAAAGCCACAGGCCAGAGATGCCCAAGACCATGGGAACCTATTGGCGAGACCAGCTCCCAATATATCAATACGGGTTTAAGATCTCTCAAAGTGATCTAGTGGTTGGTGAAAAAGAAAGAGAGACAAGGAAAAGCTTTCCTTAAAGCTGAGCCCAGGGGGAGACACCACATAATGCCACTCCATGAATGTCTGACATTCCCCTGAAAACCTTAGTTTTTTATTATGCTCTTTCAATAGGGGAGGGGGAGCGAGGTTACACAAAGTTTCAGTGATAATTAACAAAAAGAATACATTTGCAGAAACTGGTGCACAAAAATCACAATGTGGTATTATAAAAGCAGAACAATGTAAAGATAACTTTCTGTATGTCAGCATAGAAATCATACACCTTAGCAAGAATATCGGTTAAACATAAACTTACGATTATCTGCAAGAACACATTGGGCTCACAGCTGCAGGGGGAACAGGATCTGACACAGGACAACCACCCTGACCACAAAGCTGCAAGAGGAGGGGGCCTCCATGCAGGCCTGGAGGAGCAGTGGGAGAAGAAAGACTTTTACATCCTTATCTCAACCACAGAGGTTTTTCCTCTCAACAGACACCCCTCATGCATCTGTTTATAGACTCTCCATAAGGGTCACATTTCCTTTCCAGGGCCATAATCAATATGCCTTTCCTGGGAAAGGCATCTAGGTAATAAGCCTCTCCATTACCCGTCTGTTTATAGACTCTCTGCAACGAGAAGCCTATTACATGCTGTCATCTCTCTCCGGCAGTCAAGCTATGTGGTTAGTCCCTTTCACAGAGTTCCTGTTTTTACCAGAACAGTTAAGCAGAGCCAAAGTTACAAGTCACATCTCAGCAGAGCCAAAGTTATAAGTCACATCTCAGCAGAGCCAAAGTTACAAGTCACTTCTCAGCTTTTCATGTTATTCTTCGTTTTCTCAAATATAATTGATACAATAAGTAACAAGCATCACAAAGCAAATAACTCATTTTGGGGAAACCAAATTCTAAGAGAATTTACAAGTTAAAAATCAACAACAGTTTCTTCTCGTTATTTCAGATAGTTCAGGTTTTGCCAATTCTTCCAGAAGCCTGGGGTTGCTCAGTCACCACAGAGGGGTCCAGAGTAGTCCCAGCAGGAACCCACTACTTGCATCAGCATGACCTAGATGTGAGACATGAAGTCAATAATATCATTTTGGAGCTTTGAGATTTGGCTGCCCTGCTGGATTTTGGACTTGCATAGGGCCTGTAGCCCCTTTATTTTGGCCAATTTCTCCCATTTGGAATGAGTGTATTTACCCATTCCAAATACCTCCATTGTATCAAGAAGTAGCTATCTTGATTTTGCCTGTACCCCCGCTGTATCTGGGAAGTAGCTATCTTGCTTTTGATTTTACAGGCTTGCAGGTGAAAGGGACTTGCCTCTCACCTATGATTTCACCAGATGAGACTCTGGACTTGGACTTTTGGGTTAATGCTGGAATGAGTAAAGATTTTGGGGGACTATTGGGAAGGCATGACTGGTTTTGAAATATGAGGACATGAGATTTGGTAGGGGTGAGGGGCAGAATAATATGGCTTGGCTATGTCCCCACCCAAATCTCACCACAGATAATGACCCCATGTGTCAAGGGTGGGGACAGGTGGAGATAATTGAATCATGGAGGCACTTTCCCCCATACTATCCTCATGGTAGTGAATAAGTCTCATGAGATCTGATGGTTTTATTTGCACAAGCTCTCTTGCCTGCCACCACGTAAGATGTGCATGGTCCCCCTTTCCCTTCAGCCATGATTTTGAGGCCTCCACAGCCATATGGAACTGTGAGTCCATTAAACCTCTTTCTCTTTATAAATTATGCAGTCTTGGGCATACATTTATTAGCAGCATGAGAAGTGACTAATATGCGATCTTATTTAGATTGTATTGTATGGGAAACTGAGTCTCCATGCCATTAAACAGTAAAAGTTTTGCTTAATTTATTTAAGAAATATTTTTATTCATTTATTTTTTAAAATTTATGTTTATTTATTTATTTTGAGACTGGGTCTTGCCAGTCACCTAGGCTGGAGTGTACAGTGTCACAGTCATGGCTGATCACAGCCTGAACCTACAGACTCAAGCAATCCTCTTACCTCACTCTCCTAAGTGCCTGAGACTACAGGCACCCACCACCACACCCAGTGAATTTTTAAGTATTTTTCTACAGAGAGGGCTTCACTATGTTGCACAGGCAAGTCTCGAACTTCTAGACTTGAGTGATCCTCCCACTTGGGCCTCCCAAAGTGTTGAGATTACAAGCATGAGCTGCTGAGTGCAGTGATTTTTGCCTTTAAAATCCTTGAAATATCATTTGGCTAAACAAATGACTTATTTTACAATGACATGCATTTTCATTTTGTGATATCAAGTGCTTTAAGCTTTGATATTTAACAAATTTTCCAAAAGAAATATTTCAAGTTCTAAATTCTTTTTTATCTCATTAACTTTTTTAGATATTAGGTCCCCTTAAGCCAAAGGATACATAATTGAGTTTGTTTGATATGTTAAAAATCATACAAGAAATGTAAAATAGGAAATGATGTTTAACTTTCTTTGGGTTATATTTTACATGTTATTACTATGTGTTCTAAAATTTTATGAGATTCCTATAATTCTGTTGTCTTAATGTTATCAGCTATAATTATATTATGTTAAATTGTTATATACCAAAAAGACAACCAAATTTCTTTGACAATTGTGTAACCATGACTGTCCTATGACTTTTGTCATCTACAGATAATTATTGTTTTACTTTGATTCTTCCCAAAAAGTTCCTTATAGTCAGCTACAGTAAAAAAAAAAAAAAAAAAAAATTGCTTCTTTGGGAAGTTTATGGAAAATACTCTGCTGGGTGCTCTTAAATGCTTATTTCTGATAATTTTAGACATTGTGCCATGGGGTTAGAGAGAAAATTTCCAGAATTCTCATTGGAGAACTAGTATGTTCATGAGGATTGCTAACCCCAATCAAATGGAATGAGTTAATTGCACAGGACTGAACTAATAGAGGACTGAAATAATGTTTTTATGACTTTTTTGTTTGAAACATTGCTGACACTTTTGGTTTTTTTTATTCAAGAAAAAAATGATCTATTTTTAGCTTTTAACAGTTTTGTAAAGTATACCCTTGTGAGCTAAATTTGAAGCATATTTCCTTTCTCTACCTGATTTCTCCCAAATTTAGAAAATATTTGTATGTATTCTTAATTTATAGCAATATAGTTAGTTGCATAAGTTCAGTAAGAATCTGTTTTCTTTTGGAATAGGATATAATTGTAGACATTGGTTATTTTACCAAAACTTTGACTGGAATGGCATATTTTCATGTATGACCAGAATGCTTTGAGAAATTGAGATGGTGTTAGAGAGCCAATAAAAGCCCCTTGGAGGCTGGGCATAGTGGCTTATGTCTATAATCCTAGCGCTTTGGAAGACTGAGGAAGGCAGAGCTCAGGAGTTCAAGACCAGCCTGGGCAACAAGGTGAAACCATGTCTCTAATAAAAACACAAAAAAATTAGCTAGGCATGGTCTCATTCATCTATAGTCCCAGCTACTCAGGAAGCTGAGGCATGAGAATCGCTCGGACCCAGAAGGCAGAGGTTGCAGTGAGCCGAGATCACAAGACTTCACTCTAGCCTAGGCAACAGAGTGAGACTCTGTCTAAAAATAAAAAACCCCTTGGAAAAACTGGCCTTGTACATTGTTTATGAAATTCCTTTACAGGGTTATTGACCTGTGGTAAGCAGAGAATGTCATTTTCTGACAGGCCCAGGAATCTCATGTTATTGTAGGACCTCAAGGAGAGAGGAATTGAGACAGGTATCTGCAGGCACAGATAAATCCTTGGCTGTGCTTGAGAAGCCTTTAAAAGACTAACCTGAGATTCCTTATGAAAAAGTTCCAGGAAAGCCAATTTAAAAAAGCCTGTTGTCCAATAATTATTCTTGCTATCCTTTATGCAACTAATCAGGTCAAGTGTAACGAGACTAAAACTTTTTGCAAATTTCTGTGATTTGTCTTTAGTAAAAATAAAGGACAGAGAGAGAAACGTTGTGTTTCAAAAGATGGCTGGGAACAGTGGCTCATGCCTGTAATCCCAGCACTTTGGGAGGCTGATGTGGGAGGATCATCTGAGATCAGGAGTTCAAGACCAGCCTGGCCAACATGGTGAAACCCCATCTCTACTAAAAATACAACAATTAGCCAGGTGTGGTGGTGCATGCCTGTAATCCCAGCTACTTGGGAGGCTGAGGCAGGAGAATCACTTGAACCTAGGAGGTGGAGGTTGCAGTGAGCTGATATCACTATAGTATATCCATTAGATTCTAGCTTTATTCATTTTTTTCAGTTTTTATTATTTGTCTACAACTTATTTGGACTGGATTCTGAATTCTTTCCTGACTACCTGTGTCCATACTAACATTTTCAATTTTTTAATCCCATTTTTCTGACTTGTAATTACTAGAAACTAAAACTGCTTTCCTTAAAGCCTTTCAAACTGAACTTAGACAACTTAAAATTCAGGAGAAATAACAACAACCTATGTGTATACGTTTGTGATATGTGTGTGTTTGTATCTATACACATACATATATGCCACCTTCATGCCTGCCTCTGATGTATGGACTTCTCAGTAGTATAGCCTGAATTGGTTTTTCAGGATTGCTTTCCCTTTGTTGCTGTAATTTGTCCTTCGTCCCTTTTCTGTTTCTCTTTTTTTTTTTTTTTTGATTCCTTTTTTTTCTTTCTCTCTTCTCCCCCTATTTTTCTCTTTGGGGTATGAGACTTCATGACGTCTTAGGAATGAGCCTTCCTAGCCATGTGGAAATTAACCTTCTAGGAATAAATCACCCTAGTGATGAGGGATCAGACCAAACCCATGGTCAGAGTCGCATTTTCTTCTACAGTATTTTCTTTAAAAGATTTTGAAGAGCAGGGGTGATGTGGTTTGGCTGTGTCCCCCACAGAAATCTCATCTTGAGTTGTAGCTCCCACCATTCCCATGCGTCATGGGAGGCACCTGGTGGGGAGGTAATCGAATCATGGGGGATGGGTCTTCCCCATGCTATTCTTGTGATGGTATATAAAGAGATGTGATGGTTTTAGAAGGGGGAGTTTCCCTGCTCAAAGTCTCTCTTGTCTGCTGCTGTGTAAGATGTGCCTTTCACCTTTCAACATGATTGTGAGACTTTCCCAGCCAAGTGGAACTGTGAGTCCATTAAACCTCTTTTCCTTTATAAATTTCCCAGTCTTGGGTATGTCTTTATCAGGAGCATGAAAATGGAATAATACCGGGGGGGGGGGGGGGGGTTGTGGGGTGAGTGTAAAAGAAAAGTAGAATTACAGAACCCTCAAACTCACTATTCCAAAGGGAAAGATGAGCTTGGGAAGTTAACTTGGGAGTCACCAATATTGTATTCCTTTTGAGCCCAAACAGTTAACTGTAATTTCACAACCCCATGTCAGCCTCATTTCCTCTACTCCCTCTTTTCACATGTTTACTTCATCTGATGTAAAAATGTAGATTTACTGAGCACAAGACAATGCATAATTGACTCCCCCCACTCCCACTTTTCACATGTAAAATGTAGATTTAGTGAAGCTAATCAGAGTCTCACAAGAATGTAATCATCTGCCTCACTGCCCACCCTCACTCCCATCTCTTTTGTCCCCTCTCCTGCTTATGTTTTCCGCTTTCAATATCCAAGTTCACAAAATCCTCTTTGGAAAAATCATAGGTCACAGATGCTCTTGTGATTTATGGTTTTCCTTGGTACATCCTCAACCTTGGCAAAATAAACCTCTCATCGATTGAGACCTGCCTCAGTCACTTTTGGGTCTACATTAAAAAAATTCTTTTTTCGATCCAAGATGGCCGATTAGCAGCAGCTCAGGATTGTAGCTCCCACTGAAAGCACAGAGAGTGAGTGGACGCCACATTTTCAGATGAATTTTTATTGCCCACTGACCAAGAGATTCTTGGCAGAGGAGCCCCATGGGTCACCAGCGCGACTCTTTTGGCGGGCGCGGCCGTTTTGCAGGCGCCCTGGCGTGGTGGTTCTCAGTCCGGAGTATACGGGACTGAGTGCCCTTTAGTTGGCGTTGGAGCTCTGGGAAGGCAGAGTCCCCCCATTCAACTGATTGAAAAGCGGATTGAAGTGGGAAACCAGACCGGGAGATTCCCAGGCAGAAAGCGCCACGAATCTTAACACCGCGTGTTTCAGCCGGCGTAGTGGGTCACTGCAACAGAAGGCTGGTCCCCCCCTCCACAAAAGAAAAAAAAAACAGCAGTTGGAACTGCTGAGGATTGAGAGTTTCACAGCAAGTACAGCTGAACCCGGGAAGGTCCAGCTCTGTGGGGGAGGGGCGTCCACCGAAGGAAAATTAAGAAAGAAAAAACTTTACCACCAACAAGCTGGACGTCCACTCAGAGACCTGATCTGAAAGTCATCAGTTACACAGACGACAGGTGGATAAATCCACAAAGATGGGAAGAAACCAGTGCAAAAGGGCTGAAAACACCCGAAATTAGAATGCCTTTCTTCCTACAGAGGATTGCAGTTCCTCATCACCAATTGAACAAGGCCTGATTGAGAATGAATGTGAGGAATCAATAGAATCAGGCTTCAGAAGGTGGATAATGAGAAACTTCTGTGAGCTAAAAGAACATGTTCTAGCCCAATGCAAGGAAACTAAGAACCTTGAAAAAAGGTTTGATGAAATGTTAATGAGAATGGACAATTTAGAAAGGAATATAAGTGAATTAATGGAGCTGAAAAACACAATACGAGAACTTCGCAAGGTATGCACAAGTTTTAACAGTCGAATTGATCAAGCAGAAGAAAGGATTTCAGAGGTTGAAGACCAACTTAACGAAATAAAACGAGAAGACAAGATTAGAGAAAAAAGGGTAAAAAGGAATGAGCAAAGTCTCCAAGAAATATGGGACTATGTGAAAAGACCTAATCTGCGTTTGATAGGTGTACCTGAATGTGACGAAGAGAATGAATCCAAGCTGGAAAATATTTTTCAGGATATTATCCAGGAAAACTTTCCTAACCTAGCAAGACAAGACAATACTCAACTCCAGGTAATACAGAGAACACCACAAAGATATACCTCAAAAAGAGCAACCCCAAGGCACATAATCATTAGATTCATCAGGGTTGAAACGAAGGAGAAAATACTAAGGGCAGCCAGAGAGAAAGGTCAGGTTACCCACAAGGGGAAGCCTATCAAACTCACAGCAGATCTCTCAGCAGAAACCCTACAAGCCAGAAGAGAGTGGGGGCCAATATTCACATCCTTAAAGAAAAGAACTTTCAACCCAGAATTTCATATCCAGCCAAACTAAGTTTCATAAGTGAAGGAAAAATAAAATTGTTTACGAACAAGCAAGTACTCAGAGATTTCATTACCACCAGGCCTGCTTTACAAGAGCTTCTGAAAGAGGCACTATATACAGAAAGGAACAACCAGTATCAGCCATTCCAAAAAACCCATCAGTAAGCTGCATCCAGACCCATCTCACATGCAAGGATATACAGAGACTCAAAACAAAGGGATGGAGGAAGATTTGCCAACCAAATGGAGAGCAAAAACAAAACAAAAAAACAAAAACAAAAAGGAGGAGTTGCAATTTTCGTCTCTGATAAAATATACTTTAATAGAAACCAAAAGAGATAAGAAGGACATTGTTTAACGGTAGAGGGATCAATGTAACGGGAAGAGCTAATGATCCTAAGTCTATGCGCACCTAATATAGGAGCACCCAGATACATAGGGCAACTTTTTGGTGACTTACAAAGAGACTTGGACTCCCACACAATAATAGTGGGGAGACTTTAACACTACATTGTCAATATTGGACAGATTAATGAGACAGAAGGTTAACAAGGATACCCGGGACTTGAACTTAAACCTCGAACAAGTAAACTTAATAAACATTTACAGAACTCTCTACTCCAAATCCACAAAACATTTTTTTTCAGTAACACATCACATTTATTCTAAAAGTGACCACATGGTTGGAAGTAAATCACTCCCCAGCAATTGCATAGCATTTCATAGTTTTAAATGAAATGTTGGTTGGCTGTTTGTTTGTTATTTTCCTCCCTTATTCCTCTCCTGTCTCCATTGTATAACACAATTATTAGTATAAAAGAGCTTTTTAATATCCATTTTTAGACTGCATTCTAGCCTGGGTAATAGAGCAAGATTCCCATTCTCTCTCCCTCTTTTCTTCTTCTTTTTTCTCTTTCTTTCATTTTTCTTTTTCTTCCTTCTTTCTCTCTCTTTCTTTTCTTTCTTAAAAAAAAAGAAAAAAAAAAAGAGAGGAGCAACCCAAGGAGAATCAGTAGTCAGCACTGAGTCTAGTCAGAGGCCCATCCCCAGCCTCCCTTTGTTGCCAGGAAACCAGCCCAGGATCCTCAATCCAATGCGGCATCAGTCTCTAACGCTGTTTCCCTTTCTTCCACGAAAAAAAAAAATTCTTTTTTCACATAGTCGGTGTTCTATTAACATTGATACCAAATAAGACTAACCTTCTTCAGTAAGTGTAGTTCTTTGATGGTTTTTAAAAAAATTAATTTCAGTTTGAGAAAGCTTCACTCTGCTGAGACAGAGTTGAAAACAAACCATGAAATTTATGTATCATGTGTGAACATTTGGTAAATTATTATTGCAGAAAACAAAAAGTCTTAATTTATGCTGTCATTTTCATCATCTGTTAAATCTATACAGTAATCTAAAGAACGAGTATTAAATGTCTAGACTTACACATACACAGATTTAAAAGTAATAGGAATTGGAATTCTAAGTAATAGTAATAGGAACTAAAAACTATACATTGTTATTCATGAATCTGTTACATTTATGCTGAGAAGAAGAGCTGACAAGTTAATGTGTCTTTTTCCTTATCTAACTAAGCACTTCTGTCCAAATTCTCCCTGCACTCCAAAGCAGTGTCACTCTGATGGTGGTAATGGCCCAACCCACGAAGGCTCAGAGTATTAGGCATAGTCATGTTTGAGGACAGAAAGCAAGTGGAGTAGCATTTTCCTGGGGCCTAAAGAGTCTTCCAGAAACAAATATTCAGAGTTACAAGTTACCAGTTTCAGAGCCAGAGGTACCACGTTGTTGTTGTCCTCCTCATTCTTCCCCACCTCTTCCTTCCTTTTCTTTTTTTCTTATCTTTATGGAGATATAATTCACATGCCATAAAATCCACCTAATTAAAGTGCTTTTTAGTGTAATCACAAGTTGTGCAACCATCACCACTAATTCTAGAATGTTGCATCATCCCCCAAAAGAAACCATGTACCTACTAGTAATTAGCAGTGATTTCCTACCCTCTTTCCTGCTCTTGGCTCTAGCAACCACTGATCTAGTTTATGGAGTTGCCTATTCCAGATAGTGAATGTAAACAGAATACCACAAATGTGACCTTTTGTGTCTGGCTTCTGTCACTTAACATAATGTTTTCAAGGGTCATCCATATCAGGGCATTTTTTTTTTTTTTTTGGTATTTTATTCCTTTTTATGGAATGGCCAAATAATATTGTGACCAAACAATATTCCACTGCATGGATACTACATTTTGTTTATTCATCCATCAGCTAATGGATATTTGGGCTGTGTCTACTTTTTTTGCTATTATAATGTTATATGAATATTTGTGCCGATTTTTATGGCCAAATAATATTTCACTGTATGGATACTACATTTTGTTTATTCATTCATTGGCTAACAAATATTTGGGTTGTGTCCACTTTTTGTTGTTATGAATAATGCTATATGAACATTAGAGCATTTTTTTTTTGACATCATTTTGCTGTGTCATCCAGGCTGGATGTGTATACACTGTTTGAATACATGTTTTCAATTCTATTGGATCTATACCTAGGAGTGGAGTTACTGGGACATGTGGTAATTGTATGTGGACTTTGAGAAACTGCCAAACTTCTTTACAAAGTAGTTGCACAATTTTGCAACCAACCAGCTATATATGAGGCTTCCACTATCTCCACGTCCTTGTCAACACTTGTAATTGTCTGTCTTTTTTCTTTTTTTTTTTCGAGGCAGGTCTCCTTCTTTCACTCAGGCTGAAGTGCAATGGTAGGATCATAGCTCATTGCAGCCTTGAGCTCCTGGGCTCAAGGAATCCTCCTACCTTAGCCTCTTGAGTAGCTGGGACTGCAGGCATGTAGGCATGTACTACCATGTCTGGCATTGGCACATTTTCTTTTATAGTAGACTTTCATGGAACAGTTTTAGATTTACATAAAATTGAGAAGATAATACAGAAACGTCCCATATATCTCACAGCCAGTTTCCCCTAACATTAGTTATGATACGTTTATATTACATTTTGCATATCATTATATATTATGTATTGATACATATATTATACATATCATTATGCATATATTACATATATTATACGTATCATTACATTATGATTCATTTGTTACGATTAAGAGCCAATATTGATAGACAATTAACTAAAGTCCATAGTAGATTCAGATTTTTCATTTTACCTGTTTTCGTTCTAAAATCTCATCTAGGACACCACATTACATTTACTTATCATGTCTTCTTTGACTCCTCTTAGTTGTGACAGTTTCTTAGGCTTTTCTTGTTTTTGATGACCTTGACAGTCTTGAGGAATAATGATCAAGTATTTTGTAGGATGACCCTGTATTTGAATTTACCTGATGGTTTTCCTCATGATTACTCCTTGGTTATGAGTTTTGGGGAGCAAGGCCACAGAGTTAATGTACCATCTTTATCACATCCTGTCAATGGCATATACTACCAACATGATTTATCATTGTTCATATTGACTTTGATCACCTAGCTGAGGTAATTTATCAAGTTTCCCCACAGTAAAGTTACTCTGCTGCCCTCCCCTCCCCCACCCTCAACTTTCCATTCTTCACTCTTTGGGGAGGAAGTCACTATGTATAGCCTACACTAAAGGAGTAGGAATTTATGTTCCCCCTTTTTTGTGGGCACAGTAGCTACATAAGTTATTTAGAATTCTTATGGGCAGTTAGATTTGTCTTTTCCCAATTTATTTATTGATTTAATCATTTATTTATATCAGTATGGACTCACAGATATTTTATACTTTGGATTATAATCCGGTAATACTTTATTTTCTTGCTCAGATTATTCCAGATTTGGTCACTGGGAGATCTTTCTGTTGGTTTCTATATTCCTTTGACACCCCCATCAATGTTTGTTTGTTTTTAGGATTTCCTTATTTCTGGCACTACAAGATGCTCCAGTCTCAGCTTGTTGATTTCCCTCTCTAGTAGCAGAATTAGCCATTTCTCCCAAGAGCCCTGGTTTTTTGTTGTTGGAGAATGGCACAGAAATCAAGATCTGGGTGCTAAGTGGGCTCCTTGCTACTGGGGCTTCGTTGCTTCTAGGCCCCCTGAGCTGACCCAGAAAGGAAATATATGTGTGCATACTAACTGTAATATAGACACTGATTGGGAAATATTTCTATATGTAAACTTTTATAACTATATTTAAGCTAAATATGAGTTCATACTGATGTCTCCAATGGATCCATTACCACATGGATCATCCTTCCTTTGCTTACATGTAAATTCCCAATCCAACAGTGAGAAACCTGGCTCCCACCATCTGCCATCAATTTGTTTAATTCCAGTATACATGTAAGCCAATAGCAGAATTGTTAATATCAGAATTGTACCCTGTTAAGGCTCAGAAAATAATACCCCAGCGTATGGTCCTTTGGCATGCTGAGAACTTTGAATGAAAGGAAACTGAAAGAACTTAGAAGCTGCTTGGGAATCCAGGCCTGTCTGGCCTTCCCTTGTTTCTCACCCTACTGCCATAAGTGCAGGGAGGGGGCTCTCCCGATGTTCCCTTCTCTGACCGAGGGAAGTTCTTCCAAAAGGAATACAATTGTTTTCAGCCTCCTCCCTCAGAATTTCATCAAACAACCAGGAAAGATTTATCAGCAGCAATAAATAACTCCTAGACAAATTTTATTAACTGAGAGACTTTATTTAGATAAGACAGTATTTGTTCACCATGCAGTTCCTCCCCTTTTCCTCCCATAACTTGTCATCACTTCCCCTTCAAGCCCCTATTCATTTTATGCTATACAACCTTCAACCATCTGCCCCCTCCTTTGAGTCCCATATTCTGTGAGACTTTCATATGCATGGACATAATTTAAATGGTCTTTCTCTTCTTAATTTGTTTATTGTCAGTTCTTTTCAGCATACTTAGTTATCAAGCCTCCGCGGGAATGTTGAAAATTCCCTACAACCCCCATGGGAAGCAATTTGTATCAACTAGGAACTGCTTACATGCAGTTCCTTTTGCCTTTAGTCTTACAAACTCCAGTAATTTCCAAAGTTACTTAGATCAGCACCTTTCTCCCCCTACTCTCGAGTTTGTTTCCTACATTTGTAATATAGTTATGTTCTCTTGTCACAGTCTGCATTCCTATGATTCCCTGACTACCTAAATGATTAAAATTGATTACATAAAATTTTGTCCTTTTGTGCAGTAAAGTTCTGTGTTTTCACAAATACATAGTCACGTATACACCATTACAGTATCGTACAGAATTGCTTCATTGCCCTAAAAATCTCCTGTGCTTCACCTCCTCCCTTCAAACTCTGGCAACCACTGATATTTTTATTCTCTATCATTTTGTCTTTTCCGAGTGTCATATAGTTGGACTCATAATATAGTATGCAGTCCCTTCAGAATGGCTTCTCTCACTTAGCAGTATGCATTTAAGATTCATACAGGACTTTTTGTGGCTTGATAGTTCATTTCTTTATTGTTGAATAATATTCCATCATATGGATGTACGAGTTTGTTTATCCATTCACTTATTGAAGAAATGTGTGTTGCTTCAAGTTTTAAGCAATTATAACACTGTTATGAACAGTGTGGTGTTTTTATGAGTACAAGTTTTCAAATCAGTTCAGTAAATACCTAGGAGTGAAACCGTTCCAACTGTCCCATAGAAATATTCAAAAGTTTCTGAATAAGCACGAAAATTGACCCTTCAGGTCTTAAAACTTGAAATTTACATTTGTCTCATCTGAGTTCCTTCCTCAGGAAACAGATCCTCCCGCAAAGGACTGAAACTCACCAGACCCCCTCATTCATAATTGCTTCTTTACTCCTCCTTAATTCCTTCCCTCACTATATAAGCCTTCCTAATTGTAGTTGGTCAGGGAGATGAATTTGAGACTTTATCTCCCATTCTCCTTGGCTGCGGCACATGATTAAATACGTCTTCCCTGGAAACATTCACGGTCTCAGTGACTGACATTCTGTGTGGTGAGCAGCAGGACGGAACCCCTGTCATTTCGGTAACAGGAGCATGATAGCTGGATCAATTCTAAGGCTATGCCTAACTCTTTAAGAGCCCACCAAACTATCTTCCAAAGAGGCTGTACCATGTCACATTTCAATGAGCAATGGAGAGTTCCTGTTTCTCCACACCCTTAACATCTTTTGGCATTTTTAGTGTGTTAGTTTTCTACCATCCTAGTGGATGCTAAAGGGTAACTTATTGTTTTAAATTGCAATTCCCTGATGACAAATGATGTTGAGCACATTTTCATATTCATGTTGATTTTTGGTGAGATTTAAATTCAGATCTTTTGCCCATGTTTAAATTGGGTCATTTGTCTTCTTATTTTTAAGGTTTTTTGTTTTGAGATGGAGTCTTGCTCCGTCGCCTGGACTGGAGTGCAGCGGCGTGATCTCGGCTCACTGTAACCTCTGCCTTCCAGGTTCAAGTGATTCGCCTGCCTCAGTCTCATGAGTAGCTGGTATTACAGGTGTGTGCTACTATGCCCAGATAATTTTTGTAGTTTATTAGTAGAGACAGGGTCTTGCCATATTGGCCAGGCTGGTCTTCAACTCCTGACCTCAGGTAATCTGTCTGCCTTGGCCTTCCAAAGTGCTGGAAATATAGACATGAGCCACTTGTGTCAAGCCCTGAGTTTTAAGTTCTTACCTGCCTAATTGTCCTGGCTAGAACCTCCAGTACTATGCTGAATAGAAGTGGTGAGCTTGGAGATCATTTTCTTGTTCCATATCTTAGGATAAGGGCTTTCAGTCTTTCATCATTATGTATGATGTTAGCTGTGGGTTTTCATAGATATCCTTTCTCAGGTTGAAGAAGTTCCTGTTTATTTCTTGTCTGTTCACTGCTTTTATCATGAAAGGCTATTGGATTTTGTCAAATGCTTTTTCTGTCTATGGAAGTGATTAGGTACTTATTTTTTGTGAATTATCCCATTAGAATATTGCATTTATTGATTTTCATATGTTAAACCAACCTTGCTTTCCTGGGATAAATCCTACTCTGACCATGGTATATAAAATTCTTTTTATATGTTGCTGGATTTCATTTGCTAGTACTTTTTTTTGCCCTCTATATTAAAAAGGGATACTGGTATTAGTTTTCTTTCCTAGTAATATCTTTGTCTGGTTATGGTATCCATGTCTTCTTTTTTTTTTTGAGACAGCGTTTCACTGTCACCCAAGCTGGAGTGCAGTGGCACAATCTCAGCTCACTGCAATCTCTGCCACCCGGGTTCGGGTGATTCTCCTGCCTCAGCCTCCCAGTAGCTGGGATTACAGGTGCCCACCACCACACCCAGCTAATTTTTGTATTTTCAGTAAAGATGGGGTTTCACCATCTTGGTCAGGCTAGTCTTCAACTCCTGACCTTGTGATCCATCTGCCTCGGCCTCCCAAAGTGCTGGGATTACACGCACGAGCCACTGCACCCAGTTGGTATCCATGTTTTCTTTAACTCGTATGTGTGCGTATGTGTGTAACCCTATGCACTCTAAAATGCAGGGCTCAGGGCAGGAACCTCTTCTTACTCAGCTCTAACCCTTCTGGTCAGTTCTTTGTGACTTTTTTTCTCCTTTAAGTCTGCCATTGAAGGACATTATATCTTAATGTCTATATATATCCTATATACACCTGAACAGAAGGGAGAACTTTAGGTCACATGCCACGGGCAGTTCTCAAGACTAATAATTTACATTTATTGAATACTCTCTATGTATTCAAGCATTGTTCTAACCCCTTTGTATGTGTTAACTCAATCTTCCCAACTAAGGAAACTTTGACTTGGAGAGGTTAAGTGATATGTTCAATGGTGACACACTGGAGAGTTGACCACATTTTAATTAGGACAAAATTTTCCATTTGGCCAAGAACAAAATCAGCCACTAATTTGAAAATTAAAAAAAAAAAAATGTTTAAAGAAAAACTTGGTTCTTCAGGTGTGATCTTTCTTATTCTTGGGCCAAAATGTTTTGCAAGGTATTTATTTCTTCTTTTTTAAAAAAATATTTTATTAGAGTCAGGGTCTTATTAAGTTGCCCAGACTGGTTCTAAACTATTGGACTCAAATGATCTGCCTGCCTTGGCCTCCTGAAGTGCTGGGATTACAGTTGTAAGCCATCATGCCAGGCTACATTTCTATATTCTTATTGAAGTCCATGGATCTACTTCAAATGCAATTTTAATTTATGTTTTAATTCTATGAAGATACTGGGTTG
The DNA here is from genome assembly GCA_036589455.1 of Ateles fusciceps. Taxonomy (NCBI): domain Eukaryota; kingdom Metazoa; phylum Chordata; class Mammalia; order Primates; family Atelidae; genus Ateles; species Ateles fusciceps. The sequence goes on from JAZHEH010000299.1 coordinate 4,699,938, forward strand.
GTGCAAAACTAACTGCGGTTTTGGACCGTGAATTTTAAATCATTATAACTAGGCTCAAACACATTTTTATTAATCAAAATAGGAACCATTACAATCAACACATTTTTGCCAGCGAGAAATAAGTTGGTTTATTCCTGTAGTGTAAAAATCCCTGCTTCGGGATTTGATGAACTCTTGGAAAGCATTTTCTGCATCCTGCTGGTTGTGGAAGCGTTTTCCCTGTAAAAAGTTGTTGAGATGCTTGAAGATGTGGTAGTTGGTTGGCAAGAGGTCAGGTGAATATGGCGGATGAGGCAAAACTTCATAGCCCAATTCATTCAACTTTTGAAGTGTGGGTTGTACCACATGCGGTCGGGCATTGTCGTGGAGAAGAATTGGGCCCTTTCTGTTGACCCATGCCAGTGGCAGGCGTTGCAGTTTTTGGTGCATCTCATCGATTTCCTGAGCATACTTCTCAGATGTAATGGTTTCACCAGGATTCAGAAAGCTGTAGTGGATTAGACCGGCAGCAGACCACCAGATAGTGACTATGACCTTTTTTTGGTGCAAGATTGGCTTTGGGAAGTGCTTCGGAGCTTCTTCTTGATCCAACCACTGAGCTGATCGTCGCCGATTATCGTATAAAATCCACTTTTCATCGCATGTCACAATCCGATCGAGAAATGGTTCGTTGTTGTTGCGCAGAATAAGAGAAGATGACACTTCAAAACGACGATTTTTTTGATTTTCGGTCAGCTCATGAGGCACCCACTTATCGAGCTTTTTCACCTTTCCAATTTGCTTCAAATGCCGAACAACCGTAGAATGGTTGACGTTGAGTTCTTCAGCAACTTCTCGTGTAGTTGTAAGAGGATCGGCTTCGATGATTGCTCTCAGGTGGTCGTTGTCAACCTCCGATGGCCGGCCACTGCGCTCCTCATCTTCAAGGCTCTCGTCTCCTTTGCAAAACTTCTTGAACCACCACTGCACTGTACGCTCATTAGCAGCTCCTGGGCCAAATGCGTGGTTGATGTTGCGAGTTGTCTCCGCTGCTTTACGCCCCATTTTGAACTCGAATAAGAAAATTGCTCGAATTTGCTTTTTGTCTAACCTCATTTTCATAGTCTAAAATAAACATAAGCAGCAAGTAAGAATTAGCCGAAACACAAAGAAATGCCCATTAAAATGATATATAACATGACCACAGTTATTTAAGAAAGTATTCCAATATCAAATAGCGAATTCCAACAATGCAAAAACTGCAACTACTTTTTTTTTTTTCTTGAGACAGAGTTTCGCTCTGTCACCCTGGCTGGAGTACAGTGGTGCAATCTTGGCTCACTGCAACCTCTGCCTCTTGGGCTTCAGCGATTCTCATGCCTCAGCCTCCCAAGTAGCTGGGACTATAGGCATGTGCCACCACATCTAGCTAATTTTTATATTTTTAGTAGAGATGAGGTTTCACCATGTTGGCAAGGTCTGGTCTCAAACTCCTGATCTCAAGTGATCTGCCTGCCTCAGCCTCCCAAAGTGCTGGGATTACAGGTTGTGAGCCACTGTGCCTGGCCCCATCTTTTAAAATTAGAATCTTATAATTTATTATTATAAAAATGTTGTTATTTTATCATGGAATAATAGTCAAGTGGATGTATATTTTAAAATGTTTTCTCTCAAAAGAAGTGTAAACATTCTCAAGAATAGGCAATGAAGCAAACAAATGCAGTTAACTTGCTGCTCAGATTAGAAAAGACTTGGAATAAAGACTCTTTGACTCTTACCTTAGGAATCTGGTTTCTAGGACTAAGTGCTATATAAGAATAAACTAGTGCCTGAGGACAAAAAATTTCCAAGGGTCCATATTCACTCAGTTGTCTCTCTGGCAGAGGCACTGAGTTGGAGGGGGCTGTTTGTGTCCTTGTCTCTAGAGTATACAGTTTATGTATATTCTAGTACCGTTTCTTAACAGGGAACCATTCCACATAATGTTATATGAACATGTAAATCCTAAGATACTTAAAAACAACTCAGCTTTATTGAGATATAATTCACACGCTGTACATTTCACTCATTTACAGTGTACTATGTACTTATATTACAGAGGAATAGTATTATATATAACATGGATTCCTATAATGTTTAGAGTGCAGGGCCTCCTAGTGGTGGGGTTTAAATGCACTAGCGAAAAAATTAAATTACTTAATAATATCATAGGGGCTCTAGTAATTATTTTAGCTTTCAAAATGTCTGATAAACCTCCACAGTAACTATATTTTTGTAACATCCCCTGCTTTAAGAAGGTAGTTAGAGATGGTTGCTGCTCTAGAAGTTTAAATGGGATTATAAAACTCTCATCTCCTTCTGTGGTGTTAACAGAGTTATTTTTCTGTTATTTATACATGAAGTGAGGCTGTCTGAAGTTTTGAAGCATAACTTCACAAGCTTTGGAGTACAGCCAAATATATAATGAAAAATTTACAATGTGTCATTTTCATGGTTATATTTTCACTACTGGTGGTAATTATTAGGGTTTTAGCAGGTGATAGTTAATAATTCCTTTTTCCTTGATCCATGCTTAGCAACAAGTAAGTAGGATGCAGGAGTCAGCAAGACGAAATCCAAATATCAGCTTTATTACTGTTAAAATTTGTTGGAAAGCAGGGTTTAGGTATGCAGCCACAAGGGTTTTCTTGGATCATTATAATTTGGTTTGACGTGAGTGCTAGAAAACTTACAGCAACAGTGGTTTAAACAAGGGAGAGACTAATTTTCATCTAAAGTGCAAACGTGTCAGATCATGACTGGCAGGATGTTTTTTACAGTACCAGACACCTAGACTCCTTTCAACCTTGTTGATTTTCTATGCAATAACTTCCTTTCCCAGAATCATCCTGGGGTTTAGGATGACTGCTCCAGTTCCAGTCATCATGTATACATTCCAGCCAGCAGGAAGAAAAAGGAGGTGATGGGCAGGATATCACCATTGAAGGACCTGTCAGTTTTGCTTATATCCCTTTAGCTAGAGCAGTTACTCAGACAAATCTTACTAGGAAAGAGAGTATTCTGGGTAGTCATGTACTCAAGTTAAATGGAGAATTCTATTAGAGAAAGGGAGAAAGGATACTGACGGACAACTTGTAGTCTCTGCTGCATTCCTGAGTTAAACTTATGTAACTAGGCAGAGGCAAAGGTAGCCAACCACTGTCTTCCACTAGAGGGGAGGGGCACGCTGCTTATCACTGAATAGACTCACCTCAAGGGTCAATCGCTTGCAGGAGGGGAACACAGAAGGGGCTGGGCCACACATGCTGGGTTCCTTCTCATTTCCACAACTGATGTTCGACTTTTCTAAGGGGCAGTACAGAGAACTGTCAAAAGGCAGGAAAGCAGTACATGATTTGGCACCACAGTAACAAGGTTTTCTTAGTTTCCCGTTATCTAGCCTTTCTTTGTCTTCACTGCCTGTTAGATTAAGGTATCTTCCTGAATAATCATAAGAGAGTTCTTCTCTGGCACAATGTCTTTGGCTGCAAAAAGTGCCAACTTAGGTACCATGGAGTCAATTCGGACAGGAATCATCAATAGGTTTGGCTCACAAGAATGATTCAGGAATCTTCCAATATTTCCTATATAAGTAGGGTCGACAAATGTTTCTATTATCTGCTCATTATGAACATGTTCCCTGATGGCTATAATGTAATTGGAGTCGGAATTTGTTTGTAAGTGAATTCTTCTCTGAACTTCAGAGAATCCTAAAACCTCACCAGCATATTCACAGACAAACCTTCCTTTTGGTATAAATTCCAAGGTACGAAGTCCCCAGCCTTTTTTATGCGTCTTGAATACTTGGAGGTGGAACTGCAGGCCTTTCTGGACCACTCTGTTTCTGCAGTGGTCACTGCATCGGCACAGGACATTGCATTCAAAAACAGGCTCGGCATACTTTCCTCCAGATCCTATATCTCTAAGGCATGAATTATCATCATAGTTCTCTCCATGGCGGAGACAGGAGCAAGCGCCAGGGGAGGCAGGGAGTTTTGACACAAATGCATCCAGGAAAGGTTATTTGAGTGGGATCAATGTCTGCTCCAGGTCCAACTACATGATCGGGAGTGTACTGTAAAAAATATACACACTGTAAGTCAGCATAGCATGTCATATATTTCCTATATATTCCAAGTAGCTTTTGACTGAGACCCATTCTAATTCTAACATATATAAAAACAGGACAAAACTGACAAAACACAATGTACTAAGGTATTGTCCAAAAAGATCTCTCTCCAATTAAAAAGGTATTTTTTTTAAGAGACAGGGTCTTGCTCTCTTGCACAGGCTGGAGTGCAGTGGTGTGATCATAATTCACTGTAACCTGGGCTCAAGCGATTCTCCTACCTCAGCATCCTTAGTTGCTACAGCTACAAGTGGGAGCCACCATGCCCAGCTAAGATTAATTTTTAGAATTTGTGGTTTTATTTTAGGCATGTATAAGGATGAGTTGAGCATTATATTATATAATACCTAATGTATATAATAGTATGTTATATATAGGTACGCATAAGAACATATATACATATTTGTGTATGTATTATTATGTATTTATAAGGACCATGGGAAATATACTATTTTTTTTTCTTATCAGAAATAGAAAGCTTTGTAACTTATTTTGTTTCCCTCTAGCTTTGGATATCAGAAAACTCAGTGCTGAATTTGGTGCCTGAGTACAATTAAGTATTTTATCTTAGCTTTTGATCTCTTTTACCTTTACCTGATAATACACATGCATATAAGTATTTTAATTGTGAGTTATCTCAGATACTGGATGGGGATAAGAAAGTCATAAATGACAAGTCAACTGCACACAGAATTCCAAAAATGCTATTTCTTAAATAGATATTACTAGATATTTAAATTTATTATAGATGTACACTTGTAAAGAAATTCTGTTCTAATTAAATGAGAAAAGGATAATATAAAAAAATTCTATCATCATTTAACTGTACCTATTATTTTCAAAACATTACATTTACAAAATGTTATGTAAAAAGAAGACAGTCTTCAATCTAAACTCTTTATGTGAAGCCTGATCTCTGGTTAGATCCTCATTAGCATCGTGAAGCGTGTTTTCAAACTCTGATTTCAGATTAAAGTATCTCTCATGATCCCAGCAGATTTCTTTATGTATACAGTAATTCTTGCTTACACAGAACCCAATCCATTTTATACCTGCTTTGTTCCATAGAGGACTTAATGAGACTTACAAGCAGGTAAGATAAATGAATAAGTAAGGAGAGTAAGGTGAAAGGGAAATAAGATCAAACCGGTCCAGTGAGCTTAGACACACAAAGTGTGTGGTGGAAGTAGACTGGACTTTGCTCTGCCTGAGAGCTGCCACTTCAGAGAAGGATATACGATTAGATGTGCAGCTTGCACTACCTGTAAGGAATAATATCGTTGTTCAGAAGCGGCATTGACTTTTTTCAGTATTAATACCAGGAAGGAATTTCACCAATGTGTTCTTCAAAACCATTATTTTCCAGGAAGCAGTTTCATGGCTACTTTTTATTCTGGTCCTCAATAAGGGCTGCTGGGATCCCACAACAGCACAGCCAGGTAAGAGCAGTTCTGCAAGGCAACAGTTGCCAGGCCTTTCACTGCGGACAGATTTTAAAGCACCTGGAGGAGATGTTTGCATCACATGTTCCAGTCAATCCTCCATTAATATTTTGTCTCCAGGCCAAGCTTTAGAAAGGTATTGAACAGCATGTAGTTATACTCCCTGTGGAGGCCTAGGGTGCAGCTATGTAGTTAAGTGCAAAACTCTATACTTAAAAAAACTCTGAGCTGGGGAGGATTGACATCCTCTTGTGAAAGATGAGGAGGACAACCAGTGGGAAGACCTGTGGGGGAAAGGCCAATATTCTGCTTAAAAAGTCATTTGTGGGTGGAGAGAGGAAATAGCTTTTGTTTGTGTTGTTTCTTACAGCTTTAGCTTAGCAGGAATATTCTAAAGGGATAAAGGATGGCTTAGAAAAAGATACTCTATCAGTCAAACTCAATGCCTGCTGTTTTATATAGAATCTACTTTCAGCTTTTTAAAGGTTCAATGTTAAAATGTAAAATGGTTACTAAGACATTTTAAAAAGTACGTGTAAAATGGAGATATCTTTGTTAAATTTTAAGTTGATTTGTCATTAAAGGTGAACATATTTTTAAGGTACTATATAAATCACTAAACGCTAAAGTTTTCTTTTTTTTGACATGGATAACTTCTTTTAAAATCAAGTCTGACTTACTGCAATTTTCTAATCAGGAGAGCAGGTGAAAAACAGTTTTATTTGCTCATTTTTACTTAAAAATTTAAAAAGATTTTGGAGAATCTCATATTTTTTCAAATTCTGCAATTAAACTTGCTGCACAATCTAAAATCCTTTAGGGATTACAGATGGTAGCCAATTCCAAATGATCTACAGATACCTTCCAAAAGATAACAGAGACTTCTGGGAAAATTTCCTGTTTAAAGGTATTTTTCCCCTTGATGGATATAACCTGATACATCTTGATACCAATAATTATTGTGGATCATTTTATGTTGATGTTTCCATTTTCTCCTCCATAAAAGGTCAGTAAAATATCATTTCAGAATGATATTTAAAAAAAAATGACTATACTCAAGAATAATCTTTTGAAAACCTTAGCCTCTGATTATGTAATTATCCATCTTTTCAGGTATTTATATATTGAAAAGTTATTTATTCTTTTCAGAAATAATGTGAGGTCACTGTCCTGACATTCTGTTCAAATATTTACATGCCAGATGATTTAACTTTGAGTACAGTCATGTGCTGCATATTGACTTTCTGGTCAGACCGCATACATGAATATACAGTGGTAGTTCTGTAAGATTAGAATACAGTATTTTTACTGTATGTTTTCTATGTTTAGATACACAAACACCACTGTGTTACAAGTGTCCATGGTATTCAGTGTAGCAACATTCTGTGCAGGTTTGTAGCCTTAGAGTGATAGGGTATTATCAGATAGCCTAGGTGTGTAATAGGCTATACCATCTAGGTTTGTGTAAGTACTGTGCACTCTATGATGTTTGCATAATGATGAAATTGTCTAATGATGCATTTCTTAGAATGTCTCCCCCACAGTTAAGTAATAATTGTATCTGAAATACAATTGTATTTGAAAGCTAATGTAAAGTGGGTTACAAACTGGGAGTCAGCTGATATGATTTAAGCCAGACTTCTGCTGAAACAATTAGGGAAGAGGCATGCTCTTTCTACTATAATTATTCAACTATAGTGTTTGCCTGGCATTTTCAAGTTCTGCCACATAGATGAGGCCTATGGAGTGTGTAGCCTACCACAGAAAGAGGGAGCAGGGGTGTGAAGGGGGAAGAGGGTGGGGAAGAAATATCTGACAATACTTTTAGAGTTATTGGGACCAGACATGCCTATAGTTACCACTTTTGGACTTTTCTGATTTGAGGCAGTTCCTTCCCTTTTTTTTGCTGGGGCCAGTTGTGTTGTGTTTATATTTCTTGCAAACAAATGAGTCCTGACTGATACACCCTGGGTAGAAGTTGAGAATGGTTTCAGGAAATAGCCAGAAAATGTAGTCTGTTAAACCAAAAATAAAATTCTAAGTTCCCTGACTATCTGAATGGACCCCTCCTCTCAGCAAGGGCATTCCAAAGCTAACCCAAAAAACTAGTTCAGGTCATGATGGGAAGGGGGAGGGGGTGAGACATACCTCATTATACCCTCTTCCCTTTTGGATTTACTGAGAGAACAGACTCTTAAGTCTGATAAAAAACATTTACAATCTATTCTCTCTAAAGCCTGCTACCTGGGGACTTCACTTGCATGATAATAAACCCTTGGTCTCCACAATCCCTCATCTTACCCCAGGCATTCCTAAGTTTTTTAGACAATAACAATTCCTTCAAGCAAACTGTTACTCAGAAACTGGAAGCCTCCGTTTCCAGCTGTCCTGCCTTTCTGGAATGAACCAATGTACATTTTAGATGTGTTTGACCGGTGTCTCATGTCTCCCTAAAATGTATAAAACTAAGCTGTATCCCAACCACTTTGGGTACATGTTCTCAGGATCTCCTGAGGGCTGTGTCATGGTCCATGGTCACTCATATTTGGCTCACATAAGTCTCTTCAAATATTTTGTAGAGTTTGACTCTTTTCGTAGACAAGTCAAAGGTGTAAATGGTCAGTGAACAAAGATATCTTCAGTTGGGATGTTAAACCAGAGCAAAGTGTGGAGGGGGCCAGACAGGAACACTCTGTGCCTATGGTCTTGAACTGTGAGGAAGCAGTGGAGAGCTTCCTAGTTCGGAACATGGTATGCTCTAAAGGAGGCAAAAACACAGCCAGGCTCTTATTAGCACTGTGATTCTGGACAAGTGACTTGCTAGACTTCAGATTAGTAGCTGTAAGACAAGGATAATACCCACATTGGGGGTGGCTATCATGAAACTTAGATGAAATAATGCTATACTCCATGTCAGGCACTTTATAAAAATATTAGCTTCTTTCAGTTCTCCTAGATTTGACTTTTAGATGTTATATTTAAAACAACATATGTTTCTGGCAAATTACTTGACATTACTAAACATCTCCTTATCTATTTCATAGGCTTCTGTGAAAGAAAAAAATGACAGAACTGGCTTAAAAAGCTTACTCTAGGGATTAGCACATAAGTGTTCAATAAAAATGTTGCAGGTAGTACATAGTAGGGTAGTGAAGAAAATAAATTCTGCAGTTAAACTTCCCAGGTTCAAACACATTCAAACCAAAATTGTGTCTCGGAAGCCACAGGACTGTATACCTATCCTCTATTACTTCTCCATTTGAGTTGGGGGAAAAGCTAAGAGCTGACCCCAGACTTCTTTCATTTATCAGGTATTACCTTACTGTCTGCAATATGCACATGCTGGAATTTACAAACAGTGAGGAAAATATAAAGAACATGGAAAATGGTGGGGTTTTTTTGTTTTTTGTTTTTAAAGACACTGCTGCCCAGGCTGGAGTGTAGTGGCATGATCATAGCTCACTGCAGCTTCCAACTGCTAGGCTCAAGGTCAGCCTCCCTAGTAGGTGGGACTACAGGTATGCACCACCATGTCTGGCTAATTTAGAATAAAATGCTTTTGTAGAGATGAGGTCTCACATTACTGCCCAGGGTGGTCTTAAACTCCTGACTTCAAGTGATCCTCCCGCCTTGACCTCCGAAAGGGCTGGGATTATGGGAGTGAGCCACTATACCTAGCTGGGATTTTTATCATTTCCTGCATTGTTACAACATATTTTACTTTTTCTTTGTATGTATCAAAGCACAGAATTACTCATGCAAGAGCTGGGAATAAATGCAAAATGATCAGGGCAAAGTAATATATTGGAAACCAGATCCTTGAAGCACTGGGTGAAGATTCGTGTTTTGACAGAAAACTTAAGAGAAAATACATTCTTGTCTTGGCCATTCTTGTCTGCAATAATTTCTTTCTTCTTTGAACTATACTTATATTTACTGTTAACAGCCTGAACTTCAGTACCTAAATGACACAGATTGTAGGGCTCTCTAACTGTGTTAAATGTGTAGGTCTTACCTTTCTAACAGATATTTGTCTCAGGGAAAAGCATGGTGATGGGGGTGGGTTTCCTATCCATAAGAGGAGGCACAGAGCACGTGCTCAAAAAGAATTTTTTGATTGCTTGATTGCAGCTCTTGACATTTGTTAACTAGAAGTTTGACTTTTCTGAATCATATTCTGTACTGAAGTCCCAGAAACTGAAGTATGGCACTTTAATATTCTAGGTTTAAAACCTGGGCCTCTGAATTATAAGGAAGTGCTATGAAAATCTTCATTCCTTTTTTGGTTGTGTTGAAACCCAGCTACAAGAATCTTTTTACTTGGCCCCTAGCCTCATAAGTTTGTTTTTCCTCCAAGCAGCTATTAGAAGACTGTGAGCCAGATAATTCTTGTCAAGGCCTGTTGAAATCTTAAAAATAATGTTTGAGGCTGGTTTCAGAGACCTGAAAATGGTTAGATCCAACTGTTAGCTCAAGAAAATAAATTAGTTTATTTTCTACTTGGCTTTCAACACTGATGACATTATGATATGCTTGTTTCCAATATGAACATTTGCATTTCTTTTTGGCTTTTCACACAGTAGCCAAAAGCAAAACAGACACAAAGTTATTTTTATCTTGAAAGTTTTTCATGCCTTAATTCTTATGTGTGCATATGCCTGTGAAGGCAGGGTTTAGAGCAAGCAAGCTGTTTTGACCTTTTATAAGACTGGTTTTGTGTTCCATGAATACATGGAAGAAACAAGTTTAATGCACTTTTAGGCTTGTCACTTAAATGTTTCAAGCATGTTTGATCTTCTTGGTAAGAAAGACAATAAGCTCTCTTACGAAGGGATCCTGTCTTATTTTTGTAACTCTAACTCTATTGAGAGCTGTGCATATACAGAGACAGAACACTGTGGGTCTTAAGTTTTAATCTTCCGATTTTCATTTATGCCCACCAACTGTAGGTGTAACAATCAATCACAAAGCTTCCTCTTGTCACTCCTTTCTCCTCTTTAAAAAGAGCTGTATTTTATTTTAATATACACTTTGTGAAATATGAAACCTCGTGATTTTATGGACATTAATGATTACAATGATTCTACGGAAGATACTTATATAATTTACTTTTAAATAATTCAATGCTTAAAGTGAATTAATTAAAATAATACATCAGGCACATAGTTTTACAGATTGTTCTTGGATATGGCAAAGAACAGTATGACTCAAGATTGGAAACAGATTTATAGAACAGTCCCAAATACACACACACACACACACACACACACACACACACACACACACCCTAATGACAGGAATATTTAAGTTAATTACGACAGTTGTAAACACCTTGAGGGTAGAGTTTATTTTTCTGTTTGTTGTACTCTTTGCAGCCCTTTTTTTGAGATGGAGTTTCATTCTTATCACCCAGGCTAGAGTGCAGTGGTGAGATCTCGGCTCACTGCAACCTCTGCTTCATGGGTTCAAGTGATTCTCCTACCTCAGCCTCCCGAGTAGCTGCAATTACAGGCACCCGCCACTGCGTTCGGCTAATTTTTGTATTTTCAGTAGAGATGGGGTTTCACCATGTTGACCAGGCTGGTCTTGAACTCCTGACCTCAGGTGATCTACCCGCGTTGGCCTCCCACAGTGCTGGGATTACAGGCGTGAGCCACTGCGCCCGGCCAATAAATATTTGTTGAATTAAGAATGGACTTGGACTAGAACAGTGCTTCCCCCGCTCATGTTAAATACCTCTAGCTTTTTTTTTTTTTTTTAAAGCTAATGTTTTCTGTATCCTCTTGTAAGCTCAAGGACAGGAATTACAGGCACTCAATTGTTGAGAAAAGAAAATATTTATCAGTGTTTTTGACTGTGAACTCAGCAATGCTTAGTCCTGAGTAAGTTTTCAGGGACAATGTTTAATATTTGGCTAGCCAACTGTATTATTAACCATAAACTGCCAAAAGTAGTCTGGGGAACAATAATAATTTCTGACGTTAATATCCTATTCTACTCTTCGAGGACTAAACTGATTTTTTTTTTTTTTTATCTTGCCCAAATTCCTATTTAAGGGGCCTGATGAGTCATATACCACAAACCATAAAGTCTCATCAGAGGGGTTTTAATTTTAACCCTATATAGCGTGGTCTGCTTTCTAACCTGACTGGCATAACATTACATAACAAATAAGGGAAGACATAAAAATATTTTAACCCCAAATATATTTCCTTGCCGTATCTTGAAATTGCCCTGCAGGGTTGTCTCTTGTGAGAAAAATCCATATTCGATAGAGAATCCTCTTATCCATTTTCCCTTTTCTTTCTTTCCACAACCTAGAGATAATCAACTAAGAATGAGGCACCTTTTAAAGTTCAATAAGAAACATTTTACAACCTACTCCATCGTAAGTCAGCTGAGAGTCTCCTCTGCACAATAAAACTTGGTCTCCACGTGGCCAGGTGTGGTGCTCACGTCCATAATCCCAGCACTTTGGGAGGCCAAGGCGGGCGGATCATTTGAGGTCAGGAGTTTGAGACTAGCCTTGGCAATATGGTGCAAAGGTGCATTCAATGAATATTTGAGTAAATGAATATAAAAAATATAGAGACCATTGGCTGGGTGTGATGGCTCACACCTGTAATCCCAGCACTTTGGGAAGCTGAGGTAGGCAGATCACAAGGTCAAGAGATTTAGACCATCCTGGCCAACACGGTGAAACACTGTCTCTACTAAAAATACAAAAAGTAGCTGAGCGTGGTTGCAGGCACTTGTAATCCCAGCTACTCGGGAGGCTGAAGCGGGAGAACTGCTTGAACCGGGGAGGTGGAGGCTACAGTGAGCCGAGATAGCACCACCACACTCTACCCTGGGTGATGGAATAAAACTCTGCCTCGGAAAAAAAAAACAACCTTTTATTTTAACCTAAACATTTCCTTTCTGTTGATCCCAGGTCTTCAGATAAACTGAATCAATTGTTAAACAGAAAAATTTAAAATCTACCTATAGTCTGGAAGCCCCGCTACCACTTTGAGTTGCCCCGCCTTTCTGAACCAAACCAATGTACACTGATGTCTCCTGTCTCCTAAACATGTATGAAACCAGGCTGTGCCCTAACCACCTGGGACACATGTTCTCAGGATCTCCTGAGGGCTGTGTCATGGGCCATGGTCATTCATATTAGGCTTAGGATAAGTCTCTTCGAATATTTTACAGAGTTTGATTTTTTTCCCCTCCACATCTTTGAAAGCTGCTATTGAATCTATTATCTTATCTAATCCTGACAACCACCCCTAGGAAAAGAAAGGGCAGACAGGGTTCAATGTTGATAATGGATGTTAAAAGGGTTATGCATTTTTAAATTATTATTTTCATTTTACAGATGAAGAATCTCAGGCTCTGGGAAGTAGGTAAGATGGCTAAGCCCTGAACCAAGCTTTCCAACCTCCACATATGCTCTTTCCACTTCAAAATCTTGGTCATTCCTTATTCCTTAGGATGCACTCAGGCCAAGATCGTAAGAAAGAGTAGAAAGGGCTTTAAGATAGTTAATCGCAGCAAATATTTACTGAGTTCTTACAGCAAACTAGAGAGTGTATTTTCTTTGCAATTTTCCAAGCAATCCGGAAGTGTGGTACTTTTTTTTTTTTTTTTTTTTTGAGACGGAGTCTCTCTCTGTCGCCCAGGCTATAGTGCAGTGGTGCGATCTCGGTTAACCACAACCTCTGCCTTCCAGGTTCAAGCGATTCTCCTGCTTCAGCCTCCCGCAGCTAAAAAAAAATTAGCTGCGCCTCCAGTTATTCATGCCCAGCTAATTTTTTTGTATTTTTAGTAGAGACGGGGTTTCACCGTGTTACCCAGATGGTCTCCATCTATTGACCTCGTGATCGGCCCACCCTGGCCTCCCAAAGGGCTGGGATTACAGGCATGAGCCACCGTGCCCGGCCCAGGTACTGTTATTTAAACTGTACACTGAAAGACTCTAAGGCTTAGCCAAAGCTAATTTGCGCTCAACCAAAAGCCCACAGCATGAGGGACACCACAGCTAAGGCTGACTGGAGGGGCTAAGTGTTTATGCACGACACTGGGTGCGATCCACTAATAGGCCCCATGGCTTATCCTACCTATGAGAGACACCTGAGACCAGAGAAGTAAATGACTTCCCCCTTGATGCCTGCTTGAGTCCTAAGAACAGAACTTGGACAAAAAACCAGGTTCTCATGAGGCCTCTGGTTCTGCGCTTCAGGAAATGGACTGAAAAGGACAACAGCCTTGCCAAGGTCATGCGGTGGGTTAACAGAAAAAGGCCGAGGCCTCGGTATGCACACCTATTCCCCAGCACCAACAGGTGTGCTATAGGAGAAGACAAAAGGTATTCAGAAGACAAAAGGTCGCGACTAGGAGGCTGCCCCGGCGAAGCGGCTAGAGAAGGAGACCACGTGGGGGAGTCGCGCGCCCGCCTCCCGCGCTGCCGGGCCCCGCCCCTACCTGGAAGGGCGCCGGCGCGGTCCCCTGGGGCCACGCGCCCACTGGTAAGTTTTCCAGGCCGCAGGCGACATCCAGCTGCTCCGTCGGGGCCTCAGGCTTCTCCTCAAACTCCGCCATCCCACAAGGCCGCGTCTTCTTCGCCGCTTCCGAGAACATTTACCAGCCGCACGCAGCGGCTACTACCGTGACAGGCCTGGGCCGCGCAGAGGATGCTGGGACTTGTGGTCCCGTGGACCCATAGCCTCATGGGATTTGTAGTTCTTTTCTCCTCACGAGTGGCCTGTGAGGGCGCTTCTCTTCCGTGACTTTTTGAGTCAGGCTCCCGCTTTGATTTGAGCCAGAGGCACCACAGATAATTACAAAGTCATATAAGGTACGGACGAAACGAAGTGACGTACTTTATTTTTTTACTGGGAGCATCAAAGAGGGGGCTTTGGAGGTGAGGTCATTTGTCCAGGTTTTTGAGGGCTCAGTGGACGTTTGTGGAGTGGAGGCAGGGGTGCATTCTAAGCAGAGCAGGGAAATGCACACCAGGATTTGTAAATATCTGCTGCTTTCCGGGAAGTTGGCGGACATGTGATAGGGTTTGTGCCCAGGCGATAGCCTCACATGGTGCCTTAAGGAATTTGTGTGGGGCACACTCACTCCCTGATGGAGATATCTGTGCCCCTTCGCCTGTCCTTTCCCTCCTCTCCAGCCCTCTACCCTCACCCCTCAAAACCCCTGCCCTGCCAAAGGATTCTGATAGCCTCAAGACTGCTGAATCCGGTGGAGCATTTTCAGCTTCACTGAAGCGCTCTGACATGATTGTCCTGCTTCTCCTTGAAACTGTAAACCAGAAATAAAATTTCAAGCCCTCCAGCTGTCTAAATGGACCCATCCTCTCTGCCAAGGTTAACCTGAGAAACTGGTTCAGGCCTTGATGGATAGGGGGTTGCAACATGCTTCATTATGCCCTCCTCCTTTTGGAATTCAGGAAAAGCCAGCTAGCATCAACAGCAACACAGACTTTCAGTCTGATAAAAAACATTTACAATCTGTTCTCTCTGAAACCTGAGTCTTGGAGGCTTCACCTCCGCGATCAAATTTGGCTTCCACAACCTCTTATTGCAACTCAGATATTCCTTTCTATTGATTTTAGGTCTTGAGATAATAACCAGTTGCCAATCAGAAAATCTTTAAATCTGCCTGTGACCTGGAAGCCACCCCCTCACCCGCTTCTAGCTATCCGCCTTTCCAGATCCAACCAGTGTACATCTTACATGTATTGATGGATGTATTATGTCTCCCTAAAATGTGTGAGATTAAGCTGTATCCCAACCATCGTGGGAATACAGATAGGTAAAGGACCCAGATTTTACTTCTTTCCTTAGTCTCAGGAGTGCCTGAGGTTAAGTCAGGGGCATTCTTAACCTTGGGAAAATAAACCTTTTAAATTGATTGAGACCTGTCTCAGGTACTTTTGGGTTCAAAATTCCTCTGACCTTGCAGCTTCTGAGGTCCCACTGGCCTAAATGTGCTTCCGTCTTGCAGACCTTTCGTTCTTAGTATCCTTTTGTTATTCTCCTGCCTAACTCTTTCTGAAAAGTGGGTGCGATTCAGGGTTCTGCCCTTGACCTTTTTCTTTGCTCCCCTTCCCTGGATTTTTTCATTAATAACATCCACTTCCATGGTTTCAAATATAAAGGATTAGGTCGCCAGTCTCCAACCCAGACCAGACATTTCTCCTCAAATCCAGTTATGAATATTCAGCTAATGATTTGCATTTTTGTTTTCTCTCCTACAGGATCCTCGAGCTCAAAATGATATGAATTGAATTCTTCTTCTGCCAATCTTGCTTTTTCTTCTTTAAAATTAACTGAGAAAATAATTTGTCTGTGATCTACAGAGCCAGTAGAGCAACAAACCAGTTTCCCTGTATTCCTTCTCTTCCTCAGTCTCCTATAGCTAAGGATGTGGTGGCTATGTCTTATTGATTCTGCCTTCATGATGTTTTCATTTTTGTTCCTTCTCACTTAGTCCTAGGCTCTCTCATTTCTTGCTTGGACTTTTGAAGTTATTTTCTTTATGTCTGTCCTTCTCCATACCCCCAAATCACCCTTACTGCTGCTGCTACAATGACCTTTGTAGATGCTTGTCCAGTTGTTATATTTTGCTGCTTAAAGTCCTGTTTGCTCCATTTTCTTTCAAAGTTTACCCTCTACATTCTGCCTTATAAGGCTTTGAGGACCCAGACTTTACCTATTTCCTTGGTCTCTTTTGCTGCTGTTCTCTGTTGGAACCCCTTGTTCTATTGACATTCCCTCAATAAGCCATTCTACCTGGGTCTCTGGGCCTTTGTCCACATTGTTCTTGCATCTCCGTTGCCTTTACCCAGGACTGTCTGTCTGCTCAGCTCAAGTGGTCTCTCTATAGCCTTCCTTACCCTGTTTCCTGTAGCAATAGTTACCCTCTTAATATTAGATCTACTTTATAAAACATTTCTTATGTTCCCTGCAACTATTTAATGTAATCACAGGCAAAGCTGTCTTAATGAATTCATAATATATATATATATACATATGTGGAGGATGGGGTGGGGAGATAGAGAGGGAGAAACATTTTGTTTTAACTTAAATGATTTTGGTACACTTATATGCTAGTCTTCTGATGTAGGGCTGAGAGAGAGAGACAGAGAGAGAAAGAGAATGGGAGAATGTGTGTCTCTCTGTGTGTGTTTTCTACTGATTAGAGCTCCAGGTCAAGCTTATTCAGAGTTCCAGTTTTGGTGTCTTTAAAGTGAGGTAGGAACTAAACAATAGTGAAGCAATTTGATATCATGATCTGTTTTCTTTCCCCAGTCGTTTATACTTTTCTCACTCACACCCACTTCAAGGGAAAAACATTTTTTAGTGACTTGTTTTTTTTCTCCAAGTTTTTACAGAATGTTTTACTTAGTTTTCCCATAAGGGAGAAACTCTTTGCACTCATAGTTCATCACTTTTTCATAAAATTATAATAACCGTTATACCTGGCATTAATAGGTTTGGGAACAGAAACTAAAGATCAGGCTTATAAATGTGCTATTCATGAGCATGTAATAAAAATCACATAATGTTGCCCTGCAGTACACATATTATATAAAAACTTTTTTGAGAGCGGGTTTAAAGGACGAGATAGGTGTGTTAGGTTGTTCTTGTATTGCTGTAAAGAAACACTTGAGGCCAGATAATTTATAAAGAAAAGAAGTTTAATTGGGTCATGGTTCTGCACGCTGTACAGGAAGTATGGTGCTGGCATTTGTTTGGCTTCTGGGCAGGCCTCAGGAAGCTTTCAGTCATAGTAGAAGGTGAAGAGGAAGCAGGCATCTCATATGGTGTGAAAGCAGGAGTAATGAGAGAGGGGCAGAGAGTGGGGGGTTTGGGCAGGTGCCACATACACTTTTAAATGACCAGATCTTGTGAGAATTAACTCACTGTTGTGATGACAGCACCAAGGGGATGGTGGTTTAGCACCCATGGGTTTAATGAGAAACCCTCCCCCCATGATCCAGTCATCTCCTACCAGGACCCACCTCCAACACTGGGGATTACATTTCAACATGAGACTTGGATGGGGACAAATATCCAAACTATATCAATAGGGAATTTATTCTATGTAGAAAAGAATCAAAATGTAAGAGTTAGGGGCATAGGGTCTAAAATCAGCCATGACTACATTCATATTCCTACTCTGCAAATTTCCAACCATGGGAAATAATAGCTAATTGTATTGAGTTATTATTATGTACTAGATTTTTTATTTTTTATTTTTTGAGACACAGCCTCATTCTGTCACCCAGGCTGGAGTGCAATGGCGCATTCTTGGCTCACTGCAACCTCTGCCTCCTGGGTTCAAGCCATCCTCCTCCCTCAGCCTGTTGAGGAGCTGGGATTACAGGCATGTGCCACCATACCCAGCTAATTTTTTTGTACTTTTAGTGGAGTTGGGGTTTCACCAAGTTGACCTGGCTGGTCTCAAACTTCTGACCTCAAGTGATCCACCCACCTTCATCTCCCAAAGTGCTGGGATTACAGGCATGAGCGACTACATCTGGTCCAGATATTGTTTAAACATTTGATATGTACAAATTCATTAATACCCACAATACAGTACTTAAAACACCCACTGCAGGGTCATTTTTTTTTTTTTATTTTTTAATGATTCAACTTAACATTCAGGTTTACTGTCACTGGCCACACTTGGCATCAGCTTTGCTCAAGATTATAGGACAAGAGCCAAAGCCTACCAGCAGAGAGGCCTGAGGTATTCCTCTTCTGTGGGAATAGTGCTTACAGTCCACACAGCAGGTCACAGAGCTGCCTGGGGAGCTGTTTGTTCTCTCAGAAGGTAGCTCAAATGCAAAGAGAAGATATCCCATTAATAGGGTGTGGGGGCATCCTGAATTAGAAGCCTTGCCTCACAGGAGCTATAGACTTTAAGATAGCTGCCTAGTAAATATTTTATCAGATATAGTTGTGTACCTAATCTTTCTTAGAAGAAAAGGTAGTCATTTATATGATACAATTAGCTGCTTATAGTATAGTTAAGAAACATAGGAAGATTTAGGTAAAGTGCTATGGATTTTCCGAACTGGTAAAGATTACTTTTAGCCGGGGATATCAGGGAAAGCTTTATGGAGAAGAGGCAAATTGCCATAGACCTTGAGGATGGATAGGATTTAGGCATTCCAGGTGGAAGAAACAGGGGGAGCAAATTAATAAAAGAAAGATGTGGATAGGAAAGAGTAATTTCAGATTGGCTGGAGATAAGTTTTGTTTCACTTTTCAGGAATTTTGAATAATATGGGAATTTCTCAGATATTCAAAGAATGTGCTGTTCATTCATCTTAAGAAAAGTTTGACCACTGATTGTATGCATGCTCGTTTACGCATTTTGGGAATGTACACATGAAGAAGACATGGTACCCTAGAAGAGCTTGCAATGTAACAAACAAATAACTACATACTTACAGAATGTGTTAGAAACTATACGAATGTTGTGAAAAAAGAATTTTAAGAGCCATGAGGAGAACCACACTCCTGTATTTGCTGACTGTACGCTGTTTTTGGTTTTTGACTCTTTCTTGGTAATACTGTCTGCCATTTGGAACATTTTTTTTGGAGGATCCACTTTATTTTATTTTTTTGGAAGCTGTCAGCAGGGGTGGTTCCAGAATAAGATATTTTGTGCAAGTTGGCCCTTTAGTTTAATTTGTTTTTATCTTGCTGGCAAAGGATCAAAAAGTATTTTATAGAGTGTGAGATTAAAATAATGAGAGGATGTTTGCAGGCTGATATAACCAGGCTTCAGAAAGCCAAGTAGTCAGTCTTTCATCTTTTTGGGGTCTAGAAGTCTGTCTTGTTTTCTCTAGATACCTGCTTTTCATTGATCAGTAGCCTCGATCTTCAGAATTTGTTTGGAAAACCATTATAGCTAGATGGTGGGAAAAATGTATTTCTGGAAATTAATGAGTTGCCCTAATAGATTTTCATAAATAGGTTTTAGAACTGAATATTGCATTGATTATTCAGATTTCTTTTGGATTTTTTACTGGCAGAAGAGAAACTAATCTGATCAATAATTAAAAAAAAAGAAAAAGAAAACAATGCAATATAGTAAAACTCTGACATTTCATAGGTTCAGTTATCCTTGGCTAAATTATAAGGTATGACTGTTTGAGCTTTACATTTATTAACAAAACTGGTCCCTAATTGGGGTGTTTTTATGCTTTTTTGGTCAGAATTTTTATGAAGTTCTGCATGGCTTTGTATTCAGAAGCCATTTTTTAATCAAAGTTTCACTAGCATTATCTGAGCTTAATATTCTGGGATATACTTTATAGCCAGTGATGAAAGGAGGAAAGTCAGCAGAAATTACTTACATATTTGTTAGCATTTGGAACATCTTAGCCTTTTAATAAGAACTATCACAGCCAGGCACAGTGGCTCATGTCTGTAATCCAAGCGCCTAGGGAAGCTGAGATAGGAGGATGGAGGATGGCGGGAGTTCCAGACCACCTTGGGCAACATAGTCAGACTCCATCTCAAAACAAAACAAACCAAAAAAAGCCAGGTGTAGTGGCTTGTGGCTGTAGTCCCAGCTACTAGGGAGGCTGCGGTGGGAGGATTGCTTGAGCCCAGGAATCCAAGCCTGCAGTTAGCTATGATCATGCCACTGTACTGCAGCCTGGATTGGGCAACAGAGAGAGACCTTCTTTCTAAAACAAACCCAAAACACCTGACGCCACTAGAGATCAAGTAGGCATAGTATAGGCACTGGATCCTCCCGTGAAAAAGATTGTGTGCATGAAATCATTTTGAAAAGAAGCATGGTAATTGATACTTTTGGGGATTTCTGTCCAATTTGGTGACCATTTCCCTTGTAAGAACGTGCCATCCCCCACCCAGCCTGTCTAATAGGGGTGGCTCACAGGCAGTCATGTTTATATTACACAGTGAACTCCTAAGCCTCGGCCCAAGTTTTTAGCCTCCAGGTGGACATCTTTTTCAATCTAGGACAATTAGATTCTCTTGGTAAGGAGCTGAGATCAAATAACAGCTGAAACTATTATTTATAATTCTGGAGCAGAGAGATAGATTTATTTGTCATATAGATGGAGAAGCAGAGGAAAGTCCATCTTCCAGGAGAAAAATAAAGCAGATGAGTGATAAGGAGCGAGGACAGCTATTTCTGGTTCCATTCTCTTTTTAATTCATATGACATTATTCTTAAAATAAATTCTTTCTTTGGATTTAGGTTAAGTCAGAGTGGTTTCCTTTACTTTAAAGAATTTTAGCCAGTAAAGGTACTGTGAACATTTATAATGATATTATTATTACCATTATTATCCTTAGAAAGTGTGGGTTGGATAATTAGCTACTTTGCTCTTGATATGGTTTGGCTGTGTCCCCCATTCAAATCTCATCTTGAATTGTAGCTCCCATAATCTCCACGTGTCATGGGAGGACCCGGTGGGAGGTAACTGAATAATGGGGGTGGGCTTTTCTCGTGATAGTAAATCTCACGTGAGCTGATGGTTTTCTAAAAGGGTAGTTCCCCTGCACGCTCTGTCTTGCCTGCTGCCGCCTAAGATGTGGTTTTGCTCTTCCTTCACCTTCCACTATGCTTGTGAGGCCTCCCCCAGTCATGTGAAACTGTGAGTCCATTAAACCTCTTTTTCGTTATAAATTACCCAGTCTCAGGTATGTCTTTAGTAGCAGCCTGAGAACAGACTAATACAGCTCTGTATGGAATTTATATGATCTTTATGAATTTTTGTTCATTTTAAAAGTTGGGTAAGTTTTTTTTTTTTTTTTTAAACTACTTTTCCTTTCTGATGTGTTTTCACTAAAGAGTGCCTTCCCAAAATAATATTAGTAGAATTTTATAAATTCAAATAGTAGTACAAAATAAGAAATTTCTATCTTGTGGAAGGGATAATAATACAGTAATAATGGCTGATATTTCTATAGCACGTAAGTTGTACCCAGTATCATTTTTTTTAAAAAAAGCAAAGTGTAAGGTAAATTAGACAGGAAATCTTTTTAGGAGCTGAAATTTTATGTCAAAGTGCATGGCATATAGGTAATTTTACAATAAAAAATTGGCAATTGATAAATTAACTTGAAACTTACAGCTTACAAAATTGTGACCCTGTGTTTTTTATGTTTTCCAAAAGATACCAGTTTACGTTTTTGTGTTTAGACTGCTAGTAAATATGTTTTTGGCAGAATAAAAAACTCTTCCATCTTGTCCTATGTTTTTATCATTGCATTATGGCTTTGTGAAACCCATAATTTCTCTTGTTGTTATAACAAAAAACTATAAATATAAAATCACAGTCAGAATATTGTTAGTGTAAGTACTTTAGCTGAAGTAATATCCAGGATTGATTACAGACGGTCTCAAAATGTTATACAATCAAATGTAGATTGTTTAATAATATGTGAAGAGGTGTAAGAAGAGTATTATGTAATTATAATACCTGCAGTATCACCAGCAAGAAATTAATTTTACTCGCGGAAAACATGAACAAATTTATTATCATGGGTATTCAAATACTATTACCAAAGGTATGACAGCAGGCTTGCTTTGTTTGCAGTTTGACCTTGACAAGCACAGCCCGCAGTTGTGTTCACAAATTTTTATTTTCATATTCTAGATAGTAAGCTTTGCATACTACCTAGAAGTACATCACCTATAAACATATATATTTTTTAAAGCGCTAGGTCTTCCTTCTTATCTTTAATAAGGCACACCACCATCCTCTTCTACTTATAGTTTTGAAAGCAAAGATGTGTAGCCTTTGAAGTTAGTGCCACAAATGTCCTATTTTAGAGCAATCTACCCGAAACATTCTAAGCCCATATGTACAAGTACCTACAGGATAATTTTGCTGGATAGCCCCAAGTATCATCTGAGACTAGAATCCTTCTTTGAGACTCTATTAATTTTCTGCTTCTTATAATTTAATGTTTCTTCAACTATATAGACCTCTGGCAACATTCTCACTCTGGTAGCTTCCCAGCTCCAGTTCCAGCATTTGGGTGCAGAAAGGAAATGAACCATGGAAACAAAAAACCAAATGCAAAGAATTTTACTCAGTTGCCCAAGACTAACTTGTCTAAAGCATCTCTTGAAAAAAAGCTGGTGATTTAGAATTATTTTTAGATATTTCTACCAGGAAAAGTTTGGCATGAAATGAATTCCACAGAGGAAAAACCTCCTTTTTCATTATCTCAGTAAGTGTTAATGTGTTAAAGTCAATGTCGTTTCAGTCAGCGGATCTCTACGTATGAATTGAAGAGTACTATGGAGATCCTTTTTACTCTCCTCACATATATAGTCCAAAATACGTTTTCCAGTATCTGACTACAGTGCCTCAAATCCTCATCATTAGAACTGCTCCCATTATGATAAACATTGCTGTTTATATGTCATGTTCTTTTAGAGCTCCAATATTCCTGGGAGTGAAAAAAATGGTAAACACAGATATGTTTTACATATCAGTTTCTTTTAGACAAGGAGAAACCTGGGGTAGCTTGATAACTTAAGGAGTTGGTGAGGAGGAGGAAAAAATGTCAGACACATCAAATTAACATTTGTTGTTTTTGTTGTTGAGACAGGGTCTTGCTCTGTTGCCCAGGCTGGAGTGCAGTGGTACACTCTCTACAACTCAGAGGCTCATTGTACCTCAGAGGCTCACTGCACCCTCGATCTCTCAGCCTAAAGTGATCCTCCTGCCTCAGCCTCCTTTGCAGCTGAGGCTACAGGCACACACTATGATGCCTGGCTAATTTTTAAAATTTTTTGTAGAGATGAGGGTTTTGCAATGTTGCCTGGGCTGGTCTTTAACTCCTAGGGTCAAGTGATCCCTCTGCCTCAGCCTCCCAAAGTGCTGGGATTGAATGGATGTGGCCATGTGTGACTGAATACTTGAAATATGGCTAGTGTGAATGAAGTACTGAATTTAAAATTTTATCAATTTGAATTAAATTTGATTTAAATAGCTACATACAGCTATGGATAGCGCATTTCTAGATACTACACTAAACATTACACACGTGCACACACACACACTCACATACATATATTTTTTGACATGGAGTTTTGCTGTTGTCACCCAGGCTAGAGTGCAGTGGCGTGATTTTGGCTCACTGTAACCTCTGCTTCCTGGATTCAAGCAATTCTCCTGCTTCAGCCTCCTGAGTAGCTGGGATTACAGAAGCCCACAACCATGCCTGGCTAATTTTTTGTATTTTTTTTGTAGAGATGGGGTTTCACCATATTGGTCAGGCTGGTTTTGAACTCCTGACATTAGGTGACTCACCTGCCTTGGCTTCTCAAAGTGCTGGGATTACAGTTGTGAGCCACAGTGCACGGCCCATTACATGTGTTTTAAATTGATCCTCACAACAGTTCCATGAAGTAGGAAACACTAATATCTCCACTGCCCAAGATCTGGGAACTGAAATTCAGATAGATTAAGAAAATTTAAAATGTATTTCACATGTATGAGTGGTGGGGGGTGAATGTGGGCCCAGGTCTGACACTCTGCCTCTCTGAAGATAGTTTCTCACCGTTGATGTTGCTAAACCTTTGCCGTATTCAGAGACTGCTTCTCTTCCGGCTGCTGTGCAGGAAGGAAAGGATTAGAAACCATGAAATTAAAAAATATATACAGTTTTTCATCCCATTTGTAAGTACAGTGATTTTTATAGTGAAGGGCATTATGTAAGTTGAGAGATGTTTTTACTAAGGGTTGTGCTCTTGGGCTTTGAAAATATAACC
Source organism: Ateles fusciceps (assembly GCA_036589455.1). NCBI lineage: Eukaryota > Metazoa > Chordata > Mammalia > Primates > Atelidae > Ateles > Ateles fusciceps. Next base: position 4,724,307 of record JAZHEH010000299.1, read on the forward strand.
ACGTTAATTAATCTGCCTCAAAGGAAACCTTGATCTCACTGCTGAATATTCTAATCTTAAAGCCTGACTACTTAGCACAGTCTATTAGGCTACTGAAGTTTCTGCTTTTTGACATTCAGATGTTATCAGTGTAATTTTACTAATTGTGAGTTACCTGAGTAAGGGAACCGAGTAATAGAAATTGATTGCATATGTAATTATGTCTCTCTTGGTAGTAATGAAAATGCTGAGGAAATCACCAATTTATGAATGGCCATAGAAGTGATTTCTAGTTCTATTCTCTTTATCTTTTCGGGCTTTTTAAAATAAGTGAATGGAGGCAACAAACTGCTCTATGCCTGTGCCACTCAGAAGAGGCAAAATAGGTGGCTCTTTGAACTCCAAAACCTTTTAGCTTCAGAATGGAAAGTCAAGGAGGTTGTGTTTTGGGAAACCGAGCTTTCTTTGCAACAGTGGAATGGTTTTTTTCTGTGTCATTCTAATCCTAACTCTTCTACTTCCAGTTACATATTATAATTGCACTATGTGGTTGATGAATGATTGGTCAAATCATGCAACTCTGAATTCCCTTCTCCTGAATCCTGACTCTAGCTTTAATTCCTCAGTTTGAAAGTCTTTCATTTAGCTGTTCAATCAGCTTTTCATGTAGCTGTGCCCTTGTAATTTAAATTTGCAGTTTTTAAAAAAGTCAAGTATTTTCAAACATCTTTGCTCTGGTAGAGTTTCAGCTCTGGAAGATTAAATTTCATGTTCTGGAACTCATGAGCTTAGCTTAGAAGAACATTGAATATAATTTGCTTTTTACAGAGCCTGGAAATTGTACGGTTAATGACACAGGAAACCACTTCTCATTGCAGATGAAATATGTGTCTTTCTTCATCGCTTAGAAAATTAGGCAAAGTTTTCCTTCAAAGAGCATTTTTGTTTTTAGTTGGTAAATTAAATGGGAAGTTCAGATTGCACTTTCCAGACCCTAGATTTTGTAGGTATTTGTTGCTGGGGCTTTTGTCTTAATGAAATCTGGCGGTACCTGTTCAGATGAGACAGGCAATTTTAACTTTGCTCTGGCACTTAATCCAGCCATCTGCTCTAGCTTTGGCTTTCAAGCACAAAGGGGAAGTACAAAGTATAGCTAACTTGTTGGTGACAGCTGGTGGGTAAAAGACTCATTGTTTGACAGTGTCCTTTGGAACAGACCACGAGGTGAATAAAATACAATATATTGCTTCATCTTTTAGATGCCTTTAGGTTAGTTGAAATTTTAATTTCTGACTCACCCACCTAATTTCCACTTCTTGGACAAAGCCCCTTTTTGTCATGTACTGCATCAGCCATATGTTCTTGGGTAAGGACATTGTGTAGACCAACACTGAAATAGCTATTTCACTAAACAAACGCCTTGCATTTAACCAATGCTTTATAGACATGCTATTCATTTTAGCCTATGTGTGTTTTTAAACCAGAAATGATTATGGACAGTATATATTCTAGGGCAAATGATCGTCTTATAGAAAAGCCAATACTTTTAATTTTTTCCTGTATTAAAAAACTGTGCTTATTAATAATTGATAAGGAAAATTTTATTTTTGATTAACAGGTTTACATTTAAACAGCTAGAGCTCCAAACATGGTTTTGCAAATAATTAGTTGTTTCAATCTTTGGTTTTATTTTTTAGTGAGTAAATGAAGCTATCGACTTATCCTCATACATAGCTAGATACTGAAAGTAATCTTGTATCTAAAGTAACACCATGTTAGGATTGGGATGAGGTAGCTGAAGCAAAGTGAGAGGAAGAGAACTCACAGAAGAGAGTTGGCAAAACATGTTTGGTGGAAGGTTATTTATGATACAATTTATTCTTAATCTAGATCAGAGAAGCAGGGAGAGATTATACATTTGGAAATGTGGCCCACATCAACCTTAAAGAGAAGGACATTTTTTTGTCTTCCCTTGTTGGAAAGTATTTGGAATTTATGGCAACTTAGTTTTCCACTTTGCACTTGGAAACTTAATTTCACTCTTCCCCAAAGGTCCATATAGAGAACTATTTTCTTCCAAGGACCAATCGAACAGAATCATGGGATCACTGATAGAAGTGGTAAAAAGCGACTTCATTTTCTTCCCTTGGAGAAGTGTAAAATCCTTATTCACTAAACATGAAGCCCAAGTTATCTATTATTCACTGCAAACCTTTTCTGGAACAAAGTGAGGTATACATTCTTTATTTTGCATTATGAAATAAAGTGGTAAAAGAGGAAGGAGAGAGGAAGGCACTTTAGAGTGAATAAAAATGGGAGGAGACAAGGAGAGAGGGTGGAGGTGATGTGGAGAGAGACATTGATTTTGAACAGGAATAAGGTGGGAGTCAGGGCAAGGGAAAATATCTGAATTATTTATAAGTAAAGAGTTTATGTCCCCTGTAATGATTTGGCCTATTGTTAAGCTGGGACTACCATCAGTGTTAGTATATCTTAAAATTTCCCGTTGAAATTCTTGATTGTCATTTAACAATTGAATGTTTATTGAGGTTCTGCTACTTGCAATGCACCGTGATAGAGTTATGGGGGAATAATTATTATAATTGGCAGACACATAAAATGTGCCTGACATTAGACAAAACGTTTTATGTGGGTTCTTTATCCTTACAAGAGTCCTGTGAGGTAGGCATTATCACTACCCTCACTACGTATTACTGTAGAGATGAGGAGACATGAAGGAGTTAAAGTTGGTAAAGTTTTGTAAGTGTTCTGATTTACAGTTTTTCTTTCTGACTTCCATTGTGTACTTACCATGGCTAATTTCAAGCTACCAATACTTTAACAACCAACTTGCAAGGTTTCTGAATATTAAGCTACTGGTGAGAGCAGGTGTGAACTGGCTTCAGTACACTTTTGAAGGTGACTGTCCACATATCCTCAAAATTCCTACAGTCCAGCAGGGGAGATAAGACTGGACAATGTGAAGTAGAAAATAAGAAGAACCAGATAAGGCGGCATGGAAATTTAGAGAAGAGGTACAGTTTTATGTAGAAGTTTCTTCGAGGAGGATATATAAACTGTGTTTTGAAGAGTGGGTAAGATCTGACGATGTAGAGTTGGGGCAGAAGAGCTCGAGGGGAAGGGAAAAGCATGAGCAGCCGATGTTCAATGTTAAGTTCCCATTCTTAAAATGTGCTTTGGCTCTGTAGCAGCAATGCCCTCATAATCCACAAGGTGGTGTGATAACCCTATCGTTTTGTCCATTTAATTACAAATGATAAAATACCCATTTTACGTAAACTGGAAAACAAGTTTTTGCTCTGTTGAAAATGAGGAAAGAGTTAAAAAAAAAGTTTGTAGCAAATTGTGATGAGAAAATTAAGATAAATGTTTTCCTTTGCTGTGATTTGTTTAGACTCGCATTTACACAATCTAAGAGAAATTTATGTTCAAGGTATAATGAGTACATACACAGTTCTAAAATGACTGAATACGTTTGACAAAAGATGGAAAATACCATCTAGATATACTAAATTAGGAAATGTGTTTCATTTGAGAGTTAAAAATTGAGTATGTCTTTTAAGTTTCATTGTGATTAAAAAAGAAACCCAGCATAATTTAAATTCATTCACCAGATTGAATGGCTACAGTGTGCCACTCATTATGCCATGTGTGATTTGCTTATTATACCTTATACCTGGATCTCATTATAGCTAGATCTGCCAATAGTTGCAAAAATGCAACTTAATCAGTTATGAAAGAAGTTTTGAAACGTTTTGTTGTTTTTGTTGATACCACCATTTGTTTGATGCTAGGGTCATTCATAATAAAGGTTTATTTTTAGCATTTGTTCATTTAGTTATTCAACATGTTTATTAAGTAACAACTGTGTGTTGGCCATTGTGCTAGATGCTATTTTAAATGGTCATTGAGTTTGCAGAGTGCTCTATCTAGAAACCCTACAACCAGATGCTTTATCTTTTCTGGATGATAGCAACAATGAAAATGGGTTTAAAATAAGAGAAGTGGTAGATCCAGTTGATAATAGGAAAAGAAGTACTGGACTGGGTGATGGAGGGTGAGTATGGACGGGGTTCCTTCTAGGATATCTATAGGAACAGATTTGGTATAATTAAGATATATACTTGCTGGAAGGCAAGAACTTTAGCCCTAACTCGTAGAGCTTCCTGTATTATTTCAGGTTTCTAATTGCTAGTATAGTTATGTGAGAACACCCTTTAACAGTCTGTGAGTGACCAGTTTACACCACAGTGGCCCATGGCAGTTCCTTGCTCTTCGGAGCTGCCAGCCTCATAGGATTATCCTGGAGATTTAACCGAGCAGGAAATGTTGGACTTATTTTGGAAACAGCTTTGTAAGTGCTAAGAGAGGGAGGAGATCCTTGGATTTTTGCCTTGCTTCCTAAGTGCGACTGTCTTGGCCTCCAGCTGCTCTTTCACCTTCAGTCTGAGTCTCCCAGGCTTCCTTTCTGTCACTATCTTCCTCCCCATTTCCCTGCAACTTCATAGTTGGTTTTAGTGTATTTCAATACTGGTTTGACTGGGGTGGGGTTTAAAATAGCCCTCACTCTGAATGTGATGGCATTATGACCCACCAGGAGCAAATTATGCTATGTACTATAGCAGAAAAGTCTGCGTGTTAATGAATAAAGAGATGGAGTTGGTAGAAAGAACAATACCACTGCGGTCTTGAGGTCCTTCTTGATTTTCATGGATAAAACAGTAAATAATAAAGAAGTTAAGAGAACGTTGGGGAAGTTCCAAAACCATCTTCCTTTGTGGGAAGAAATTAAATTGTATTTAGAAACAATAGAGGGCTTCATAGTTTCTAGCTTTTGAATGGGGTGATTATATTGCAATACTAAGCTAGGGGGGATTCACGGGAATAGCTGTTTTTGGGACACAGACCCATCATAGTCATTCTTTCAGAATGCTTCTACATCTATCCAAAAGCTTTAGAATATTAATATTTTTTAAAGTGGAAAGACACGCAAAATAATTTCTGGTTCTTAATTCTCTGCCTACAGCTGATGACATTTTTGTACTATGCCAACAGGGAGATTCCGTCCATGTGTAGTTTTTTCCCTTGTCAGTACATTTGCTTACTGCTAAGATGTATTGACAGAAATTATGAAACTGGCATTTATGTGCCAATGATGAAGCAATTAAGAACTCCATTTATATTACTGTGTATTCCTCACCTTTCCTAGGTGTTTTCTGGTGAGGTAGTTCTAAATGGTCATAGACCTAGATTGCAGATAGCAAGTGTCTGAACTGTTCAGTGTCATTATTTTGCCTTTGCATGGAATTATCTTTAAATTTTCATACCACTGTAGAGTTAGGGAAAGGGAGCTCAAAAGATGAGCAGAAAAGAAGTATGGATGTCAGAACAGTAGCATTAATTATCCAAATCTAGGAATTATCAGAAAGCTTACAAAATATTCTATTTCCCTATATTGGAAGATTTGCTAATTTACTTTAAGCTTTGTTTAGTTGATAATAATACAGTTTTCTAAGCACAAATAACTAGCTAATGCAGAACTAACAAGATGACAAGGAAAAGCACTCTATTCTTTGAATTTATTGTTCCTATACTGCACTGAGGCACCTTGGGACTCCAAAGGGAATACCACAGTATGTTTTAAATATTCAAGGGAAACAATGATACTCAATGTCTGTGCAAATTACTAGCTCTAGGTTGGTTGTGGTTTCAACATTAGATTGTGCCACATTCCTTTTGGTGAGGTCATATCTTTGCGAAGCTGGGTTTTTGGTAATTGCTGTGATATGAAGCAAATACCAGTGAAAATCAATGTGGAACAGGAAATGAGAGTGACAGCATCCAGTCTGATTCCAAAGTTAGAAGGTTGTGTGGTGACCAACAGGCATATACATCTCATTAGTAAGAAAATGTGTGAAAGAATGATTTTTTTTTTTTTAGAAATTTAGGTTTATTATTCTTCTAAATGGTTATTTGGAAAATAATGTTTATTAAGCTATTTGAATCTAATAGAATTCTTAGGTATTTCCTTTGGCTTGCAGACCTCATAGAAAACTTAGACACTGAAGGTTACCACAGACCAAAACAGTTTGGCAAACTACAGTTTAAACACATTTAAAATATTATATATGGTGGCCTTTTTTCTGAAAAGCTTTTGTATTTTTTCTCCATTATTTAATCTAAATATATAGATACAACCACAGACTTGTTTTAAAAAATCTTTTCTGCTTCTTCTAGCTTTCTTCTGTTTCCCCACTCCTCTACCAGGTGAAACTGTAGCAACCTAGTATGTGTTATACTTAATAATTTACTCAAATATACAAGGCTGGGAAGGACCACTGTTTTATGAAAATGAGATCAGAGTATTGCGTTGCATCTTGCTTTTTCAATCGGCCTAGCTGGTAAATTTCTAATTCTTTCACTGAAAATTTTATTTAGTAATTTTAGTGCTTTCTAATTTTAAAAGCATTTTATACATATTGTGGAAAAATTAGAAGAGAAATAGGCAAAAAGGAAAAAGTTAAAATCACTCATTAATATTGTGGCATTGAAGCTTTAAATTTTTTTTAAAGTGTGTAAAAAATGCCCTAGTGGTTGATGCACATATACGTGTTTCTTTTCATGAAATAAAAAGTAATACATACTTGTAAAAATTCAGCAAATGTAAAATACCTAAAGTAAATGTCCTCTCACTTCTATACTATGGCTCAAAGTTAATGGAACTTTTTCATTCCATGTATAAACATCCATGTATACGTATATGCTTTTTTCCCTTTCCAAAATGGGGTTATTTCATGTTAGTACAACCTGTAAACTATCTCATTCTTTTTAGTGGTTGTATAGAATTCCATTGGACATATCTACTATAATTTAACCTGTTTCCCTAATGGTGAGATTTCCAGTTGCTTATAGGTTTTCATATTACAAATAATGTCTTAATGAATATCTTTTTGTGGGTAACATGTGTTTTTATATATAAATGAGAGCATTTGGTTGGTCATAATACTAGAAGCAGATTTTTTAGACCAAATGATGTTCTATATTTTACATTTTGGTAGATAGTACTAGGTTTTATCCAAAAAAAGGTGAGCCAATTTGTAGTCTAAATAGGTAGAAAATTTTATTTATATCAGTGATCTTGTTCATGGTTTTAAGTGTCTTCTCAGGTTTTGCTGAACTAACATAATTTACATTAATTTTTCTAACACTTGTAATACCATCTGAGATTTCTATATATTCAATATCTATGTTTCAAGGAAATAATCATTTATTGGCCTATCATATGTAATTAGTTGGCTTAATTTTATTTTTGACCACTTGTAGTTCATGGAGCTTGGCAAATATAATTCAGCCAAATTTTAGGATTCAATAAATTGAAAAAACTTAAAAAAAGTTCATTATGTCGTTCACTTTTATCATTAGAAACAAATGCATTTTTACATCTAATAGTTCTTTTTTGAAATTGATTCCCTTTTTTATTTCAAATGGCCTAACTTTAAAACTTGTTTTTTCTCTTTTAGTTTCCTTTTTAAATTTTATAAATTACATTTATTGTTGTCCAAGTCATATGGTAACTATAATAATGTGAGTGAGACATTTCTTGAAGGAGTGAAAGAATTCTGCTAGAACATTGTTTATTGACACCAAGTCTCCAAAAATTGGTGTATTTCCTAGGTTTAATTGTTCTTATTTTGTAATTTCCATTAAAGTGAATATATGAAATTTGATATAGTGTTCAAACTGCTTTTGCAGTGCTAGACTTAGAGACTATGTCTAGACTTAAGACCAAGGCCCAGACATTCTTCCATTTTCATTATTTCAATCTGAGCTCTTAAGGTATATTATTTAATTTTATTTAATAAACAGCAAGTTTAATAAAGAGCAAGGAAGGAAAAAATATAGTGAGAATTGGATTAATACTGTGCCTTTTATGGAATCATCCATAGGTAATTGAACAAGGTGACTTAGCATCAAATTAAATTTTTTTGAACATTTGCTAGGATTTTGGCTGAACCTGTAGAGTTTTTCCCTAGCATTATATTACCTGTAAAAATCCAGTAAAGATTTATATGTAAATATGATTTATTGAAACCATTTTCTCAAGAACAATAATTTTGATATATTCTTTCAGATATTATTCCTCCCAGTGCCACAAAATCAACAGAAATGATTAAATAGTCTTCAAAAATTTTAAATTTTACATGACAGTGTAATAGGAAACATTTGAATCTTTGTTGTGAACAACTGATATTTTACTGCCTTGATTTCTGAAAGGTTATTTTCTTGTTTTGTTAAGTTGCTGGTTCTGAACTTTTTGGTCTCAGGTTCCGTTTATATTCTTAACAGTAGTTTAGCACCCCTGCCCCGACCCTGAAAGCTTTGCCTTGTGTGGTTCTATCTACCAATATTTAACATATTAGGAGTTAAAACTGAGAACATTTAAAAACTCAGGAACATACAGCACACATTCCATTAGGTGTCAGAAAGATGCCATGTAGCCTATGGAAAACATAAACTGTGAGATAATGAGAGTTAAAAGGCAAATGACACTTAAGTATTATTATGAAAATAATTTTGACATTGCAGACCACCTTTAATGATCTCAGGTGTCCCAGACATCCCTGGACCACACTTTGAGAGTACTGCAATATCTATTATAGTTCTATAATAACTGAAAACGTGAATCTAGGCTGCAGTGATGCACCCATTGCATTGTTCTTTATTTTTAAGTTCTGTGTAAATATTTCATATCTAAAATGCTTAATAATTTTTTTTAATATATATATTTTTTATTGCATTTTAGGTTTTGGGGTACATGTGAAGAACATGCAAGATTGTTGCATAGGTACACACATGGCAGTGTGATTTGCTGCCTTCCTCCCCCATCACCTATATCTGGCATTTCTCCCCATGCTCTCTCTCCCCCAACTCCCCACCCCCCGCTGTCCCTCCCCTATTTCCCCCCTGACAGACCCCAGTGTGTGATGCTCCCCTCCCTGTGTCCATGTGTTCGCATTGTTCAACACCCACCTATGAGTGAGAACATGCGGTGTTTGATTTTCTGTTCTTATGTCAGTTTGCTGAAAATGATGGTTTCCAGGTTCATCCTTTTTCTCTAGCAAATCCTGAGACAGGTATGTATAACATCTCGTAAAAGGCAGGAAGAGTTGAGGCTACTTTTTTAGAAGAGAGCAAGGCATTAGTAGTCATTAAAACTGAAGGGCTTCTCCTGAAGTCCATGCACCCCAATTAGAGGATGATCAGGTGAGCACATTGGGCAAATCAATGACTACTTCCTTGGTGGTGGTTTCTTAAATGTGCGTTACTATTCAAGTATCATCATCAAACTTATGCTCTGTTTTTTTTTTTTAATATATATTTTTTATTGCATTTTAGGTTTTGGGGTACATGTGAAGAACATGCAAGATTGTTGCATAGGTACACACATGGCAGTGTGATTTGCTGCCTTCCTCCCCATCACCTGTATCTGGCATTTCTCCCCATGCTATCCCTCCCCAACTCCCCACCCACCGCTGTCCCTCCCTTCCCCCCCCCCCCGACAGATCCCAGTGTGTGATGCTCCCCTCCCTGTGTCCATGTGTTCGCATTGTTCAACACCCGCCTATGAGTGAGAATATGCGGTGTTTGATTTTCTGTTCTTGTGTCAGTTTGCTGAGAATGATGGTTTCCAGGTTCATCCATGTCCCTACAAAGGACACGAACTCATCATTTTTGATGGCTGCATAATATTCCGTGGTGTGTATGTGCCACATTTTCGCTGTGTGTAATTTTTATCTATAGTACATAGTTTTATAAGTGTACATTAAGTGTTATGATATGTTACAACAGTGTTCATTTGCCTTATTGACATTGATAAAGCATCTTTTGAACTTACTATTTTACAAGCTTGAACTTGTGAAACTTACTTGTAATATTCTTTTATATTTTACTCCTTAATGATCGCATTTTCTCTTTTGGAATCTGGGTTTTAGCAGAACTTGACTGCTGGTGTGATGAAAATGAAATTTAAACAATAAAAGCTTCAGCACCATTTTATTCCTTATTTTGTTAAGAAAATAAACCAATCATATTCTTTCTTCAAATAAGTTGTTTTTCATTCCAGAGGTAAAATTTGTTTTACTTTGCACTGATTGTTGCACAGCGTAAAAAGACTTTCTAGGCTGTTACTTCTTCTGTACTATATTAGAAGATGTTCCCAGTCTTGGTTCTTGGTTAATATGGTTTCTGCTTTGTTTTCCTGAAAGTTCGTGTTTATAATATTCAGAAGGAACAATAAGAAACTTTCCCTAACTTTATAGTCTTTGTATTCTGAAAATTTGTTTTTAATGTATTATTATAAACTTTCTTATTTATAAATATTAAAAAGCTACACACTTATTACTTAAACAGGAATTGTAGTGACTGACAATAAAAACCAGAGAAAAAAACTAAACGATTTGAAAATAGACGTAACTGTGGAATTTGAGAATGTAATAAATGAGTGATACTCTTAAGGAGTCTCGTAAAGAATGTGCAATATATTCTTGTTGCATACTTTACTGTGGGCCAAACAGATGGATATTTCTGCAAGTATTTCTAATTTCTCACTTGGTGGGGACCTATTTAGAATTTATTTTCACGACATGCTCTGACAATTAGCTTGAATTAATGAATTTAAATTATAGTTTATACTTTTAGTTAATCTTTTTGCTTATTGCATTGCTATTATTTACCAATTAATATGGAAGTATTTCCACATTTTAGCAGTCTTGTGCATACTGGATGGATATATCAACTCTAACCTTTTGTGTTATTGGAAGTATCATTCATCTCTCATACAGTACTGATCACTTACCAAATGTGAGGTGCTATGAGGTACTGTGTGAGGGGGAAAAATATGTGTAAGGCCCAAAATATGTCCTCAGAGAACATGTAATCTATTACAGACCTATACAAGGAAATCGAATGTATGGAAGAAAGTACTAAGTACTAGAAAAGAATGGTTAAGATTACATGCAATTTGTATTCATGTAGAGAGATTAATCTTGTTTGGGAAGTTTCATTGTCAAAGATTAGGAATAACCATATATACTTTTCCCTTACAAGAATCATGCATTCTCAGCCGGACACAGTGGCTTATGCCTGTAATCCCAGCACTTTGGGAGGCCAAGGTGGGTGGATCATGAGGTCAAGAGATTGAGCCATCCTGGCCAACATGGTGAAACCCCTACTGTACTAAAAATACAAAAATTAGCGGGGCATGGTATAATCCCAGCTACTTGGGAGGCTGAGGCAGAAGAATCGCTGGAACCTGGAAGGCAGAGGCTGCAGTGAGCCGAGATTCTGCCATTGCACTCCAGCCTGGCGACAGTGAGATTCTGTCTATTAAAAAAAAAACATGCATTCTCATTGTGAAAAATTAATAAACTCTAGAGAGTCACAAAAAAGAAAAATCACCTGTAACTTTATATAACAATTACCGTCATGAATATTTTGGTATTTAGCTTTAATCACTTTATTATTTTGAATAGACTCTTTTGAAAAGTGCTTTGTACAGATACTCATTCTGAGCATAGTCCTAGGAGTAATGCAAGTATTATGTACAGCCCTTGCTATTAGTGATTTTGAAAGAGGAGATACTATTAAATAAAGCTACTTCAAGTGGAAGTTATTTTATGAAGACTAGTGATTTGGCTATAATTATGGGAGTAGCTTTATAATTGTGCCTAAGAAATGAAAGAGATAATGCAGCTGCCTTAGTTGGTGCTTAGAGACAGGAGAACTGTACTCATGGAGTTCTAGGAATGTGGTAGGTTCTATTGAGAAACAGAAGCAAGCTTCATTTTACTTCAGAGAAGATGATGATCAGCTGATTCTTAGAGACCTTAATAAATGGGGGTGAAAGCTTAGCAAATCTACCATAAAGAATGTTCATATCAAAGTTATCAGTTAAATCTTTGTATTGGAAGTAACATTTGCTTACTAAGATACTCAATTTACAGGAAAAATCATGTGTTAAATAACCCCTTTCTCTTAGCTTTTCTCATTTACAAGTGCCACGGATAATCCCAAATAACAAATTACCCCATTCTTCTCTATATTTTGGATTAGAATCTATAGTACAATTTTTTTCAGTAGATTGTTTTGCTCTCCCTGATTTGAAGTAATTGTTGACACTAGTGTGAATGCCTAGGAAGAGCAAACTTAAAGACATTTTTGGTGGCAAGAAAATGTCACACTGGAGTGAAAGACATGTCAAAGATAGTATTTAAAGTGGATCAATCACATGTGGTTAATGCAAAGTTGATGCCAGGGCCACCTGTAGCAAAATGGAAAAGCAGGGCAAGCCCATTCTTTTGTACTCTCTCTTCTTTGTTTTCTTCTTTCTTTCTTTCTTTCTTTCTTTCTTTCTCTTCCTTCCTTCCTTCTTTCTTTCTTTTTCTTTCTTTCTCTCCTTCTTTCCTTCCTTCTTTCCTTCTTTCTTTCTTTGTCTCATTCAGTCATTCAGGCTGGAGTCCAGTGGCATGATCACAGCTCACTGCAGCCTCAACCTGCTGAGGCTCGGGAGATCCTCCCACTTCAGCCTCCCAGGTAGCTGGCACTACTTGTACGTGTCACCATGCATGAGTATTTTTTCTTTTTTTGTAGAAATAATGTTTTGCCATGTTTCCTAGGCTGGTCTTAACTCCTGGGCTCAAGCTATCTGCCTGCCTCAGCTCCCAAAGTGCTAGCATTCTAAGCATGAGCCTCTGCTCCTAGCCTCCCACCTTTGTTAGCATTTCCCATTCTTAGCTCCTCCTGGATATTTTATCTAGGGCTCTTGCTATGGCCTGAACGTTTGTATCCTCCCAAAATTCATACATTGAAATCCTAACCCCCAAGGTGATGATAATACGGAGTAGGGCATTCGGAAGATGATTAGGTGATGAGGGCAGATCTCTCGTGAATGGGATTCATGCCCTTAAAAAGAGGCCCCCATGAGATCCCATATCCCTTCTACTATCTGAGGACACAGCAAGAAGGCACTATCTTCTTGAAAATTGTCCCTTACCAGACATCAGATATACTGGTAATTTGATGGTAGATTCCCCAGCCTTCAGAACCGTGAAAAATTAATTTCTATTATTTATAAGCTACCCAGTCTACAGTATTCCATTATAGCAGTTTGAATGAACTAGGTCAATCCCTTTCTGGTGGGTAACACCATCCTCTTTCAATAGTGGCCAATACTTAGACTTCTGTTATGCTTTTTTCCTTGATTAAAACCTGCACATACTATTGGTCATTTTCTCTGTTATTATGTTGGAAAATAAGACATGCACTGATTCCTCCAAACATACTCATTACTTGGGTTATTTTAATTTGTTAATCTTTTATTTGAATTTTAACAAAAGGTTTCTGGAGAGGCAAAGCTTTAACAAAGCAAAGACAAACATTTAATGATGTTTAATGAAATTTCAAATGGGTTGGAGAACGTACTAATACTTGGAGACAGGCTAACATTGAAGACCCTATGTTTATCCTACAGACTGTCAAATAGTTCTAGTTGCACATATAGTTCTTTTTTGACAAGAATAAAAGGATGAAATGATACTTGTGTCTTTTAAGAGGGATTGGAAAATTCCTTTTCACAAGGCTTTCTATGCTTCATTGTTGTCTCTAGAAGTTGAAAATGGGGGTGGTTTTCTTGAAGAGACTGGAACTAAAAGTAACAAACTTGTAGCAGGTTTGCAAGCTTTCTCTGCTTAGCTATTTCTCTATCTCCAAGAGTCTAAAGATCCTCAAGGGAAAGGCACCAAATGCAGGTCATCAATTCCACTCAGGTCCACAGTCTGAGCTCCTAAAATGGCATAATAAGCAGTCTGAGAAAGAGAGGCAGTCATCTAATTCATTTTGTTCTCAGAGTAGAGAAGTGTAGTACATGATTACAGATTGAGCCTTTAGGAGAGGAATAAAAATGACTCTGACAGCCATTTCCAATAAAAAAATAATTTTTCACTGAGCAGAGTATCCAATCAATGAAGACATTTGTGGAGTTCTTGTTTGGTAGTATGTTTGCAGATTTTAAGTCTCCGAAGGCAGTCATAGGAGAAAGGAACATATGATCGATGCAGGACAGAAACGAGATACCTTATTTTAAGAGAATGTTTTATGACCGTTAAGTTTCAAAATAAGATTTTCTTTTAAAATCTTTTTCTAAATAAGAATTGACTGAGCAACTGTTCTCCCACTTTCCACTCTTGGGCTGGTATCATTATTTTCACTGAAAGTGCCATTTAGTATGAAAGGGTTGAAATGGTAATAACTGTGGTCTAAGAGCCATTCATGTTACCATAAGGATTTTTCCCCACTCTCAGTACCAAGTAGTTATTTCTTTGCTCTGATAAGGCAAGAATTGGGGAGACAGAGAAATTGTAGAAGGTTAGCGTGCATTGATTTTTGATTCTAATTATCGTAGAAATTAAATAAGAATAGCAGTGCATTAGCTCTACACCCTTTTTCTCTGTATATTTCTTCCCTTTAAAAGACAAAATTTAAAATTGTTAGTATTGCATTTTATTAGCAACCAGGCTTTTTTTCTGGTAAAACTTCGATAAAGCTTTTTCTCTCATATTCATCTGAATGTAATTTCTTTCTGTGGCTGGATAAGTACATTGATTTTATGTTTCATGGAGATTAGAGGTTTAACAAAATGATAGTAGGGATTACTGATTCAAATTTTTTCTACATTGTTATTAAATGTAGCTGTCTTTTTAACCCACACAGAGTCTTTAAAGATGTTTTCTCTTTACTCTAGACAACATTAAATGAAATGTATCAGGACAATGACAAATCAGTCATGTTAAGAAAATTAAGTTTGTGGGGTTTTACCAAAAGACTGAAGCCAGCTTCTAAATACCTATACAGTCTTCTGCATTCTGGCTTGTCTTCACAATTTAACTGAATTTGTCTTTCTTCATAAAACCTTTTTTGTGATTTTTTTGAAGAGGAAGTATGTTCACATGGATAAAAACTCAAAAGAATATAAAAAGTATGTGTTAAGGAGTCTCATTCCCACTCCTGTTCCTACTTTTCTTCTTTCTCTACTCCTTCCACTCTACCCTCCAGGTAATAACTTTTATTAGTTTATTGTAAACTCTTCCAATTTTTCATGTAAATACATATATTTATTTTCCCTACCCCCCTTTTTTCCCCAAAAGTTTACTTAATATGTAAATTGTTCTAAACCTTTTTAATTGTTATTTCTTCTAATTATTTTATCTCATCCCTGAACTGTGAACATCTCTCCAAGATTTTTTGGCTCTTTTGGTCAGACAGGTCTAAGTTTGACTGCTGGTTCTGCTACTTACTAAGTGTGTGACCTTAGATTAAACTTGAGGGTCTCAGTTACTTTACTTGTGAAAATGGAATTATCACTATCTACAGCGTAGGGTTGTTATAAGGACTAAATGAGGTAACTTACAGCTAGTAGCCTATAGTGGGTGATCAATGTATGTCAGTTTCTCTTCGCTTTCCTCTGGCCTTTTCTCTCTCTCTCTCATAGTGAAATCAACCCTTTCCATCATTCCTTCCCTGAATCGAAGCTATAATAACATCACAAATGTCTCCTTGTCTGTAGTATAGCTCCTGTACATCTATTCTTCACAATGCAAGTAGAGTGGTCTTTCTGTGGCTTGTATCACCTGCACAGAGGAGAGATCCTTCAAAGGGCATGTTATACTCTTCATGATACCCTTCTTATTGGTTCAGTTTCATTGTATGCAATTGTTTTTTTCCTGCTGTATTGCACATGCTATCCTCCCTGCTCAGAATTCTCATTACCTGCTTTTCCATTTGACAAGCTGTTAGGGACTGATTTGTGCCCCCCACCCCCCACAGCTGCCTCACTCAAAGATGTTGAAATACTAATTCCTAGTACTTGAGAATGTGACCTTATTTGGAATAGGGTCTCTGCAGGTAATCAGGTAAAAATGAAATTATTAGGATGGGCCCAATCCAACATGAGTGTGCTCTTATCAGAAAAAGAAATTTGGTCACAGACCATGTGCGCGCGCGCACACACACACACACACACACACACACGAAGAATGCCATTTGAAGATTGTAGTTATGCTGTCATAAGCCAAGGAACTACCAGAAGCCAGGAGGGAGGGCTGGAACAGGTTCTTCTCTAGCCACCTTCAGAGGGAGCAGAGCCCAGCACACACCTTGATCTTGGGCTTGTAACCTCCAGAACTGTTAGACAGTAAATTGCTGTTAAGCTTCCCAGTTTGTGGTATGTTGTTAAGACAGCCACAGGAAACTAGTAGGCAAGCCTTTCCAATTTTCATGTCAAAGCCACCTTCTCTATAAAGCCTTCCTCCCACATAAAAGGTTCCTGCCTCTGTGTTTTTTTTTTTTCTATTAGATTATCTTGCTTTATAAAAAAATTTTAAGGTACTTCAAGTTCAGTTCCTCTAGACCATGAGCTACTTGAGGAGAGCCATTGCATCTTTTCATCTTTGAATTCCCAATGGTCCATAACATACGGTACGGTTAAGCAAACCTAGGTTAAATGGAGTAGGCTAAAGCTTTTTAGGACCCCAGGGTGTTCTTGATTAGATCTTTGGTTATATTTGCAGTGCATTTATAAAATGCCTCTTAGAATTTTTAAAAACATTTTAATTTTTAATCGACAAATCTATATCACGTACAACGTGATGCTTCAAGATATGTATACATTGTGGAATGGCTCAAGAGAGCTAATTAACATCTGTACTACCTCACACAACTTACCTTTCAGTGTGTGGTAAGAACACTTAAAATCTGTCATAGTGATTTTCAAAATTGGAATTGTATTTTTACAGATGGCTAGTGTTGTCTCTTATGTATATGTTTTACTACAGTTTAGTCACATCCTTTAAAGAATACAGCTTTAAGGATTCTTTAAAGTTAGCTTTAATATATAGACAAAGTTAAATTTAAAAATCTTCTAAAAGTGTCTCATAAAATGTAATACATGCAGTTTTTTGGTGTGTATGCCATCTGGTACACTAATTTGTATGCATCCTAAAGTTGAGAATCTTAGGAAATGGGTTCCTTAAAGAAAGCCAGGAACTGGGAAAAAGTGGTTCCATTTAAAAAATTATCTTCCAGTCTGCAGAGGTGGCATATGTAACTTGGTTCATATTGTGTGTCTCTTCTCAGAGTATAAACACAGCATGGCTTTATTTTTCTGCATTTATTGCTTCCAGCTCTGCTGTGATGAACTTTCACCTCCCACAGAGAATGCAGTCACAGCTCAATGGCATCTCCTCAGATTTTTTTCTCATATAAGTGGGATCATAGCACCTACAATTGTAACTTGCTTCTGTACTTTCCAGTATATCTTGGAGACAGTTGTGTATCAGCACACATTAAGCTACATCATTCTTCTTCATGGCTTTATAGTAGTTTGTTGTATGACTGTGTCACAATTTATTTAATTGTTGATAGCATGTGGGCTATTTTCATTCTTCTAGCTAGTAAAAACACATATAAGATCTTTTTAGACGCCCTTGACCTTTCTGTTTCTACATTGTGAAATTATGAATTGACAGAATAAAAAGGCTAAAGGTATTTGTATGATTTTCTTCACATATCTGGCTTTTAATGAACTATTTTAGGTTATCATGACTTTCATATAGTACTTAAGTGTAATGCTAATAACCTGTCAAATGAAGTGGCTGATGAATCATTCAGTGTTCAAATAGAAATGTCTAACTTAGTCATGCAGGATTGAATTAGCATAACTCTTTTCAAGCTACATGTGACAAAAGTGTCCAGTTTTGTTTTGTTTAAAAATTTTTTTCCAATCCTTTGCGGACCAATACTTTTGTAAAATACAGTAAAAACATGTTAATATAAAAATAAAATTAAAAAGACATACAAACTACAAAGTCTTGATGATTAATGGTTAATACAGAGCAGTGTTTTGTTTTTTTTTTTTTTTTTTTGACGGTGTCTTGCTCTGTTGCCCAGGGTGTAGTGCAGTGGCGTGATCTCGGCTCACTGCAACCTCAGCCTCCTGGGTTCAAGCGATTCTCCTGCCTCAGCCTTCTAAGTATCTGGGACTATAGGTGTGGACCACCATGCCCAGCTAATTTTTTTTGTGTTTTTAGTAGAGACGAGGTTTCACCTTGTTGGCCAGGCTGATCTCGATCTCCTGACCTTGTGATCCACCCGCCTCGGTCTCCCAAAGTGCTGGGATTACAGGTGTGAGCCACCATGCTTGGCCAGAGCAGTGGTTCTTAAAGGGTAGTCTGGTATCCTCAATCATCTGTCTCATATAAAAGGCATCAAAAAATTTGAGAACAGCTAATATGGGTAATTTTTATTTTTATGTTTTTGTTGTTCCACCATTATAACTAAATAAAATGTTAAAAGTGAACCTAGGATTTCTTTTATTATATACCTATAACCCAGTTTTAGAGAATACCATGTATATCAAGATTTAATGTCTTCATTGTGAAAAATAAGCTTTCTTTTTGCTTTTTTTTTTAATTGCATTTTAGGTTTTGGGGTACATGTGAAGAACATGCAAGATTGTTGCATAGGTACACACATGGTTTGCTTGTTAATTTATCGAATCTTGGTTCGACTGATGACAGTTCCATTTGAGGGAGATAATGTATGTCTAAACTGTTTCTGTTGTCTGTTTTGATAACACTCCTAGTATAGAAACCAGTCTGACAGAAGTATTTGAGGGTTACGTAAGAGGAGATTTTAAAAACAAGGGGAGGGCTGGTGGGGGGGTGGGGAGTTGGGGGAGGGATAGCATGGGGAGAAATGCCAGATATAGGTGATGGGGGAGGAAGGCAGCAAATCACACTGCCATGTGTGTACCTATGCAACAATCTTCCATGTTCTTCACATGTACCCCCAAACCTAAAATGCAATAAATAAATAAAAAAAAAAATTAAAAAAAAAAAAAAAACAGTTTAGCAAGCTCAGGATGTTCTTTTTAAAAGTTTACTCAAAATTAAGACATCTTGTACTTTCAAAATTCATCTTCAATTTTTTTATCAGTACTTAAGTTTAACAATTTGTCCTTTAAAATTACAGCCAAATTTAAATGACCTTTCATTAAAGGTACTAGGTTTGAAATTAATGCATCTCCTATGAATTGATCTCCTTTAATGGAAAACAAAATTCAGAAGTTTCGTCAAATTAATAAGGTAGTTGGTACAATATATCAAGATTATCACCTACTTCTCTAATAATTATTGAGTTATTATTTATTTATTTTTGAGACAGAATCTTGCTCTTTTGCCAGATGCCAGGCTGGAGTGCAGTGGCGCGATCTTGGCTCACTGCAACCTCTGCCTCCTGGGTTCAAGTAATTCTCCTGCCTCAGCCTCCTGAGTAGCTGGGACTACAGATTTGCGCCGCCGCGCCCAGCTAATTTTTTATATTTTAGTAGAGACGGGGTTTCACTATGTTGGCCAGGATGGTCTCGATCTCTTGACCTCATGATCTGCCCACCTGGGCCTCCCAAAGTGCTGGGATTACAGGCATGAGTCACTGCGCCTGGCCAATTATTGACAAATTATAGAACATGCCATAGTATGTGTTTCCAAGGTTTCGAAATTTGCTTTTGTCCTTCGATCTCATATGCCATCAAAAAATACCTTGCAGTCTTTTTCTTCTATGGAAATATTAAGAAAATAAAAAATGTCAAAAAGGTCAGCCAAACAAATCTGGGTGTTCAATTAACATATTTAAATACTTGGGGCCAAACTTCTCTCTTATGTTGCAGCAAAACAAGAAATTCATTTTGTAGTTCAAACATCTTCTACATAAGTTTTCCCTTTGATAATTGCTGTACTTCAACATGCATGTTTTTTTAATTGATGATGATAATTTGATGATGATGATGATAGTGATGATTAGATTAACACATCAATACCTTAAAACTTTGGATGGGCCCTGCTTAAAGGTACTTGTGGAAGTGGGAGACCCCAGAGGAAGCTCTTTTTAGGCTGCAGTGACCTGGTTAGTGGCCTATTATTTAATGAAGGTACTCTAACACTGCTGATTGTACTCTGTTTCAGTCTGTCCATCCACAGATTATTATGCTGATTGAGAAAGTATAATACAGAAATGGAACATACAAAGTCATTCTCATTTATACCAGTTCTTTTGAGTCTTCTGAATGTAAAGATTATACATGTTTTTCATTTTGGAATTTAATTCAAGGTCCTACTGTGTCTATTTTCCCTTACTGATTTGCATAGCATCCCTGTCTTTCCTGTCTCCTGCTTCTTTTCCTCTAGTTCCCTCTGTCCTTTTTATTAGGTCTGGATCTCTCTATGCGATGTAAGTTTTCCTCTAGTTACCCTCATTTTCTTGCATTCTCTTGGGCAATCTTTCTCCTTGGATCTAAAGAATTGTAACTAGTTTTTAATTTAATGTTAGGCATATTATTTTTACATAATTATAATTTATGTTGATAAGGTAATGGAAAGAACACCAGAATTTTGGGAAAGGAGACCTGGGTATTTTCATTTTGCCTTAATTCTTTATTTGAATTTTATTTTTCTCCTTTATTAAGTAATGTGATTAGACTCTATCAATTGTTCCTAGACCTGCCTGTGCTTCAAACTACCTGAGGAACTTGATAAAAATGCAAATGTTCAGTATTACTTTACTCCAAAAACTATTGAGTTTGTTTAGAGATTGGGAGATTGGAAGTGAGGGGGATAGTTTAATTAAGCAGGTTCCACATATAATAGACTGCATACTAAGGTTTGGGAACCACTGGATTAGCTTACCTCCAATGTCTTTGCCAGATCTAAAATGATGTGTTTGATATTTTATCTCATCTTTCTTTCCTTTCCCACCGTCCCCATCTTCCATCAGAACATCCTGAAGGCTGAAAGTGTGAACTTATTTAAGGCAGTGGGAGATTATTGTGCCCAGATTTACATACTTATTTTATCAAGGTTTCTAAACATTGCTGTATTTTACAAAATTACTGTTTAAATGAGTAATAATAAACTGTAGAGAATTGTAATTTACCTAGAGAATAGAAAGCCATGAAAGAAAGACATAACAGGCATAAAGCCTATGAAACCATATTTGGAAAACAAGAAAATAAAAAATACCATAGCCTGTTACTCCCAAGAACTATACAAAATTTATGGCACAATATGACTGGTTCCTGGAATCAATTATATCTTGCAGTCATAAACTGTGAGATTTAGAAGGAACCCAGAAATCATGTACATTTTACAAAGGAAGGAATGAGGAGACCCCAAGAAGTTAAGATCACCATCCAATGAATGGTGAAGCTGGAATTACAAATGATTTCCAAAGAAAGTTTCTTCTTTTAATGGAAACAAGACTGCTTCTAAAACAAAGTATTGGTGGAATATTCTGCTGATTTTAATTATGCCCCAAACTTCTCATTTGTCATAGTAAAAGATAGTTATGTCTTAATATAATAAAGCATTTAGAGAAATCAGTTAAACATAATATTGTTTATTTCTTTTCAGGCTATTTATTCATTTAAACCAACTTGCATATTCATAATGTGCTGCCATATAGCCTCAGTTTTAGGAAATGCAGTAAATACTATTTTCTGCCCATTCCCACAGCAGTTAAGCATGCCTGTTGTCCCCTCTAAAAGATCCCTTCATATCTCTTGTCAGAGAATGATGCTGGGCCATGGGGGTAGATTTGTGGTCAGTAAATTTTCTCAGGGAAGATGGGATCTGAGAAGAATTAATGTCTAATGCTTTAACTCATGAACTTGGAACCAGACAGATCAGGGCATCAGTATTTTATTTCTTATGGATAGGTTAACCAGAACTACGGAGAAAAGAAACTGATTTGGGAAATTAGCCTTCTAGGGGTTAAAAATATATATTTTTAAATAATCTAGGTTTTCTTAGGATTCTAGTATATGAGCAGAAACAGGCCAATATGATTGTTTTCTGTTACTGTTCTAAAGCTGGTGCTTCTGCTAGTTCTGACCCTTGAACCATAGTTGCTTGGCTAGGTGATATTTGCTGACTTCAGCAATAGAGTCCTTATACAGGGAACATTGTAGGTTATATGCTCAACCAACTTTTTGCTTTTGTCTTCTTCCTGAGATAATTATGATTTTGTCCCAGCATCCATCTCTCCTCCCCAGAGCTAAATGCTTTAGGAGAAGTTGGCCTCATCCCCCAGTTATAGCAGGTAGGTCCTGAATAGACTAAGCTGGTCATGACTATTCCAAATGAATCACTTGCCAGTGATTGGTTTGAGAGTGGCATGTGTCTTGTTCTGATGAAAAAGATGTAAGGAAAGGTCTGCTGGGATGGAGGTGGGGAGTCCTGGGAAAGGTTTCATTGGTCTCATGAAGGATGCATCAGAGGAGACCTTCCCTCTTCTGCCTTTTGACATTGCCTTGTGTGAATGTTATATCTGGAACTAGTCCATTTTATTACTAGCCTAAGGATGAAGCCAACATAGAGGAGAGAACCCATATCACAGAGGGAATTGGTGCCCCAATCATGCAAACTACAATTTCTCTGCCTGTGAATATCTTATATTGTGTATAAGACAATACATATTATTTCAACAAATTAAAACACTGTTTACAGCTGAAGTCATTCTAACTGCTTCATCTCTTGCATCTATTACTGTACCATGGTCAGGATTTTTTTTTCTAATTTCTCATAGCACAACCAAGACCAGACTATAAAGAAAAGAATGAACAGTCTGGATGGTAATTTTCAACTGCTCCTAAACCTAGACCTACCCTAGGGTGTGTTCCCAGGTTTGGGAGATACAATGATGCATCACAGAACAATTCTGATGAGTAATGCTTGCTGCAGAGATACCCTCCAGAGTGGTCAGGACTTCATCAGGCTTGTCTGATATTTGGACATTTTCCTTTGTCTAATTCTGCTTCCTTGCCCCTCCTTTCACTGGTGTTGTTCCCTAATAAATATATTGACCCTAAACACTCTCTTGACACCTGCTTCTGGAGAATTCAACCTGTGACTCCAGGTCAGCTTCCTATTACCTTCTTTCTTGCCTCTATGAAGCCACGAGCAGCTTACTTTGATTGTTCTGGGTTTTTCTGAATTTTGGTATCCTAGGCAGAGTGACCAGAGAGAAGGTTTTTTATTTTCAGAGATTCATTTTCAGCAGCAGAAAAAACTTCTTCCCAGGATGTTTACAGTGGGGTATTCAGTTTTTTTTCAGGGGGAAAACCCACCCCTATTCATAGGGTCAGAGTCTGGCTGCCTAACTCCAAAAAGACAATTGCAAAGTAGCTGATATTCATGTATTGTCTTTTTATATAGTCTTATCTATGGTCATCTTATTACCATCCTGGCTGATTTCAGATGAATGGTTTAATCCTCTTAGCCTCTGCTTTCTTATTCATTAAATAGGAATAATAGCCCCCTCACAGAATTGTAGTTAGACTAAGTGACATAACACGTAACAAGTACAGTGCTGAATATAGTATGCTTTCAGTAGAGGTTAGGTACCTAGTTCTTCTCCCTCCCCATTCTCACCCCTCCCCATTCTCACCCCTCCCCATTCTCACCCTTCTCCATTCTCACCCCTCCCCATTCTCACCCCTACCCATGCTTACCCCTCCCCATTCTCACCCCTTCTCATTCTCACCCCTCCCCTTCCCTCCCTCCCTCCCTTCCTCCCACCTTATCGAGTATAATTTACTTACTATAAAATTTACTCATTTTGAATATACAGGTAAAAGATTTTTAGTGCATTCACAAAGTGGTGCCTTCACAATTCAATGTTGGAGCTTTTCTATCACCTCCAAAGATTGCTCATGCCATTTTCAGTCATTCTCTGTTTCTACCTTCAGTCTTAGGTGGTCATTGATCTCCTTTCTGTCTCTGTAAATATTTTTCTAGATATTTCATATAAATGGGATCATATAATATGTAGTTTGTTCCTTTAGGCTTTAAAGCATATTTTGAAGTTCATCTGTGTTGTAGCATGTGTAAGTACTTTGTTCCTTTTTATTGCTAAATACTGTTTTATTCCATGGACATAACATTTTATTTGTCCATTTGCCAGTTGATAGTACTTGGAATGTTTTGTTTTTTGTCCATTATGAAAAATGCTGTTATGAACATTCCTATACACCTGTTTGTATGGACAAATATGTTTTCACTTCTCTTCCATCTAGAAGTGGAATTGCTGGATCATATATATATATATATATCAAATTACCACATGATCCAAATATATATATATATATATATATTTTTTTTTTTTTTTTTTTTTTTTTTTTTTGAGACAAAGCCTCACTCTGTCACCCAGGCTGGAGTACAGTGGCATGATCATAGCTCACAGTAGCCTTGAATTCCTCCTGCCTTGGTCTCCTTTGTAACCAGGACTATAGGCATGTAACACCATGCTTGGCTAATTTTTAAACTTTTTTGTAGTGATGGTATCTAGCTATATTGCCCAGGCTGGTCTCAAACTCCTGGCCTCAAGTGATCCTACTTTGGCCTCCCAAAGCCAAAGTGCTGGGATTTAAAGAAACTGCCAAATTGCTTTCCAATGTGGCTGTACCATTTCCCATGTTTATTACCTTTGATTTTTGTAATCATTGCAAGATTAGTTACACTGTATTTGTCACTGTGTTTATGAATAAATAGTTATTAATGACAGTATAGAACAGTGATGTAGCAGACACTGTGGTGCCACACCCAGGTTCTCCCTCAGGACTGAAAGGCCTGCTCCTCCTGCTTCAGGTCTGCTGCTACCTGATAGTGTCCTTGTGTCAGCCCCCTTCACAAACTGTCTTAAAGGAAGAGTCACCTTACTCAGGGTCATGGCTCCTTGTCCAGGGCTGTGGACAGCCTGTGTCCAATGGCTGGTTGATGTAAGGATGTGAAGGCCCAGTCTTCTTTTCCTAACTCAGAACAATCCCCAAGGTCCAGCCAGCTTCAGAATTCTCTGTGGGGTCGATTAAAGCCCCTGCTGGAAACACATTACAGCCCAGCCTCTGTGTCTTCCTTCCTTCCCCCAGAGAAAGGGTTGATCTGCAGAGCTCTTCCTAATATGTTTTCTGCACGGAATTCTTCATCTCTTGGGAAACCAACCTTGAAAACAACAAATTGCTGTCTTTTAAATATTACAGATTACATTTACACTTGCCTTTTTAAGTAGATTTCCCTACTGGCAAGAATCAAGAATATTTTCTTGAAGCCTGAAGCCAAATTCCATTCCCGGTCAGGAAATCAGATTCTGTTATCTCAGTATCTACCAAGAGAGGGCAGTGAAATGCTAGGTAAACTGGCAGCCATGCTGTGAGATAAAGAAGTTAATTATCACAGAAATTCCCAGCACTTTGTTCTTAAGAAAAAATGTTTTTCCTTGGCTTATCTTATATCAACCAGAGGCTATGTAGGAATAATCATCATTTGGTGTGCTCTAAGAGAAGTGGAATTCTGAGGAACTCCTTTTTAGGGACACTTCTGAGCACAAGCGCTGGTTTTAATTTTTAATTAATGTTTAAATTGATGGCATAGACCAAGTTGGCTCATTCTTGTAATCCCAGCACTTTGGGAGACCAAGGTGGGAGGATCACTTGAGGCTAGGAGTTTGAAAGTATCCTGGGTAACAGAGTGAGACCCCTGCCTCTACAAAAAATAAAAGTAATTAGCTGGACATGCTGGTGTGCTCTTGCAATCCCAGCTACTTGGGAGACTGAGGCGGGAGGATCAGTTGAGCCTGGGAGTTCAAGGCTCCAGGGAGATATGATCTTGCCACTGTATTCCAGCCTGGGCAATGGAGAGATTCTCTCTCTCCCTGCCCACCTACATTATCTATCTATCTATCTATCTATCTAGATCTAAATAGTATAGAAGCATTTGAATAGAGTAGATTTTTAAACATTCAGTCAAGGATGCCTTAAGAAATCAGAGAGTGTTAGACTCCAGAGTTTATCTGGCTCGACCTCCTTATTTAGTAGGTGAAATATATGGTGCGTAAGACATTCAGTGGTTGGCCCAAGAACACCGGGGAGAACCAAGACTGAAATTTGGTCAAATGCTTTTTTATTATACTTTGCTCCTTTTCTTGTATTTTAGGACTTTGGTTATTTCTAATTTTTCAGGAGTTAAAAACTTTTCTTCATAAAGAAAATCACTGTTGAGATCCTCATGAAATGTGATTGGTGATGGGTATTAGCATAATCAATCAGGCTGACTAAGCACTTTCGGTGACTTTGAGTTTGATGTATTCTAGAGCTTAGTTTTTATCCTCTGCGTTTCAGTTATTTTGAATACTACCATTAACAAACGTTTGTGAGACATGTAAGTATTTAGACTTAAAAGTATTTTTTCTTTGTTGCTTTCAAAAATTGCATAATACACTCAGAGCTAGTTGACCAGTTTCCATTTTACATGATTTGGTTTCACTTTGTGGTCTCTAAAACTCTTCTCCTGGGTGAAATGCTATTTAAGAATACAAAGCCCTCCAGGGGAAGTTCCTAACAAAGTGAAAATCAGATAACCATTTCCTTCATCTTTGTTAATATCAATATTAAATTATCTAAATTTTTGCTTGGCAAAGCCAAGAAATATCCTAGTTCCAGACTTGATTAGGTTTTAATACCCGTTCTATTTAGGGAGCATCCCACATGCTGATATCTTTCATTGAAATCTGGGGCAAAGTTCAGTGCTCTTTGTTTTTTGACGACCTTCTTCTTCCCATAAATTGAAATTCCCCTTACATTCCTTTGTCTCTGTAAATATGTACCCTTGTTATTTCAGAATCCTTAAGAATTAGGAGTTGTAATTATAAATTCATTGCTTATTAGATGGTTTAAGCTTTCTCTTTACCCATATCCTTTGAATTTAAGTGGGTGGGGTGTGTGTGTGTGTGTGCCTGAGAGAGAGAGTGAGCACCCAAAGCGAGGAGAAGAGAAAAGAAGGGAAGGGAAAGGAAGACATGAGAAAGGAGAATTTCCACTTGCCCTTGATCTGCCTGTTTGTTTTCTTCCAGATGGAGATCTGGGGTTACTTTATCCCCTATAGTCAGTATTGCTTCAGTGCTTAATTATTTGAGTATCGAGGCTGCTTTGTAAGGAGCTAAGGTCATTGACTCAGCATCAATGTATCATCCATTTAGTTTCCCTGATAGTCCAGCTCTGACCCCAGATTCTTCATTTGTTCCTCCTGAACCTTGAGTAAATGACCTAACTTTTCTGAAACTTAGCTTTCTTATACTTAAAATGTGATTAAAAATAAAAGTACCTTATTTGTAGCACTGATATGGGGACCAAATGGGATGATAGCTGTAAAAAGGTTAGCACATAACAGTCACTTAATATATGGTATCATTATTTCATCAGCTCTTCACCTTCAAAAATTTCACTCTTATAGACTGTCCTTACACAGAGTGCAGGTAGCTAAGAGCAGCTTGTATAGTATACCCTGCATTTTCTCGTCTACCCAAATAAAGATGAGAATATAATGGGGCCAAATCCTCAGAGGGGTGCATTTCTGGTAGAATTTTGTGCATTAGTAGTTGAATGGAAGTGCCACTGTGAGCTTCATGGCTTCCAATATTATTCCACTTAAGGAATTTGCCTGTTTTACCTTTGGGCATGACTGTTGGGTTTTGGAAAATGTGAATTTTTGATTGTCAGGATAACAACTCGCCTGAATTCGTTCTTTCTTTCCCCCCGCTTTAGGTTTTTGTTAACCCTCCCCTGCCCTGTAGTGCTGCCCTATCTTCTGCATATACCACGTAATTTGGAATATGGCACCTTTGTTAAGATTGCTTGATATTGACATGGATCTACTAAACACCCTTTAATTATGATTCATGACTAACTCTGGATTAAAATTGTATTTCTGCATTTAAGGTTTGAAAAATTGGAATACCATTATAGGCCTTTGGTAAGTATGTGTTGCTAATAGTGAATTATGAAGCACAAATATTTCTGAGATATAATCCTGTAATTCTTTCATTCTTCAAAAGAAAAACATTTTATATTACTATGTAGAAGTAAATAGAGGGATTTTAATGTTTTTGTGCTTTTGTGAAATAGTATAATTTGGAAAGTAGTTTGGTAAGCTTGGAATAATTAGCAGAAACACATTGAGAACTTAAACAGTAATGTGTGAAAAAGTGTTTTGTAAACTATAAAGTGTTACTTACATATGAAGAATCATGATCATTATTGCCAGAAAAATTGACAAATCACACTTGAAGTCACTGTTGTAAATAACTACAGGAATTTTAAAGGAACAAAAAAATGTGGACTACAAGTCTGTGATCTCTAAGCTAAAGATTTGGCTACTTGAAGATACTTAACATTGAGATTCTTTGAAAACATAAGCAGGAATCAAATAGTAGCAAAAATAATCACACAGCCAGGGATCTTTCTGCTCCTGCCAGATGCATAGAACATATTTGTGTCCTAAATATTCTTTTTTTTTTGAGATGGAGTCTCACTTTGTCACCCAGTCTGGAGTGTAGTGGCATGGTCTCGGCTTACTGCAGCCTCCACCTCTCGAGTTCAAATGATTCTCCTGCCTCAGCCTCCTGAGTAGCTGGGATCACAGGCATGTGCCACTACATCCAGCCAATTTTCTATTGTTGGTAGGGACGGGGTCTCAGCATATTGGCCAGGCTGGTCTTGAACTCCTGACCTCATGTGATCCACCTGCCTCGACCTCCCAAAATCCTGGGATTACAGACATGAGCCACTGCTCCCGGCCATGTCTGAAATGTTCTTGACTGATGAGTTTTGGGGTTAGACTTGTTAGAAATTGCTGCTGTAACAATGTCGGATATGAGGTAGTTAAACATAGTTTTTATAGCCTGAAAGAATCTGGCTCTCCTCCCCTGACATATCTCACATTTACAATGAGCCCACTTTCTGATGTGAAAGTACCCATTTTATCACCCAGACTTGATGGAAAACCTAAATGGGTGTTATTTCTGTCAGAAGAAAAGCACCTTAGAAGTAGTCAAAGGGCAGCTGAGGTAGACGTTTACAGGTCATATCTATGGAAAAATAAAATGTATGCCTTTCCCTGCTGCTTCTATATACAAAAAAAGTGGTGTTCTGATGCTGAGAATTACAGAAACATCCCATGGCTCATGAAATTTTCATCACCCCAACCTCCCCTTTCCCATGTTTGTCAGTGTGGTGATGCTTGATGGTGAGAAAGGAACTGGGACGTTTTGAAGAGGCATAATATGAATTCGCATTCATATCATGACTTGTGGGGCTCTTTTGTTAAAAGTCTCGCTCCTCCTTCCCAGACTCCCTCATTAGCTCCAGGCTCTGGCCCAGAGGACTGTGCATGACTGTATCTAACTGCCTGGGACGTGTCTCTGCAAAGATGCTGGCTCAGCCTAACTGGGTTGTATCCTGGCTGCCTTTGGGTGGGAGCTTTATTTTTAACTCTACTCCCTATTTTAGATGATTGCTGAAGTCAGATTATAGCAAGGAGGGCTCAGTTTCATTCTTAGACCTTTTTTCTTTAGTATGGATCTTAACCATTTTCCTCTTCCCTTTTGCCACCAGGAGAAGAAAATTAAATGATAGATTTCTTTAGAAAATGTTGTGTGTAATAGTAAAGATTTGTTATTAATATGTATTTTCCTGTCTGTAGTTTATGGAGGAACAAGTGTCTCTTCTTATCTTTGGGCCCTAAAATAATATAACTCAATTGCAATCATTAGAGTAGGAAAGAGATTATAAATATGTAGGAAATGAATGGCCTTGCCCACTAAGAGCACATGAGTACTATAATATAAGGCAGAATGGAATAAAGGCCAGAGAGGAGTATGCATAATATGCCTTGAGTATTCGGAGAACTTAATAAGGGGGCAAGGGAATATTTCCTAGAAAATGTAGTGTTTGAATTGGGCCTTTAAAGATGAGAAGGATTTCATAGACAAAGAACAGTCTGAGGGCATTTCCTAGTGAACTGGGTGAAGAAGACAGGAAACATGAGAATGCTTCGTGGGTTGCTGGAATAGAAATGGGCCAGTGTTGATGAGCATGGCATACTTGGTTGGGTATACTAGGAGACAAAACTAGAGAGACAGATTGGGGCTGGATCAAGGAGGGTCTTGGATCTGCTAGGCTAAGGAATCGTTATAGTACTAGATCTTTCATCATAGCATTTAGAACTAGTTGAAATATTTTTTTCTTGGCTTTTTAAAAAATATCACACACCTTTACCTTGAATTATTTTGGAATCATGCTCATGTATTCAGAACAAAACAATTTAATGAAGCAGAAATCATTTAGAAGGCAGTTCATGATACCATTTGTTTTATTAAGTCATCCTGAGAAGGAGTGACTTTTAAAACTGATCAAATGAGATTATACACATGGAGAGGCATTAAAAAGGAAAACATAATGTTACAGATAGGAGATTTTCTTATTCTGCTGGAAACCCTTAACTTTTACATGATCGTATCTCCGTTTGTTTAGAACTTAGCATTGCTTTTCTTTACCCCATGCCTTTCACCCCCATTTAAAAAATAAAGACAACATAATAAAATTACAGAAAGTTTGGAAACAGAGGAGAAAACACACACATGAACTGCCTCCTCTCATAGAGCTAGTGCCATCATTCTGGCCGTAGGTTAGGGCACAGTTGTGCTTTGGTTGTTTCTGCCAGCCCGGAATGAATTCTCCTTTCTTTTTTAAGTAGCACTTTGATTTTCCTTAGACAAACAAACTACTCTTGGACCATGTGGTTGAGGTGGAACTCATCTGTTGCTACATCTAGGAGGATGCTCTCATGGCCTCATGGGCAGTTGCATCACCCTGGCTATGGTGATTGGTTTAGGGTGTGTGATCAGCCAGGCAATTGGGAGCCAGAGAGTCACTTCTGTGACTTCTGTTGGAGCTTTTGGAAAAGAGCCATGTTTTTCTGCTGAGAAAAAAGAACACAAAGCTGCTGGTAGCCATTGTGCTACCTCTTGGGGTAAGAATGGAGCCACTTGGGGGAAAGCAGAGCCAGGAGCCAGAGAGAGACCACATTCTGATGACCTTGTTTGTGCACCAGCCATGCCAGAATTTGACACCTTAGTCATGTATTTTGTGGTTTTGTCTACCAATAATTGCCTTTTTTTTTTTTTGCGTTGACCACTTTGACACATAGAGAAATACTAGAGGTGTTAGGGTTCGCACTCAGAGGAAAGAGGCAGTATTTGTGAACGTAAGTGAGCTGGGAAGTCATAATGTTGAAGATGGAATTTATAATGAGCCTTGCAGTGTGGCTAGGATTGCTTTGTTATGTTAGGCTCAGATCTCTCCATCACACTTTGGAGGTTGTGCTGAGCAATGTGCTTCCTCCTACCTGGCTCAAGGAAAGGGCACTTTTAGGTACCCTCCAGGTCTGTTTTTATGACAGGAGGGGCTGTTACCCTACCCTTTAGCTCTTTGCTTGGGTTGAGACCTGGGCATAGACAAACTTTGGCTTATAGCAGCTCTGAGTGCACAGAGAGTATCAGAGATGTGGTTGGTTTTGGTCATTTTGAAAAGAGGAGGGGCAGATCTTGTTATGTTTGGTTTCCTTCCCTTTATTATCATTCAGAATATTTATTTCTTGGTGAAATCTGGCTGAAATGTACATCAAGGGCAGTCCTTGAAAGAACAACCTGTAGGTTGCTAATAGAACTGGATTGAATGCTTGTTGTGGTCCTGCCACCTGACTCTGTGCATCAGTACTCAGGTGCCAGCAGCACAGGCACTAGTTGTGGGACCTTTGGGAGAAGTCTGTGTGTGGCACTGATGCTGGTCTTTTACTGAACACTGGAAGGGGAAGCAGAAGTGAACATAGACAGATTTTTTAAGCAGGCTTGAGTTCTGATGTCCTTCACGCTGCTGACTCTGGCATTGCTGCTGCCATCGAGCTGTGATTGTAATCATGATCTCAGCAGGCATATCACAGCTCCAGTTATACTGCAGATGGTTGACACCTAAGCCAACAGAAAATGTGCATAATCCATAGGATAACAGATCCTTACAAATCCTCCAGAGACAGCAGGACAAACAAACCATGCCCAGGCTGTTTTAATTTCTGCAAATTCCAAACTAGACAGCAAACTCAGTTCCCAGTTAGACGGCAAAGCATCAAAGGCAGGCATTTAAGTAAAATTAACAAGGTAGAATGATTTGATATACTGGAGCAGCATTGTGTTTTTGAACTGAATGTATCCTCTTCTTCCTTTTACTTACTTGTCCTCGCAATCCCAAACCAAATATTACTGTTCAAGTAAGTCCCAGTTAAACAGAAGGTTTCTCTCCCCACTTCTCTCTGCATGCTATTTATTCTGCCCTTATGAGAAAATTACATAAAGGCAAACACAAGGTCAATCAAGGCAGGCTTATACAGCAGGAAGATCACTGGATGGAGACTTTTGAGATGTATTTCTTTTTCTTGCTTTGTTTTTATATTCTGTGGAGCTTCGTTTTCCAATTTGTCAAAATAGGGTGAGTGTATTAGTTATTGTTGTCATAACGACTTACTACAAATTTAGTGGCTTAGTGACAAAAACTTTTAATCTTATGGTTCTGTTGGTTAGAAATCCAACATAGGTCTCACTGGGCTAAAATCGACGTATCGGCAGGGCTTCCTGGGAGGTCTGGAGGAGAATTCATTACCTTGCCTTTTCCAGCTTTTAGAAACTGCTGCGTTCCTTGGCTAGTGACCCCTTCTTCCATCTTTAAAGACAGCAGTTGTGGGACAAGTTCTTCTCACATCTCCCTGACCTACTCTTCTGCCTTCTTCTGTTTTTAAGGATTCATGTGATTATATTGGGCTTCAGTATGATCCAGGATAATCTTCCCATCTCAAAGCCTTTAACTTTAATCATATCTGAAAAATCCCTTTTGCCATATAAGGTAACATATTCACAGGTTCTGGGGATTAGGACAGGCACATGTAGAGGGTTGGGGGTGGCATTGATCTGCCTACCAGTTGCTGAAATCTTAAGTGTCTGTCAATATTAATTTTTTTTTGAGACAAGTTCTTGATCTGTCACCCAGGCTGGAGTGCATTGGCGTCCCCGGGTTCAAGCAATTCTCATGCCTTAGCCTCGTGAGTAGCTGGGACCACAGGCATCACCACACCTGGCTAAATATTAAATTCTGCTTGTGGAAGCTTACTATCTGTCTAGAATTCTTCTGCAGGTAAAAAATATGATCTAGGTCCTGCCCAGGTTTATCCCAGTCTCTGATAATCAGGGCTGTAAATCGGTAATCAACAGGCCAAATGAGGTTCATAGTCATGTAGACTGGCCTACATATTTTAAGCATTTCGGTTTATTTGAACATTTTAAAATGGAGAGATTTCACATAAAGACACAGATTTCTGGCTTCTCTTGAAGGAACAACAGCAATAACAAGTAGGAGAATATGGTAACACTAGGCTGTTTTATTTTATTATTTTTTATATTTTTATTGTACTTTAGGTTCTGGGGTACATGTGCAGATCATGCAGGATTGTTGCATAGGTACATACATGGCAAGGTGGTTTGCTGCCTTCCTCCCTGCATCACGTATATCCGGTATTTCTCCCCATATTATCCCTCCCCACCCCCCGCTGTCCTTCCCCTAGTCTCCCCCAGCTGACCGCAGTGTGTGATGTTCCCCTCCCTATGTCAACACGTTCTAATTGTTCAACAGCCGCCTGTGAGTGATATCATACAGTGTTTGATTTTCTGTTCTTGTGTCAGTTTGCTGAGAATGATGGTTTCCAGATTCACTCATGTCCCTATGAAGGACACAAACTCATTGTTTTTTATGGCTGCATAGTATTCCATGGTGTATATGTGCCACATTTTCTTTATCCAGTCTATTGTTGATGGACATTTGGGTTGGTTCCAGGTCTTTGCTATAGTAAACAGTGCCGCAATACACATATGTGTGCATGTGTCTTTGTAACAAAATGACTTACAATCCTTTGGGTATATACCCAGTAATGGGATTGCTGGGTCAAATGGAATTTCTATTTCTAGGTCCTTGAGGAATCGCCACACTGTCTTCCACAATGGTTGAACTAACTTGCACTCCCACCAACAGTGTAAAAGTTCCTATTTCTCCACATCCTCTCCAGCATCTGTTGTCTCCAGATTTTTTAATGATTGCCATTCTAGCTGGTATGATATGATATCTCAATGTGGTTTTGATTTGCATTTCTCTAATCACAAGTGATGATAAGCATTTTTTCATGTTTGTTGGCCTCATAGATACCTTCTTTTGTAAAGTGTCTGTTCATATCCTTTGCCCATTTTTGAATGGGCTTGTTTGTTTTTTTTTTTTCTTGTGAATCTGTTTTAGTTCTTTATAGATTCTGGATGTTAGCTCTTGGTCAGATGGGTAGATTGCAAAAATTTTTCCCATTCTGTTGGTTGCCCGTTCGCTCTAATGATTGTTTCCTTTGCTGTACAGAGCTCTGGAGTTTAATTAGATCCCATTTGTCTATTTTGGCTTTTGTTGCCATTGCTTTTGGTGTTTCAGCCATGAAGTCCTTGCCTATGCCTACTTCCCTAATAGTTTTGCCTAGGTTTTCTTCTAGGGTTTTCATGGTGTTAGGTCTTCTGTTTAGATCTTTAATCCATCTGGAGTTAATTTTAGTGTAAGGTGTCAGGAAGGGGTCCAGTTTCTGCTTTCTGCACATGGCTAGCCAGTTTTCCCAACACCATTTATTAAACAGGGGAATCCTTTCCCCATTGCTTGTTTTTGTCAGGTTTGTCAAAGATCAGATGATTATAGATGTGTGGTGTTGCTTCTGAGGCCTCTGTTCTGTTCTATTGGTCTATGTCTCTGTTTTGGTACCAGTACCATGCTGTTTTGATTACTGTGGCCTTGTAGTATAGTTTGAAGTCAGGCAGCATGATGCTGCCAGCTTTGTTCTTTTTGCTTAGGATTGTTTTGGCTATATGGGCTCTCTTTTGGTTCCATGTGAAGTTTGAAGTGGGTTTTTCCAGTTCTGTGAAGAGGGTCTTTGGAAGCTTGATTGGAATAGCGTTGAATCTGTAAATTACTTTGGGCAGTGTGGCCATTTCCACGATGTTGATTCTTCTCAACCATGAGCATGTAATGTTTTCCCATCTGTTTGTGTCCTCTCTTATTTCATTGAGCAGTGGTTTGTAGTTCTCCTTGAAGAGGTCCTTTACATCTTTTGTTAGCTGTATTCGTAGGTATTTTATTCTCTTTGTAATAGTTGTGAATGGGAGTTCACTTGATTTGGCTCTCTGTCTGCTACTGGTGTATAGAAATGCTTGTGATTTCTGCACATTGATTTTGTATCGTGAGACTTTGCTGAATTTGCTTATCAGTTTCAGGAGATTTTGGGCTGAGATGATGGGGTCTTCTAAATAAACAATTATGTCATCTGCAAATAGAGACAATTTAGCTTCTTCTTTTCCTAATTGAATACCCTTTATTTCTTTTTCTTGCCTGATTGCTCTGGCTAGAACTTCCAATACTATATTGAGCAGGAGTGGTGAGAGAGGGCATCCTTGTCTTATGCCAGATTTCAAAGGGAATGCTTCCAGTTTTTGCCCGTTCAGTATGATATTGGCTGTGGGTTTGTCATAAATAGCTTTTATTATTTTGAGATACATTCCATGGATACCTAGTTTATTGAGAGTTTTTAGCATAAAGGGCTGTTGAATTTTGTCGAAGGCCGTCTCTGCATCTATTGATGTAATCATGTGGTTTTTGTCTTTGGTTGTGTTTATGTAATGGATTATGTTTATAGACTTGGGTATGTTGAACCAGCATTGCATCCCTGGGATGAAGCCTACTGGATCATGATGAATAAGCTTTTTGATTTGCTGTTGCATTCTGTTTGCCAGTTTTTTATTGAAGAGTTTTGCGTTGATGTTCATCATGGATATTGTCCTGAAGTTTTCTTTTTTAGTTGCATCTCTGCCCAGTTTTGGTATTAGGATGTTGTTGGCCTCATAAAATGAGTTGGGGAGGATTCCCTCTTTTTGTATTGTTTGGAATAGTTTCAGAAGGAATGGTACCAGCTCCTCTTTGTGTGTCTGGTAGAATTCGGCTGTAAACCCATCAGGACCTGGGCTTTTTTAAGTTGGTAGGCTATTAATTGCTGCCTCAACTTCAGCCCTTGTTATTGATCTATTCAGGGTTTCAATTTCTTCCTGGTTTAGTCTTGGGAGAATGCAAGTGTCCAGGAATTTATCCATTTCTTCTAGATTTACTGGTTTTTGTGCATAGAGTTGTTTGTAGTAATCTCTGATAGTAGTTTGTATTTCTGTGGAATCGGTGGTGATGTCCCCATTATGGTTTTTCTTGCATCTATTTTATTCTTATCTCTTTTCTTTTTTACTAATCTGGCTAGTGGTCTGTTTTGTTGATCTTTTCAAAAAACCAGCTCCTGGATTTGTCAGTATTTTTGAAGGAATTTTTTTGTGTCTCTATCTCCTTCAGTTCTGCTCTGATCTTAGTTATTTCTTGTCTTCTGCTAGCTTTTGAGTTTTTTTGATCTTGCTCCTCTAGCTCTTTCAATTTTGATGATAGGGTTTTGATTTTAGACCTTTCCTTACTCCTTATTGGGCATTTATTGCTAGGCTGTTTTATTACCTGGTAGCAATTAGCTAGAATTGACCTAGTGCCTGTTGGTTGTCTTTTATAGAAAGGATATTTGTACCTGCTTTTAAATATTACCAATAGACATTGTATCTGTCCCTATGTAAGCATTTGCATATGTAAGCCCTGTTATATTCCTTTTATGACTTCAGCCCTTCCATAAAAATTGATTTTAATCCTGATGATCCAGAAGCATTTCAAGTTCCTGAGTCATAAATTATGTTCTAGATTTCACTAATTCATTATTCCTGAATTGTTGAACTAGATAAACAGATTACTCCATTTTATCCTTTTTTCTGGTTTCAAAATCAACACGTTATGACATTTGAGAAAACTTTCTAACTCATCACAACTATAACTTCTCCTTTGAGCATTCAAGTTAGTTGAGGATTTCAATATTATCATCTGTTTGTAAAAAATACTAAACAAATGGTAATAGTTTGTAAGTAGTAAATTATGGGTTGTTTTAACAGCCTTCTCTTTGGCAATATATTTTCCAACTATCCTTGGTGCATATGATACTTTTATAATCTGAAAAAATGTAATGTAAGTTATTTATTGAAAAGATATCCTTTTGCCATTAGGCTTTGTGCTTTCACTACTGAACTCTAGGCAAAGAGATTTGAATAGAGAATTATTCATTGCTTTGTATTTTGAGACATGCAATTCCCTTCTTAGATTGTTTTGAGCTGTTCATAACCCAAAAGCTAAGGTGCTGAGATTTATCGATGGAACAAAAACACAATAGAATAAAAATAAAAACCAAAACACAATCCCAAAAAGCCTTATATCCCACATCGAATCCAAATATTATTTTGTTGAAAAGGCAATAACATGTAAATAATTCACATTTGAGATTTTCATACTGTGTTGAATGATTGTATGATCTTACATAACTGCAGATTCTCTAAATGCTGTCTTTTTGCCTTATGTAACATCTAGGTCAAATAAGGTGATAATAATGTAAGTTAAAATCACAATAGCCATGAAAGTACAGGAATGGTGGGAAGAAACTTTGTTTCTTTCCATTTTTTTCCCCCAATGGAAAGAAGAAAGCAAGGTTCATCCTCAAATTATGACTCCTTCTTGAGAGGAATACAAGAGAAGGAAATTGAACCAAATTGAGCTTGTGTCATAATCCAAAAGCTTTTTCACAGTGCTTTATTTCTTTCATTATACTACATGTTGTACATATAACATGTAGCTAGATTTTAAAAAAACTTAAAACTCTTAATGAAAAACACATGATAAAGTCTGATTGGTGATAACCTGCGTTGAAAGATTATCTTAGTCAAATGTTCCCAATGTTGGTTTCAGAAGAGTAATGAGTCAGTGGAGAACTTGATATTTTAGATAAGACTACACCAGGATCGTGTTTGTTTTAGGATGCATTTTTGTGTTTAAATAATAAAATGAGGTGCAATTTTAGATTATCTATTGACTGCCTGAATATTCACCGAGACAGGTCATTTGCAGTTTTTCTTTGGAGGTAGAGTTCTTTGCTTTGCGATTATTTTTCACATACTTGGTGAAAGAATGGATTTTCTCCTTCATTAAGGGGATTGGCTGGATGCATAGAGCAAATTGGGAAGAATGTTATTTCATGGAAACTGCTTGAGGTTGTAACTTTCAATTTTCCTGGTTTTTGTTCTCTGCAGGCTGGTAATGAGCTTGGCTGCCTTCATTCCCAGCTTTTGCCACTCAGCATTTGATTTTTCATATTTGAAAGTTCAGCAGTCTCAAAGGGTGAATCTATTTAGAGATTATTTTATTTTTGTATTTTGGGGTAATAGACAATGTGGACAGGTTGTGCAAATGTTTTAAACATCCAATGGTGTGTGTGTGTGTGTGTGTGTGTGTGTGTGTGTGTGTGTGTATTTGAAAGGGAATCCAAAATGTCCTTCAGAACTATTTGCTACTTTCTTGTTGACTTTTCAGAAGATTTGGTGGTCCTAGAAATGACATTTGTGTAGCTCATGGAGAAGAGGACATGGGGCAATCATTAATTCTATCATCATTTGTAGCTACAATATATTTTGTGGGGGATTAGAATTGTTCTCAGAAACTGTTGCTAATTTGTTAAATGTTACTCATTTCTTTATGTACTTAGGTCAGTGGGGTGAGGACAATGAGGAAATTAGGATGGAAACTACCACTATCTACAGGCATACCTTGGAGATATTAAAAGTTTGGTTCCAGACTGGCACAACAAAATGAATGCATATAGAATTTATGTTAACACTACTGTAAATCTGTTAAGCGTGAAATAGCATTATCTCTAAAAAATGTAGCATACTTTACAAAAATACTTCATTGCTAAAAGATTCTAACAGTTAACTAAGTTTTCAGTGAGTCGTCATCTTTTTGCCAGTGGAGGGTCTTGCCTTGATGTTGATGGCCCCTGACTGATGAAGGTGGCTACACTAAACAACAGATTTTCAATGTAGATAAAACAGCCTCATAATACAAAAAGATGCTATCTGGTATTTTCAAAGCTAGAGAGAAGACTAGCTTCAAAGCTTCAAAGGTTTGACTGTCTGAATATTCACCAGGATGGAGGTCACTGAAAGTTGGGGTGGCTGTAGAAATTTCTTAAAATAAGACAACAATGAAGCTTGCCACATCAATGGACTTTCTCTTTTGCAAAATATGTCTCTGTAGCATGTGATGCTGTTGGATAACATTTTACCCACAGAAATTCTTTCAAAATTTGAGTCAATCCTCTCAAACCCTGCTGCTGCTTTATCAACTAAATTTGTGTAATATCACAAATCCTTTGTTGTCATCAACAATGTTCACAGCATCTTCACCAGGAGTAGATTCCATCTCAAGAAGTCACTTTCTTCACTCATCCATAAGAAGCAAGTCCTCATCAATGAAAGTTTTATAATGAGATTGCAGCAATTCAGGCGCCACTTCTTTTTTTTTATTACACTTTAGGATCTGGGGTACATGTGCAAAACGTGCAGGATTGTTGCATAGATACATACATGGCAGTGTGGTTTGCAACCTCCATCCCCTTGTCACCAATATCTGGCATTTCTCCCCCTTTATCCCTCCCCAACCTCATTACCCCCTGCTGTCCATTCCCTATTCCCCCACAACAGACCCCAGTGTGTGATGCTCCCCTCTCTGTGTCCATGAGTTCTCATTGTTCAACACCTGCCTATGAGTGAGAACATGCAGTGCTTGTTTTTCTGTTCTTGAGTCAGTTTGCTGAGAATGATGGTTTCCAGATTCACACATGATCCTGTGAAGGACACAAACTCATTATTTTTTTTTTACGGCTGCATAGTATTCTATGGTGTATATGTGCCACATTTTCCTTGTCCAGTCTATTATCGATGGGCATTTGGGTTGGTTCCAGGTCTTTGCTATTGTAAACAGTGCCACAGTGAACATACGTGTGCATGTGTTTTTATAACAGAATGATTTACAATCCTTTGGGTATATACCCAGTAATGGGATTGCTGGGTCAAATGGAATTTCTATTTCTAGGTCCTTGAGGAATTGCCACACAGTGTTCCACAATAGTTGAACTAATTTACACTCCCACCAACAGTGTAAAAGGGTTCCTATTTCTCCACAGCCTCTCCAGCACCTGTCGTCTCCAGATTTTTTAATGATTGCCATTCTAATTGGTGTGAGATGGTATCTCAATGTGGTTTTGATTTGCATTTCTCTAATGACCAGTGATGATGAGCATTTTTTCATATGTTTGTCTCATAAATGTCTTCTTTTGAAAAGTGTCTATTCATGTCCTTTGCCCACTTTTGAATGGGTTTGTTTTTTCTTGTAAATCTGTTTTAGTTTTTTTGTAGGTTCTGGATATTAGCCCTTTGTCAGATGGGTAGATTGCAAAAATTTTTTCCCATTCTGTTGGTTACCAGTTCACTGTAATGATTATTTCTTTTGCTGTACAGAAGCTCTGGAGTTTAATTAGATCCCCTTTGTCTATTTTGGCTTTTGTTGCCAGTGCTTTTGGTGTTTTGGTCATGAAGTCCTTGCCTACGCCTATGTCCTGAATGGTTTTGCCTAGGTTTTCTTCTAGGGTTTTTATGGTGTTAGGCCTAATGTTTAAGTCTTTAATCCATCTGGAGTTAATTTTAACATAAGGTGTGAGAAAGGGGTCCAGTTTCTGCTTTCTGCACATGGCTAGCCAGTTTTCCCAACACCATTTATTAAACAGGGAATCCTTTCCCCATTGCTTGTTTTTGTCATGTTTGTCAAAGATAAGATGGTTATAGATGTGTGGCGTTGCCTCTGAGGCCTCTGTTCTGTTCCATTGGTCTATATCTCTGTTTTGGTACCAGTACCATGCTGTTTTGATTACTGTAGCCTTGTAGTATAGTTTGAAGTCAGGTAGCATGATGCTTCCAGCTTTGTTCTTTTTGCTTAGAATTGTCTTGGCTCTGCAGGCTCTCTTTGGTTCCATAGGAAGTTTAAGGTGGTTTTTTACAGTTCTTTGAAGAGGGTCTTAGGTAGCTTGATTGGAATAGCGTTGAATCTATAAATTACTTTGGGCAGTATGGCCATTTTCACGATGTTGATTCTTCCTAACCATGAGCATGGAATGTTTTTCCATCTGTTTGTATCCTCTTTTATTTCACTGAGCAGTGGTTTGTAGTTCTGCTTGAAGAGGTCCTTTACATCCTTTGTTAGTTGTATTCCTAGGTATTTTATTCTCTTTGTAGCAATTGTGAATGGCAGTTCATTCTTGATTTGGCTCTCTTTAAGTTTGTTCTTGGTGTGTAGGAATGCTTGTGATTTGTGCACATTGATTTTGTATCCTGAGACTTTGCTGAAGTTGCTTATTAGTTTAAGGAGATTTTGGGCTGAGATGATGGGGTCTTGTAAATATACAATCAGGTCATCTGCAAATAGAGACAATTTGACTTCCTCCTTTGCTAACTGAATACCTTTTATTTCTTTTTCTTGCCTGATTGCTCTGGCTAGAACTTCCAATACTGTATTGAATAGGAGTGGTGAGAGAGGGGCATCCTTGTCTTGTGCCAGATTTCAAAGGGAATGCTTCCAGTTTTTGCCCATTCAATATGATATTGGCTGTGGGTTTGTCATAAATAGCTTTTATTATTTTGAGATACATTCCATGGATACCTAGTTTATTGAGAGTTTTTAGCATAATGGGCTGTTGAATTTTGTCAAAGGCATTCTCTGCATCTATTGAGATAATCAGGTGGTTTTTGTCTTTGTTTCTGTTTATGTGGTGGATTACGTTTACAGACTTGCTTATGTTGAACCAGCCTTGCATCCCCGGGGATGAATCCTACTTGATCATGGTGGATAAGCTTTTTGATGTGCTGTTGCAATCGGTTTGCCAGTATTTTATTGAAGATTTTTGCATCTATGTTCATCGTGGACATTGGCCTGAAGTTTTCTTTTTCTGTTGAGTCTCTGCCAGGTTTTGGTATCAGGATGATGTTGGTCTCATAAAAAGATCTGGGAAGGATTCCCTCTTTTAGATTGTTTGGAATAGTTTCAGAAGGCATGGTACCAGCTCCTCTTTGTATGTCTCATAAGAATTTGGCTGTGTTCCCACCTGGACCTGGGCTTTTTTTGGGTGGTAGGCTATTAATTGCTGCCTCAACTTCAGCCCTTGTCATTGGTCTAGTCAGGGTTTCAACTTCTTCTTGGTTTAGGTTTGGGAGGGTGCAAGTGTCTAGGAATTTATCCACTTCTTCCAGATTTACTAGTTTGTGTGCATAGAGTTGTTTGTAGTAATCTTTGATGGTAGTTTGTGTTTCTGTGGAATCAGTGGTGATATCCCCCTTTATCGTTTTTTATTTCATCTATTTGATTCTTCTCTCTTTTCTTTTTTATTAATCTGGCTAGTGGGCTCTGTATTTTGTTGATCTTTCAAAAAACCAGCTCCTGGATTTATTGATTTTTTTGAAGGATTTTTTGTGTCTCTATCTCCTTCAGTTCTGCTCTGATCTTAGTTATTTCTTGTCTTCTGCTAATTTTTGAATTTGTTTGATCTTGCTCCTCTAGCTCTTTCCATTTTGATGATAGTCTGTCGATTTTAGATTTTTCCTTGCTTCTCATTTGGGCCTTTATTGCTATAAATTTTCCTCTAGACACTGCTTTAAATGTGTCCCATAGATTCTGGTATGTTGTGTCTTCATTCTCATTGGTTTCGAAGAACATTTTTATTTCTGCCTTCATTTCATTATTTATCAAGTCAACATTCAAGAGCCAGTTGTTTAGTTTCCATGGAGTTGTGTGGTTCTGGGTTAGTTTCTTAATCCTGAGTTCTAATATGATTGCACTGTGGTCTGAGAGACTGGTTGTTATGATTTCCGTTCTTTTGCATTTGCTGAGGAGTGATTTACTTCCAATTATGTGGTCAGTTTTAGGGTAGGTGTGATGTGGTGCTGAGAAGAATGTATATTCTGTGGATTTTGGGTGGAGGGTTCTGTAGATGTCTATTAGGTTTGTTTGGTCCAGATCTGAGTTCAAGTCCTGGATATCCTTGTTAATTTTCTGTGTTGTTGATCTAATATTGACAGTGGAGTGTTAAAGTCTCCTATTGTTATTGTGTGGGAGTCTAAGTCTCTTTGTAGGTCATTAAGAACTTGCTTTATGTATCTGGGTGCTCCTGTATTGGGTGCATATATATTTAGGATCATTAGATCTTCTTGTTGCATTGATCCTTTTACCATCATGTAATGCCCTTCTTTGTCTATTTTGATCTTTGTTGGTTTAAAGTCTATTTTATCAGAGACTAGGATTGCAACTCCTGCTTTTCTGCTCTCCAGTTGCTTGGTAAATCTTCCTCATCCCTTTATTTTGAGCCTATGTGTATCCTTGCATGTAAGATGGGTTTCCTGGATACAGCACACTGATGGTTATTGACTTTTTATCCAGTTTGCCAGTCTTTTGATTGGGGCATTTAGGCCATTTAAATTTAAGGTTAATTTTGTTATGTGTGAATTCGATCCTGCCATTTTGATGCTAGCTGGTTGTTTTGCCCATTAGTTGACATAGTTTCTCCATTGTGTCAATGCTTCTTACCATTTGGTACATTTTTGGAGTGGCTGGTACTGGTTGTTCGTTTACATGTTTAGTGCTTCTTTCAGTAGCTCTTGTAAGGCAGGCCTGGTGGTGATGAAATCTCTCAGCAATTGCTTGTTCATAAAGGATTTTATTTCTCCTTCACTGATGAAGCTTAGTTTGGCTGGATATGTTATTCTCAGTTGAAATTTCTTTTGTTTAAGGATG
The DNA here is from genome assembly GCA_036589455.1 of Ateles fusciceps. Classification (NCBI taxonomy): domain Eukaryota; kingdom Metazoa; phylum Chordata; class Mammalia; order Primates; family Atelidae; genus Ateles; species Ateles fusciceps. The sequence continues at coordinate 4,768,150 of JAZHEH010000299.1, forward strand.
TTGAATATTGGCCCCCACTCTTATTCTGGCTTGTAGGGTTTCTGCTGTGAGATCCACTGTGAGTCTGATGAGCTTCCCTTTGTGGGTAACCCGACCTTTATCTCTGGCTGCCCTTAGCATTTTTTCCTTAATTTCAACTCTGGTGAATCTGAGGATTATGTACGTTGGGGTTGCTCTTCTTGAGGAATATCTCTGTGGCATTCTCTATATTTCCTGGACTTGAATGTCAGCCTGCCTTGCTAGGTTGGGGGAAGTTCTCCTGGATAATATCATGAAGAGTGTTTTCCAGCTTGGATTCATTCTCTCCGTCACATTCAGGTACACCTATCAAACATAGATTAGGCCTTTTCACGTAATCCCATATTTCTTGGAGGTTGTGTTAATTTCTTTTCACTCTTTTTTCTCTAATCTTGCCTTCTCATTTTATTTCATTGAGTTGATCTTCAGTCTCTGATAGCCTTTCTTCTGCTTGATCGATTTGGCTGTTGAAACTTGTGTATGCTTCGCGAAGTTCTTGTGTATTGTTTTTCAGCTCCATTAAGTCATTTATATTCTTCTCTAAGCTGTTTATTCTCGTAAGCATTTCATCAAACCTTTTTTCAATGTTGTTAGTTTCTCTGCATTGGGTTAGAACATGTTCTTTTAGCTCAGGAGAAGTTTTTATTATCCAGCTTCTGAAACCTGTTTCTGTCAATTCATGAGACTCTTTCTCTATCCAGCTTTGTTCCTTTGCTGGTGAGGAGTTGTGATCCCTTGTCAGTTCATCAGACTCATTCTCCATCCAGCTTTGTTCCTTTGCTGGTGATGAGTTGTGATCCCTTGGAGGAGGACGAGAGGCATTCTGGTTTTGGGTGTTTTCATCCTTTTTGCTCTGGTTTCTTCCCATCTTTGTGGATTTATCTACCTGTGGTCTTTGTAGTTCTTGACTTTTGGATGGGGTCTTTTATTGGACATCCTTTTTGTTGATGATGAAGTTACTTCTTTCTGTTTTTTAGTTTTCCATCTAACAGTCAGGCCACTCTGCTGTCCACTCCAGACCCTGCTTGCCTGGGGGTCACGTGCAGCAGCTACAGAACAGTAAGGGTTGCTGCTAGTTTCTTCTTCTGTTATGTTTGTCCCAGAAGGATACCTGGCAGATGTCAGCCTGAGCTCTTCTTTATGAGGTGACTCTTTGGATCTACAGGGGTCAGGGAGCTGCTTGAGGAGTCAGTCTGTCCCTTACAGGAGCTCAAGTGCTGAGCTGTGAGCTCCGTTGTTCTGTTCAGAGCTGCTGGGCAGGTATGTTTAAGTCTGTTGCAGCGAAACTCATAATCACCTTTTTCCCAGGTGCTCTGTCCTGGGAAGGTGGGGCTTTATTTATAAGTTCCTGATGTGCTGTTGCCTTTTTTCAGAGATGCCCTGCCCAGCGAGGAGGTAGCCTAGTCACAGTCTGCCAGTAGAGGCATTGCTGAGCTGTTGTGGGCTCTGCCTAGCTGCTGTGTGAACTTCCTTGCGGTTTTGTTTACAGAGGTATAGTTAGAACTGCCTCAGTAATGGTAGTCTGCCTCAGTAGTGGTGGACTGCCTGGGTAATGGCGGACTGCCTCAGTAGTGGCAGACTGCCTCAGTAATGGCAGATGCCCTTCCCCCAACAGAGCTGGACCATCCCAGGTCTTGCTGCGCTTGCTGCGAAACTCTCAATCCAGAGCATTTCAGATTGCTGGTGTTTGTGGGGGGTGGGACCCACCCGCCAGATCACCTGGCTCCCTGTTTCAGCCTCCTTTTTTTTCAGTTGAATGGGTGGCTGTGTCTCCCAGGTGTTCCAGGCACCAGTTGAAATGGCTGCCCAGATTTGTGTGAGTTTTTGTATGGAGACCCACTGTGCCAGTTGGAACAGCCATGCTGAAAACTTGTGGCACTTTTCAGACTAGGAATCTCCTTGTCTGTGAGCAGTAATAACTCGTTTGGAAATGCAGTGTTCACTCACCCTCTGCATTGTTCTTGCTGGGAACTGCACTGCAGAGCTGTTCCTATTCGGCCATCTTGGATCCACCTCCCCAGGTGCCACTTCTAATTCTAGTTCATTTGCTATTTCCATCACATCTGTACTTAATTCCTCTACTGAAGTCTTGGATTCACAAAGTCATCTATGGAGGTTGGAATCAACTTCTTCCAAATTCCTATTTGTATTGATATTTTGACTTCCACACATTGTGAATGTTGTTAATGGTATCTAGAATGGTGAATCCTTTCTAGAAGGCTTTCAATTTACTTTGCCCAGGACCATCAGAAGAATCATTATGTATGGCAGCTATAGCTGTATGAAATGTATTTCTTAAATAACAGGACTTGAAGGCCAAAATTGCTCCTTGATCTATGGGATGCAGAATGAATGTTGTTAGCAGGTGTGAAAACAACATTCATCTCCTTGTTTGTCTCCATTGGAACTCTTTGGTGAACAGGTACATTTTCAATGAGCAATATTATTTTGAAAGTAATCTTTTTTTCTGAGAAGCAAGTCTCAACAGTGGGCTTAAAGTATCCAGTAAACCATGCTGTAAACAGACGTCTCATCTAGGCTTTGTTATTTCATTTATAGAACATAGGCAGAATAGAATTGACATAATTCTTAAGGGCCCTAAGATTTTTCAGAATGGTCATGAGCACTGACTCCAGCTTTAAGTCACCAACTGCTTTAGCTTCTAATAAGAGAGTCAGCCTGTTCTTTGAAGTTTTGAAGCCAGGCATTGACTTTTTCTCTCTAGGTATGAAAATACTAGATGGCATATACTTCCAGTATAAGGCTGTTTTATCTCCATTGAAAATGTGTTGTTTAGTGTCACCACCTTTATTAATTATCCTGGCTAGATCTTCTGGATAGCTTGCTGAAGCTTCTCCATCAGCCCTTGCTTCTTCACCTTGCACCTTCATGTTCTGGAGGTGGCTTCTTTTCTCAAACCTCATGAACCAGCCTCTGCTAGGTTACCCTTCTTTTCTTTTCCTTTTTCTTTCTTTCTTCCTTTCCCTTCCTTTTCTTTCCTTCTCTCCTCCCTCCCTCCCTTCCATCCCTCACTGGCTCGCTCACTTTGTGGAGGGCAATAGCACAATCTTGGCTCCCTGTAACCACTGCCTCCAGGGTTCAAGTGCTACTTGTGCCTAAGCCTCCTGAGTAGTTGGGATTACAAGTGTGTGCCACCACACCTGGCTAATTTTTGTATTTTTAGTAGAGACAGCATTTCACTATGTTGGCCAGGCTGGTCTCGAACTCCTGGCCTCAAGTGATCTTCCCACCTCAGCCTCCCTAAGTGCTAGGATTAGAGACGTGAGCTACTGCACCTGGCCCAATGAGACTGTTTTGCATTCTTATCATTTGTGTGTTGACTGGAGTAGCACGTTTAATTTCCTTGGAGAACTTTTCCTTTGTATTCACAACTTAGATAACTGGTGCAAGAGGACTAGCTTTCAGCCTTTGTTGGCTTTCAATGTGTCTACTTCACTAAGATTGATAATTTCTAGCTTTTGATTTAAAGTGAGAGACATGTTTTTACTTAAAAACTTAGAGATCATTTTAAGGTTATCAATTGGCATAATGTCAGTATTGCTGTGTCTCAGGGAATTGGGAGGCCTGAAGGAGAGGGAAAGAGAAGGGAATGGCCAGTTGGTAGAGCAGTCAGAACACACACATTTATTGACTAATTTTGCCATCTTACATGGACGTGGTTTTGTGGTGCCCCCCAACAATTATAATAGTAACATCAAAGATTATTGATTATGGACCACCATGACAGATAAAATTGTAATAAAAAGTTTTAAATATTGTAAGAATTACCAAAATGTGACAGAGACATTGAAGTGAACATATGCTGTTGGAAAAGTGAGGTCAACTGACTTGCTTGACTCAGAGTTGCCATGAGTCTTCAGTTTGTAAACAATGAAACATCTGTGAAACACAGTAAAATGAAGCAGAATAAAATGAGGAATGTCTGTATATTATATTTGGGTTTGGCACTCAGTAGAATACATAGTTCATAGCAGACTAAAATTCCTTTGATATTTGATTTGCTAAATGTCAAAGACAAATTATGCCTACACTGCTAGAGAACAGAACTTATTTTCCCTGCTAATTTTGAAGCCAGTGCATTAGGAAGATACCTCCTGAGTTAGGGGCAGGTGACCCCATGTGCCTCATGGGCCAAGTGGCTCCAGGCACATCAGCAAGGTAACCCAGGGAGAAGCAAAGAAGACGGGGAGGAAGATCATGCACACACACATGAACTGCCATGGCCACTGTTGGTCTCTTTGTCTTCTTGATCCCATGTCAGGCCTCTTTGAGTCTGCTGATTCTTTTAGCAGGTCTGTAGGCCACAGTGCGGGTAGGTGGGAATGTGTGGTTTTCCTCCATACCACATGTAGGCCCTAGGAACATATTGCTCTCATATACTTTCTTTTCCTATACTTCTTTCCTTCTGTCTATAGTTTTCTTTCTCTTCTATAGCTATCCCATGTTGATGGATTATACACTGAATGATTGTATTTCCCTGGGATTCCAGGTAGAAGCAGGAAAAAATCCCTTCTGCTTCTGGATTCTGAAGTATAGCTTAGGGGTGGGATGTTTCTTGTACCCATTCTCCCATTCCAGTAATGAAATCTCAGGTATGTGGTGATGCATGGGGGGGATGTTGCAGAAGCCCCCGCTTATGTCTAATGCTTCTCTTTTTATCTTGCTGCTCATTAATACAGACTAGGCATGGCTTTGAGGGCCTTTGTTTTTAGTGGGAAATTGCTCTTGCATTGTGTCTTGTATCTTTTCTTCTCTACTGTTTACAGGAAAACAAAAAGCAATGTCTTGAATTAGTGAGGTACTGGTTTAAATATAAAGTGAAGCTTCTGGAATTCAGAAAACCTTTTTCCCCTCTTGTAAGTGTATGGTTCTTGTAGTTGAAACAAATTCCTTTCATGACTGGTATGTCTTTTATGACTTAAAACAGGCTATTTTGAAAGTTGAGGTTGAGTAATGACTCCTTTGTTTTCAGGCTGGTTTTGCTCTAAAGCAGGGACACTTCAGCCTCAATGGCTAGAGCGTCACTGAGCAATGAGACTTACCCAGGACAAAAATATATCAGTTCATCTTTAAAATATTATCCCATTAAATTAACACTTCTAATATCAAAAGCTATGATAATGCCATCACTACCACTAAATATTTGTATCAATTTGCATTTCACAAAATGTTTTCTGATGCAATATGTAATTTTCCCCATGACTTTGCAAAATAGCTTGAAAAAAATTCCTACTTTGTATGAGGAAATTAAGACTCAGAGAGATCAAGGGACTATCCTAAGATCATATATGTTGTGAGTTTTCAGTTTTAGACTGGAACTGAGACATTTTGATTTCAAGCACTTTTTGTACTTCACCAAAGTCTTGGTTTCTGGATCAATGGGCTTTGTAAGGACTTGTCTGGGTCATTTCATTTTTCTGCTTGTATTCTTCTATGCCTGGTGGACTGCTATTCTTCCCTGGATTCTCAGCTGACTCCCTCTGTGTATGTTGAAATTTGTTTCTCCAGTCTTAGTCTAGATGTCAGCTGCTTACTCCAACTCATGTCTTAATTAGTCTCCAATAAATCTAAGCCAGTCCCCTTCTCCCAGTTAGCACTCAAATCTCCAGCTGGGCTTCTCACCCACCTTCCCCTTCTTTCTAGTACTAATCTACTGTAGTAGGTTATAATCAGATTTTCTGAATGATTAATGCAGTGAATAGTGAACATTGTCACTTTACAGAATCCTGAATTCTAATTTCAGAACCCTATGTTGAATTTAATAGCTTTACATAGAAATCTTTATTGGTAGTTTGGGGCCTGTTGATTTGACTATATTATAGAGTTGACTTGAATTAATAGTTTTTGCTGTTCTTGGAAATATCAAGGACATTTAGCTCAGAGTATACTGGGCCAAGTGTGGAAATTATCGAACACATGTTCCTAAATACTACTATATTTTATACAATGGAATTTGCATAGTGGATTAATTATTAGGCCTTGACTCTGGTTTTGCTTCTGTTGCTAACTCACTGTTTCAGCACCTGGGCAATGGGGCAGTGCAAAAATATGCCTCCTTTGCCATGTATTGCCATACTGTTATATTATTTGCAGAGAATCTATTTAAGTGGCAGGGTGGAAATTAATACTTAAAACATGAAGTCACCTAGTGTATATGCCTTGAACCAATTGTTCACGATATATACTTAAAGCTGCGTAGTCGCTAGGCACTCATGAGCCCTAAAAAAATTGGTTGAACTTACCCAAAACCAAATTATGTGTTAAGAAAATATACAATTAAAAAATAGATCCATGACTTCCGGAATTTTAGTGCTAAACTTCCTCAGGTTTCTGTTGTATTTGCCCTTATTCTCATGCCATAGAGAAGCAGAAAGGTCAAGATTTGAAGGGCACTTGGGTAAAGCTGGTAATTCAACCACTTCTCTAGGTGGTTAGTGAAATATCTTCAACTAAAGAACATAAAGTAACAGAGAAAAAACCCTCAGATGGCAATGGCAATTAAAAAGGAGTGTCATAAAGTGAATCTCATGAGGATAACAGGGTGATTGATGGTTACCAGAGGCAAGGAAATGTAGAAAGGAGGAGTATATGAAGAATGGTTGATTAATGGTTAATCACCCATTAAATATGGTTAGATAGAAGAAATAAAACCTGGTGTTCAATAAATCAGTAGGGTGACTATAGTTAACAGTAATCTGTTATGTATTTTACAACAGCTAGAAGATAAATTTTTAAGATAATAGATATCCCAGTTATCCTGATTTGATAATTACATGTTATGTGAATATATCAAAATATCACATATACCCCAAAAATGTGTGTATCTATTATGTATCAATAAAAAAAAAGTAACAAAATACAAAGGAATGTTGAGTGACCCTGGGAGTTCCTAATGAATCCTTGTGTCATAAGGTCATATACCTAGGCCAGCTCTTAAACAAATTGTAACCAAAGATATAAACATAGAATAACTTAAGTGGACAAAATAACAAAAGGTTATGGCATATGGAAGAGGTATTTCAACAGGGTTCTCTATCACAGAAACAAAAGCAGATAAAACAAATCAGCAGTTGGTCCAACTATATGCCAGAATGGAAGAGGTTCTGATAATTACCAGAAATGTAAGTGTACTTCAGAAAGATAGACAGAGAGAAAGATGGGTAAGAGAGCAGGATCAAGATTTCAGTAAATTAGTTATCAGATTTATTAATTCTTACAGAAGTTAGGGATTCAAAATTGACTATGGATGAGGGAAACACTGTCACTTAAGGTAGTGAAAGCAATTTAAAATATTTTGGTTTTTTGGGATGCTGTGTTTTCCATTATCCTCTCTTACGATCTCAATACATCTTTGCTTTTATGTTTCTTCTATTAATTTGAGGGACAAATTATTACTTGTTAGAATATGTGGTAGGCACTCAATAACTGTTAAATTGAATGAATGGCTGAATCAGTCAATAATTAAAATGAAAATACAGGGATTTTGTTATTGTAATGCCTTGTAGTTTTACATTTGTCGTGATTGCTTGTTGACTGACTACATTTAGGGCAAAAATTGATTGAGGTCAGGGAGCTTTCAGAGCTGATTTAGAGTTTGATGTTTCAAGGCGATAGCTGTAGAAAAAGGGATGAATTTACTATTAAAAATATAGGTTGTAGACAACCAGTTTTACAATTAACCTTTTTTTCAAGTCCCTCATTTTCTGTCTCTTTGAAATCTGCTCCTAACAGGACCAGTTTAAACAATGCCATCCATTTACTTGACATATATGTAAGTCATGATTTTCTGAGGCAATTTATACAAAAATGGGAAGAGTTGAATTTTTTTTAGAAGCAGCAGGAATTTGGGGTAGGTATTACACAGCTGCTTCTTTTGCCTATTGTTTTGAATAGAGGTATGATTTGGGTAGACAAGACTCCTAGAGCTAATGAGCCACTTTGAGCATTGAGGCCACATTGTCCGAAAGGAGAGTTGTAGAACAATGAATATTTTCCGTTATTCCCCAGATAACCACACTGTTCTGAGAGTCAAGAGATTATTTGAAGCAATAAGCACTCCTTTCTAAGATTAAGAATATTGTTCAGCCATAACATATAGAAAGGAAAGACGAATCATGTAAAATCAAGGGAGGCAATACTAACTATAACATAGAAAAGGCCACCATGGCATTGTAACGTGTATGTGAAACAAATCATCTGTCCTACCGTGGTGGTGAAAAGTGCTGATGGATACAAGGGAGAATGTATGGAAATGGACATTTATTTTGTCCAGATCCATGTTCTTTCACATATATTCTCCCATTTAACCTCCTTAACAGTTTTGAGAAGCAGAAATTATTAGTCCCATTTATCTTACACACATAAGGAAACCAAAACACACAGAGATTAAATAATTGACCTAAGTTCCAGCTGTTCATAATAGAGCCAGAATTTGAACTCAGGGGTGATTCTCATCCTTCCATCTGAAGCATCTCATACAATGAGTGCTTCCTAGTTAATGTTCTGCTCTTTGTAGGTTTTCCTGCTTTTTAAGATTTCCTTAGGAGGTTGAAATCTGGTCACAAGAAGTGTGTGCTCCTCAGTGGCTACTGGCATACTCCTTTGTTTTCCCGCACTGAGCCAGGAGCCCACAGTCTGGGCTGAAGTCAGATTCATTACCACTCTCTTCCTGTCCTCTGCACTCTCAATGTTTGGCCTCTGGCTCTTATTGCCACTTTTTAAAAGCCTGGATTCCAATTCTTATTAGTCTCAGTGTCTGAGTCACTGCTCCTGTGTTCTCTGTGTTCTCACTGAAATTTTTGCTCCTAATTCTTTTCACCCTCACTATGCATTTATACTACCCACACTATGCTGAAAACCAGGACCCCATAACTCTTTGATGCTTACCTGTCCCTTCTTACTTGTGTTGATCTGTCTGTCTATATCAGCTACCCACTTCACTTTACCTTGTAAAGATCCTAAGACACCAGACTTTTTCTGACATATTATTCCCATGCATATTCCAAAAATGGATCCAGATTTGGATAAAATCTAAACCACTGGGTTTTGCTCATTTAGCATGGCATTCCTTAAGGTATTTGCTGACATATAATACATTTTCCAATTTTATAATCTTAAAAATTATAATTTATATGGGAAAATCAGTTAACATGGCTAATCTGGTTTTTATCTTAACTTTAGAAGAGAAGTTATGTTTTAATAGGTGATGGAGCATGAAAGCGTATACTTAATTTAATTATTATGATTGTAAGACTTATAATTTCAGGATTTTAAATACATTGTTTGAGTGGTTAGCATTAGTACAAGGCTTGCTTGTACTGTCTTATGGTTTTTGACCTAGAAACTGTAATTGTTTTATCAGTATTAGCAGAAATATTCTCAGCATCATTTTCACTCATGTACTGAGTACATGTGTGTGTACCATTCATGCTTTCTTAATCTATGCTTGCTTTCTTAAATATTATTAAATATGCATGTGTGCTTAAGTAGAAAGAAAAGACTGGATGTGGTAGCTCATGCCTGTAATCCCAGCACTTTGGGAGGCTGAGAAGGGCAGATTGCCTGAGCTCAGGAGTTCACAACCAGCCTGGGCAACACGGTGAAACCCCGTCTCCACTAAAATACAAAAAATTGCCGGTGCATGGCAGCCTGTGCCTGTAGTCCCAGCTATTTGGGAGGCTAAGGCAGGAGAATTCCTTGAACCCAGGAGGTGGAGGTTGCAGTGAGCCAAGATTGTGCCACTGCACTCCAATCTGGGTGACAGAGTGAGACTCTGTATCATAAATAAATAAATAAATAAATAAATGAAAAAAATAGGGATCACGTATGGCAGAAAACATTTAAAATAGTTCCAACTACCAATAGTATATTAATGATGAGAAGTCAGTGAAGTTTTTAGCACAAATGAGAGTCTGTGAGTCTGCTATTTAACATAGTATTAGAAGTTCTGGCCGGGACAGTCAGGTAAGAGAAGGAAATAAAGGCATTCCAAAAGAAAGTAAAACTATCTGTGTTTGCAGATGGTATGATCCTGTATCTAGAAAACCCCACTGTCTCAGCCTAAAAGCTTCTCAAAATGATACATAACTTTAGCAAAGCATCAGGATACAAAATCAATGCAAAAATTACCAGCATTCCTATACACCACCAACAGGCAGAGAGCCAAATCATGAATGAACTCTTATTCACAGTTGCCACAAAAAGAACAAAATACCTAGGAATATGGCAAAAAAGGGAAACAAAGGACCTCTTCAAGGAGAACTGCAAACAACTCAAATAAATCAGAGATGACACGAACAAATGGAAAAACATTCCATGCTCATTGACAGGAAGAATCATTATTGTGAAAATGGCCATACTGTCCAAGGCAATTGAAAGATTCAATGCTATTCCCATTAAACTACCATTGACATTCTTAATAGAATTAGAAAAAAACTACTTTATAACTCTTATAGAGCCAAAAAAGAGCCCAAATAGCCAAGGCAATCCTAAACAAAAAGAACAAACCTTGAGGCATCAGCTACCTGACTTCAAACTATATTACATGGCTAAAGGAACCAAAATAGCATGGTACAAGAACAGACAAATACACCAATGGAATAGAATAGAGAACCCAGAAATAAGACCGCATATCTACAGTCATCTGATCTTTGACAAACATGACAAAAAAAAGCAATGGAGAAAGAATTCCCTGTTTAATAAATGGTACTGGCAGAACTGACTAGCTATATGTAGAAAACTGAAACTGAATTTCCTTACACCATATATAAAAATAAAATCAAGATGGATTAATAAGTAAATGTAAAACCCAAAGCTATAAAAACCCTAGAAGAAAACCTAGGTTAATACCACTCAGGACATAGGCATGGGCAAAAATTTCATGATGAAGATACCAAAAGCAACTGCAACAAAAGTGAAAATTGACAAATGGAATCTAATTAAATAAAAGAGCCTCTGTACAGAAAAAGGAATGGTCTACAAAGTAAAACATGGATACCTGTTTACAGAATGGGAGAAAACTTCTGCAGTCTGTGCATCTAACAAAGGTCTAATATTGAGCATCTGTAAGGAACTTAAACAAAATTACAAGAAAAAAAGAAACACCTTCATTAAAAGTTGGCAAAGGACATGAACAGATACTTCAAAAGAAGACATACGTGCAGTCAACAAACAGATGAAAAAAAATGTCAACAGCACTGGTCATTACAGCAATGCAAAGTAAAACCACAATGAGATATCATCTCACACCAGTCAGATTGGCTATTACTAAAAAATCAAAACATAACAGGCACTGTTGAGGTTGGGGGAGAAAAAAGAGCTCTTTTACAATGTTGGTGGGAGTGTAAATTAGTTCAGTCATTGTGGAATACTGTGTGGCAATTCCTCAAAACCTAAAAATGGAAATACTATTAGACCCAGCAATCCCGTTACTGGGTATATGCCCAAAGGAATATAAATCATTCTGTTATAAAGAAACATGCACACTTAAGTTGATTGCCGCACTATTCACTATTGATGGTCATCAACCTAAATGCCCATCAGTTTGAGACTGGATAAAATGTGATACATATACACCATGAAATACTGTGCAGTCATAAAAAGGAATGAGATCTGTGTCCTCGGTAGGGACGTGGGTGGAGTTGGAGGCCATTATCCTTAGCAAACTAAAGCAGGAACAGAAAACCAAATACTGCATGTTCTCACTTACAGATGGGAGGTAAATGATGAGAACACATGAACACATGGTGGGGGAGGGGTGCAACACACAATGGAGCCTCTTGGAGGGTAGGAGGTGGGAGGAGGGAGAGGATCAGGAAAAACAGTTAATGGATGCTGGGCTTAATACTTACGTGATGGGATGATCTGTGAAGCAAACCACCATAGTACACGTTAACCTGTGTAACAATCCGCACATGTGCCCTTGAATTTAAAATAAAAGTTGGAAATTAAAATAAAGATTATTTTAAAAAGATATAGTCTGAGTTACACACACTTAATGTTCCAGTGCTGTAACTACTTCTTTTCCTTTCATTCAAAAAACATTTCAGAATATGAGTGAGAGTGAAGTTTGGCAGGATATCCATAAAAAGGTCAATCATACTGACTTCAGCACTTTGGTACCTTTGCTATTGTTAGGTCCAGTCACCTCTGATACCTCACAGTTGATCGGCCCTGTAATATAAATACTATAGGTAAGAACTTCACTCTAGATATTATTGCTTAAACTCACAGTACTTATTAGCATTTTCCAGTTTTTCTAGATGTTTGCCTTTCTCTGTTTTTATCTTTCTTATTCTCTTCATTAACCAGAACTTGTTGGTATACCATATTGGAAAAGGATGGGAAAAATGAGGCCAGAATCTCATTACAATTTATTAATTCCTCCTAGAATGTATTAATTAGGGTAGCATTCATTTATTCTTGCTGCTTTTGTTCATCAGTATTACCGTCTTATAGAAATAGTGTCAAGGAAATAAAGTGGTCTTTTGAAGTTAAACATTTTTTAAAAAGGTTTTTATTTTTCAGAGACAAGGTCTCTGTTGCCTAGGCTGGAGTGTAGAGACATGATAATAGCTCAACACAGCCTTAACCTCCTGGCTTCAAGCAATTCTCCTACCTCAGTCTCTTCAGTAGCTAGAAGTACAAGTACATGCATCTTTACAAAATTGTTTTGTAAAGATGGGATCTTGCCTTGTTGCCCAGGCTGGTCTTGAACTCCTGCTTCAAGTGATCCTCCTGCCTCAGCCTCCAAAGTGCTGGGATTACAGGTATGAACCACTGCACCTGGGCTGAAGTTAGAATTTTAATAGAAAACTTTCAACTTTAGGAACCTATACGTAACTGTATGTTAAAAAAAAAAATTCTTCAAATATCATATACATTGACCTGGCTTTCTGATACATTATCGTCTGAATGATCTTTTTAAATATGAGTTAGATATTGTTATTTCTTTTCTTGGAAACTTTTAATGGCTACCATTGCTCCCAGAGTAAAGACTACAGAGTTGCTAGGGACTCGTGAGCCCTGAACATAGTGTACCCTTGACATAGTCTACCCTTTCACTTTTATCTTGTGCTACATTTCTTTTCATGCTCTGTGCTCCAAACACATTGTCTTCTTACCATTTTCTTGAATGTCACTGCCTTGTATCACAGGGCTTTTTCTAATGCTAATCTCTTTACTTGATTCTTTTACTCTTCTCTCCCCACCTATTCAGCTCTCAAATGTCAGCTCGATTAAGACTTTGCTGAATCCCTTGGTACAGATTTGCCCCTCTGATATGATTTGGCTGTGTTGACACCCAAATCCCATCTTCAGTTGTAGTTCTCATAATCTCCACATGTCTTGGTAGGGACCTGGTTGGAGGTAACTGAATTATGGGGTCAGTTTCCTCCATGTTATTCTTGGGATAGTAAGTTCTCACAAGATCTCATGGTTTTATAAGGGACATCCCCCTTTGCTCAGCACTTACTCTCTTGCCTGCCCCTTTCTGAAGAGGTGCCTTCTGCCATGATTGTAAGTTTCATGAGGCTTCACCAACCATGCAGAGCTGAGTCAATTAAACCTCTTTTCTTTACAAATTACCCAGTCTTGAGTACTTCTTCATAGTGTGAGAATGGACTAATACACACTCCAACTAAATATAACCCCTGAATCTCTCCTTTTATTATCATTACAATTTCATTTTACATTTGTGTGTATGATTCTGTGATTAATACTTGATTCTCCCCTCTTTGTATGGGCTCCAAGTGGGCAGGGATTTGTCTGATTTCTGCTCTTTATTGCTTGTTTTCAGTGCTTGGCACACAATTCAATGAGTAGATGAGTGGACAAATAAAACAATATAACATAAAACTGGCTGAAGGTGCATTTGGGGGCTTTTTCGTAATTCCACACGGCCCTATGTGAACTTTAGCTAAAGAATGGCCATTGTCCATGTTCTCACTTATAAGTGGGAGCTGAACAATGAGAACACATGGACATAGGGAGGGGAACAACACACATGGGGCCTGTTGGTGGGGGAGTGTGGAAGGACAGCATTAGGAAAAATAGCTAATGTATGCTGGGCTTAATACCTAGGATTAGGGATTAGGTTATTAGGGTTGATAGGTGCAGCGAACCACCATGGCACGTGTTTACTATGTAGAAAACCTGCACATCCTACACATGTACCCTGGAATTTAAAAAAAAAATGCTGTTGTCTACAGGTGAAGGTTATCTGCCGTTTTGGACCCATATTCAGTAGTGCTGCACATAGAGTAGCCAGGGGAGGAAGAAATTGCTCACTTGGCTACCAGATCAGTCTGTCACTTACCCTTTCAACCAGGGATTAAATTTTTCCTCTTTTTGATATAGGAGTTAAAAAAATTATTTAGGCAGATGGTGAGAGTAAGGAAGTTCTCAGTAAGGTTTTCCTTTTAATGAAAAGCAGCTCCCAAATCATTTTCTATTCTAACGAAGAGCAGCCTGTAAAATTGAGCTGCAGACGTAGACAAGTTGGAAGCTTGCAAGAGTGAATGCTGGCTGCTGTGCCAATAGGAAAAGATCACTTGGGACTAGGCATGTTCTAAATGGCAGCTCCATCTTCCCTTTTTCTTTCCAAACAAGTGTGCAGTAGGGAGCAGACAACATGGTGTCAGCCAAGTGAAAAGTCTATTTGCATAATGAGCAGATTAGGGTGGAGTGGCCAACTTCCCCATGTGTTATGTAAACGTCACAACTGGTCCAATCAATCTGTGGGACCTATGTAAATCAGACACTGCCTCCTCAAGCGTGTCTATAAAATCCGGTGTACTCTGTTGTGGGCCAGAAGTCCCATTCGGTTGCTCCTCTTTCTTGCAGGAGAGAGAGCCATTCTCCTTTCTCTTTTGCCTATTAAGGCTTCCACTGCCAAACCTACTTCTTACGTGTCTATGTCCTCAATTCCCTTGGCATGAAACAATGAACCTTGGGTATTTACCCCAGACAATGCTGCCGCTTCATTTTTAAGTTGCTACTGGATGACAAAGAATTGTTGTTAGAATGAAAATTTTATTATAAAATACATTCTGGTTGTTCAGCATGTCTTAGCTCTCATATATATGATCTCATTTGGTTATAATAATACTGTGTTAAGAGACACAGCCAGTTCTCATTAACAAATGAGATAACTTTCATGTTGGTTACATGACTTAGCCAAGTCATGCCATAAATAAGTACTTGAGCAGGGACTTACACTTGGGTCTTCAGACCTCAATCCAGGACCTATCCCACAAACACAAAGCTGCTTCTTACCTAAGCATACATATTATTTGTGGAAAAAGGGTCAGATAAGTTTCATTTGGTAGCCCCTCCTCCTGAAGCGAAGATACATGTGAAGCATCAGACAGTCTAGATGTAATTGTTAATACACAGAGTTTCAGAAGTTGAAGATCCTTTTACACTCTGTGGAAATGTTCTATTACATAGAGTTTTTAGGAGAGCCTTTTAATATTCCTGTTATTCTGACATTTATTCTTGCCTTGTAGTTTATAACCCCCAAATCTCCCCCTCCGATTATCTAAATTCTGTCTTTAATAAACCAACCACTACTAATTACTTTGTACTGATTTCTGATACAGGGATTTATATGTGCTTTGGGTCCCTAAATCTACTTCATAATAACATTAGAAAAGGGTATCTTATCTTTGGTTTGATCTAGTATCCTGAAAAATATGTCATTTGTCATTTAAATCTTGAGGGGCTTTATAAAGGATCACCTGACACTGCAGTTACTTAGGAAAAAAAATCTTTTTTCTGATTATAAAATGAATACATGTCATATAAAAATATATAAAAATAAAATAAGTTACATTCTATGTTTTAATGATGACATTTGATATAACTTCTTCCAGGAAAGTAAAGATTATTTAAAAACAAATTGACAAGAATAAAACATTCCCATCAAAAACTGGGTAAAGGATATGAATAGATACTTCTCAAAAGGAGACATCTATGCAGCCAACAAACATATGAAAAAAAAAGGTCATCCTTACTGGTCATTAGAGAAATGCAAATCAAAACCACAATGAGATATCATCTCATGCCAGTTAGCATGGCAGTCATCAAAAAGTCAGGAGACAACAGATGCTGGAGAGGTTGTGGAGAAATAGGAACCCTTTTATACTGTTGATGGCAGTGTATATTAGTTCAACCATTGTGGAAGACAGTGTGGCGATTCCTCAAGGATCTAGAAATAGAAATTCCATTTGACCCAGCAATCCCATTACTGGGTATATATCCAAAGGGGTATAAATTATTCTATTACTGGGTATATATCCAAAGGATTATAAATTATTCTATTACCGGGTATATGCCCAAAGGATTATAAATTATTGTATTAGAAAGACACATGCACACATGTGTTTATTGTGGCGCTGTTCACAATAGCAAAGACTTGGAACCAACCCAAATGCCCATCAAGGATAGACCGGATAAAGAAAATGTGGCACATATACACCATAGAATACTATGCAGCCATAAAAAAGGATGAGTTCATGTCCTTTGCAGGGATATGGATGAAACTGGAAACCATCATTCTCAGCAAGTTAACACAAGAACAGAAAACCAAACACTGCATGTTCTCACTTATAAGTGAGTATTGAACAATGAGAACATATGGAGATAGGGGAACATCACACACTGGGGCCTATTAGTGGGTGGGGGCTAGGGGAGGGATAGCATTAGGAGAAATACCTAATGTAGATAATGGGGTGATGGATGCAGCAATCCACCATGGAATGTGTATGCCTATGTAACCTGCACATTCTGCACATGTACCCCAGAACTTAAAGTATAATAAACCACAATTCTCAAAAAATAAAAAGAAATGCTTAGAAGTTGAATTACCAGCTTTAGGGGTAATTAAAAAAAATTCTTCTAAAAGCAAAACATGCAATTGAAAACAAAATAAAATAGAACCAAAGGGTTCAAAATGAAAATTAAAATCTCTTTTTTACCTTCGCAAACATTAACTAAAAAATGGGCTATAATCGAAAAGAAGCCCAGGACCGGACAGATTCACAGCTGAATTCTACCAGAGGTACAAAGAGGAGCTGGTACCATTCCTTCTGATACTATTTCAAACAATAGAAAAAGAAGGACTCCTCCCTAACTCATTTTATGAGGCCAGTATCATCCTGATACCAAAACCTGGCAGAGACACAACAAAAAAGAAAATTTCAGGCCAATATCCCTGATGAACATTGATGTGAAAATCCTCAGTAAAATACTGGCAAACTGAATCCAGCAACACACCAAGAAGCTTATCCTCCATGATTGAGTCTGATTAATCCCTGGGATGCAATGCTGGTTTAACATATGCAAATCAGTAAACGTAATCCATCACATAAACAGAACCAATGACAAAAACCATATGATTATCTCAACAAATGCAGAAAAGTCCCTCAATAAAATTCAACACCCCTTTATGCTAAAAACTCTCAATAAACTAGATATTGATGGAATGTATCTCAAAGTAATAAGAACTATTTTTGACAAACCCACAGCCAATATCATACTGAATGGGCAAAAGCTGGAAGCTGCCAGTTTTCCTTTGAAGCCTGGCACAAGACAAGGATGCACACTCTCACCACTCCTATTCAACATAGTATTGGAAGCTCTGGCCAGGGCAATCAGGCAAAAGAAAGAAATAAAGCGTATTCAAACAGAAAGAGAGGAAGTCAATTGTCTCTGTTTGCAGATGACATCATTGTATTTTAGAAAACCCTATCATCTCAGCCCAAAATCTCCTTAAGCTGATAAGCAACAGTGGCAAAGTCTCAGGATACAAAATAAATGTGCAAAAACCACAGGCGTTCCTATATACCAATAACAGACAGAGCCAAATCATGAGTGAACTCCCCCTTGATAATTGCTACCAAGAGAATAAAATATCTAGGAATACAACTTACAAGAGGTGTGAAGGCTCTTTTTACAGAGAACTGCAGACCACTGCTCAAAGAAATAGAGGACACAAACAAATGGAGAAACATTACATGTTCATGGATAGGAATAAATGATAGCATGAAAATGGCCATACTGCCCAAAGTAATTTATATATTCAATGCTGTCCCCATCAAGGTTCCATTGACTTTCTTCACAGAATTAGAAAAAAACTACTTTAAATTTCATATGGAACCAAAAAGAGCCTGTATAGCCAGGAAAATCCTCAGCAAAAAGAACAGAGCTGGAGGCATCAGGCTACCTGACTTTATTCTACAAGGCTACAGTAACGAAAACAGCATGGTATTGGTACCAAAACGGATATATCAATCAATAGAACAGAACAGAAGCCTCAGAATGCTGCACAGCTACATCAATCTGATCTTTGACAAACCTGACAAAAGCAATGGGGAAAGGATTCCCCTATTTAATAAATGTTGTTGGGAAAACTGGCTAGCCACATGCCGAAAACTCAAACTGGACACCTTCCTTACACCTTATACAAAAATTAACTCAAGATGGATAAAAGACTTGAATGTAAGACCTAAAACCATAAAAACCTGAGAAGAAAACCTAGCCAATAGCATTCAGGACATAGGCATGGACAAAGACCTCATGACTAAAACACTAAAAGCAATGGCAGCAAAAGCCAAAATTGACAAATGGGATCTAATTTAACTAAAGAGCTTCCGCACAACAAAAGAAACTATCATCAGAGTGAACAGGCAGCCTACAGAATGGGAGAAAATTTTTGCAATCTATCCATCTGACAAAGGGCTAATATATGGAATCTACAAATGACTTAAACAAATTTATGAGAAAAAAACAAATGACCCCATCAAAAAATGGGTGAAAGATATGAACAGACACTTCTCAAAAGAAGACATTTATGTAGCCAACAAATATATGAAAAAAAGCTCATCATCACTGGTCATTAGAGAAATGCAAATCAAAATCACAAGGAGATACCATCTCATGCCAGTTAGAATGGCGATCATTAAAAAGTCAGGAAACAGCAGATGCTGGAGAGGATGTGGAGAAATAGGAACACTTTTACACTGTTGGTGGGAGTGTAAATTAGTTCAAACATGTGTAAGACAGTGTGGCAATTCCTCAAGGATGTAGAACCTGAAGTACCATTTGACCCAGCAATCCTGTTACTGGCTATATACCCAAAGGATTATAAATCATTCTACTATAAAGACACATTCACATGTATGTTTATTGCAGCACTATTCACAATGGCAAAGACTGGAACCAGCCCAAATGCCCATCAGTGATAGACTGGATGAAGAAAATGTGACACATATACACCATGAAATACTATGCAGCCATAAAAAGGATGAGTTCATGTCCTTTGCAGGGACATGGATGAAGCTGGAAACCATCACTCTTAGCAAACTAACACAGGAACAGAAAACCAAACACTGCATGTTCTCACTCATAAGTGGGAGTAGATCAATGAGAACACATGGACACAGGGAGGGGAACATCACCCACCGGGGCCTGTTGGTGGGTAGGGGGGTAGGGGAGGGATAGCATTAGGATAAATACCTAATGTAGATGACAGGTTGATGGGTGCAGCAAACCACCATGGCATTTGTATACCTATTTAACAAATCTCCATGTTCTGCACATGTGTCTCAGGACTTAAAGTATATTTTAAAAAATGGGCTACAGATCTCTGTGTAAAATGCAAAATTATAAAAGTTCAAGAAGATAACATAGAAAATCTAGGTGAACTTGGGCTTGGCAATGACTTTCTAGATCTTTCTAGATACAATACAAAAGGCATAATCCATGAAAGGGATAAATGATAAGTTTTATTGCATTAAAATTAAATACTTCTGCTCTACCAAAGACACTGTCAAGAGAATAAATGACAGACTGGGAGAAAAATACTTGCAAAAGACTTCTATGATAAAGGACTATTATCTAAAATATTTAAAGAACTCTTAAAACTCAGCAATAAGAAAACGAACAATTAAAAATTGGGCAAAACATCTGAACAGACACCTATTCAGAGAAGATATACAGGTGACAAATAAGCATATGAAAACATGTTCAACATCATATGTCATTATAGAATTGTGAATTTAAGAAAATAAGATACCAGTACACATAGATTAGGATGGCTAAAATCCAAAACACTGACAACATCAAATGCTGGTGAGGAAGTGGAGCAATAGGACCTCATTCACTGCTGGTAAAAATGCAAAATGATACAGCCACTGTGGAAAACAGTTCGGCACCTTCCTATAAAGCTAGATTTACTTTTACCATGCATGCCAACCAAAGATGTTCTTCAGTGGGTGAAATAATAAATAAACTATGGTACATCCCTTTGATGGGTTATTATTTAGCTACATAAGGAATGAGCTACCAAGTTATAAGAAGACATGGAGGAAACTTAAACACATATTACTAAGTGAAAGGAGCCAATCTAAAAAGCTTATATACTGTATAATTTCTATTGTATGACATTCTGGAAAAGGGAAAACAATGAAGACAGTGAAAGACCAGTGGTTTCCAGTGAGAAGGATGAATAGGTGGAACACAGGGTTTTTTGGAGCAGTTAAACTATTCTGTACAATATAATGGTATGTCACTATATATTTGTCAAAACCCATAGAACGTACACCACCAAGGGTGAACCTTAATGTAAACTATGAACTTTGGATGATAATGGTGTATCAATGTTGGTTCATTGATTGTTACAAACATACTACACTAGCACAGGATGTTGATAGGGGACAAGGGATATATGAGAACTCTGTACTTTCTGCACAATTTTGCTGTGAACGTAAAACTGCACTAGAGAATAAAGTTTACTTATTTAGAGATGGGGGTCTCACTATGTTGCCCATGCTGAACTTGAACTTCTGGGTTCAAGTGATCCTTTTGCCTCTGCCTTCTGAGTAGCTGGGACTATAAGTATGTGCCTCCAAGCCTAGCTAAAGTGTGTTTTTTTAAAAAACTATTTTTCTCCTTTTCCTAGTGGCCCAGTCATTAGAAAGAACATTTATCTATGGCAATTTCTCATTTTTCTTTTTAGTTCTTTTGGTAGTTGTAAGGTGCTTATATCTCTTGTCCTTGATTTCTTTGCTTGATTTTGATTGATGCCTTGATCAAAAATATGAGGAATTTAGCTCACATTTATTGTCCCCTGTCAATTTCTGTCAGATATATGGTTTTTCTGTTAGTTTCCTTTGTAGTTTTTAAACCAAATTTTTCGTATCTAGGTGGGAGGATTACTCGAGCCCAGGAGTTCAAGACCAGCCTGAGCAACATGGCAAAACCCCATCTCTACAAAACATACAAAAATTAGCCATATCTGGTGGTGCATGCCTGTAGTCCCAGCTATCTGGTGAGCTAAAGTGGGGCAATGGCTTGAGCCAGGTAGGTGGAGGTTATGGTGAACCAAGATCCCACCGCTGAACTCCAACCTAGATGACAAAGCCAGATCCTGTCTCAAAAAAAAAAAAAAAAAAAAATTAATTTATTGTACAACTTGGGATGGAAATGTACCTCTTCAGTACTTCACAACTGCCATGGAAACCACCTCAGAGATGAGTAGGTATGGCGGGTGAGGAGGGAAGCAGTGATTTAGGGCAGCATTGAATGAGAAGAAGGGAGGGAGGTGGTACTTGCATCTTTTGGCAGTCTCAGTTCAAAACAATCTGAGATGGTTATGCATATAAAATATCAGCAGATAGTTTTCCTTATTCCTTGTCCCCACCTTCCACTGCTGTAAGAAATATAAAAGCATGAGGTTCTCTAAGAATGTCCAGAGAAGGGCCTAGAATTCCCACTTTAAGTACATAGAGGCAATATATTTGATTTTATGATATATCTCTTAAATGCAATAGAATATCATAAAGTAAAGTACTTTTCCTAATTATAATTTTTAGTACTTACATAATTAATTTAGAGTTGTGTAATGGTTAATTTAGCCATTTACTAATTGGTTATCCCTAAGGGCTTTCTTCTATGCCCTATTTTCTTCTTAGCACTTTCTCCCTAGTTGATTTTGCCTTCAATATGCTGATGACTCCCAAATCTGTATCTCTGGCCTAGCCTAGTATTATTCTCCTGAACAGATGCCTCAAATTTATGAAATTCGAAATTGTATTTATCCTTACCTCTAGAACTTGTTAATCTTCCACATGACAATGGATGGCACCACCCTCAGATAATTGCCAGGCAAGAAAATAGGGAGTTAATCTTGACTCCTTCTGCTCCTTTATCCCCCTTTATCCAGCCAGTCATCAAGTTCTGTTGATGTTCTCTGCTCCATTTTAGATATTTCCATCTACTTCTCTCTCTCTCTCTACTGCTGTTGCCCTTGTCCAGCACCGTTGTTGCTCAGCTAGATTACTGCAGCCGTTTTCTGCCTGGTTTCTTTGCCTCTGGTGTTACTCTCTTCAAATTTATTCACTAAATTGTAGCCAAAGTGATCTTTCTAAAATACAAATTGAGTCGATGTTACTCTTCTGTTAAACCTCAGATATATATTATATATATGTGGATACACACACACATCGTCATACAAATGCTCTTGATAATGCACCTTTAGATCTCATTAGCCCATTTCTTGCTAAAAGAATTTATTTTCCTTGACTATGCCATGCTCTCTTTTGCTTCTGGAATGTCACGTAGGGGTTTTCTTTTTTTTGGCCTGGAATAGTCCCCGTATCCCACTTCAACTGGTAGCTCGTTCTCATCTTTTTCATCAGCTTGGCTGAGATATTCCTCTCTCCCCAAATCCTTCCTTAACACTAAAGTCTAGAGTAGGTACCACTCATAGGTGTTTGCAGAGAAATTTTTACTTCTTCTTTTGGAGCATGCATCATGCTGTACAGTAATTCTTGCTTGTACAAATGATTCTACTAAGCTGTCCATTCTGTATTTATATGAGTACATAAACAGTCATATACATGTTAGTTGAATGGATATGTGAATGAGCAGGAGAAATGAAAAGATTCCACCAGCTTCTACATAGGGAGTTAGTGTTCTAAAGAAGTCTGAGGGAGGATAAAACAAAAGCAGAAACGTGAAAGAAAACATTTAATACCTGAAAGTAAAGTTTCCAATTGCTGCTGTGCTTAGAAGTTGGAAGACAATTCATGTTCCCTTTGACTTTTGATAAATCAGTTCCTTTTCTTGCATGCTAGTTTATTTCTGTAAAAATAAATAATTATAAAAATTATGTAATTATTCAACCTCTGACTTTAAAAGTGAGAAAACAGAGGGTGGTCAGAAAGGTTAAGAGATTTGTAGAAACAAGAGTCAGGATCAGATCCCAGCTCTTTTGACTCCAGATCCCCCGCTCTTTTGACTCTCAGTTACTATGGATAAATTAAACACCCATACAATTGTTAGCATTGTGCATCTTTTGAAAAATTATCCAAGTTCCCCATTTAGGCACCCGTAGAAAAATGACA
This sequence comes from Ateles fusciceps, assembly GCA_036589455.1. Taxonomy (NCBI): domain Eukaryota; kingdom Metazoa; phylum Chordata; class Mammalia; order Primates; family Atelidae; genus Ateles; species Ateles fusciceps. Next base: position 4,791,594 of record JAZHEH010000299.1, read on the forward strand.
ATAATTCTTTCAGGCCAGGAGGTTATTGCTTCAGTACATGTGGGACACTAATGAACAATAAGAATTAATTGCTAATTAGGTAAGTGTGACCTAGTCCCTGGGGGAATCTGGTCAATGCTGAAGCAGCTCTGGGTACAAATGAATATTTATTGGTGTGTCAGTGCAAACACTGGTGCTGTTACTTTGAGGAAGGGAAGAGCAGTACTCTGCTTTTAACCACATGCTCTTTTTTTTTTTTTTTTTCCCTGAAGCTTGTTTAGAATTGACTTTGTTTTAAACTCATGTCCTTACCTAACTCACATAGGTTCAGAGACTCCCTTGAGAAACATCTGTAGTAGAATTTCATGTCTGCTCATCTGTGCCCAAACACTCTTTCATGACTCAGGCATTTTGAAACTGCAGTGTGGTATTTTAAGGCCTTTCTAAACTGAATACTTTATTTTAAACAATTCAAATTGGTTGTGTGTTCTGTCAGTAGAACAGGGAAGCCTTTTGTTTATGTTAAAAAGCCACACACACCAAATTAGCTTGGTACTTACTTTATAGCTTAGTAATTTTGCTCACTGAAAGCATCTAAGTTGACTACTTTCTCATGGAATAGGAAGAAGAGCTTGTGAGAAAGTTATATTAAAAAATAAAAATAGCTCATTAAAAAAAATTTCCCACTGTAGGTCAAAACTCCCTACAAGAAATTTTATTGCTATAACATATACCTCATTGTTCAGTGAAGTAGGAAGGTTTGGAATAGTTTTTTGAAACACATCAACTCACATTGACATGCTGAGCCATAATGACATCTCTCATAATGCCATCTGCAGATCTCAGAAAAAATGCTGGCCAAGCTCCCATAGAAGGTGTAGCATTTACGTGATGATCTATAAAGGGTCTACTGCTGCCAAACATACCATTTGTTTCTGGGATCTGAGAATGAGGTTTCCTAAGTCCAGATCATTTGTTTTGGATTCACTATTGAAAACCTGGCTTAGGAGTGGGTACAGATGTTTGCTTTACTTAACACCATAGGCTTCTGTTAACTGCAGCTGCACATATGAAGTGTTTAAATTTGAAAGTTAGGGACTCCTGGTGAGACCTATGGAGTCACCTGCATTTTTTACTCTTCTTCAGATGAGGGAGGAAAAGGAGGACAGTAACCCAATGACTTTGTGGGGATTTGTCCCACAATCTGGGGTTTGGACATTTTTGAGTACAGGCATAACACCTGCATTGGAATTCCATTCTTTTTTTTTTTTTTGTGAGATGGAGTCTCACTCTGTCACCCCAGCTTGAGTGCAGTGACATGATCTCAGCTCACGGCAACCTCTGCCTCCTGGGTTCAAGGGATTCTCCTGTCTCAGCCTCCTGATACCATGCCCGGCTAATTTTTTTTTGTATTTTTAGTAGAGACGGGGTTTCACCATGTTTATCAGGCTGGTCTTGAACTCCTGATCTCATGATCCGCCGACCTCGGCCTCCCAAAGTGCTGGGATTACAGGTGTGAGCCGCCCACGCCTGGCGGAAGGCGGAATCCCATTCTTTGTTAACACACAACAGCTCTGGACATCTAAGGTGGTAAGACTGTATTAGATGTTTTTTTGGCTAGTGAGATCTTCTATACCCTGGGATTGCCTTAAAAAAATAGTATTATATGACCTTGAAGAATTTATTAAATGATAACCAAGCAAATACAGATACAATTCTGTTGGTTATAGCTCTCTTTTTTTTTCTTTTGGCTGCAAGCAAGCATAAATTCTTCCTTTTGAATAATTCCCAGATTTCCTTTGAGGGACTGTTCTCCCCCTGTGTCCTATAGTATTGCTGGGAGGGTAAATGTTCAGGTGCTTGTCTCTCTATGGAATCTGAAGAGCACAGAGCCTCTTTTTCTCAGCTCACAGGGGACTGATGTGACCAGCTCTGGCAGTCAGATTCTTTCTCAGAATTTTGAAGCTTGAGTAAGTGATTTAAGGACACAAAGTAGAGTTGGATATTATTCATCGTGGGGGGACAGCTGCAGTGACATTTTGGTCTGACTGTTGTGGCAACAGTGTGTGCTTGCTGTCTTTCCCTCATCTTGGTCTCTTGGAGTTCCTTGATTGCTGCATGGTTCTAAGCCTGCTCCTCCAGGCTCTTGTTGGGTCTGACACTCTCCTGCCCCAGTATGTTTGCTTTTGATAAAATTAGTCATTGTCAGCTTTGCTGCTTACATGTAAGAACTTTGACGCATATGGTAAGTCTAGTTGCCTTAGATGGACTCCATTTGCATTTATCAATGAAGCACCAGGAGGAATTTACATGAAACACTCACTAGTTTCAGTTACTTGTTCCGATCATTCCCATTAAAATAATTCTCTTCAACACCATCTATACTCTTTGCCACTTGACAAATTAAGAAATGCATCTTTTTCCTAGACTTAATAAAACATGTAATGAATTTCTCTGTGATGAGATCACTCTGAGAGTTGATATATTGTGATTTGTGTGATAAATTCTTTATGGCCGTGACGTAAAGGTAGGGTGATTTTTATTTTCCAGATTCCCATGTAGCATACATATTTACCTCCTATTACCAGGATTCTTCTCAACTTGTACCTGTTGACACACTTCTCAGATAAATGCAGTGATTTTTCCAATATGAAGAGCTACGTGTTATTAAGGTACAGTGGTTTCTTAACATAAGGCTCTTCTGCCTGCCCCTGACTTTTGAGGAGGATGTCCCTTCTTTGCAAAGCAGGAAAGGGCATATCACAGGGGCAATTAGGATAGCAGATGCCTCTGTGACCTGCTCTTCAAAATAATCAGTTCAAGTTTCATTTCTTACAGATTAAATTGTTAGCTGGTTTGGGTCACAGCAAGGGACAAGGTTAGAAATTGAAATAAAATATTAGTAGCATGCTTTCTATTTGAAGAGTGGTGTTATTTGAGAAAAGTTCTCTGTATCATCTTCTGCAGGCAATGGTAGCCTTTTTAAGGTCATTGCATTTAAAAGCCAAAATGGGCCTGAAAAATCATTTATGTACAATGATCTCATTTCATTAACAGGGAAAGTGAAGCCCTAAAGGCTTATGTGACCTGGCTAAGATTACACAGTTGGTTGCATCACAGTCCTCTTCCTCATTTTCTTGTAATAAATGCATTCTCACCTTGGTTGTACCTAGCTATTAACAGGCCAGCTCAATAGTCAGTTCTAGGCTGGAAAATTTTGCTTTTTGTCATTCTTTGGCATGGTGAATTGTTTGGGAATATCTGTTAGCTGGCTTTCTTTTTCTAGAAGTGGAAGATCTTTGTGATAATATTCTTATCTTTTCTAGAAACCTTTTGTAGACATAGGGTTATTAAGCCCTGTAATTCACACGTACCTCCCTTTGAAGCATACATTTTTTCAAAGTTGTGGTAACGTAACTTTTGGGTACCCACATATGATAAAATAGAAAGTATGTATTTGTTCCCCAGTTTATTGTACACAGGTTCTAAAGCTCTTGGAATCTCCAAAGCGATAAGAGCATCTTCTGTATACCAATAGGATGACTGGTGGCTGGAGGCCCCCAGACAGCTTCAGAATGGAGACTGGTCACCAGAAAGATTAAGGCATGATAAGAGGATTGGGAATTTCAGCCCCACCACAGGGGAAGGGAGAGGTGCTGCAGATTGAGTGAATCACCAGGGGTCAATGATTTAATAAATAATACCTAGGTTATGAATAATCTGTAGAAGTTCCGGTTTGGTGAACACGTTGAGGTGCTGTGAAGGTGACATATCCAGAGAGGGCAATGGAAGCTCCACACACCTGGCTCCTCTTTCTGGCCCCATGTACCTTTTCCTTCTGGCTTTCCTGAGTTGTATCCTTTACAATAAGCCAATAAATATAAGTAAAGTGTTGCCCTGGGTTCTGTAAGCCATTTTACCAAATTATTAACGCCAGAAGGCAGGTTGTAGGAACACTTCCTTGTTTGTTGCCAAGACAGACAAAACTGTGGTCACCCAATCCTTAGGATTGGCATCTGAAATGAGGGCAGTCTTGGGGGGACTGTACCCTTAAACCTGTGACGTTTAACTCTGAGTAGTTAGTGTCAGAATTGAGTTGGATTGTAGGACACCTGGTTGGTGTCTGGAGAGTTGGAGAATTGGTTGGTGTGAGGAAAACAATGATACATTTGGTGTTAGAAGTGCTGTGATTAGAAAGAGCACAGACCAAGTCACATTTGCAATGTGCTGGGGAAACTTCTATCTAAAAAAAATTCGATGGTAAATTCTTGTAAAATGAAGTTTCTTTTTCTTTTCCTTTTTTTTGTGTGTGACAAGGTCTCACTCTGTCACTTAAGCTGGAGTGTAGTGGAATCATCATAGCTGACTGTAGCATTGAACTCCTGGGCCTAAAGGATCCTCCTGCCTTAGCTTCCAGAGTAGCTGGAACTCTAGGTGCATGGCACCATGCCCAGCTAATGAAAAACCTTTTTTTTTATGGAGACAGGGTCTTGATATGTTGCCCAGGCTGGTCTCAAACACTTGGTGTTAAGCAATCCTCCTACCTTGGCTTCCCAAAGTGCTGGGATTATAGAGATGAGCCACTGTGCCTGACCATGAAGTTTCTTTTAATGTTGTTAATAATTTTTAATGTATCTATTTGGAAATTCTGATTTTCAGACTTTCAGATCATACTTGATAATATGGCCAATAATAATTGGAATTTATTAAATGTTTACTGTGTCAGGCACTATGCCAAATGCCAAACGTTGTATGTGAATTATTTCATGTAGTCCTCACAGCAATCTCCTAAGCAAGGTAATTCCGTAGATGAGAGAACTAAGGCTCAGAGAGGTGCAATAGGTTTTCTCAAATTACCTGGTTAGTAAGGAATGGCGCTGAAAGTCTCAGGAGAAATGACATGACTAAGACATGCTCTGGTGGTTTTTCTTCTTGGCTTTTGGGGCTGTGGACATTTATAAAAAGGTGGATTATCAGAGGCTCACCAGGGGATTTCACAGGAATGAAACATATGCAGATAGTTGCTGGCATTTGAGGGAAGATGATTGTCTGGGTGGGCAGTGGATTCCTGTGACAACCAGGGAAGGATTCAGACAGGATTCAGGGGAGGAATAGGGCTTCTCCTGAGCCCTAAGTTTAGACCAGCCAGTGAGAGATTGGGCACACAGAGTGTGTTTATTTGTTTAGCATTTACTTATCTCTATGTATGTCCTTGTTTTATTTCACTTGGAGTTTACATTCCTGGAGGCTAGTTGCTGTTTTGATCTAAATTTTTTTGTACATCACTCAGCACAGCTTCTTGATAATGAAGGTCACGTAACACTGTGGTTATTGGAACACACTTTGGCATCTGGGTTTGATTTTCATTTCCTACCTTTACCTTCTAGCCACTATTAGTTATAATGATTCACCCTTTTGAGCCTCAATTTCTGTATTTGTCATTTGGAAAAAACTGTAGGTTTATGAGACGAAGGATGGAGGGGCTCCACTTGGTGCCTGACATCTACTAATGGCTATAAGAGATCTCTTTCTAGTGCTGCTGCTACTGGGTACTTCTATTACTAACTAAAACAGTCCATTTAAAAGAATTGATATGTCAGGGTTCTAGAATTTACAATGTGGTTTTCAGGATTTGGGACCTTGGAAAGCTGGAGGAAAGAATACTGAATGTCCTTTTACTTAAAGTGAGCAGGTGTTTGAACTTCTCAGTAACCACATTTTCTACCACCCTTAAATTCCCCATACATTGGACCTACGGAAGCAGTGAAGCAGAGCTGTGTAAAGGTGAGGGCAGATCAGAGAATGTGGCTGCTGGTATTAGTTAGAGTTGGTTCTAATTGGCCCCACGGGGGCTGCTTTCAATAAACTTAGTTATTGGAACAGCAGTGCTACCCCTGAGTATTCCATCCCCTGCCATCTGCTACCAGAGGATATGTGGTTTTTTTTCTAGTCGAGGATGAGGGGAATTGGGGCCCAGAGTTAGCTGAATGCAGTAAGGAATGTGTATAAACAAAAGGTGAAGGAGACAAAGTAGAATGGCTTGGTGTGCGGATAACTGTGTTTTGAGTTACAGCAGGTGTCTAGGAAAATTAATTTTGACTTATTTTAGTTGAAATCATAAGATTAACTATAGATTCATAGTTTTGAACAATGAGAACACATGGACACAGGGGAGGGGAGCATCACACACTGGGGTCTGCTGGGGGAAATAGGGGAGGGACAGCGGAGGGTGGGGAGTTGGGGAGAGATAGCATGGGAAGAAATGCCAGATATAGGTGATGGGGAGGAAGGCAGCAAATCACACTGCCATGTGTGTACCTATGCAACAATCTTGCATGTTCTTCACATGTACCCCAAAACCTAAAATGCAATAAAAATATATGAAAAAAAAAGTACAATTAGAGGGTGTATATTTTTTATAACAGAGTACAAATAGAGGGTGTATATTTTTAAAAACAGATTACAATAAAGGGATTGTATCTTCTATAAAAGACAAAAAAAAAAGATTCATAGTTTTAAATGATGTATTAAAAGTGACTTACAAAGTCGTCCACATATTTTGCATGGTCTGACCCCAGTTACCTCTCTCTTCCCCCTCTCCCACCACACTGGTCCACTCCCCCCTCTGCTTTTAGTTCCTGCAGGAAGCTCTTTCCCACTGCAAGGCCTTTGCATATATTGTATTCTCTTTCTGTAACCTCCAACTCTCCCCATGGCTACTCTTACTCATTCTTTAGGCCTCAACCTAAGTATTACTTCAATGAAGCATCACACTCAAATATAAATTAGGTTTCTGTATTCATAATGATTATCTGCAATAAAGTAACAAAAATTAGGCAGAAAAAAAGAATGTGTTGGCTCCTGAACCAGGGAGCCCAGGGATGGAGCTGACCTCAAGCATGACTGGCTCTAGGGACTAAAAGCAGTGCCTCCTGCATGTTAGCTCTGCTGTGGTCCTCCCACCTGTTAGCTCGATGACTCACTGTTGTTCTCAATCTTCCCACCTGAGGACTGACTTTGACCACATGGCAGGAGGAAAGGAGCAATGGCTAGAGACTACTTAAGGTTTCTCTTTCTGGCCTGGCTGGGCCTTGATTAGGAAGAGTGTGGAGCCATGTGTTTGAGGTTAGTCTCCCAAGGTAGTGTAGAGAACATGTCTGTCTGTGTGAGGGAGAGGCGACTCAGGAAGTGTGGCAGGGAGGAACAGGGAAGAATGGCTACTGGTTGGATGAAGACAATGGATCCCCACTGTGGTCTCCCTTGTGGTTTTCTGTTATAGAATCAGTTGTTTTTCTTCATAGCACTTGTCCAATTTGAAATTAATGTGGTTAATATCTGCCGTGCACTTCTCCAGGATGGCAATCAATTCTGCAGTGTCCATGGCTGTGTTCCCAGTGCCTGTGGAAGGCACATAGTACGAACTTGGTAATCACAAGTGGAATGAATGAATTACGTGGTCAAGGAAATTAGAGTATGTGAGAAGGAAGGAGATGGTTGTGTTGTAACCAGATCCTTATACCTGAAGAAGCTCTCGAATGCTTCTTGGAGAAGTTGACCATTTGAATGCTGGGTAGAGACATGAGCTGAGGGCTAGAATGGGGGCAGGAGTTGTTAGAGTGTAGTGTCTGTACCAGCAGCACCAGCATCACTAGAGAAAGTGCCAGAAATGGAATCCCAGGTCCCACCCTATGACTCCTGAATCAGAAACTCTGAGGATGGGACCTAGAAATCTGTGTTTTAGCTCCCAGAGTGATTTTGATGTTTGAGAACCACTGGAGTAAGGGATAGGGGAGGAGTGAGAAGGTCATGTTTACATTTGTAAAAAAACTACTGGCAGAAGGCATTTTCTGGGTCTTTTGAAACTCCTTTTTGATTTGAAGTGAGGCAGTAGAACATAATGGTTAAGAGCACTTGAGTCAGATTGTCTGGTTTAGAATCCAGGCTCCTGTGCTTATAGAGTAATGTTGTACAGCTCACACAATTTCTCTACACATCCAATTGCATATAAAATATGGAAATAAATATATTAATAAAATAACCATAGCAAATAGTAGTTAACTCATGTAAATGCCATGGAGATTAAAAATGATGATCATGATGGTGGTGATAATAGCTAACAGTTATTTGGCCCTTATTAAGTGTCTAAACACTGTCCAAGCGCTTTCCAAGTGCTAGCTTATTCAGTGCATACAATTTATTGAATGCTTACTATTGTTGCTTATAAATGGAGAGTGAATGGATCCTATGTATTTGGAGTGGGCTAGAAGTTTCCCCGGTTGAGGGAACTATGGTAGAGGTTAATGAGTCATCTATATGAGGTGGAAGAGTGTGGGGCTGGTGTCCTGCCTCCTATTCTGTGTCTGTTTCCACCATCTTGCCCTCTGATGGGCTCTCCATCTTACATGTTCCTGTCTTATTGGCTTACCTTGATGCATAGCCTTATAACAAGCCATAAGTACTTGTAAGCCTAGTCATGTCTGACTGGGGTTATTTGACCATTTTGATATACTTTTCCAGGTGGGATAAGCTGAAGATATTTTTTGTTAGTACAGGCCTTTACTAACCTCTGCATTTTTGAGTATTTGCACTTCAGGGATTTTTTTTTTTTTTTTTTTTTTTTTTTTTTTTTTTTCCTGAGACAGAGTCTTGCTCTGTCACACAGGCTGGAGTGCTATGGTGGTCACTGCAACCTCTGCCTCCCAGGTTCAAGCAATTCTCCTGCGTCAACCTCCCAAGTAGCTGGGATTGCAGGTACTTGCCACCACACCTGGCTAATTTTTGTATTTTTAGTGGAGATGGGGTTTCGCCATGTTGACCAGACTGGTCTCGAACTCCAGACCTCAGGTGATCCACCTACCTCAGCCTCCCAAAGTGCTGAGATTACTGCCGTGAGCCACCATGCGTGGCCAGGGATTTTTCTTAAATGTAAAGGACCTACAGAGACTTAGGTGACATCTACTCTCTGGTTATTATTGAAGTCACTGAGATGTGGATCAATCTGACAAACGCATGGATTTTGATCATTTGAGTTCCTGTCACCAGGGATTTGGACTATTCACCAGTGCTGTTTGTCTGTATGTGTGTTAGTTGGGTTTATATGCCATAGACTGAAACTGCTGTTCTATCTGGTTAGGTTGGAGACTGAGAAGTTCTTGTTGTGGTGCATGGTTATTCTTTTATGACACAAGGGTTCATTGGGTGTTTACCGTATATAAAGCCCAGAGACCCCATTCCTGGTGAATGCTTAGACAGTAATAGTTGTCACAGTGGAACTTGCTTGCTCAAAACAACCTGGGGCTGGTGATATGTCAGCCCAGGAAAAGGTGTGTATTAACTTGAAGCTGACTGAACTCCTAAGGCCTGGGGGTACTTAGCATAGACAGGGGTGCTGTGACAAGGAGAGGCACTGTGAGCCTTCAGGGCTCAATTGTCAGCAGATGCTTTTCTAAGATTAACTGTCTCCAGTGGCCAAATGTGCTGTGAGTGGAGATGTTTTCCCCAAGAGTGAATCCTCAGATTCAGGGCCTTTTCTTTCTTTCTCCTTCAAATGCTCTCTTGTCTTTCTACTGTAATTAATTTGGTACATGGCCACTTCTTGTGCACAGCTAAGGTGTGCCATTGTGAGTGGAGGAGTTTTTTGTCAGAACCCTTGATTATCCATGACAAACCCAATTTGAACCAGCTTAAGAAAAAATAACGAGTTGATTGGCTCAGGTGACTGGGAAGGATGGTGGTGCAGACCATAGAATTAAGGAAAGAACTGTAGAACCAGGAACTTGAGAATGAGGACACAACTTCACCAGGGTTTTTTCTCTGCTCATCTCTCCTTCCTGCTTGTCTGATTGTTTTCATTTTGCTTTCTTACCTCAGGTTTTACATCTTAACTATCCTAATGTAATGATCTTTGCTTCTTTCCAAGGTTCCTTTTTTTCTTTCCTGGAGAAGGGTCTGATTGGCCCCATCTGGTCTTGGGTCCACTGCTAGACTCATCCTATGCCTAGAGGAGTGGGCAGGGCTGAAATTCATCTGGTGTATATCACTGTGGCAGGAGCCCATCCTGAACGTTGGCTCCCTTGCTATGCTAGCTGTGAACTATTTTGAGTAGCATCCCTGGAAATGGGATATTCTGATTGGCTGATGTGGGTCATCTGTCTATCTCTGTGAGCTCAGGGTGAGGGTAGTGGTACACATGGCAGGGTTTGTTATAAAAGTAAGAGATGGGGAAAATGTGCTAGGAAGCCAAAAACTTGCCACCAGAATATGCCTTGAACACTGTGTAGCTGAATCAATATAAAACAGCTCCTCATTACACGGTTTGTCATGGAGCATGCCAGCTAGGCCATCAGCTGACACTTTGAAGGATAAGTTGTTGCCTTTTTCTCCTCTTTCCAAGTCTTTTTCTAAATAATGCTAAACTCACTTGCCTTGCTTTTCATATAGAAACTTTATCTGCACCAATCTGCTGGCACGGGGACCATTGGGCTCTGCCCATAGGAATTATGACTGATTTTTCTGCTAACAACAGTCATGAGGTCCTTGCACTATTCCCGTCAACTGGGTTCTGTCCATCTTCATCACAGTCCACCCCACGCCCCTGGTCCTTTTGTCTGACTTTGATTCTTTTTCCCTCCTGTTCCTTCTTGCTTGCTCTTATCCTTAATGCTGTTCTCTATTGGACTGTTTTTGACAGAAGAAATAGCTAGGGGGATTATGATGCTTATTTAACAGATGAAGAGATGAAGGCTCAGAGAGTTTAAAGTGATTTGTTCCAGGTCGCACAGTTGGTATTTGGCCGATGAGCAATTTTTAGTCAGAGCCTTTTGACGACAAAGCTCAGCCTCTTTCCTCTTTTCTCACTGTGTTTGCTCAGACCTTTAAACATTGCCACCACCTTCCCAACACATAATCACCATTTGGAGAGGGGGGAGACTTTTGACAGTCATTTAGCGATAATTTTGGAGGGTGAATCTTGAGTTGAATGTGGAAGAAAATTCAGGCCTTTGATGAGCTGGAAGAAGATAGAAGGCCATTCTAGGGAACAAGAGCAACCTGAGTAAAGCAGCTGAATGAGAAGTGGCCTCTGTCTGGTGTCATGAAACCGGCATGGGTGTAGTGGTAGTCATAAAAATAGCCTCAAGGAAAGTGATGATGAAAAACTGAGGTGGCAAAGTGAGCAGCTGCTATGCTCCAGGCACCATTCTGAGCTTTGCCAAGCTTTATCTTGTTAAATTCTTTTTTTTTTTTATCTTGTTAAATCCTTAAGGTTACCTTGTGAGTAATGTGATACCATTATCTCCATCCTCCACTGCTGAGGAAACAGAGGCACAAGGAGGTTATCAACTCACCCAAATCACACAGCTGGTAAGAAATCAAGTTTACATTCAAACTTGAACCTGTCTGATCCTGAAGCCTATTCTTTCTCTTAACGATGTACTTTGTAGCTGGAGGGTGCTGCATGATTTTGATAAGAAGCCAGACAAGCAGTCCCAGAAATCCGTCCAGAGAGCTGATGCTTTTAGTAAAATCTATTCTATTTGTCAGATATTTTTGTTCTAAAAAGGTGTATCTTTGTTGAACATTAATCATCAATTCATAAATATCTTGCAGTCTCCTTGTACAAGATGCAAACAGTACAGAGCATAACATGGAAGTTTCCCCTTTACATCACTGTCCCCCTCGTCCTGTGCAGATTATTTTGTATTCTAACTTATCTCTCAGGCTGCTGCAGTGGGAGAAGCCACTCTGTCATTGGCTTGTAGGACTCAGGCACGTTGTTTGTTATCTCTGTACCTGGCTTCTTCGTTGGTAAACTTGAGCCTCTCGCTTGCCTCCCTTCCAGTCTCAACGTTCCCCGGATCTCTTTCCTCACCCAGCGGCAGTGACTCAGGAATCCTGTGGGTAATAAATTATGTTCTGTAATAATGAACCCTTTCCTTCTGTCCCATCTGCTGGTTTCACTTTTCACAGTGAACCTTGATAGGTTGAGGCATAAAAACTCTCAGTTTAGAAATGAGCCCCTACCCCTTGGAAATGCACTTGGTATTAGGAGATGACAATGACAGGCCCTTGGGGGAGAGAGCTAGGAACAAGGTGTGGGGGCTGCTGGGGAGAGTAACCCACAAACCAACCCTACACACAGCAGTGGTACATCCAGGTAGGATTTGAGGGTACCAGCGATTGAATGGAGACACCCATATTTATTGACCATGATCAAATACTTGTATGAATGAAAGAACTCAAACATCTGGTACCTCCCTCACAGAGCTCACCGAAAAATGATGAACCATATCTCATGCTTGGTGTTAAGGTGGCAACAAGTTGTACAGACGTCCAGCAGAGGACCATCATGTGATCAGAGTCTGGTGCTGGCCAAAGAAGGCTTCCCCAAGGTGTTGAGATTCTAAGGCTGAAATAAAAAGTCATGTGCTCAATATAGAAACCTTGGGTAATTTTTTAAAAAGCATAAAAGAAGAAATGGTGTATTATGCCACCCAAGATAACTGCTACTAGTATTTTGGTATGTGCTCTTCCAGTTTCTTACTACTGTATAATACAATCGAAATGAAATCTTATTATATACATGTCATTTTGAAACTTTTGTTTTTAGCAATATATGATATTTTCCTGTCAATAAATCTTCAAAAGCATACATTTTTTACAATGCAAATTGCTTTTTTTCTCATTATAAAAGAGTAGTGCTTGCAAAAAAAAAATCAGAGGATATAAAAAACATTATAAGGAAGAAAAAAAATCATAATTCCACCCCCCAGCAATTACTGCTATTACCATTTGAGTATATATACTTCCCGACTTTTTCCAAATGTGTGTCTGTGTGTGTGTATGTGAAACAACTATGTATGATATATATTATAGTTTATTCTTATAGATATTAGATTAATATCTCTCATCTACCTTCTTCTCACAGATTTTTAAACATCGTGAGGGCAGAGACTGTGTCTGTCCCATTCACTAGAGAATCCTTAGTTCCTTGCACAGTGCTTGGCACCTAATAGGCATTCATTTAGTAAACATTTATCAAATAAATGGATGATTGAATGGTAGGTCCATATTGTAATGGGTCTTGAATTAGATGATGATAAGAATGTTGTCTAATCACTGGGAAATGGGACAGGGCTTTCAGAACTGTGGACATCAGGTTATGGATCTTTGCTTATACATGTTTAACACTGGTGCATTAAGAAATCGCAAAACAAACAACAAAACAAAACACACACACACACACACGCCCCATGGCCCCCCCCCCCCCCCAAAAAAAAAGCCAAACACAAACCATTTGCTGCTTTTAAGTATGATGACGGTTAAGATTTATGGAAACTTAAAACACCTCTATCCATTATTGTCCACGTCTCTCTAGCTCTAGGAAGGCAAGGAAGATGTGTTGTTCATCTTAATACTGCTGCTGCAGTGATATGTGTGTCTTTTGCATCAGCACATGTTTATTGGTGAGTGTGATGGTAGGAGGATGAAAGGGGTGGAGAATTATCTATGGAGAAGCTCTATGGTGAATAAGAGGCATGCAACAACTCTCTGATGTGACCAGATGCTAAGGTGACTGCTTATTGTTTGAACATTTCTCTCCCTCACCTAGTTTCACTAGACCTGATTAAGGAAGTCGTAGTGAGAAATATGTGTGGGCAGACAGTTAAGTAGCTAAGACAATTTATAGTTCCACTGCTATAGCATAAGACTCTGGTGTACACTCTTAGAGATATTTTATATGTTCTGAACTCAAATGAATCAAGTAGTAATTTGGACCTGGAGATTTTAAACTTTCACATTGGTGGAAAGGATCCAGAGAAGTCAACTTAGAAATGAAGAATATTTGGATTGGAGTGACCTTGGATACCAGCTAGTTCATTCTTCTCATTTTACGGACGAAGAAACTGAGCTCCAGAAGGGAGAGTGGAATTACTCAAGGTCCTATAGCAAGTTCGTGGTAAAACTGGAACTAGAACTCAGGCATTCTAAATTCTAGGCTGATGTGATTTTAGCATCTTGTGTGAGAAAGATAAAAACTTAAAACATCATCCAGGCCGGGCGCAGTGGCTCATGCCTGTAATCCTAGAACTTTGGGAGGCCGAAGCAGGTGGATTGCCTGAGCTCAGGAGTTCGAGACCAGCCTGGGCAACATTGTGAAGACCTGTCTCTGCTAAAATACAGAAAATGAGCCGGGCATGGTGGTGTGAACCTGTAGTCCCCATTACTTGGGAAGCTAAGGCAGGAGAATTGCTTGAACCTGGGAGGCAGAGGGTGCAGTGAGCCAAGATAGCGCCACTGCACTCCAGCCTGGACAACAGAGTGAGACTCTGTTTCTAGAAAAAAAAAAAATCCAAGAACACTTGACCACCATTTGAGGGAGGGAGAGAGGGAAAGAGAGAGAGAGATGGAAAGAGAGAGAAGAGCGGAAGTGAGGGCAAATGAAACAAATGAAAACGAAAACCATCCTGGATAATACATTCTGTGATTTCACAGAATGACTTGGAAAGCAATGGTCCTATGAACTTCTTCATGAAAGACCTGGAGGGTTGTAGTTTCAGAAATGAATTTGAAATGCTTTGGACATCACTATTGGAAGCTTACCACCTTTTCTTCTCATCTAAATGAATTTAGCAAAGGAACTCAGTTTTAGTCACAGGAGACTAATTAAGCAGTCTAGCATGAACCGTAGCTAAATCCCCTTGTATGAAGTACAGCACACACACAGATAGACGAGCTGAAGTGTGGCCCTGATGAAATATGCTCACAGAATTAACTTGGCCTCTTACTAATGGCTAATGGAGCCTAGGTGAAATAAAATTTTTATAGAAAAGAAAGAATAAATTGTAGTGACTTACGTAATGCTCCTTATAATTTTTCTATTTCCGTGTTTACTCTTTCCCTCCCATCCTGCTTCTCAAGCTGGGCTGCTGTAATAACCTCAGACAGTTTTCCTAGACTCCAGTCTTTCTACTCCAGCTCATGCAAAACATTGCTTCCAAGTTTATCATCTTAAAATAACCCTTTGGTGATTCTAGTTTCTGGCTTAAAACATCCCAGGCTTTTTGTTGCTGAAAGCTGTGCTTCTCAACTTTAAAGCTGGTATCAGCTTGGGAGAGCTTGTTAAAAATGCAAATTCCTAAACACACCCCCAAAAGATTCTGATTCCGTGGATTTGGGATGATGCCCAGGAATTTATATTTTTAACATATATCCAGTGTATTTCTTAGGGAGATACCTCAGAAACAATATTGAGAAAAAGTGGCCTGCATGGTGAAATCCAGCTTGTTAGGTGGAGAAGTAACCTCACATGGTGGAAATACCAGGCCAGAGGGTGAGGAAAGAGAGATTTTGGGGTCCAAAACGTCTAGAGAAATTGAATACATTAGACAATCATGATTGTGGGGAAACTTTGCAACTTACAGGTAGATATAAAGGAATTTAAATAGTTATGTCACCAGTTTTTTGACTTGAGTCTGCAAACGTCTGGCACAGCAGAAAGAACTCTGCAGTAGGGTCAGAAGATAGGAATGTGGGTTCCATCCACTTATGAGCTATGTAACTTCACTTTCCTGAGCCCCAGCTTTCCTCATCTGTAAAATGGGATCAATAGTACCTTCTCTGCCTCTTCATTGATTTGTAAGGATCAAATATATGAAAATGTTTGAAATGTGGAAAGTGTTGAATAACATAAGGTGCTTTGTATTTATTTACTTGAATAGTCTGTTTCTTTACCGTCTTTTCTTGTCATCTTTGCGAAGTCGAAAGAAGAATCTTGCTCAGGAGAGTAATTGCAGTTAAACAGGCTAAGCCTGTCTGAGGGTGGTCTGGGGGAGTGTGTGTTGACATTAATTCTGCTACTGCTATTTGTAGGAGGAAAGAAAAAAGTCATACAGCAGCCTACAGAATGTTTTTGATTACCCGGTGGATTTGGGTAGCTTGGAGATCTGCTGTCGAGCTGCATACTAGAATTTGACTTCCTCTGTGAGCACGAATTTGGCTGAGTTTAATAGTGAGAAAAGCTTAAGAAAACCCACACATGCTGAAACCCAAAAGGCTAATGAGGAGAATAAACAGCTTGTGTAATTAGACCTTGTGCATTTCCTTAAAAAGAAATCATGAAATATGTACAAAATGTTGTCTCTGAAGGCGTCATAGTTAGTCTAGTTTTCAATTTGGAAACTATGCTCATTGCCTGTAGGAATTACAAGAACAATAGGCTTCTGGTTTGTTTGTAAACTGATGCCCTGACATGAAGTCTGACATTTGACGCTCTGGCCTGGCCCCAATTCACAGCAGCAGTGATTCATGCAGGTCCAGGTTTGCTCTGCACTGAATGCTCACAGTTTAGTGCAATCTTACGTGGCTCTATAATGACTTCTTGATGAGCCAAAGCCTTCTAAATGTACTGTGTTGTTTTGGCTTCACACGTTTATTCTTCCCTATGTTGCTTGTCCGCACAGAAAACAGTGAAATGCTTTATCTTAAAAAAATCAATTATTATTCTCCGAGGCCTGTGTTGTCTTCAATAAAAAGGACACAATTAAAATTTTTCCCCCTACCACCTAAATTTGTCAAATCTTTGCATTTTGACAATTTTGCTTCATGTTTTTTTAAAATTACATATTATTTTTTATGTGGCTTAAACAACAGAAGTTAATTTTTTCACAGTTGAGGAGGCTAGAAGTCTGAGGTCAAGGTGTTTGGTGGGCAGGGTTGATTTCTCCTAAGGCTTTTCTCTTTGGCTTATAGATGGCCTTCTTCCAGTGTTTTCACCTGATCTTCCCTGCATTTTTTTTTTTTTAAAGAAGTAAAATAAAGATACAATTTAAGTCTCTGAGAAATCCTCCCCTCCTCATTCTTGTGCCTCTGTCTCTCTGTTTCCAGAAGTGACCACTATGCCAAGGTAAGCGAATAACATGATGTTAAACTGAATGTTTTGACTGAAGTAACAGGATTTCAAGGTGAGAGTCTCATCCACTTGTGGAAATGTGAAGTAGGTGTCCAAAATCAGACCTTACCATCTTTCAAAAACCGTACAAAATTCTGTTTCTCCTGTGAATTGTTTCTTAGCTGGTATACAGCTTATTTTTTTCCCTGCTGAATTTCAGTAGCAGTACTTGTGGATATACTTCATTTTTTCTTGTGTTTTTAAAAAAAAGTTAAGAAATTTTTTTGTTTCAAAGATAAAAATTATTTTTCATTTTTTTATAAAAACACATAAGAAAACCCACACATGCTGAAACCCAAAAGGCTAATAGGAGAATAAACAGTTTGTGGTGTAATTAGACCTTGTGCATTTCCCTAAAAAGAAATGAAATATGTACAAAACGTTGTGTCTGAGGGCATCATAGTTTGGTTTTCAATTTGGAAACTATGCTCATTGCCTATATGAATTATAAGAACAATAGACTCTGGTTTGTCTATAAACTGATTACCTCACATGAAATCTG
The DNA here is from genome assembly GCA_036589455.1 of Ateles fusciceps. Classification (NCBI taxonomy): domain Eukaryota; kingdom Metazoa; phylum Chordata; class Mammalia; order Primates; family Atelidae; genus Ateles; species Ateles fusciceps. Next base: position 4,809,023 of record JAZHEH010000299.1, read on the forward strand.
ACATTTGACGCTCTGGCCTGACCTCCATTCACAATATATACTGTATATATTGGGAAGTTTCTCTCATCCTGGTCTCATCTACGTTGTCCCTACTCCCCTATCTTTGCAGTTTACCATTTTTACTGGTTTCTCATTTGTACATTCAGTGTTTTACGTACATAGAGAAAAATGTGAATATATTTATCATTTTTCCTGCTTTTAACACTCAAAACAAGGTATTTTGTTTTAACTGTTCTATACCATTTTTTCCACTTAATAACATATCCTGGAGTCTCCTTCTGTCAGTACACAGGTACATATTAGTATGTAGGCATCTCTCACTTTCTCTCATTCTTTTTTTTTTTTTTTTTTTTACAATTTCATATTTTAAGGTTACATAATATTTCATCCAGCAAATGTCAATATATAAGACTTTCCTCTATTATTATTTTTAGTTACATTGCATGGGCATTAGATATTTTTTCAGCCATGCTTCTACAAACCCATATAGCTAGACACTTGATTCATTTTAAATTAATTAATTAAACTTTAAGTTCTGGGATACATGTGCAGAACGTTCAGGTTTGTTACATAGATATAGAGGTAACACGGTGGTTTGCTGTACCTATCAACCTGACATCTACATTACGTATTTCATTAGGTATTTCTCCTAATGTTCTCCTTCCCCTATCCCCCACATGCCTCAACAGACCCCAGTGTGTGATGTTCCCCACTCTGTGTCCATGTGTTCTCATTGTGCAACTCCCACTTATGAGTGAGAACATGCGGTGCTTGGTTTTCTGTTCCTGTGTTAGTTTACCGAGAATGATGGTTTCCAGCTTCATCCATGTCCCTGCAAAGGACATGAACTCATCCTTTTTTATGGCTGTATTGTACTCCATGGTGTACATGTGACACATTTTCTTTATTCAGTCTATCCTTGATGGGCATTTGGGTTGGTCCCAAGTCTTTGCTATTGTGAAGAGTGCCACAATAAACATACATGTGCATGAGTCTTTATAGTAGAATGATTTATAATCCTTTGGGTATATATGGGATTGCTGGGTCAAATGATGCTTCTGGCTCTAGATTCTTGAGGAATGGCCACACTGTATTCCACAATGGTTGAACTAATTTACCCTCCAACCAGCAGTGTAAAAGTGTTCCTATTTCTCCACATCCTCTCCAGCATCTGCTGTTCCCTGATTTTTGAAAGATCGCCATTCTAACTGACTTGAGATGGTATCTCATTGTGGTTTTGATTTGCATTTCTCTAATGACCAGTGATGATGAACTTTTTTTCATATGTTTGTTGGCTGCACAAATGTCTTCTTTTGAGAAGTGTCTGTTCATATCCTTTGCGTACTTTTTGAGGGGTTGTTTTTTTCTTGTAAATTTAAGTTCTTTGTAGTTCCTGGATATTAGCCCTTTGTCAGATGGATAGATTGCAAAAATTTTCTCCCATTCTGTAGGTTGCTTGTTCGCTCTGATGGTAGCTTTTTGCTGTGCAGAAGCTCTTTAGGTAAATTAGATACCATTTGTCAATTTTGACTTTTGTTGCCATTGCTTTTGGTGTTTCATTATGAAGTCTTTGCCCATGCCTATGTCTTGAATGGTATTGCGTAGGTTTTCTTCTAGGGTTTTTATGGTTTTAGGTCTTAGGTTTAAGTCTTTAATCCATCTTGAGTTAATTTTTATGTAAGGAAGGTGTCCAGTTTGAGTTTTCTGCATATGGCTAGCCAGTTTTCCCAACACCATATATTAAATCCTTTCTCCATTGCTTGTTTTTGTCAGGTTTGTCAAAGATCAGATGACTGTAGATCTGTGCTGTTATTTCTGAGGCCTCTGTTCTGTTCCGTTGGTCTATATATCTGTTTTGATACCAGTACCATGCTGTTTTTGTTCCTGTAGCCTTGTTGTATAGTTTGAAGTCAGGTAGCATAATGCCTGCAGCTTTGCTCTTTTTGCTGAGGGTTGTCTTGGCTATACAGGCTATTTTTTTGGTTCCATATTAAATTTAAAGTGTTTTTTTTTTTTTTTTTTCTAATTCTGTGAAGAAAGTCAATGGTAGCTTGATGGGGGATAGCATTGACTCTATAAATTACTTTGGGCAGTATGGTCATTTTCACAGTATTGATTCTTTATATCCATGAGCATGCAGTGTTTTCCATTTGTTTGTGTTCTCTCTTTTCCTTGAACAGTGGTTTGTAGTTCTCCTTGAAGAGATGCTTCACATACCTTGTAAGACATATTCCTAGGTATTATCTTGTGGCAATTATCAGCTTAAGGAGATTTTGGGCTGAGATGATGGAGTTTTTCTAAATTCAAAATCATGTCATCTGCAAACAGAGACAATTTGACTTCCTGTCATCCTATTTGAATACCCTTATTTCCGTCTCTTGCTTGATTGCCCTGGACAGAATTTCCAATACTATGTTGACTAGGAGTGGTGAGAGTGTGAATCCTTGTCTTGTTTTGTTTTTCAAAGGAGTGCTTCCAGCTTTTGCCCATTCAGTACAATATTGGCTGTGGGTTTGTCATAAATAGGTCTTATTGTTTTGAGATAGGTTCCATCAATACCTAGTTTCTTGAGAGTATTAGCATGAAGCGGTGTTGAATTTTATCAAAGGCCTTTTGTGCATTGATTGAGATGATCATGTGGTTTTTGTCATTGGTTTTCTTTATGTGGTGGGTTACGTTTATTGATTTGCATATGTTGAACCAGGCTTGCATCCCACAGATGAAGCCAACTTGATCGTGGTGGATGAGCTTTTTGATGTGCTACTGGATTTGGTTTGCCAGTATTTTATTGAGAATTGTCACATCAATGTTCATCAGGGATATTGGCCTGAGACTTTCTTTTCTTGTTGTGTCTCTGCCAGGTTTTGGTATCAGGATGATGCTGGCCTCATAAAATGAGTTAAGGAGGAGTTGTTCTTTTTCTATTGTTTGTAATAGTTTCAGAATAAATGGTACCAGCTCCCCCTTTGTACCTCTGGTAGAATTCAGCTGTGAATCCGTCTGGTCCTAGGCTTTTTTTTTTGGTTCGTAGGCTATTATTTACAGCTTCAATTTCAGAACTTTTTACTGGTCTATTCAGGGATTTAACTTCTTCCTTGTTTAGTCTTGGGAGGGTGTATGTGTCCAGGAATTTATCCATTTCTTCTAGATTTTCTAGTTCATTTGCGTAGTGGTGTTTATAGTATTCCCTGATGGTAGTTTGTATTTCTGTGGGATCAGTGGTGATATCCCCTTTATCATTTTTTATTGTGTCTATTTGATTCTTCTCTCTTTTCTTCTTTATTAGTCTGACTAGAGGTCTATCTGTTTTGTTGATCTTTTTCAAAAAACCAGCTCCTGGATTTGATTTTTTTGAAGGGCTTTTTTGTGTCTCTACCTCCTTCAGTTCTGCTCTGATCTTAGTTATTTCTTGTCTTCTGCTAGCTTTTGTATTTGTTTGCTCTTGCTTCTCTAGTTCTTTTAATTGTTATGTTAGGGTGTTGATTTTAGATCTCTCCTGCTTTCTCTTGTGAGCATTTAGTGCTATAAATTTCTCTCTAAACATTGCTTTAGCTGTGTCCCAGAGATTCTGGTACATTGTGTCTTTGTTCTCATTGGTTTCAAAGGACTTATTTATTTCTGCCTTCATTTCATTATTACCCAGTAGTCATTCAGGAGCAGGTTGTTCAGTTTCCATGTAGTTATGCAGTTTTGAGTGAGTTTCTTAATCCTGAGTTCTAATTTGATTACACTATGTTCTGAGACTGTTTCTTATGATTTCAACATTTGCTTTTGCTGAGGAGTATTTTCCTTCCAATTATGTGGCCAACTTTAGAATAAGTGTGATGTGGTGCTGAGAAGAACGTATATTCTGTTGATTTGGGGTTGAGAGTTCTCCATGTTTCTTGGAGGCATTGCTCATTTCTTTTCATTCTTTTTTCTCTAATCTTGTCTTCATGTTTTATTTCATTACGTTGATCTTCAGTTACTGATAGCCTTTCTTCCACTTGATTGATTTGGCTATTGATACTTGTGTATGCTTCATGAAGTTCTTATGCTGTGTTTTTCAGCTCCATCAGGTCATTTATGTTCTTCTCTAAACTGGTCATTCTAGTTAGCAATTCATCTAACCTGTTTTCAAGGTTCTTAGTTTCCTTGCATTTGGTTAGAACCTGCTCCTTTAGCTCAGAGGAAGCCTGCTTCTGTCAATTAGTCAAACTCATTCTCTGTCCAATTTTGTTCCCTTGCTGGTGAGAAGTTGCATGCCTTGGGAAGAGAAGAGGCATTCTGTTTTTTTGGAATTTTCAGCTATTTTGTGCTGGTTTTTCTTCATCTTCATGGATTTATCTACTTTTGATCTATGATCTTGGTGAGTTTCAGATGGAGTTTCTGTGTTGACGTCATTTTGATTGATGTTGATGCTATTTCTTTCTCTTTGTTAGCTTTCCTTCTAACAGGCCTTTCTGCTGCAGTTCAGCTGGGGTTTGCTGAAAGTCCACTCCAGACCCTGTTTGCCTGTGTTTACAGTGGAGACTGCAGAACAGCAAAGATTGCAGCTTGTTTTTTAATTTGGAATCTTCGTCCCAGAGGGGCACCTGCCAGATACCCGCTGGAGCTCTTTTGTATGAGTTATCTGGCGACCCCTGCTGGGAGATGTCTCCCAGTCAAGAGGCACAGAGGTCAGGAACCCACTTGAGGAGGCAGTCTGTCCTTTACCAGAGCTCAAGTGCTGTGCTGGAATATCCACTGCTCTCTTCTGAGCCAGCTGGCCAGACTGTTTAAGTCTGCTGAAGCTGTGCCCACAGCCGCCCCTTTCCCCCAGGTGCTCTATCCCAGGGAAACTGGAGTTTGATCTATAAGCCCTGGACTGGGGCTGCTGCCTTTCTTTCAGAGATGCCCTGCCCAGAGAGGAGGATCTAGAGAGGCAGTCTGGTTACAGTGGCTTTGTTGAGCTGTGGTGGGTTCTGCCCAGTTTGAACCTCCTGGCAGCTTTGTTTACACTGTGAAGGGAAAACCATCTACTCAACCTCAGTAATGGCAGATGCCCCTTTGCCCACCAAGCTTGAGCGTCCCAGGTCAACTTCAGACTGCTGTTCTGCCAGTGAGAATTTCAAGCCAGTGGGTCTTAGCTTGCTGGGCTTTGTTGGGGTGGGATTTGCTGAGCTAGATCACTTGGCTTTCTGGCTTCAGCTCACTTTTCAGGGGAGTGAATGGTTCTTTCTCATTGGTGCTGAGCCAGTGGGTCATGAAAAAAAAAACCTCCTACAATTAGCTTGGTGTCTGCCCAAATGGCTGCCCAGTTTTGTGCTTGAAATTCAGGGTCCTGGTAGCATAGGCACTTGAGGGGAATCTCCTGATTTGCAAGTGGCAAAGACCATGGGAAGAGTGTAGTATTTGGGCAGGAGTTCCTCACGAAACTGTTGCTCCTGGCTCCCCCTTGGCTAGGAGAGGGAATTCCCCTACCTGTTGTGTTTCCTGGGTGATGTGACACCAAACTCGGCTTCTGCTCACCCTCTGTGGGCTGTACCCACTGTCCAACCAGTCCCAATGAGTTGAGCCAGATACCTCAGTTGGAAATGGAGAAATCACCCACCTTCTGAGGGAGCTGGAGACCAGACCTGTTTTTATTTGGTCATCTTGCCTGTAAGTAATTTTTAAGTTTTTGATAGTCTAAACAATGTCATGAAGAATGATCTTGTACACATGTGGCTTCCTATCTGTGTGGATGTATTTATGGAATTCCAGAAGTGAGATTGTCAGAGGTAGATGTATCATTTCATGTGGGTTCCAACAACATTCTGCATTGCAATGTTTATTTGTGCTCCCCTACAGTGCACCAAGTGAGCATATTAAACAACTTTTGAATCTTTTGTTCCAATATAACAGGAAGAAATGGTATCTCAAGGTAATTTCCATATATATATATATTTAAGACCCTCTCATATATATATAAATATATATATATATATGAGAGGGTCTTAATATGTTGCCCAGGCTGGTCTCAACTCCTGGGCTCAAGTCATTCTCATGCCTATGCTTCCTGAGTAGCTGGGACTACCATACCCAGCTTTAAGGTAGCTTTAATTTACGTTTATCTTACTTAAAGTGAGGTTGAGCATTCTTAACAATTTTGTAAGTAATATATACATAAAGTATAAAAATACAAAGTCCACATCTTGATGAATTTTTGAATATGTAGACATCAATAAAATCACCACTGAGATAAGATATAAGATATTTCCAGCACCCTGGAAGGTTACCTGTGCCTCTGTCTACTAAATACTAACAATTATGCTGAATTATATCATGTAGCTTAATACTTGAACTTCATGTAAGTAGCATTGTATGTGCTCTTTTGAGACTGATGTCTTCACTAAACATTATGTATATGAGATTTTTCCATGTCCTTGCATGTAAACATTAATTTATTCACCTTTTTGTTGCTATGTGTTTTTGCTATCAATATACAATAATTTTTATATCAATTATCTAGAAAATTGACATTTTAATTGTCTTCAGATTTTGGCTATTGAGAAAGCTGCCCTCAACATTTTTGACATGTGTCTTAGAAGAATTATGCACTTATTTTTTCTTGGGGTATGAACTTAGGATTGGAGTTACTGGTATGAGTTCTGGTATGTTTAGTTTTAGTAGATACAACAGTTTTGCAAAGTGAGTGTATCAATATATATCACCAGCAGCAATGTATGAGAGTTCAGATTGCTCTATATCCTTGTTAAGACTTGATGTGTTATCAGTTATTATAATTTTAGCCAGTCTGGTGAGGATGTAGTGGTATTTAATTGTTGTTTTACCTTCTAGTACCAATACCTTCTAGTTTATAGTGTAATGACATCTTCTGGATAATTGAAGATCTTAATTTAAATAAACTTGAACTTGTCTATGTTTTTAAAATGATTAGTGTTTTCTGTGTCCTGTTTAAGAAATCTTTGTTTACCGTAAGGTCATGAAGATACTCTCTTATGTTTTCCTCTTGAAGCTTTATTGTTTTTTTCTTTCATATTTACCTCTTTCAAAAGCTGGAGGCCATTATCCTTAGCAAACTGATGCAGGAACAGAAAACATAATACTGCATGTTCTTACTTATTAATAGGAGCTAAATGATGTGAACACATGGACACATAGAGGGGAACAAGACATACTGGGGCCCATCGGAGGGTGGAGGGTAGAGGAAGGAGAGGATCAGGAAAAATAATTAATGGGTACTAGACTTAATACCTGGGTATATTCGTGAGGATTCTCTAGAGAAACAGAACTAATTGGAGATGTATATATGGGAATTTATTAAGGAGCATTAACTCACATGATCATGAAGTCCAACAATAGGCTATCTGCAAGCTGAGGAGCAAGGAAGCTAGCTAGTCTAGAACTTGGATTCTGATGTTTGAAGGCAGGAAGCATCTAGCATGGGAGAAAGATGTATGCTGGGTGGCTAAGCCAGTCAAGCCTTTTAATGTTTTTCTGCCTGCTGTATATCCTGGCTGTGCTGGCAGCTGAGTAGATGGTGTTCACACAGATCAAGGGTGGGTCTGCCTTTCCCAGCCCACTAACTCAAATGTTAATCTCCTTTGGCAGCACCCTCACAGACATACCCAGGATCAATACTTTGCATTTTTCAACCCAATCAAGTTGACACTCAGTGTTAATCATCACACACTGGGTGATGAAATAATCTCTACAATAAATACCCATGATATAAGTTTATCTATGTAGCAAACCTGCACCTGTACCCCTGAACTTAAAAGTTAAAAAAATTAATTTTTGTGCATTGTGGAATTTAAGGGTCAAAGTTCCTCTTTCTCCATATACTTTTCCAGTGATCCAGCACCATTTATGGGGGCTGGGAAAGGGTCATTCTTTCCCCTCTGAACTTCAGTGATATGTAAATTGGTGGTCATATATGTTTGGGTCTATTTCTGGGCTCTTTATTCTGTTCTATTGGTGTATATATGACATTGCCTTAGTTATTGTAGCTTTTTCCTAAGTATTGACATTTGGTTGTGTAAATCCTCCAGTTTTGTTCTTTTTTAAGATTGTATTGGCTTTTCTAGGTCCTTTGCATATTCGTGTATATTTTACAATAAATGTAGAAAATGTCTGCTGGAGTTTTCTTGGATTGCATTGAATTTATGGATAAATTTTGAGGTGAATCAACATGTTAATATTTCTAAGTCTCAGCCAGGCGCAGTGGCTCACACCTGTAATCCCAGTACTTTGGGAGGCCAAGGTGGGCAGATCACCTGAGGTTAGGAGTTCAAGACCAGCCTGGCCAACATGGTGAAACCCCATCTCTACTAAAAAATACAAAAATTATCTGAGTGTGGTAGAGTGTACCTGTAATCCCAGCTCCTTGGGAGCCTGAGGTAGGAGAATTGCTTGAACCCAGGAGATGGAGGTTACAGTGAGCCAAGATCATGCCACTGCCCTCCAGCCTGGGTGACACAGTGAGACTCTGTCTAAAAATTTTTTTTTCTAAATTTTAAATTTCATGAATATTTATTTTGGCCTTCTTTAATTTCTCTCAGCAATGTTTGGTAGTTTTTAGTGTAGAGATCTTACATAAAGTTTGATAAATGTATTCCTGGGTATTAGATGTCTTTTATTTCAGTTCAAATGCTTACCTTTCTAAAATTACATTTTCTAGTTACTTGTTAGCATATAGTTGATTTTGATGTTGCATAATTTTCATGTGTTTAAGGATCATTTGGTGTTTCTTTTTCTGAATGTTATTTTTCTATTACATTGCGGGTTTTTTCTTCTTGATCTCTAAGATCTAATTTGGAATAATATTTTGTCTGTGCTTTGAATCATAAACATTTTTCTTAGATTGTTATGTGTGGCAAAGTTTATTTTTGAACTTTTCTTATTGATTAAATAATTTAAATACTGGAAGGTTCTTAGAAATATTCTCATCTAACTCTATCATTTTACAATGAGGAGACTGCAGCTTAGGATGTTTATGTGTTTAAGATTCAACTACCAGGTAATGACAGAAACAGAATTTGAATAAAGTTTTAGTTAGTGTTTTGTCTTCCATGGTGCTTGCACACAAAGAGTACCTTGTATTATGGCATGGTTGATTTTTGTATGTGAGATTTAAAAAATCTTTATAGTAGAGTATAAAATTTATACATATTGGAAATTGTATGTCCTTAAAGTCAACTGCAGAGGTGTATATATAATAGGTACCCAATAAAAATTTATTGAATTGAATCATCAAAAGGATAATCCACAAAGTGGCCAGGTACAGATGTTTTAATTGGAGAATTCTATGAAGTATTTAAGGAAGAAATCATAGTGGTTCTACCCAAACTTCTTCAGAAAACAGGTAGGAGAGAACTTCTTCCCAATTCATTTTAATGATGCCAGACTAAGCTGACAAAGACATCACAAGAAAACTATAGACCAATATCCTTCATGGACACAGATGCAAAAATCCTTAACAAAATATTAACCTGAGTCTAGCAACAGATTTCTTTCTTCTCTTTCTGATATTCCCATTGTGCATATGTTACCTCTTTGCTTATTGTCCAGTAGTTCTTGGATTTTATGTTAGTCTTTTTTCAGTTTGGGAAGTTTCTATTGTCATATACTCAAGATCAGGGATTATTTCCTCAGTCACATCCAGTCTACTAATGAGCGCATTAAAGACATTCTTCATTTTTACTACAGTGTTTTTGATCTCTGCCATATCTTTTTGAGTCTTTCTTAGGATTTTCATCTCTGCTTGTGTTACTCATCTTTTCTGCCATTAACCTTAGCATATTAATTGCAGTTAAAAAAAATCCTAGTCTGATAATTATAACATTTCTACAATATCTGTCTCTGGTTCTGATGTTTGTTTTGGCTCCTCAAACTTTTTATTTGCCTTCTAGAATGTCCTATAAATGTTTGTAGGAAGGTGGACATGATATACTGGGTAAAAGGAACTGCAGTAAATAGGTCTTTAGTAAAGTAGTGGTAAGGTGTCGGGAGGGAAAGCATTAGTCCTATAAGTAGGTTTCTTCTTGTCCTGGAGGGCCACCTGCCAGATGCCAGCCAGAGCTCTTGTGTATGAGGCATCTTTCGACCCCTGCTGGGAAGTGTCTCCCAATCAATCAGGAGGCGTGAGGAGTCAGTCTGTCCTTTAGTAGAGCTCAAGCACTGTGCTGGGAGATCCACTGCTCTCTTCAGAGTTGGCGAGGAAGAATCTTTAAGTCTGCTGAATTTGTGTTCACAGCCACCCCTTCCCTTAGGTGCTCTGTCCCAGGGAGATGCCATTTTTATCTATAAGACTCTGACTGGGGCTGCTGCCTTTTTTTCCTTAGAGATGCCCTGACCAGAGAGGAGAAATGTGGAGAGGGAGTCTGGCTACAGTAGATTTGCTGAGCTGTGGTGGGCTCTACTCAGTGTGATCTTCCTGGCAGTTTTGTTTACACTGTGAGGGTTAAACCGCCTACTCAAGCCTCAGTAATGGTGGATGCCCCTCCCTTCACCAAACCCAAACATCCCAGGTTGACTTCAGACTGCTGTGCTGCCAGCAAGAATTTCAAGCCAGTGGATCTTAGCTCGCTGGGCTTTGTGGGGGATGGTTGCTGCTAAGCTAGACCACTTGGCTTACTGGCTTCAGTCCCCTTTTCAGGGGGGTGAATGATTCTGTCTCGTTTGTGTTCCAGGTGCCACTGGGGAATGAAAAAAAAAAAAACCCTGCAGCTAGCTTAGTGTCTGCCAAATGGCTGCCCAGTTTTGTGCTTGAAACCCAGGGCCCTGGTGGTGTAGGCACCCGTGGGAATCTCTTTGTCTATGGATTACAAAGATTGTGGGAAAATCATAGTATCTGGGCTGGAGTGCTCCATCCCTCACAGCATAGTCCCTCATGGCTTCCTTTGGCTAGGGAAAGGAGTTCCCTGACCCCTTGCACTTTGGGTGAGGCAATGCCCCACCCTGCATCAGCTCGCCCTCTATGGGCTGTACCCACTGTCTAACCATTCCAGTGAGATGAGCCAGGTACCTTAGTTGGAAATGCAGAAATCATTCACTTTCTGTGTTGATCTTGCTGGGAGCTATTCCTATTCAGCCATCTTGCCAGTCACATTGAGTGTATTCCTTATAAAGAATAAGAGCAGCATGAGCTGGCATATTTCATAATGCTTACTTTTCCTCAACCCCTTCCAGAAATGTGAATAGAGTTTCCTAGATATTCACTGTGAGAGTTTTTTAGAGTTCCTGCTGGTAGAACTCACAAAAGCATGGGGGGCCTTCTCTGACTCTTTCTCCCTGGAGTTTTTAACTCTCAGAGTTCACATTGAGTCTCCAGCAATTGTCAATTACATTTCAAGTTTTCCTATCTGGGCACTGGTTCTGCACAGGTTACTTTTTGTGAGTTTCTGCTCTAGTAAGTTGTGGTTCTCTGTATCTCCTTGTCTGTTGTGATGATTTTGAAGGCAGAGATTTGCCCTGCTACCTCACTTCTCTGATGAATTTAAGAATAGTTGTTGACTTTTCAGTTTGTTTAATTTTTTATGTGTTGTTTGGGTGGAGTAGTGACTCTTGAGCTCCTTACGTGGCAAGGTTAACTTATTATCCCAAAAATCAATTAGTGTAATACAACATGTTAATAGAATAAAGGACAAAGTCCATGTAATTATCTCAATAGAATCATAAAATCATTTGAAAATATCTAACATACATTAATATGAAAATTTTCAACAAACTAGAAATAAACATTTCTTCAACCTGATAAAGAGCTGCAGGTAATTTCATGGTTAACATTAAAAGCCCAAATGCTTGAAAGGATACAAAGATGTCTCTTTTCACCGCTTCTATTTAACTTTGTGCTGGACATTTGAGGCAGTGCAATGATGTAAGAATACAAAATTAAAGATACACATATTGAAAGATAAGTAAAATTGTCTTTATTCATGGATGGTATGATTTATATATAGGAAATCTTAAGGAATCTACCTTAATAAGCAAGTTTAGCAAGGTTATAAGGTACAAGATCAAAATACAAAAATCGATTGTATTTATGTGTATTAGCAATCAACAATCCAAAAATAAAATTAAGAAAATTATATCATTACCATGAAAGTAAAAAGAATAAAATATCTAGAAATAAATTTGTAAAAAGTACATGAACTGTATAATAAAAACTACACAACATTGCCAAGAGAAATTCATGAGACTTAAAAAGTGGAAAAATATGCTATGTTTATAGATTGGAAGACTCAGTTAAAATGGCAGTACTCTTCAAATTGATATATAGATACAACATAATCATTATCAAAATTCCAGCAGGCTTTTAATAGAAATTGACAACTAGTTCTTAAATGTAAGTAGAAATGCAGAGTACCAAGAATAAGCAAAATTTATAAAAAAGAATGGGGGAGGTGATGCAAGATGGCTGCATAGAACCCCCCGGTAATTATTCCCCCACAATATTTGTTCAGTCACCCAACTGAACAACTGTTAACAAAAGAAAGCATCTTCATGAGAGCCAAAGAATCAGGTGAGTGATCATAGTACCTGATTTTAATATCATTCCAAGGAAAGAGGCACTGAAGAGGTAGGAAAGACAGTCTTGAATTGTCTACAACACTCTTGCCCCATCTTCTGGCAGGGTCATGTGGCATGGAGAAAGAATCTATATGTTTGGGAGAGGGGAGAACACAGTGACTGTTGGAGTTTGCATTGGAACTCAGTGCTGCCCAGTAACAGTGCAAAGAAACATAGGGCAGGATTCAGCTGGTGTCCCCCAGAGGGAGTATTTAGACCAGTCCTCACTGGAGGGGAATCGTCCAGCTAAAGAGCTCTAGAGTTCTAAATAAATTTGAAAGGCAGTCTCAGCCACAAAGACTGTAATTTCTGGGCAAGTTCTGGTGCTTTGCTGGGCTTGGAACCAGTGGACTTGCGGTGCACATGACTGAGTGAGATAAAGCTAGGGCAGCCAAAGGAGTGCTTGTGTCACCCTTCCCCCAAGTCCAGGCAACACAGCTGGCAGCTCCTGGAGAGACTTTTTCTGCTTGAGGAAAGGAGAGGTGAGAGGAAAGAGGACTTTATCCTGCAACTTGGATATCAGCATAGCCATAGTAAACAAAGCACCAAGCAGCATCCTGAAGCCCTCATTTCAGGCCCTCGTTCCTAGATGACAGTTCTAGACCCACCCTGAACCAGAAGGGAACTTGCTGTCCTGATGGAGAAGACCCAGACCTTGCAGAATTCATTACCTGCCAACTAAAGAGTCTTTGGGGTACACATTAGTGGTAGCCAGGCAGTAGTTAACATGGACCTTGGACAGGACCCAGTACCATGGTGGCTTCAGCTGTTACCCAGCATAGTCCCAGTGGTAGTGGCCATAAGGATGCTTGTATCACCTTTCCCCCACCTCCAGGTAGCTCAGCCTGAAGAGATAGACTCTGTGGGAGAAAGTAATAGAAAAGACTGCCTGGTAATCTAGGGAATTCTCCTAGATCTTGCCTAAGACCACCAAGGTAGTACCTCTATGAATTGGCAAGAGTCACAGTGTTACTGGACTTGGGTTGCCCCCTAATGCAGATATGGCTGTAGTAATCAAAGACTTAAATCACAGCACTCAATGCCCTTTGAATACTTGGAAAGTTTTCTCAAGAAGGATGGGTACAAACAGGCTCACAAGACTCTTTAACAGACATCATTGGCTATCTGCAAGCATAAAGACTATCCAGAAAACATAACCTGACCCAACGAACTCAGTAAGGCACAAATGACCAATCCTCTAGTGCCAGAGATATGTGACCTTTCAGAAATTACAAAATAGGTGTTTTGAAGAAGCTCAACAAAATTCAAGAAAACAGAGAGAAGGAATTCTGAATTTTATAAGATAAACTTAACAAAGTAATTGAAATAATTAAAAAAAAACCAAATTCTGGAGCTGATAAAGTCAATTGACAAACTGAAAAAATGCATCAGAGTCTCTCAACAGCTGAATGGATCAAGCAGAAGAAAGAATTAGTAAGCTTGAAGAAAGACGATTTGAAAATATGCAGGCAGAGGAGACAAAAGAAAAAGCAATAAAGCATGCCTACAAGATGAAGAAAATAGCCTCAGAAGGGCAAATCTAAGAGTTATTGGCCTTAAAGAGGAGGTAGAGAGAAGGATTGCACTAAAGAGGAGGTAGAGAGAAAGATTGGACTATAAAATTTATTCTAAGAGATAATAACATTCCAAACCTATTGGACATCAATATTCAAGTCCAAGAAGGTTATAGAACACCAAGTCGATTTAACCCAAATAAGCCTACCTCAACACATTTAATAAAATTCCCAAAGTTTAAGGATAAAGAATGGATCCTAAAAGTAGCAAGAGAAAAGAAACAAATAACATATAAAGGAGCTTCAATATGTCTGGCAGCAGACTTCTCAGTGGCAATTTTGTAGGCCGGGGAGAGAGTAGCATAATGTATTTAAAGTATTAAAGGAAAAAAAAAATCTTCTAATATCATATCTATTTGACTATCCTTCAAACATGAAGGAGAAAAAAAGACTTTCCCAGGTGAACAAAAGCCAAGAAATTTTATCAACATCAGGCCTGTCCTACAAGAAATGTTAAAAGGAATTCTTCAGTCTGAAAGAAAAGGCCATTAATGAGCACTAAGAAATCATCAAAGGCAAAAACTCATGGATAATCCTAAGTATACAGATAAATACAGAACATTACAACACTGTAATTGTGGTATATAAACTACTTACATCTTGAGTAGAAAGACTAAAGGATGAACCTATAAAAAATAATAACTACAACAACTTTTAAGACATCAAAAGGATGATAAGATGTAAATCAAAACATCAAAAAGTTGAAAAGCAAGGGGTTGAAATTAAATTGTAGAGTTTTTATTAGACTTCTCTTCATTTGTTTGTTTTTGTAATCTGTTATTTCAAGCCTCATGGTAACCTCAAATAAGAAAACCTTCAATAGATACACGAAAAATTAAAAGCAAGAAATTAAAATATATGGCCAGAGAAAACCACTTCCACAAAAAGGAAGAAAGGAAGAAAGAAAGGAAGGAAGGAAGGAAGGAAGGAAGAAAAGACCATAAAACAACCAGAAAACAAATAACATGACAGGAAAACATCCTTACTTACCAATAATAACATTGAATGTAAATGGACTAAAGTGGCAATGGTTAATGAGTAAAAATTATAGTTATGTAGAATCAATAAGATCTAGTATTTGACAGCACAACAGGGTGACTCTAGTTAGCAATTTGTTGTACATTTTAGAATAACTGAGGGAGTAAATTTGGAATGTTCGTAATGCAAATGAATGATAAATGCTTGAGGTGATGGATACCCCATTTATTCTGATGCGATTATTACACATTGCATACCTATATCAACATATCTCATATACTCCATATATATACATTTACTTGGTACCTATAAAAAATTAAAAATAAAGAACAAAGTTGGAAGGTTTATGCTACATAGTTTTTGAAACTTTACTATGAAGTTATAGTAAAATATTGTGGTATTAGTGTAATATAAACTATAGAATAATGAAACAGGATAGTCTAGAAATGAATCCACACATTTATGTTCTCTTGATTTTTGACAAAGTTGAAAGGTAATTCAGCAGTAAAACATGCTGGAACAATTTGGTATCTGCATTAGTCAGGATTCTCCAGAGAGGCAGAGGCAGTAATATGAATAGACATAGATAGGTACATGAGAGGATATTCATAAAGGAAACTGGCTCATGCAATTATTGAGGCTGAGAACTCCCACGATAGGCCATCTGTATGCTAGGGAATCAGGGAAAGCAGTAACATGGCTCGGTCCAAGTCCAGAGGTCTCAGAACCAGGGAACCTCATGGTGTAACTCTCAGTTTGAGCCTGAAGGCCTTAGAACCCAGGTAGCTGCTGGTACAAGTCCCATAGTTCAAAGGCTGGAAAACCTGGAGTTCTGATGGTCAGGGGCAGGAGAAGGATATCCCAGCTCCAGGAGAGACAGAGCAAATTCACCGGTCCTCTACCTTTTTGTTTTATCTTGACTCTCGGCAGAGTGGGGAGTGCCCACCCCACACTGAAGGCAGATCTTGTCCACTGAGTTCACTGACTCACACAGCATCTCCTATGGAAATATTATCACAGACACACCCAGAAATATTGCTTTACCAGCTATGTAGATATCCCTTAATCCATTCAAGTTGACACCTAAAATTAACCATCACAGTAGCCATATGCAAAAAAAAAAAAAAACACACACAAAAAAAACCACAACAAAACTTGATGCTTACCTCAAACCATACACAAAGTTCTACTCAAAATGGATCATAGATCTAAATGTAAGAGCTCAAAGTATAATAGTTCCAGAATTAAAGATGAGAGAAAAAATTTGTGACCTAAGGCTAGGCACAAAACACATGAACCTTTATGTTGTGACCTTAAGGTAGGATGCAAAACACATGAACAATAAAAGATAAATGAAAACTTCTGCTCTATAAAAGATGACATTAAGAAAATGAAAAAAATAAGCAAAAAAGAATGGATGCAAATACTTGCAAATTATATATTTGATCAAGGACTTGTGTCCAGGTATGAAAAGACCTCTGACGATTAAGTAATCTGAAGATTCATAATCCAACTAAAAATGGGCAAAAACTTGACCACTTCAGCAAAAAAGATCAATAAATAGTAAATAAGAACATGAAACAATGTTCAACACTGTAAGTCATTAGGGAAATGAGAATTGAAACACCAGAGAGATAACACAACACACTTACTGAGATATACATAATAAGACAGAATGCTATGTGTTATTTAGATTTATAAAGAAACTTAAGTCCTCATACATTGCTGATGGGAAGTGGAAAATGATGTAACTACTTTGAAAAATTACCTGCCAGTTTTTTAAAAAGTTGAACATGTAATTACCATACAACCAGAAATTTCTTTTCTGTATATCTGCCCAAGATAAATGAAATCATAAGTACACACGAAGACTTGTATCTGAATGTTCATCTTAGTTATAATACATACCTCAAAGATAGAAACAATGTAACTATCCATCAGTTGGGGAATAGATAACTAAAATGTGGTCTATTTGTGCAATGGAATATCATTCAGCAATAAAAAGGAGCAAACTAGTTATACATGTAACAACATGGATGAACTTCAAAAGTCAAAGAAGCAATACACAAAGGAATACATATTGTATGATTCCATTTATATGAAATTTTTGGAAAAGACAAAACTATAGAGACAGTAAGAAGATCATAGGTTTCTGTGGAGCTGTGAGTAGGAACAGGGATTGAAGGCAGCCGGACACAAGGGAAAATTTTGGTTGGTAGAAATGTTCTAAAGCTTGATTGTGGTGATGGCTGCACAACTGCCTAAATTTACCTAAAATCATTTGAACTGTATACTTAAAGTGGGTGATTTTTATGGTATTATACATTGCAATTCAAAAAGTTGTTAAATGAGGAAAAATGTTGGAAGCATGTCAGAGTGATAATGGCTTGGAACGGTATATTTCTTAAATGTTTATTTCTTTTTTTTCCTTTTAAAGTGAGTAGATTTTTTTTTTTTTTCCTTTTTGGATGGGATACTTGCTGGTGGTTCTTGGAAGGGATTATTTCCCAGAGCAGATGTACATTATGGCACATGCTGGGTCTCTTCTTCAGTGGAGACAGTTGCCAACGAAGATTGACTCAGCGGGAGATGGCTGAGTGAGGCTTCTGGGGTAGGCTCCCCCTCAGATCTTCCTCTAATTACTCCAGCTGAGCACACAAGAAGAAAGGCAAAGCCACAGGGAAGCATATTAATTAAAATGTCTTCTTTTTGTCGGCCTATTGTCAGTCTTTTCACTTTTTAGGAGGCTACAGTTGTGGGTTTACACTTTGTTATTTCCTTCCATTTCCAGGATAGTTGCATAATGAAAGCATATCACATTTTAATTTTCAGGAACAGTCACTTGGGTAGATTAATAAGTAGGAATATCTCTTTGTCAACTGGTGTCAGGGAGGAAGAAGGATCTACTTTCAAACGGAGACTGTTGGGAATCATCTTGAAAGGGAGCTTTTAGTAAATAAAGAGATCACTTCCTTCAGAATGATCTCTGCAGAGTTCCTGTTTCCTTCTGGTGTCACTCACTTAGACGTGGCACGAGAGATCTTGGCCCTTGAGGTTTTTGGTGTCTAACTGCATCTTATTCCATAGAAAATATAACAAGAGACATGAAAAAAATCCCACTCACTGGTTTTATTTCCACTCTTTGTTTATAGCTTTACTGCCAATGAATAAAGAACAGGAGAGAAACATACCTCTTAGGGAATATAGAGAAAATACTGCTTTGATTTTATCTGCTGCAATTATTGAATACATTTTTCATTTGACCAATAAGAATCTCTCTTTCTGAAAAAAAAAGAAAAGCCTAAAACCAGCAATAGAAACCCATCAACTTAAACTCATTGTTATTGAGGAACATTTTTGATTTGGTATTTTAATTTAAAGATTACCCTGTTCATTGTAAGATCAGAGGCTTATATTTTCCGAGCCATATGCTGCTTTAGTTCCATGAATGGATACCCCATGGATTACAGTGAGAGTTGAAACAGTGACAGTGGCAGAGTGGTGCTTTCTTCATTGTATTGTACAAGGTGTGTTTTACCTGGTTTTTCTGAAAAGTGTAATCTGCATATATTAAAGTTACTTGTTTGCCATGAATGTTTACTGACGTGTTTGGATAGACAATAGAGTATCTTTTATAGGCATTTCCTAGTTTACTTGTCAGAACAGACTTGCTAAAGATTATTCTGTAAGAACAGCATCCTCCACCGTTCCTTGTATTCTTCCTCAATCAAAACATTCTCTCGTTCTTCTCCAGAGAACAGGGTAATTTCTTCTCTGTCTCAGAGGTTTATTCCTTCCTCAAAACCTTTCCTTACACTATTTATCCCATCTGTCATGCCCTCTTATCTCTAAACTTTATTTATCTTTTAGAGCATGGCTTAAGTTTAATCTTTTTATGAAACTATCTCCTTGCTGGGGGAAGTGGTTCATACCTGTAACCCCAGCACTTTGGAAGGCTAAGGTGGATGGATCACTTGAGCCCGGGAGTTTGAGACAGGACTGGGCAGCATGGTGAAACATACAAAAATTAGCACTTTGGGAGACTGAGGTGGGAGGATCACTTGAGCCTGGGGAGGTGGAGGCTGCAGTGAACTGTGATTGTGCCCACTGCATTCCAGCTGTACGATACCATCTCCTAATAGTTCAGCCAAATTGTTTTCTTTACTGAACTTCTAAGCCTATATTCCCCTACAGAATTCATTTCCATGGATATTGGCCTGAAATTTTCTTTTTTAGTTATGTCTCTGCCAGGTTTTGTTATCAGGATGATGTTGGTCTCATAAAATGAGTTAGGGAGGATTCCCCTCTTTTGTATTGTTTGGAATAGTTTCAGAAGAAATGGTACCAGCTCTTCTTTGTATGTCTGTTAAAATTCGGCTGTGAACCTGTCTGGACCTGGACTTTTTTTGGTTGGTAGGCTATTAATTGCTGCCTCTACTTGAGACCTTGTTATTTGTCTATTCAGGGATACAACTTCTTCCTGGTTTAGTCTCGGGAGGGTGTAAGTGTCCAGGAATTTATTCATTTCTTCCAGATTTACTAGTTTATGTGCATAGAGTTGTTTGTAGTAATCTCTGATGGTAGTTTTGTATTTCTGTGGAATCGGTGGTGATATCCCCCTTTATCATTTTTTATTGCATCTATTCATTCTTTTCTTTTTTATTAGTCTGGCTAGTGGTCTACCTATTTTGTTGATATTTTCAAAACACTAGCTCCTGGATTCATTGATTTCTTTTTGGAGAGTTTTTTTGTGTGTCTATCTCCTTCAGTTCTGCTCTGCTCTTAGCTATTTCTTGTCTTCTGCTAGATTTTGAATTTGTTTGATCTTGCTCCTCTAGTTCTTTTAATTGTGACAATAGAGTGTCAAGTTTAGATCTTTCCTCACTTCCCATTTGGGCATTTTGTGCTATAAATTTCCCTCTAGACACTGCTTTAAATGTGTCCCAGAGATTCTGGTACATTGTGTCCTCATTTTCATTGGTTTGGAAGAACATCTTTATTTCTGCCTTCATTTCATTATTTATCCAGTAGTCATTCAGGAGCAGGATGTTCAGTTTCCATGTAGTTGTATGGTTTTGAGTGAGTTTCTTAATCTTGAGTTCAAATTTGGTTGCACTGTGGTCTGAGGGACTGGTTGTTATGATTTCCATTATGTGGTCAGTTTTAGAGTAAGTGTGATGTGGTGCTGAGAACAATGTATATTCTGTGGATTTAGGGTGGAGAATTCTGTAGATGTCTTTTAGGTCCTCTTGGTCCAGCTCTGAGTTCAAGTCCTAGATATCCTTGTTAATTTTCTGTCTCATCGATCTGTCTAATATTGACAGTGGAGTGTTCAAGTCTCCCACTATTATTATGTGGGAGTCTAAGTCTCTTTGTAGGTCGGGCTAATATCCAGAATCTACAAAGAATTCAAACAAATTTACAAGAAAGAACAACCCCATCAAAAGTAGGTGAAGGATATTTAAAGACATTTTTCAAAAGAAGATGTTTATGCTGCCAACAAACATATGAAAAAATGCTCATCATCACTGGTTATTAGAAAAATGCAAATCAAAAACATTTAGATACCATCTCATGCCATTTAGAACGGCGGTCATTAAAACGGAAAACCCCCGACCACCCGGGACCCCGGGGGAAAAAAAAAGGCCAAAGGGGGAAAACCAAAGACGGGACCGGGACCCCGGGCGCCCCGCCGCGGCCACCAACGGAAAATAAAAAAAAAACTCCACCAAAGAAAGCGTTGGGAAGCCCGAAACATGGGGGGGGCAAGAGGAAACCAGCCCGGGCTCCGGGCCCCCCCCCCCCAGCGGGGGGGTGACAAAAACCTGGAAATATCGAGCCCCAACTCCCCGATAGGGACAGAGGCCGATGGGATCGGGCCGGGAAGGTGATGGCGGGAGGGGGGAGGTGCGAACGGGGGGTGGGGGAGGACCCGGAGCCGAGGACCCCTCCGGCTGGGGATCAGAGCCCGCGGGCCGACCGGGGGGGGCCCCCTCCGGGACACCGGGCGCTAGCCGGCCGTGGTGGGGGGGACAGGCCACCCCGGGAAAGCCCCCCCCACCGAGGTTCGGCGGGCCGGGGGGGGGGCCCCGCTTTTTTTGAGGGCCGCCCGCCGGGGGAGGGCAGAAAAAAGAACCCCCCGCCCTATAAGCTAAAAAAGTGGGGCGGGGGGACAAGCCGGGGGCATGGGGCCGCCGCGGGGGTCGGGCGGGGGGGCGCCGCCGAAGGGGGGGAAGAAGTATAAGAGCGTTATAAAAAAAGCAGGGGGGGACAAAAAGGGGGGGAGCCGCCCCGGTGCCCTGGCTGAAAAAATCGCCCGGGGGCCGCCCGGTTGCCAGGGGGGGGGCGGCCCCGTGGGGGGGGGGGGGGACCTCACCAGGGGGAAGATTCCCGGGACCATCGGGAGCACTGGGGGGTTCCTAAAGGGGGAGAGGGCGGGGGGTGGGCGGGTGGGCGAGGGGGGATGAGAGCGGGTCGGCCTCGGTGTGCCGGGGAGAGCGGGGTCCGGAGGCGGGCGCCGGGGGGGGCGGGGCGGGGGGGCCGCGCGAGGGGGGGGCGAGCCCCAGGGGGGGAGAGAAAGGCCGGCGCGGTCATAGGCGGGTGTGAGCGAGGGGCGGGGCTGTGGGCTTGCTGGCCTGCGAAGGGGGGGGGGGGGGCGCGGGGGCGCCCCGGCCGCAGGGCTGGCGGGGGGGCGGCAGCTCGGGCGGGGGGGGGCCCGGCAGGGGGGCAGGCCGCCGCGGGCGGGGCGGGGCCACAGGGAGGGGGGGGGGAGGAGGCAGGGGGGAAAAAATCTGGAGACAGCAGAGTCTGGAGAGGATGTGGAGAAATAGGAACACTTTTACACTGTTGGTGGGAGTGTAAATTAGTTCAACCATTGTGGAAGACAGTGTGGCCATTCCTCAAGGGTCTAGAAATAGAAATTCCATTTGACCCAGCAATCCCATTACTGGGTATGTACCCAAAGGATAATAAATTGTTCTGTTATAAAGACACATACACACGTATGTTCATTGTGGCACTGTTTACAATAGCAAAGACTTGGAACAAACCCAAATGCCCATCAGTGATAGACTGGATAAAGAAAATGTGGCACATATACACCATGGAATACTATGCAGCCATAAAAAAGGATGAGTTCATGTCCTTTCCAGGAACATGGATGAAGCTGGAAGCCATCATTCTCAGCAAACTGACACAAGACAGAAAACCAAACACTGCATGTTCTCACACATAAGGGAGTTGCACAATGAGAACACATGGACACTGGGAGGGAGAACATCACACACTGGGGTCTGTTGGGGGGTTGGGGAGCTAGGGAAAGGATAGCAGTGGGTGGGGAGATTGAGGAGGGGATAACATTAGGAGAAATACCTAATGCAGGTGACGGGGGGATGGATGCAACAAACCACCATGGCATGTGTATACCTATGTAATAATCCTGCATGATCTGCACATGTACCCTAGAACTTAAAGTATAATTTAAAAAAAAAGAATTTATTTCCAAATAATGACAGGCATTGATTGTTGTCTTTGTAGACAGTTTAATCTAGGAGTGACCACGTGTATCTCGGTTGAGGCCACAAGGGTTGGAATAGAAGTTTGCTGTAGTGTCTCTGGTAAGGTTTGTCATCCTGTCAAGATGCCAGGTGTTGAGGTGGCCAGTTGGGACAATGAGGCAAATGAAATTAACAAACAAGGCTTTATTGATTTACCGCAACAAGTAAGCAAGAAGCAAAAGTGGCACTGGCTCCCTAGTATTTCATCCCTAGTACTTTTCCTATGGAATAGCACTTTACAAGGGTCGGATGGATACAATGCAGATGGAGAAATATTTTATTACTAAGGAGCCCTGAACAGAAGAATTCTGCCTTTTTGTGGACTCAGGAGGCCAGGGAGAAGGAAAAAGGCTAGGAGTAGAAAAGCACTAAGTCAGAGTGGAGAATAGTACTTTATTCAAGTTCCCTGATAAGGAGAGCTTAGTGTAGATGTCTGGGAAGTGCCTCAGCCAAGGAGGCCTCTGAATGGAAGTGCCAGAGCTAGGAATGCAGATATGTATATTAGTATGGCTGGCTTGGAAGAGTGTGCCTCAGTTCTTGACTGCAACTCCTTCCAGAAAATTGCATTGCACTCACTGTGTACCAAGTCTGGTATAGGAAGGGAAGCTTCCCCCCATGAAGCCTGCCAGGCAAAGCCTGGCAATTGTCTGTGGTTGGGCCTGAATAGTCACTTGTAGGATTTTGGTTTAGACATGGACTCCTCAATAAGTACCACCTCTTCCCTTTATTTCTTTATTAAGCTGAGATGGGACCTTATGATTGGAGCTACAATAGGTAACCTGGGCCCATATGGGAAATAACAAGGGAATTCAGAGGCTCTGGAGCTAACTAAACCAGAACTAACAACTTCATGCTTCTGGACTTCCCTTTATGTGAGAAGAAATAAGTTCCTAATACTGAAGTAACCATAGGTATGTTTTCTGCTCCATGTAGCTTAAAGTACTCCCAATGTTATACCATTTAATTATATAGTGCTTTTTACTATTGTATAATATCATCTAAATTATTATATATAATTTCTGGTATCCAAAGGGAGCAAAATCAGCCATTCTTTACTACCTTACTGCTTCCTTGTAATGTTAGTTCAATTCAGAGTTGATGACAAGCATGTTGAAGCTATCTGTTTTGGTGTTTTTTTCATAGCTAAGGCATGGGAGATGAAAGCTATAGGATTGTCAGTTTATTTCTTAGTGTTCAAGAAGAGTGAAATTGAACAAAAATCCTAGCTTTAAAAACCATGATCAATTGTCTTGAAATGAAAAACTTTAGTTTGGGTCCTAGTAAGTGTCTCTGATTAAATAAAGAACTGATAAAGGTCATCTGGTTTTGGAAAATTCGGCACTGCTCTCTCTTAATGTGCTTAGATCCTTGTCTGTTCGTAACTCCTGCTACCTGGGAGTCAACAAACACGTAGAATCATACCTAGAATGATTCTAATAAAAGAATCCTTTCTGCTCCCTCTACATTTTCCTTTTCGTTAAATGGCAAGTCTGGGTTTTTAACGACAGTATTTTGTAGAAGGACTATCAGGGCTTTAGGCATAGCTCTTGCCTTACTGACCAACATTGTATAAGTTTCATCTGTTTGTGCATAAGTTCTTTGAGATCCTTAAAAATGTTGATTTTATTGATCTTTTCTTGGCTTATGTACAGAAATTGGTTATGCCCTGCATGTATACTCCTAACTACTGATACTTATATGGGACTTGTATCTTGTATTCTAACAGCACTGCCAGAATCTAGGTCATTAGACACAGTTTCTTGGAAGATTAGATAACTTCAAGGAAGACAAAATATGATATGTTTCAAATTCTCCTTTTTTTATGTGTATCTTATGACTTGTTATTATTCCTGAATGAGCCAAATTCATGTTTCCTTGCTATAGAGAACAGACAGATAAGCACTTGCCTAAATGCTGATGATACAGTTTTATTTTCTTGAATCCAAGGCTCCACAGACAAGGGTCCTATGATCTAATTGCTTTACTTTAAATAAGAGACTTGAAAACCTAAATCATTAGTTTTGGCTGAGAGACTTTAGCATGTAATTGGTCAAGAACTCAAAATGCTATATGGAAGTGTTAGCTCATTTACTTCTTATAGCTTATATTTTACCACTAGCTTATCCTGAAGGGGTCATTAGTAAATAACATTGTTCAAAATTCTGTATTATATGGGAACTGTATTGACTTGATTAATGTGTGCTTACATAGTTTTACACATTGAAATTATTATGGTATATTTTATAGCATGGAATAATTCTGGTAATGATAACAAGAGTTAAAATTTATTAAATGTTGGCTGTGCAAGGCAATGTGCCAAGCAGTTGTAAGCATTTTCTCCTGTAATTCTCACCACAACCTGAAAAGGTAGATAGAACTTTTGGGTCTCTTAGTATTATAAATTATAGTAAACTCTGGACTGTTTTCTGAAGAAAGCCTTATCCATATCTGCAAATATTATCTTGGCGCATCTCCACATGGCAGACGGTGAGCTTTTCTCCAGCCTCCTGCCTGATAGGTAGGCTTCTTGAGTTTTAAAACAAAATATTAATCCTACTCTTTACTCAGATGCACATAGCACATGATTTTGCCCTAAATAGCCACTTAGAATTAAGCAGACTTGAACTCTTGCCTGCCCAGTTATTGCCAGAAGCTTGGTCGTAAGAAATACTGTTCATGAAAGAGCACCCAAAGGGCATGTGGCCTGTCTAGTATACACTTGCAGTCTCTGTTGTCCAATATGTGGCAGTATCTAGTCTTATATGGCTATTTAAATCTAAATAAAATAAAATAAAATAAAAAACTCAGTTCTTTAGTTGCAGTACCCATATTTCAAGTGCTCCATATCCATATGTGCCTAGTGGCTTCCAGACTGGGCATCAAAGTTATAGAATATTATGATCATCATGGTAATTTCTATTGGACAGTGTTACAGTAGACTGTAGCAGAGTTTCATATCTGGACTGCATTAAAAAATTACTTTCATTGAATTGTGTTTTGACATGCTTATGTTGACCTGTGTTGTGGCCTATTCCAATAATAATAGCTAATGTTTATTGAATATTCTTACATGTCAGATACTGTTTTAAGTACTTTTATGAATTGACTAATTCTTAATTTCATGAAGTAAGTATTATTATAAACACAATTTTCTAGATAAGGGAGGGGGAAGCTCAGAGAGGTTAAGACTTGCCTATGGTCACCCAGATGGTAAAATAGTGGAGGTGAAATTTGAGTCCTGTAAGTTTGGCCCAACCCACATTTATAACCCCCACACCATGCTTTGGAATTATTCTCAGGGTATGAGTAGTAACTGCATTACTTTTATGACACTATGTTTGTACCCCCTGTTCCTCCTGGCTGTAGCTGTTTATTTTTGTTATTATAATGCTGTAATACAATTCTGATGCTAACTATTTGGAGTTGGCACAAACTCCACAAGTTAAGGTCACAGTCCCCTCCAAAAGACTGCCATCAATTAAAATGCCAGCCACAAATTTGGGTGTCTCTGAGTCACCTGTACTTCGGATCAACTGGCTACAAATTCAGGTGTTCCTATGATCCCCCTCAGGTCTGATAAATTTGCTGGAATGATGAACAGATTCAGGAAAATGCTATGCTTACAGTCTTATTATAAAGGCTGTCATTCAGGACCAGCTAAATGAAGAGACACAAAAGGTGATCTCTGGGAGTATCTTGGATGTGTAGCTTTCATCATTTATTTAATTTAAATAAATAAAAAATAAAATAAATTTCAGTTCTTCATTCTTAACACCCATATTTCAGGTGCTCACTATCTATATGTGCCTAGTGGCTTCCAGATTGGACATCACAGATATAGAACATTATGATCATTGCAGAAATGATCATTGGACAGTGCTGCAGTAGAGAATTATATGGCTTCATATCTGGACTGCATTTAAAAAAACATTACTTTCATTAAATTATGTTTTGACATGCTGACGTTTGCCTGGATTGAGGCCTGTTCCAATAATAATAGCTAATGTGTATGAAACATTCTCACATGTCAGACATTGTTCTTACGTGCCAGATTCTCCTTTTGGAAGCAGGGCCCACCATCCTCTTGACACCTTGATGTTTTCACATGCCATGAAGCTTACCTGAGCCTTGGCATCCAGAGTTTTTATTGGAGTTTCATTACAAAGGCATGATTAATTAAATTATTGGTCATATGATTGAACTCAGTCTTCAGCCTCCCTGGAGATTGGCCTGACTCAAAGCCACAACCCTTTAATCTCCTGGTTGGTCTTTCTGTGACCCATCCTGAGTTATCTCATAGTATAAATCATGTATGATGCAAGGAGCCTACCAAGAATAACAAAGACACTTCTATCTCAGGAAATTCCAAGAATTTAGAAGTTACCTCCTAGGAACCAGGAACAAAACCAGACAAATTCTTTATTATACAATAATATGTATTTTTAAAAGGTTGCCTCAAATCCTTCTTGAAATAAGGTAGAGGATTTATGTATGTTTGTGTGTGTATATATAAGTAAAAATATAAACATTCTATATATGTTTGTATTAGAGGACTATTAACCATTGTCATATGGATTTCTACAACTAAATGTTACCTTATAAATAATTTGGCTTTACATTCTTATTTTATAAATGGAGAAATAGGCGAAGAGAAGGGAAGTGGCTTGCCCAGCTTCTTAGTTGGCAGAGTTGGAACTGTAACTTTAGGACTTTAAACCTTACATTTAATGCTCTTATCGTCTTCATAGCCTCAAGCTCCTCTAACATTGGTCATGAACTGACTATCTCATACTTTTCTCCCTGCCTTACTGTGCCTAGAAACTTCAGGCCACTTTTAGGAGACAGCTGTGGCCCAGTGGGCAAAGCTCAGCACAGACTGAGCTTTTTGTGCCTCCTGCCTTTCACATATGCTGTTCCCTCAGCCTCAAATGCCATTTTTGTCCACTGGCCATTTCTTAATTGTTTTTAAATAGACAAGCTAAATATCGTCTCCTCTGTGAAGCTTTCCCTGATGTCAATTAAAATGCCTCTCCTCTTATGGAATTAATCTCTTTCCTCTGTGTTACTACATTATTTAGAATATGTAATTATCACACTGTATTATAATTATTTTTCACCTT
This sequence comes from Ateles fusciceps, assembly GCA_036589455.1. Classification (NCBI taxonomy): domain Eukaryota; kingdom Metazoa; phylum Chordata; class Mammalia; order Primates; family Atelidae; genus Ateles; species Ateles fusciceps. The sequence goes on from JAZHEH010000299.1 coordinate 4,836,785, forward strand.
GTCGAATAGACATTTCAAACCTTAACAGAACTCTTGATTCACTCTTATTACCAATAAATCTCTTCCTCTTTCTGTCCTTCTAGTCCTGACATAGCATTATTACAGACCCAGATCTCAATCCAAAAATCTAGAAAATTACCTTGCTTTCTCTGTTATCCTCATCTTATACATCTAGTTAACAGCAAGTCATTTGATTTTACAGCCTAAATATATCTCAAAGCTTACATCTCTCACTGCCTACCCGGTCTACCTGCCTCTACTACTGCTTTCTTTTAATCCATTCTCCATGTAGTAGCCTGAATTCTCCTTTGAAAATATAAAACAGATGTCACTTCTAGGTCAAAATCTTCCATTGGTTTCTCCTGTCAGTGAGATTAAATCTGAACTTTTTATTATGGCCGGCAAGGACCTACATGATGTAACCTCTTACTCTTTTGTTTGGTACCAGGCTTGCTAGACTTTGCCTAAATTTCTTCCTTAAACATACCTCGTTTGTTTCTTTCTCAAAGCTGCACCAAGGTGTGGCTTGCTGCATGAGTATGGTGGGAGGAGGAAGATTTGTCCTCTCTCCAACTCACATATTCTCCTTAGCTTCCCCCAAAGCCACTTTAACATAAAATCCAAGTAAAAACAGTTGGCTTGCTATACAAAGGCAACCTCAAGATGAGTTTCCTGGTCCTTCCCTTCCAACAAGATTGCTGCCAGAATGTTCAGGCTTAATTCGTTATCAGACTTAGTTAAAATGTCATCTCCCCAGAGAGACCTTCCTTGATCCATGATAGCACCCTCCCAGCTCTGTGATATCACCTTGTTTATAGAGTTGGTAGAACTCAATGAATTGTCTTGTTTGTTCGTTTGCCTACTGTCTGGCCTCACTAGAATGCACACTCCTCAATAGCAAGAACCTGATGTGTTTTGTGTACTGCTTGTTTCCTAGACCTCCAATTGTAGTGGGGATGTAGTAGACCCTCAATATATAGTTTTCAATGAATGAATACTCATCTGTGGTCTTTAGTAGGCTGTGAACTCCCTGAAAACAGGTATGGTGACTTATCTGTTGGTATCCCCAGTGCTTAGTACAGGGCAGGAAGTCAGTAAAAATTCATTGAGTAATGTTGAATTAAATTTGTCCTCTATATAGTCTATGTGACCTTGGGAAACTTCCTTAATCTTTCTGAATCTCATTTATAATACTGTTTCTCAGGGTTGTTGTCAAGATGAAAGGAGATCAATGGATACAGTATTCTACAAATGCAGGGGATTGGTATTGTTATCAAGGGTCAATTTTCTGCCAAACAGGCCCACAGAGCTCCCATTAATAATGCATTCCTCAGTCATGCCAAACATATTTCTTACTGGCCTTCATAAGATTGAGATGCCCCATATGGTAAGTTCTCAAAAGGTTGAAAGGATGTTATAATAATTCTTTTGCTTCTGTACTGTTTATAGTAATGCAAGCCTACTTGGTAATATGGAACTGCCTACAGACACATTGCTATTGCCAACACACAGTTCTTATTTCCCCTGTGCTTCCCTAGTGTTTCCATTAGCCATGTAATATAGTTTTCACCAGCTAAATGATTAGCGTCCAACTGTTCCTGTGTTAATGCTTGTGTTCAGTTCATTAAAAAAACTCTCGATAAGGATTCTTAGTTCATTTAAAAGCTGTTTAAGCTCAGAGAATACTGTTTCTTAATTTAAAAAAAAATCATTCAGCTCAGGAATTTTTTTCTATGGCAGGACTAAAAATCTTTACTGATATCAATGGTTATTTGGAAAAGTTAAATTGGAGTCAATTGACTGATGTTGTAAGCACAACAGCTACTGGAGCTGTATTTTAAAACGCATTTCGAAGTGGAGGGTGAGGAAAATTGATTTTGCAGGTGCTCAGATGAAAGCAGTCACTTCATATGAGACAGAAAAGGCAGTTTGAGACAGTCTGTTGGGGGAAGAATGATTTTAGACCAGCAAAAGGACAGGCACATAGTCAGGGGGTGTGGGGCTGGAAATGTGAATGGTGTCGTCACTGATCCAAAGGCTACAGAGGACTTAGGGGAGCAGAAGGAGATGGTGCCAGCCCAGGTGAAGTTGGATCATTTATTTTTAGTTTTCTCCTCCTTGCTTTAGTTCTTCAAAATCTTGAGTCTTTAATCTAGGATCTCTTTCTCTCTTGCTCTACTTTTTATATTTTAACTTTCCCATCATTTGCCTCATCACAACATCTGTATCCTCTCATATAACCTATCATCAGACTCTTAGCCTGAACAGAAACCCTGTTTAGTAGGTATTAAATGGGTAAAGTATGATCTTGTTCCGGTATCATGTTTGTACATTTATCAGGAATCTTCTAAGAAAATTATTCCTGATCCCAAAATGACTATGACTATGAACTTGGATTTTAGCCATTTAAATTTAATTAACATGCCTGTTTTTTAATATTTCCCTGGAATCACTTAAAGATACTCACCAACTCTGTCATAATAGACAAAGTTAGCCTTGAGCTAGATCACTGGATAGTGACTTGTGGGTGACACTGAAATGCAGAAGTCTACTGGTAGGGAGTATTCAGAGTCTTCTCCCAGTTTTGGACCCCTCCCCCCAAATAGGCTTTCCTGTTCTGTCCTGAGTCAGAAGATAAAAATACAACAAATCCCCAGCTTATTAAGATAATCTTACTGATGGATTAATATTTTGGACTTGATGTACAAGCAACTAGTTTATATCATTCTACCACATTCTGATTTAACAGAACTGATTGACTTGACCAAATCACTTATGTATCTTAAACTCATAGAATATGAGCTAGAACCCATGTGAAATTGTTTTCGTAGGTCAAAATGGTGAACTATTGGGAGTTTTATACAGTTAAACCTAATAACAATAGCTAATAACTAAGATTTATTACATGTAACATGTGTTAATTATAGTGTTTACTCAAATTAATATCAGCAAAGCACTTACGATAGTACGTGGCATAATAGGGATACCATGTATAAGACACTGTTCAAAATGTTTGACGTGGATGATCTCACTTAATTCTCACACTTTTTGAGGTAATTGTTCTTATCTCCATTTTATAGACGAGAAAAATGAGGCTCACAGAGGTTAAGCAAATTACCCATGGTAAAACAGCACTAAAAGATGAGCCAAGATATGATGCTGAGTAGTTTGTCTCCCATCCTGCACTCTTAGACACTAGGCTGTACTCCCTTATGTAGTCCCAGACCATGTCTATTGCCACCTCATTAAACACATGTTTTGTGGAAAACCTAGTGCCCAGACTTGTACCCTGGATGAGGTTTTCTGGGAGAGAGAGAACATGTGCATGAAAAAGTTTTATCATGGATTGGGGTAAGTTAGGGCTGAATAGGTGGAACACGGAGGATTTTTAGGACAGTGAAAATACTCTGTATGATGCTATAATGGTGGATACATGCCATTATATTAGACATTTTTCCAAACCCATAGAATGTATAGTACCAAGAGTGAACCCTAATATAAACTATGGACTTTGGGAGATTATGATGTGGTCTGTGTAGGTTCATCAGTTGTACAAGGTACTACTCTAATGAGGGGTGTTGATAATGCGGGAAGCTAAGAGCACATGTGCAGGGGGTATATGAGAAATCTTTGTACTGTCCTTCTAATTTTTCGATGAACCCAAAACTGCTCTAAAAAATAAAGTCTTTTTCAAAAAGGTTTTACTGTGATGGGTAAAAATCAATGTCATTATGAATAGTAACATTGGGCTATCACAATGAAGTCCTTGTTAAGGTCTGGATGTATGGTCAGAAACTGCTGTTAAATTAAAAAAATATTTTGGCAATATGAGTGCCAAAGGAAGTTTAAGACAAACCATCAGCTTAGGACACAATATGCAAAATTGGAAGAAATTTACTAATCAATAGGTTTCAATTTTATTGACACACGTACTCAAACATAGTCACCTCTGTACACACATGTTTTAATATATGACCAGTAATTAGTGAGAATAGATGCAGGATTATTTATACTCACTGCACTGGAAACAGCTTTGATTTTTCATTTATTGGGAACCCCTCAACAAAATTCTGTCTTCTTTAATGTTAATTCCACAGTTTTGTTCCTTTGTTCATGAAACACTTACTGAGCATCTATATTTGTGCCAGGCATTGGGAATTATATACCACTAAACAAGACATAGTCTCTGGCCTTAAGAAGCCCACAGTCTTCTGAAGGAAAAAAAAATCAAATGTTTGAACAAGAATTCAAATGTCTCCAAAAGACCTTGTCTTTATTTTTTTTTTTTTTAGAGACAGGGTCTCAGTCATCCAGGCTGGGGTACAGTGACATGATACTAGCTCACTGCAACCTCAAGCTCCTGTGCTCAAGCAGTCCTCCTACCTTAGCCTCCTGAGTAGCTGGGACTGAGGATACCTGACATTGTGCTGGCTAATATTTTTATTTTTTGTAGAGATGGGGGTCTTGCTTTGCTGCCCAGGCTGGTCTTAGACTCCGGGCTTCAAGCAGTCCTCCCACCTCAGCCTCTCAAAGTGCTGGAATTATAGGCATGAGCCACTGGGCCTGGCCTATGATTTAATTCTTTTGGCAGCTCAGAAGATTTATGGTCCACCATCCAATTGTGTAGTCCCAACACATAATTCCTGAACATACTGCATAACTAGCAATATGTTATGCTAGTAAAATATTGGTTTGTATGTGTTATGTAAAGGATGATTTTTAGTAGATGTCTGATTTTGGGGTACATCTAAACTTTTACTGGAACCAGGTAAAATGATATCAAAGGAGCACAGACATGAAAGAGAAGATTGTGGCTCATTACATTCTTCATTGCTAACCTCACGAATATCTGGCATCACAAAAGGACAATTTAACTTCTCACATTTTCTCTGAGGAGAAAATTTTGATCCATATTTAAATAGCGAATTTGCATTTTACATGCAGATTACCTTCTGTAGTTAGTGTGTAGGCCAAAATTTGGGTGTAATAAATATTGCTTATGAATACCCAATAAAATTGGTCACAGGGACATTTTTATTTTTCAGCACAAATGAACTGAGATTGGCTAAGGGACAGTAGATTCATGTATTATATTTCAGCTTCTACCTCACTCTAGGCCATATACCTATTGAGCGAAATGGTGGGCTGAATTTCCCAATAATTTAAATAATTATTTAAATTATTTCTTACTCAGCAACATATATTTGAATTTGCGTAAAGAACGTATTATGATAAGCCACTGTATGGGTTATGTCTCTTTTCCCCTTTATATAATTATCTTCCAGTGCAGCTCACCTTCCCCCCATTAGCATAGCAACCCACATAGGTGGAGTCTTAATGGAAAAATAGTAGCATTGAACCTCCAAATACAGACTTCATGCCCAGATTGGAGGTGTTGGCCTTCAAGTTCTGATTATCTTCTTGTGGATCTTGTGACATACAGCACCTGCCCATTAGCATGAACCTCTAGGTTGATCCAGACCATCCTTATGTCTTGGTGCCAAGGATATACACTCTCTATGTACAGTAAATATAGAACTTGCAACATCTTGAGTGTATTTAAAATTACCCTATTCCCAATGATGACTGGAATAGAAACACAGTTGGTCATCTTAAAAATACTGTTCATTGGAAAGGGAAAGAGTAAAGCATCTTAGGTCAAAGTGAGTTTGAGATGTCCAGGGCAAGGCAAGACATTTGCTTCTGGTGCTTCCAGTGTGGCTCCATCTCAGAAAAGTTTGACAATGCCTCTTATTAATCCTGCCACTATAAGAAACTTTTTCCATGGAGAAATATTCCTGAAAAAACAAGAACAAAAATATCTTTGTTCAAGCCAGTATAAATCTGTCATCCCAGTAATTCACAGATATCTGCAGTTACCCATGTATGTACAAATACTTTTCTTCTCTGTCTTCATAAATATTTTATCATAAAATTTTACTCTAACTTACTATTGCAGCATTTATTACAATTGATCTATTAATTTATAATCATTATAAACATTGCAGTTATTAACTGTGGTATCTTTTGTTATCATTGTTGTCTTGGGTTCTAAATATTAACTTTAAAGTGCTACAGTTCTCCTTAGTATTAACTTTGGAAGTGCGCTATCCCAATTTAGAGAAAGGAAACATTTCTGTCTGCTAGATCTAAGGCTTAGAACATTGTAGACTCTCAGATATCTGTTGAGGACACAAAGCATGAAAGCATTTATGGTAGTTACTGGACTGGAGCAGGATAACGTATCTTATATTAAATAATTCACCAACATCTTTGTTGTTAGTTTCAAAAAAACTGAAAAATAGAATAAGTCTATTACCATCTCCTGCAGCTGGAAAATCACTTTTCACCCATTATTGGTTATTTTGTGTGTACTAGCCAACATTTTGAACATATAGAACTGTTTCTCTATATTAAGATGGGATTATGTATGGTGTTCAATAATTTCTTCGAAACTTCAGTTATGGATTGTTCAGTAACCAGAGACTATGCCTCTGAAGCCTGCATACGGTATGATTTCTTTAGGGAAATTCATAGACTTGAGATGATAATGATATGTAAACAATCTTAACTCCTTGTTATGAAGCCATAAGAGTATTTTATAGGTCTAATCATCTCATAAAATTTTACCAACAAAACCTCCTTGTATATGAAATAGGATGACCATACTGTATTTAAATCAGAGAGGAGTAGACAGAGCATTTTGTACATCTTTGCATGTTCTTCACATGTACCCCAAAACCTAAAATGCAATAAAATATATATATATATGTATATATATATATATACACACACACATATATATGTGTATATACACACACACACACACACACACACACACATATATATATATATATATAAAAGCATATGGAGGCCAAGCACAGTGACTCACACCTGTAATCCTAGCACTTTGGGAGGCCGAGGCAGGTGGATCACTTGAGGTTAGGATTTTGAGACCAGCCTGGCCAACATGGCAAAACCCCATCTCTACTAAAAATACAAAAATTAGTCGGGCATGGTGGTGGGCACCTGTAATCCCAGCTACTCAGGAGGCTAAGGCAGGAGAATTGCTTGAACCCGGGAGGTGAAGGTTGCAGTGAGCCAAGATCATACCACTGCACCTTATCCTGAGCAACAGAGCAAAATTCCATGTCAAAAAAAAAAAAAAAAAGAAAACCCAAGGAAATTATTTTCTGTAAATATATAGACAAATGGTATTGGATTTACTTAAGATCTGAATCTGAAGTCATAAAACATTAAAGTGAAATGACCTTCAAGATTATTTTGGGACCCAGTCTCTCACTCAGTGTGAGAATCAACTCTCTTGCCTTTCTTTCTTTCTTTCTTTCTTTTTTTTTTTTGAGACATAGTTTCACTTTGTCGCCTAGGCTGGTGTGCAACGGCATGATCTCAGCTCACTGCAACCTCCACCTCCTGGATTCAAGTGATTCACCTACCTCAGCCTCCGGAGTAGCTAAGGATTACAGGCACATGGCACCACACCAAGCTAATTTCTGTATTTTTAGTAGAGACAGGGTTTTGCCATGTTGGCCAGGCTGGTGTTGAACACTTGACCTCAAATGATCCACCCACCTTGGCCTCCTGAAGTGCTGGGATTACAGGCGTGAGTCACCACACCTGGTCTCTTTTGCCTTTTTTCTTTATTTTTGATTTATTTTGAGACAGAGTCACATGCCATCGCCCAGGCTGGAGGGCAGAGGCGCGATCTCAGCTCATGCAACCTCAGCCTCCCAGGTTCAAGCAATTCTTGTACCTCAGCCTGCCGAGTAGGTGGGATTGCAGGCATGTGCCACGATGCCTGGCTAATTTTTTTTTTTTTTAGTAGCGAGGTTTCATCATGTTGACCAGGATGGTCTTGAACGCATGGCCTCAAGTGACTACCCGCCTCCCTAATTGCTGTTTTTCTTTAATGCCTCTTTTGATGGGGGTATTATTACTTATAAAGTAACCCATTACCTTGTGAACCAACTTTCAGTTCTTTGTTTTAATGAATGCGAATTCTATTTCCTTTTAACAACCTTCCATTGGTTTTGCATATCCAAGAATCGTATAGGCAGGCTTAAAGTGGGTAAGAAAATCATAGTAATACTGAGTTTCAGTGTTTTTCAGTTTTTCCATGAATCGTTTTTGTCCTTAACATCATGAGTTACTTAGTTGTAAATCCTGCCAAAGAAGTATGCCTGTAATGCTTTTCTCTGTAATTAGTTAACTCTCAAACTAAATTAGGTCTGAATCAGCAATCTGCAATAAATACATCAAGATTATTATCTGATGAGTGCTATCAATTTTACTCCTGTCTCCAAATTATTAGTCTATTTGTTTACATTACAAATTGAGTAGGAGTAATTATATAATAAGAAAATGATAGTCACTTTAAATAAACTGCTCAGCAACTAAATCTTCAGGACTATAAAGCATCATTCACAGCTTCCAATTTTAATACATAAAGGTGAAGGACATGATTAGATTTCAGTGAACTTCTTTTGTTTATAAGTATAATTGTATTTTAATCTAGATGTGGTTATTTCAAAATTCCACAAATGTTATTGAACATTCTTAATTTTATACAATGAGGTTGTAGTGAATGAACTGTCTTTGCCTTTGACACTGATCTTTTAGTTTCTAATTTGTTCCTTAGGTTTAAGCTCATTACCTGCTAGTACTTGGAATGGAACAGTTCTCCAAGGCAGTTCAGGCAAGTTCCCACACCAATAAACTCTCTTATTCCCAGTTGGCCGATGACAGAGAATATACGGTCACACATTAAACCCTCAAGCTGACCTCAGTGTCTACTGGGGCCTCGAGTCCAAGATAATTGACTGGGTTTTGTCTGTCTGAGGAAAAATGGAAGGAGACCCATGACCTGAGTTGAGTGTCCAATTTGCTGAGTTACCCTCTTTCCCCAGAGGTAAAATAGAATATAATCTACCCCTAGAATTGTTGTGATGAGTGTCTCAGATTCAGGATGTGAGCCTGTTTTAACTCTAACGCATAGTACTAATGTTAACCATGACTGCTCTCCAATAATGTAACCCCAAGTGTTCCAAAACCATACCTATAGTCCAACAAAATCTTCCCATTGTCCTGCCATCATGCCTGAAATTTGCATTATAAAATTCACAAGAAACCACAGCGAGAAAGGGAAAGAGAGAGAATGAACACCAGCTTTGGGAGAATTGGGGTGGAATACATAGCAGAACAAAACCTATTGAATTATTCCAACTCTCTGGGACCCTTAAGATTTCCTTTTCATTTAATGGAAGCATATGTCTGAAGTTCCATGTTTTACCCTCTGAACACAACTTTCTTTTTTCCTTAAGGAAAAGGGGGAAGAAAAGAGGGGAAATAATATAATCAGATTTTCAACACTTTATTAATAGATATTACTTGGAAGTTGGATTTATGATTCACAGATTACTGATTTACAGTGCACTATAAATGCCAATAGAATAACCTAGGGGCATTAACACATTTAGAAATAGGCATCATATTTTATTTTTGAGAGAAGAATGACAATTCATTTGAGACTATGAATTAATGTAGGTGTACTCCATCTACCCCATGCTTACCCACACCCTGTATCATTATTTACACCTTGTATTAACTAAATACAACTACACCTTGTATAAACTGGACCCCTTCATTACACCTTATACAAAAATTAAAGCTCTGAAGACCTAGACTCTTGAATATGAATCTCTAGGGCAGCCTTTGAGCTGGACTCCTTCTTTATACCTTATACAAAAATTAACTCAAGATGGATTAAAGACTTATACCTAAGACCTAAAACCATAAAAACCCTGGAAGAAAACCTAGAAATACCATTCAGGACATAGGCATGGACAAAGACTTCATGACTACAATGCCAAAAGCAATGGTAACGAAAGCCAAAATTGACAAATGGGATCTGATTAAACTAAAAAGTTTCTGCACAGCAAAAGAAACTCTCATCAGAGTGAACAGGCAGCCTACAGAATGGGAGAAAATTTTTGCAATTTATCCATCTGACAAAGGGCTAATATCCAGAATCTATAAGAACTTAAACAAATTTACAAGAAAAAAACGTGAATGAAGAATAAGAACAGACACTTCTCAAAAGAAAACATTTATGTGGCCAACAAGCATATGAAACTTACTGTTAGCTGTGTGACCATAGGCAAGTAATTTAACCTCCCGGAACCTCACTTTTCTCATCTGCAAAGCAAAGCTAATAATCCTACCTTTTTCATAGAGTTGCTGGGAATATTTAAATGACTTGTGTAAGGAAAGTTCTCAGAAGAATCCCTGGAACTCAAAAAATGTGCTACTGTTATCAGCTGGATTTTAGGTCCTAGTTTTGAGTGAATACCTAGAAAGCACATGTATAAACTTTATAGACATTACAAACTCAACATGTCCAAAATCAAGCTTATCATCTTTCCTTCACATATCTCCTTGTGTTTTTAATTGTGGGACTGACACCACCATTCACTCAGTTTCCCCAAAACATAAATCTGGGAATCATCTTCAATAACTCCTCTTACCCTTTGTCTGCAAAGTCCAGCTAACTTCTACATATTGCTAATTGAATTTTCTAAATATTTCAAATCAAATCAAGATTTCATTTAAGTATTTTTCATCCCATCCCTCTCCTTGCATTGGCTACTATCCTATTTGAAGTCTGTTTCCTACAGAAACTTTCTAACTGGTCTCTCTGTCTCAATTCCTGCCATCAATTCAACCCATCATATTGCATTCAATGTGATCTTTCTAAAACATACATTTGATAGCATCGCTACTTAAAAGTGATTTAAAGGGTAGAGTGTGCTTTCCTCAGCCTGGCACAGAATTGGACCAATGTCTCATTCCTCTCCACACCTTCTGGTACCTGATGTTTCAGGTATATGAAAAAATTTGCTTTTTCTTGAACTTAGCTTTTGCTTTTTCTTACCTCTGAATGCTTTATCTCCTCCCTATGTCGCAAGCCCATTTATCTGGAACATCAATCATTCTTTAAAACTTGCTTTCAGTATGAAGCCTTTTGGGCCTGGACAAAGCTGAGTACTTTCTCTTTGTGCTTCCATATCCGGGGTTTTCGATTTTCTCATCTACATTCAGATTCTCCTAGGAATAGAGACACTTACATTTCAGTGTCCAGGCAAGTAAACAATAAAAAATATTTGTTAATTTATTTTGGCACAATTGTCTGGTCTAATTTAGATGTAATCATTTGGCCTATTCAGATGACTCTTCTATTTGTTTCACCCACGAAGATACATCTATGAAACCTGGGTCTAACTATCAGCTTACCAAAACCTCAAAAAGTTAATTTACCCTTTCCTTTTTGATTTATCTCCTGTTCCGGACACCTAATTCTTATAGACCCATGTGTGCTGACCAACATTTTGTCAAATGGATGATGAGGGGGATTTCCTTGTCTGTTGGAGAATCCTGGAATAGATCGCAGAACATCTGCACTACTTGCTGTTTATGGTGACAAAATCCTTAGTAGTTAGCAAAATTCTGCATGATGGAGGTGAAAAACTGTTATAAGGAGCAAGGTGTTTATTCAGCAGTTGTTGAATATAAAGTATCCTCTCTCCTTGAGGGCTCTGAATAATTCGTTTTAACAAAATTTGAATTTGAAATTAAGATTCTGTTGAAGTCTTCATGTTAGGGTCTTGGCAGTATTCTTCTGATGCAAATGCAGAGTTTGGGTGAATGGCATAGAGCACTAGATTGCCACATTCTTTCAACTTTTTCAACTTTTCTATCTTATAAAAATGTTGACAAATAGTTTATGCAACAGTGCCTGACTTCATTTGCTTATGGGTTTATTTTCCCTAATGATCATGAAGAGAAAGTTGGCTACTCTCCCTTTTGTACTAAATATATGGTGTGAGGAATGGATCGAGTTCTTTTTTTTTGTTGTTGTTAATGGATATCCAACTGTTCCATTATCATTTGTTGAAAAAACAATTCTTTTTTCACTGAATTGTCTTTTCACCTTTGTCAAAATTTAGTTCACTATATATTTGATGGTTTAATCCCAGACTCTCCACTCTGTTTCATTTATCTGTTGTTTGTGACCATACTACACTATCTTGATTACTGTTATTTACTAGTAAGTTTTAAATCAGTAGTGTAAATCTTCCAACTGTCTTCTTTTTTCAAAATCAAATGCAATTTTAAAATTAACTGCCCTTCCCTATTCGCCACTCCTGTCTTACATCATGCTTAAATTGGTGCATCAGTCAGCATAAACTTAAAGCAGTGGCTCTCAAAATGTGGCCATTGGAACTTGTTAGAAGTACAAATGCTCAGGCCCTACTTCCAGATATTTTGAGTTAGAAACTCTAGGGCTCTCAGCAATCTGAATTTTAACAAGGCCTCCAGGTAATTCTGGTGCCCACTAAAGTTTGAGAACCATGGGTATAGATCATTATTCTGCTCTAGGGTTCAGTCAACTTTTTCTATAATGAGACAGATAGTAAATATTTTAGGCTTTTCAGGCCCTCTGATCTCTGTAAGGATGACTTACCTCTACTGTTGTAGCACAAAAACAGCCACAGACAATATGTAAATCAATGAGCTTAGTGCATTCCAATAAACTTCACAAAAGCAGGTGGGGTGGTGGGCAGATTTGGTCTGCAGGCCATAGTTTGCCAACTTCTGTTGTATTCCATTCTCACCTCTCCCACATCTAAATACTGGGCATTTGTCTCATTCTTGTTGGAAATCCATGTTCTCCATCATTTTAGAACCTCTTATTTATAACCTTTTAATTCAAAACGTGTCAAGGAAAACTCTCTTGCTGAGTAGTTCTTTCAACAGGGCTTCTCTAGTGCTGAAATTTGATAGTTCATCTCACTACAGCTAGTCCTTAATGCCTGCTACTATATATCTACTGTTTGTTTGAAAAGCTGACAGTTGTCATTTAGCCTCACTCTCAAGCATGCCATCTGCATGAGCCCTATATGATGGCCATATGCTACAGGAGCTTTTAAATCACTGCAGATCGCCAACCCCAAACTGGATATTGGTAATGGTGATTGCATTAGTTTGCTAGGGCTGCGGTAGAAAAGTACCAAAACTGGAGTGGCTTAACAGAGATTCATCTCACAATTCTGGAGGCTAGAAGTCTGAAATTAAGATGTCTGCAAGGCCATGCTTCTTCTAAAGGCTCTAGGGGTATCCTTTTTTCCTCTCTGGGCTTCTGGTGTTGTTGGCAATCCTTGGTGTTCTTTGTCTTGTAGATGCTTCATTCCAGTCACATGTCCCCTTTTCTTTGTGTGTCTTCACATTGTCTTTTCTCTGTCTTTGTGTCCAAATTTCCCCTTTTTGTGAAGATACTAGTCATACTGGATGAGGAACCACTCTAATGACCTCATCTTCCTTGATCGTTGGCAAACTCCTATTTCTGTAAAGTCAGATTCCCAGGTTTAGGGAACTGGGACTTCAACATTTTATTGGGGAACACAATTCAACCTGTAATAGTGATTAAGGTGGAAACTGAGGTTTAATAGCAGCTGTTCCAGATAGAATCTTCACATGTGAACTTACAGGCATTATGTATTCCACCTGTTATAGAATGTAATATTTACCTGTGGGGAAAGCTGCACAGAGACATCTTTGCCTTACTTTAGTAAAAGAGACAACAATTACAGTTTTCTATCTATTTTTTTTCTCAAGAGAGAGAAACATTATTACTTGTACAGCAGATGTTAGAAGGGACTCAAGCTATCAGCAGGGATTTGACCAGTACATTCCTGGAACAATGCCGAACATGGTTGCTGATACATAGCATATGCTCAATTAGTGGAAGAAGTGTCCAGAGTTTAGATGGAGATTGACATTCATTCATCCATATCAACTGTAACCACTATTTGTTAAGTTCTTATTGTGTGTTCAGCACTGTGCTAAGTGCTTCACATGTATCTCATGAAACCCTCATTACAATACTGGATAATACAATGTCTTCTCTTTACAGATGAAGCTTGGAGAGATAAAGTATGAAATGACTTGCTCGCTGTCATTACCAGAAAGTGGCAAAACAGAGATTTTAACCCAAACTAGTTAGAGAACTCATTAAAAAACTTTTAAAATTGAAATGTAATATGCACACAGAAAAGTATACATATTGTAAGTGAAGAGGAAGCCCATGTTTTTAACCACCTAATTTTATCCCACTCCGCAATTCATTTGCATAAAACATTTATTGACCACCTACTACATAATAGTTTAATGATTTGTTAGTGAAGACCAGCTTTGCTTCTGAGGAGAGCTGTAACTGGGGAGGGGCAGATCTCTTCATCTGTCATCACATTATGAAAGGCTCAGAACGCAAGGCTAAAGAGTTTCATATTTATCCTTGGGCAAATCTGTCTCATCAAAAGTTTTTAGGGAGGGTAGAGACACAATTAAATTGAAATTTGGGATATGTTTTTGGGCAGGCTGAGTCAGTAATAAATGTAGATTTTGTCTACTAGTTCAAAAATGTAGTCCTTTAGATTCAGACCACACAGGGGTTATAATCATGTTTGGAAAGAGAGGAGTTCTTTAATTCCTATGAAGAATTATCTAGTTCTGATTGAGGGGATATAATGTGCCATACTGTCAACTCCCTGAAAATAGAGGCTCTATATTGGGTAATGGTCACTGCCAAGTGCCCAAGAGAGTGTTAAACTTTTATGAGCACAATAAATATGCATGTATAAGACTCTGGGCAGAACTGGACAATACTATGGCCATTATTGGAATACTGTACTTCATGGTGGGCTTTCCAAGAAGCAAGTGGCAAAAAGATGCCTGCTCTATCTTTTCCCTATATCTAAAAAGTAGCTACCAAGAGACTTATTGCCTCATCATTTTCAGAGAAACACAAGTGGAATTCTAGGGCTTGCTTCTTTGACCTTTCTGCTGTGCTCCTTGTAGAAGAAATGGGCAGGGTGTATTGTCTGACTTGCCACTGCTGCCATCAAGCTATTCATCAAATAGCTGGTGGTTCTAACAGTTTTGCTGACTTGCTGTTTAGCTTCTCACAGGTGATTATCAGTACAGGCTTGTGTGTATTCCAGGGTAGGGCCATAGAAATGGAAAATATATGGTCTTCCTCGCTCCTCTCCAAGGTAATTCATAGGAAAATGAAGTGGCTATTTGAAGACTGATGTTAGAAATTAAGAAACAGGATCAAGCCTAACCATACATCTTGATCTCCCTTCATGATATGGATTGGTAGAATTGAAAGAACATGGAGCTGGAGTTAGGAAACCCAGGACGTTGTTTCAACTCTGCCTCACTCTAGGCCTCAAGCATGGCACTTACCTTTTGTAGGCCTCAATTTCCTCTCATACAGAGGAGTTGAGAAGACTGTTCCTTTATAGAAATGTCTGAGAAAGTGCATCCAATGAAGGCATCTTGGATGCCAGCACAAGAAAACCAAAATGTCACCAAAGAGATTGAAGAAGGATCCTGTAACAGGTCTTTGAGAGATACATTGGAGAGATTTTCTTACATCTTTATAAAGTCTTTATAAATTCCCTTTCTCCCCCCTCCCTCCCTCCTTCCCTTCCTTCCTTCCTTCCTCTCATTCCTTCTTTCCTCTCCTTCCTCTCTCTCACACACTCTTTCTTTTTCTTGAGAACCTGCATGAAAAGGAAGGTTAAAAAGAGGCAAGGAGATTAAGCCTGCTTTTTGGTACAATGAAAACAAGGAGAGATAATTGGTTGTGGGAGTGGTTTCGTTTCTGTTCTCTTCAATGAGCTAAGTGCAGTGAACTGGAAACTCGAGCAATCTACTGGGAGAAGAGTGGAGGCTATATTTCCTAGGTGTAGAAGTAGACAGTGATTGTTTTTCAGGCTGCTGCTTAGTTCAACACCCAGTGACTTTACATCAGACATTTGTATGTTTTTGATCCATACTGGGCATTTTTCTTCCTTCAGCTGGGCTAAATAATAACTTTACGTTTTTAGAGTGCCAGTAGTGGGCACTACCATGATGAGTTTATAGCTCTGTGAAGCAGTTCACATTTTTAAATTTTCTTTCATTACCTTCGAAGCCTTTATTTTTTTTTAGGAGGGAAGCAGAGTGAGATGGCTGAATAGAAGCCTCCACTGATTGTCCCCCCCGACAGGAACACCAAACTTAACAACTATCCACACAAAAAAGCACCTTCATAAGAACAAAAAATATCAGGTGAGTGATCACATTACCTGGTTTTAAGTTCATATCACTGAAAGAGGCCATTGAAGAGGGTAGGAAAGACAGCCTTGAATTGCTGACACCACCTCGCTTCATCCTTCTAGCAACAGCCACATGGCACAAAGAGAGAATTTGTATGCTTGCGGGAGGGACAGTGTAGTGACTGAGGGGCTTTATATTGGAACTCAGTGCTGTGCTGTCACAGTGGAAAGCAACACGAGGCTGAACTCAGCTGGTGTCCACGGAGGGAGCGTAGACAAGCTATAGCCAGAGGGGGAATCACCCATCTCAGAATTCAGAACTTGAAGTTTTGACAAGCCTTGCCACTGCTGGGTAAAGAGCACTGGGGTCCTAAATAAACTTGAAAGGCAGTCTAGGCCACAAGGACTGCAACTTCTAGGCAAGTCCTACTCATGTACTGGGCTCAGAGCCAGTGGATTTGGGGAACATGCAACTTAGTGAGACACCAGACAGGGCGGCCAAGGGAGTACTTTACCACATCTCCCCCAACCCTAAGTAGCGTAGCTTGCTGCTTCAAAAGAGACTCCTTACTTCCACTTGAGGAGAGGAGAGACAAGGGTAAAGAGGACTTTGTCTTCAACTTGGTTATCAGGTCAGCCACAATAAGATAGGGGCACTGGACAGAGTTATGAGGCCCCCATTCCAGGCCCTAGCTCTCAGATGATGTTGCTAGATATACCCTGCACCAGAAGGGAACCTATTGTCTAGAAAGAAAGGGCCCAGTCGTGTCAGGATTCATCACCTCCTGACCAAAGAGCCCTTGGGCCCTGAATAATCAGCAGTGGTGGCCAGTTAATACATGTTGTGAGCCTTGGGTGAGACTGAGTTGTGCTGGCTTCTGGTGTGACCCAGCACATTTCCAGCTGTGGTGGCTATGAGGAGAGACTCTTTTTGCTTGAGAAAAGCAGAGGGAAGAGTAAAGGGGACTTTGTCCTACAGACTAGGTGCCAGCTCAGCCACAGTGGGGTAGAGCACCAAATGGGCTTTGGAGGTCCCCAGTTCTAGGTCTTGGCTCTTAGATGGCATTTCTGGACCTACCCTAGGTCAGAGGGGAGCCCACTGCCCTGAAGGGTGAGCCTCAGGCCTGGCAGCATTCACCACAAGCTGAAGAGCTGTTGGGCCTTAAGTGAACATTGGCAGTAGCTTGGCAGTACTCTGTGGGCCTGTAGTGGTGACAGCCATAGAGAGACACTCTACTCCCCATGGAAAGGGGAGGGAAAGTGGAAAGGAGTTTGTTTTATGGTTTGTGTGCCACCTCAGCCACAGTAGAGTAGAGCACCAGGTAGAGTTTTAAGGTTTCCATCTCCAGGCCCTGGCTACCAGACTGTATCTCTGGACCTATTGAAGGCCTGGGAGAACTCACTGCCCTGAAAGGAAGAACACAACCTATCTGGCTTTTCCACCTGCTAATTGTAGAGGGTCTTGAACAAACATGGGTGGTAGCCAGATACTGGTTACTGGGCAAGATTCAGTGCTGTGTCTGATCCAGTGTAGTTTCAGTGTTGGTAGCCACCAGGGTGCTTGTGTCACCCCTTCCCTAGCTCTAGGCATCACAGCACAAAGAGAGAGACTCCATTTGTCTGAGAGAAAGTGAGAGAAGAGAACAAAAGTCTCTGCCTGGTAACCCACAGAACACTTCTGGATCTTATCTAAGACCACCAAGGGGGTATCTCTATGATTCTGAGTGTTACTGGTCTTGGGACACACCTAAAGCAGATATAGCTTCAATGACTAAAAATTTAGATCACATTAGCCAATTTCTTTTGAATACCTGGAAAGCCTTCCAGAGAAGCATGGGTACAGATAAGCCCAAACTGTGAAGACTACAATAAATAACTCTTCAATGCCCAGACACTAAAAAACATCCACAAAAATCAAGACTGTCTAGGAAAACGTGACCTCAACAAGAAAACTAAATAAGAGACGAAGGACTAATCTCAAGGAGACAGAAATATGTGACCTTTCAGACAGAGAAGTCAAAATACCTGTTTTGAGGAAACTCAAAGAAATTCAAGATAACACAGAGAAGGAATTAAAAATCCTATCAGGTAAATTTAACAAAGGGATGGAAATAGTTAAAAAGAATCAAGCAGAAATAGTGGAGTTGAAAATGCAATCAACATACTTGAAGAATGCATCAGAGTCTCTTAATAGCAGAAGCAATCAAGCAGAAGAAATAATTAGTGAGTTTGAAGAGAGAATTTGAAAATAAACAGGCAGAAGAAAATCTCTTTTATTCTTATGAAAGGAATAAGAATAAAAGAGAACAGACCACAGTGGCCGGATCACCTGAAGTCAGGAGTTTGAGATCAACCTGGCCAACAGGGTGAAACCCATCTCTACTAAAAATACAAATTAACTGGGTGTGGTGGCTTACACTTGTAGTCCCAGCTACTTGGGAGGCTGAGCCAGGAGAATCGCTTGAACCCAGGAGGTGGAGATTGCAGTGAGCCAAGATTGCATCACTGCACTTTAGCCTGAGTGATAGAGCAAGACTCTGTCTCAAAAAAAAAAAGAAAGAAAGAAAAAGAATAAGAAAAAAGAGAAAAGAATGGAGCATGCCTATAAAATCTGTAAAATAGTCTCAAAAGGGCAAATCTGAGACTTACTGGCCTTAAAGAGGAGATGGAGAAAGAGATAGGGGTAGAAAGTTTATTCAAAGCAATAATAATGAGAGCTTTCCAAACCTAGAGAAAGATATCAATATTCAAATATAAGAAGGTTTTAGAACACCAAGCAGATTTGAACTAAAGAAGGCTACCTCAAGGCGTTTAATATTCAAACTCCCAAGTACCAAGGATAAAGAAAGGATCCTAAAATCAGCAAGAGAAAAGAAACAAATAACATACAATGGTGCTCCAATATGTTTGGCAGCAGACTTTTTGGTGGAAACCTTGCAGCCCAGGAGAGAGTGGCATGACATATTTAAAGAGCTGAGTGAAAAAACTTTAGAATAGTATGTCTAGTTAAAATATCCTTCAAACATAAAGAAGAAATTAAGACTTTCTTAGGCAAACAAAAGCTGAGGGATTTCATCAACACCAAAATTGTCCTACAAGAAATGCTAAAGGGAGTTCTTTAATCTGGAAAAGATTAGGAAAGGGTTATTTAACAAGAAGTCATCTGAAGGTACAAACCTTACTGGTAATAGTAAGTACACGGAGAAACACAGAATATTAATACGCTGTAATTATGTTGTATAAACTATTCATATCTTAAGTAGAAAGACGAAAAGATAAACTGATCAAAAATAATAACTACAACAACTTTTCAAGACATAGACAGTACGATAAGATATAAATGAAAAACCAAAAGTTTAAAACTTGGGGGGGAGGAGTGAAGTTAAAGTGTAGAGTTTGTATTATTATCTTTTTGCTTGTTTATTAGTTTATGCAATCAGTGTTAAGTTGTTCTCAGTTTAAAATAATGGATTATAAGCTGTTATTTGCAAGCTTCATGGTAACCTCAAATAAAAAAAAAATGCAATGGATACACAAAAAAATAAAAAAAATTAAAACATACCACCAGAGAAAATAACCTTCACTAAAAAAGCGAGACAGGAAGAAAGTAAAGAAGGAAGAGAAGACCACAAAACAACCAGAAAACAAATAACAACATGACGTGAGTCAGTCCTTACTTATCAATAATAACATTGAATGTAAATGGACTAAACTCTCCAATCAAAAGACATAGAGTGGCCAAATGGATAAAAAAACAAGACTCAACAATCTCTGCCTATAAGAAACACACTTCACATATAAAGGCACACATAGACTAAAAGTAAAGAGATTGAAAAAGATACTCTGTACAAATGGAAACCAAAAAAGAGCAGAGTACCTATGCTTATAACAAATAAAGTGTATTTAAAGACAAAAACTATAAAAAGAGACAAAGAAGATAATTATATAATAATAAAGGGGTGAATTCAGCAAGAAGATACAGCAATTGTAAATATATATGCAGCCAACACTGGAGTACTCAGATATATATGAGCACTTATCTTTCTATGAGTCTGAGTGTATAAAAGAAATATTATTAGAGGTAAAGAGAGAGATAGATCCTAGTTCAAGAATACCTGGAGACTTCAATACCCCACTTTAGGCGTTGGACAGATCCAGACAGAAAATCAACAAACATTGTACTTAATTTGCACTATAGAACAAATGGACTTAATAGATATTTGTAGAACATTTTATCTCATAGGTGCAAAATATGCATTCTTCTCCTTAGCATATGGATCATTCTTAAGGCTAGACCACACGTTAGCTCACAAAACAAGTCTAAAAAAAAAAAAAAAACATTCAAAAACAATTGAAATCGTATCAAGTATCTTCTCTGAACACAATGAAATAAAACTAGAAATCAATAGGAACTTTTGAAGCTATACAAAACCTTTGTTTATATCTCCATTGTAACTTACTGCATTCTGCCTTGTATCTTATATGTTTATTTTTTAGTCATCTAGACCATAATAAGTTCCTTGAAGGCAGAGACTGTGTTTTTGGTCTTTTGGTAATTGCAAAGGATGCCTAGTAGAACACCTGGCACAGAGCAGATGCTGTTTGAATTGAACTCAATTGGACTGAATTATTTTGGGTTGTCTAGCAATTAAGGAACTAGCTTAAATGAAATAAATGCATTTCTGTAATATATTAAACTTCCTCACACGAGATATTTGGCAGGGCTGACAGACCCAGAGATTGAAAATATAAAGTACAGTATGGGATATATGACTTGAGTATAGAAGTATCATTTTTGTGGGATCATCACCCAGAGCCTAAATAGTTTTTAACTTGGTGAAAGGGTAGAAATGTCCTGCCTAGAGCCTATGTCTGTTGTAATAAAAGTGGTTACTAATAGATGCCTCTCTGTTTCATTTCTGTGGGAAGAACTTAAAGTCTTGATTGCCTTATGCTGGAAAAAGGAATAAATAAAGAAGTGTGTAGAGATAAGCAGAGCTATAAGGGAAACAAAATGTAAACCACTCTGACAGTTAGAGAGAAGAACACAGTGAAGAGGAAATCCATGGGCTAATTACAGCAAGATGGCCCAGAAATCAACTCTTGCCCTCCCAATGGTGTGTGAGTCTGAGAAAGTGACCCTGAGGGTAAAATATTATGATATAAAACTAAGAAGAGTACTACTATTGATTTAAAAACATTTTTGGGAAAGAAGCAAATCACTTTATACGTTAAATGGAACAGAATGAAATAACTGTAATGTTGATAAATATTCCATCGTAATCTTATGGATAATGCACAGCTACTTGGAAAGCAACCTCAAGTTATTGTCAGGGGCTAATACTATATGAGGTGAGGAGGGAAGGTAAAGGCCTCTTCCCTGAAGTGGTAACTAGCTTAAGGAACATGAGGAGCACATCTAGAAACCAGCCCAGCAGTGTGTGAGCTAGAGAAGTGAGAGTTCTGAGATGAAGATGTCTTTGATGCTAAATAACCTGCTATTCTATGAATTATCCCTGTGTTAAGACCAAACACCAAGCAATTAAATGAGGTGGACACACCAGAGGGCAAGGAGATTATTGATTAACTTCATAGCCAGGAGGATGAAGGGTAAGAAGTTAGTTTCCAGACACTGAAGGATCCTGTAGGTGCTTAAAGATGCCAACAGATGTGTCCAAGGCTTCTCTCTGGATCAACTTCAAAAAAAAAAAGGCTCTGAAAATGTTTTAATGATGGCATACATTTGCATATGAGGACACATGCATTTTATAATCAGCAGCATTACTCATTCAAGTTTGCACTTAATCAACTGGGAACTAGGAATAAATTATTAATTTATTTAAAATATTTACTGAGATATACTCTTTGAGTTGAACTCATTGGATTGAATTCACATGGGGTGTCTAGCAATTAGGGCAATAGATTAAATGAAATAAATGCTTTTCTATAGTCTATTAAACTTCCTTACTCCAGGTATTGGGCAGGGCTTCCAGGCCCAGAGAGTGCAAATACAAGATACAGTGTGAGATATATGACTTGAATATAGAAATATCATTCTTGTGGGATTAGCACCCAAAAACGAAATAGTTTTTAGCTTGGTGACAGGGTGGAAGTGGTCAGTTCTAGAGTCTACTTCTGTTGGAATAAAAGCAATTACTAATAGATCTTTCCCACTTGTATAGGAAGAACTGTGCTGGATACTGTTTTACACACTGAAGATTTCTGGTTTGCAGAAAAAAACAGAAAACTCCTGCTCTCATAGAGCCTTCATTCTAGCAAATATATATATTAGATTAGGTACTAATTAGTGCTACAAGGTTGAAGAATGGTAGGGGATAGAAAGAGCAGGAATGTTGGCAGGAGATGGAGAGAATTTGCTTTCTGGTTTATAAAAGTTGTGTGGCCTGTTGCAAGTTGTTTCCCTTCTGCAGGCCTTGTGTTTTTTATTTGTCAAATAAGAGAGACAGGCTAGCTTAAAATTTTTATGCCTCCTTACTTCTGTGCTGCAGGAACCCTTAAGTCAGATGTACAGGACCAGGCTACTTTATGGTGGTGAGAAGGCAATGGCATTTTGCTATTTTATAGTTTGTATTTCATAAGCAAAGTTACTCTTGTACTCTGGTGTGCAAGGTTTCTTTCTTAGTTTCATCTGAAAAAGAAAATTCCTAATTAGACTGCTGGGCCCAGCTTTGGTCAAGTGTTATACCTGGAGTAATTACTGTGTTCAGAGGAAAGGGACACCATGATTAGCTTGGTGTTTGATTATGAAGAGTATCTGTGGAGGGGAAGGTCTTGGGGAGCCTCTATGATGGCCAAATTGATTTTTGGTCCTGTGTTTAATTTGATGTTAGGGCAGTTCCCCCTCAGGAAATGGTGTGGTGTTACTAGAAGAAGAGGCTAAGAGATGCTGCAGACGGACAGGGTTCCTGTCTGTAATCAATAGAGCTGATTTTGTATGAAATAGTTCACTAAATTAATGTTGGGAAACAGATAGATTTGTGGTGATGGCTAGGAACTAGGTTTAAAGCTGAGCCCCAAATCACATCATAGAACTGATCTGAAGAGAAAATTGCTGCCACCACCACTAAATCTTGGAAGGTCATAGTTTGTACTGCTGCTATTTTCTCACCATGAATGTGGCTTTTATGTAACTTAATGCTACCAGGAGGGAAAGCGTGGTCCTTTATCTCCTTCCTTTTGCTTCAAAGCTCCTAAGCCCATGTGTGACATGAGAACATCACATGCCTAAAGGAGCTGGGACAAGCAAGTACCTAGCATTTTCCATTCCCATGAAGGAGGAATTTTTGCTCCCTTTCCCTCATTAGGACTCATTAAGTGGAGATTCCTCGAACATGGAAAGAGTTTCTGAATCTAGGCAGCAAATGTCTACCGTACCTGTTTCATGTCGTTAATACCACAAGGCTTCCTTCCTCTGCACATGAGCCTAAGCACAGTGTCTTACTTGGCATAGGCACCGGCCTGCAGGGGTGAGAGAGTCAGCCCACCATCACAAAAGCATGTCTCATGTCAGGAGCTATAGAAAGAAGGTTAGGGTCTCAACAAGGCAATAGGTCCCTAATATCTTCCTGGGCAAACCCTGTGCACCCCTTTGAATGAATGTCACCTGTGTTCCTTTCAAATTGCCTTTTTGAAGTCTGCCAACATAAAACTAAAAGGTACATCTCTTTTCTCTGCTGAGCCTCAGCAGTTTTCCCTTACCTGAGTTTACAATGACCTCTTTCCCTGCTGACCATAACACAGTTTTCAGAGAGGGTCTTACTTCAAGTTGCAGTCATATATAAGCTGTAATTTTGATGAATTCTGGAACTGGGATATGTGGTGGTTGCCCAGATATTGGCTAGTGAGCATCCTCATCTTTCCTTCCTACAATGCAGTTCTCAAAAAACTCTTATTTAAACATTCTCAGTCTATAGAATTAAGTAGGCAATTAAGAAATATATATATTTTTTAAATAGATGAATGAGGCTGTGTGAAGGCCTAGAAAGAGCACAGGTTTGGGGGACAGATCAACTGAGAGGTTGAATTCTGTTTGAGTTACTTCATAGCTGTATGACCTTTGATAACTCAGTTAATGGCAATGAAACTCACTTGTTCATCTGTAAAACAGAGATAATAGTCTCCACCTTGTACGCTGTGGCAAGGATCAGATGAAATAATGTGTGCAAAGTGACAGGAACATAGTAGGTGCCCAATAAGTGTTAACTATCTTATATTCATGTTGGAATGGTAATTCTTTAAATGTTAAGTGAACAAATGAAAAATTAATACGTGAAATTCCACTGATGGTTCCCCAGGAGTAGAGCCACTTTATGTGATGGTTGTGAAGGAGAATAAAAACACTTTAATTCAATACCCAGAATCCACCATCATGCCTTTCTCCGTGCTGCCTCTTCTTTCTGGAGTAGCTCTGCCCCACTTCTTGGATACCACCACACATTCTACCACATGTAGCTCAGGAGTCACCTCCTCCTCTGAGAAACCTTTCTGGACTTCTCAGTCTAGGTTTGGTGCCGTGCCATTATATTTAAGTCTGCCATAGTCCATGTTACAGTGCTCAACTGGACTTGGGTCTAGCCCCAACTGCCTGATTCTTTGCAAATTGAAAGAATGAATGGCTGGATTGTTGTCCAAATTGTGCAAGCAGATTTGACACCTTAGGCAGGAGTCCTAACCTAAGCTCCAATTTTCTTAGTAAGATAAAGATAGAACTTGACCTTCCTGCCTCCTAATAGACTTAAAAAATATATATATTTTAAAAATTTTATATTAAGTTATTTAAAAAGCAATTGTAGACAATTTCTATACAGTCATGTTGCTGAGTATAACATACAGAAATAGAATATGTTTTACAATAGCTATACAAAGAAGGTAAATGGTAATGTAGTTGTGTTGGAATAAGGAAATGACACTAGTTTTTAACTGAAATCCACAGGCAAAAATGAAAATAAAAATGGTAAATAAGAAAGTTAATATTTTTTAGGGCTTGGATACATTTTTTATTGATAGGGAATTCTGCCATTGAACAGTGGAAATACTGGAAACACAGTAAAAAAATATCTATAAGGCAGGGCGTGGTGGCTCACACCCGTAATCTCAGCACTTTGGGTAGCCAACATGGGACGATCACTTGAGGCCAGGCATTCAAGACCAGCCTGGGCAACATAGCAAGATCCTGTCTCTACAAAAAAATAAAAGATTAGCTTGGCATGGTGGCATGTGCCTCTAGTCCTAGCTGCTTGGGAGATTGAGGTGACAGTATTGCTGATCCCAGGAGTTCGAGGCTGCAGTGAACTGTGATTGCTTACTGCATTCCAGCCTGGGCAACAGAGTTAGATCCTGTCTCTGAAAAAAGAAACAAAAAGGATATCCTCATGTAATAGACCAAATATATATTTCTGCTCAAATAACTTTAAAAAATTGTATGTATTTAAGGTGTACAACATGATGTTTTGATGTATGTATCCATTAAACTTTTTGAGGATCAAAAGTGATTATAGCTGTAACTTTGCAGGGTTCTGAGAGTTCGATTGCAGTTCTCAGAAGAATGGGGCTTGGTTTAGGACCAGGCTTTTTGCTTAGCTTATGCCAAACAGCTAGCTTTTATTGTGTTGGGTGGAGATTGCAAGCTGACAGGATTTCAAATACATCTGCCAGGAAGAGAGACTAGGGAGGTATAAGGGATTCTAAAAATGTATTCTATCTATCCGTGAGTCCATCGGTAACATTACTGAACAGCGCTTTTGGAGTTGAGTGAGAGGTTTTGTTTGAGAGGTGCGGTTGGGTGCGGAAGGGGGCTGAATTAGTGGTTATTACTAGCCTCAGGGCAGCCTTGGGCTGCATGAAGCATTGGTCCAGCTAGGTGTGGAAAGTTTGTTTTATAGAAGTAAAAGTTGTTTGTTTTGAAGCTCATGTATGAGATGAGCTTCTGGAGTTACGGAGCTGATCCACATACTGTCACTTCTGTTTTAGAAACCACACTGGGCCAGGTGCAGTGGCTTATACCTGTAATCCCAGCACTGTGGGAGGCCAAAGCAGGCGGATCACTAGAACCCAGGAATTTGAGACCAAGCCTGGACACCATGGCGAGACACCAAAAAAAGAAAAAGGTGGGGGAAAGGCAGGCATTAGGACCCTAGCTACTTGGGAGGCTGAAGTGGGAGGATTGCTTCAGCCCAGGAGGTGGAGGTTGCAGTGAGCTGAGACTGCAGCACTGCTCTCTAGCCTGGGCAACAGAGTGAGACCCTGTTTCAACAAACAAAAAACCAGACTGCTCTTCTAGACTGTTCAGAAAGTGACTTCTTGAATAAATCTTTTCCTTCCTTTTCTATCACTGCTTTGTCCCAGGCAAATTTCTAAGTTTATTTCAAACATTAAAATTTTTCCAGTTCTGTGATCTTTGCATTGCTCCCTTCCCCAATTTAGTGCTTCTGTACGATCCTAATCTTTATTCACCTTCATGGCCCATAGTCTGGTCTCGGGAATATTGGTTATTTAGATATTGATGTGAGCTTAGATTATGAATGATTGTATTTTTATCATGTTAATACTTGAACTGACTTAGGAAACAAAGGTCACTGTTTCCCATTAGCAGGATTTCAGAAACCATCTAGCAAGTAGAGGAGAATTTCGAGATGATAGAAATAGCTATTTACCATGCTAACGTGGGAAGGTCAGTTATGCCTGGAGTTGTCCAATCTGTCCCAGTTCATCTTTTCTCTGTATCAACCTTGTCCAACCCTTGGCCCACATGCTGTACGTAGCCCAGGTTGGCTTTGAATGTGGCCCAACACAAATTCATATACTTTCTTAAAACATTGTGTTTCTTTTTTTTTTTTAGCTCATCAGTTATCATTAGCGTATTTTATATGTGGCCCAAATTAATTCTTCTTCTTCCAGTGTGGCTCAGGGAAGCCAAAAGATTTGACACCTATGCTCTGTATACTTGCATGTGTGTGTGTGTATATATATACTGTGGTTATGTTTATTTATATTTTTCTTCTTTGCTGTATGGAGAAGCACCCGAAACTAGCAGCAGCACTCCATATTTACATGTATAAATATCTGTATTCTAATATTTATTTATTATATGTTGATATATGTATTTATATTCATTATATATTTATATGTGTTTATATGTATATTTATGTATGTGTGTATAATTATGTCTTTGCTTGTCCTCTGTTGCATGAAACTCCCAGACTGACAGACTGTGCTGCACTGTTTCTTGAGAACAGTAATTCCAAAAGATGAGACCCCACCAGATGTTAGTCCTCTGTTCAAGCATGATGAAGCAGGCTGTACCTTGGACTTCATGTGCGAAGGCCATTTGTCCCCTTGGTGTTCCAGAGGAGATACTCTGTCACTTTGAAAGAGAGCAGAAAGAGTTTGCTGGCTGTTTTGGAGCACAGGGGAGACAACTAAAGCCTACCGAGTCTGGTAACATCAGGGCTCTCCTATTGAAGTCCTGTCTGGTTGCTACCTCCCTGAGCTCCTAAGAACAGACAAGATGGGACTTCTTTTGTCTGGTGCAGCCATATGCTCCTCATCCCAGCTATGGTGATTGAAAAGCACGCCCAAATCCCAGTGCATCTGGTCATGGTGTTGCTGCTGCTTCTTATTAAAAATAAAGTTGAAGCCAGGCATGGTGGCTCATACCTATAATCACAGCACTTTAGGAGGATGAGATGGGAGAATTACTGGAGCCCAGGAGTTTGAGACAAGCCTGGGCAACATAGTGAGACCCTGTCCCTACAAATTTTTTTTTAAATATTAGCTAGTATGGTGGCACACTCCTGCAGTCCCAGCTCCTTGGGAGGCTGAGGCAAGACAGTTGGTTGAGCCCAGGAGATCAAGGTTGCAGTGAGCTATGATTGTGCCAGTGCACTCCAGCCTGGGCAACAGAGTGAGACCTTGAACACCCCCACCCCCCAAAAAAAAAATAATTAAAAATAAAGTTGAGTTAATTATCAGAACAATTACTAATCTTTAGAAATTTGCTTTGCAGTAGAATTCACTAAAGTCTTTTTGTGTGTGTGTGTGTTTAAACCTATAAATCAGTAAACCAAATCTCCAAAGGCTAAAATTTAAATATGGAAGGTATGCAAATGAAATCCACAGTTATAAACATGAACTCATTGAGGTGATGCATTTCTCATAACAAGTAAATCAGTGGCTCAGACATGGCATCAACTGAAGCAAGTAGAACTTCATTGGCCCCTATTCATCACCACTCTGCTTTACGTTTATGCACCAAGTAGCACTACCTCTAGGCACCAAATAGGTCCACAGGCCAGGAAGCAACCCCATATGCAGGAAACTCCCAGTCTTCCTCACCCCTAATTGCAGTATCAGTGAATTCTCTAGATAGTAGTATGTAGCCATAGATTTTAATCGTGCCAAGTGGGGACGGTTGTTTCCTGTTTGGGGATTATCTATAGCACATGCAAAATTTTGGAAGGACAGCTATACTGGCTCAGTCTGAGGAAGAAATTCCTAATGACATTGCTCAAAGAGGAACATGTTGCCTCCAGAAGTCATTAGCTTCCTATTATGGTGATTGTCTTCTTATGTTGGCACAGTGACCACGTGGGGATGTGGTAGAGGTGTTGCAAACATTGAATAGATTGAGTAGGGCTGGGTTAGGTGTACTGGCATTGAATCCTATACTGAATAAGGTTTTGAAGTCCATGTTTAAGGAGAAAGTGGTATATAGTCAGAATTACCTTTGAAAATCCCTCAAGAAGACTCCATTATAGGGCTATAAATGCTCTCAGTAGGTTCAGTGATTCTCCTTTCCCCCTCAGGACTGGACATGATTTCTGTTACTTCAGTTGAGCACCAGATGAAGTAGTTTATTGGCCCCATAGTAAGAAAATAACACAGCATATTTAAACTTACAACAAGAACTCCTCTCTGTAGGGCAAAGCGCTCATGTGAGGAAAGATCCAGAGAGTTCCAGAGCTCCTGAGGAACTCCAGAGAATCCAGAGTTAGGAACTGTGAATGACTGATGAAACATGAGATTTCACTCCTCTAACTTCAGGTCTCTGTCTTGTACAAGGGCCTAAGTTCAACTAAATGGGATGGTAGGTTAATGTCCTATACTCTTTAAATTGTTAAGTTTTTTCTCTTTCCCTCTCTCTTTTTGAACTTATGGCATGTAGAATTGAATTTGGGTAAGTAAATGCACAGTTGATATGACCCCTGTGTAAAGGTCCTTCCAAATGTGAGATTTGGTGATTTCAGCCTAGTGGGTCCTTAGAGCTCTAGTTTAAGAAGTTGCTAACGTTTTTAGGCCAGAATCGGTAAACTGTGTTCTGGTCTGTGCAGCACATGTTGTCAATTGGCTGTTTTTGTAAAGAAAATTTCATTGGAATATAGCCATGATCATTTGTTGGTACGCTGTGGCTGCTTTTGAACTACAATGTCAGAGATGGGTTGTAATGACAAGGAGGGCATGGTTTGCAAAGGCTAAAATATTTATTATCCTGTCATTTGCTGGAAACTTTGCTCATCCCTACACTAGTGCTTTTTTGTGGGAGGGGTGGGGAGGGGAATAAGAAAATATCCACTGGCACATATGCACATAAAATGACTTCTTGTGAGGCAGGAGTTTTCTAGATGATTCTGAGGAAATAGCTTATTTCCTTAAGCACTTTGACCCAGAAGATTACTATTCTTTATTTTCCCCCTACTAAACTGAAGCAAAGAACTTCTGTAAAACAATCCATGAATGCAAATCAAAACCACATTGAGATACCACCTCATGCCAGTTAGAATGGTGATCATTAAAAAATTAGGAGACAACAGATGCTGGAGATGATGTGGAGAAATAGGAATGCTTTTACACTGTTGGTGGGAGTGTAAATTAGATCAACCATTGTGGAAGACAATGTGGCAATTCCTCAAGGATCTAGAACTAAAAATACCATTTGACCCAGCAATCCTATTACTGGATTTATACCCAAAGAATTATAAATCATTTATTATAAAGATACATGCACATGCATGTTTATTGTGACAATGTTCACAATAGTAAAGACTTGGAACCAACCCAAATGCCCATCAATGATAGACTGGATAAAGAAAATGTGGCACATATGCACCATGGAATACTATGCAGCCATAATAAAGGATGAGTTTATGTCCTTTGCAGGGAAGTGGATGAAGCTGGGAACTATCATTCTCAGCAAACTGACACAAAAACAGAAAACCAAAACCACATGTTCTCACTCATAAGTGGGTGTTGAATAATGAGAACACATGGACACAGGGGAACATCACACACCGGGGGCCTGTCAGAGGGTTGGGAGCTAGGGGAAGGATAATCGGGGTGGGGGATAGGGGATGGATAGCATTAGGAGAAATACCTAATGTAGATGATGGGGTGATGGATGCAGCAAACCACCATGGCATGTTTATACCTGTGTAACAAACCTGCATGTTCTGCACTTGTACCCCAGAACTTAAGATATAATAATAATAATAATAATAAATTAAAAAATAAACAGAAGTCTTGGAGGAAAAAAAATCCATGAAACACTACTTATAACTATGTCAAAACTGCCAATAAAAAATCAACCCCTATCTCTTGGGTGAGAAATTCTGCAAATGATTATGGCTTATGAGAAAGATATTTATCTTATCCCTTGTCTCAATAGCAGCTTTTCTCAGCCTGATTAGCTAGGATGAAATTTAATTCTGCATTCAAAGATTTCAGATTAGATTAAAAGAAATGTTTGTTCAAAGGAGTGGGTAGGAGTTATACCTATGTATGGAAATGCTGATATTCAACATTGTGATTAAACATAGTTGAAAAATACTTCATTTTTAAAAAATGTGCCAAAGGAGGCTTATATTTCATGTAACCTCAATTTCCCTGAATAGAGCTAAATGAGATTTCCTAGCATAGTGCAGAGCTGTTTATCGTCAGGTGGAAAGAAAGAGTCATTAGCTGATTCCTGCTGAGCCATCATATTTAGGAGGCCTAATGGTTAGTTGGCTAACTTAAGATCAGGGAAGGGGAAATTATTGCTTATTATAGGACTATTTCCATCTGTGATTTGATGTGATTGTTCTGCTGGGTTAGGTATACAGGAAAAGAGGGTAGTAGGTCATGCTTTTTATCTGCATCCTGTATCATGACTGTTATAAGGAAGCTCTGGTTCTGTACAGATAAGTTAGTCACTGTATGTGGCAAGAGTTTATTTTCTAAAATAATTTTTATGTAGGGTTGCCACATAGCTTTTGTCATTTTCAAAATGGCTAGAAAAAGACCATAAATTCTGTCAGACAACTTTTTAGGTGAGGCATTTATTATCTTGGCTTTGGTACCAAGCATCTGTTAGCAGAGTTAAGAACTCTACCTTTTCTAAGATTCAGATTTCTCACCTATGAAAAAAGAGAAAGATTAGGTAGATGATTTATGTGAGTCTTGATTATTGATCAAGAAATTCCAAGAATCTTGGTGCTATCTATAACTACCACCTTTCTGTTCTACTTTTTCATATGCTGACAGTGTTGATTTCACGTGGGAGGTTGGAAAATACTAAAGACTTCTCCATTCACCTTTCCCCCGTCACCTCTCACTCTCCATCATTTTTTAGACTGTGGCTCCCTCTTTTCTTTTACCTCCATAGTCTCTGAGAGCTCCCCAGTTTTGCTCTGCTTCCTTTTCTGTTCTCACCATCTCCCTTCATTTCTGCATGTTTTAACCATTGCTTCCCCTCTCTGCCTTGTTTCCTTTCCTCTTTCATCCACTCCTCTTTTCCTCAGGTTTTCTTTGACATCCTCCCAGAACACACGTGCAATTCCTTTCTCTCAGCAGTACTGAAGTTCTCAGGTGAAATGCTTTGCTGGTGGCTTTGGGCAGAATGCTAAGTGTGCTAAAGATCTATAAAGGTCAAGTACCTGTCTGCTGGAATGAATGGGGCTTCACAGTGAGACCAAGTCGACACAACAGGGAGACCCAGTGGATTTTCTCACTCTGTTAGCCCATGGTGAAATCAATCATAATATGCCTCCCTGAAAATTGAACTCAGGGAATTGGAATTGCTGAGGTTCTTTTTAACAAGGCCTAAAGCTGTAGAAGGTGGGAGAGGAAGAGATGAATGGGGCTGGGCAGCCTTTTAACACAAGTATCTTAAAATACTTATCCCCTACTGATTCATGCTTATCCTTTGCCTCGATTGTCTTGAGTACAAAACAATTGGAAACCATTCATCATGAAACCCAAAGCATCCAAAATTCCTGGATTGAGGTTTGAATATGTTTTCCATCAGTCTTTGATGCAGACATGAAAAGTCAAAGGAGGCTTATGGCAAAAAGTGACCATGAACTTCATGTCTATTATGAGTCATCCCTGCATCATGCAGAGACAAAAGTAATATATGTACAGATTGAGAAGGCATTATAACTGCTTATAGCTGAAGGGAGGGTCCTGTAGGAGAAGGAAGCAGATTTGGTCTGACCAGAACCAGAGGGGCAAGATATGAATTACAGAAAGGCAGGATTTAACAGAGTATAAAGAAATAATTTCTAATAAGCAGATCTTTCCCACAAAGTAAGGGGGTCTCTGAGTTTACAGTTTAAGAGCTAGAAGAAAGTTTGCTAGGGATTTATTCATTCATTCAGCAAATATTTACTGGTCACCCACATAATGTCAAGCACTCTGCTAGTTCTGGCACTCAGCAAGGAACAGAGATGTCTGAAGGGTTCAGGGGTATTAGGTGTACAACCATAAGCGATGGCTTTTAAGATTCCCTCATACGGTAAGAATAGTTCTGTTGTTTGTTCAGCTTTTAGGAAGTAGGATTTTACTTAGCTAAAAATAAATGAAGCTATCACCCATGAATTACCTGTTTTTTAAGAATCAAAATAAAACTTACTAATAACTGAAATTACACTAAACCTAATGGTAAGAAAAACTCATCTCTGTAGATTTCTACATGCAGTAGGGTGATCATTCTGAATATTAGTCATAAGTCTCAGAAAAAAGCAAGTTGTTTGTGTTTTGGAGTGGCTTGGATTATGACTCAACAGGCATTAACCTTTCTCATTAGTTTTTCTTAAAGTCTAACATTGAAATGCATTTGTATTCCAATAATAAGACATGTATGGGAAACTGAGAAGAAAGGAAAATTTATTTCTAGTCCCTTCTTTTCATTTTTGTCTTCTCCTAGATCCAGAATCTTCTCTAATTTGCTTCAAAGATTGGTGATGCTGTCAGGGTCCAAAACTCCCATGCTTCACGTTGTTTTCTGCCTTCCTCCACCTTCCCAAAGTATCTCAAGCTTGCCAGAGCATACATTTCTATCAACTCTCTTCTCATCTGCCACATACTTATTCTTTTCTTTGATTTTGCTTCCCAAACTACCAATATTAGAGAAAGTGGGCCAAGTGCTGCGGCTCATACCTACAATCCCAACGCTTTTGGAGGCTGAGGTGGGAGCATCGCTAGAGCCCAGGAGTTTGAGACCAGCCTGGGATACATAGTGAGACTCTGTCCCTATAAAAAAAAAAAAATGAAAAAATTAGTCAGGCATAGTGGTGTGGACCTGTTGTCCTAGATTACTTGAGCCCAGGAGGTAGAGGCTGCAGTGAGCTGAGATTGTGCCATTGCACTCCAGCATAGGTGACAGAGTGAGAGCCTGTCTCAAAAAAAAAAAATAAAATAAAATAAAAGAAGATAGTGGTCACTTTAAGGAGGCAATATGGCCTAGTGCAGTATTTCTCTAACTTTATAATGCATACATATTACTGTGGCTCTTGTTAGAATGTGCATTAAGATTCAGCAGAACTGGGTTGGGGCCTGAAATTCCACATTTCTAACTAGTTCCCAGATGCTGCTACTATTACTGCTCTGTGAATCACAATTTCAGTAGCAAGGGCTTGATGGATTAGGAATTAGGAGCTAACTCACTTAGATTTATGACCTTGGAAAAGTTACCTAACTCCCTACACCTAGTTTTATATAAGAATGAAAGAGATAAATAAGTACCCATTTTCTCTGTACATTCTCAAATCTAACATTCAACTACTCTACATATACAGAAAATGGGTTTCTAGTTCACAGAGAGGGCTCATGAATATCATTTGATTACATTTTATGTGAAAATAATAATATCAAAATGAATGATAACTTTCATTTCGGGCCCATTGGGATATCAAGAGGGAACTCCCTGTTCAGATGTAATTGATATTCTTCTTGCTTGAAATCCTACTATCTGACCTTCTGATTATGTTCCTTAGGAAAAAACAAAACTTGCTTTTTGCAAGGTACGCTTGACAATCTTGTAGTGAGGGTTACCTGAGAAAAGTTATTGCCATGCAACCTGACTTATCCCTGGTATACTCTGGGGGGCAAATTTGTGCCAGCTTTTCTGTATGGTCTGTTCTTGAATCTGGCACTTAGCATCTCTCTAAATTTAATGGGAATTTTCTTGTTTTAATGAGTATCTAACTGTGTAAATATAGATGTTGATTGTTCAGCACTTTTCCCAGCAGCATTTTCCAGGGATAATTTGCCTGCAATAAACTCCTTAGGCAAACATGCTCCCCCTCTACCAGCCTTGCACAAATAGCTGATCTAGGCTCAGAGACATAAATAACCGCTTTGCAGAGAGACACTTACCTCCAGAGAGTCCCAAACTTTGTTGGAGCGTTCTTTGTCTTGAAGGTGACTGCCTTTCACATTTCTATTGATTGAGTCTCTGAGTTCTTCTTGGGACTTGATATGGAAAATATTACCTTCTCTTTTTTGGGATTGTGGATATTTTTGGAGCTAGAAAGTCTTTGAGATGAACATTCTAGTAGTTCTTAACCTGGAGTCCA
This sequence comes from Ateles fusciceps, assembly GCA_036589455.1. Classification (NCBI taxonomy): domain Eukaryota; kingdom Metazoa; phylum Chordata; class Mammalia; order Primates; family Atelidae; genus Ateles; species Ateles fusciceps. Next base: position 4,871,817 of record JAZHEH010000299.1, read on the forward strand.
TGATGACTTTTTGGGGGCTTAATTTGCAAATCCCTCAAATTATATGTATACTTTGGAGGTGAGAGGGCTGTGAGGAGAGTCCCGTAGCATTCTCTAGACTCTTAAGCAGTCTGTAATTCAAAAGTTTTAAGAGCCTCTGATCTAATTGAGGTTCCCTGATTCCCAAGGCACCTATTTTTCAAACATGTAAAATAATGATTAGTCTTTACCTGTATTTTGTAGTCCTTAAGCAAGCAAAAAACTAATTGTGTTAGGTACTATCAAGTATACAAAGAGTTACAATGAGTAATAACTGCTTTCCTCTGCCTTACAATGTATTGTTTATTCATTCATCAAATAATTCAGGATTACAAAATATATGGTATCTCCTGTTTAGACTGGGGGATACAGAGATAAAAGACACTATTCCTACTCTCAGTAAAACTTTAGTATAGATGAAGGCATGTGACTATACAGCAATATGTGTTAAACATCAATGTGTCATATGTCTCTCAACTTCTTACAGGAACTGTAGGACACGTGATGGAATTGTCAAAACTCTATGGAATCAGCTACGTGAATTCGGAAACCTACCTGACAGTGCTGTTTAGTCTTTAACAGTGAAAAAACTGTTTCTCATCAATAGAGAAAAATAAAACAGACAGACTATTTCCTTGGGAAATTTTGGAGAGGCGTTAGCAGTATCCCCAGATTAAGGGAGACAACCACTTCTTCAAAGTAACCCCCCAATTTTGCTATACATTAGAATACCTGGAGACACTTTGTCTTTTAGTACATATCAAAATCATTATTGCATACAGTTATAAATATCACATGGTAGTTTGCTGATTGTAATGAAAAACAGCAGCCCCTCTTCAACACTCTTTATTCTCTGGTCTTGCTTGAGCAATTTTTAAAAACATATGGGTTCCTAGGACTCCACCCAGATCTCCCAAATTGTTAGATGAGTGGGAAAGCCCCAAACCTCCAGTTTGTGCTGGAGAAGTACAGTTTCAAAAGTTCCCTATGGATTTGTCCAGGCTGGCTGATTAGAATCTCTTGGCCTGGACTTCTCTGCTCACCCAAACATTTTAGGCCTTCACTGTCTGTGGATAAAGTGTGATAAAAGAGCTATAGCTGTGTTCTGTTGTGTTTCTTTTCTTTTTTTTTTCTTTTTTGAGGCTTTGAGGCAGGGTCTTGCTCTGTTGGCCAGGCTAGAGTGCAGTGGCATGATCATAGCCTCTGCACTGTAACCTTGAACTCCTGGGCTCAAGTAATCCTCCCTCCTCAGCCTCCTGAGAAGCTGGAATTACGGATGTGAGCCACTTGAAATGACATTTACATGACCCTGGATGAATAAGTCAGATTTTGAGGCATACCCTGCGCTTCCTTTCCTGGGAGACCAGCTTTTGTTGCTGGTCAAATTATCCTCTGGGGCAGTGGCACAGTCATAACCCAGGTTGCTTTTCTGGTCAGAACTTCTTAAAGATCTTCTTAAAGGCTTCTAAGTGAGATGATTTTCAATTTCATCTCCCCCTTGGCCATTTCAATAAATCTTTTGTTTACATGAATGCCTAACTCCAGTATGCACAGTGCTTATTGATGATTACCTTCAGATTAGGGGGGGAAATGAGGTAAAAGGTCAACATAGTACTCTCACTGCTGCATTTCTTTGAAACGAGTACACATTGCCTTGCAAAATGCTGTGGCAGAAAATAGAGTGAACCAAAATGAAAATATGTTTGTGACTAACTTGATCTATTCTCATAACAGTCTCTAAATACTAATCTCATTATATGCTTCTAATGCCATACATGAGGATGGATCCTTTTAAAGGTCAGCAAGTGAATGTATTAAACAGTCTCTTATTTGCTTCTCCGGTGAAAACTCATTTAATGCAAGCTTTTTATATTTTCCAGGAACTTTGTTTTGTTCCTCTTCCCTATTCCTATTATGTTTCCTTGACCTTAATCTTTACAGATTACTAATAATCTCAATTCCTTAAAAGCTTTATTTTCTTCAATGAAACCTTTAACAAAAAAGTCTACAGTTAGTGTTTTCTCTTTTCTAAGGGTATCCCTCTACTTTGAAGACAACCTATACTATTCTCTGCTGAAGGGACAATAAAACGAAATATTATATTAACAAAATAATTTGGGATTTTGGGGAGAAATATATTACATACAGTAGTGCCACATTGTTTCAAGGAAGAAGTAAGTACAAAAATTAGGTAAAGTTGAGGAATAATGTAAATAATTACATAGGAGTGTGTAAATAGAAAAATACTTTATAAACTGTAGGATAAAAACAAATGTTTAATCTTTATTTCAGTGGGAAAGCAAGGAACAGATGAATCCAAAGTGCACTGATTTTTCATACTTGACAAAATACTAAACTCTACCTGAAAACTGAAACAGACAAATGATGGAGTTCTAGGTTGGGATAGCAGCAAGTTACATAAGAACAGAGGAAGAATTAGTTTCCTGAATCCTTTTAAAAATGATTTTTGGGCCAGGCACAGTGGCTGATGCCTTTAATTCCAGAAGTTTGGGAGGCCGAGGCGGGTGGATCATAAGGTCAGGAGTTTGAGACCAGTATGACCAATGTAGTGAAAACTTGTCTCTACTAAAAATACAAAAAAATTAGCCGGGCATGGGGGTAGTCACCTGTAATCTCAGCTACTTGGGAGGCTGAGGCAGGGAGAATGGCTTAAACCTGGGAGGCAGAGGTTGCAGTGACCTGAGATCATTCTACTGCACTCCAGCCCAGGCGACAGTGCTAGACTTAGTCTCAAAAAAAAAAAAAAAAAAGTTTTTTTTGAAGAATGTTGGTTAGGGGAAAAGAGAGAGAAACCCTAATCCTTGGAAGGATTTACAGACACATCTGATGTGTAAATAAGAGCCCTATTTTACTACATTCACATCAGTGTATAGAATTTGAGAAATGTCAGGAGTTAATCTCAGAAGGGGAAAGCCAGAGGTATAAATTCAATCCCAAGTATCCTATGGAAAATTAAGTAAAATGCCATGAAAATTAGGAAAAATTGGCCAGGTACAGTGGCTCACAACTATAATCCCAGCACTTTGGGAGGCTGAGGCAGGCGGATCACCTGAGGTTGGAAGTTCGAGACCACCCTGACCAAAATGGAGAAATCCGGTGTCTACTAAAAGTACAAAATTAGCTGGGTGTGGTGGTGCGTGCCTGTAATCCCAGCTACTCAGGAGGCTGAGGCAAGAGAATCGCTTGAGCATGGGGGGTAGAGGTTGTGGTGAGCCAAGATCACGCCATTGCCCTCCAGCCTGGACAGCAAGAGCAAAACTCTGTCTCAAATAAATAAATAAAAATAAAATAAATTAAAAAGAAAATTAAGATAAATTCTAGCCCAAGGCCTAAAATTAGGATTACAGTTAGCGTGGAGAGCCAGGAATTTTGAGTTAGGTAAGAATAGTGGCCTAGGAAAAGTTGAGAGATTCCAGAAATGCCTTGGGACATTTACGATTCCCTTATTTTGAGTTCCTGCAAAGGATGTGTGGTCCTTTGGAATGTATGAGTAGCTAAGAGAGACAGAAAAGTTCATGTTATTGAAGTACATATACCAGGAGCCTGTGTTCAAACAGCCCAAGTAAACTCTGTAGTCTGTCTAAAGAGTAGGCTGGAGTTATTGCAGAACTTGCCCATACCATTTTTTAAGAAAAGATGGAGACGCTGGAAATGTAAAGAGGGGACGTTTTACTTGTCAGCCTAACTTCTCTTACTAGAAATTTTTAAAGGCAATTGTGCAACTAGACTTACTATGCAGTTGTTTGCCATATGACTAGACCTCTTTCCTCCAGGAAAATAACACTAAAATCAGTCTTGTGCTGGTAAATTATTAACAATTGGCTCTCCCCTTAAGAAATGTGTGTGTGTGTGTATATGCATGTATGTAAGTTTATTATATATTTTACCAACATGAAAGATGTGCAGCACACATCTTACACTTAATAATAAAATGTACACAACTCTTTATTGTAAATTTCATATACTGTATATTCCTGGGTTCTGTAAGTCATTCTAGTGAATTACTAAACCTGAGGATGGTCATGGAAGTCCTCAAATTTGCAACCAGCTGATGTGATGCTCTTGAGGCTATTTACACATATTTTTTCTGTATGCTGGATTTATTATGGCATAGTATGGCAATGAGCATTTCTTCTCAATTCCACTTTCAGTGAATTGCCAATTGATTCTCACAGAATGTTATTGTTGACTTTTTTCTGAATTCTTACATCCATAGCCAGACTATGGTTGTAGCTGATGAATGAGTCTAGCTCTAACATGAATGTTCCCTGATATTTTCATTTATAATAATGACTGATATGAAACTGAAACAGTGAGGACATATGTTGGAAATTTACTCTTTTGTCAATGATATCAGTAATTTCTTTGCTGAATTGGATAATAATTTTTAAATACTGAAAGAATATTCTCTCAACTTTTTGTACTATTGCAATGTAATGGCTATTGAGACAATAAAATTTTGTTTAACCTGTATTATTAATAGTTTTGCTATTAGCAAAATAATAAATTAAGCTCTGATTCATAGCCTTTGCTGATTTCTGTGATATACTCTCTCCATGGTTGATTTCAAGGTACCAACGCGAATCACCAAAAGTGGAATTGAGAGAAAAATGCTCATTACCATGCTATGCTATAATAAATCCAGCATACAGAAAAAATATGTGTAAATAGCCTCAAGAGCATCACATCAACTGGCTACAAATTTAAGGATTCCCATGACCATCCTCAGGTTTAGTAAGTCACTAGAATAACTTACAGAACCCAGGAAAGTGCTATACTCACTACACCCATAGTAACAGTTTTATTATTGCAAAAGGGTATAAATTAGAACCAGTCGAAGAAAGAGTTGCATAAAGTGAAGTCTGGAAGGGGCCTAAACATGAAACTTCTGGGTCATCTTCTCTGCCTGGAGTCCTGGGTGGCATTACCTCATTCTGGTTTTCAGGTGTGACAATACTCAAAGCTCAAAGGGTATTGCCAACTAGGGAAGCTCGCTGAGCTTTTGGTTTAAGAGCTTTTAGTATGACTTTATCACATACTGTCCACATGGCTGATGTTTAGTCTCCAGTCCCTTCTGGAAGGTCAGGCTAATGCCTTTAGTCTCTGATTCCTCTGGAGGTTGGAATTGACACGGAGTATCCCAAAGCCTGCATCATAAATCAGTGTTCACTGTCCAGTGGTCAAAGCCCTAGGCAAACAAAGATGTTCCTATTAGGCAGGACACCCCAGGGATGTAGAGATCAACTTCTGGTAGTTGAGGTGAAAGGTCAGTCCTCTTTTTGAGTAGAGTTAACTTTTCACTACACAGATTTCGACAGGAATGATGTTGAAACTGTAGATCACCTTGGGTAGTGTTGTTGTGTTAACAATATTAGGTCTTCCAATCCATGGAGACAGAATATCCTTCCGTTTACTTAGATCTTTAATTTTTTTCTACCATGTTTCATTGCAAAAGACTGTGTTCAATTTATTCCTAAGTATTTCATTTTTTTGGTGCAATTATAAATGGGAAATTTTCTTAATTTTATTTTGGGATTGTTCATTTCTACTGTATTGAAATACAATTAAATCTTGCATAACTAATTTGTATTCAGCAACCATGCTGAACTCACTTATTAGTTCTACTATTGTGTATGTGTAGTTTTAGTGTTTGCTATATACATGATCATCTCATCTGCAAACAGAGATGGTTATACTTCTTCCTTTACAATTTGGATCCTTTTCTTTCTTTCTCTTGCCTAATTGCTTTGGCTAGAACCTCCAGTACAGTGAATCAACATCAGCTCAGAGTCAGTGTTCAGTAGTTTACTAAATGTCTGATTATTTCCCTTTCCCCAATGCACAGCTATCTTGGTAAAAGGCTGGAAGTCTCCTTGGGGAAACATAGAGAGAAAGATTCACTGCATAAATTGTCAGTAGTGTAGTGGTGTCCTTCCTTAAGGGGACTCGGCCTCCCCTTCATTCAAGGAGTCCTGGGTTTGTAAACTGGCTCAAGTGTGGAAATTGATTGAGGGGCTGTGATTCTCTGTCTCTGAAATTCAAATTAGTCTTTTGTCCATTTGACCTAGGAGTTTTCTGCTTATATAAATTAAGCAGGAATGCAGTAGGCTTCCTATCAGTTTCACTTCTAGGAATGCCATGATTAATTACCAGAGCTCTACATGTGTCAGGTTATTCTGATTGCTGCTTTACCTCTGCTGTCCATTATGGTAGCTACACACACTTTGCCTTTGATAGTTGGGCCCTGCCACTTGGCCCCTGCCACCTTGGGATCAAATTCTTCCCATTGTATTTAAATTTTGTAGTTGAGTAACTGCGGTTCCCATTGTTAGATATGACATACAGAGAAGAGCAATTACAGAGCTCTTCAGGATGCAGGTGCTGCCCTCACAAATCTATTTTGCAAGACATTTGTCAAGGGTATATCCTCCCAGCTGGAATGAGTAGATCTAATCTCATCCACAGGACTAATCCACTTCACCATCCCAATCTCCCTAAGCCTTTGGAGCCCTTCCTCCATGTTAATCCAAGGGGAGATCAGACATTTGCAGCTCACTTAGCAAGCCATCTTTTAATCCATATTTCAGCTAGCCAAGCAAATAAAACTATTATAATTCTTTTTAACCTCTGAGCTGCAACATTAAATGCAGAGTCCCTACTTAGTGGGCCCAAATTAATAAACTCACCGTGATCCAACTCTGTGTTCCTTCTATCGTTATCCCACACTGTTAATATCCATTCCCATGTCTGTTCTCCAGATTTTTGTTTATATAAATTAGAAAACTCAATCAGTTCTTTTTGAGTGTAGCACATCATTTCATGGGTCATGCTCTGAATTTCACTTTTAGGTGCTTGCTGATACTTTAGTTACAGGTCCAGAAGCAAACCTGGGTGTTGGGGGGTGGCTCTTGAGGAGAATGTACATTATCTTGCCTGGCAACTGCCTCAGGGGAGGCCATCACTGTTGCCTCAGGCAGTGCAGGGTTGATCTCAGGCAAAGGTAGAAAGGCCGATGGCAGCATGGGTCGCGGAGGGGATGTTGCCACTACTGGGAATGGAAAGCTGTTTCTTCTGGCAAAAACAGTTTATCAGAGTTTACAAACTCAGTGTCCCCAGCTTTATCAGGGTCCTCCCACAGGTCTTCCATTCCAAGTTTCAGGGTTCAGTTTTTTTTCCAATCAATGCCCTCACTTTAACAGTAGACACCTGGTGAAGCTATGCATTCACTTTGGTTGCAGGTCAGCCACTAGCATGATAAGAGCTCGTGTCTGTTTTTCCACAATTTCAGCTCTTTCTCTGCAGGAGATAAGACTTTCACTCAGGGCAATCTTAGCAGATTTGAGGCTCAGTATCTGCTTCTGAAGCCAGGAGATGAAATCCCTGAGTTCCTTATTTTCTTTCATCATTTTGTCCTCTGAACGTAGGAACAACCAACCAACTTCATTATGTTCCTCGGTTTTCCACGTATGATCAAAGGTATTATGTATAGAGTCAAAAAACTCCTTGCCTCTCTTGAGTGATGAATCAGGAGTTTCAAATGCATTTAGTTTGAATAAGTATTTAAACAGTTTACGCCAAGAACTATCAGTGTTCTGCATACTATTAGAACTAGAGTCCTTAGCATTTTTGGGTCTATATCGTATTAAGCAGCCAACTCCAGAAACCCCAAAACCAACAAAAGAGCTTCATCCTTAATATTCTGTTCCTCTAGAAACATGCCTGGTACCAAAATTTGTATTAGTCGGGGTTCACTAGAGAAACAGAACTGATGGAATCAATATATATACAAAGGAGAATTTATTGTATTAACTCACACAATCACAGGGTTTCACAATAGGCTGTCTGCAGGCTGAGGAGCAAGGAGAGGCAGTCTGAGTTCCAAAGCTGAAGAACTTGGAGTTCAATGTTTGAGAGCGGGAAGTATCCAGCATGGGAGAAAGATGTAGGTTGGGAGGCTAGGCCAGTCTCTTTGAGCATTTTGCTGCCTGCTTATATACTAGCCTCGCTCGAAGCTAATTAGATTGTGCCTACCCAGATTAAGGGTGGATTTGCCTTTCCCAGCCCACTGACTCAAATGTTAATCTCCTTTGGCAACACCCTCACAGACACACCCAGGATCAATACTTTGTGTCCTTCATTCCAATCAAGTCGACACCTTATATTAATAACCGCCACAACACCCTGTGAGGTTGGGAATTCAATTTGCATTGTAACCACTCTCAGGATGAAATCCTGGGTTTGGTTTTTAGCTATTTGAGCTCTCTAGATTGGTATCACTACATTTTTGTATACTTTACGTTAATTTTTATTGTTTGAACATCACTGTGGGCTCATAGCCTTTTATACGTTCAACTTGTTTCAATTAGTTATTATTTGCTCAAATAGACACAACTTGGTCTGTGAGATACCTCTTAAATGGGCTCATTTGTGCTCTGGAATCTTTGGAGGCAATCTTTACTTTTTGGTCACAGTGGATTTCTAACCCCATTGTAATTTCGTTCTTCTCCACGACGTAGAATCATTTACCCTCTTTTAAGTTTTGGTGACTTACCTCAGGGAAGAATATTGGAGATCTAAGTTTGAGTACACGTTAGATTGAAAGTAGGTAGGACTATTGCTACTTTCACTGAGTCACTTTTGATAGTGACAGGACTGAAAAAATATTCTTTTCATGCTTATGAATTCAAACATCTTTTTGATTTAACTTATTGTTTTCTAATTTCCTTATATTATAGGTTTATCAACCATTAAGACTTTTGCCCTATTTGAAATCTGACAGCCCTTGCCACTGCCAGTTTTAGTTCTTCCTGAAAAGTGGTTGTATTCATACCCTTGTTTGAGGGGCATATCCTTACTTTTTAGACTCCTGTTGCTGAAGTTAACTCAAGTGAGCTTCTGCTTTTTACAACAAAAAGTCTTAACAAACAAAAGCTTATTAACTAAGGATGAATGTAATGAGTCTGGTAGATAGTCTAGAGGCTAAGATTTACTAAAATCTGCAAAAAAAAAGTTTTAAAAATAAGATGAGCAAAATTCTATGTATAGTTGTATTTAGAGAAAGAAGAGTAAGGAAGGAAGTCCTTTTTTTCACTAACAGAAAAAAAGAGGAAAAGCTAAATCAACATAGAAGAAATAAAGCTGTCAAGAAATATTATTTTTAAACTTGAATAAGTAGAACACGCACCAAGAAGAAAGAGCTGACATCTACAATCCTACTTTTAACTGAGTTAAAAATTATCTAGTATGCAAAAATTATGGGTATGGGGTACAAATAATTGGCTAGACTATTGTTAGTGATCTTTGAGGAGTCCTGGGACACAAGAGACACAAAACAGAAAAGAAGCATCTATAGTTCTGATTTTTTTTTTAATTAAAAGGAGAAGGATCAGCATGACACTGACAGGCGAGATGCAATTCTAGGGATAGTTTGTGCATGCTTAGGAAAATGGCATGAGGCACTGGCATGGGCTTAATAATAAGTGATGGTTGGGCATGGTGGCTCATGTCCATAATCCCACCACTTTGGAAGGCCAAGGTGGGAGGATCACTTGAGCCCAGAAGTTTGATACTACTCTGGCCAACAAAGCAAGACTCTATCTAAATGAAAAATACAAAAATTAGCAGTGTGTGGTCATGCGCACCTGTAGTCCCTATTACTCAGAAGGTGCTGAGACAGGAGGATTGCTTGAGCCCAGGAGGTCAAGGCTGTAGTGAGCCGTGGTCATGCCACTGCACTCCAGACTAGGTGGCAGAGTGAGATCCTGTCTCTAAAAATAAATAATAATTGATCATGACAGAAGAACTTTCTCTTTCTTTTCAGAGAGTTACAGATGCCTGGTACAACAGACAGTGGGCACTAGGATTTCAGCAAGCAATTTGATAATATCTCTCATGATATTCGTATAAATAAGAAGGAGAAAGTTGGTGAGTTAATGGTGAAAAGCAGACAGATTTGTAACTTGTTAAATAATGGTACCCATGGGTGTTAAAGTATAGATTGATGTCTCTTGGAATATTCAGTTGAATGACTGAAACATTTCTTTTAGTGCTGTGTGGAGATAATAAAGCACAGTGCTTTTTCTCTCACTTCATACCAGTGCCATTAAATAAATCTTGCTATGATGATGAAAATGTTCTTTATCTGTGCTGTCCAGTACAGTAAAAACTGGTGACATGTAGTTTTTTGAGCACTTGAAATGTAGCTAGTACAACTGAGGCACTCATTTGATTTTAAATATTTCAAATTTAAATATACACATGTGGCTAGTGGCTGTTGTATTGGACAGCACAGCTTTATGATATTTACAAATTTTTAATGAAACACATGCAAAGTATTTTTTTATAAGATGTATTTAAGGTTTCATTTTTGTAGAATCATAAGACTGCTTTACCAAGATGATCTTCTACTGTTTCACAACTGATTACAGTGAGAAAAATTAGGCCCAAAGCAATTAAATTATTTGATCAGAATCACATAGCTATCAGATAAATAGGGGCTGAAATGATGGATCTTTGAATTCCAGTCTATGCATTTTTCATATGCACCGTATTATAGAAAATGGCCCTTGATGAGTATATAAGTGTGTATTAGATATTGACTGTCAGTGGCCAAGCAGTAAAATATTTTCCTGAGTTTTTTTTGATATTAGATAAAGACAAGTAGTATTCCAAATCAATGCATTGATTCTTTGTACATAGGTATTCCTAAAAATGGAACCTCAAGATTTGTGTTTCTTGGTCATGAAAGCTAAAGAAAATTAACAGTAGCTTCCAATGAGTAAATGTGTGTCCTTTTGGGGAAGACTATTTTTAGGTTCCTGAACTTCAGAGTTGATTTCCTCTACTATTTTCTTTACCCTATTAAAAAATATATTATTTAGGACTATGGCACTGTGTTAGTGTATTTCTGAGAAAATAAAGAGGTGACCTGCTGCTGTGTAAAATTGTAGCAAGAAATCAATAGGGAAGGGATTAGAACAATTAAAATTTTACACTTGCAAAGGGAGGAAATGAAGTCTTATTAATAAGATCTGCAGTCTGTATTTATAGGAAGGAGAACAAAATTGTGTTTCATAAACATTACTTGTACCAAACTGACCTCAATATCTTTTCCTACTTTCCAAGATATAGGAAAACTCCTCCTTCTACTGTTGAATTGAACGGGCATTTTCATGCTTTTATAATTTTCTTGAGAGTAGAGTTGTACTGTCTTGATGCCATTTGAAAGAAATATCCATTTATTTTGTCTCCCTAAGTGCAGGAAGGTGATGTGTAAAGCTAATTTGCTTATAGGTGGGATTTTTATTTTTTGGAAAGAAAAAGAAAGAAATTGATGTATCTTTCAAATGTTATTGCTTTATTCAAAACCTGTTGTTTTATTTATCAACAGGAGTTTCAATTGTTTTCATAAGTAAAGAGAGGGAGGGAGAGCTTTTAGAAAAGGAGCTGAATCTGAAAAGTGCTAACATGAATGTAATGACAGGGAGAGCACATATGTCCCAGAGAAATAAATACTCACATGGATCAGCCATTGTTGAGTACCCATGTCTGATCAATGTCTGCGATGCCCTAGTTAAACTTTTCTCTGATCCCTACTCTCCCCTGCCCCTATATATATCATATACAAGAATAAGACCTCAGAGATTATATAGTTCATTTTTTCCATTGTTTGGAGAAAATCGAGGTGCAAATGGTTGAAATGACTTTCTCATGATTGTTTGGAATGTTAGAAGAAAGTTGGGACCAGAACAATGGTCTCATAATTCCCAGGTCAGGGGTCTTTTCTCTTTACTGTGCTACTTTTCTAGTTATGCTTTTCAAGGAAGTTTGAAAATGGCTTAATTCTTGCCCTAAGCATTTGATCAATAGAACAAGTACAATACACATGTTTCATTCTGAGCCTTGTCAGCAGTTATATTTGAGTAGAAGAAACGATGTTTTAGGGCAAATATCTTGCTTCCTACAGACAAAACTGGAACAAAAACAAAGCAAAACCAAACCAAGCATACCTTTTAGATGCCATCTAGACACTCCCTCTTATTCTGACCTCCGTCAATATTTGTTAAGTGTTCACTGTGTGTAGAATATGGAACTTAGCTCTGTAGGGAGTTAGGGATTGTGAGATAAAGTGTCTGTATTAGTAAACTAGTTTCTGCTGTGCTGTGGTATCCCTGCCCCACACCAGTCCTCATGCTGAAGATTTAGGTCTCAACTAACATACTACATCTTCAAAGATGCTTCTTTGACCACTTTATCTAATACTGCATCTCTCATCCCCCTCTAATCACATCTATACAAGATTTCATTGCCTTCTTTTCTTCATAGCTATGATGCTATCTGAATTTATCTTTTTTTCTTTTCTTATCTTGTGTGTGCTTTACTCAATGTTATATGAGTTGCATGAAAACAAAGGCGGTTTCTGTCTTACCAAAAGTATAGAATGATACTTTAGGAATCATTCTATACTTTAGGAATGTATAGGAAATGCTGAATACCTATTTGTGGAATGAATGGATTTGTTGTTGAATGGGCACACATCCACTGTCCCCCCCAGTGCCTGGGTGGTTGATGCAGAGGTGTTGCAATGTCAGCCACACAGTGCCCTGTGGACCACATCTGCCAACAGCAAACCAGATCCATGTTTTTGAGCCTGGGAAACAGTCCATGAGACGCTCCCCTCCTTTGAACGCAGTTTTCCCTTTCAACCCTTGGCTTCTCTCCTACTAGTTAACCACAGTCACAGCCACTTTAGCCCTTCTCAACAGGTTTTAGTTACTTTGAACTTTGGACAGAATAGGTTGAGATCTTGATCCCATTTCTGCCATGAGAACTTTGGATTCTTAATGTTCCTTTGCCTTCATCCCCATGTCCAGTTTTCTCATATTAGTGGGCATGAGTTTTTTTTATTGAGGTGAAATTCACATAATATAAAATTAACCATTTTAAAGTCAACAAATTGGTGGCATTTAGTACATTCAAAATGTTGTATAACCACTGACTATATGGTCTCAAAACATTTTCATTATCCCAAAATATAATTCTGTACCATTAAATATTTACTTCCTATTTCCTGCATACCTTCTTCCTGAACCCTAGCAACCAGCAATCTGCTTTTTGTTTGTATGGATTTACCTATTCTGAGTATTTCATAGAAATGAAATCATATAATATATGAGATTTGTATATGACTTCTTTCACTTAATGTAATGCTTTTGGAGTTCATCTATGTTTTAGTCTGTATCAGTACTTCATTTTTATACTAAAATAAGATTCTATTATATGATATACCACAATTTATTATTTTTCTGTTGATGGACTTTTTGGTTGTTTCTACTTTTTGCTGATTGTGAATAGTGCTGCTGCTGTATTCATTATAGCAAAGACATGGAATCAACCTAAATGCCCATCAATGTTAGACTAGCTAAAGAAAATGCGGTACACACATACCATGGAATGCCATGTAGCCATAAAAGAGAACATGATCATGGCCTTTGCAGGAACATGGATGGAGATGGAGGCCATTATTTTTAATAAACTAACAAAGGAACAGAAAAGAAATATCACATGTTCTCACTATAAATGGGAGCTGAATGATGAGAACACATGGACACATGGAGGAGAGCAATACACACTGGGGCCTATCAGAGTGGGGAGGATGGGAGGAGGGTGAGCATCAGGAAAAATAACTAATGGGTACTAGGCTTAATACCTGGCTGATGAAATAATCTGTACATAACTCCCATGACACTTGCTTACCTATATAACAAACCTGAACATGTACCCCTGAATTTAAAATAAACGTTGAATGAAAAAATAGTGCTGCCGCTAAGAATATGCATGTACAAGCATTTGCTTGAATCCTTATTTTCACTTCTTTTGGGTATATACCTAGGAATGAAATTGCTGAGTCATATGGACAAGTTTTTTTTAATAGGGGGGGGGGAGGGGGCGGGCCCCCCCCCCCCCCCCCCCCCCCCCCCCCCCCCCCCCCTCCTCCCCCCCCCCCCCCCCCCCCCCCCCCCCCCCTTTTCCCCGCCTCCCCCCCCCCGCCTCCCCCTGCCGGGTGGGGGGGGGCCCCGTAACTATATGTTTAACTGTTTGAGGATGTGTTTGCTTTTCATACTATGTCTATAGAATTCAAGGAGCCTCACTGGTGGTTCTTGGCAGAAAAAAGAAGGTCTACCTTAAGTAGACCTCCCCAATTCTACTTATCATAAACAACACAACTATCATTTTAAAAGGGTTTGTAGCGTTGCTAAAAACATAAAACAAATAAACTATAATGGCTATTACAAGATTAAATGAGAGCCAAGAATAATCCATGGAACCTAGTACATAATAAGGATAATATACGTTAGCTTCCATCTTCTGTAATTTATTAGCTGTTTGACCTTGGAGAGGTCATTTAATCATTGCTGCCTTAGTTGTTTTATTGTTAAAAATTATGTTCTTTTTGAAATTGGGGGACCTAAAACTAGATGCATTGAAATATAGAATGGTAATAATGGCTGGAAACAATTTTAACTGCCAAGTCAAATTTCCTAAATTTATAGTTGAGGAAGCTGTATCCTTGAATGATTATGTGACTAGCCCAGGGTCACAGTGTTGTTGCTGTTAATTACCCTAGTCTGAAGTCTGGTCCAGTGTTTTTCCATCCCATAAAGTAAGTTCTTCTTCTAGTTCAGTTATTTGCTATCTGTTATCAGCTATTGTTAGGACAGTACCTAGGACAAACTTGATACTAGATTAGGTATGTGAAATACTTTATGTCACGCCCTCACAATTATCCAGCATCTTACCAATGAGAAAATAGAAGTTCATGGAATTTTGGCAGTTTGCCATGGTCATATAGTTAGTAAATTTTGGAACCAAAATTAGACTTCAGGTGCATCTAATACAAAACTGTGCACTTTCCCTGATACCACAAGTTGGGGGTCTTGCTGAAGGAGGTGTAGAGTGTAGAACCAGCAGTCCAGCCAGCCCAGCTAGAGTGAGCTCGTAAGCCACTTTGCCCATACCTCTTCCTGGCAGCATCCTGGAAATCCCCTCCTCCAGACAATCTCTATCTTATATCTGTGGTGAGAAAGGGACCCTTTCCTTCTTAGGCCAGCTGTTTGGCCTTGAATTTCCCATAGGTGTAATTGTGACTCCAGGAGGCCAGGCAGTATCGTGATTATTTTCCCAACAGGTAGACAAAGAAGATAATATTTTAGGTCAGAGTTGTACAAGACTATCACAAATAACCTGTAATCTTAGCTGTCCAAGATTACTTCTTTGAAATATCTTTTTGTAAAGCAGGTGTCCTTCACCAAATTATAGAAGCTCAGGATTACAAATAGATTGTGAGATCTAACAAACTTTCAGAAAGCCAGATTTTGAAAGGTGTTTTAGGTTGGCTGGTCCAACAAAATTTATTGTGTGTCCTACTAGGTACCAAATGCTGGGCTTGTCACTGTGCATACAGATATGAATAATATATAGCTTTTGATTTCGGAAAGCTCACAGTTCAGTGGTAAAGACAGAGACATAAATACATAAATTATAATACAAAGTTGGCAAATTTAATAGAGGTGTGGGAAGATGGACTTCCTGTGACTGGAAGTCTGCAGGCAGAGACATTATTCAGAGACACTGTGCCCTGGCTCAGCTTTCTCTCCTCTGTGAGGATATGCCTGCACAGGGGCTAAATTTGGTTAAGAATAAGGAGGGTCTGCTGTTTGCTAACATTTCCTAAAAAGGAAGCTCATAGGTGGATGGTGCTGTAAGTCCAAGTATAAAGGAGTGATGGTGTAACAGTATTGTAACTTTTTTCACAAATATGATTGTACCCTACCTGAATGAACGGTGTTAGTGGCACCTTCACAACCTGTGGGGAACCAAGGACAAAGGAAAAGCTTCCGGTGTGCCTTTACTTTGTGCAGCCACTTCTGTTAAGTTTTGTACTTAGCTACAAGCTAAATGCAGTGAAAACTTGGTGGTGGTGGTGGTGTTGTGTGTGTGTGTGTGTGTGTGTGTGTGTGTCCTCTTCCTGGAGATCCAAAGTCTGACTCACAATGCTGCAGGAGGTAACAACAGGATGTCAGGATATTGAGAATACTAAAGAAGAATTTTCTCTGCATGGCTTCAAGGAGAAGGTGACATTTCAGTAAGGCCTTGAAAAATTACTGTTTTCTAGTTGAAGAAGTCAAGGTGGGAATTCCAGGCAATTGGACCAGATGGAATGATGAAAGAGCCTGAGGTATTCAGGACCGGTGAAGAATGCAGTCTGTCTGGGGCAGAGGTTCTGTGTGTATTAAGGCACATTGTCTGGAACATGGGTCTTAGACTGCGAAGGCCTCTATGACAGGCAAAGAAAATTATACCTGATAATGAGCTGTTGAAAGCTTTTAGGCAGGAGCAGATATGGTTTTAAGGAAGATAATAGGCAGTAATGGAGAGAATGGACTAGATAGGAAGAGAATAGCATCTGAAGATAAACGATAAGCCTAAGATAAGGTAGTGACAATGTAGGTGGGGAGAGCAGTCCAGACTTATAGCTCTTTCTGATCTGAAGATTGAGGAAGGAGTTGAGAGTGACCTCATGGTTGTTAGCTTAGTCAGGCCATTAAGCTGAATGAAAAATGTAGGAGATTAGGTGGATTTGGGTTTGGGGAGTGGAGGAAAGACAGGTAAATAATGAATTCAGTGTTGTGTATGCTATGTTTGAGGTGTTTGTAGGACATCACATAAAGATGTACATAGCTGGAAATCAAGCTCGTGGGATACAGATTTGGCAATTATTGACTTACAGATTGGAAATCAAAACTTAGGAGTAAGGTTATCCAACAAGTGTATAGAGTAAAAGGAGAATAAGTAAAGGTTGGACATAAAAGTTTAATGTAATGTAGAAGAAAAATCAGCAATGATGATGTTGAGCTCTTAGAGAAGGAAAACTAAGGAAGAGTGACATTCTGGAAATTAAGGTAGGGTTGGGGAGTGGTCACATGACAAATGTTGCACAGTTCTCAAGTAGTATGAGTATTGGAAACAGCCCACTAGATTTGGCATTTAGAAAATCAATGTTAAAATAACTACACAGTAAGTGTAGTTATTATGGTGTGTTTAATGAGTAAATTAGAAGTGACAAAGTAGGTTCAATAAGTATTAATAATACTTGAAAATTAATTTGTTTTATTAAAGCAGTATATGTACACATTTAAAATATTTAAAGGGTACTAGAAGGCGCTTCAGAAAAACTGACAGTCTCTCTCTCTGGAACTAATGTTAGACTTCCTGGATTCATTCTCTTATTTTCTTATTTTTTTCTCTTTATTTCCATTTCTTTGATTTTTTTGGAGGTTCTATATTTTGGAGTGTCCTGGACTGAATAATTAACCTCTTTTATTGCATTTTAAATGTGGATAATCACACTATCGTGGCTCTTTTTTGTTCTCTGTTTCTTTTCCATGTATCCTTTTCCTTTTTTCAAGCATGCGAAATATCTTCATTTGTCTCTAAAAGTAAGAGAGGCAATGCTAGAGGCGATGGTGGTCAAGAGTATAAAGATAACTCCGGAGAACATTTCTATGTCTTGTGGGGGAGAGGATTCTATTTACTCATGCAAATACATTCTCATCTACCCTACCCTATTATCTGCTAGATCTGCCCTGGTATGTCCTGACCATGAATGTTAAGGGTGGACAGATCTTAGGTTCAAGCTGAGAATCCTGCTTCAAAGACACATATTTATGCCTTGTTTTGGATGTTAAAAAAAATTCAGAATAGTCAGTCTGTTGGTAGGAACCATATCTTCTTTGGCATAACAGGATGATTAGAAAGGGCTAGCTGTCTTGTCAACTTGAATATCAGTTAGAACCATGTCGCCAATGGGAATGAGATCCAAGAACCTGAGTACTTAGTGTATCTGTTTTTGTTTCAGTCAGAACAGAAACCCATCGTGAGAATCGGGAGAGATTCATATTTAAGTTACATTTTTTTCAGTTCTAATTCTATGCTCCAAATTTTAAGACATATTTTCTCAGGGAATTCTTACATGAATTAGGTATTATTGTCCTCATTCTTGATAAAGAAATCAAAACTCAGAGAGGTAGTGAATCCTATGCAATTAAGAAGAAAGGCTGATAAGGTAACCAAGGCCTTCTGACTGTAAGCCCAGGCCCCTCTCCACTAAACCACCTATTTGCTCCCAAAACAAAAAAGGAAGAGAACTAAGAAAATACGTTCCAGAAAAGATGAGGAAGAAGCTACCCTTAAGTCCCTGCTCACCTAATTTCTTGAATATTAATTAGCATATATCATAATTTAAATCCATTTCCAGGAATAATTTATCATTTTGTCCCATGAGATTATTTCATTTATATTTGTTGTATTCTTTAGCTGATTTGAAAGATGGAAAGGGTGGTCCATGGCCCTATTAACCTTTGCTTTCCTTAAATTTCCACAGATAGGTTTTGACTTCTCAATTATGATTAAGAAAGATAAACTCGGTGGATCCAAGATGGCCGATTAGGAGCAGCTGAGGATTGCAGCTCCCAGTGAAAGCGCGGAGGGTGAGTGGACGCCGCATTGCCAGACAGATTTTTATTGCCCACAGACCAGGAGATTCCCAGGGGGGAGGAGCCCCACGGGTCGCCAGCGCGGCTGGTTTGGCCGGCGCAGCAAGTTTTTGACGGCGCGACTGTTTTCGCCAGCGCTGCTGTTTTGGGCGGCGTCCCGGTGCAGCGGTTCCCCATACAAAATACGTGGGTCCGGGTGTCGTTTTAGCTGGCAATTGGAGCTCCGGGAAGGCAGAGCAGCCCATTCATCTGATTAAAAAAGGGGACTGAAACAGGTAGCCAGGCCAGGAGATTTCCCGGGCAAAAAAAAAACGCCACGAATCTCCGCGCCCGCGGTTTCAGCCGGCGCAGTGGGTCGCCGCACGGGAAATCACACAGATCCCCGGCGCCTTGTCAACAGGTGGCTGGAACACCTGGGAGACTCTGAGGCAGGGAGCCAGGTGATCAGGCTCGGCTGGTCCCACCCCCCACAAAAAAACAGCCATCGGAAACGCTCTGGATCCAGAGTTTCACAGCAAGCACAGCTGAGCCCGGGACGGCCCAGCTCTGTGGGGGGAGGGGCGTCCGCCATTACTGAGGCAGTCTGCCGCTACAGAGGTAGTTTGCCATTGCCGAGGCAGTTCTCACTACACCGGTATAAACAGGACTGCAGGGAAGTTCATACGGCAGCTGGGTGGAGCCCACAGCAGCTCAGCAAAGCCTCTGTAGGCAAACAGTGACTAGGCTGCCTCATCGCTGGGCAAGGCAGCCCTGAGAAAAAGGCAGCAGCACCAGGGAAACTCATAAATAAAGCCCTAACTCCCTGGGACAGAGCACCTGGGGGAAAAAAGGGGTTTATGAGTTCTGCTGCAGCAGACTTAAACGTACCTGCCCAGCAACTCTGAATGAACAACGGAGCTCACACCTCAGCACTTGAGCTCCTATAAAGGAAACTCTGTCTCCTCAAGCAGCTCCCTGATCCCCCGTATATCCAATGAGTCACCTCACAAAGGAGTGCTCAGACGGACATCTGGCTGGTATTCTTCTGGGACAAAGATAGCAGAAGAAGAGACTGGCAGCAACCGTTACTGTTCTGCAGCTGCTGTAGGTGATCCCCCCAGGCAAGCAGGGCCGGGAGTGGACCTCAGCAGCCCTACAGCAGAGGGGTCAGACTGGTAGAAGGAAAACTAAGAAACAGAAATAAATAACTTCATCATCAACAAACGGGACGTCCACTGAGAGACCCCATCTGAAAATCACCAACCACAAAGACCACACATAGATAAATCCACAAAGATGGGAAGAAACCAGCACAAAAAGGAGGTAAACACCCGAAACCAGAACGCCTCTCCTCCTACAAGGGATCACAACTCCTCACCAGCAAGGGAACAAGGCTGGATGGACAATGAGTGTGATGAAATGACTGAATCAAACTTCAGAAGGTGGGTAGTAAGAAACTTCTGTGAGCTAAAAGAACATGTTCTAACCCAATGCAAACAAACTAACAACCTTGAAAAAAGATTTGACGAAATGCTAATGAGAATAACCAACTTAGAGAGGAATGTAAGTGAATTGATGGAGCTGAAAAACACAACACAAGAACTTTGTGAAGCATACACAAGTTTCAACAGCCGAATTGACCAAGCAGAAGAAAGGATATCAGAGGTCGAAGATCAACTCAATGAAATAAAACGAGAAGGAAAGAGTAGAGAAAAAAGGGTAAAAAGGAATGAACAAAGTCTCCAAGAAATATGGGACTATGTGAAAAGACCTAATCTACGTTTGATAGGTGTACCTGAATGTGAAGGAGAGAATGAATCCAAGCTGGAAAATACTCTTCAGGATATTATCCAGGAGAACTTCCCCAACATAGGAAGGCAGGCCAATATTCAAGTCTAGGAAATACAGAGAACACCACAAAGATATTCCTCAAGAAGAGCAACCCCAAGGCACATAATCATCAGATTCACCAGGGTTGAAATGAAGGAGAAAATTCTAAGGGCAGCCAGAGAGAAAGGTCGGGTTACCCACAAAGGGAAGCCCATCAGACTCACAGCAGATCTCTCAGCAGAAACCCTACAAGCCAGAAGAGAGTGGGGGCCAATATTCAACATCCTTAAAGAAAAGAACTTCCAACCCAGAATTTCATATCCAGCCAAACTGAGCTTCATAAGTAAAGGAAAAATAAAATCCTTTGTGAACAAGCAAGTACTCAGAGATTTCATCACCACCAGGCCTGCTTTACAAGAGCTCCTGAAAGAGGCACTAAACATAGAAAGCAACAACCAGTACCAGCCACTCCAAAAACATACCAAACAGTAAAGACCATCAACACAATGAAGAAACTGCATCAACTAATGGGCAAAACAGCCACCTAGCATCAAAATGGCAGGATCAAATTCACACATAACAATATTAACCCTAAATGTAAATGGGCTAAATGCCCCAATTAAAAGACATAGACTGGCAAACTGGATAAAAAGCCAAAACCCGTTGGTGTGCTGTAGCCAGGAAACCCATCTCACATGCAGAGATACACAAAGGCTCAAAATAAAGGGATGGGGGAGATTTACCAAGCAAATGGAGAGCAAAAAAAGCAGGAGTTGCAATTCTCATCTCTGATAAAATAGACTTTAAACCAACAAAGATCAAAAGAGACAAAGAAGGACATTACATAATGGTAAAAGGATCAATGCAACAAGAAGTGCTAACGATCCTAAATATATACGCACCCAATACAGGAGCACCCAGATACATAAGGCAAGTTCTCAATGACTTACAAAGAGACTTAGATTCCCACACAATAATAGTGGGAGACTTGAACACCCCGTTGTCAATGTTAGACAGATCAACAAGACAGAAAATTAACAAGGATATCCAGGACTTGAACTCACACCTGGCTCAAGCAAACCTAATAGACATTTACAGAACTCTCCACCCCAAATCCACAGAATATACATTCTTCTCAGCACCACATCGCACCTACTCTAAAATTGACCACATAATTGGAAGTAAATCACTCCTCAGCAAATGCAAAAGAACAGAAATCATAACAAACAGTCTCTCAGACCACAGTGCAATCAAGTTAGAACTCAGAATTCAGAAACTGACTCAGAACCGCACAGCTTCATGGAAACTGAACAACTGGCTCTTGAATGTTGACTGGATAAACAATGAAATGAAGGCAGAAATAAAGATGTTCTTTGAAACCAACGAGAACGAAGACACAACATACCAGAATCTCTGGGACACATTTAAAGCAGTCTCTAGAGGAAAGTATATAGCAATAAATGCCCACATGAGAAGCAAGGAGAGATCTAAAATTGACACCCTATCATCAAAACTGAAAGAGCTACAGGAGCAAGATCAAAAAAACTCAAAACCTAGCAGAAGACAAGAAATAACTAAGATCAGAGCAGAACTGAAGGAGATAGAGACACGAAAAACTCTTCAAAAAATCAACAAATCCAGGAGCTGGTTTTTTGAAAAGGTCAACAAAATAGACAGACCACTAGCCAGATTAATAAAAAAGAAAAGAGAAAATAATCAAATAAATGCAATAAAAAACGATAAAGGGGATATCACCACAGATTCCACAGAAATTCAAACCATCATCAGAGATTATTACAAACAACTCTATGCACATAAACTAGTAAACCTGGAAGAAATGGATAAATTCCTGGACACATGCATCCTCCCAAGCCTAAACCAGGAAGAAGTCGAAACCCTGAATAGACCAATAACAAGGTCTGAAGTTGAGGCAGCAATTAAGAGCCTACCACCCAAAAAAAGCCCAGGTCCAGATGGGTTCACAGCCGAATTCTACCAGACATACAAAGAGGAGCTGGTACCATTCCTTCTGAAACTATTCCAAACAATCCAAAGAGAGGGGAATCCTTCCTAAATCATTTTATGAGACCAACATCATCCTGATACCAAAACCTGGCAGAGACTCAGCAAGAAAAGAAAACTTCAGGCCAATATCCATGATGAACATAGATGCAAAAATCTTCAATAAAATACTGGCAAACCGATTGCAACAGCACATCAAAAAGCTTATCCACCATGATCAAGTAGGCTTCATCCCGGGGGATGCAAGGCTGGTTCAACATACGCAAATCTATAAACATAATCCACCACATAAACAGAACCAAAGACAAAAACCACATGATAATCTCAATTGATGCAGAGAAGGCCTTTGACAAAATTCAACAGCCCTTTATGCTAAAAACTCTCAATAAACTAGGTATTGATGGAACGTATCTCAAAATGATAAAAGCTATTTATGACAAACCAACAGCCAATATCATACTGAATGGGCAAAAACTAGAAGCATTCCCTTTGAAATCTGGCACTAGACAAGGATGTCCTCTCTCACCACTCTTATTCAATATAGTACTGGAAGTTCTAGCCAGAGCAATCAGGCAAGAAAAAGAAATAAAGTGTATTCAAATAGGAAAGGAGGAAGTCAAATTGTCTTTATTTGCAGACGATATGATTGTATATCTAGAAGACCCCATCGTCTCAGCCCAAAATCTCCTGAAACTGATAAGCAACTTCAGCAAAGTCTCAGGATATAAAATCTATGTGCAAAAATCACAAGCATTCCTATACACCAATAACAGACTTAAAGACAGCCAAATCAAGAACCAACTGCCATTCACAATCGCTACAAAGAGAATAAAATACCTAGGAATACAACTAACAAGGAACGTAAAGGACCTCTTCAAGGAGAACTACAAACCACTGCTCAATGAAATAAGAGAGGACACAAACAGATG
Organism: Ateles fusciceps; assembly: GCA_036589455.1. NCBI lineage: Eukaryota > Metazoa > Chordata > Mammalia > Primates > Atelidae > Ateles > Ateles fusciceps. The sequence continues at coordinate 4,895,170 of JAZHEH010000299.1, forward strand.
GAGAAATATTCCATGTTCATGGCTAGGAAGAATCAATATTGTCAAAATGGCCATACTGCCCAAAGTAATTTACAGATTCAACGCTATCCCTATCAAGCTACCAATGACCTTCTTTGAAGAACTGGAAAAAACCACCTTAAACTTCATATGGAACCAAAGAGAGCCCGCATAGCCAAGTCAATTCTAAGCAAAAAGAACAAAGCTGGAGGCATCACACTCCCGGACTTCAAATTATACTACAAAGCTACAGTAATCAAAACAGCATGGTACTGGTACCAAAACAGAGATATAGACCAATGGAACAGGACAGAGACCTCCGACGCAACACAACACATCTACAACCACCTGATCTTTGACAAACCTGACAAAAACAAACAATGTGGCGCGAGTCCCTGTTTAATAAATGGTGTTGGGAAAACTGGCTAGTCATGTGCAGAAAGCAGAAGCTGGACCCCTTCCTGACACCTTACACTAAAATTAACTCCAGATGGATTAAAGACTTAAACATAAGACCTAACACCATAAAAACCCTAGAAGAAAATCTAGGCAAAACCATTCAGGACATAGGTGTAGGCAAGGACTTCATGACCAAAACACCAAAAGCAGTGGCAACGAAAGCCAAAATAGACAAATGGGACCTAATCAAACTCCACAACTTCTGCACAGCAAAAGAAACAGTCATTAGAGTGAATCGGCAACCAACAGAATGGGAAAAAATTTTTGCAGTCTACCCATCTGACAAAGGGCTGATAACCAGAATCTACAAAGAACTGAAACACATTTACAAGAAAAAACAAAGAAGCCCATTCAAAAGTGGGCGAAGGATATGAACAGACACTTTACAAAAGAAGACATACATGAAGCCAACAAACATATGAAAAAATGCTCATCATCACTTGTCATTAGAGAAATGCAAATCAAAACTACATTGAGATACCATCTCACGCCAGTTAGAATGGCGATCATTAAAAAATCTGGGACAACAGATGCTGGAGAGGATGTGGAGAAATAGGAACGCTTTTACACTGTTGGTGGGAGTGTAAATTAGTTCAACCATTGTGGAAGACGGTGTGGCGATTCCTCAAGGACCTAGAAATAGAAATTCCATTTGATCCAGCAATCCCATTACTGGGTATATATCCAAAAGACTATAAATCGTTCTACTATAAGGACACATGCACACGAATGTTCATTGCAGCACAGTTTACAATAGCAAAGACCTGGAACCAACCCAAATGCCCATCGATGATAGGCTGGACAGGGAAAATGTGGCACATATACACCATGGAATATTATGCAGCCATCAAAAACGATGAGTTCGTGTCCTTTGTAGGGACATGGATGAACCTGGAAACCATCATTCTCAGCAAACTGACACAAGAACAGAAAATCAAACACCGCATGTTCTCACTCATAGGCGGGTGTTGAACAATGGGAACACATGGACACAGGGAGGGGGAGTATCACACACTGGGGTCTGTGAGGGGGAAAAGGGGAGGGATAGTGGGGGGGTGGGGAGTTGGGGAGGGATAGCATGGGGGAGAAATGCCAGATATAGGTGATGGGGGAGGAAGGCAGCAAATCACACTGCCATGTGTGTACCTATGCAACAATCTTCCATGTTCTTCACATGTACCCCCAAACCTAAAATACAATAAAAAAAAAAAGATAAACTCATTAGAGAAAAGCTAGAAAGTATAAACAAATTTAAAAATATAAAAAAATCCATAATTCCCCTGCTTAGAGAAAATTACAATTTCCAGATTTTCTTCTATGCATGGATAGAATTTAAGATGAAGTCATATTATCTATACTTCTGTAAAATGTTATAAACATCTTGTGTCAGTAAACATAGATCTATGGCATTGTCTTTAATGACTAGAGTTTTCCATGTATAACTGTAAGTGGAGCTTTGTTTTGTTCACCTAGCATTCATTAGCTGTTCGAAAACTTTGTTTTACACAAAATCTCAAATAGATTTCCTTTGTTTTTTGCAATCACACATCCCTGACCTTATTTATCGTCCAAGTGGTGACAGATTTGGACTCATGATTTAATAACTGCTAATCTCACCAAGTATTGAACTGACCTGATAGAAATTGCTGGAATTGTCCAGTGAGAAGTAAATAGTTGTATAGTACTTATTTTCAGCATGATACCCTAGAGTGAAGATACCAGATAAGAAGTGATTAAAGTACAGACCAAAGAGTCTCTGAGTGAAATGCATGGGTCACTGGTTTATTGCTTTTCATATAAAAGAAAAGATAAGAAGGAAAGAAACTCAGGGATAAAGTGTAAATGAATTTGACTTGCTGACCCTTGAGAAATTTGGGATTTGAGCACTGAATTTTTAACACCTTTAAAGAAGCACTGAGTTCAAAATTTAATAGATCAAACTGGGAAATGGGAAGATAAAACCAAAAGCTTTCTCATGCCTCTGTCTAGCAATAGATAACTCTTTGAAAATTTCAGGGCTTCTATGGGAAAACTTTGCAGGAAAGCAACTATGTATGTTAGTAGCTGGAAATCGCTTGTTCTGTGCAATAGAGAAAGGAGAATCCAGGGGAATAATAATCATTGTTCTTACTCACATTTCTTGGACACATTAAAGAGATGTGGCTCTTGATGCTGGGGAGTGAAGTGACTTGGTAGAAAACAAATTAGCAACCAGGAGATCTGGGTTATCCCTCTTGTATGTTAACTTTCTGTGTGACATTGTGTAGGTTGTATACAACCTCTTTGTGTCTCAGGATCCTCATATATAAATTGGGGATGATGATAACTGTGGCCTGATCCACCTCATAGACATATGTGGGAATCAAGTGACTAATGGTATGATGGATTTGGAGACATGTTGAAAAGTATAAAGCTCTGCAAGTTAGGGGGTCATGAAAAATATCGGTAACTTTCAATAATTTGTATTCATTAAAATGCTTGATTTTTTTTTTTTAATTTCCAGAGCTCAGTGTTTAAACATGAGAACTCTTTTCACTGATAGCACTCTACAGCAGAAAATCTGCCAGCCCAAATGGCAAATCTGCCCCAATTTAGTCATTTGTTTACAAAATAGATTTTTAGTGGTATATTTTTTGAATGTAGTTTCATATCTAGAAAGTTTCAGCATTAAGGTATTGAGAATAAAACAGACCGTTTCATTCAGAAATTGGACTCAAACATGAAAAGAATATAATTAGTTGAAAAAATGAAAACCTAGAAAGGAAATAAATAATTAATCTGCTCAGCTAGTCCAAGTGACATGGGAAAGGTTCCTTATCGCCCTCGCAGCGCGTGAGATACAGGGGTGGCTCGCTCAAACCTCTCATGGGGAATGTGGCAGAGGAGCAGGTCGTGAGGAACATTTTCGGGCTCTGACCCCACAACAGCATCTAGGTTTGAGTGTTTACAGCTCGGGAAGCCTCAGTGAGTGCATGTTACAGTGTGCTGTTTCAGTTTAGCCATCCTGAGGCAGCTTGTGTGAATCAGCTCAATTAGACCCTCTGCCTTATCGCAAGGATAGAGGGCTTTCTGTATCCTGCGGTTCTTGCCATGATGTATTGGAAAAATCGAATCACACGCAGGCTTGGAGAATGAGTACAAGGTTTTATTGAGTGGAAATAACTCTCAGCGAGGTAAATGGGGGAAGCTAGAAGAGAGATGAAGTGGGAAGGTGATCTTCCTCTCAAGTCTGGCCTCCCCCAGCTGAATTCCATGTTGTCCTGCTGTCAGTGGCCTGCAGGAGTCCACTGTCGGTGTGCTCTTGTGTTCCTCTGCTCCTCTCCATGTCCACCTGCTTGTGTTTGTGACTGCTAGGGTCTTGGGATTTTTATAGGCACAGCATGGGGTGTATGGTGGACCAGGGTGGCCTTGGAAAATGCAACATTTGGGCTTAAAAGCAGGAGTGCCTGTCTTCACCTAGGTCCGTGGGCACAGGCCAGAAGGGAAGAGCCATAGCCAGGGACCCTGCCTTTCTCTACTCAGTGCTTCCCTGCCCCCTTCCCATATCACAAGGAGTAGATATTTTCCCTCAGAAATAAAGGCAACATATTTTAAATAAGTTGAAATATTTTTAAAAGGCAGCTGATTTTCTTGTTTGTGAACTGAACTTGTGTGTACATGGGTGTCTAATGGGCATGGACAAATTAGGTTTAATGATTTCTTAAATACTTTTCTGTTATATAATGTTAAGGAAGAAGCTAAACATACCTTCCAGTCTCTCACCACCTCTAGTTTAGCCTCTCCTTACCCAAAGTAACTCCAGATCAGCTGAGGTAGCTTCACAAAGTGGTTTAACCTGACATGGGTTTCATGAATTTTTATGTTGCCCACTTAAAGTACTTATACAATGTGAAGTATTATAAAATGCAAACAATAGTTTACATTAACTAGTGGTAGTCAGTAACTTGGTCAATGAGGGCAGTACATTAAGGATTCTTAAATCATGTGAACAGTTGCACTTAACCTTTGAAGCTGTATTTTTCTAGCACCTTGCCTTAAATGTGGGGAATTACACTTAGAATTTAGAGATACTTTCATCACGTTAGTCTAGAATCATTTCCTTTTTCTTTGTCACAGGAGTTTGTAACTGTAGATGACATAGGGGTTCGATAAATAGAGACTATAAAAGCTTTGATTCTGCTGTTACAAACTCTGCATGGTACCTTACTCACTCAAAAACTTAATGTCCTTCCCCAATATGAGTAATTTTCTCTTTATTCATGGGTAATATCTGTCCTAGATCAAAAAGGTCCGTGGTGTAACAGGAAAGCTCAATCTGGATTTTAGGTATTTGGTTCCTCAATTTAAGTGTGAGACATCTCCCAGCTTCCACCCAAGAAATTAGCTGATTAAATTTCCACCAAGAATCTATAGATGAAGTCTGATTTCAGAGATGTCCTTTCAGCATCTTTTAGCGTTAGCTTGTAGAGAAGGGATGACCTTTCTGTTTGCTCTCTTCTATATAGGATATGTTGTTAATGTTCATATTACCAATATCTAAAGGAAATTTAGAGAAGACAGATATACTTTGTTCATTACTTTACATTTTGAAAAGGCATCTGGATCTGTGAAGTAACTTTCAGTAATTTGTTTCTATCTACCTACCCCACATTAAGGTCATGATGATCTTTTTTCCTGATCCTGATCTGGGAGTGGTGGTGCATCTTAATTGTGCCACATAAAGAGAGACTGTGTATATTTTTTTTCTGTTGTTGTTAAGAATGGTACATCTTCCAAACAAACCTTTAGTATTTCCTCTTAGTGCTGACCACCTCTTTTAGCATTAATAGTTTAAAAATCCTCTCAGTTCTAATAGCAGAGTAGGGTGCTATAGTTAGCAATAATGTGATCTTTCTTTCCTTTCTTTTCTTTTCTTTCCTTCCTTCCTTCCTTCCTTCCTTCCTTCCTTCCTTCCTTCCTTCTTTCTTTTCTTTTCTTTTTTGGGGGGACAGGGTCTCACTGTGGCCCAGGCTAGAGAGCAGTGGCATCATCATGACTCACTGCTACTGTGACCTCCTAGCTCAAGAAATCCTCCTGCCCCAGGGCCCCCACATAGCTGGGACTACAGGTGCAAACCACCATGCCTGGATAATTTTTAACTTTTTTTTTTTTTTTTTTTTTTTTTTGTAGAGACAAGGTCTTGCTGTGTTGCCCAGGCTGGTCTAACTCCTGGACTCAAGCCAACCTCCTGCCTTGGCCTCCCAAAGTGTTGGGATTACAGATGTGAGCTACTGTGCCCAGGTTGTAATATATATTTCAAAGTAGCTGGAAAAGAGACCTTGAAATGTTCCCAGCACATAGAAATGATACATATTCAAGGTGACAGATACCCCAGATATCCTTACTGGATTATTACACATTCTATACATGCAACAAAATATCACATGTATCCCACAAATGTGTAAAATATTTACAAATCAATAAAAAATAAATATTTAAAAATTAGCTTTACCAAACGTATTTCCTCAATGAGTGATGAGGACCAGAAGGATAAAAGTGTGGATGGGATCAGAACACCTCATCCTGCCACATACTTTAGAAATTGTAACTATTTATGCAGGTTGGCATTCAATGTTTAATTGACAAACAAGATTAATTCAGATTCTGTAGGCTAGCTAGCACCATGAGAGCTTGAAATTATTTGAATTTCTTGGTAAGCATTTACAGCTTTTAGTGTCTGGAAGGAAAGATTATTCTCACTCTGTTGGATAGTGGGGTGGAGAGGATAAGAGAAACCTCAAGTTTGCTGTTTGCTTTCTCCAGCTGTTTCCATTTATGCCGATTATAACCTCATTAACCATTTCCCTTGCCCCTTCCTTTCCTCATCCAGCCCCCAAGTCTAACTTCTTACTCAGAGTAACTCCAAACTAGCTAAGGTGGCTTCGTGAAGTGCTTTAACTTGATATGGGTCTCATCCATCTTTATGATGGTCACAAGATACCTTTCTAAGAAACAGCCAATTTTAAGCAAATTGTAAATTAAAAAGAGATACTAGAAGGTGCTGAAGAGAAACAGCTTAGCACCTTCTAGCCCCTTTTTTTTACAATTTCTTCTCACCATTAGCAGTTTTATCTATTCTTGACACAAGCAAACTCTTTTATTGGAAGGAACCAGGTACACTGACTAGTGCTAAGATATAAATGAGCAAGAGATAGTTTAATTGGTTATCCCTCTCAGCATTGGCATGTGTATAAAGAAACATGCTGTTGGTCTTGGAAATGTTTTGTTCCATCCTGCAGGCATATTTTATGTATCTGATGTTCTACTTTCATTTATAAATATCCTCAGTAGATTGGTTCTTTGCTTACTTGAAGTGCATTCCAATTTGCTCTATTTATTGAAATTATCAACAGAGTTTAAGGCCAGTCTGAACTAGAGTTAATTGTAAATCTATTTGTCTCAGATCAGAAATAAACAAAATGAGGGGTAATGATCACATGTTTTCTTAGAACAATGACTGTTTTCTCATGCCTTTCCTGTCATTTACATATACACATTCATATTTTCTAAAATTACTGTCCTAATATTTTACACCACTTTGTGACCGACTTTTCCTTAACACTATATAAATTTCCTCCAGAATTTCTCTCAAGTAAATTTTAATGAATGAACAATAACCTAGGCCAGTGCACTTCAAATTTGTTTTGCCATTTTCCATACTAAAAAATATCTTTTACATTGTACTTGATATACATACACAGATACATATACATATTTACAGAGAAATAAAGTTTTATGAGATAATTCTTACCCTCACAAGGAGTGATGTAGTCTGATATTTTCTATTTCATTTTATTCTGTTTCATACTACAGTTGACCCTTGAACAACACAGGTTTTAATTGCACAGGTCCACTTACATGTGGACTTTTCAACCAATTATGGATTGAAAATAAACATACAGTATTGGCGGGGAGGTGAAACTCAGTATATGGAGGGCCAAACTTTCCTACACCCAAGTTCCACTAGGGCCAACTGTGGGACTTGAGTTTGCACAAATTTTGGTACATGCGAGGGTCCTGGAACCAATCTGCAGAATATCCTAAGGGACGACTGTATTTCTTTTCTTAACCATTTCATCTTAAAAAAACTGCTGACTTTGATCAACTGAAAAATTTTCATCTCTCCTTATGAATTGCAACATACAGTTTGAAAAATAATGTTCTAGCCTTCTATATACTACCCTATTCTTGGACATTTAGGTTCTTTTGTTTCCTCTTCCTTCTACCTCTTTCCTGACCTCCTCATTGCTTTCTTTTGTTTTAGTTATCACAGAAAATACCACACCAAACAGCTCATGTATTTTGTAGTTTGCTTTTGTTGAGTTATTCCTAAGAATGAAATTACTAGGTCAAACTTCTTTTTAAGTGTAGCTCTTTTCCTTTCTTTTCTTTCTTTTTTTTTTTTTTTGAGATGGAGCTCGCTCTGTTGCCAGCCTGGAGTGCAGTGGCATGATCTTAGCTCACTGCAACCTCTGCCTCCTGGTTCAAGTGCCTCCCCTGCCTCAGCTTTCCAAGTAGCTGGGAATACAGGCACACGCCACTATACTCAGCTAATTTTTTGTATTTTAATAGAGATGGGTTTTCACCATGTTGGCCAAGATGGTCTTGATCTCCTGACCTCGTGACCACCTGCCTTGACCTTCCAAAGTGCTGGGATTACCGGTGTGAGCCACCGTGCTTGGCCTAAAAAAATGTATAGCTCTTTATATTTGCACTTAATTCATTTATTTATTTTAGGCTGGAGTGCAGTGATGCCTTCACAGCTCACTGCAGCCTCAAACTCCTGGTCTCAAGTGATCCTTTAGTCTTGGCCTTTCAAAGTGTTGCTATTACCTACATGGGTTGCCACACTAGGCCCTGATATTTGTGCTTTAATAGGTAATAATTTATTCCATTATGGGGCTGATGGCTGATCATTGAAAGTCAGGCAATTCAGGATAGGTGGGGGAGGAGACAGGTGGGATCTACAACGAAGAGAGACCTTTATTCACAAATACCCACTAAACACCTACTAAAAGCTAGGCAGGATAGTACTATAGGAAGAAGATGAGTCAGAAATATCAGTATCAACTTTGTCATTTGCCAATTTTGTATCCTTAGGCAGCTGTGTGAGCTGAGCCTCAGTGACAGCTGCCTCTCTAGAGTGTTATGAATAGTAAATAAAATAGTACACTACTGTAAAACATTAGTTACTGTTTTATTATTACTGCCTCTATTCCTAAGCCTAACTCTGTGTACAGCTCTCCTAAGGAAAATTATCTTCCCATTTATTCAGTATGGGCATCATAGAAAGAAAAATTGACAAATCTTAGCTCCTGGACAGTTTATCGTTTATCTAAAAGCGAGAACAATTCTCAACTCAGTTTAGTGACACCAGAGACAATAGCTTCTGCTGCTTGTCCCTGAAGCTCCCCTGTGCCCAATCTTGGGCTGTTGATCTAAAGAGCTGATGGTAGAATGAAGTCGAAGAGGTAACACAACAGGGAAACAAAAGGAAACCCACTAGGTATGGTCTTTCTGAATAGGTTGAAGAGACATCTGAATTTTTTTCTTTTTCATATTTTGCCTTTGTCTTAAAACCATCATGTTCTAGAAAAATATATTCTACCTGTTGGTGTAGCTTTATTATGAGAATTTTAATAAATGTGGCCTATGTTTATCCAGGGCAAATCCTAATTTATTTAACTGCCAGGAGTTATTGGGGGTTTCTGATGCAAGTTTGACATATTCTGTTAATTGAAGAATAGATCTTTTTGCCTCAAACCAGCAAACCCTCCCTGGGAAAACAAATTAATTTTAAGAGTTCAAATAGAGGCAATTCCTGATTTCTCCAGGGGTTGACTAATTTGTGTATTATTCAGCTTCTACTTTTCCTGTCACCTTCAAGTTACTCGTTATTTCTTTTTTAGTGATTTTACTTTTTTTAAAACTGGAAAAGATGATTTTAAAAAGGATACACTTCATACAGTTGGAATTTCCTATTTGTCATATTGTTCTGATATAAAAAAATGGAGTTTTAGTGGAGGTGGAAACTATTACCTACAATGAGGCATTAGTGAATGTAAGTTATCTCTTGACGGGTACATGTGAAGACTAAATGAGGTAATGATTGCAAGGTGCCTGGTTTATGGCCGGATGAGCAGTGCTATTTTCATCCCCTAGCTGAAAAAAGAAATAGAAATATCATGGCAAACAGACATCTTTATCTTCATTTTTTAAAATCTTTTCTTTAGGCCTATATTTACTAATGACTACTGTTAAAATTCCATTTTAATGCCCAATTGCATAGCCCAAACCTCAAAAATAAAGGCTTCTAAACTCATTTTGATTTTTTTTGGCCCAGCAATGACACAGAACCCTACAGAAATTTTCCTAAGGTGACTTAGACAAGGAAGTTCACTGAAGTATTGTTTGTTGTAGTAAAAAATTTGTTGGTAGAGGAACAGACAAAGCAAACAGATAAAGCAATTATGACCAATTATTGCATAACTGTTAAAATAAATGAAATAGAACTATATATGCCAACATGGATAGATCTACAAAGCAATTTTGAGTAAAAATTTCAAGTTGCCAAATTATGAAATAGTAATTTATAGTTTGTTAAATAAATCATATATCAGTTTACAATTGTGTTGTTAGGAATAATAATGTCCTTGGGCCAGGATACACATTTATGTAAATAACATATAAAATAGTTTTAAGAGTACATATTCAATTTATGATCTTGATTTCTCTGGTAAACGGGACTAGTAGGAGTAGTGTAGACTTCAATTTTTTCATATTATCTTATTTCTTTTTAACCAAAAGGAATTGTAGTTCCCCAAACAGACATTCAAATAAAGAGACAGATACTCACAGTAAGAACTCCTAAGTTTCCTTAATAATGTTCCTATTTCTGTCAGTATTATCATTTTCCAGATTACCTGGACTCAGAAATCTTAGATTATTTTTGACATTATTCTGCTTTTCTTAGCTGTTTCAATATTTCATTCAGTTATGTTACTTTTTCCAAAATGTACCTGAGATCTGGACCTTTCCTTATATATTAAATATCACAATTCTAATTCACAAACTTATTACCTGTGTAGGCTCACTGCAGAAAACTTAAGTTGCTTAATTGAGGAAAAGTTAAGGAGACTCTTTTTAAAAATACATGTTATTATTAACTATAATCACCAGCCTTTGCTAGAGATCTCAAACACTTATTCTTCTTGTTTACCTAAAACTCTGTGCATTTGACAGACATCTCTCCTTTCCCCATCCCACCCTCCAGGCCCAGGCAAGCACCATTCTATGCTCTGCTTCTATGAGTTCGACTGTTTTAGATTCCACATGGAAGTGAGATCATGCAGTATCTACCTTTCTGTGCTTGGCTTATTTCACTTGGCATTGTGTCCTCCGGGTTCAACCATGTTGCAGCAAATGACGGGATTTTCTCCTTTTTTTTTTAATTGCATTTTAGGTTTTGGGGTACATGTGAAGAACATGCAAAATTGTTGCATAGGTACACACATGACAGGTGATTTGCTGCCTTCCTCCCCATCACCTATATCTGGCATTTCTCCCCATGCTCTCTCTCCCCAACTCCCCACCCCCTGCTGTCCCTCCCTGTTTCCCCCGACAGACCCCAGTGTGTGATGCTCCCCTCCCTGTGTCCATGTGTTCTCATCGTTCAACACCCGCCTATGAGTGAGAACATGTGGTGTTTGATTTTCTGTTCTTGTGTCAGTTTTCTGAGAATGATGGTTTCCAGGTTCATCCATATCCATACAAAGGACATGAACTCATCGTTTTTTATAGCTGCATAATATTCCATGGTGTATATGTGCCACATTTTCCTGTCCAGTCTATCATCGATGGGCATTTGGGTTGGTTCCAGGTCTTTGCTATTGTAAACTGTGCTGCAATGAACATTCGTGTGCATGTGTCCTTATAGTAGAATGATTTATAATCCTTTGGGTATATACCCAGTAATGGGATTGCTGGATCAAATGGAATTTCTATTTCTAGGTCCTTGAGGAATCGCCACACCATCTTCCACAATGGTTGAACTAATTTACACTCCCACCAACAGTGTAAAAGTGTTCCTATTTCTCCACACACTCTCCAGCATCTGTTGTCTCCAGATTTTTTAATGATCGCCATTCTAACTGGCGTGAGATGGTATCTCAGTATAGTTTTGATTTGCATTTCTCTAATGACCAGTGATGATGAGCATTTTTTCGTATGTTTGTTGGCCTCATGTATATCTTCTTTTGTAAAGTGTCTGTTCTCACCAGACTTTGCCCACTTTTGAATGGGCTTGTTTGTTTTTTCTTGTAAATCTGTTTTAGTTCTTTGTAGATTCTGGATATCAACCCTTTGTCAGATGGGTAGACTGCAAAAATTTTTTCCCATTCTGTTGGTTGCCAATTCACTCTAATGACTGTTTCTTTTGCTGTACAGAAGCTGTGGAGTTTGATTAGGTTCCATTTGTCTATTTTGGCTTTTGTTGCCACTGCTTTTGGTGTTTTGGTCATGAAGTCCTTGCCTATGCCTATGTCCTGAATGGTTTTGCCTAGATTTTCTTCTAGGGTTTTTATGGTGTTAGGTCTTATGTTTAAGTCTTTAATCCATCTGGAGTTAATTTTAGTGTAATGTGTCAGGAAGGGGTCCAGTTTCTGCTTTCTGCACATTGCCAGCCAGTTTTCCCAACACCATTTATTAAACAGGGGAATCCTTTCCCCAGTGCTTGTTTTTGTCAGGTTTGTCAAAGATCAGATGGTTGTAGATGTGTTGTGTTGCCTCGGAGGCCTCTGTTCTGTTCCATTGGTGTATATCTCTGTTTTGGTACCAGTACCATGCTGTTTTGATTACTGTAGCCTTGTAGTATAGTTTGAAGTCCAGTAGTGTGATGCCTCCAGCTTTGTTCTTTTTGCTTAGAATTGACTTGGCTATGCGGGCTCTCTTTTGGTTCCATATGAAGTTTAAGGTGGTTTTTTCCAGTTCTGTGAAGAAGGTCATTGGTAGCTTGATGGGAATAGCGTTGAATCTGTAAATTACTTTGGGCAGTATGGCCATTTTCATTATATTGATTCTTCCTAACCATGCACATGGAATGTTTCTCCATCTGTTTGTGTCCTCTCTTATTTCATTGAGCAGTGTGTTCTGCTTGAAGAGGTCCTTTACATCCTTTGTTAGTTGTATTCCTATGTATTTTATTCTCTTTATAGCTATTGTGAATGGCAGTTCGTTCTTGATTTGGCTCTCTTTAAGTCTGTTATTGGTTATAGTAATGCTTGTGATTTTTGCACATTGATTTTGTATCTTGAGACTTTGCTGAAGTTGCTTATTAGTTTCAGGAGATTTTGGGCTGAGATGATGTGGTCTTCTAGATATACAATCATGTCATCTGCAAATTGAGACAGTTTGACTTCCTCCTTTCCTATTTGAATACACTTTATTTCTTTTTTTTGCCTGATTGCTCTGGCTAGAACTTCCAGTACTATATTGAATAGGAGTGGTGAGAGAGGGCATCTTTGTCTAGTGCCAGATTTCAAAGGGAATACTTCCAGTTTTTGCCCATTCAGTATGATATTGGCTGTTGGTTTGTCATAAATAGCTTTTATTGTTTTGAGATAGGTTCCGTCAATACCTAGTTTACTGAGAGTTTTTAGCATAAAGTGCTGTTGAATTTTGTCAAAGGCCTTCTCTGCATCAATTGAGATAATCATGTGGATTTTGTCTTTGGTTCTGTTTATGTGGTGAATTATGTTTGTAGACTTGCGTATGTTGAACCAGCCTTGCATCCCTGGGATGAATCCTACTTGATCATGGTGGATAAGCTTTTTGATGTGCTGTTGCAATCGGTTTGCCAGTATTTTATTCAAGATTTTTGCTCTATGTTCATCAAGGAGATTGGCCTGAAGTTTCCTTTTCTTGCCGAGTCTTTGCCGGGTTTTGCTATTAGGATGATGTTGGTCTCATAAAATGATTTGGGAAGGATTCCCTCTTTTTAGATTGTTTGGAATAGTTTCAGAAGGAATGGTACCAGCTCCTCTTTGTATGTCTGGTAGAATTCAGCTGTGAACCCATCTGGACCTGGGCTTTTTTTGGGTGGTAGGCTATTAATTGCTGCCTCAACTTCAGACCTTGTTATTGATTTATTTAGGGTTTTGACTTCTTCCTGGTATAGGCTTGGGAGGATGCAAGTGTCCAGGAATTTACCCATTTCTTCCAGGTTTACTAGTTTATGTGCATAGAGTTGTTTGTAATAATCTCTGATGGTTTGAATTTCTGTGGAATCTGTGGTGATATCCCCCGTTATCGTTTTTTATTTCATCTATTTGATTATTCTCTCTTTTCTTTTTTATTAATCTGGCTAGTGGTCTGTCTATTTTGTTGATCTTTCGAAAAACCAGCTCCTTGATTTATTGATTTTTTTGAAGGGTTTTTTTGTGTCTCTATCTCCTTCAGTTCTGCTCTGATCTTAGTTGTTTCTTGTCTTCTGCTAGGTTTTGAGTTTTTTTGATCTTGCTCCTGTAGCTCTTTCAATTTTGATGATAGGGTGTCAATTTTAGATCTCTCCTTGCTTCTCATGTGGGCATTTATTGCTATATATTTTCCTCTAGAGACTGCTTTAAATGTGTCCCAGAGATTCTGGTATGTGTCTTCATTCTCGTTGGTTTCGAAGAACATCTTTATTTCTGCCTTCATTTCATAATTTATCCAGTCAACATTCAAGAGGCAGTTGTTCAGTTTCCATGAAGCTGTGCGGTTCTGAGTGAGTTTCTGAATTCTGAGTTCTAACTTGATTGCGCTGTGGTCTGAGAGACTGTTTGTTATGATTTCCATTCTTTTGCATTTGCTGAGGAGTGATTTACTTCCAATTATGTGGTCAATTTTAGAGTAGGTGTGATGTGGTGCTGAGAAGAATGTATATTTTGTGGATTTTTGGTGGGGAGTTCTGTAAATGTCTATTAGGTTTGCTTGGTCCAGGTCTGAGTTCAAGTCCTGGATATCCTTGTTAATTTTCTGTCTCGTTGATCTGTCTAATATTGACAATGGGGTGTTAAAGTCTCCCACAATTATTGTGTGGGAGTCTAAGTCTCTTTGTAAGTCATTAAGAACTTGCCTTATGTATCTGGTTGCTCCTGTATTGAGTGCATATATATTTAGGATCGTTAGCTCCTCTTGTTGCATTGATCCTTTTACCATTATGTAATGTCCTTCTTTGTGTCTTTTGACCTTTGTTGGTTTAAAGACAATTTTATCAGAGACTAGAATTGCAACTCCTGCTTTTTTTTTTGCTCTCCATTTGCTTGGTAAATCTTCCTCCATCCCTTTATTTTGAGCCTTTGTATATCCTTGCATGTGAGATGGGTTTCCTGGACACAGCACGCCGATGGGTTTTGGCTTTTTATCCAATTTGCCAGTCTGTGTCTGTTGATTGGGGCATTTAGCCCATTTACATTTAGGGTTAATATTGTTATGTGTGAATTTGATCCTGCCATTTTGATGCTAGCTGGCTGTTTTGCCCATTAGTTGATGCTCTTTACCATTTGGTATGTTTTTGGAGTGGCTGGTACTAGTTGTTCCTTTCTATGTTTAGTGCCTCTTTCAGGAGCTCTTGTGAAGCAGGCCTGGTGTTGATGAGATCTCTGAGTACTTGCTTATTCACAAAGGATTTTATTTTTCCTTCACTTATGAAGCTTAGTTTGGCTGGATATGAAATTCTGGGTTGAAAGTTCTTTTCTTAAGGATGTTGAATATTGACCCCCACTCTCTTCTGGCTTGTAGGGTTTCTGCTGAGAGATCTGCTGTGAGTCTGATGGGCTTCCCTTTGTGGGTAACCAGACCTTTCTCTCTGGCTGCCCTTAGCATTTTCTCCTTCATTTCAACCCTGGTGAATCTGACGATTATGTGTCTTGGGGTTGCTCTTCTTGAGGAATATCTTTGTGGTGTTCTCTGTATTTCCTGGACTTAAATATTGGCCTGCCTTGCTAGGTTGGGGGAAGTTTTCCTGGATATTATCCTGAAGAGTATTTTCCAGCCTGGATTAATTTTCTCCGTCACATTGAGGTACACCTATCAAACGTAGATTAGGTCTTTTCACATAGTCCCATATTTCTTGGAGACTTTGTTCATTCCTTTTTACCCTTTTTCTCTACTGTTGCCTTCTCGTTTTATTTCACTGAGTTGATCTTCGACCTCTGATATCCTTTCTTCTGCTTGGTCAATTCGGCTGTTGAAACTTGTGTATGCTTTGCAAAGTTCTTGTGTTGTGTTTTTCAGCTCCATCAGTTCACTTATATTCCTCTCTAAGTTGTTTATTCTTGTTAGCATTTTGTCAAATCTTTTTTAAGGTTCTTAGTTTCTTTGCATTGGGTTAGAACATGTTCTTTTAGCTCACAGAAGTTTTCTTATTACCCACCTTCTGAA
The DNA here is from genome assembly GCA_036589455.1 of Ateles fusciceps. Lineage (NCBI taxonomy): Eukaryota > Metazoa > Chordata > Mammalia > Primates > Atelidae > Ateles > Ateles fusciceps. The sequence goes on from JAZHEH010000299.1 coordinate 4,911,085, forward strand.
GCCTGATTCTGTGAGTTCATCACACTCATTCTCCATCCAGCCTTATTCCCTTGCTGGTGAGGAGTTGTGATCCCTTGTAGGAGGAGAGGCGTTCTGGTTTCGGGTGTTTTCATCCTTTTTGTGCTGGTTTCTTCCTATCTTTGTGGATTTATCCACCTGTCATCTTTGTAGTTGTTGACTTTCAGATGGGGTCTCTGAGTGGATGTCCAGTTTGTTGTTGATGAAGTTATTTCTTTCTGTTTCTTAGTTTTCCTTCTAACAGTCTGGCCCCTCTGCTGTAGGACTGCTGAGGTCCACTCCAGGCCCTGCTTGCCTGGGGATCACCTGCAGTGGCTGCAGAACAGTAAGGGTCGCTGCCAGTTTCTTCTCCTGCTATCTTTGTCCCAGAAGGATATCCACCAGATGTCAGTTTGAGCTCTCCTTTATGAGGTGACTCTTTGTATATACGGGGGTCAGGGAGCTGCTTGAGGAGACAGTCTGTCCTTTATAGGAGCTCAAGTGCTGAGCTGTCAGCTCCGTTGTTCATTCAGAGCTGCTGGGCACGTACGTTTAAGTCTGCTGCAGCAGAACTCATAAACCCCTTTTTTGTCCCAGGTGCTCTGTCCCTTTGAGTTAGGGCTTTATTTATGAGTTTCTGTTGTGCTACTGCCTTTTTTTTCAGGGCTGCCCTGCCCAGCGAGGAGGCAGCCTAGTCACTGTCTGCCTGCAGAGGCTTTCCTGAGCTGCTGTGGGCTCCGCCCAGCTGTCATGTGAACTTCCCTGCAGTCCTGTTTATACGGGCGTAGTTAGAACTGCCTTGGCAATGGTGAGCTGCCTCGGCAATGGTAAACTACCTCCACAGTGGTGGACTGCCTCGGTAATGGCGGACGCCCCCCCTCCCCCACAGAGCTGGACTGTCCTGGGTTCAGCTGTGCTTGGTGTGAAACTCTCAATCCAGAGCATTTCCGATTGCTGTTTTTTTGTGGGGGTGGGACCAGCCGAGCTTGGTCACCTGGCTTCCTGCCTTAGAGCCTTTTTTTTCAGTTGAATGGTCTACTGTCTCCCAGGTGTTCCAGTCGCCTGTTGAAAAGGTACTGGGATCTGTGTGATTTCCCATGTGGCGACCCACTGTGCTGGCTGAAACAGCAAGCGGTGAGATTCGTGGTGCTTTTTTGCCCGGGAGTCTTCTGGCCTGGCTCCCTGTTTCAGTCCCCTTTTTAATCAGATGAATGGGCGACTGTGCCTTCCTGGAGCTCCAATCACCAGCTAAAACAGCGCCAACGCGTATCTTTTGTATGGAGAACCACTGCTCTGGGGCGCTGGCAAAACAGCCCTGCCGGCCAAAACAACTGTGCTGGCGACCCATGGGGCTCCTCTGCCTGGGAATCTCCTGGTCTGTGGGCAATAAAAATCCGTCTGGAAATGTGGCGTCCACTCACCCTCCATGCTTTCACTGGGAGCTGCATTCCTGAACTGCTCCTAATCGGCCATCTTGGATTGGTTGTTGGATTTCTCCTTTTTTAAAACAGAAGTTTAGTAGTATTCTCTTGTGTGTGTATCCCACATTTTGTTTATTTTTTCATTCATTGATAGACATGTAGGTTTATTCCGTATCTTGGCAATTGTGAGTAATGCTGAAATGAACATAGGAGTACACATATCTCTTCAACATACTGATTTCAATCCCTTTGAATATATACCAGAAGTGAGATTACTGCATTTTATGATGTAAAAGGACTTCACAAATGTTGGAATGTAGAAAAAGCAGCAAGGAGTAATAGAGGCTGGTGATAGAAAAACATTTAGGCCTGGAAAGGTTAAAGGAAAAAAGTTAGTACATTGGGGAAGAGGAGGATTGGTGGGGGGTGAGGGAGATAGAGAGAGAGAGAGAGAGAGATTGAGATTTACTAGGATCCTCTAGTTCCTACACCTTTAGTAGAGGACACCAACCTGAGGTGGCCTATCAGGGAGGGTATCTGGAGAATACAGAGCATGACGTCTCTCTCTCTCCTTCCTGATTCCCTGTGGGTGCATTCTGCTGGATAACCTCTCTGGGAAGCTAAAGAGCAGGTGCACTGCTGCAGGCTCCACAGATCAGCTGTAGGGAGCAGGATGAAGAGTGGGGGGGTGGATTTGAAGGGCTGTATTAATTCATTTTTACGCTGCTGATAAAGATATACCTAAGACTGGGTAGTTTATAAAAAAGAGAGGTTTAATGGACTCACAATTCCATGTGGCTAGGAGGCCCCATAATCATGGCAGAAGGTGAAAGGCACATCTAACGTGGCAGCGGACGACAGAATGAGAGTCAAGTGTAAGGGGAAACTCCTTATAAAACCATCAAATCTCATGAGATTTATTTATCACCACAAGAATAATAAGGGGGAAACTGCCCCCGTGATTCAGTTATCTCCTACTAGGTCCCTACCACAAATGTGGGAATAATGGGAGCTATAAATCGAGATGAGATTTGGGTGGGGACATAGTCAAACCATATCAAGGGCTAAATGAAAATATCTAGCATGGTCTCTCATCTTCTCATATCTGGACTTCTGAGAACTTAGATATAGGACTTAAAGACAAAAACTTAGGTTAACCGAAGTAAATTTTGCTGCCAAGTAAACTCTGTTATCATTAAAGTGAAAAATATGTGAGGGAATTGGAGTGTCTGTTTCTACCCTTCTAAATTTTCTAAGCATCAGTGGTTGATTTTTCTATCAGCTGTTTCCAGTTGTGTGATATGGAGCAAGGTTCTTGGCCTCTGTTCAGTTTTATCTGTAGAGTGGACATAATCATAGTGGTTTGTCTAAGGATTAGACTAAATGATTTATGTTCAGTTCCTAGCACAGGACCTGATACATGGTAAGTGTACCCATTAAATATTGGTGTTTATTCTCTATTGGAATGAAAATTATTCTCCAAGCCCAAGAAAGTCAAGTTGCAATAAATGTGCTATTCAAAGCAGAAATCACTAATCACTAATGAAAAATGCAAAGAAGGGAGAGAGAATATCAAGGAACATTCTAGGACTTGCCATCCTTTTTCATTTTTGCTTATCCATTTCACCACTTTCTTTGTGTTCCAGCAAAAAATCCCCTCTGTTTCATAAAATCTTCTCTGAGTTCTGCAGCTGTGCTGATCTTCATATTTGAATTCCTATAGTATTCCTTTTAGAGGCCAAGTATTAGATTGTGAGGTTATAAGTCATCTAATATGGACCTTCTGTTATAAAAAAATATATATATTTCTATCTACCCAATGAGATCAGAAGGTTTTTGAGGAGAGATATAATCTTTTTTTTTTTCCTAATTTTTAGAAGTGTTGGTCAGGCACAGTGGCTCATGCCTGTAATCTCAGCACTTTGGGAGGCCAAGGCAGGTGAATCACTTGAGGTCAGGAATTTGAGACCATTCTAACCAACATGGTGAATCCCATCTCTATGAAACATACAAAAATTAGCCAGATGTGGTGGCAGGAACCTGTAATCCCAGCTACTCAGGAGGCTGAGGCAGGAGAATCTCTTCAACCTGGGAGGCAGAGGTTGCAGTGAGCCAAGGGTGAGACTCAGTCTCAAATAAAAAAAATTTCCTTCTGTCTCTTTATGCTTTCCTCTCTCCTATTCTCCCTTTCTTCCTTCTTCCCTTCCTTATTTCTCTCCTTTCTTCTCTTTTTCCCTACTCCTTCATTCACCCTATCAAATAAGCTACATTAATTTATCAAGCATCTATCAAGTACTGTACTACTACTGGTGCAAGGACTCTGCCCTTGTAGAGCTTAAGGTACAGTTGGAGGGATAGAGTACATGGATAAATTAACCATAATCATAATTATTCCATATATAATATTATGCAATATAGAATACAGGAAGCACTATTAGAAAATCTCAGTTGAAGTCCTTTGCATATTTAGACCTTAGTAAGATAAGCTTTGAATAATGGACAAGACCTCAGCAAAGAAAGCTTTGACAAATGGCTAGAAATTAAGGTGAGAGGATACCCTCATTACTGGCTAAGTGAGGAGCGGATGAAGGCAAAGGAAGTCTGGATTCTATCATTACTGCTGCTATGGGGTTTCAGGGATATACACAGCAGTAAGTTCAGCCTAGAGGAATTTATGTTCTGGTTAATAAGGGTTTCTTGAAGGCCACTTTGGCACTAACCTGTATATCACAGCTTTCCAGATAAAACATCTTCTAGTATTAAACTTTCTCTAAAAATGCTTATTGATGTCTCTTGGTCTTTCAGAATCAAGTCTTCATATGGATTTAATGACATTAACAAGAATATTCTAGAACTTATGTTATGCAAGTGATAAGGTTTGGCTGTGTCCCTACCCAAATCTCATGTTGAATTGTAGTTCTCTTAATCCCACATGTCATGGCAGGGAACCAGTGGGAGGTAATTGAATCATGGAGGCAGTTACCGCCATGCTGCTGTTCTCTTGGTAGTGAGAATTCTCATGAGATGTGATGGTTTTATAAGAAACCCTTTTGCTCAGTACTAATTCATTCTCTCTTCTGTTGTTCTGTGAAGAGGTGCCTTCCACCATGATTGTAAGTTTCCTGATGCTTCCCCAACCATGTGGAGCTGTGAGTAAATTAAACCTCTTTCCTTTATAAATTACTCAGTCTCAGGCAGTTCTTCATAGCAGTGTGAGGAGGGGCTCATACAGTAAATATCATATTTTAAGTAAAACTCACATTTCCCACCTCTCTGAAAAAAAAATTGATAGCAGAGTTCTGTGGATCCACTATAGAACTATAGCTTTATGAAACAAATCAGGGTAAATAGCATATCTGTCACCTCAAATAGTTATCAGTCCTTTGTAGTGAGAACATTTAAAGTTCTCTCTTTTAGCTCTTCACAAATATACATTATTATTGACTCTAGTCACCTTGCTGTGCAATAGAAAACCAAAATGTATCTCTTCTATCTAATTGTAACTTTGTGCCTGTTGACCAAGCTCTCTCCTTTCTCTGCCCATCTTCTCCACCCCTAGCCTCTGGTAACCGTCATCCTACTCTCTACTTCTATAAATTTGACTTTTTACATTCCATGTGTAAGTGAGATCACATATTTATCTCTGTCCCTGACTTATTTTACTTAACATAATGCAAGCCCTGTAGGTTCATCTATGCTGTCATAAATGACAGAATTTCCTGTTGTGTTTTTTAAGGCTGAATAGTGTTCCATTGTGTATATATACCACATTTTAAAAATCCATCCATTGATAGACACAGGTTGTTTTCATATCTTGACTAATGTGAATAATGCTTCAATGAACACGAGAGTGTAGACATCTCTTTAACATATGGATTTTAATTCCTCTGGGTATATACCTGGTAATAAAATTGCTTGATCATATGGTAATTTTATTTTTAGTATTATGAAGATCCTCCATACTGTTTATACTAATTTACAATACTACCAACGGTGTATAAAAGTTCACTTTTCTTCACATCCTTAGCAATACTTGTAATATTTTATCTTTTTAATAATAGCTTATCTAACAGATCTGAGGTGCTATGTCCCTATGGTTTTAATTTGTATCTGATGATTAGAGATGTTGAGTATTTTTTGTACATCTGTTGATCATTTTGTATGTCTTCTAAGAAGTGTCTATTCAAGTTCTTTGTCCATTTTTAAATAGAGTTATTTGTATATTTTGGATATTAGCCTCTGATATATAATTCACAAATATTTTCTCTCAATTTGTAGGTTGTCTTTTCACTCTGTCAGTCATTTCCTTTTAGTCTGATGCAATCTCATTTGTCCACTTTTGGTTTTATTGCCTGTGGTTTTGGGGTCATATCCAATAAATCTGTGCCCAGACCACTGTCATATAGCTTTCTCCCTATGTTTTCTTCTGGTAGTTTTATAGTTTCCCCTGTCATACAGCTTTCCCCTGTTTTCTTCTGGTAGTTTTTATAGTTTCAGGTCTAAGTCCTTAACTCATTGTGAGTTGATTCTGTATACGAGTGAGATAAGGGACATTTAAATTCTATCTGTGGTTTTTCAAGCACAATTTATTAAAGAGAACATCTTTTCCCCATTGTGTGTTCTTGGTACTTTTGTTGAAAATCAATTGACTGTAGACATGTGGATTTATTTTTGGGCTCTCTATCCTATTCCACTGGTTGATGTGTCTGTTTTTATGCCAGTATTATGCCATCTTGATTATTATTGCTTTGGAATATATTTTGAAATTAAGTAGTGTGATGTCTCCAGCTTTGTCCTTTTTGGTCAAGATTGCTTTGGCTATTTAGTGTCTTTGTGGGTCCATATGAATTTTAGGATTTTTTTTTTTCTATTTCTGTGGAGAATTATTTTAGAATTTTGATATGGATTGCATTAAATCTGTAGATTGCTTTGGTTAGTATAGACATTTTAATAATATAAATTCTTGCAATCCATGAACGTGGGATATCTTTCCATTTATTTATGTCTTTTTCCATTTCTTCAATCAGTGTTTTGTAGTTTTCAATATAGACATCTTTTACTTCCTTGGTTAAATTTACTCCTATATATTTTCTTACGCCATTGCAAGTGGGATTATTTTCTTAGTTTCTTCTTTCAGACAGTTTGTGGTTGTGTATAAAAACACTACTGATTTTTGCATGTTGGTTTTGTATCCTGCAACTTTACTGATTTTATTAGTTCTGGTAATTTTCTTTTTGTGTGTGGAGACTTTAGTATTTTTTATATACGATCATGTCATCAGCAAACAGACAATTTAACTTCATATTTTCCTATTTGGATGCATTTTATTTCTTTCTCTTGTCTAATTGCCCTGGCTAGGACTTCTAGTACTATGTTGAATGGAAGTAGAGTAGCCATTTTCGTCTTGTTCCTGATCTTAGATGGAAAGTCTTTGACTTTTCACTGTTGAGTATAATGTTAGCTGTGGGATTGTCATATATGGCTTTTATTTTTTTGAGGAACATTTCTTCTATATCTCATTTGTCAAATTTTAATATAAAAAGATGCTGACTTTTGTCACATGCTTTTTCTGCATCTATTAAGATGATCGTATGGTTTCTGTCCTTAATTCTGTGAATATGATTGCTTACATTGATTGATTTATATACGTTGAACCAAACTTACCTCTCAGGAATAATTCTTACTTGATAATCTCACCACTACTTTTTATAATATCTTGCTGGTGTAGGGAGTGGGGGAGGTGTATAGCAAGGGAGATTGGTGGTTTAAAGTCCACAACTATCTGTTATCATTTAACTTCTGATTTGCAGGCACAGCAGATTATACCCAAGCCATCATTATCTGGATGCCATATCAGGGCAGATCCTTATTTATTTTAATGCCATCTCATACCTCATGGAGAATAGGCTTTATTTTGCTTTGTTAAGGACACAGTGGCTAGAGTCCACTTTACTGTCACTAATGAGTTAAAAAAATCTATTTTCTGAGGCCCTAGTACATGAGATGTGAAGTGAATGCTGCAAATCTGCTTAATGAGTCTTGAATGTTAACAGTGTATTGGCATATTTAAGACAAATAGCAATTGTCAGAAATTCCTTTGTGGTTTCCTCTCAGGCCTGTGAATGGAAGTAAGTTAACTCTATGGTTTTCTGGCAGTTTTAATCTTTAATGTTTTTTCCTTTTGGTTTGAAACCATGAAGGATGATTAGCTACAGAATGCCTCTTGGCAGATGGAAGAAACATCCCAAAGGTCTCAAAGTAAAATCCTATACCAATGTTTAGCTAGCATCATTATGCATTTTCCAGGGGGAAAATATTGTGCATAAAAATGTGGTGATATTTATCACAGAAAAAATAGCATACATTTAGAGACTCAGAAAGCTTTCAGAGGAGACAGCTTCTTTTGCTTGTGAGAGCCATTAATCATTGCCACACAAAGGGCATTTCTGGTGTCTGGAGACAGAAGAATACAGGAGAAATACGCTTAAGAATCCTCTTTGAAATAAAAGAAGATTAAAAAAATGAAATGTAGGTGGGGCACACAATTTTTCAGCCTCTACCACATTTTAATATATAATGTTGTGCATCCATATATGGTCTATAACCTTGAAATGTTTATGTATGCTAGTCCTAAATCTACCTTGTTAGAGATATCAATGGACTTAGAAGCATACTTACCTCTAAGTATTTAGCATATTTTATAGTTTTGTTGATCGTCTGAAGAGATATCTCTAAGAATGGCCTGATGCTGCTAGGGGAGCTTCAGTTTCTACCTGATGTTCTACCACTGAATCATTCTGATGTGTAAGTACTTCTCAGTGAACTTTAGCAATAAAGAGAAAAGTAGTATGAGGCAATTTTGGAGGAAGTTTTGTAGTCTCAACCCTGACGGGAAGATAAGTTATTCTTCTGAGAATTTCAGTGAAGACATTGCTTTGAAAGGCAAGAGGCCAGAGAAGGCCTGCAAAATCATGGCCACTGTTTCTGACAGTCGTCAGGGTGTTGATAAGATTAAGCAAGACCAGCAGGCTACATTTTGAGTGAGTCCTGAGAATACTTGTGAGCGTGTCTCTCTTTGTGTATGTTACACCAACTTCTGGCCCTTGACTATTGTCAGTCTGATGGATAGCTGGAGCTAAAGTATTAAGTGCAAGGACAGCTGGATATAAGCAAGTGTGGTACTCTTGAGGGAACTCTGGTTAATCTTAGGGCTATGCTTCTTAAACAGTGTTTGCAGAGGTTTTGAAAGCCACAGAATAAATGTGGCACATTATCCTGGAGAGTCTTTACTAGAGATTTGGGGTGAAAATAATCTTTCTTGATATTAAAAGGAAGAACACATGCATTGTGAATTGGAAGGCAACAATAATGTGAATTTTTAATATAAAACCAGAGGTTTTAAAGAAATAATGAACTTATAATAGGTGGATTTAGGTTGCCTCCCTAACCCTTATCTCAGGGGATAGGTGAAAATTCTAGTTTACTTTTGTGAGCCCTCTGTTGGACATTTTTGAGCAATAAGATACATTTTTTTTTCGTGAACCCAGGAATGATCAAACACTTCTCATTGACTAAACTAGAAGTTTTAACACTGAAATTTCAACTTGAAAATGTTTAGTCCACAGGCTGAATCTGACATGCTGGCTAAATCTAATCAATAGACATGTTTAGTTGGATCCATGCTCTGTTACTTTTTGCATTTAGTTGCTAGGAATCAAATTCCTTCTAATAATACAGTTTCTCTTTAAAAATAAAAGGAAGATTTGGGAACATTGAGCCTGGTCTCTTGCATAACAGGACTCAATTAGAGCTAAATAGTGCTATCCCCTTTACATAGTAGCTCACTCCAGTTTGGACCCAGTCCACTTCCCTCAGTGTGTTACCTGCCTGATTGCTCAGTGTGTTACCTGCCTGATTTCCATTTGTGACCCCCAACTTCAGCTAAGATACCACCAGAGTTTTTCTCGCTTTATCTTTATAGGATTCACGTCTTCTCTGAATTTTGGTTATGTGTCTTCCCAATGACCATGGCTATCATGGTAATCTGCAAAGAGATTTAGATTTTTTTGCATTCTGTGGACTAGTCCTTACTTAAGTATTAATATCACCTGTATATGGAGAAGCTACTGTGCACAATAGCTGTCTGAAGACTGAGTCCATAGGCTGATGTCTGCTGCTTTGATATCAGGGACCTACGAAAGTTGCCCATTTCTGCTTTTCACCCGCTCTTTGGGTGAAGGTAACCCTTTCAGTTGTCATCATTCATTTTAAAACGTATTGTGAAAGAGGCAAACAACAACTTTGTTATGAGGAGCAAATGTAGAAAACTTGATTTCTTAACATCTATAGTGTGAGAGAAAGACTCAGAGAGCGAGTTAGGGTCCTTGTGTTGCAGTCCTAACTCTGCACTTACTTTAAGTTCTTAGGCGTGACAATTGACTGAGTTGGTGATGCTCAGCTTTCTGTTCTGATTCGGATGTTATCACCTGCCTGGCCTATCTCACAAGCGTATTGAGAAACTCAAATGTAGCAATGTAAATGAAATAGCTTAAAGACCATAAAATCCTTACAAATATAAGAACCTAGTTCATAATGAATTCTAAATTGGTAATTTCTTTTCCCTGTGATCACCATAATCCCATACAGTTAAGTGCTTAGTAGTCATTTTACCAGGTGGTGATATAGTTTCTGTTTTTAAAGACTAAAGAAAAAATTCGGTTACAATAAAATGTGTCTTTATTGGCTGAGTTGGGCCTTAAAATGATAAAAGAATTTTTGCTATCCCTTGTTCGGTGAATACCAGAGTTGTCTACCACTAGATCTAAACAAGAAATAATAAAGTTATATAAGAATGTGTTTGATTTATACAGGCTTAGAGGTCACTGAGACCAGCTTTATATTCATTATTTGTTAATACCATTTTTCTTTCATGCACTGTGGATTTGTGAGGTTCTTTTTCCTTTTGGGCAGTCAGGAATATGAATTTGTTTTGTATTGACCTGCTTATGGTAGTTGGTGTAACAGCGTCTTGTAGCAGACATGCTGCTGGTCATATCTCATTTTACCTTTTATAAAAATCTTAGTGTTTCTCGTCAGTGGCAGGAAACATCAATGTTTCTCCTTGAACGATGCTGAACAAGCCATTTGATGTTTTCTGGCTTGGCTCTTAAAACTTGTGTGGTGTGGATTACAAAAAAAAAAAAAAAAAAAGAGAGACATTAGGGATTCTATCATCAATCTCATTCTTCAGAACTTTCAAAATAAAACTTTGAAAGGCACTAGATTTTCTACAGCCATGGAGGTTTCTGGCATGTTACATTCATAGCGATGAGTTGCACAATAATCCTTTTCAAAAAGGAAGAACTCTATTTGTTCTGTTAGTTATGGTGACCTATGGTCAGAATTCTAAAAGCTTTTCTGGAGTTTAAAATGTAAAGTTTAGGACCACAGATACAGTCTACCCTGTAAAAAATCATTTTTTAAAAATTTCATTATTTCTTTGAACAAGCCAAGAAATTGTTAAGAGATCTGTATTTTAGAGAGATCTGTCCTTTATAAATTCTACACTGTAGGTCACACGGAAATTATCCTATTTCTATTTAGAAATGCCTTACCTAACCATGAGTACTTCATTCAGTATTTGTTTTTCTCTTTATAACATCACTGATAGTTGATTATAAGATTTTATGTTTCTTAAAGTGTGTTCTGTAGAACACTGGTTCCGTGAGAGGCCTCCTCAAAGTAGGGTTCAGTAGTGAAGCGTTAGCATGGCTTGGAGTCAGCTGACATCATGATCCCTCTCCTTTCAACATAGTTCTCTTTTCTGTTGGTGATATCAGTGAGTAGTTGGATTTGGGACCAAGGAGAACTGTATCATTACTTCCCTAGCTATACGTATTATTAACAGCCTTTTGACTCCACTGTTCAACCTTCTCATTGACATTGATTTCGAGCCCAGCCTGGAACCCTTCACCATAACTAGGACAATTGCATAATTTATTATTAAAATTAGCTAGAGAGTGAAGGTGGGGTGCTGTTAACAATTATGCTTGACAAAAGGCATAACTGGGACTGTGTTGAGTAAACTGGGTCATATGGTCACTCTGTGTTTAATAAGCTTACCTCACCTTCAAAGCCTACTTCACATCCTAACCTCCATAATGACTTCTGGTTGTCCCAGTTGGAGGTCATTTTTCCCTAAACACTGTGATCCTCTTTTGGTAATTATGTCACATGCTACCTTGTCTTAATAGTTGCTTAGGTACACTCCATATCTACCCTAGCAAACTCTAAGTTCATGAGGACATGATCTATATTTATACCATCTTTCTATCTCCAGCGCTTATTCATAGTATCATGTCAGGAGAAGTACCAATAAATATTGTTGAAGGAGTGAGTGAAGGAATAGATTAATAAATGAACTCAACACCAAAAGTCCGATAGGCTTCTCAACTGTTACCTCTTTTCCCTCTTAAAGCAGATAATCTATACTCAAGCTGTTTCATCATCACCTATCCCTCATAAATCTTACTTCCTCCAGGCAACTTTGACTGTTTTTCTTCTTTATTTTCTGTATAAGAAAAGTTTAGGTATCTCTTGGATTCATATCTTCATTCCTACTGTCAAAATCCAGGTCCAGAGCTTACTGTATTATTCTTGGATGTACTTTATTTTGAATCTCTTTCCAATTCCCATTTTGGACATACACCTGCCTCATCTGCCTAAAATAGATTTTTAATGGTTATCCCCCTATTTTAGAACTAAAAATACTTTTCAACAGTCTGTAGGCTGAAATTCAAACTCCTTGAATTAGCATTTAAGACCCTTCATTAACTGAGTGTAATTTACAGATTCCACCTTGCCTTTTTAATTTTTTATTCTTCTTCTTTAGAATTAGTCATTATCATCTAACTCCTTTGCCTGAAGAAACAAATTCAAATCTGCTTTTTCCTATTTGTCCAGCCTTGTCCCCTGTTGTTTTCCTCCATATCCTGTACTCCATCTTCCACCAAACCATTTCAGTTCTTAGACTGTTTCTTAAATGTCTGTATCTTTGTTTAATATTTATTCTATCTAGAAAACTATTTTTATTTAGTGTTTGCATGTCCCTACTCATTCTTTTAGACTTATAATCCTTACTATCTTTGCCAGGCGTGGTGACTCCTGCCTGTAATCCCAGCACTTTGGGAGGCCGAGGAGGGCAGATCATGAGGTCAGGAGATCGCGACCATCCTGGCCATGGTGAAACCCTATCACTACTAAAATACAAAAATTAGCCAGGCATGGTGGTGGTCACCTGTAGTCCCAGTTACTCAGGAGGTTGAGGCAGGGGAATCACGTGAACCCAGGAGATGGAGGTTACAGTGAGGCGAGATAGTGCTACTGCACTCCAGCCTGGTGACAGAGCAAGACTCTGTCTGAAAAAAAAAATCCTTACCATCTTTGTGATCTATTTTCCTCATCCTTTTCTACACCCCAAGCATTGTTAGGTGCTTGCTCCCTGTGTTTCTATCTGCAAAGCTCTGGTACAATATGTATCATAGTGAATTATTGATTCGTCAGTTGGTCTTCAGACTGAGAATTTCTGTGGCCAGCACCTTAGTTTTAATTTATTTATAGTTCTTGGGCCTAAGAGTGATTGATATGTAACAAGTTCTCAACAAATATTAATTGATAGTGATATCAATTGTGACTAAAGCTTATTGAATACTTGCTATGTGCTAGGTATTACCTTGTTTAATTTTCATTTAGTTTAATCCTCATAACCTAATTCCTGAGCTAGCCATTCTAAATATCTCAATTTTATAGGCAAAGAAATTTAGAGGTTCAGAGTAGTCAGGTGGTGACTTACCCAAGGACCCACAACTACAAATGACAGAAACAGGATCAGAAGCCAGGCTACCAAATTGCAAAGCTCTTACTTTTAAGCACTGCGTATATTCAGTCATTTCTATCTCTATAAACATTGGCACATTCATGGAATAACTTTTTCCTTGTTTTTTTCCTTTTATCAAATCTTTCTATATTTTAAGGCACACACCAAAATTTACCTTTCTAACCATTTGTTCCATGACTATGTCAGCCTCACCTTCTTATATATTCACTCATTTGGCCATATGAAGTTCAGTACTCTAGCCTGAATGCTTCACATGCAACAATTTTCTTATCAATTCCTGAATTCTCTCTAGACTTGGGTTGTGTTCTAAATGACACACTGCTCCACTCTCCTCATATACACACACACACTACAGTTCTGGACACTCAGTAGAACTTAACAAAAATTGTTGATTTTACACTATACATGGGGGTCACTTTCATTGTTTTTCCTGTATGAGTCTCTAGAAGATTGGAGGCAGGCTGGGCATATGAGATGGTTATGCAGTGTGAACATTCATCCTTGTCAAGTTGTCTTCACTTAAGTAAAGGGTTAACTACTTTCAACAAAGAGAGAACATAAAGCAAAATAAAACTGACATGTTAAAATAGGGGTATCACCGCCATAGATGCTCAATGTGGAGAGGATCCTTTGAAGTCCTGAAATTCACCACCCTCTGAAAACAGAAAAGGAAACTGAGGGATACTTGTGCTGCTTCTCGCCTTGCTTCAAACCCCCAACTTTAGATACAAAACCTGGACAGAGAATTGGGATCTCCTGGTGATTTCAGGTCCTGTGCTATTTCTCCTTTGGACAGGGACTTCTGTGAGTGGGCAAAGGGTCAAATGCAAATTCTTTGCACTTAAGAGTGTTCAAGACTGCAACCCTGGCTCTGTGTGAGATTGTGCTTTGGACTCCACTGTGTGTTAGAGGAGATTATGATAGTGAGCTATGGAGCAGGACAAGCAGCCAAGCAGCTCTAAGAGAGGATTAAAGAACTGATTGTTGATAGTTGGCCTATACAATAATACATCAGGCCAAGTAGATACAGCTGGCCAGGATACCAGTTAGGCATTTCCAATCTATTCCTTTACTCTTTGCTGATGTGGCCTTTTAAAAGAAGAGGTGATAACTGGATGACTAAGTGCCTAAATATATTGCATCTGTCCTTTGAGGGGTGTCCAAGAATTACTTAATGGTCCCTGGAAGGTGTGTTATTTTTTTTTTTTTAATTACACACTCAAAAATACAGTTGAGTTGAAATGGGAGCATCCAGAATAACGACTATGCTCGGAACCAGGCTGTGAGGTGCATGTCCTTGTGAGTAAATGATGGTCCCATGCAAGGGCCTCCTACATAACCATCATTACCAGTAAATAGGTTGCAAAACTGGTCCTGCTGTGCTGCCAAGTCTGGCAGAATTATTTTTTCCTTTAGGTACTAGTACATGCTGGTTAATTTCAATAAAAATGAATTTTTGTTAAGGTCATAGAGGGCTATTATCCTATTTGAGATTGTCTTAAAGGCTGTAACAGGTTCTTTGTAAACAGTGTGGCAACCTTGTAATTGTTTAAATGAGTATTCAATTTGTACATAAAAAAAGTCTTCTGAAGGAAGACACAAGTGAAAGGCAGAAAGCTGTCACACATTTTAAAGGGTACATTCAATTCCTTGCCACATAGATGCACATACACCCTCATGCACATATACACAAATACATACAGCTTTAGGAAAATATATCCAAGTTAATATTTATGGAGCCACAGTCATGTTCAAGGCATCAAATTCCCTGTTATGAGAGGTAAAGGAGTTTACTGTCTTTTGAGAAGATACCACAATAAGTCTTCACTTAAAGTCAATAGGTTCCTAGAAACTGCAACTTTAAGTGAAACAATGTGTAATAAAACTAATTGATATAAATAAGAGTTAAGTTCTTATGGCATATTTCTGATCACAAAACATCACCAAATTTATAAATAAAGACCCAAAACACTTCTATTAAGCATTGAAATAAATGTGAGCTATGTATATACTTAAGAAAGAGTAATAAAAACAAGATAATGTTTATCCGGTTTTTGATGAATCAGTGACAGTGGTTGTAGTAATGGCAGGTTTAATCAAGGAATAAATGCAAAGTAAACATTGTCAGGAGCCCCTCCGACCACCATGCAGTTCAAAAACAAACAATAACAAATATGGGGGGGCTTTCTGGGTGCTTTTATACTGCATAGTTTATTGTCACGCATCTGTATGTTCACTGTACACTTCACAATTTTTTTTTTTGAAATGAAGTCACACTCTGTTGCCAAGCTGGAGTGCAGTGGCGCCATCTCAGCTCACTGCAACCTCCACCTCCTAGGTTTAAGCGATTCTTGTGCCTCAGCCTCCCAAATAGTTGGGATTACAGGGACGTGCCACCATACTAAATTTTGTATTTTTATTAGAGATGGGGTTTCACCATGTTGGCCAGGATGGTCTCGACCTCCTGACCCCGTGATCCATCTGCCTCAGCCTCCCAAAGTGTTGGGATTACAGGCGTGAGCCACCATGCCCACCTATTCCTGTACACTTTTCCAACCTGTTTATTCCATTTCTGGGTCATGGGTGGCTGGAGCCTATCCCGGCAGCTCAGGGTACAAGGTGGGAACTGACCTTGGACAGGACTCCATCCCATCACAAGGTTCACTAACACATAGCTGCACTTATTCCCAGTGGGACACCTTAGACATGCCAATTCATCTAACATGCAGAGCTTTGGAATGTGGGAGAAAACCAAGGTACCTAGAGAAAACCCATGCAGACATGAGGGAGTATGCCAACTCCACACAGACAGTGGAGCTGGCTAGGAATTGATTTTTTTCTCTTATTAATTCTATAACAAAACAATGTTGGACAAAGCAATATTATTATTCATTAATCTATTCATTTACCAAATATTAATGGAGCACCTGCTATGGCCAGGCACTATGCTAGGGCTGGGGATACATGGTGAACAAAATCGTATATAGTCACTAGGCTCATGGAGGTCACAGTTTATTGATTTGAGATAGTCTCAAGCCAAGTGAATATATAGATAATTGTATAAGTACCACTGAAATAAATGCCCTGAAAGAAACATGGTTCCATGAATATGTATATCAAAGAAACCAGTCCAAGATTGCAGTAGTGATCAGGGAATGAAAGGACTCTGAAGCTGAAATGGAAGGACCAGCATGAGATAAAATGTGATGAGTATTTTAAAGAAGATACTACAAAAAATATGATATCAAGGTGTAAGAAAAATGAAATTTGGATTGGGAAAGTCAGAAAGACTTTGCTGGAAGGTGGCAGCTGAGTCTCGAAGAATGAGTTATGAGTTGCATAGGTATGAGACCTTTAGAATCTCTGGTATATCACTTAATCACTAATGTATTATTCTTCCTTTGTTCTGCAATTTAGTTTTTTATCCAGTGCTTTATTTATTCATAATCCCTGGAGTTCCAGGTATATGATAAGCTCTGTGATAGAAAGGCATTGGGAAAATAGACAAAGAATAAGAGCTCACATTCCAGAGAATAAGATAGACCTGAAAACAATGTCCTGTATTTTTTTATGCTAAGTATTTTCCAACTGATTATTACGTATTTCTCTAGTAGACCAAGTAGCTTATTTCTCAACTGACATGCTTCATTCTGTTTTCTAGTCAAGCAGTTTTACAAAGCAGAGCTGGACATTCTGAAGTATTGCCAGTTGTTGAGAGTTATATTATGAATAACTGATTACTAATCATAGGGAAAGTATTACATTTTAAGAAAATTTACTTTACAAAATAGAACTGATTCAAGGTCACCCCTATGCAAATACCATGTTCAGTCTAGATCTTGGATGCTTTGTGAGTAGGAGCAAAAGGGCAGAGTTTCAGAAAACATGAGGGATAATTATATATAATCTGCAGTTCATGTTATGAGTGCCAGCTTCCACAGTGTGGGTTATGGCCATAGAAATGTGTGACAGCGGTGTATGTCATCTGTCACATATACCTGGTTGAGAGTCATTGGTGGACTGTGGGCTCCTTGAGAGGATAGTCCATGATTTAATATTCTTTTTCTCCCCCTGCTCCAGATTGCTACATTCGTTTGCCCATTCATTCATTCATTATAATCACTTTCATTTATTCAACACATTTTTTGTGTGTGGTTTTCTCATCCCATTTCTGTCGCTCTGGAATTAGAGAGCTTATGCATATTAAGTCAGGTGGGGAAATTGATCAGGATGGCTAATCAGAGACTTTGCATCTTAAACTCTCTTCAGTAAGGAAGGAACTATGTGCAATAAAGGCAGAAATAAGCTTATATGTGTCAGGCTTCATCCTAGGTGCTGGGGACTCAATAGTGAGGGAAGCATAAGAAACAATATCTGTCTTCATGAAATCTACATTTTAGGTGGGGGAGATAGAAAATAAGTAAATGAAATGAATAAATGAAATTTAAAATGTGCTGGTGATAAATATTACAGGCAAAATAAAGGAAGAAGAGAGGAGAGGGAAGAAGTAGAGAAGTGGTGATATTAGTAATGTTTGTGGTAATAGATGGATGGCCCTGGAAGGCCTTGCTAAGACGATATTTGCATGAAGACATGGAGAATATTAAGGTGCATAATAGTTGTTCATAAAACATTTTTTTTGGGCAAATATATTTTGTCTCAGTGTGAGGTGACATTTACCTGGTGGACCAAGCAGTGAAAGGAATTAAGAATATTATTTTTGCCTATTTCCTAAGGTTGAATGTCAGTATCACGGCGTTGTAAAAAGTAGACTGGTCTTACCTGAGTTTGGAGAGTAGAAGGAATAGATGGGAGGAAGGAATGGTCTGGCACAGGCGTAAGGAAGGAAATGATGGAAGTAAATCAGAGGTGTTCAAAGAGAATACTCAACTGAGTTGAGAGGCTCTCTGGATCCCCATCTTCTCAGCAGTAGCCAAAATATATATCTCACTGACTTACCAGTTTACACAGGTTATCATGTTTTCCCTTAGACCATACTTCTGCTGAGAAAGAATTGTATTATGCCTTCTCAGAATCAAATAGATATATGCATTTTTTTTTAAATCAAGCTCTCAATCGTTAATTTCTCTTCAAAAGCTTTTTCAGGACACTAACAAAAATAAATTATCAGTAATTGCTGGCAATGGCTGATTTGTCTGGGATTATCACTGGAGTATAAAATACAATTTAGAATCTCATTATGATTATTATTACATTTCATTCACTAAATATGGTGACCTTCTAATTTAGAAATTTAAGATGCTTATTAGATAAATGTTAAAATGGTTCTGTTTTAATTGTAATTATATTTTTTCCAGTTTCCTTTCAATTTGATTATATAACATTTTGTTTGATTGGTATTGGGGACTGGGGTGGGGAAGTAATGGCCATTTCTCCTACTGTCTTCTATGAATCCAGACATTAAAGAGACTTCTAAAACTATAAAACAATGTGATTCTTCTTAATATTTTACTTTTTGGAAAAATATATTTTAATTTTTATGAATCCTCAGACCAAAAAGTTTGAGAACTACTGGTTAGAGGTCAGTCTCATCTTTATTGTCTAAGCTCTGGCCCCCAAATTTATATTCTCCCCTCAGCAAAACCAAAACTCTATGCTCTTCACATCCACCCTCCTTAGAAGGCGGTCATCTTGGACATGCCTTTCTGCGGACTCACAGAGCACCCAAAGTTAGCCTGTTACTGAGCAGTTGGTGACCCTTAGCAAGTTATGTACCTGCACAGTGCCAGATACTTCACCTGTAAGATGAGAATGGTCATCTTACCTATATCATATGACTTTTTTGAGGCGTAATTGAAAGAAGCTGTGCCACATAGTAAGCATTCAGTAGATATTTGGTATTATAACTTGCATAGCTCCCTGTCTGTGAGGTCAGAAAGCTGAGGCAATCAGATTAAATACCTTGGCTGAGGTCACACATAGGGTCTGTGTCAGGACTTGTCTTCTGATTCTCACTACCCCACATTGGCTTTCCAGTACCTTTATCAGCCATTGGCTCCAAAGTTTCTCAGAGCCATAGAATTATTATTTAGTGATTGCTCTTTGGAAAGTAAAGGGGGGGAAAAGATATTTTCTATTAGATGTTCTGGGAAGTTAAAATGATGATGGTACTTTGTATTAGTCTGTTTTCACACTGCTGATTAAAACATACCCAAGAGTGGGTAATTTATAGAGAAAAGAGGTTTAATGGACTCACAGTTCCATGTGGCTGAGGAGGCCTCTTAATCATGGCAGAAGGCAAAAGGCATGTTTCACATGGCAGCAGACAAGAGTAAATGAGAGCCAAGCGAAAGGGGTTTCCTCTTATAAAACCACCAGAACTTGTGAGACTTATTCACTACCATGAGAACAGTATGGGGGGATCCGCCCCATGATTCAGTTATCTTCCACTGAGTCCCTACCACAACATGAGGATATTATGGGAGCTACAGTTCAAAATGAAAGGGTGGTGACACAGCCAAGCCATATCATGCTTCTAGTTCATTATAACTATGACATTTACAGTTCTCTAACCACTTTAAATCTGATTATCTTCATCCCTATAAGATAAGCACAGCAGGTGATTTTGTCTCCATTTAATAGTTAGGAGTTCTGGTACTCAGGGAAGGTTAAATGACTTACCTAGCATTTCATGACAGATCAGGCGTGAGACATCAGGTCTTCTAACTCCTTTGTGTTACATTATGCAGCTGCTCAGTATTGTAAATATTATCTAACCTAAGCTTTTAATTTCACAGAGGAAAACGAGTCCCTTAGAGGTGAATTGACTTTCTAAGGGCACAAAGGACCCGAATAAGTTGGAGAAGAAGCTAAAATAATAAATGTAGGGTGGGGATTATTTTGTTTCTTTGTTAGATGTTTTAGTTTACCCCAGTTTAATGATAATCTGTTTTCTTCTGATTCTAGGTTGTATAAACACTGGAGGGTTATTGTTTTAGTGGTTTAATTATCACGGTTTGGGTAGTGTATATTTTGCCTAATCAGCCAGGTTGTTTAATAGCCCTTGTTCCTGTGTTCTCTGTGTTTAAAACCCCAGCTTTATCGTGTTGTGGATTGTGTTGGAGGCAATTGGCTTTAACTTGCACCAGGGGATATATAGATTGCATCTCAGGACTGAGCTTCACTTCAGATATTTGCAAATTTCAGTTTTATACACTTTTCATGTTAGACTCAGTTGTCTGAGTATTTGTTCTATTTTTTTGAGAGAGGGAGGAGGAAAGGAATGATTGATATCAATATCAAATCATTGGAGCATTATCTATTTTTATGGGAAAGATGTATAATGTCAAGAAAACAATATTTTTGTCCACTTTTGAGCTTTGTATTAAAACAGCTGAATGTCTCATGTTTGTAATTCTTTAGTTAAAAGAAAGGGACAAAGTAGAACAAAAAACACTAAATCTCTGTAGCATTATTGTTTTTTCCATGCATTGCCATATGACACAAGTCCTGTCCAGGGTGGTTAGCAGAAGGAGAAGGAATATGGAAATGATTGAATGACTGGGAGAATGAAGTTTTGTTTTACTTACGTTTCTCAATACTTTAAGACTGTGTATGACAAAGAGACTAGTCACAATTTAACAAGACATGTGGGTTTCTCTTACAGGTTAATAATTTCATGCCTCTCTGAACAGATGTACTTAATAGTTTGTTCATTTAGAGGCGAGTTTGAGTACTCTATGGGGTCAGGACGAAGAAAGATCACCATGGGTAGAAGCTCTCAACCTCATCTTTATTGTCTAAGCTCTGGCCCCCATATTTATATTCTCCCCTCAGCAAAACCAAAACTCTAGGCTCTTCACATCCACCCTCCTTATAAGGCAGTCATCTTGGACATGCCTTTCTGTGGACTCACAGAGCACCCAAAGCAGTTTACTAAGTAACAGTTTCCAGCCACCTATACTTTATCCTTACTTAAAGTACTGGGAAACACATGTTCTTCATCTCGTTACTTTTATAACAATTTAGTATCCTAAGAGCCATTATGTAGCTTCTCCTATTTGATAGGGCCCTGATTACCTGAATGGTTGGCCCACCCTTAATCTATCTCTGAGTCTGTGATATGATGGGTCTTCTATTTTAATATGCATAGAGTAGATAGACATAGTTTATTTATTGAATAGATGAATCAAGACACATACTATAAAATTTATATTTAATTGACTTCTAGTTGCTGGAAGATTCAAGATGGTCTGTTCGAAACTTGACCCTTTACATTGAAAACTGGGAAAGATGTAGAATTGACATTTCTGAGGGATAATGGTCCTCTCCTCATCTTTAAACAAGATAGCAACACAATGTTTTTCTAAACTCTAGGAATTGTAACCACACCCTTTTGCAAGATACAAAGAACACTATCAATAATTATTCACCAATTTTTAAAATCATCTTTTATAGTATTAAGGATAAGGTAATCATCTTCCCAATTTACAACATAATATTGCTAATAAACTCAAGAGCAGTTCCGTGGGTCAAAGATCACACATTGTGCTAAGCGTGAAAGTCAGGAAGAAACTTAAGTCTTGAGTTTCTAAGTCTTGTGTTCTGTCTACTTCATCTCCTTGCCTTTGTTCTGGAAATACTTTAGTTCTTACTAACCAAGTAACTTTAGAATGTACTCTTCAGGTGTATGTGTCTGGGAAAGTTTTGTTGTAAGTAATTTCCGAAGCAGATTCTCTATAGCAGAGGTGAATTATTTCCACATCATTCCTTTGGCTGCTATGACTGCTGAATGGAGGGGACACTCACAGGCAGGTCAGAACCATGAGCTGGTACTTGTTGATGATATTTTGGCAAATTACGACATTTCTCAAAACATCTACTCCTGAGTAGCCTCCTTGACAGTCAATCTATTGGGTCTGGTGGTTGAAAAGACGCTTGGCTTGTATGCCATATGCATTTTCCTGGACTTTACTGGCATAATAATTAGGAGGAAGAAGCAGGAAGTTGTCAGTTCGCCCAGGTTAGTGCAAGAGTTGCCTTTCTTTTTTTAATGATTTCCAAAGGAGTTAGACTGGGGGGGGTCAGATAACCAACAAATTCATTATTACTTCTCTGAATTATGGCCATTTTAAAAGTGCCATTTCCTCTATGAACCTGTTTTTCTTTTTGAAATAAACATCATTGTTTTTGTAAAAACTATTCATACTTACAGTAAAATTGAAACAAATCATAAAGTACAGAGAAAAGACAAGAAGCATCCCCAAAACCAACCACTCAGAGAAAACATGATAATATTTGGTGAACACCCTAACCCTACAAAGTCCATTTCTAAGCTGCTTCTTTTTGATATGCCTGTGTGTCAAAGATGATGTCATATTTTTATGTGTATCTGGTTAATATTTATGTTTTATCTCTCCCACAGAGTATGAAGTCTCTGAGGATAAGCATGATGTCCCACATATCTTTGTAAAGTATCTATCAAGGCATTACATATTTGGTAGGATTTCAAATATATATTTTAAAATGAAGTCAGAGGTATAAGTTCTTCTCTAAGATCCTAATTTTGGATGGAATATGCTTTCCTTGGAACAGATTGCAAATGGATGATAGTGGTAGCAGAAGACTGGAGGAATTAGATAAAGTAATAAGGCACATAGACTTTTGTTTGCTTCTCCTGGGTGTTTCACAGTCATGCTGGGGTACAGCCCATAGATGCTTTGGTTATGAGCTCTGGTTTGCTGACACATCCTCATCGGCTTAAGTAGTGCTCCTCACAATGGGCATTGAAGGGTGGTGATCAGGATTCAGGGTTTGATTGCTGAACTTTTGCTGTTTTCAGGTTCCAGTGATTTTTAGTAGTGTGTGTCTTGGAAAAAGGACAGGATATTAACTCAAATGTCATGTTTAAAGGGTAGGCAGATTGTCCATGAGGTTCCAATTGTGTGGCTGCCAACAAAGTTTGAATTACAATATTAACAAGTCAGTTTGTGATCTCTTAATCGAAAGTGAGATGTTAGAACAAAGCTGCATCCCAGCAGATGGCCAGGATTTCATCCTTTTCAGTCTGGGCACGTTTATCCATGGGGTGCACTTTGATCTAGCAGGAGGGCCTGCCATTGTCTCTAATATTATATACCCAGGAGACATTTAGATATTTTCTAAATAAATTTCTTAGCACTGTGCTTGAAGGAGGAACTTTTAAATATGAACCCCTGCCAGGCAGTGCACCAGTCTGGTCCTTTATCTGCTGGGCAGTTATTACACAGAAAAAGAGTTTAAACAGACACATAGATTTCGTCATCTAAAATAGACTGACTTAATTTAGCCTGTTTTGATTGCCCAAGAGACGCTCCTTTTCCATCATTGGTTTTTTCCTGGTGAAATCATACCCATTCTCTCTCTAATCTCCCCCAAACAGGATGTAATCTTTCTCTCTCTTTAAAATGTCTGTTTATTAATAGTTCATAGAAATAATATTGTACAATTAAAATATAAGTAATTGAGTTGATTATTAAATAGAGTCATAATTTTAAAATGTTTACAATAGGCATTTTAACTAATCTCTTTCACTGCAAATCAGCAGTCCTTGTCTCAGAACTTTGGTTGCTGCAAGAGTAAATCTGTTGGAGCATTTTAAATATAATTTAATTATATTAATCCAAAAAATTAACTTTTAATTAAATTAGTTGATTAATTAATTAATTTTTGAAACAAGGTGGGTCTTACTCTATTGCCCAGGATGAAGTGCAGTGGCCTGAACATGGCTCATTGCTGCCTCAACCTCCCAGCCTCAAGCGATTCTTCCAACTCAGCCTCTTGAGTAGCTAGGACCACAGAGTGCATCACCATGCCCAGCGATTTTTTTTTTGTATTTTTTGTAGAGATGGGGTTTCACCGTGTTGCCCAGGCTGGTCTTGAACTCCTGAGCTTAAGCAATCTGCCCACCTTGGCCTTCCAAAATGCTGGGATTCCAGCCCACCATGCCAAGCCTAGCTTTTTAAAATAATGATATCAGACATGAAAAGTTTAAAAAGTAGTGCAAAGAATTTCCAAATATCCTTCATCAGGCTCCCCAGATGTTAATATTTTCCTATATGTGCTTGATCAACAGCTATCTGTATAGTTCTTCCACTTGTTTGAAAGTAAGTTGCAGGCATAATCCCTTCGGGATAATTGCAGACAAAGAAAAAATATACCCTTACATTTAAAGTCATTGTGTTAAGGGTTTTGGTATGTGTTCAACAACAATGAAAGTATCACTAACACTATTAGCAGTTGACATTCATAAAGTATGGTGGGCTAAGTATACATTATCAGTCAGAGTTCTTGATTATAGAATTTAAACACACCTACAAAATACTTTTGTGGCTGCCCTTAGCTGTGTTGGATTGGGTAACCAAGTATTACAGGCTAGTCAAGTTCACACTTACAATTGCCCATCACATATTATTCCAAATTACTACTCATAACCCTGTGACAGAGATGTTATTATCCCATTTTATAACTAAAAATGCTGAGGTGAAGTAACTTGGCCATAGTCAAATTAATTAGTAAGTGGTAGAAGTACAATCCGAACTCATACAGTTTAGCTGTGGAGCCCTTCTTCTAAACCACTCTACTGGACTGTCTCTTTAGGAACTAAGTAACTGGCAATCAGCTTATTTGCAACATCGAAAAGAACTCAGGTGTGTAAAGTAAAGAGCTGATGAGTGAATTCAACTCAATTAGACATTAATTAAGTTTACTATGTGCTAGGAACTGTGCCAGGCAATGAGAATATGACATGAGTCTTCCTCTCAGGAAGCCCATCTGAGTAGAAGCAACTAGTGAAGCAGGAAGATGGATATGTGTATCTACCCCAGATGACGCAGAAGGAACACTGATTTGGGGAAAGCAGTGCTCTGAGGTTTAGGAAAATTGGGTTCTGGTCCTGTCTTTGCTAGTAAGTCGCATCCTGTGCTGGCCTGCTCAGCAAATATTACTTTAGGTAACAGATGTTCTCTGAACTTCAGGGGTTTTTTAATCTGCAAAATAGGAGGCAATAAATAAGTTGAAAACTGAGGTTATTATTTCAAGAGGCTTGAACTCACCTTCATCTTGAAATGTGGGCAGTCACTGGGCTAAAAGCTTAATATGTATTACCTCATTGAGTCCTTGAAACAATTCTTACCATGTTGTCATTATTCCCATTTTTCAGTTGAGCAAACTGAGGTAAGAGAATTTATTTAATGACTTGCTCATGGTCACCAGCTAGAAAGTGAAAAAGTCAAGATTCGAATCCAGATAATATGACTCTTGAGTCCAGATTCTTAATATGTGTGTTGTACTTTTCTGAAAGACATCAGGAATGTCTTAGTGAAATTTGAATATGTGACCTGCCCCTTTACAAAACCAGTGCTCTAATCCCTGAGCTAAGAAACCTTTAAAATATCTATACAAAATTATCTAATACAAATATGTGTTTTATATTGTATTCATTTATTGGTTCCTACTACTGATAAAATGTATATTACATGTATGTCTGTGTGATTAATGTTAAGTCCATATTCTTCTTCCTTTTTAAAACATTGCTGGGATGCTTAATTAGCAGCAAATGCCCTTCAGAAAATGAATAAAAACCTGGATTTTGTCCAGTGTTTTAGATTTGACCTCAGATTTTGAAGCAGGATTCCCAGGTACATTGCATTGGATTCAATTTAAAAAAGAAGAGTTGGTTCAAGTATTATCATAGGTCCAGAAAGTCTGAGATTAGGAAGGGATGGAGATAAACTGGGATGTGCACCTCAACACCACCTTGGCCCCTGGCTCAAGAGGAAATGGAAGGCTGCTGATATGACCACTGTAGGTCATAGACCATTAGACCCCCTGAGGCATACTGAAAAATTAATGGTATAATCTTTTGGTGTCCAGCTGTAGCCTTCATTAATAAAAAACTTAAGTTTGAGATCAAAGCAAATGGAATGTACATGTGCATTTGTGCAAGGAACAGTGGAGTGAATAGTTAACACTAAAACTGTCAAAACTGGAAGGAAAGAATTGCTGTTTGTAACATCCACTGAACTATGGGTAAAAGTGTTCCTCACCCCCTGGAAACACAGGACTCTCTGGGAGTGACTACTCTGTGAAGATAAGTTGGATTCTGATTCATGTACTACACAGATGAGGACACTGAAGTCCAGAAAGCAGTGCTTTGCCTGAGGTTGCACGTAGGCAGAGGCAGAGTCAGGGCAAGAAGATTATGTTCCCTGAGTGCCCTCAGTTTTGAAGGAGACAATATATGTGATTTTGGGAAAGCCCCACAGTTGCTGGAGCTTCAGCTTCTCCTTCCGTAGGTTTTAAGAGATAGGACTAGATCAGAAATGGCATATATATGGCACTGTTGCTGCCACTGTCACCTCTAGGACCCATGCCAGATACCACAAGTTGCTTATGGTCAATATGTGATAACAGCATTGAGTACTTAAGGCGTACTAAATACTCCAATAAACACTGTTTCACTGAAATCTCACAACCAACCTATCAGGTAGATTTTATCAGCCTCATTTCACAAACAAGAGAACTTAGATAGATTTAGAAACTTGCTTAAGTTTGCACTGTCAGCAAACAGTGAAGCAAGATTTTGATCCTAGGAAATCTAACCCCAGAGCCCATATTCCTAAGAGCTACACCGCACTGCCAGGAGAGCATATGAGCTTCTGCTGCTTTCTCCTTATACCCAAAACTTACCAGGAATGTACCTTATTCCAATAAACTCTAAATGCTATCAAAATCCTTCTCATGTCACTCCAGGCATCCACTACCAATTGATCAGATCAGAATGGGCATGTGAGGTAAACCTTTTTATTATCCCTGGATTAGATGTTTTCCAGAGACCCTTCCAGCTCTAAGATTCTAGTGTGTGGTTTTAAGGATTGAAGCAAGGTATTAGCTAAAAATATTTACAAAAGCTGGAATACAGGGTATTTTAGCTGGCTGAGCTGATGTTATGAATGTTGTTACTTCTTGGGCTGATGTTGAACTCATGGTTAGTGTGGGAGGGACTGAAGGGGTATAATTGCTCGTCAGGGACTGTGAGGTAGTTCAAGTAGAACTGCTCTGAGGTACAGATGACGAGAAATGTCACATAGGAGGAGGAAAAAACCCAGAGAAAACTCCAAGAGCTTCCCGAGACAGCATCTTTAGCAAAACATTGCCATGTCTGTGATGGACACTTTCTGCAGAGACTTCTTCAAGAGATTTTAAGAGTATAAACTCTAAATCCATACTACCTGCCTCTTCTATTGATTAGATCATGACCTTGAGGGTAGTTATTAAACCCCTCTCTGCCCTAGTTTTTTCACCTACAAAAATGGAATAACCACAGTACCACAGTACCTACCTCATAGGTTGTTGTATGATTTTTAAAAATTTGATTTTTTTTTGTTTTTAGAGATGGGGGTCTCACTTTGTTACCCAGGCTGGACTCAAATTCCTGGCCTTGAACTATTGGCTTCAAGTGATTCTCCTGCTGTGGCCTCCCAAAGTGCTGGGATTATAGGTGCAAGGTACCACAT
Source organism: Ateles fusciceps (assembly GCA_036589455.1). Classification (NCBI taxonomy): domain Eukaryota; kingdom Metazoa; phylum Chordata; class Mammalia; order Primates; family Atelidae; genus Ateles; species Ateles fusciceps. Next base: position 4,938,915 of record JAZHEH010000299.1, read on the forward strand.
TAGGCCTATTATATGGATTAAATGAGTTAATATATGCAAATCATTTTAAAATAGCACCTGGCACATTATTAGCACCATATAAATATTGATCAGTTTATTGCATTATACATTTTTTAAAGGCTCCTACTCTAATATAATTAGAAAGAACTCTAAATTGTGGACCATTTCTGTAACTAATGAAACACATTATCAAAGTTAAGTCTAATTACCTTGTTTGTCAAGCTGATTTTTGTTATGTTGTTTTACATATGGAACCGGGATGATGGATTGATTCACGGATAGTGGGTAGTTTGCAGTTTAGCAAGCTTGACTTACTCATTGCGCTGGTACACACCAGCCAGTATTTCCTTTGTCTGGAAAGCCAGCCCTGTTTCCATCTGCATAGTTTGAATTTTGAGGGATGGTCATAGATTTAGCTTGTATGCCTGCTCAGATTGCTCTTTTGAGCCCAGCTTTCAAAAGGATTCTGAGGTCATATTTGGGCTCAGTGGGGAATAGTACCATATGCAATGAGTAATATCTGCTATTAGCATAGGAAGAGGAAAGCTGCACCCTTGCCAACAGGGCTGGCTACATAATTTGTGAATCCGAGTACAAAATGAAAATGTGGGCCCTCTTGTTCAAAAGCAGGAAAAAAGTGCTACGAAAAGTACAGAAATATCAGGCTTTTGTCTTCTTCCATGGTCTCTGCCTCTTGACTTGTTGCGGTCTTTTTACTTACTATTTAGTATTATCAATAAAGAAAAATGTAAATTTAAATTATTAGCATAAAGTTTACTACTCATATAGTTTAATGCCAGTTTTAAATGCAAGTAAAAGAGCACTTGTAGGTTGAATCACCAAAATTACTCAACTTATTTTTCATAGCTTATATATATGTACACATACATATATATACATATTTATATACATATATATATTGTTCTTACCAGAACAGTAAAAATGCTACACAAAGCTAAATCAACTTCTGGATATGCACACAGTCTGCAACGTCTCTACCTTAAGCTTACTGATGAGTAAGAAAGGACTGAAAGGAGGAGCAATATGAATTGCCCTATTCTTCCCTTTTCTTTTAGGTCACTGTTTTCAGCATGAGTGGTTAGTTAACAAAGAAAGTAACATAATTAAGAAAGGATGTGATGGTGTTCATTGGTTGTTCATGTTTGTTAGAATGCTGTGTTTTGTAGAAAGAATGACTTCATTCTGTGATTGAAGCAATTTCTGGTTCAAATGGACATTGTAACTTCTCGGAGTGCTGTCCTCTTACTCAGTTTGTCAGTGAAAAGAGTCTAACTCTGTACAATATTTTAAGAGATTGGCTGGTCGCAGTGGCCCATGCCTGTAATCCCAGCACTTTGGGAGGCTGAAGTGGGCAGTTGGCGAGGTCAAGAGATCAAGACCATCCTGGTCAACATGGTGAAACTCCTGTTTCTACTGAAAATACAAAAATTAGCTGGGCGTGCTGGCGCACAGCTGCTTGGTAAGTTGAGGCAGGAGAATCACTTGAACCCGGGAGCCGGAGGTTGCAGTGAGCCAAGATCATGTCACTGCACTCCAGTCTGGCTACAGAGTGAGACTCCATCTCAAAAATAAAAATAAAAATAAAAGAGATTGATTCTGAGCAAAATGTGAGTGACCATGGCCCCTTGGCACAGCCCTCAGGAGGTCCTGAGAACATGTGCCCAAGGTGGCCAGGGTACAGCTTGGTTTTATATATTTTAGGGAGACATGAGACATCAATCAAATAATTTAAGAAATACATTGGTTTGGTTCAGAAAGGTGAGACAACTCAAAGCGGGAGCTTCCAGGCTATAGGTAAATTTAAACATTTTCTTGTTGACAATTGGTTGCATTTATCTAAAGACCTGGGATCAGTGGAAAGGAACGCAGGTTAAGATAAAGGATTGTGAAGAGCAAGTTTTATTGTGCAGAGGAAGATTTCAGATAGCAGACTTCAGAAAGAAAGCAGGTTGTATGTTTCTTTTTTTTTTCATTATTATTATTATACTTTAAATTCTGTGGTACATGTGCAGATCATGCAGTATTGTTGCATAGGTATGCACATGCCATGGTGGTTTGCTGTATCCATCCCCCTGTCATCTATATTAGGTATTTCTCATAATGTTATCCCTCCCCAATTCCCCCCCACCCCCTACTATCCCTCCCCTAGCTGTCCCCACCCCCCAACAGGCCCAGATGTGTGATGTTCCCTTCCTTGTGTCCATGTGTTCTCATTGTTCAGCACCCACTTATGAGTGAGAACATGCAGTGTTTGGTTTTCTGTTCTTGTGTCAGTTTGCTGAGAATGATGGTTTCCAGTTTCATCTATGTCCCTGCAAAGGACATGAACTCATCTTTTTTATGGCTGCATAGTATTCCATGGTGTATATGTGCCACATTTTCTTTATCCAGTCTATCATTGATTGGCATTTGGGTTGGTTCCAAGTCTTTACTATTGTAAACAGTGCTGCAATGAACATACATGTGCATGTGTCTTTATAATAGAATGATTTATAATCCTTTGAGTATATACCCAGCAATGTGATTGCTGGGTCAAATGGGTTTTTCTATTTCTAGATCCTTGAGGAATGGCCACACTGTCTTCCATAATGGTTGAACCTAATGTACACTCCCACCAACAGTGTAAAAGCATTCCTATTTCTCCATATCCTCCCCAGCATCTATTATTTCCAGATTTTTTAATGATTGCAATTTTAACTGGTGTGAGATGGTATCTCAATGTGGTTTTGATTTGCATTTCTCTAATGACCAGTGATGATGAGCTTTTTTTCATGTTTGTTGGCTGCATAAATGTCTACTTTTGAAAAGTGTCTGTTCATAGCCTTCGTCCACTTTTTAATGGGGTTGTTTGTTTTTTTCTTGTAAGTTTGTTTAAGTTGTTTGTAGATTCTGGATATTAGCCCTTTGTCAGATGGGTAGATTGCAAAAATTTTTTCCCATTCTCTTGGTTGCCTATTCACTCTAATGATAGTTTCTTTTGCTATGCAGAAGCTCTAAAGTTTAATTAGATCCCATTTGTCTATTTTGGCTTTTGTTGCCATTACTTTTGGTGTTTTATTCATGAAGTCCTTGCCTATGCCTATGTCCTCAATGGTATTGCCTAGGTTTTCTTCTAGGGTTTTTATGGTGTTAGGTCTTGTGTTTAAATCTTTAATCCATCTAGAGTTAATTTTTGTATAAGGTGTAAGGAATTGGTCCAGTTTCAGCTTTTGGCACATGGTTAGCCAGTTTTCCCAACACCATTTATTAAACAGGGAATCTTTTCCCCATTGTTTGTTTTTGTCATGTTTGTCAAAGATCAGATGGTTGAGGATGTGTGGCATTACTTCTGAGGCCTCTGTTCTGTTTCATTGGTCTATATCTCTGTTTTTGCACCAATATCATGCTGTTTTGATTACTGTATCCTTGTAGTACAGTTTGAAGTCAGGTAGGGTGATGCCTTCAGCTTTGTTCTTTTGGCTTAGGATTGTCTTGGCTATGCAGGCTCTTTTTTGGTTCCAAATAAAGTTTAAGGTGGTTTTTTCCAGTTCTGTGAAGAAGGTCAATGGTAGCTTGATGGCAATTTATAGCATTGAATCTATACATTACTTTGGACAGTATGGCCATTTTCATGATATTGATTTTTCCTATCCATGAGCATGGAATGTTTTTCCATCTGTTTGTGTCCTCGCTTATTTCCTTGATCAGTGGTTTGTAGTTCTCCTCGAAGAGGTCCTTCACATTCCTTGCTAGTTTTATTCCTAGGTATTTTATTCTCTTTGTAGCAGTTGTGAATGGGAGTTCACAAACGATTTGGCTCTCTGTCTGTTATTGGTGTATAGGAATGCTTGTGATTTTTGCATATTGATTGTGTATCCTGAGACTTTGTTGAAGTTGCTTGTCAGCTTAGGAGAGTTTTGGCTGAGATGATGGGGTCTTCTAAATATACAATCATGTTGTCTGCTAATAGAGACAATTTGACTTCCTCTTTTCCTAATTCCTTCATTTCTTTTTCTTGCCTGAATCCTCTGGCCAGAACTTCCAATACTATGTTGAATAGGAGTGGTGAGAGGGCACCCTTGTCTTGTGCCAGTTTTCAAAGGGAATGCTTCCAGTTTTTGCCCATTCAGTATGATACTGGCTGTGGGTTTGTCATAAATAGCTTTTATTATTTTGAGATACGTTCCATGGATACCTAGTTTATTGAGAGTTTTTAGCATAAAGAGCTGTTGAATGTTGTCAAAGGCCTTCTCTGCATCTATTGAGATAATCATGTGGTTTTTGTCTTCGGTTCTGTTTATATGATGGATTACGTTTATAGACTTGCATATGTTGAACCAGCCTTGCATACCCAGGATGAAGCCTACTTGATTGTGATGGCTAAGGTTTTTGATGTGCTGTTGCATTCGGTTTGCCTGTATTTTACTGAAGATTTGCTCGTCATTATTCATCATGGATATTGACCTCAAATTTTCTTTTTTAGTTGGGTCTGTGCCAGGTTTTGGTATCAGGATGATGTTGGTCTCATAAAATGAGTTAGGGTGGATTCCCTCTGTTTGTGTTGTTTGGAATAGTTTCAGAAGGAATGGTACCAGCTCTTCTTTGTATGTCTGGTAGAATTTGGCTGTGAACCCGTCTGGTCCTGGACTCTTTTTGGTTGGTAGGCTATTAATTGCTGCCTCAATTTCAGACCTTGTTATTGGTCTATTCAGGGATTCATCTTCTTCCTGGTTTAGTCTTGGGAGGGTGCGAGTCTCCAGGAATTTATCCATTTTTTCTAGATTTGATGGTTTATGTGGAAAGAGTTGTTTGTAGTAATCTCTGATGGTAGTTTGTATTTCTGTGGAATCGGTGGTGATATCCCCTTTACCATTTTTTATTGCATCTATTCATTCTTCTCTCTTTTCTTTTTTATTAGTCTGGCTAGTGGTCTATTTTGTTGATCCTTTCAAAATACCAGCTCCTGGATTCATTGATTTTTTTGAAGGGTTTTTTGGTATCTCTCTCCTTCAGTTCTGCTCTGATGTTAGTTATTTCTTGTCTTCTGCTAGCTTTTGAATTTGTTTGGTTTTGCTCCTCTAATTGTGACATTCGGGTGTCAATTTTAGCTATTTCCTCACTTCTCATATGGGCATTTAGTGTTATAAATTTCCCTCATGACACTGCTTTAAATATGTCCCAGAGATTCTGGTACGTTGTGTCTTCCTTCTCATTGGTTTTGAAGAACATCTTTATTTCTGCCTTCATTTCATTATTTATCCATTAGTCTTCAGGAGCAGGTTGTTAAGTTTCCATGTGGTTGTGCGATTTTGAGTGAGTTTCTTAACCTGAGTTCTAATTTGATTGCACTGTGGTCTGAGAGACTGGTTGTTACGATTTCCATTCTTTTTCATTTGCTGAGGAGTGACTTACTTCCCATTATTGGTCAGTTTTAGAGTAAGTGTGATGTGGTGCTCAGAAGAATATATAATCTATGGATTTGAGGTGGAGAGTTCTGTAGATGTCTATTAGGTCTGCTTGGTCTAGATCTGAGTTCAAGTCCTGGATATCCTTGTTAATTTTCTGTCTCGTTGAGCTGTCTAATACTGACAGTGGAGTGTTAAAGTCTCCAACTATTATTGTGTGAAAGTCTAAGTCTCTTTGTAGGTCATTAAGAGCTTGCTTTATATATCTGGGTGTTCCTGTATTGGGTGCATATATATTTAGGATAGTTAGCTCTTCTTGTTGCATTGATCCCTTTACCATTATGTAATGCCATTCTTTGTCTCTTTTGATCTTTGTTGGTTTAAAGTCTGTTTTATCAAAGACTAGAATTGCAACCCCTGCTTTCTTTTGCTCTTCATTTGCTTGGTAAATCTTCCTCCAACCCTTTATTTTGAGCCTATGTTTGTCTTTGCATGTGAGATGGGTCTTCTAAATACAGTGCACCAATGGGTCTTGATTCTTTATCCAGTTTGCCAGTCTGTGTCCTTTGGTTGGGGCATTTAGCCCATTTACATTTAAGGTTAGTATTGTAATGTGTATATTTGATACTGCTGTTTTGATACTAGCTGGTTGATTTGTCCATTAGTTGATGCAGTTTCTTCACTGTGTTGATGGTCTTTATCATTTGGTATGTTTTTGCAGTGGCTGATACTGGTTTTTCCTTTCTATGTTTAGTGCTTCTTTCAGGAGCTCTTGTAAGGCAGGCCTGGTGGTGATGAAATCTGTCATCCATTGCTTGTTCCTAAAAGATTTTATTTCTTCTTCACTTATGAAGCTTAGTTTTTCTGGATGTGAAATTCTGGGTTGAAAGTTCTTTTCTTTAAGGATGTTGAATATTGGCCCCCACTCTCTTCTGGCTTGTAGAGTTTCTGCCAAGAGATCCACTGTGAGCCTCATGGGCTTCCCTTTGTGGGTAACCCCGATCTTTCTATCTGGCTGCCCTTAAAATTTTTTTCCTTCATTTCAACCCTGGTGAATCTGACAATTATGTGCCTTGGGTTGATCTTCTTGAGGAATATCTTTGTGGTGTTCTCTGCATTTCCTGAGTTTGAATGTTGGCCTGCCTTGCTAGGTTGAGAATATTCTCCTGGATAATATCCTGAAGAGTGTTTTCCGACTTGGTTTCATTCTCCCCCATCAAATTCAGGTATAGCAATCAATTGTAGATTAGGTCTTTTCACATAATCCCGTATTTCCTGGAGGCTTTGTTCATTTCTTTTCAGTCTTTTTTCTCTAATCTTGCCTTCTTTTTTTATTTCATTGAGTTGATCTTCAATCTCTGATATCCTTTCTTCTGCTTGATTGATTAGGCTATTGAAACTTGTGTATGCTTTGTGAAGTTCTCGTGCTGTTTTTCAGCTTCATCAAGTTGTTTATGTTCTTGTCTAAGCTGGTTATTCTAGATAGCATTTCATCTAACCTTTTTTCAAGGTTCTTAGTTTCTTTGCATTGGGTTAAAACATGCTCCTTTAGCTCAGAGAAGTTTGTTATTACTCGACTTCTGAAGCCTACTTCTGTCAGTTTGTCAAACTCGTTCTCCATTCAATTTTGTTCCCTTGCTGGTGAGGAGTTGTGATTCCTTTGAGGAGAAGAGGCATTCTGGTTTTTGGTGATTTCAGCTTTTTTGTACTGGTTTCTTCCCATCTTTGTGGATTAATCTATATTTGGTCTTTGAAGTTGGTGAATTTTGGATGGGATCTCTGAGTGGGTGTTCTTTCTGTTGATATTGAAGCTATTTCTTTCTGTTTTTTAGTTTTCCTTCTAACTCTCAGGCCCCTCAGCTTCAGGACTGCTGGAAGTCCACTCCAGACCCTGCTTGGCTGGGAATCACCTGTGGGGGCTGCAGAACAGCAAGGACTGCTGCCTGTTCCTTCCTCTGGTAGCTTAATCCCAGAAGGGTACCTGCCAGATGTCAGCCAGAGCTCTCCTGTATGAGGTATCTCTTAGGATATACAGGGGTCAGGGAGCCACTTGAGGAGGCAGTCTGTCCCTTATCAGAGCTCAAGTGCTGTGCTGGGAGGTCCGTTGCTCCCTTTGGAGCTGCTGGCAGGGATGTTTACATCTGCTGAAGTGGAACTCACAACCACCCCTTTTCCCAGATGCTCTGTTCCAGGAAGGTGGGGCTTTATTTATAAGTCCCTGATGGACTGCTGCCCCTTTCAGAGATGCCCTGCCCAGCAAGGAGGGAGTCTAGTCACAGTCTGCCTGCAGAGGCCTTGCTGAGCTGCCGCCGGCTCCACCCAGCTGCTGTGTAAACTTCCTTGTGATTTTGTTTACACAGGTGTGGTGAGAACTGACTTGGTAATGATGGGCACCCCCACCCCCACCAAGCTTGACTGTCCCAGGTGGCACTCAAACTGCTGTGCTGTCTGCAAAAATCTCATGCCAGTGGGTCTCAGTTTGCTGATCTTTGTGAGGGTGGGACCTGCCAAGCCAGATCACTTGGCTCCCTGCGTTCAGCCCCCCTTTTATTCAGGGGAATGGGCAGTTCTGTCTCGCAGTCATTCCAGGCACCAGGTGAAATGGCCACCCAGTTTTGTGCTGGAATCCCGGGCACTGGTTTCATTGGGACGGGCAGAAATCTTCTGGTCTGTGGGCTGTAAAGACCATGGGAAAAGGGCGGTATCTGAGCTGGAATGCTGGAGTGTCTGGAAGAGTCCTCGATGGCCTTCCTTGGGTAAGAGGGGGAGCTCTCTGGCCAGCTGCAGTTCCTGGGTGAGGCAACACCCCACCCTGCCTTGGTTTGCCCTCCTTGGGCTACATCCACTGTCCAGCCAGTACCTTTGAGATGAACGTGGTACCTCGGTTGGAAATGCGGAAACCATGCACCTTCTGCGTGTCTCGCTGGGAACTGCACTCTAGAGCTGTTCCTATTCAGCCATCTTGGCAGAAGTTAGTTGTATGTTTCTTAACAGACCTAAAAGGGTGTCTGGCTCTTAGTTGATTATCTCCTGGATCTGAAAAGAAAGGAAGGAGAAGAAAGGGGAAAGGGGATTCTCTATGGGATATGGATTTTTCCCATAAGAGACTACAGGGCAATTTTAAGGTATGGCAAGAAAATATATTTTGGGGTTAAGTATTTTTTTCCTTGTCTCATAATGTAACCAGATTTTCTAGAACTCAGGTTCTTAGCCTCTCCAACCTCGACGAATAGGGAAGGGGGCCTCAAGGTTGTGGTGAGTGTTCCAGCTCAAATAGAACTCATGGACCCAAAGAGTGTGCAGTAGTGTGGTTTATTAGACCGAGCAAAGCACAGCTTCCATGCCATGGAAGGGGACCTGGGGGTGATGCTGCTGTAGGCTTGAGTGGCTAGAGCTTATACTCTTGAGTTATTCCCTCCCCCTTCTTGTTCTCATCCAATGACAGGGGTTTTTTCAAACTTTCTCTGGATCAGTTGATCTTTGAATCCTTTACTGGATTTGTTATTGTTTTAAAACTCTAATGTGGCACATATACACCATGGATTACTATGCAGCCATCAAAAATGATGAGTTCGTGTCCTTTGTAGGGACATGGATGAACCTGGAAACCATCACTCTCAGCAAACTGACACAAGAACAGAAAATCAAACACCGCATGTTCTCACTCATAGGCGGGTGTTGAACAATGAGAACACATGGACACAGGGAGGGGAGCATAACACACTGGGGTCTGTCGGGGGGGAGATAGGGAGGGACAGCAGGGGGTGGGGGAGTTGGGGAGAGATAGCATGGGGGAGAGATGCCAGATATAGGTGATGGGGGAAGAAGGCAGCACATCACACTGCCATGTGTGTACCTATGCAATAGTCTTGGATGTTCTTCACATGTACCCCCAAACCTAAAATGCAATAATAATAATAATAATAAAAATAAAAAAACTCTGAGTCACTGGGTTGACTCCGTTTTCAAGAGCCAGGGATGGGAAAATTCCTGCACTGGGAACAAAGCCCCTAGCCTACCCTGGAAGTTCCTCTAACATAGTCCCTCAGTAATGGTATGCCAGAGTCAGAATGAAAAGTAAGTTATGATATATAGGGTCAAATAAAACCCATCTGATGGGAATTTATGGTTTGTAGAGCATGACCCCCTAGACCTCTAATGTAGGAATTTGGGCAAGATAAAAAATCAGGGCTTAATTCTCAGGTTATATTCATAACACACTCACCTTGTACTTCATTTAAATCTCAGTGAACTCCTACACATGTACTTATGGGGCATCATGAATGCTGTATGCAAATAGGCAACAAGAAATGGAAGAGAACATGTAGATTGCATGTTACCTGTATCTCCTCTGTTCATGAACATTCTCTGTTGTCCCAGCAGACTTCACTTAAAATTAAGTGATAAAATTATTAAGAATTTCAAGACCATGATAGCTGACTATTTAACCAAGTGTGGGACTCCTCAGAGCACAGGGCCCTAAGTGATTGCACAAGTCACACATGCCCATGACATGAGACCTACTCACATCATTGCTGTTGTATTTCATCTCTCCCTTGCAGGACCCTAAGACTGCACATGTATCACTACCACCATGGATTTCTGTAGAGCTCACCTTTGTTTGCCTATTACATACCATAAACTGCCTTCTGTGACTAGTTATCTTGTCCCATGTGTTCTTTCTCTCCACAACATTATAAGCTCCTCGAGGACAGTGTCATAATAGTGGCTCAATTTATCATGCAAGGTTGGCCTTGCTGAGGCTTGAATCACAATTCTATCAACTTCCTGGGTATTTAAATAGAATATTTGTAGCTATTATTGTTGTTATCATAATTCTCATAAAAGGGTTCAGGCCCTATAGTCAGATTGTCAGTGCTCAAATTGTTATCTTAGTTGTGACCTGGGGCAGGATATTTAATCATTTTAAATGTTGACTTTTTGTTTTATTTTGTTATAAGAATTAAATGCTGTAAGTCCTCTAAAATTTAGCGGTGCCTGTCACATGGCAAATAAATAAATATTACCTATTTATTTTATTATTTATTCTTGTTATTACTTGTTTTAGTCCCAAGAGTGCTATGATCCCTATTTTCAGGGTGTGGCATCTGAGATGTTGAGAAGACACACAGCCAGCTGGTGGAAGGCCTCCTCATCTTGGGAACCATCCTGCTCAATACGTAGGCATCAGCAACGTTCAGCTATTGAACATTTAACATGTGGTGGGTTTGAATTGAGATGTGCTGTAAGTACAAAATACACACTGAATTTTGAAGACAGTATGAAATAAAGAATGTAAAACACACCACAAACATTTTTGTATTGATTACACGTTGAAATAATATTTTGAACATATTGGGTTAAATCATATTATTAAAATTAGTATCTTTGGTTTTTACTTTTTAAAAGGTGTCTCAAATTTAAAATGTAAACTTTTAAAATTTTAATAATGTGGCTCACATTATATTTCTGTTAGATTGCTCTTTCTGGAGGCTGTGATTGTGGGGGCTTAGGATTGGGGGTGAAATCATCTTTAAGAACACATTCCACTGAGCAAGCTAATAAAGCTCTTTGAATTCCTTGCTTATCATAATCTTTAAGATTTAATTTTAATGACCACAGGAGGGAACTTTGGATTTCACTTATCAATGTAAGAAAATGTTTTAAGCTGGTAATTGGTTTGCATCTCAGATGAACCTAATTCCCCTTGACAGGAAGCTGAGAGGCTTTCTCTTCCTCCATGTGGTGCTAATGGCCTAGAGAAGAACACAAGTTTTAGAATGGAAGATTTGAATCTCAGCTTCCTCTTCTAGCTGTGTGAATTCAGGCAGAATATTGTGGCTTTTTGGAGTCTTAGTTTCTTTATCTGAAAAAAGGGACAACAATATCTACAGAGCTGAATATCTTTGCCTTCTGGTTACAGTCTTTATCCTCTCTACATTGTTCTGCGCTCTGGGATATGATCTATGAATGACACCAAAGGGCTCTCTTGACCTTTGATTTCAGGTTGAGTTTGGACCTAAAAATCTCCACTCTCTTCAGTAGGGGTGGGCACTTGCAGGACATCAGAATTGGGGGAGATAAGTATATGAATGGTTTTCTTTGGAGTAGCACAGATATTTGTGTTCTGTGTTAATGCTCATAGAGAGGACCCAGTGTCGATGAGGTTCTCCATAACTAGGTGGATGAGCTGCCCATTCTGGGGATGCCCCCGAGCTTGCTTGATTACCTCCTATACAGAATGCCTTATCTGTCTCAATATTACTTATGACTTGGGGGGTCAGTTTTCCTGCAAAAGTATAGCATAGTCAACTTAGGCTGATGGAATTCATTGGCCTTACCATGTGCAACATCACCTAGAAGCGACTACTTAGCAGAGTAGTGGAATGGCCTGCCAAAGACTCAGTTATGAAGCTGATAGGAAGGCAACATTCTACAAATTTGGAATGCTGCCCTTCATGATATGGTACATATGCCTCAAGACCAATGGCTAGGATATAATGTGATTCCTTATAGCCAGAATGCCCAGGTATGGGAACAAAAGGTGGAGATGGGAGTGGCCTGTCTTACACATATACCAAATAACTCATTGGAAGTACTTTTGCTTAATGTTCTGAAGCTCCTAATGCCCAAAGAAAGAATACTTCTAAAAGAGTCATGGTTCTAGTGAATTGGAAGCTGAAGCTGCCTCTGGCCATTTTGAGCTGCTCATGTAGCTGGACGACTGTACAGAAAAGGGGTCACTGCATTCAGTGAGGTGACTGGTCCTGATTGCCAGGGGATAATGAGGTTGCATTACACAATGGGGACAAGGAGGACTGTGTCTGGGACTCAAAATATTCACTCTAGGCCTCTTACTGCTGTGCCTAGTAGTCCTGGTCAGTGGACAACTGAAGCAACCCAACAAATACAAAACCTCCATCAGTTCAGACCATTTACAAATCAAGATTGTGGTCAATTTTTCAGTAAGGAATACCACTCTTTTAAGAAGTGGACAAAGGATAGGACAAACATGGAATAGTGGTAGAAGAAGGCTGGCTGCTATGGTTATCATCTTAGGTCTTATGCCCAAATGCAAAGCTACAGGGACTGTTATGGAAATGCCAAGTGTTTGGTCTCGGGTCCCGTCCTTCACTACACAGAAAGCCAATCACTGAAACAATGAGTAGTGCGAGGGAATAAGACTTGATCGTATTGCAGGTGATGTCAGCCGGGAAGATGGGAGCCAAGTCTCAACTCTGTTCTTTGTAAACAACTAAAATGGGATTGGGGGTATATAGCAGGACAGAATTTAGAAAACAGAAATTAGGAACGGGTAAGGAAGCAATCCGGAGGAATAAGGGGTCTGGCATCTCACCCATCCGGTGAATTTCACTTCCTTGATACTATCTGGGAAGCCTGAGGATTGGTTTCCTGGGAAAGGAACTCAGATAAGACAAATGTAAGTTTCAGGCTTTAATACCAGGGAGCCAATTTCTATGTTTATTCAGGAGCTATAAACATCATTCTATGGGACAGTTGGGCTGGTTTCAGAAATAAAAGTTATATTTTATGTTATCTTGTTATCTCCTCCTCACCTTTTACTCTCATAGTTTTTATGAAATAAGATAGTTTTATGAAAACCATCTCTTGGTGGTTGCTCATGTTTTGGGTTTCTGTTGAGAAGTTGACTGAATTGACATCATTTCATCCTGGTTTGTCATTTTTGCAATTGAATTAAAAATAACAGTAAATGATGGGGGAGGATTCTGGGGAAGGGTTGCTGGGAGAGTGATGGACTGTGCTGGATGTCTTCTATTTCCCCTTCAGATCCACTTTCACCCTTCCCTACCCTGCTTTGTGCCCCAGGAGCTCATCATGATGGGTTTCATCAGTGAAATCCCTTGTCCTCTGGTTCCAATTGTGTTTAGACAATGGAGCAGGAAGGGAGGCAGAAGCAGTAGATCAGACAGCAGGTGCACAGTGAGTTAAGAGTATCTATTCCCTCATTTTATCCCTGTCAAATCACAAGGATTGGCTCCTCACTCCATGGAAAGCCACAGTTTGTATTGCCATTTGCTACCCTCTCTGAGTTCCCAGTGCTGTTGCTAGCCTCAGGTTACTGCAGCAATCCTTGTTGGATGACTTTAAACTCTGCTGGGACCAGGGCTGATGGGCCTGCCTTGCTGGGTTGTTGTAAGGATTGGAGATAATAAATGCAAATCACTCAGTACAATGACTAGCACTCCGTAGGCTCTCAAAATGATAATTTTTTTTTCTGCCAAATCCTTTTAAATTCCAAGTTCAAATGATTGCTTAAGGAATTAGCACTGCTTTAAGAGATAAATGATATAATGTATGTGAATGCTTTGTTAAATGTAAATCACTATAGAAATGCAAGATAGAGTTATACTAGATTGTCTGAACCTTAAAAGTATTATTTTTAAAAATACAGTTATGTTTGTCTTGCCTTTGTCAGATGCAATTAAGTTTTTCTCAGAAATGGAGTAGGATATACATGAACTGCAGATTTTCATGCAAATCTCATTGAATTAAAAACTTTGTACGTCTTCTTCAGGCTCTAGGTTTTTGGTTTTAGATTTCCCATTCTCATTTCCTCTTCTTTTCTAGCCCAGCGAAGCAGAGGTATCAAGATGAACAGATGGAGAGGTAATTGCTTCTGTGTCTCATTGTAGAAAAAAAAGCAAAAAGTAGTGAGAAAAGCATCTTGAAATGTGGAAGAAACTATTAAGTCTGTACAGTGGCTTTGCACAGTACCTTCTGAGACAGGAAGGGAAATGGTGAGGCACGGTAAACAGAAGTTGATTTTCCTTCTGCTGTAGAACTTTACATACCATAAATCAGAGTTATTAGGAGGATTTGCCACTTGCCAGGGAGGGTGAAGAACTGCACCATGGTGCAAACGTTGCTTTTTAATTTACATGTTGCAAGTGACCATTAGAGTATTTCTTTCTCTGTGCTTCCATTTGTTACATCAGTTTAATGAAACTCACCACTTTTTGCTGTGTCCCATGCTGTTTTAGTTTTCTTCCAAATGACCTAGTTTGAAGAAATTACCTGAGCAAAGAAATTTAGCACTTGTTGATTAAAAATATGGCTGAGGCATACTCCTCAGGACTGCAGAGACAATGATTAGAGCACAGTGGTTAAGAGCATGCATTCTGTATGCCAGGGTTCAATTCCTGAGTTCCCCATTTATCAGGCTGTTACTGGAAAGGGGTCCTGATCCATGCCTCAAGAGAAGGTTCTTGGACCTTGTGCAAGAAAGAATTTGGGATGAGTCCAAATTTGGGGTAAGTTTATTAGAGAAGTAAAGAAACAAAAGAACACCTACTCCACAGACAGAGCAGCACTATGGGCTGCTCAGGCTGAGAATATTTACAGTTATTTCTTGATTATATGTTAGACAAGGAGTGGATTATTCATGAGTTTTCCAGGAAAGGGGTAGGCAATCCCAGAACTAAGGATTTCTTCCCCTTTTAGACCATATAGGGTAACTTCCCGACATTTCTATGGCATTTGTAAACTGTCATGGCATTGGGGATGCTATTTAGCATGCTAATGCATTATAGTTTAGCATATAATGAGCAGTGAGGACAATCAGAGGTCACTTCATTGCCATCTTGGTTTTGGTGGGTTTCGACCAGCTTCTTTAATGCATCTTTTTTTTTTTTTTATCAGCAAGGACTTTGTGACCTGTATCTTGTGCCGGCCTTCTATCTCATCCTATGACTAAGAATGCCTGGGTGTTGAACAATGCGAACACATGGACACAGGGAGGGGGAGTATCACACACTGGGGTCTGTCGGGGAGAAAAGGGGAGGGATAGTGGGGGGGTGGGGAGTTGGGGAGGGATAGCATGGGGGAGAAATGCCAGATATAGGTGATGGGGAGGAAGGGAGCAAATCACACTGCCATGTGTGTACCTATGCAACAATCTTCCATGTTCTTCACATGTACCCCCAAACCTAAAATGCAATAAAAAAATAAATAAAATAAAATAAAAAAAAGAATGCCTGACCTCTAGGGAATGCAGCTCAGTAAGTCTCAGCCTTAGTTTACACAGCTCCTGTTCAAGATGAAGTCACCGTGGAGGTTCAAACACCTCCGACAAGGCCGTTATCTCAGCCTCAGTTTCCTTCTCTGTCAAGTAGTGATAATAATTGTATCTTGTTGGGACAATCAAGCTCAACAATGACTGGACAAGCCCTTTATAGAATGTCAAGTGCTGTGCTGATTTAAGATGTTATTATTTCTAAGCTACTAATCTATGATTAATAAATCTGACTTTCATCAAACTGTATTTGTTTTGAAATAAAGACCAGGAAACATGTAATAATTTAATAAGGTATATGATGACATTGTCCACAAAAGTAAGTGTTCTGATTGAATAATATAATACATGTAAAATTACCTAGAGTAGTGCCTGGTGTCTTCCAAAAGACCACCAGGATGGCTAAATAGTAGAAAGGAGACTTTTATTGGTGATAACAGTTTGCAAACCAGAAAGATAAAGTCTCTATCATGGACTGAAGGTGTTCTCTCTTTGAAGAGGGGAAGGACAGGTTGGATTTTATGCCTCACAGGGCCTTTATCATGCATATTCAACAGGTTTGGGGAAAAGCTATACATATTTATGATGGGAGCCTCGAACATGCCTGATGGGTAAATGTATATGTAACATACATCCCATGTTCACTTTGGGGGTGGGGTTTTAGCATTAAAATGAGGTGGAATTTGGCTCTATACATTAAAAGGTGAACTATAGGACACAAAAATAGTTTGTGTGCAGTCTCTATAAGCTGCTGAAACTGGTCTAAGTTCTGTAGTAGCTCAGAAAAGTATGTTTGTAAGGCTGATTCTTGGTCCTTTGTTTAGAGTTATAGTGGTCTGGGTTGTAAATCTGCCTGACAGCTCCTGTTGTTAGGGAGTTTATGTGTGGCCATTTAGAAATCTGCCATCCTGCCCAGGCCCTGAACCCTCTACTGGTAGGTAACTTGGTTTCCTTAACCTTAGTGTCTGTCTTAACTGGTAAAGTTGTGGTCTCTCAGATCACTTTGGCATTTGTAAAGATCTCTGTAAATGCTGGTTTCCTTTTTTAATAAAGCACTGAAAATGGAGATTTTTCTTTTTCTAGGAGGACTATTCATTATCAGGACATCGTTCCTTGCAGAAAGTATTTCAATTATAAGGCTACGAAGGAGAGCAAAGATCACCTCGTGGCCACCAGGCAGGCCATCCAGAGACAAAACTCCTTATTTAAGGAATTTAGAAGTAATTAGACTTCGCTGTTATCTAAAGCAGGCATCTGGTTGCAGGCTTCTTTCCCAAAAATGTATAAGTAACTAGAATTTCTATACATCTCCAGAATGAATGCATGTCAAAACTCATCGTGCAACCCTTGCTGACATCAAGATACCAAAATGCCTACAAATGCAATCAATTATCATTATCTATATGGCCAATATGGTCCACATTACTCTTAAATACCTGCTTTAAGATCCATAAATACTCCTAAGAAAAAATCCACCACATTGTACTCATTCCTCTCCTGCTGAGGCACCCCGTTCATGCTTCTGTAGTGTTCTTTCTATCTAATAACATTTTTTTCTCCAAACCTAAACTGTTTTTGGTAAATTCTTCTTACCATCCTATGACCCACGAGCTGACCACATTCCAATAATGGGGCTCTTACACCTCGTCTGGCAGCAACAGTTGTTAATAACAATAAGCTGCACTTTGTAAGGTAACTTTTACTTGTATTACACCTGGTATGACCCTCACAGTAGCAGTATGAAGAAGGTTCTATTGTTATTATTATCATTCTGATGTTGCACATAAGGGAGCCAAGGTTCTGATCAGTTAAGTTTCTGACTCTCCCAAAGACATACGGTCAGACTCCTTGATGTCAAATGCTCCCAATACATTTGAAAGCAACCACAGTGGGAAGAGCTGTCAGCTTCCATTTCCCAGGCAAGGGTTGGCTTAGGAGTTCATATTTTCTGGGAGTCTGGTGGTCTGTATCAATGATTAGAAGCTTAAGGCATGACTGAATCTGTGGTAAGGATGCTGTGAGGAAGAGGAGGCTGTCCTGGCTGAGCTGCAGAAGAATGAGGGTGAGATGGTATTAGAGGAGAGTAAATGTAGCAACGAGTCTGAGTATAACTGAACTGACCAGTGGGACAGACGAGGTAGGAGGACCAGGTATCAAATGGCTATAGAATCATCGTTACCTGTTGTTAAATTTAGTGTGGCCTAAAGCGGCTTCCTTATATACTTTAAATTTGGCCTAAAGGTTTCTCCTTACACAGTTTACTGTAACCTAACGAGATGTGTAAGCAGACTATAACCTACTCTTGTACCAGTCACAGAGTTTTGGCCTATCACAGGCTGCCAGCTGTTCAACCTATGTTCTAATAAGGCAAATGCCAAGCTGTACCCAGTCCAACCACTTCTGTACCTCACTTATGTGTCACCTATGACCCCATTATTACCAACATGTCAGGGGCTTGGTCTAGGTCTTGCTGCTCCCTGCGCAGAGAGCCAATCACTGAGACAATGAGTGTTGCCCGAGAAGAAGGCTTTAATTGGGTGCTGCAGCTAAGGAGGTTGGAGATCAGTCTCAAATTCATCTCCCTGACCAACCAAAATCAGGGATTTATATAGTAGGGAAGAAAGGTAACTACGTGCAGGAAAACAGGAGTTAATGAGGGGTAAAGAAGAGGAATTGGTCAACAGGAAAGCAGGTAATCAGTTAGGCAGTCATGATGGGTGAGGGATCTGGTGTCTCTTGTTCAGATGTGGGGTCTGGTAAGTTTCAGTTCCTTGATAGTATCTGGGAGGCCTGGTGGTTGGTTTCCTGAGAAAGAAACTCAGATAAGACAACTGTAACTTTCTCCACTTTTAAGACTGTGAGGTTCAATTTATATGTTTGTTCAAAAGAAACCATAGACATCAGTGCTATGGGAAAATTGGTCTGGTTTTACCATTGCTCTGAAGATTCTTCTGGTTCAGGGGGCTGTCCAATTCTCAAATTATTCTTTGCTCATTTAAACTCTGGTAAATTTATTGTCTGCAGTTTTTCTTTTAACACCAATCAGGAATAGATTCAGGGTCATCTCCTGGCTTCACCACAAAGTATTGGAAACAGATATTCCTCAAGACACTTCAGGGTCTTATGGAACTTGAAAACTGGAAGGACCTCAGAGGTCATCCTCATCCTTCCATTTATAGAGCAGGAAATCCTAAGTTCATGCAGCTAGCTAGTTTGATACATAAGAGCTTTATTTACTTAACAAATGCTTTTTACTGTGTTTTACTTTCCCAAGGGCTTACAACGATTCATTTATTCCTCATAATAACCCTAGGAGGAAGGCACTGCATATGCATAGTCCCTTATTTGCAGTTCTGAATTTCAAAGCATTCTGAAAAAACAGAATCTTGAAAGTTGGTGCAGACTCATTTGATGGCAAAACTTGATCTGCATTGACGTAAGTCTACTTATTGGTCTTTATTCCACATAGTATTAATAATCAGACACTTTGCTTCAAAACATATTAATGTGTTTGAATATGGGGTCCTACCCAACATTCTGCTGGGAGTGTTACAGAATATTTAGCCTAATCTCATGCCTTTCAAAAGTCCAAACAATTCTGAATTTCAAACTATATTTGGTCCTGAAGATTTTGAAACCTGTATTATTGTTCTCATTTTACAGTTGAGAAAACTGAGGCAGAGAGATTGTATAAATTGTACAAGGGCACAGAGTGGCTTTCATGAGATTCTAATCAGGAATCCTAGTTCAGTAGTCTGTGTTTTTAACCAATCTGTGCCTTGATATGTCCAAACATGGATTAAGAGGCTGCTATTCACTGCCGAAATACTCTGTGTGTATATGATGTCATGTAAGTTCAGAAATCTCTAATCTCCACCACTTTTGTTCTGATATATTGCTTGCCTCCACCAATTTATTTACCAATGGGCAGCTTGAATGATTTTTCAAAACGTACATCGGATTCATATCATACCTTCTTTATGAGCCTCTGATTCAATGGCTTTCTTCTGCATTTATAATAACTTAAATCCTCCCCTTGGCATGATTTGACCATGCCTGTCTCTCCCATCTCAGCTCATCCATAGCCCCGCAGGCTTCCTGTGTTCTAGGCATCCTCACCTTTTTTCAGTTCCTTGACTGTATGGTGGTCCTCCTTGCTACAGGACCTTTGTATATATGGTCCCCTTTTCCAAGAAGCCTCTTTCCCTTATCCAGCACATCACCCCTGCCTTGCCCTGATCACCTCTGGTTTACTTTTCACATCTCAGCTCAAAGTTTTTTTACACAGGGACATCTTTTTACTTCATAACAATGATCACAGTTTTTGTCGTGCATTTATTTGTGTGATTATGCATTAATGCCTATCTTCCCTCTATATTGTGAACTCCATAAAGGCAGAAATTATTTCCATTTTTGCCCACTATTGTGACTTCATATACTCAGTAGTAATCACATAGTCATAGATGAATACAAATTTGTTGAATAACATGATAGAATGTATTCTCAACAGAATGCAAGATTTATTTCTTTGTTTTGTTGAGCAGCTGTAGAGGTTGAAGAGATTTGTGTATTCAATCATAGGCAGATCTATCACCACCATGTTCTTGGGTATCACAGAGTTGCACTTTTAGATTTCCTTTAAAAGTTAATGGCTGCCTGGAGGATTTAAGCTTTCAATACCAGAATGGTAGTTTCCAAAGGGCCTCTTTTCCTACTCCTGTTGGCATAGAAGGGACAGCTGAAATGGGCAGCTATACAAATAAAGTACATTGCTTTCTTGAAAACTCAGCAAACCAAATTGTGTTAGGTGATTGGCTGACTGTAGACCTCACATTGAATAATCTTGGGACAGATGGCATCTGTGTGTCTGTCTATGGGCCTTATGCCAAATTTAGTAAGCTAGAGTTCTTTAGAGGGAATAGTGTGCTGCCTTTTTATTTTTTTAAACACAAGTATATTGGTGGGATTATTTTATAGGATTCTAGAAATCTGTCCCATAAAATCTCACTATATATTTAGGGTGATCACCTTTTCCAATATGTTGTCCCAAATGCTCTCTTTTCTCTGCTGCTCGTTGTCTCTAATGATAAGAAAAGCGTTTTTTATTTACAGCTTTGTCGAATGCAGTCACCCATTATTTGGGGGTAATTGCTAGAGTAATCTCACCTCATTGGTTTCCAACAAAGCCTCTCAGATTGACATCTCACAAATTGAAAATTAAATGCACTGTAAAAGCTATTAACTAAACCTGACTGTTTGGTATCAGGTATTGGGTTAACAGTTAGAATTATGGAGTGTTTTTTTTTGTTTGTATATTTTTGCATATGCATCGAAAGATTTTCTTCTCCCAAAATGTCTTTTGAGGAATCATGCTTATCCTACTTTAGCAGTGATTTTTTTCTTTAGTATTTTCTTTTACATAATTAGAGATACTAGGTCAAAATATTATCTTGAGGAACTCATCTCCTATATGATGGCCAATTGATTTCCCTCTTTTCCCCTTTTTCTTTTACTTCATTTTCCTCTTATTTTCCCAGCCATCTTTTAACAGAGCTCCCTCTGCATCCTGGATGGATCCAGCCAGTCCCTGGTCCCTTAATCTAGACACCTTCCTTACGTTGTCCCTCTTTGGTATTCCATATCTAGTACGTCACCCAGAATGTCTGCTTTTCCTCCTCATTCCTTATCATGTCCCTGAATATTACTGCATTCCAAGTCCACTTCTGAACTTAACAAATCTTGCAAGAGCACTTGTTATGTATGTGACCCTGTAGAATGGATGAGGGGGCTTGCAGATAATGCTTAAGGAGTTGCAGGGCAGTCTGGCAGAATATATGTGTATACACCTGCTCATGAGCAATGTGGCTTTGAGGTTGTCAACAGAGATTGTGGTGCTATGCTTCCTGGATTCAAATCTTGGTTTGCTCATCTGGTACCTGTGTGATCTTGGGTTTTATTCAATCTCTTGATGTGTCAGTTTTCTCATCTGTAAAAATGGGACAATTTCCTTCCATGGATACTGGGATGATTTAATAAGTTACTACATACAAAATACCTTACAACAGTCTAGCATAGAGAGAATGCTCATTTATACTTGTTGGTAGATCTAGGCTCTAATCCCTGCTCTGCTGCTTTTCAACATCTTGAATCTCTTGTTTCACAGGGCATATATTATAGACAGAGAAAAAAAGTAGACTTTGAAGCCAGAGGGTTCCCACTCTACCATTTATTGTTGTTAACTTGAGACAAGTTAACTAACTTATTGGAACCTCAGTGTTTATGTTGTTAAAAATAATCTATTCTCATAAACTACCAAATGCCAGCCTACCTGCAACTTTCTACTTTAACTGGTTGAGGCATTTCAGCTGCTGCCTTAAGGACCATAAGTTCCTTCTTCCTTTCCTGTGATGATTCTTTATAGTTTGCTAAGTATACGATGTAATTTAATACTCATAACAACTGTGGGAAGCACAGGGCATTATTCTCATTTCTGTTTTAAAATTGTGGAAACCAAAGGCCAGATAGGCAGCTAGACTGGCCCGGGCTGGCACAGATGTAAATTATGAAGATGGGACTTGAACTTGGTTCTCTGTGCTCTTTTTTTAATTCAACACAAATCTATGAGTTTAGTTTTTTATTTATCCATGCCCTTCCCTTTTCTTAGATTCTTTTTCTGGTTTTTGCCAAATCTCAGTCCCTCATTATGAGCAAACTGCCCTTCCCCAGCTCACGCCTGATGCAGTGAGTGATGGTGAGGAGGAGGCAAAAGCAACTGGCCTCCAGCCCTTGACTTGGTTCTTTGGTTTGGATTGGTCCATTGGACCTCCATCTGGCATTCTCTCTCTCAGTGACAGCTTTAATTCCCTTCCCATTTGAATGCAGCTGGTGGTGCTGCCCTTGTTGCCCCTCGGTCATCCTGCACATTCTTTTATTGGCACTCATTTCAATACATTTTATTCTTTAAAATAACTTTTTCTGATTACAGAAGTTATTCATGCTTGTTGTAAAACTTGTGGATCACATAGTAAGAAAAAAACAAAAACCACACATAATTCCACTACCCAGAGTTAAATATTGCTTTTCTTTTTTATTTAAGGACAACATTTCACTCTGTCACCCACACTGGAGTGCAGTGGTGTGATTATAGCTCACTGTTAACTTTGAACTGCTTAGGCTCAAGTGATCCTCCCATCTCAGCTTCCCAATTAGCATGCTACCACATCTGGCTATTTTTTTAAAATTTTTATTTTTTGTAGAGATGAAGTCTCGCTATGTTGCCCAGGCTGGTCTTGAATTCCTGGGGTCACGTGGTCTTCCTGCCTAGACTTCCCAAAGCACTGGGATTATAGGCATGAACCACCATGTCTGACCAATAAATATTGTTAATATTTTGTTATTTAACTTTGGGGTTTATTTCATACTCTATGAACATTTTTGGCTTCTGTATTTTGCTAGCAGGCACTCCAATCGACAAAATTCAATGAGAATTACCTGATGTAATGGCTTGGGACATGTGTGAATCTTTTGGGATCACAAGGCAACTCTTGTAGGCAGAATAATGGCCCCTAAAGACGTCTACATCCCAGTCCCCCAAACCTGTGAATATTTTAGGTTATAAGGCAAAGGAGAGTTAAGGTTGCAGATAGAATTAAGGTTGCTAATGAGCTGACCATAAAATAGGGAAGGTATCCTGGATTATCTGGGTAGGCCAGTTGTAATCACAAGGGTCTTTAAAAGAGGAAGAGGAAATCAGAAGACACAACCTGAGAGCTGGCAGCATGAGGAAGACTTGGCACATTATTGCTGGCTTTGAAGATGGAGGAAGATCGTCAAGAGCCAAGGAATGTGGATAGAAGCTGGAAAGGAGAGAGAAACAGATTGTTCTTTAGAGCTTCCAGAAAGGAATATGGCCTTGCCAACACCTTGATTATAGGCCAGTGAGCCCCATTTCAGAATTCTGAATATAGAACTAAGTGTAAGATACAAATTTTTAGGTCAGGTGTGATGGCTTACACTTGGGAGGCCAAGGCAGGAGGATCACTTGAGGCCAACCTGGGCAACATAGTAAGACCCCATCTCTAAAAAAATTTAAAAATTAGTGGGGCATGGTGGTGTGCATCTATAGTCCCAGTTACTCAGGAGGCTAAGGCCATCAGTTCAGGAGTTCAAGGTTCTGTTGCACTCCAACTGCAGTGACAGAGTGAGACTCTGTCTCTAAAATGTAAAAATAAATAAATGAATACATAAAAATTTAAAAGATACTAAATTTGTGTTGTTTTAAGCTGCTAAGTTTGTGAGAATTGTTACCACAGCCATAGAAAATTAATATACCCGGTATACATAAATAAATAGACCTATTATAAAGAGTCAATATATTAATACAGCTTAATAAATTGGAAAATATCTAAGATATAGTGAACAATAATGGCTAACATTATTTTGTACTTTTGTCTGTATTGTTTTACAATCTGCTTTTTTCCTTTTCACATTTTTCCATTTTATTATATTTATGCCATGTCATCATTTGTACCATAGTACTTTTCAACTGTTCTCAACAGTTTTTCACTGTAAGCACTAATTCAGTTCAGCAGATGAGTGTCAACAACCCACTTACATGAAGAAAAGTGTCTTTGCTCCACTGCAGTATCTATTTCAACAACATGCCTTGAGAAAAGGTGAACTGGTGAAGTCGTCATGCAGCCTGCTGGTTAAGTGCTATTTGTAAGGCATCTGAAAAGACCCTTGAGCCAGGAAACACCCTGGGCATATATTAGTTTGTGGTCTTGGGGGATGCTCCCTAACATTTCTTGGTCTCAATTTTCTTCATTGTAAATGGGAATAATTAGAACACCTATATTGCACATCTGTTGTGCAGATGAAATAAGATTATGCATGAAGCCCTTAGCATAGTGCTGGTGCAAAGCAGCAGCTCAATATCTGTGAAAAGGTATTGTTGATATCGTTACTGTAGTTGTTTATCAATTTCTCTGGGATTCTGGGTCAAGAAGATTGAATATCGAGATGACAGACCTTCAGCTGATATCTGCATTGAACACACTGTGAGTATCTCATAAATATTACATAGTACTGAAAACAGCCATGCTCTTGATGCTAAAAGGCAGTGACAGATAAATGGAGGGTAGTGGGTAAAGATGTCTTTTAAAACAGGCACATAAACATACACCTAAATAAAATATTTGACTGTTTGCTACAGCATTTGGACAAGTTTCAGAGGATGGGAGACTGATGCCAGAGAGCCAGTAAAAGAGACATAATTTGTCAAGTTCGTGGATTGTCATAGTATTTTTGCTGTTGTCAGCAAGTTTTTCATTTTTATTTTCAGTTTTCTTTTCCTTTGATAATTTCTAGACCTAGTGCTGACATTTCAAAAGACTTTATCATTCATGTGATAAATTCTTTAAATTGAAGCTGTTTTGTTTTTGGTGAAGGCATGATTGCTCTGAAAGCCATACTGGGGCTTTGTGTTGAAATTATGCTCATATGTAGTTCTTTTTCTCACTATTGGCCTGTGTTCATTTATTTAAGTTATTTATCTTGCAGAGTGTCAGCTCAACAAACAGGATTGCTCAAAAGGTCATGCTTGACTTTTCTCTGATGTGATTAGTTTTATTGGTTCTTATTATTTCTCAGACATCCTTTTTGAGTGTGTTACTATTGATTGTTTTAGAAATTGATTTGGTAGAGACTAATTTTGTGAAGGATGGCAGTTTTTAACCCACAGAACAGGTGATTGTAGGGCTTCCAGATTACTTCAGAGCCAGCAATTGTGATAAAACTTTATTTTTTATTGGAAGGACTTCATAGGTGTTATATTTTTCATTGTTTAAGTTTATCCATATTTCATATTTATCTTGCTTGGAAAGGTGAAAATATTAACCAACACTGGTCCCTGAGGGTGGCGACTATTGTTCATTGTTTTATTATGTGTCTTGGGAATTGTTTGTTCTCTACTCTCCCTTCTATACTATTTAATAAGATTAATTTCCTTCCACTTCAAAAACCTTACAACCTTATTCTTCTCCCTGATTCAAAGTGAATGTCACAAAGTGAATTAAAAGCCATGTCACAGTGGGGGAGGGAAGTGGAGGCTCTTTAACGGGAGAAAAGATTCGGAGATTCTGGACCACCTTCTAAATTGTTTGGCACATTTGTGAATTTCTCTTAGCTTTTTTGATTCTTATTATTAAAAATTGTGCTTTACTTTATTGTTTTTCACAGATTTGCATTTTTTACAAACCGAAGGTTTGTGGCAACCCTGCATCAAGCAAGTCTATTGGTGCCATTTATCCAAAAGCACATGCTCACTTTGTATCTGTTTCACATGTTGGTGATTTTCACAATATTTAAGACTTTTTCATTATTATTACGTCTGTTACAGTGATCTGTGATCATTGATCTTTGATGTTACTATTGTAATTGTTTTGAGGTGCCATGAACCATGTCCATAAAAGATGGCAAACTTAATGGATAAATCTTGTGCGTGTCCTGGCTTTTCCGCCGACAGGCTGTTGCTCCATCTCTGTCACACTCATTGATCCTCTCTATTCCCTGAGAGACAAGAATATTGAAATTAGGCCCCTTAATAACCCTGCAATGCCCTCTAAGTATTTAAGTGAAAGGAATAATCACATGTCTCTCACTTTAAATCCAAAGCTAGAAATGAGTAAGGTGAGTGAGGAAGGTATATAAAAGCTGAGATGGACCAAAATCTAGACCTCTTGTGCCAAGCAGTTAGCCAAGTTGTGAGTGCAAAGGAAAAGTTCTTGAAGGAAATTAAAAGTGCCAGTCTAGTGAATACATGAATGGTAAGAGAGCAAACAGCCTTAATGCTGATATGGAGAATGTTTGAGTGGTCTGGATGGAACATTAAACCAGACACAACATTTCTTTAAGCCAAAGCCTAATCTAGAGCAAGGGCCTAACTCTGGGAAGCCAAAAAATTTGTATGACTCCCTTTATTGTGGTCTGGGACAAAACCCACAATATTTCCAAGGTATATCTGTAATAATTGTTCTGCCTGTCTCTTGAGGGTATTGTGAGAAGCAGATTATGTGTACAAAAACAGTAGACAAAAAATGCAAAGAAAATAGTGGATGAGTAAGTAGCAGTTTTCTTAAAAGTAACTTGTTAGTGCCTAGTCCAGGAATATTGCATTTGAGAGGGTAACATTGTTTCTCCATTAGCTGTTTGTTGTTTGAGTAGTTCCAAGGGAAGCATGCAGTAGCTGCAGTTTCTCTGGGAGGCATGAGACTGGATAAAAGCATTTATGTCCAGAGTGGTGGACTAGCCCCAAGCTCTAGTCTTTGGTCAGTTCCAGGAAGGAGTGGAAAAATTCATACAAAGTTTTTGCTGTGGTTGAATATTTGTGTCCCTGCCCAATTCATATGATAAGTTCCTGACCCCTAAAGTGATTATATTAGAATGTTTTTGGAAGGTGATTAGGTCATGACAGCAGAGCCCTCATGAATGGGATTAGCACTCTTGTAAAAGAGACTGAAGAGAGCTGCCTTGCCCCTTCCATCATGTGGAGACACAGTGAGAAGGTGCCATCTCTGACCCAGGAAACAGACCTTCACTAGACACCAGATTTTCTGGTGCTTTGATCTTGGACTTGTCAGCCTTCAGAACTATGACACAATACATTTCTGTTGTTTTAAGCCAACCAGGTTTGGCATGGTGATACGGCAGCCTTAGGAAACAAATACAGGTTGCTTTGAAGATACAGTAGACAGAAAACCAAAACCATTTTGAGAATAAAAGTTCCATATGATTGTTAGTTGATACTTTCTTGGTATATGTCACTCATGATCCAAAGTGCAGTACTGACCTTATTCAGACCAGTTTACCACTTAGGCTGCAGGGATACAAAAGAAGGAAGAAAAGCAAAGGGATAAGATGGCCGGGTCTTTTCTGAGGTGCAAACCAGTATACGTTTTTTTGATTCCAATGGCGTGAAAAGGAGAGAAGACAGAAGTGAACATGTAAGCGGTGATATTTTATTGCCTAATAGCCCCTCTGCTAGAAGACATGGCTAGTGTCCTGGAATTGAGCCTTGTCCTTGAGGATTGTTAAGAGGGTAGGAGGGGGGAAAAAGTGTGAGCCTTCTCTCTTTTAGGTATTTCCATGATATGTCTATTTAGAAACATTACAGCTTTAAGGTGTGCTTCTCCCCTTGCATGAGAACATCTGTATGGAGTCATAAGTAGGAGTGGGAATATAGTAGTATTTAATTTGGGGATATTTGTCCTTTACAGCTCCTTGAGTCGCACACTTGAGTGATTGTGGACGGCAGGGGAGCAGGAAGGCTGTGCATCACTGGAAAAACCACTTGCTTGGGGCTCTTTGTCCTGCGACTTAGTCATAAAGAAAATAACTGGGGAATGTACAACAGTGTGATGCTACACCAAGCCCTATGCTCAGGAGGGATGTAGAGATAGGAAACAAAGCGGAAGGATAGAAAAATTGTGGTAACTTGTATAGCAAGCCTATTGGGTGGGGAGGTTGGTTCTGTCTGGGAGAAACAAGGAGTTTCCGGTTGTTTTAGGAGCTTTCTTACGTGGATTTCCTTGCCCTAGCCTTCTTTTGCCTTAGAATGTGTACATTTATCCCTGTTCAAATTGCTTGAGTACTCGTATTGCAGGAATACATGTGTAATTGTGTGCAGCAAGTCATTTCAGCAGGTAGACAATCAACAATATCAACAGAATAAAACTATCAAATTTAGAGGATGAGTGCATAGTTTTCTCTCATTGATTTATCTGAAGGAATTAATTTTTCTTACATTTTTAAAGCCCATATTTGGATTTGAAGATTATGTTTCTTAAAACACTAATATTTAGTGATCAGCTGTTTGTGTCAGGCCCTATGATGGGTGCTTTCATGTACACTATTACAGTTTTCTTTTTCTTTTTCTTTTTTATTTTTTTAAGACAGGTTCTCACTCTGGTTGCCCAGACTAGAATGGAGGGCAGTGGCACGATCTCAGCTCACTGCAGCCTCCACGTCCAAGGCTCAGGTGATTCTCCCACCTCAGCCTCCTGAGTAGTTGGTACTACAGGTGTGCGCCACTACACCTGGCTCATTTTTTGTGTTTTTAGTAAAGACGAGGTCTTGCCATGTTGCCCAGGCTGGTCTTGAACTCCTGGACTCAAGCAATCCACCTGCCTCAGCCTCCCAAAATGATGTGATTACAGACATGAGCGACCACACCTGACCATCATTATAATTTTCAAAACAGCTCTGAAATTCTATTTTTATTCCCATTTTACAGACAAGCACACTGAGGCCCAGAAAACAACCGCTCAAAAGCCTAGGGAAAGACTCTAGAAATTTCAGTGATTTTATAACAGTAGATTGCCTTGGAGAGTATTTTTTCCAGATAGTAGGTCAGGTTCTAAATGGATCATTTTTATATGGACAGGAGACAGGGAAATACTGGGTAGAACAGGGTGGTTCCTTGGCAAGGGCCCCACCCTCAAGCCAGGATACCCACAGTCCTAAATGAGGATAGGTACTCAGATTTTCATGCCCAAAAGCTGTCTTTGGCCCACCATGCCCTCTATCCTGTACCCATGTAAACCGCAGACTGCAGGCTCCGGAAGCAGACAAGGAGAAGAGTAGATGAGTGGCAGAATGGTACAGGAGAGAGAAGAGAAGGGGCTTCTGAATGCTGAGAGGAGTTTAGCTGGGGATGGTCAGAGAGGAGATTGGTCACTGAATGGCCAAACTCTAGGGGAAGATCATCTTCCCACTCCGTCCCCCTTCCAGCTCCCCATTCTTCCCATTGAGAGCAACTTCCACCATTCAGTAATACTCCCTCATTCATCCTTCAAGTCCGTATGTGACCCGATTCTTCTAGGATGAGAGCTTGGGTACAGAAAGCTGTCACACTGGCCTTCTGCCATTGTGAAAAAGCAGAGAGTCTACTGAGCTGGTTAACACATAAGCTGTCTGTGAATGGCAAGGCTGAAAGAGTGCACTGTAACACATGCTTATTTGGGCTTTGGGAGCTGCAGGCTGTCAACCATGGCTGGAGCCCAGGGGTGCTTTCTGTTGCTCCTGAACCTGCCTGCCTGCATGCCTCCCTCCCATAAGGGTTTTGAGAAGCAGTGGTTACCCAACAGATGAGCCATACCCCCTATTGCGTGTCCTGTAAGGGAGATCAGGGAACTCTCCCATTTCAATTTTTCTGTGTTTTCTCCTATGTAGTCTGTTGTGGTGGTGGTCATTAGTGCCATCCAGCAAATGTTTTGGGTTGACTTCCCTGCTGTGGAGTAAGAGGGCATTTCATCACTTCCTTGAAGGTAGACATAGCCAATGAAATGTGATAAGAAGTGATACAGTATTACCTCCAGGTAAAAGCTCTGAGAGCTGTTGAATTATTTGCCTTTGCCCCATTTTCCTTCTGCCATGGCAACCAGAAATGCTCTGTTAGCTTGGGTCCTGGAGGTAGGATGATGTAGAACAATGACCTAAGACAGCCTGCAGTGTCTTCGTAGTGCAAGTGAGAAATAAACCTTTTCTTTAAGCTGCTGCATTTATCATAGCAGCATAGATTAACTGATACACTTTTGTGACATGGGTTTCATGCTCCCCATGGCTTTCACATCTATACCTGTTAGGTTAGAAAACTCTTATGTGGTCATTATTCTATAATTAAATCCAATGTCCACTTAGAAGTCTTGGATGTTAAAGAATTTCAAATGGTACAGACAGACTGATAAGCAAAATTTATTCAGTAAATGTTTATTGAGTTCCTGCGAAGTGCAGAACATCATGAGGGATCCAGAAATAAATTAGGTTGGTAACCTGCCTCAGAAAAATTAGAGTCTAGCAGGGAAGGGCTGTATTTACGTATTAAATGTATGCAATGAAATGTACATGGTTTGTGCATTTATTCAAACATACTTGTATAAGGTCCATGACTACTGTATTTGTCAAGTGTTAGGGATTTTGTAGAGCAGGAAGAGATATGGTCATTCTTACATGGAGTTAGGGCCTAAAAAGGAAATTAAAATTAATCATGCTAACATAGAAGAAATTATAACTGGGGTGGGGACTGTAAAGAAGAGGCACATGGTGCTATGACAACTTATAACAGGTGGAATTATTTAGTCCAGAGGCATAATGAAGAGCTCGTAGTAAGTTTGTGGAAATGCCTTGGGCTCAGCAATCAAGCAGACCTGGGTTTAAATTCTCGTTCTACCACTTTGAGCCATATGACTCTGCTCAAGGCATTTTACCTTTCAAAACAGATATGAATGTATTTTTCTCAGGGTAGTTGTAAGACTAATATAAGCATTTGTCTGTGACAGTGCCTGCATACCATATATGCTATTAAATGTTAGTTACTGAGTCTTCTTCCCCCTATGTGATTGATTCTATATAACCAATGCAGAGAAAGGTGACGGGGGAGTATGGATCTGTCTGGGAGTTAGAGAAAGCTTCATGAAAACAAGTAGCATTTAAGCTCATACTTGAAGAATGAAACAGGTTTGAATAAAAAATAATTGTAATCATATGAGGAGATGATAATTATAGGAAACAGAATATTAGTAGCTAAGATCATAGGCTTCTGAATGAAACAGACCCCAATCAAATAATGGATCCATCATTATTAGCTCTGTGACCTTGGGCAAGGTGCTTCTTCTTTCTATTTCAAAGTTTCCCTATCCATAAAATGAGGATAATTTTGGAACTATGCCATAGGATCAAGGTCAAGATCAAGATCAAATGATAAGAGTAAGATATTTAATACAGATCCTGGTAACTGAGGAGATGCTCAATATAATTAGCAACCAATATTTACTCTTAAAAGCAGAGAAATGATAGTCTCTGGGTATCTTTTTTTTGTGGTACTTTAGATTCAAACTCCCAATGCATTGTTTGACTGCAAGGGGCTGATGTCATTGAGTCCAGCCTGAGATTTGCTGTCTCCTTTGAGTATTAATCCCTACCAATTAATAGTGACAGTCACTAAACATTTAGTACCTAATGAGGTGCATCTCCTCAGTATGGGTGGAATGGAACTATGTAATCCAACTACCAAAATTCCTTCTCACTGGCTTTCCATGACCTCCCCCACTGGGCTGCCTGAGGGCATTGACTTCATTTGAAAAATGCATTTAGAAATGTCACTGTCTGGAAAGTATTGAGCTCTAAAGTCTCCTTGGAACTATGGATGCAAAGAATGTCAGAGCCCGTCTCCTATGAGCACTGAATCCCAAGTCATCATCTTAAAAATGGAGAAAATAAGGATTAGAAAGGGGAATGAGATGACCAAGATTACACTGTTGGGGATACAGCAGTGAAATAAAGAAGTTAGATAAGGTCCATGCGCTTATGGAGCTAAAGATTCCGTGAGGGAGATTGACAACATGCAAGAAAACAAGTAATTCCAAAAGTTAACAGAGTACAATGACAAAGAATAATGAGCTTGGGGGATATTTGATATATAGTAGTCAGAGGATGTCTCTTGGAAGAGTTGACATTTAAGCTGAGACTTGAAATATATAAAGGCACCAGCAAAGATCTGGGGCAGGAGTGTTCCAGCAGTGAAATGGAATAGCAAGTTCAAAGTTCGTAAGGCAGGAATACACTTGGTGTGTCTGACCCTGGGTATAGCATGAAACCCAGTGAGTAGCGTGATAGTGGTAAGAAATGTGGTGACAGAAGTGGATAAGGCAGAATTTATAGGGTTTAGGCCATGTTCAGGTTTAAAATTTTATTGTTAAGTACAAAGGAAGAGAAGGCTTCTGGAAAGTTTCAAGCAATGGAGTGGCAAAACTGGATTAATGATTTGAAAGATCATTCTGCCATGGTATACAGAAGAGGCTGTTGGAAGATAAGAATATGAACAAAGAAACATTTAGGAGTTTAAATTCCAGGTAGGATTTTATTTCAATAGTCTAATTGAGAGATGGCGATGGAGTAAACCAAAGAAATATACTGGGGAAGAAGGAGAGAAGTGGACAAACAAGCTATATTTGGAGGCAGATTTGGCAGGATGCTGGGAGAGAGTGAGGTAAAGGGAGTAGTTTTCCCCCATTGTGCTTTGCCTTGAATGACTGGATATGTGCTAGTGACATTTGTTGAGATGAAGAAGCCTGGGAGAAGAGAAGACATGGGGTCATAAGATTAAGAGTGTAATATTAGGTAAAATAAGCATGAGATGCCAAGGTGACATCCAAGCGGTACTGTTAAGTAGGCAGTTGACTATAGAAACCTTGAGTGTTCTAGCCACCTATAAGCCTATTGCAAATGCTAGAACTTCATGCTGCCACTTTCATACCAATGCTCATGCAAAACTGCTGATAGATTGCAAAACTCTTTCCTCTGGAACTTGGGTGTGGCCAGTCTTCTTCATCAACATCGCAGCCATGGTGCTCCAGGCAGCCATAGCACCACTTCATTGGTATTGGTGTTCAAAACACATCTGTCTGCCATTCCCACTGTGTGATATTTAGCATCTATTCTTCATCAATCATCTCAGCTTACTACTGGTTTATTGTAAAATTTAGGGTAAGTGAAATGCAATTCATTTTCAGCATTTATTGAGACCCACTGTGCACTTCCAGTGCTCTGCAAGGTGCTGGGAGTGAGAAAGTTGATTAATATATGATTTGGGGTCCCTCTCTAACAAAGTGTACAACTTTACCAGAGAATCCATTGGAAAAAAATCAGAACGCAGTGTTAGAGGAGGGTAGGACTGCCATGTGTTAATGCAGTCCTGGGGGTGTCGTGGAGAGGTGTGGCTTGATTTGGCCTTGAGGAAGAATAGAATTCAAATGAGAAGAGGGGATGATGGTGGCATCAGGTGGGATAAGCGGTTTGATTAGACAATTGAAGCGGGCATGAGTATAGATAAGAAAGAGAGGAATCTGGCCATTGTGAATGGGGAAGTTAGGAAAGGAGTTAAAATACTGGTCATATTATTGTTCTGACTTCAGACCAGCCTCATGGTGGTTGACTTAGATGATTTCTAAAATGCCTTTCAGTGCCAGGGTTTTTGTCAACACAGAGCATGGATTTCCATCTTCTCAGATTCTGCTGTCAGGTTCCTTGCTACCTACTACTTGATAAAGCCAATGCTGTATATTTGAAATAGTATACCAAATTTGGTGACAATTTTTGTTATCTGGCTAATATAGCAGCCAAGCCCCCAAATATCAGGGCTTAATGCAAAGCAAGTTTATTTTTTGCTAACATAATAGTTGGATGCAGGATCTCTCAGTCAGGTAGCTCCCCGATGACTTTCTTCCAAGAGTGTTTCAGGCTCTTTGCATGGCTTTTCCATCTTAAATATGTGGCTTTTAAGGCTGCCCTGGGGACTGGCTCCACTCCAGTCAGCCTAACAGAAAAAAATGGGAAGACTTGTGGGGGAGGAATTTATGGGTTGGCCAGTAGAAACTTCTGCCTTTATCCACCTGGCTAAAACTCAACCTCACAGCCAGATCTAACTGCAAGGAAGACTAGGGCAGGTAATCTAGGTCTGTGACCTGAAAGAGAAGAAAACAGTTTGCTGATCAATTCTCCTACAGTGCACCACTGGCCAGTTGATTCTTAGGTATGAAATCTTCTCAACCTGAGTCATTTGACTCACAGCTTGAGCCAGGGGTCCTTTCTTCTCAGTCCATGACCTCGCTCAGCCACTTGGGAGCTGAACCAGCCCACATTCAGGTAAGACCTGAATAGAATTTGGAGTAGGTTCCCCCTCCTCTCTCCCTGTGAGTTCAATTAACTTCTTTTTATCCTGTATCTCTAACTCTGGACTCATTCCTCCTTTTTTTTTTTTTTTTTTTTTTTTAAGAGACAGATCTCGCTATGTCCTCTAGGCTGGTCTGCAGTGGTGTGATGATAGCTCACTGCAGCCTCGGACTCCTGGCCTCAAGCAATCCTCTAGTCTTAGCCAATGTGCCTAGCTCTGGACTCATTCTTTATCTCAGTCGTGTCTAGGCTCCTGTTTGGACATAGACCTTATATACTTTAGGTTTGACCTCTGATACCTATCCCTGCAGACTCTGTCTCAAGTTCATTATTAGTTTCTTGTGAAGAGCACCACATTTGGATGTTTGTGGCTTTGGGTATGATTCTCTCACTCTTCCAAACTGTAAAGCTGTGTTTGGTAGTGTTGTGAAGCAGTCTTAGAATGTAAGAGAAGTGCAGAATCTGGAAAACAAAATCACAAGACCTGTTAGGTAAGAGCAGTGTTTATATGGAGTTGTTAGCTGGATTTGAGTTAGCCACATCAAATAGTAATGTACGCTTCCTTACATTTATTTTCTGTTACATAGTACATACCATAGTACATATACTTCCTTACATTTATTTTGTGTTAAAATAATTTTTATGTATACAATCTGATTTTATTCTTATAGTATAGCACTGCTGCAGAATAGGCATTATTATCTTCTCGTATCAGTTAAGATATAACCAGAGAAACAGGAGCAGTATGATGGACGGATGGATGGATGGGTGGATATTTGTACATAGAATTATTAGAAGGAATTGGTTTACACAACTAGGGGCTGCTAGGTAATTTCAAAATCTGTAGGACATGCTGCTAGGAGGGGGAGGCTAGAACTCCTAGCATGACCTGAAGGCACAGGCAGAATTTCTTTCTCCTCAGGGAAGCCTCAGTTCTGCTCTTAAGGACTTTCACTGGGTTGAACTAGACCCACCAGATTATCTAGGACTTTTAAAATCAATTGACTGTGGACTTTAATCACATCTATAAAACACCGTTGCAGGAATATCTACATTAGTGTCTGATTGAATAAATGAGGACTGCAGCCTAGATAAACTGACAAAGCTAATCACAGCCCATTTTATAGGTAAGGAAATAGAAGCAGAGGGTAGGAAGTTGCAGAGCTTGTTGGATTTTATTTATCATACTAAAATATTCCTTTAAGTATTTTTTCAAGTCCTTAAATTTCTTATAATATTCTCAGCAGAATCTAAAGAAAATATCTGGATTGACTTACCAAGAATGATCTAAATGATGCAATATTCAAAGCAGAATGGTAAAGAAAGTATATTACCTGCAAGGCAGCTAAAAGAGTATGAGAATGACTTATTTTTAACTGGTCTAAGGGTCTCATCATGAATAATTTCCAATATGGATAAGGTCTTGATTTTAAGTAAGTCAGTGATAGTAGAGTTTGCTGCTTTAATTCTTTGTGCAGGATTGTGAGACACAAATCCTTAACATTTATTTCCAGCCCTAAGGCTGAACAAGTTATTAGTTTAATTATAGAAAGCTGAACTTTCATCTTTCTTTAATTGAGCATGGATAATGTGTACCTGTGATCAGTAGCCAAAATGCCATAAAATTACTTATGAAGCCTAATACTCATACCCTTTTACGGCAGTAAAAATTCCAATTTTGTAGGCCTGTACAGTCATCATTTTGGGCAACCATTTCAATTTGTTAGTAATTATTGTCAGCACTTCATGACTAATATGGTTTGGAAACTGTCACAAGAGGTGCTATTTCCCTTTTGGTGGCAGACAGTACATTTAGGGAAGAAGAAGCTAGTGAGGAGACAGATGCTGGCTTCTTGGGCCCATGGTTTGAATGACAATCAGAAAACAACAGATCGTTATTTTTCACAGCAAGGAAAGGAGGAAGGGTCTCAGAAATCCTGAAATAAATGTCAGCTCTTGGGTACTTTCGGTTATGCATTCTAACATAAGAAGGCAAGGGCATTTTTATTTCTTTTCTTCTCTCCAATCACACCCTGGGAAGACAAACCTATTATTATAGGTTATGTGTAACCAGTGAACTCATGGTCTTTAGTGAGACAGCACCCTAGAGGCCAAAATGACTACTGTGCCTGTTTCTGCTATAAATTTTGATGGTGGAAAAGAGTGTTAGGCCCCTAAATTATGGCAGCCTTGGAGACAGTTAGCAGCCCATGTGCCTAGTAACAATTGTGATCTAGTCTGAAAGAAATGGACTTGTTGTATTGCCAGTATAGAAATAGTTGTATAACCTTGAGGGCAAAATTGATAGGGTAGTTATTTTTTTTAATCCCTTTTAGGCAGAACTACCTTAAAAAAAAAAAAAAAGACTAGTTTACAAATTTAGAGCTGAAAGAAACATATAGTTTGAATAGACTATGTTTCCCGGAAGGTATTTAAAGAGTGTTTTAAAGCTCTGGTTCTCAATCCAAATTATACAGCAGACAGATCAATAGTTCAAATTCTTTCCTATGGAGACATAAAGTAAGAGACTAAGAAGGGTGGGTGGGGAAAATAGGAGCTAGGGAGAGGGCTTAGCAGCTTTTAAATTAATAAAGAAGAACTGGCAAAGGGCAGGTCTAGACCCATGGTAAATTCATGCCTGGAGAGGAATGGGGTTGGCTTATGGCTTCCTGTGGAGGGGAGGGAGCCTGGGTAAAGTGAGTAGAGGGCTTAGAGAGAAACTGGGGGACAGGTGGTAAAAGTTTTTGGCAGCCTGTGAACAGTTTGAAAAGGGGGAGTTCCTCAGTTTTTTTTTTTTTTTCAGCAGAAATAGAAGACATGCTCTGGAATTTCACAGATAATTGAATAAAGGTACAATTTAAAGGAACAATTTAGAGATGTGTGGGCAGGGCTGAGGCACCTAGGAAGAGAGAATGAGGTATCAGGTTTTAGCAATACCAGGAAGCTATTATGCTTCCCAGGCCTGAAGAACATGGGGTAAGCATGGGGATCCAGTGTTAATGGGGCCCCATGACCTACCACTGTGGAAGGAGGCTCTAGATAAGAGTTGAAGTTGTGGAGGGATCTAGTCATTGTCAGAGCCACAGTGCTGAGGCAGGGGTAGAGCCAGGGACCAAATGCCCAACTCTACTCTCCTGCCGCCTTTTGGTCTATTAGCCAATTCAACCTGAAGTCAGAAGAGACAGGAGCTCATGTGATACAGAGAAGGGCAGTGAATGATTCTGGGGAAAGAGCAAAGAGAGAATAACCAGCACTGGTGGAGGGTCTAGGAGGTGATGGGACGCAAGGGTGCTGGACTTGCCTTGGGAACCAGCTTGCTGAGGGACTTTAAGCGAATAGCCTGATCCTTTTTTGTTTCTCACCCCAACCCATCAGTAAATAGGGATAATAACTTACCCATTACCAGGAGTTGTTAGCATCAGCCTGAATAACAAACAGAGAATGCTTTCTTAAAGAAAAAATATTTATTTGGGAATAGTGCATGAGAATGCACTGCAGTGAGAACGTTCTGCCCTGTAAACCATGTGACTACTCAGGGAAGTAAAAGAAAGAAAAGGTGTTTAAAGTAAAAAATGAGGAGAATTACATAATTGTTTTGAAATAATTATCCTTGTTTACAAAGATAAATAACAAGAATGGCACCAGTCTGAGATTGGACAGGCAGTTGCTGGGCAGATGTCCTTGCAGAAGTATTTTTTGGTATAAGTTTGTAATGGTCTTTGTGCAAGATTGTGTTTTTTGCACTCTTTTGTGATAGTGTTTCTTACCAGGTATACAAGCATGAGAACCTTTTCTTTATGGACTTCCTTGGCTCTATTTGTCAGGATTTAAAAAAAATTACTGATTCTGTTTTCATTTGGACAATTGTCACGTTATAAAGATCAGGTGACATAATATATACTTTATTTCATTAATTTGTACTTACGTTGAATTTTATAATTTCTAAATCTTCCTCATGTCTCTTACCTCATTTGCTTCTCAACAGTAGCCTCTAGAGTAGTCAAGATAGGTTTTATTGTTCCCATTTTATAGCGAAGATGTCTGAGTTGGAGAAATTAAGTGGTTTCATAAAGGTCACCAGGTTAAGAGATCTTTTGACTAAAATTTGACTGTAATTTTCTCCTAGTACACTTTGAATGCTATGTAATTCAGCATTTTAGGTGGTTTTGAGGGACTGTTATCATTTTTGTAAAGCATCAAAGTTCCAGATGAGGAGCCTTAGACAGTACCTTTCATGTGGTTTGGAAGAACAGCACCCAGGATTCAGGCCAGCTTTCCTATCTGGGAAGATAACACAGGAAGGGAAAAGACTGTGCTGCCAGTTTTTATAACCAGCCACTCCTATTTCTCTCTGTCAAAAAGGCCAAAAGAGTGTAGCTCATGCGGGTAGCACACGGTAACAAATTGTAGTTACCTTATGTGTATGCCTGTGTCTTACCAAATGTGTCATTTTTTAGTTTTGCCCTTTTGTCACTTACCTGTAGAATGTCACCTACACATAAAAATGCTACTGATCAGGGCAGCTTTTCTTCCCCACAGTGGTATCTGGCCTGTAGAAATGCTAGCTCTCTGGGACAATCAGATACTGCTGTATCAGGGGAATTTTACCATCTGCTGCTTTTAAGTGATATTTCCTTCTTACTCAATAAGTTTTCACCTGAGCAGGATTGGGGTGCTGAACCTCTCTGAAGGGTATTCTCTACAAAAATAGTTAGTTATTGTGTCAGGTGAATGTGAAAGGGAAATGAAAAGTAAGTCTGAAGTATCATCATAAAGAATGGTTAACTGGGTGCTGTGGCTCATGCCTATAATCTCAGCACTTTGGGGAGGCCGAGGCAGGCAGATCACTTGAGGTCAGGAGTTCAAGGCCAGCCTGGCCAACATGGTGAAAGCCTATTTCTACTAAAAATACAAAAATACAAAAATTAGCTGGGCATGGTGGTGTGTGCCTAGAGTCCCAGTTACATGGAGGCTGAGGCAGGAGAATTGCTTGAACCCTGGAGGTGGAGGTTGCAGTGAGCTGAGATCATACCACTGCACTCCAGCCTGGGCCACAGAGTGAAACTCTGTCTCAAAAAAACAAAAACGAAAACATAGAAGAATGGTTGCATCGATTGAATCTGACTATCCCAGGTGGGAGGCACTCTTTGGGAACTGCCATAAACTTCAGACCACAAGGGCACCCAGTCTGAGGTTACTACTGGAAAGTCTGGATGAATGGATCCACTAACATAGTTCTGCCCCCTGCTTGAACAATTCTGGTCATGGGTAACTCAGTGCCCTCTGAATCAGCCCACTCAGTCTATAAAGAGTTCAATAAAAATATTTCACACCCCAAACTGAAATTGGAATGGATTGTCTCTCTGCTTCTAGTTACTCTATAATCTAGTAACACAGAGTTACCTCATTTCAGCACCAGTGTTTGTACACTGTTGAACTGTATTAAGCTTACTGTCTACTAAAACCGGATTAATATGTCAGTTTTACATGACATACAGCTGCTAAATCAAATCTCAGACATTCTTTACTTCTTTAGGTTTTATACCCAATCATGTATTTATATGTCTGCTAAACTTCCTTCTATTTAGACTGGCTTGATTGTTATGAGTACTTTGGATGTTGATTTTGTTCATATAGTTGCTATTGTTTCGATTGCATGTTCAACAAAAATATCCCCTATATCTTCATCTAAATCATTGATTAAAATGCTGAACGGCGCCGGAGGAAGGGTTGTTAGAGGCCTGCTGGGTTCCTGGTGACTATCGTAGGAGACGTGGGGAAGAATAATTATGAAGAGCAACCATAGTATGTTGTAAAATTAGTGAATTAGTAGCAATAGGCCTAGAAAAGTAGGTTATAAAGAGCCTGGGAAAGAATTTATCACCATTCTGAGGGACATAATTTGATCTGTTGTTTTTATTTATTTTCCCCAGTTTTACTGAAGTATAATTGACAAACTAAAATTATGTATATTTAAGGAGTACAAAGTGATGTTTTGATATATTTACAGATTGTGAAA
Organism: Ateles fusciceps; assembly: GCA_036589455.1. Classification (NCBI taxonomy): domain Eukaryota; kingdom Metazoa; phylum Chordata; class Mammalia; order Primates; family Atelidae; genus Ateles; species Ateles fusciceps. Next base: position 4,979,119 of record JAZHEH010000299.1, read on the forward strand.
TGTTACCACTATTAGGCTAATCAATGTATCTATCACCTTCCATAGTTATTTCTCTTTTGTGTGTGTGGTAAGAATACTTAAGATCTACTCTTAGCAAATTTTCAATTATACAAAATAGTTTTTTTTTCTTGAGACAGGGTCTTGCTCTGTGCCCAGGCTGGAGTGCCATAGTGTGATTATGGCTCATTGCAGCCTTAACTCCGGGGCTCAAGTGATCCTCCTGTCTCAGGCTCCCAGATAGCTGAAATTATAGGTACATACCACTGTGTCCAGTGAATTAAAAACATTTTTTTTTAGAAATGGGGTCTCACTGTATTGATCAGGCTGGTCTCAAACTCCTGGCCTCAAGTGATCCTCCTGCCTCAGCCTCCAAAAGTGCTGAGATGATGGGTGTGAGCCACCATAACTGAGCCTACAAAACATTGTTATTAACTATAGTCATCATGACCTATTGTTTTTAGAATATTGAGCTTTCTTACTTTTTAATATATTGTTAATTTGGGTAGATGTTTCATGCATCCTTGAAAGAAATTATAGATCCATGTTTAAGATATGGATTATGATATAGTAGATTAAATGTATTTTTTGTATTTTTTAATTCTCTATAATTTTTTTTCTACTTGAACTATAAAAAATTAAGGTGGGAGTGCTTTCATGTTTGCCATTGCTGTTGCATTTAGGTGGGTTTCTGTTTTCAAACAAAATTTAAATATTATGATATGCATTTTCTTCATAAATGATTAAGTTGCTGTCTTAATTGTGAATTAGTGAATTAATCTGTTTATGCTCTTTATTGCTTTTTTCTTGAATTAAGCATTGTCTGATATTAATATCACAACCCCTGAACTCTTTCAATTTGCATTTTCCTGGTAAAACTTAGCCATCCTGAGCATACCCAGTGATGGTGGTCTGGAATTTCTTTGGGGAGAGGCTCCCAGAGCCATCTGACTGCCTCTCTTCCACTGTCACAGCAGTGGTTCTATTCCTGCTGCCCTCAGTCTGGGGAAGAAACAAAGAGCCTGAGGGCTACACCTAAGCTTACACCATGCCACTGTCACCAGATGGAGAGGAGATTAGTCTCTCTTCCCAGTGAGCCCTTTGCCTTTTGCTCCCCAACAAGTGGAGACCCAAGCTCACACTAACAGTGCAGCTGCCCCATGCCAATGGCTGAACACTGAGTTACAGCTGGGAGTCCACATTTATCAGAGGCAGAATCCCCAGGAGCAAACGAAAGCCACTCTTCTATTGCCTCTGTAGTGGTACTATCCCTGCTACCCTTAGTCGAATGAAGGAGCAAAGACTGAAAGTGCCTTATTCACACCTCTAACAAACTGCAGTTGACCCATGGGGAGGAGGCCAGTCCTTCTCCCACAAGCTCCATGCCCCATCACTCATCACCAGGCAGGGAACCCCTGGCTTGGGCCCACAGCACAGACCCCCTATCCTGGACTGATTGCACTGAGTTGCTGACCTGCATCTCTCTGGGGTGGAGCCCCCTAGGAGACAAGTGAAAGACTGTCAGCCACATCTACTGCTAAGGTCTCTTCCTCTGCTGCATCTAAGTTGATAAGGAAAGATAAACCTGGAGATCACCCCAGAGCGGTGGTGGGCAGCCCAGGAGTACCAAGCCACCATCTACAACCAGTGCTTAAGTGGGAGAGGAACCCACACTTTCAGAGCATTGAGAGGGAACACAGTGACTGAACAAGAACCTGCCAGCCAACCACTACACCTAAATGCCACCTGTTGGATCCCAACCCAAAGCTTCAACACCAAAATACCTCACTAAAATACCCTGCCCACTGTGAAACTAAAGGCAAGATGTCAGTTACAAATAAAGACCCTGCACAAAGCCTCAGTTCTGTGCACATATCCAGAAAAGAAGTCTACTGACTGTATTCAGCCTGTACCACAGTTAAAGGAACACACACATGTAGAGATGAGAAAGAATCAACATAAGAACTCTGGCAACCCAAATGGCCAGAGTGTCATGTCCTCCTAACAACTGCACCAGTTCTCCAACAAGGATTCTTAATGAACTGAGTTGGCTGAAATGACAGAAATAGAATTGGGATTATGGATAGGAACAAAGATCATCAAGATTCAGAACAGCAAAACCCAATAAAAGGAAACTAAGAATTACGATAAAATGATACAGGAGCTGACAGATGAAATAGCCAGTATAAAAAAGAATCTGATAGAGCTAAAATACACACTATTCCTCCCTCTACCATTAACCTTCCTTCATCTCTTATTATATTGGCATATGTGAAATTTTATTCCAGTATATTGGCCATTTATGTTTTTTGGGAAGAATGCTAAAATGGTAGATGTGAGAAGAATGTGTTAAAATTGGAAGTGGCTAAGGAGACCAGTTAGAAATTACTACAGAAGTTGAAGGAAGGAAATGGCCATGTCAGAATGAGAAGGAAGGGACCAGATAAGGGATTGCTTAGAAACTTAGTTTCAGTTTTATCTTTGCTACCCGATTTTCTTCATTGAAAATAAATGTAGTCTATCCATATTGTTTCCTTATTCTGTGTCACTCATGCCAATAGATCATTCTTCTTTCAATGTTTTTGACTAGATCTGAGTCTTAGAATATTTCTGTGGTGTATTCTAGTTTGAGAATACTTGAATTTGTTTGTTTCTCCTTCTCTGGTGATACAGCTTTCTGATTTGTGTCTCCTTGAAACTTTTAAGCTGTGTGTATATCTTGGAACGTGGTCATCTTCATACTCTGAAGCCCCCAAAGTGTTCAGAACAGTTTGTTGGTTCCCTTAACATCTCTACCTAGTTCTGTATGATTCACCTTGTGATTTCACCATGTTTTGTTTATTTGTTTGTTTGTTTTTTTGCCTCACTGACCTCAGCAGATCTGCTTTGCCTGGATATTCTGACAATTACCTGTCTTTGTTTAAAATTAGAAAAAAAATTTTAAAGCGAAGTCTTTGCTTTATTGAGGTAGAGGCAGAACATTAAACACCAGAATAGATAATCATGTTAGTTTCTACTCAAAGTGGAGGTTCTGGGTAGCTTCTCTGGACTGAGCAGATCTTGGTTGACCAGCTCCGTTCTTTTTTTTTTTTTTAATGGATTCATTTCTGAGGATGATAGCAAAGAAGGCAATGAAGTGAGGAGTGAGAAAACTCCTCTTGCAGCAGCCATCACTCAGGCCTATGGGAAGAGTTATAGAACCCTCATGCAGGTCTTCTTTCCCCAAGAGCCTTCATTTTTTCTTTGTGCCCTCTGCCCTCTAAAAGTCAATGGAAAATTCTCTGCAGTACTTAACTTGATAAGAAATGTGATCCAGGGAGGTAGTCTCTCCCTGAGCATCTGGAAGGGCAGACTTCTTGCCCAAGGGAGAACCTCAAAATAAGATAACACTTTATAGGAAATCTAAATGAGCTATTTGACACAAAAGTACTTTGTTTACGTTCTAAACATGAGGTCTCTATGTGTGAGTGACCACTTTCTCATACACATGATCCTTTGTCTCATCCTCATAATCATTGAGTAGCTCAATTACTATGTGCTAGGCTAGGCACTGGGACAAATATTTTCTATTCATTACTTGGTTTTGTTTTGTTTGGTTTGGTTTTCTCATATTCTAGTGGGAGCTAAATACATTCATTTTTTTTAACCCTAACAGCAATCTACTGATATAGTAAATAGTATATATTTCCTTTTACAGATATCAGATTAAAAAAACTTCAGGATATGAAGTCACTTTCCTCAGGTCACATAGGATATTGGTCACAAAAGCTAAGAACTGCACCAGAAGCATTCATTTCTCAACCCTGTACCCTCATCCCCCAAACTTCACTGCCTCTAACATCTCACAAAGCACTAGTACTTTCAAGCCATTACTATGACTACAACTTATTGAAACTCCACTATGCACCAGATACCTACTATCCTAGAAAGGTACAGACATTATTTGAATCTTTACAATAACCCTACAAAATATTTATGATCACCATTGTGCACGTTTGTTCTATGCCTAATAAGTAGCAGAATTGATTTTACAAACAAGGGTAGGTCTGTCTTCAAAAACTGCTCTCTGTCTCTCTATCATACTGCCTAACAGAAGCCTGCAGTAGGTTGAATCGTGGCCTCCGCACAATAAATCCATGTCCTAATCTTCTGTGAATATGACCTTATTTGGAAAAAAGGGTATTTTTCAGGTGTAATTAAATTAAGCATCTAAATATGAGATCATTTTGAATGATCTGGTTGGGATCTTAATCCACTCACTGATGCTCTCATAAGAGACAGAAGAGAGGATGATAGCAGGGAGAAGATGAGAAGCTCACGCGAAGGCAGAGACAGACAGAGAAGTGATAGAGCCACAAGCCAAGGATGGCCTGGAGCTACCAGAAGATGGAAGAAGCAAGGAAAGATTCGTCACTCTAGCTTTTAGGTGGAATGTAGCCCTACCAACACTTGATTTCAGACTTCTAGGCTCTGTATCCGTGAGAGAGTACATTTTTGCTGTTTTAAGCCGCTCATTTTGTGATAATTTCTTACAGCAATGACAAGAAAATAATGCATAGCCTATTTCATTTTGAATCCATAGACTGACTCATACCATTTCTTTAAAAACTCAAACTGTCCCCCACTTTATTATGGCCATCGGTGCCTTTGGTGTCCTCCAGCTGGACTGATTTTCTGACTTCTTTACTTATAGCCTTTGAGGACTTCTCTTCCATCACAGCATCAGCTCTGGACATGCTTTTGTGCCTTTGCTGACCTTGGTCTGGCCCTTCTGCTTGTGGAACCAACTTACTCTTCCCCCAATCTTAAACCATAATCTGCTGATCTCATTGTCAACTTTAGTCTGACTGATACCTTTTCCTAAAATCTTGGAGGGAGAGCCCTGGCTAGAATTAATTGCTCTGTTTCTGTGTGCCCAGAGCAGGTACTTATACCTACCACTATGTATTACTTATGTCTGTCTGTCCTGTATTGTAGTTCATCAATTGCCTGTGAAATCCTGGAGCCAGGGCAAGAATTTTTGTCTCAGTAATTCGCATGGGGCCTGCCACAGAATATCTGCTGATGCCTTCTGACTTACCTCTGGATACCCATGTAAGTCTCTACAAAGGATTTCTCAGACCTGAATTTGCAAGAGAATCACCTAAGGAACTTGTTAGAAATGCAAAGTCTGGGCTTCTGCAAATTCTTTGCTTTTGGGAAAGGGACAGGAAGCTATATTTCTTTCAGCCAACACGATTTTGAAGCAGTGGTTGCCACTATACTTGGAGTGGTCTAAAATTTGAACTTCTGTGGCATTTACCTGTTGAGTAATACTTTTATGGATTTTTCTTGGAATGTAATGAGTGATCTAAAATTGCATTCTGCTTGGGAAAAGAAGAATCAAATCATCCTTTAAGACTTTGGTCAAAAGAGACTGCACATTTGATCCCATTTCTAAACTCTGTCTCAGTCCACCTGAAATTCATTTTGTATTTCCTGAGCTGCTGAGCATTTGGAGTTGGTTTCCTTATTTAAAGCTGACATGCTCTGGGCTCTCAGCAGGCATATGGCTAGGACTGTCTTGCTCAGACAGCACAATTCTTTTCTGTTTCTTAAACAATTGCAAGTTCTAGTGCTTCTGTGCACCTCTCCCTTTTAACTTGATTTCAAAGAGCTCCAACCATCGCTTTAGGCATTGATGGAAAGAAAGTGTTGCGTAAGTATCTATGCTCATTAAAGGAATAACTCATTGTGCTGTATTTTTGTTGTTGGGGACATTACAAACTTTTCCCTCCACTTAGGAATGTCTTATGTCCTTGATAACTTGCATAACACAAAATCACTCAGAGCAAACTTCAGTATAAGATAAATGAACTTTTCTGAGCTCTAATTCCTCATGAAAATAGGGATAATTGTACCTACTTCCTAGAATAGTTTTGAGGTTTAGATAAAATAATTTACTGAATAGTAAACATTTAATATGATATCTGATCCACAGGAGGACCTAAGAATTTTAATTTTGTGATTATAGGTAGGCTTAATATTCATAATTTCAGATGTAATCTAAAACTTCATTATCATTCCCCCTCTTCCTCATTAACATTGCCATCATCAAATTAAAATTGCTGGATTTTAATTAGATTTTACTCTATGTACTGGGGACATTCTAAGTACTTGCCATTCTGTACCAGAGTTCCTTTGCTGCCATAACAGATTACCACAACCTTAGAGCTTAACACAACAAAAATCTATCCGAGTCAGTAGGTCAGAAGTCCAACACAGGTCTTATTGGACCAAAATCAAGGTGTTAAGAGGACTACATTCCTTTCTGGAGGCTCAGGGGGGTTTCTGACTCCTGCTAATTCGGGTTGTTGGCAGAATTCAGTTATTTGCTGCTAAGGGTCTGAAGTCCCTGTTTCCTTGCTGACTATTAACTGAGTGCTGTTCCTAGCTTCTAGAGGCCACCCACTTTCCTTGACCTGTGGGCTCCTTCCTCAGTCTTCAGAGCCAGCAAGGGTGGGTTGATCCCTCTCATGCTTTGGAACACTCAGGCTGCTTCTCTGTCTGACTTTTCTGCTGCTTCTTCCACTTTTAAGGGCCTATGTGGTTAGATTGTGTCTACCCAGATAATCCAGGACAGTCTCCCAATTAAAAAATTTGTAACCTTAATTTCACTTTCAGCATCCCTTTTGCTATGTAATACAACATATTTATAGGTTCTGGAAATTAGGACATGGACTTTTCTTGGGGAAGGGGACATTGTTCTGCCTATCACATATTCATGGTCTCACTGAATTTTCTCAGTGTCTCTATTTTATTGTTCCCATTTTATAGATGATAAAAGAGAGGCTTAGTGAGGTTAAATAACTTGCCTAGGGTTCAACTGATGGTAAGTGGTGAAGCCAGAATACAAATCTAGGGACTTTGCCTATAGAATATGCTCAGTTTAGAACTATACTAAGTTGAGCTATAAGATGAGCTCTGGTACCAGGGCCAGGAGCCCCTTTTCTGCATTTATGGGCTGGGACAACTAAAAAGGAGAAAAAGACTGGCTTGCATTTAACAATCTGGGAGATTTAATTTTCCGTAGAAGTTCAGAAAGCCAAACAAGAGCTCTCAAGTCTGTCTCAAAGATGTAAGCTTCTGACCAAGTCTTTTTGACATAGGGCACAAACACTGTCTTATAGCTAATTTTGCAACTTTCTCCCAATTTCAGACCTTTTCCATTCTAACTTCCTTACCACTGAAACTTTCACAGGAAGTTGGAGGAAACATTATTAGGAACAAGGGTTTCTGTCAGCAAACATGTAGAGTTCCTTGTAGGATCACATCTATTACTTATTTAATACTTACTCTGTGTTAAGTGCCTTACTTAGTGACCCTGTGAGGTAGATACTATTAACAGAGGGACCTTACAGACAAGGAAACTGAGATACTGATAAGCAAACTTGTTGGGATTTCACTCTTGGCAGCCTGATGCCAAATCACTACACTCCATGATCACTGTAATCTTCTCTTATCAGATGAAAATATTTGTATCTTTTTTTTTTCCTGCTCTTAGCAATTTCCACACTTTGCCTTTAAATGAAATATCTAATACCAGGCATCTTGGCATTTAGGCTGCTCCCCTATGTCCAGCTGGGTGCTATAATAATGGAGCCTCCATACCTCTAGGCCAGGCAAAGGAAAAAATCATTTTAAAACAAGGAGTTTGCAGACTATCACCTGGTGCCTTCGTGATTTGGTTGGCCGTGTCCCCACCCACATCTCATCTTAAATTGTAGCTCTCATAATCCCCATGTGTCGTGGGAGGGACACAGTGGGAGATAACTGAATCATGGGAGGTGAGTTCCCCCACACTGTTCTTGTGGTAGTGAATAAGTCTCACGAGATCTGACGGTTTTATAGGGGGAAACTCTTTTCGCTTGACTCTCATTCTCTCTTTGCCAGCCTCCATGTAAGATGTCCCTTTGTTCTCCCTTACTCTTCCACCATGATTGTGAGGCCTCCCAGCCATGTAGAACTTTGAGTCCATTAAACCTGTTTTTCTTTCTAAATTAACCAGTCTCGGGTATGTCTTTTTCAGCAGTTTGAAAACAGATTAGTAAACTCTGTTTTATTCATATATAGATGCAAGGTATATTCATATATTAGTGCAGAGAACTTTTATATTATTTAACCTGAAGTAGATAAGTCTTCAGACTCTTCAGATTTAAGTGGGAGCCTAGAACTGTATCCCAACTCTCATTATTATTCTCATAGCATGGGCCTTTTGGATAATATTATTTCCTTATGACTGTATAAGTCTGTATTATGCATAACATAGTTTAAATTTTTTTTGTTCAGTCCTCAAAAACATCCTGTGAAGTAAGATAGGAAAAAAAAATCACATTATTATAAATAGATGGTGATGATGAAGATGAAGAAGAGGGATGCTTACCATATGCCAATGTCATATACTCTTGTGGTGGGTAATACTGAGTGTCAACTCAATTGGATTGCAGGATACAAAATGTTGATCCTGGGTGTCTCTGTGAGGGTGTTACCAAAGGAGATTAACATTTGAGTCAGTGGGCTGAGAAAGGCAGACCTGTGCTTAATTTGGTGGGCATAATCTAATCAGTTGCCAGTGCAGCTATAATGTAAACAGGCGGAAAAATGTGAAAAGAGACACTGGCCTACCCTCCTAGCCTACATCCTTCTCCTTGCTGGATGCTTCCTGCCCTTGAGCATCAGACTCCAAGTTCTTCAGTTTTGGAACTCACACTGGCTCTCCTTGCTCCTCAGCCTGTAGACAGCCTATTGTGGGACCTTGTGATCATGGGAGTTAATACTTAATAAACTCTTTTATAAACATATATATATATATATATATATATATATATATATATATATATATATTCATTCCATTAGCTCTTTCCCTCTAGAGAACCCTGACTAATACACTCTACATGTTTTAACTTATTTAATCTACTCAATGTCTATTGAGGTAGGTGTTGCTATTATTTCCACGTTAAAGGTAAAGCTAATTTACTTCTTCAAGGTCATCCATTTGGTAAGCATGGGACTAGGTTTTAACCCAGGCTATTTGGCTTTTAGGACTGCATCCTAGACTAAGACTCAATCGCATTATTTTCATTCTGTATCTGAGCTAATTAAGATCCAGAGTGAAATTAAGGTTTGTTATAGGCCACCCAGCTGGCAATTCTAGGATTCTGACCAAGTTTTCTGCTTTCTATTTGGAGGCAGTAATGATACAGCAGAATTATATGGAATCAGAGAGAGTTCAATTCACATCCTGGCTCTGTTGGACAATAAATGTGTGACCTTGGGTAAATCATGGATATTCTCTAATCTTTAATTGACTCAAGTAAAAAATGGGGGTAATCATACCTATTTCCTTAGGTTATCAGTGGAATGGAGATAATGCATATAAAATGTCTTGGATGCAGTGAGTAAACAATAGCTGTTATTATTAGTCAATGCTCTTTCCACTACACCAGCTGCCTCTCTAGAAATGATTGAACAACCTCAATTATTTTTAGCATGAGCCATAGGCTGTTGGCAGGCAGTACCTCATAAATCAACATCAGCCTAGGGGAGAGGCTCAGAGGTATGTCCTGGACCTGAGAAATACAGTGGCTGAGACCAGGAAACCTAGTAAGGTTCCAGTGAACTTGGTATATCTAACACAATCAAAATTGAGAATTAAGGCTTATTCATAAGCTTCATCCTCTCTCCTTAGCTGTTTCCTAGATGAGTCTCTGGTAAACTTGATTGCACATTATCCTTTCTGCTGCATATAAGCTCCCTCCTAAAAGATGAGATTCCAAAGACAGTTCTGGAAAGCTGGGCAAAATGTGGTAGTGCTGAGGAAATGGTTAAGGCTGAAGATTGTTCTTTGTGTCATATTGTAAGTATTGGAGTAGATTACTGAAATATACATTGGTGGTTAGTTTTTAAAGCACGATCCCTTGAATAAACATTGATGTGCCCCAGAAACAGAGTTCTGTTCAGAATGATTTATGGTCTGTGGTGCTATGGTGTGATCTGAATTACCTTTGAAAGGAAGAGCAGGTATCAAATGAATTTAGAGGATAAAAACAGGTGGATGAGCATAAATGCAGAAATGTCCTAGGTTTCTCAGTTCCTTGCAAGGAGACTTTCAGGGGCATACCTGAAGCTCTACTATCTGACACTTACTGGCACTGAAGGTTAAACTGTAGAAATTTGTGAATTGTCTGCTCCCTGCTGAGGTTTGTGTATTCCTTTTTCCACCAGTATTACCCTCCTCAAAAAAGGAAAAAACAAAAACAAAAGGAGTAGAAGGAGGCTCAGAAATAGTGACATCTAGCCTGTCTTGGTGCCTGCTTTTCACTGAACGTGAACTAATGTACAGCATTTTTAGATGTTTTAGGCATCTCAGGCAGAAGAAATGATCAAGTCTGTCATATTTAACTTGATTTTTTTTTTAATCAAAATGAATTTCAAAAAGCCATCCTGATGGTAAGTTAGGTACCTGTGTAAACTCTGGAATCAAGTGGATCAACCTATCTCCAAATCCAACCTCTGCCACTGAATATCTATGAGTCTATGGGAAAGTTACTTTTTTCCTTTAACCTCCAGTTTCCATATCTGTAAAATGGCAGTAATCATAGTACCTATCTGTTTCATAGGCTTGTTATAAAGATTAAAGATTAATTTAGAAATATACTACTTAACAGTATCTAGGCTGTAGTATATTTTCAGTGTTATCTCTTGTGATTATTTTAGTATCTCCTGTCCCCATTTTATGGATGTATTAATCTTGGCAAGTTACAATGGAACTACTTTATTCTACTTTTCTTGTAGGTTGGTATTTAATAAAAGGTCAACCTTCACTTCAGAAGGCAGGTCTTTAGCCAGGCCCAGCTGAGGCAATACCCAGAACAGTGTTTGAAGCCAAGGAGAAGGAGAGACAGCATTAGGTGTTGACAAGCCCCTTAGGTATCTTCTGGCTTAGTCACCTGGGACAGGAGGCCCAGAGAACATCATAGGCAACTGCTCTCCCTCCTAGCCTGCTGCCAGGGCAGGTGGGAAACAGAAAGCTTGAGCCAGCCAGATTGCAGGTGCAAAAGCCACTGGAGACAGGAGCCTATTCCAAAGCTTCCCAGCACAGCTGTTTGAAGTGAAGGTCAGCCAAATTCTGAGACATCACCTCCTTTGCTCTTGAAGAGAAACAAACAAAAAAAGTAGATTTGAGAAAAGTGAATGTCTGATTCGGCTTTTCAAGGTGATCAGCTAGGGTGCTTTGAAATTATAAAATTAGACTAAATGTAAGTTCAAATTCTGCTTTTACAGAGGGGGACACTCAGAACCAGAGAGGGACGTAAATTGTCCCATCCCACACAGCCATTGGTGCAGACTCAGCTTGTGGTCTGAATCTCTGGACTCTAGCTCTGTTGCACAGCACTGCTGGCCAATGCCTCTTGGCAATTTGAGGGATACAAGTCATGCAAGAATCTAATATACTGAGTTGCTTAATAATAAGGTTGTGAAAAATAAGAAGCATAAATGTGTTTATGATCTTCTAAATCTCCTAGATGGGTAGGATTTAGCTCACCCAAATCTGGACCTTTGTAGCTTGAGAATGGTTTTCCTGGAAGCAAATCAGGGAACAAATACAACACTTTTTATGTTTTTGCCTTTGCTTGGCTTTTGAAACTTGTAACAGATGTAGCTTTTGAAAAAAACCCTCTTTTTTAACAAAGGAAAATAATAAGCTTTCCTTTATATGAAAAGGTGGTACAGGTGATGCTGTTCCCCTAAAGGATGAAGCTGAGCTGCTTTTTGTAGTGGTGAATGATGGATTTGATAAGTCACAGCACCATTATATCACTGGCCCCTATTGTAACCAAGAATTAACATTTGCAAGAAAGCAAGCCCAGGTGGGGGAGTGCATCCCTGGTCCACAAAAAAATGCTGAGCTAAGTGTGTCTGGCTGGGGATTCAACCCTTAGCCTTAGATTCCTTAGTATGAGATTCTAACAGCTGAGCTGTAAGCATTCTTCTCAAGTGTTAGAGTTAAATACACACATGCCTCATCACACAATGCTGAATCCCTGTAGATCAGTTAAAATCAGTTGAACAGACACTGTTCCTACCAGAGACAATGAAAGATCAAACTGCTAAAAACAGCCAGGCAAACAAACACACAGTTTTGCATCCTTCTACTTTCAAAGCACCTTGGACAGCAAGTAAGCACTTTCTAACTTACCCGAATTCAGAGGCAAAAAATGTCTTCTATTAAACCTACCTAAATGGCTTGATAGAGATCTTGGGGAATAAGGATATGTCCTTCAGAGCATTAGAGCCCTGTAAAAATATAATGTGATTCACACATATGAACTACATTTGTAATTTTAAATTTTCTAGTAGGTATATTATTTAAAGTAAAAAGAAACAAGTGAAATTATTTTTAACAATATCGACTTAGTAACCTATTTTACTAAACCAATCCATCCAAATTACTATCATTTTTGCATGGAATCAATATAGAAATTACCTGTGTTATTTTTATTCTAAGTGTTCAAAATCTGGTGTGTATTTGACATGTACAGTCTGTTCTGTAAAAAAGGCTGCATATGCAAAGTGACCCCAAAACACAGAAGGAGCTGAGAAACCAAAGAATGAGGCAGACAAATCCAGTTTGCTAGTAAAGGGTGATTTACTGGGGGAACTTGCCACATGGTCTTGAGTGGTAGCAAGAACAGGTAGGTCTCCATACCATTACTCCTCAGACGGGGGAGCTTATATGCCATAGAGAAAGGGCATACGTGCTCTATAGCCAATTAAAGGCAACCTCCAGAAAAGGCAAGAATGCTATGTGCGTCATAGCCTATAATTTGTGCAATAATGTCAAGGTTGCTTTGATGTAAAGGTGGGATTTATAGCAAGTACTTGTTCTCACATTGAGGACAATAAATAGAGTGGGAATCAGAAAGCATTCCTGGGACTGGGGTTAATAAGTCAACATAGCTATTAACGTCTAATATGGAGTCACTTTTGTCTGCACACAGTCCATATCACTTGGACTATTTCAGTGCTCAATAGCTGTTTATGGCCTGGGGTGACTGTGTTCATCAGTGTAGCATTAGAGCCAATATGAAGACAAGGTCCTCCACAGTAGAGATCCCGAAGCTTGCTAGCATTCTCCAGGACTGGCCTCTGGAAACAACTGGTTCTCTTAGTACAATTAGGAAGAACAAATACTAACTAAGCAAAAATAAGAATAATTGTTCTGAGGTAGATTTTATTGAGTACTCAATGGATTTATCCATTCAGCTCTCTGGGGGTTGCACAGGAGGTTAGCATATTCTTATAGGCCTGTTGGGGGGGGGATCAGTCTTTTCTGCCCCAAATCACATTTTCTTCTGAAACCCCTCTGTGATAGCAGACAATTGCCTGTGTAGACAGGAGTACAAAGGGGCGCTGTATTATTCTCTTGTGTATGGCCATGGCTGTTTTTGAGGATATGTTATTATATAAACATATCCACTTCTATAAATGCTTGAAATTTATCTAGAAGAGAGTTGTACACTTTTTTCCCTTTCCAGTATCAAATAATCAAAGGTTATTTCTAAGGGTGAAGCTTTTCTTTGTGGCCACTCTTTAAAACCATGCAAGAGGAAGTGATCTTGTCACTCCAGAAATTGTCTAATGCTATTTTTGCCTATAGGCCAAGGGAAAAGCTTCCGTTTTCTGTACAGAAGGCTAGTTTTGTCAGCGGTTACAATGTTATTGTTGACACTGTACCTCTGTATTAGTGTTAGTGCAAGGCTCATAAACCTTAGCGACTTCATTACTCACCAATTAGTTTCGAATAAATTTTACTATCTTGAATGTAATGGTGCTTTTCATGGAGTAGGCTGCATATTCATAAAGAATGTAAGGATTTCACATCTGAGTATCTGGAGAGATAGCACAGATTCAGAGCCACCAATTTTTTCACGTGCGTGCGTGCGTGCGTGCGTGTGTGTGTGTGTGTATTTAGAGTTGGGGTCTCTCTAGGCTGCCTAGGCTGGCCTTGAACTCTTGATCTCAAGTGATCCTTCTCCATCAGCTTCCCGAGTGGCTGGGGCTACAGATTTGTGTCACTATGCCCGACTTACCACCAGTTTTTTAGTTGGGAATTTTGATTTGAGGGAGATGCCTCAGGTCTCTGAGTCAGAGGAAAATGGCATCTGGTTGTCACTACCTTCCAATTCCATTGATACAACCAACCTTCCCTTTTTTCAGAGGCTGTACACAAGTGTGAAAAATGCCCTGGAAATGGAACCAGAGGACTTGAGTTCAGTCCAAGCTCCTCTGCATCTTGGTATAGGACCTCAAACTGGTTGCTTAAGCTTCCCAAGTCTCAGTTTGTTCATCTAGGAAATGGAGATTAATCACATAGGACTGTCCTGAGAAGTAAGTGAGATGATGGACATTAAAGTGCTTTGTGAACTATAAAGTGCTGTGCAATTGTGAGGAAGGAATGCTTATTGAGCCAACAAGAAGTATATACTTGTGAAGACCAGGCTTATCTTGAGTTCAAGAAACTTGGGGTGCTAGCTTAGATCCTGCTCTTTTTGGAATCCCTGCCCCCCATTCGGGTTTGGTAAGACAGTGACTTAGGAAAGAGGTGAGACCTTATATGCATTCCATCCAGTGGAGTGATCCCATCATCACTGTATTCATTTTTCTTGCCTCTACTCAAACTAATTTCCCTTCCAGGCTGTCATCAATGGTCATTTCATCCTGGTTTCACCTGGATTAAAAGTTTGAGATAGAGCAGCATTGTTATATGTTGCAAGTTCAGGGTGGGTAGAGTTGGCCTTATACATTCTTAGTCCCATGAGAGAAATATATTCTGAGTTCAGTTCACATTGTAGACTTCTGACTACCCTAAAGCAAATGTGAGTTTAAATAGATCTCATTATCCTGTATATCCACAAACTGCCTCAGAGATAACCAGGCTTAGCTTCCTTCTTCCCTGCCTTCCTCCCTCTCTCTCTCTCTTCCTCCCTGTCTCTTTCCCTGTCTTTGAAATTAGGATAATAACATTTGATATTCAGGTAATGTATTAATTTGAATCCTTTTAAATGGCTAGATTTCTTTACGTATTAAGTTTAACTTTTAACACTTTTTACTGTTGGTACCATCTCTTATTTACGTCTGTCTTTTTATTCTGTAGAACCTAGTACAGTACTTTATACATAGTAGGTGCCTAGTAAGTGTCTACTGAATGAATAGTGAATAATAGCAATCAACACTTTCGAGGATCTAAAATGTATTGGAAATCCTCCAGAGACATTCCTTTACTCTTCACAGTGACAGGTTATATTCCTCCCATTTTGTAGATGAGAACACTGAATGGCAGTGTGTTTAAGAGATTTACTCAAAGTCATGCAGTGGCAAGATACATGGATTTAAAATTGGTTAGTATTGCTCTAAAGCTTATGCATTTTGTGCTATATTTCTGCATCTTTTAATACTTTTCTCCCAATCTTAATATAAGTAGTTCTTTTTAAGAAAATGTAGCTTTTAAGACAGGTAAAATGATACTAGAACAGGGGCCAGAGGCTACAGAAAATTCATACTTAAGAAAGAGAAAGAGTTAGACATAGAGATACTTCTCTTCTTTAAATCCCATTCTCCTACTACATTTCTCTTTAATTTTCACAAAACCAACATTTAATGAATATTTATGTGCCAGGTGCTGTGATTAGTGCTTTACATTCATTTACATCTCACAACAACCCCATGAAGCAGATACTATTATTTTACTAAACATCAGATGAAGAAATTGTGATACAGATAGAGTGAGCACCTTGTCCAAGATCACACTGTAGATCCTCGGTTAATTTTAAACCTGGGTCTTTCTGACTCCGGAATGGAATCTCTTAACCGCTACATGATGCTGTCTCTCACTTTTTTGGCCTTTATAGTCAGAACTACCAGTTATGGTCATTTGTTTGTGAATGTTGATAATCCCTGTAAGACTGCAAGCTCCTTGAGAGTTGGGCATCTTGACTTTAACTTATGCATTGCCTCATACTGCTCAGCTAGTGTTCAACAAGTGCTCATTTAATACTTGGGCGTTCTCAGACTGAGTCAGCTGATCAGTCAGTCTCTCTATGACACTAAGAGGAATGATTATTTATATCTTCAATGACATTGTTAACATCATTTTAAACAAAATTTTGTTATAAATTAACAACATAATTTTTATGCTGAAACAGACACTTTTTGTGCCCTCTGCTACAATCCCTTGATCCACCACTAACTTCCACTGTAGCTGTGCTGGACAGTTCTTGTGCAAAATAACCTTTTTCCACTTTAAGCACCTCCCACCCTTCTGTACTTCTGCTGCAAGGCTTTTTCTAAAGGCCCAGGAGCTGGCTTGATCTGCCTTTTGGGTAACACAGAATTTTGAAAAATTAATGCCCCAATGGCAAACTTCAGCCAGTGGAAAATAGGATAGATGCCTTAACCTTCTGTCCTTCAGAACAAAATTCTTAGGTGCATTCTATCCATCCCTCAGGAAATTGTCCCCAGCTGCCTTGAGCACCACTTGCCCATGGTGCTTACCAGCCCCTCTTATTGTTTCTTCCTTCTTCTCTGTTTCAATCTCCCTGTTCCCTAACTGCTGCTTCCTGGGGGTATCTCCAAAATAAACTCCTTGCACCTAAGTCCTTGTCTCTGTTTATGTATTTATCTTGGGTAGAGATATATAAAAAAAACAAATTAGATACATGCTTATTTGCTAATGGCTTCATGCCAGAGGCCACATATAATGTCACATAATTTGAATAAACCATGTGTTTGGATTCATTAGAGAAGTCATCTCAGAGGAGATGGAGCTTGAAAGGTCTTGGATACATAAGGTTAAGGTGAATGGAGAGACAGTTTAATTTTAAGAATTGCTCTTGCTGGACATTGTGGCTCACGCCTATAATCACAGCACTTTGGGAGGCTGAGGCAGGTGAATCACGAGGTCAGGATTTCGAAACCAGCCTTGCCAATATGGTGAAACCATGTCTCTACTAAAAAATACAAAAATTAGCCAGGAGTGGTGGTGCACACCTGTAGTCCCAGCTCCTCGGGAGGCTGGGGCAGGAGACTCGCTGGAAGCTGGGAGTGGAGGTTGCAGTGAGCTGAGATCGCAACATTGCACTCGAGCCTGGGCGACAGAGCGAGACTCCATCTCAAAAAAAAAAAAAAAAAAAAAAAAAAAGAGTTGCTCTTTCCACCTTTAATAGCTTATAACACATAACCAATTTTACTGATGAAAAGGTGCGATGTTTTAAAAGAATGCAATAATTGCTGAAAAGTAAGATGGCTACAAATTTAGTTTATCTTCATTCTTAGTTGCATTGTTGATTTTGGTATAAAAAAGGCTAATCTGCAGTGCATTCTTAGGTCTGTGGTCTGCAGCACTTGCCAGTGGATATGTGTTTCTTTTTTTAAACAGAGTCTCACTCTGTCACCCAGGCTGGTGTGCAATGGCATGATCTTGGCTCACTGCAACCTCTACCTCCCGTGTTCAGGCAGTTCTCCTGCCTCAGCCTCCCAGGTAGCTGGGATTACAGGTGCACGCCACCATGCCCAGCTAATTTTTGTATCTGTAGTAGAGACAGGGTTTCACTGTGTTGGCCAGGCTGGTCTTGAACTCCTGACCTAAGGTGATCCATCCGCCTCAGCCTCCCAAAGTGCTGGGATTACAGGCATGAGCCACTGCTCCCAGCTGGATATGTTTTTATGACTCGTTTTCCCCCTTGAGATTTCTATCAGAGTTTTATTTTTAAAAGATGCCAGACATGACATTCATAATCACTGAGTAGCCACCCCACCAAAAAAAGTTGAGAGAAGGACATGGCAGATGGTGTCATGAAAATTATATTGAAGACCATCCCTCATAATGGTTAAAGATGGCACAGTGAAGTCCTGGCATACATATGGACGGCAGGAAGGATTTATGCCTGGTGTGTCTGGGCTCATAATAACTAATGTATCAACTTGTTTGAAAACTTTTTAATTAGGAGGATCAACAGGATTTGTGGATGAGTCATGAAGAGAAGACCTTTCCCTTTCAGCAAATGAGGATAGACTAACCATCAGTAGCAACAGCTGCATTTATTTCAGACCCCAATATAAATGGCACTGTACAAATGAAGATAAGGCTGAGGGTCTGATCTTACTATAGGCTAAATCAGCTGCTTGGTTCCTTTGCCCTGATTGCCCTTGGTACTCTGTGGCAGCTATCACACAAACCACAGGTCTAATGGGCTATGCCACAAACTCCAAATTTAAGTCTGACCTTGCCACTTGCCTGATGAAAACCATTTGCTGGTTCGCTATCGCTCTTAGCATAAAATTCAAACTCTTACCACAGGTCTTAAGGCCCTGAACAGTTTGTCTTTTGCCTCTTATTTCTATTACCTCAGTTTGAGGGACTGTCTTCTTGCTTCTGGTTTCAGCCAAACTGTCATCCAACAGATCCAAGCTCTTACCAAGCTTTTTTATACTTTGGCACTTACCACTCTGAAATGCTGGACCTGGAGTGCTTTTTTCTGGCCTTTTAAACGACTACCTCCCTAAGGTCACAGCTTAAAGTATTATCTCAGAAAATCATCCCAGCTTGCTTCTGCTACCCTTCTCTTAGCATTTTCTATCAAGTCCTCTGTTTATTGGCTTTATGGCATTTATGATGAGCAATATGTCTGTTTCTCTCATGAAGACAAAATATGTTTCCCAACAACTAGTCTAGTACCTAACATTTAACAGGCATTCCATCAAATATGTGTTGATTGGGTAGTAGACAAAGTAAAATGCATACTCTAGGGGTGGTGGGCTAGAAAGATCATCTTTTGCACATAAGACGGATTTGGAACAATCTAGAAAATGTCTACAGACTTCATATCTGAGCCTTTCAAGCATTGGTTGATGATTCTTGTGTTGGTCCTAGCTAGAAAGCTACAATCTCTGTTTGGAAATTTGTGTTGACATGCTCGGGAAAGGTCTGGTGTTGGGCTGAGGTATTGTGATGTAGATGAACAGTTTTCTGGCCATTAAATAAAGTAGTGAACTTCCCACTGGCATAATGATCCATAGATGTTTCAGGGATGAAGAGTTGAGACTGCAGCCTGAATGCTGCATTTCTCAGGTCTCACTCTTGCTCAGTGTTGAAATATGACATTATTGCTTGAGGTTTTTGTGATGTGACGTTTACCGTTTTGAATTGGTTTTTACCAGGGTAGAACCCCCAATGGCACATTGTAGATATTCAAAAAATATTTAGTGAAAAAAGAAAGATTTACATGTTCTATTATTAATCAGTAGCTAGTCTTATGACATTCAAGCTCTAGTCCTCTCCACATTGGATGGGCTGATCAGTGTAGCCAGCAGGATGTTGTGGAAATGGCAGTGTGACTGCTGAGGCTAGGCCAAAAAATACAGTGTGATTTTCTCTTGCTCTTTATTGGATCATTAACTCTGGGGGGAATCAGCTACCATGTTGTGAGGATGTTCTGGCAGCCTATGGGGAGGTGTATTTGGTGAGACTGAGGCCTCCTTCCCACATCCATGTATGTGAATCATATGTGAAACTGATCTTCCACCCCCAGTCAAACCTTCAGATGACTAATGTCCCAGTCAACTAAGCTGCTAAGCTGTAAGATAATAAATGTTTAATGTTTTAAGCTAGTTAGTTTTCAGGTACTTTTTATATGACAATAGATAACAAATACACATAGGAATTAAAACAATGACCCTAAACAAAACCTCATTAAAAACCAGGCCTTAATTCCATTGTCTTTATGATTCTTTACCCATGTTTGCATTGGTTTATTGTTGTATATTAAAGATAATAATCTGATGTCTACCATATTATTTGCCAATGTTTTCCCCAATCTATAACCTCTATTTGGTGTTACGCTTTTGATAATCAGAAGCATGTTCATTCATGGGTGACATAGTATGTCCATCTTTTTCTTTCTGGTTTTCAAATTGCTTCTAGTTCCTCTTTCCAAAGCTTTGATAAAATATTCAATTAGTTTTTAAATAGCTTTGCATATATTTAAAAGTTTTAGTATACGTTATCCTGTTGTTTAGTTAACCACTCTTTGCATATAATTTTCCAGCCATCTCATTACTATAAAAATCTACATTTTTATCTTATTTGGTACTATGTATTGCATGTAGAGTTAGATTGCTAAGGTTACAATAGATTATATACCCTTTTTTCCTTTGTTTATGTGGTCTTTCACTTTGTCAAAGAAGAAAATTTACATTGATCTGCTCTGTATTATCATGCTGATTGCTGTTTAGTATGTTGCTTTTACAAATTCCTTTCCATTTAAGTTGTAGATAGTTCTAGTTTAGATTTTCTATAAGCATAAAACCCCACAGGTCTACAATTTCATGTGTCTTAGCTTGTCCAGAAACTTTTAACCCACTTTCTCCTTATAGAATATCACCTTTACCTTCTCCCTTCCTTTGGGTTTGTGTTTGATCTGATAGTCTGAACTTGCAGAAATGTCAACAGTCAATTTTCTGTTAATTAATATTATTATCAGAGCTGATAATATATGCCATCGTTTATAAGTCTTATTAGTAATTTCCCCAGCAGTGTTCTTAAGAAAGAAAAATGACCTATCAATTCTGTTGATACCTTTTTTGAGTTTCATGCAAGTTCAAAAGAAAGTATCCATTTTGTGGGATAAATTTTAGTTGTGACAAAATCAGCTTATAATTTCTGTGGCTGAAGCTTGACCCAGGAGTTCAGGAAGTTCGTTGTATGCGTTTTGAATTGTTCCCAAATAGCTGCATTTGATCACAACCTGGGATCTTCTGTTCTGGCATTTCACCTGTACTATGTCAGACTGGGTCAGTATTCATTGGTGGCTCTGCAGTGGAGATTTCTGACAAATTCTGTCATTTGTTTGCCCTACAGGAAGTTTCTTTTATGCATGGTGAACCTATATCTTTTTTGTTCTTTCTGCTGCAAGATTTTCAACTTGAAAAAGTCACTGTGGTGCTGTTTTATTCCATTCCTGCCTTTATTAGCAGAGTACCCTAGTCACTGAACAACTCCAGCTAGTATTTTGACAGTGCCTTTGTGTTGGGAAGAGTTCTTTTAGATGATTTGTATACTTTTATCCTATCAACACGTAATATAGCTGGTGCTTTAATCCTTAAAGAAATGTTCTGTGCCCTGTTTCATATCATCTCAGTTACCTTGTAACATTCATTCCCATGTTTTAAACTTTTCAGTGGCCATTTTTACTTTGTTTCCTCAAACCAGCTATGCTTCCTGTCACCATAGGGCCTTTGAATATGGTGGTACCTTTTCCTGGAATATTATTTTTCTTAATTCCTTCTTCCTTTCATTGAGTTAATGACTACTAATCTGTCAAATCCAAATTGAAACATCACCTGCTATGAAGTACATCAGGTACTTCTGTTATATTCCCTGAAAGGACCATATTAGTTGTCTTCAAATCCGCATTCATTTATTGTATGACTGTTTAATATTTAACTCTCCTTCTATACCATAAACTCCATGAGAATGAGTGAATGGTTCCTAAATTATACATATGGAAACTAGGCTTAGAAAACTTAAATAGCTTGACAAAGGTCCTACAAAAACTGAGTAGCAGAGATAGAACTTGAACCTAGGTCTTTTATTTCCTAGTTTCGTGATTTTTCTATAAAACACAGCTGCTGTACACTTCTAAGTTAAATCTAATTTTTAATCTCTCTTCCATCTTAAAGTAGTGTTTTATTTTGTTCCTTGCAGGTGACCGGGATAACTGCGATCCATACCTTGACTGTGGTTGCAGCTTCAAAGTACGTGATACAAAGTAAGTGGTAGGTGTACGAGGGCTCTTTACAAGTTCATAGAAAATGTGTGTTATGAAAAAACTATGCATCAATTTTATATTTTTTTGCACCAAAATAAATTTGTGCTAACTTATTATAACGTGTCTGAACAGCACCTAGTTTGAGACACTAAGAAGGAGAAGATATTCGTTTGAAAAGAGCCCTATCAGAGCAACATGAACATCAAATTTATGATGAAGCTTGGGTGGGAGAATGGTGAAATAATTGATGTTTTACCAAAAGGTTGTGGAGACAGTGCCCTGAAGAAATAGCAGTTCACAAATGGATGACTTGTTTTAAGAAGAGACAAGATGATTTTGAAGATGAAGCCTGCAGTGACAAGCCATTCATATCAACTTGCAAGAAAAAATTCATCTTGTTCATACCCTCATTGAAGAAGACCAAGGATTAACATGAACGATAGTATACACTGTAGATATCACACTTCATTCAGTTTACACAATTCTGACTGAAAAATTAAAGTTGAAGAAGCTTTCTATTGGATGGGTACCAAAACTGTTGTGCTCACATCAGCTGCAGGCAAGGGCAGAGCTTTCAATGGAAATTTTAAACAAGTGGGATCAAGATCCTGGAGCATTCTTTGAAGAATTGTAAAAGGAAAGGAAACTTAGTTTTACTGATATGATCCTGAAGATAAAGCACATTCAAAACAATGGCTACAAGGAGGTAGAAGTGGTCCAGTCAAAGCAAAATCAGAACTGTCAAGAGCAGAGGTCATTGCAGTAGTTTCTTTGGATGCTCAAGGCATTTTGCTTGTTGACTTTCTGGAGGACCAAAGAATGATAACATCTAGTTATTATGAGTGTTTTGAGAAAGTTAGCCAAAGCTTTAGCGCAACAATACCTGAGAAAACTTCACCAGAAGGACCTTCTCCACCACAGCAGTGCTCCTGCTCATACTTCTCATGAAGCAAGGGAGATTTTGCAAGAGTTTCAATGGGAACTCATTAGGTATCCACCTTACAGTCCTGATCTGGCTTCTTCTGACTTCTTTTTATTTTCTAATTTTAAGAAATCTTTAAAAGACACTCATTTTTCTTTTAGTAATAATGCAAAAAGACTGTAAGGACATGGTTAGCTTCCCAGGACCCTCAGTCCTTTAGGGCTGAGTAAATGACTAGTATCATTACTTTCAAAAATGTCTTGAATTTGATGGTGTTTATGTAGAGAAAGTTTATATTTTTTATTTTTATCTTTTAATTCCATTTTTCCAGAAAAAAATGGTTTTAGATTTGTTACGTGGGTTTATTATGTGTTGCTGAGGTTTGAGGTCTGAATGATCCCATTGCCCAGTTAGTGACCATAGTATCCCATAATTTTTTGTTCCTTTCCTTACTTTCCTCCTTTCCCCATCTAATAGTTCCTGGTTTCTATTGTTGCCATTTTCATGTCCACGAGTACCCAGTTTTTAGCTCACACTTATAAGTGAGAACATGCAATATTTGGTTTTATGTTCCTATGTTAATTCGCTTAGGATAATGGCTTCGAGCTGCATCCATATTGCTACAAAGGACATTATTTCAATCTTTGTTATGGCTATGTAGTATTTCATGGTATATACGTACTACATTTTCTTTATCCCAGAGGTCACCAGCACCTGGGCCACAGGCTGGTACCAGCCCATGGGCTGTTAGGAACCAGGCTGCACAGCAGGAGGTGAGCAGTGGGCAGATGAGCATTACCACCCGAGCTCTGCCACCTGTCAGATCAGCCATTGCATTAGATTCTCATAGTAGTGCAAACCCTGTTGTGAACTGCACATCAGAGGGACCTAGGTTGCATGTTCCTTATGAGAAACTAATGCCTGATGATCTGAGGTGGGACAGTTTCATCCTGAAACCATCTCTTCACCTTCCCTCCCCACCTCCATCTGTGGAAAAATTGTCTTCCACAAAACCAGTCGCTGGTGTCAAAAAGGTTGGGGACCATTGCTTTATCTGATCCACTGCTGATGGGAACCTAGGTTGATTCCATGTCTTTGCTATTGTGAATAGGGCTGTGATGAACATATGAATGCTTGTGTCCTTTTGGTAGAACAATTTATTTTCTTTTGGATATGTAGCCAGTAATTGGATTGCTGGTTTGAATATTTTAAATTTTAAGTTCAGTTCTAAGTTCTCTTATAAATCTCCAAGTTGCTTTACACAGTGGCTGAAGTAATTTACATTCCCCACCGACAGTGTGTAAGCATTCTTTTTTTCTCCACAGCCTCACCAGCATATGTTGTTTTATGATTTTTCAGTAATAGCCATCCTGACTGGTGTGAGATGGTATGTCTTTTTGGTTTTGATTTGCATTTCTCTGATAATTAGTGATGTTGAGCACTTTTTCATATGTTTGTTGGCCACTTGTATGTCTTCTTTTGAGATGTCTTTTGCCCACTTTTTAATGATATTATTTTTTTGCTTGTTGAATTGTTTAAGTTCTTTACAGAGTCTTTTTTTGCTTGCTGAATTGTTTAAGTTCTTTATTAGATCTTCGTCAGATACATAGTATGAGAATATTTTCTCCCATTCTTTCGGTTGTCTGTTTACTCTGTTGATAATTTCTTTTCTTGTGCAGAAGCCGTTTAGTTTAGTTAGGTCCCACTTGTTAATTTTCATTTTTATTACAATTGTTTTGAGGACTTAGTCAAATTCTTTCCCAAGGCTGATGTTCAACATTGTATTTTCTGGGTTTACCTTTAGGATTCTTATATTTAAAACTTTAGGTCTTACAATTAAATCTTTAATCCATCTTGAGTTAATTTTTGTGTTTGGTTAAATGTAGGGGTCGTTTCATTCTTCTGCATATGGCTAGCCAGTTATTCCAGCACCTTTTACTGAATAGGGGGTCTTTTTACCATTGCTTATTTTTGTTGATTTTGTTGAAGATTAGATGGCTGTAGGAGTGCAGTTTCATTTCTGGGTTGTCTTATCTGTTTCAATGGTCTACGTGTCTGTTTTTTGTACCAGTGCCATGCTGTTTTGGTTATTACAGCCTTATGGTATAGTTTGAAGTTGAGTAATGTGATACCTCTGACTTCATTCTTTCTGCTGAGGATTCCATAAAATTTTTCAAGTCTTCTTTTATATCAGTGTGACTGCACATATGTGGATAGAAAAAGGAAATTGAAATTATCCTTCTTCAAAAGTCTTTTCCTTTTAATGTGTTTCAGTTTCAGAGATATGGATTGGGCTGTGGAGGATATCATAAAGAAATTCATTGGATTGGGGGCTGTTGGATGTTTAGCCTGAACTCTAAGATCTAAGGAGTGTTACACTCAGCCCAGATATTATTAAATGTTTGCATCCTGAATTTTCTACTCATTAACTGTGAGATTTTATGTAGGTCCCTTTGCCTCTGTGATCTCAGTTTCCTGTCTAATAAACGGTGTGTGTTGGGCCTGGAGATGACTGTAGAATTATTGGCAGAACTTCTGATTTTAAGTGTATAAAGAGACTCATTCCCTTTTCCCTCAGATTCTTTGCTTAGTGAACTAGAATGTGCTAGTGACTTGGGGATCTATGACAGAAACTTACTCTATTATGTAATTCAGTTCTTCCAAGAGTTCAGAGGGACTGGCCTCACTTGTCTTTGGATTATAGCAGTTTATGGGTCTCATTTTAGGCCATATCTCAGAAGACAAGATTGAATGCCTGATGTATTTACTTCTGGTTAGAATTATGAAACGTGAGTACTAGTAGGGACTTTGTGAGTCGGTAAATGCAGCCACTTATTTTATGTATGAAGACAGCTGAAGCTCAGAGAGGGAAAACAAAAAGCTGGAACTCATAACTGAAGACTTTGGCTTGTAGGTCCAGTATTGCTTCCACCATACTGAGTAGTTTAAAAAGATCCTAAAATCATCCCTGATATAAGTAATATTAAAATTTGGAAAACATAATGAAGAATTAGTCTCTTTATCTTCCTTTTCTGATAGAAATATCATTTTTATAATTATAAAAACAGTGCATACTCATTGTAACAAAATCCAAGCCATTCAGAAGTGCATAGGGAGGAAATGAAGGATTCATTACAATCCCAGTCTTCCAGAGGTAATCACTGTTAATTTGATTCACCATTTTTATGCTTTTCTCTTTCTCAAACATATATATGAAGTTAAAAATTAGTTCCTATGATATGTACTATTTGCATCTTGTTTCTTTTTCTTAGCAATATTTAATGGACACATGGGCAACAGATGGACATCTTTTCTTGTTAGTACATCTAACTTACTCTATTTATTGGTTAGATGATAGTCCAGTGTGTTACTGTATTATACTTAAAGAATCCTCTCCTGATGGATATTTATATTGTTTCTAGTCTTTATCTTAGGCATTGCTGCAGTAAACATCTTTCTGCATGTATCTTTCCATAGTTAACTGTTTCCTTATGAAAAATTTCTGGAAACCACACTTGCAAGTTAATCATAGTGTTTAGGCACAAAGATGGTATAAATGGAGCAATACAGTTAACCAATTCCTGTAGAAGGGAAAATGGATATTTCAGACTAAGGGTGATTTTAGGTACAAGTCCACAGAATTCATGAAGCTTTCTTGGTCAAGCTTTGTAATTTTATAATCACAGTTTTGCAGGATAAGCTCAGTGCACCAAATTTCAGTTCAGTGGATTCCACAAATCCTTTCTAGCTCCTTTCTAAATAGTTGCTTCCCTTGGCTAAAGTTCACTGTAAATTGCTCTAATGAGGTCAAAGACGCCTAGAGTAGTTTATTTCTTCCAGCTCACAATAGTTACTTTCTCTTCAGCTTTGTTCTGAGACAATCAGGTATGGGAGGAACTACCAATTACGTGTTAAGGAGTCAGGCAAAGAGGAAAAATACCACTTTCTTACCGTTAAATTATTGTTTATGAGAAAATAAGCTGATGATATCTCTGGCTTCTTGCCCAGGAAAAACATGGCAAAGGGGAAGAGCCCCCACTACATAGCTTGGATTTCCTATTCCCTTTAGTTGCTTGAACTTTGCTTTCTCTGTGATCCCCTAAAATACAGCCATACTTTCAGATGGATATCATAGCTTCCCCACCCTCCAAGCCCTAACTCAACTGATGTGGTCCATATCTACAATGGGGGATTGTTGTTTCCTTTTAAGCATGAATCCAGAGACTCAGTGATCTGAGAGAGAGATTTCAAGTCACTTGGTAGGGTAACTTCTTATCACTGGAATTTCTCTGTCAACATCACTGTAAGGTTGTCTTCTTTGAGTGGTTCCTATTGGTCTTTAGAATACAACTTACATTCCTGGTCTAGTGGTTAAAACCCTGTACAAAGAAGATAGAGACAACCTTTCCAATTGTATTTTCTAGCTCCCCAAAACATGCCCTGTACTTCAGTCAGCCTTCAGCTTCTCCTTTCTATCTTGCCTTATGCCATTTTCTCTGTCTGTTAATGTCATTCATATAGCTTAAATGCCATCACTCTTGCAGTATCTTCCTTCCTAAACTGCTCTGAACTCCTGTGGCATTTTTACTGCACTTTTTCTATGACGCATAGTTTTCTATTTTATATTGGAATTTTCTATGTATCTACCTTATTTCTCCTACTAGAACCTAAACTTTTTGAGAGCAAGATTGACATGACTGGCACGATTCTTTCTGTTTCTCCAATATCCAGGACATTGCCTGGATATTGTATTTAATATAGAGGTGAATGGATAAATGAGCCCAGTCTTCAGTTGAGTTACCCTGTGCCAGGCATGCTAGATGAGGAAAGCCATTCTGTTGTGGAGACAGCTTTAATTATCAGGCAATCTGAATCTCATGAACAGAGAAGAGTGCTATATTTACTCTTAGAAGTAGGTGGTATCTAGAGCCACCTACTTCTCACCTTGTTTCTAATTTATCACCTGAGAAACTGATCCTATCAGATGAATGGGAGAAAAGTGGGAAGCCCAGCCCTCCATAGACAATCAAAACATCTGCCCAGCTCATACTCAGATGACTTTCCTGATAGGTTAACACACATCAGTTCTCTGCTTTTATAATTTTGTGCTAAAAAGCAGTCCCGTATTCCATGGCCCTTAAATTATCTATTTTTAAATGCACTGCAACAAACCCAATAGTATCTCTTTTAACATCCTTCTTTTATAATCTTTAATTTGAAGGCAATTTAGCTAAATTTATAACAGGTTGAACCATATGTAACAGGTGTCTCACAGGAGGAGACTCTATCTGTGTGCCAGCTTGGTGAGGGACACTGTTTGAGGCTGTGTGGTGTGTGCTGTCTAGCACAGGAATGCACCATGATGTGGCCCTGGGAATGCTGCCCTCCAGAACTGTGCACTGTACAGTTGGATGGCTGTAACAATCTAATGTTCATGGACATGCACGTCCAGTTTGAAAATTCTGAATTTCTCCTGTATTAATTTGTTGGCACTGCCATAACAAAGCACCACTTATTGCCTCACAGTTTTGGAGGCTGGATGTCCAAGATCCATTGTCTCACAGTTTTGGAGGCTGGATGTTCGTAGGATTGGTTCCTTCTGAGGATTGTGAGGGATGATCTGTTCTAGGCCTTTCTCCTTAGCTTGCAGATGCCTGTCTTTTCTCTGATTCCTCAGCGGTTCTTTCTTGGTGTTCAGGTTTCTTCTCTATATAAGGACACCAGTCATATTGGATTATAGCCCACACTGAATGACCCATGACACTATTTAACTTTATTACTTCTATAAAAACCATATCTCCAAATATGGTTACATTCTAACGTACTAGTGGTTAGGGCTACAAAATATCTTTTTCAGGGAGGGTGGAGGAAACACAGTTTAACCCATTACAGCCCCTAACAGATAAAACACAAACAAACAAAAACACTAGACCTTCTTCATGGGAAAGAGCATGGGGTTCAGAACCAAAGATAGTTCAATTTGAATCCCTGCTCTGCCGTTCTACCTATACTCAGAGCAGAGAGGAACATGTGGGCCTGCATTCCAAGCCACCTTGAATAGCATCTTAGGCTTGACTGAAATTAAGAACACAGCTATAGATAAGAAAGGATAATGTGGTTTTAATCAGGACACTGAGCCAGAAATTTTGATTATGGACTAGGCTGGGCATTACTCCAAGCTCTCCTGATAATGGGACTATGACAGCAAGGCTAATTTTCAGCACAATCTATTGCAGGAATTATGTGTGTGTGTGTGTGTGTGTGTGTGTGTGTGTTAAGGGAACCTGGTATTGCCCAGATCAGTAAAAAAACTGGGCAGGATGGAACATCTAAATGAAGATCTTTTCCATCTTTGAAGGGTTGGGGAGGATAGGGGAACTGCACATTTGTGAACTCTTTTGCAACAATCCTCTGAGACACAAAGACACCCCCTCCATAAATGCTGCCTCTGCTACAAAAAACTCTCATGCAGCCCTGCTTAGTCTTCCAGGCATCCTGCTCCCATTAGTGTTTACATAGGTGCAGCCTTGCAGCTTTGAGAATATCCCATGCTGACTTTTGTGCAGACATGACCAAGGGCTTTACCATAGGACTTCAAAATACCCAGAAATATAATATAAACAATGTAGACACAGAAACATACACATACACACGTATGTATATATTTACATGTTTACTCCAGAGGATCATGTGATCTAGAAAAAGAATATCAGAAGTTGTAAACACATATAATTGTATACACAAAATATAGAAATTTAAACCTTCTTTTTCTATTTTGTCAACTTCCAAACAGTTGTCAAGAAGTATTATTCCTCCCTTCATAAATATTATAAATAGAGGCATGGTAGGGACCAGGACAAATAGCCAGAATGTAAACACATCAGCCCTAGAGGCAAACTTACAAAAATATGCAGTAGCAGATGTATGGTTTTCTCTTTGTTCATCACATTCTAGGGTAGCACACAGCAATTCAGCATGGCTGCAAGTCAGATTCTGGGAGAGATTCCCATCCTTGGGCTTTGGGGCTTTCAAGTTGAATTATTAGGGAAGCATCAGCTTCTCCTTGCTGTATTCAGTGACCAGCCAGGATTCAACAGCAATATGAGTTGGCCATAGCTCCATGCTGCTAACTCGGCATTTATGTTTGGGGTAGCACCGGTCTCTCCCCTGGAGGAATTAGCAGACTGGAGTCCAACTTTTGTGGTTGCAGCTATATAGTCTAGCAAGCTATTGGCTGGATTTGCCACATCAGCACTTGTGGCTCAAGAATCTGGCATAACTGGGGTACTGGGATCCAAGACTTGCCATCATTGACCAGGATTAATGTCCTTAAGATTTAGGCCATGGCCAGTTTCACTGGCACTTTGCAGAAAGCCTACTTGTTTCCTGGGAGGCCTGATTCAAGGAACAAGTCTTAAATATTAATACAATTTCCCTTACTGCTTAAGTGAAACAGATAAATGTAGAGCACAAAAATAGGCAGGCCTAATCCCAACTATTCAGGAGGCTGAGGAAAGAGGAATGATTGGTCCCAGGATTTCAAGGCTGTAGTGTGCTATGATTGCATCTGTGAATAGCCACTGCACTCCAGCTTGGGAAACATAGCAAGATCTGTCTCTTAAAAAAAAAAAAAAAAAAATTAGGCAGCAAGGGAGTTGGTCTTTTTTTTTTTTTTTTTTTTTTGAGATGGAGTCTCACTCTGTCACCAGGCTGGAGTGCAGTGATGCAATCTCTGCTCATCACAACCTCTGCCTCCCTGGTTCAAGGGATTCTCATGCCTTAGCCTCCCGAGTAGCTGGGACTACAGGCTTGTGCCACCATGCCTGGCTAATTTTTGTATTTTTAGTAGAGATGGGATTTCACTGTGTTGGGCAGGATGGTCTCGATCTCTTGACCTCGTGATCTACCCACCTTGGCCTTACAAAGTGCTAGGATTACAGGTCTGAGCCATTGTACCTGGCTGGGAATTGGTCCTTAAGTATAGATTCAGCATACTTGCCATCCTGTCCAGATCTCCAGTCTTGCATACCGCAGAGTCAATATTTGATATTTGAATATAGATGTTTTTTTATTTTATTTTATTTTTTAATTGCATTTTAGGTTTTGGGGTACATGTGAAGAACATTCAAGATTGTTGCATAGGTACACACATGGCAGTGTGATTTGCTGCCTTCCTCCCCCATCACCTATATCTGGCATTTCTCCCCATGCTATCTCTCCCCCAACTCCCCACCCCCCCACTGTCCCTCCCCTATTTCCCCCCCCAACAGACCCCAGTGTGTGATGCTCCCCTCCCTGTGTCCATGTGTTCGCATTGTTCAACACCCGCCTATGGGTGAGAACATGCGGTGTTTGATTTTCTGTTCTTGTGTCAGTTTGCTGAGAATGATGGTGTCCAGCTTCATCCATATCCCTACAAAGGACACGAACTCATCGTTTTTGATGGCTGCGTAATATTCCATGGTGTCTATGTGCCACATTTTCCCTGTCCAGTCTATCATCGATGGGCATTTGGGTTGGTTCCAGGTCTTTGCTATTGTAAACTGTGCTGCAATGAACATTCATGTGCATGTGTCCTCATAGTAGAATGATTTATAATCCTTTGGATCTATCCAGTAATGGGATTGCTGGGTCAAATGGAATTTCTATTTCTAGGTCCTTGAGGAATTGCCACACTGTCTTCCACAATGGTTGAACTAATTTATACTCCCACCAACAGTGTAAAAGTGTTCCTATTTCTCCACATCCTCTCCAGCATCTGTTGTCTCCAGATTTTTTAATGATCACCATTCTAACTGGGTGTGAGATGGTATCTCAATGTAGTTTTGATTTGCATTTCTCTAATGACCAGTGATGATGAACATTTTTTCATATGTTTGTTGGCCTCATGTATGTCTTCTTTTGTAAAGTGTCTGTTCATATCCTTCGCCCACTTTTGAATGGGCTTGTTTGTTTTTTTCTTGTAAATCTGTTTTAGTTCTTTGTAGATTCTGGATAACAGCCCTTTGTAGATTCTGGATAACAGCCCTTTGTCAGATGGGTAGACTGCAAAAATTTTTTCTCATTCTGTTGGTTGCCAATTCACTCTAATGATTGTTTCTTTTGCCTTGCAGAAGCTGTGGAGTTTGATTAGGTTCCATTTGTCTATTTTGGCTTTTGTTGCCAATGCTTTTGGTGTTTTGGTCATGAAGTCCTTGCCTATGCCTATGTCCTGAATGGTTTTGCCTAGATTTTCTTCTAGGGTTTTTATGGTGTTAGGTCTTAGTTTAAGTCTTTAATCCATCTGGAGTTAATTTTAGTATAAGGTGTCAGGAAGGGGTCCAGTTTCTGCTTTCTGCACATGGCTAGCCAGTTTTCCCAACACCATTTATTAAACAGGGAATCCTTTCCCCATTGCTTGTTTTTGTCCAGTTTGTCAAAGATCAGATGGTTGTAGATGTGTTGTGTTGCCTCCGAGGCCTCTGTTCTGTTCCATTGGTCTATATCTCTGTTTTGGTACCAGTACCATGCTATTTTGATTACTGTAGCCTTGTAGTAGAGTTTGAAGTCCGGTAGTGTGATGCCTCCTGCTTTGTTCTTTTTGCTTAGAATTGACTTGGCTATGCGGGCTCTCTTTTGGTTCCATATGAAGTTTTAGGTGGTTTTTTCCAGTTATGTGAAGAAAGTCATTGGTAACCTGATGGGGATAGTGAATATAGGTGTTTTTATTCCAAATTCACTGATCTTTGCAACATCTTTTAGCTCCTCACCTGTTTTTCTTTGGAATGATCTTAGAACCTATGGGAGGTGGGCATAGTATGGATTTATCTTTTTGGCAATAGCAGCTATATCCAAATAATTCTCAAAATAAAGATAGGATTTACTTCAGGGTCCAGAAGTTACCTTGTCTTCTCTGTTGGTTGTGGAGAAATCTTAAAGACGTATCAACACTGTATTCATTTTTCTGTATATTAAGGCTTCAGTTTTGTTACATATTTCAGTTCTTTCTTTTGGGAGAATCAATCTTGTTTTAAGTAAATTATGAATTAAAAATTATACATTTTCGAGGCCATACAACTTATAGATTTCCAGTTTTTTTGCTCTTATTGATTGGTGTTTTGATTTCTGCCAGTCCTGGATAGTCATGCACACTAGTCAATGGAACCATTTGCTGCAAGTGAAAATAACTACATTTATCAGCTCGGAGAGTTATAAAATTGAGTCCAAATTAAATTGCACATTAGATACCATTCTTGAAATTGAAATGTTTATATGTCTAACAAATATGTGAATTGTACATGTAGATGTCCAAAGCCATGCTCTTATTGAAGCACACTATTTTTGATCCATATGGAGTGAAAGACTCCTCCGTAAGTCTTTTGATTGCACCGAGGCCAATTCCCACTATTTTTGCTCAGGCCACAGATTTATGGGTAAAACTACCTTGGCAACGTAGTTTAAGTAAAGCTAGCTTTTAATTCACACTATTGCCTTTGTTTTGAGTTTTTTTCCTATGATCTTTGCCTATTAAATCACTACGACTAAAAATTAATAACTAGTAGCTAGTACTAAGAGACCTACATACATACTCTCATTCATTGTTTGGTTTCTTTTTGTATTGCTTGTGCTGCTCTAGGCAGGCCATGAATTAGAAATAAGTCATCTCATTGGTTTGATTGCTCTAGTACTTACATTCTAATAGGGGAGATAACAAAAAGTAAATGAACCATAAGGTAATTTCAGAGAGTGGTAAGTGTCATGGAGAATGTAAAATAGGGTGATGGGAGTGGAAGGGGCAATTTTAAAGCAGGTGACCCCAGAAGGTCCTTCTGAAGCTGTGGGAATGAGCCAGATCTATGAAGATCCATCAGCAGAGCTGCAAAAGAGAGATTTTCAAGACCCAAAGCCTGAGGCAGGAATGAGTGTAACAATGTCATGAAATTGGTAGGTCCATTTGTGTGATCTGGCCAGGATGCCTAACTTGTCGGAACCTCCGTTTCCATATCTTACACAGGCAGATTCGTTAACTCATTCATAAAATTTCTATTGAGCACTTACTATGTGCCAGGCACTGTTTAGACTCCTCTGGGGATATACAAAAATAAACAGTCACTGCCCACTATCTTAGAGAGAGAATAAATGCTTACATTCTAGTGGAGGAATGGGGAGACAAACAACAAACAAAGGAAGGTTGGTAATGATAAATGCCTTGAAGAAAAATAAACCTGAGTAAGGAGATGAGAGTTGAGCTGAGAGGTGGGTTATTAGGGGCATCAAGGAGAGTCTTTCAGTGGAAGCAACATTTGAGTTGAAGGAAGAAAGAGAGAAGCAGGCCATGTGGACTTCTGGAGGGAGTGCGGGGCATTTGAGGTGGAGAGACAGCAAGTGCCCTGAGGTTGAAGGGAGACTGATATGTTCAAGGCATAGTAAAGGGGCCAGTGTGGTAAGACATATGCCACAGAGGAAGGTAGGAACCATATCATGCAGGACCACATCATTCTAAGCGTGATGAAGGTTAGGAGTAGGGATATGACAGGAGTAATGATATCAACAACTGAGTGTTGGGAGAATTAAGAGATAAGGCAATATATAGCTAACATAGTACCTGACATACAAAGCCCCTCCGTCCCTCCCTCCCTCCCTCCCTTCCTCCCTGTCCTCCCTTCCTCCTTCCCTCCCTCCCTCCCTTCCTCCCTGTCCTCCCTTCCTCCCTCCCTAGCTTTTCCTTGGTGTCTCCCTCCCTGTTCATTTTCTTCCCCCTTCTTTGTACATCTGCACTGCTCAAATATATCTCTGAATAAGATGTCTAACTTGTTGTTTTCTATTTACTTACCACTTTTATGCTAAACTATAAGTTCTTGGAGGACAGCAAAATTGTCTTTTATTTCTGTGTAATAGTCACATTGCCCCCAATACCTTGCACAATTTGTTGAATTGGCATCACAGAATTCTGCTCCATGGGGAATGGAAATGTTTCCTGGGAGTTAAAATGTATGAATGGACTAGCACAACCACCTTGTTTGGACTGGAGAGCTCTGAGTTGCTTGTGGCAACTGCACTGGGAAGGCTGTAGTAATATGGTTGTTCACATAAAAGCTCTCTAGTTTGCTATTAGATTGGAGCCTGGTGCTAAATCTATTGTGATTTGGTAAGTCTCTCAATTTTTCTGAAGTTCAGTTTTCTCATGTGTACAATTGAAATAATAATCTATAGGATTATTGGGGGATTGAATAAGATAATATACACCAAGCTGTAAGCACCGTGGACAGCTCTGAGTGACTAATAAATACTATCTAGTACTGAAGGTATTGTCCCAATTTCCTTCTCTTCCTTCACCTTCAAACCAACTTTGGAAGCTATGGAAAAGCATGGGGGAGCCTTTCCCCTACTGAAGTGGTAAATCCTGCTCTCTTGGTTATAATTATCCTATGATCCTGGTGCTGGGAAGAAAGTTGAGTCACTTAATACCAGCTTCTCCTGTTCAACCTTGCCTACCTATCTGTGACTAATTTACTTTAGTTGTTTGAGAGCAAAGAACTTGTTTTATTTATCTGTATGGTAAAGAGGATAATAACTTTCCTAAGGTCACACATGTAAGTGGCAGAGGAGGCTTTGAGTCAAGATGTGGCTCATTCTGAAGTTCGTGGGAGCAAAGAAAGCATGCTCTCCTAAGAGGCAAGAAACAAAATGTAGGTATTCTACTACTATCTTGTCACCTTGGGAAAATACATTTATCCTCTTTCAGGGAAAGGACTACCTTTCTGATAGCCAGGCCAGTGCCCCTTCTGTTGACCTTCTTGGGTTTCATTTTTCACGTGTATGAATTGAAGATTTGGGCATAGCCTGACTCTGCATTTTCATATCTACATGATGGTATACATGTCCCAGGCCCTTGTTAGTGACCTGGTTCTATAAAGTGACCTTTCTGTTGAAAGATCCATGTGATTATTCCTAGGCACCAATCACCACCAATATTTGATAGAGTCACTAAATATTGCAAAGCAGCAAATAGAACCATTTTGTGCGTGTGGTTCGGCAGAGGAGATAACCTTCCATTTCAGAATTCTTTCCTTTATTCTCTCAGTCCTTCTCTAAACACCCTTCCCCAGGCTTGCTGTTTTTCTTTCATCAGGTACCTTCTGCTTTTAGTTCCATCTGTTCTTCCTTTTCCTCATTTCTCTCCAATGGGGACCTGGAAGATAAGAAAACATACATCTGAAATACAGATTTGTTGCCTGGGAGAGATCAGAGGATTGTTTCTTTCTTTTCTTTCTTTGTTTTTTTTTCCCCCTTAACACCATGATCAAATCTTGGTTCTTTGCTGAAAACTTTTCCAGATGGGGTAGTTTCTTTGCTAATTAAAAGGTTGGATAATGAGCATTTAGTGTTCTGGTGATTAAGACCTGCTCAGCCTCACAGGTCAGTGCCACCTAAATTAATTGGCACCTTCTCAGTTGGGGTTCAGTTCTCACATCTTATCCTACCAGGAATGGCATTCAGAACTCTCTATAATCAACCCTCTTGCAGTTTTCCCAGCCCTTCCTCCCTTCACTACACCACTCTCTCTTGATGTAGTGATTTACCCTCTGTCACCCTCTTGCCGTGTGATTTGCTTCATTGCCACTGTATTCCCTATTTCTCTCTGCCTGGAGTGATTTAGTTATGATCGTAGACTCAGGAGACGGCATGCACCGGAATCATTGGAACTAGCTCTGTCACTATTTAACTTCAGCTTTCTAACCTATAAAAAAGAGAATGATAATAGCTTACTCACTTCATTGGATAGTTATGAAGATGAAATAAGGTAGCGTATAAAGGGTTTGGCAGAGCACCTGGCCTATGGTAAGTGCTCACTAACTGTTAGCTACTGTAATTTTCCATTTATACCTATTCAAATCTCACTGCTTTTACAAGTGTCCTCAAAAATATACTATTTATTTTGCCATTGAAAGTAATGGCAAAAGCCACAATTACTTTTGCAGCAACCAAGAAGCCTTCTTTGACCACTTTCCAGTACAAAATGATCTCTTCCTCCTAGTATTCTTATTTCTTGACTTTCATAGAATCACTTGGTTGGTCTGGGTTTATGTTCAAAGTCCCCCACTACAGGTGAGATATTCTTGGAGGAAGAGACCTAGCTTCTAGAACAATGCAGAGGTACATCTTTATAAAATAGAATTGTTATTTTATGTCTCCAATTTAAGGGATTTTATTTTTCTTGATGTTGTCTTGGGCTCTTGAGTTTTCTACTGATTTATTGAATGGTCCACTGATTTCTCATTATGTGAAAACTCCGGAGTCCTAGGTGTATTTCTTCCAAAAACCTAATTAATTCAGGCTGCTGAGGCTGCCACATGGACTCTGGTTTAAGGACTAGGCTATTTGGTGAACAATGCTAA
This sequence comes from Ateles fusciceps, assembly GCA_036589455.1. Taxonomy (NCBI): domain Eukaryota; kingdom Metazoa; phylum Chordata; class Mammalia; order Primates; family Atelidae; genus Ateles; species Ateles fusciceps. The sequence goes on from JAZHEH010000299.1 coordinate 5,016,282, forward strand.
GTTTTGCTTTGGAACACTAAGGTCATATACTTTTGAAATGCCAAATTACAAGATACTTTGAAGGAACTTTTAGGGTAAATCACAATCTCATCCATGTGCATCTGCAGTTAAGGTTTATAAAGATAAGTTTGGTTCATGATTTTCAGTAGCAGTATCAGCAGTTTTTTAAAAACCACAGAAATTTTACATATATTTTGCCTCACAAATACCTATAATTAGGTCAGAATTCAGAAAAGTGGGCTTCTATTTGCATAGAATTACATTAATTCTGCATTCTCTCATTGCAAGGTTGAAAGAGGATTAATCACTTATTCATGCAAAACCAATTCGCATGAATCATTTATTTATCTTGTTCTGGTATTTTGCAGAGCTCATTTTTACATGCCTCAGGTTGCAGATAAAGTGAAAACTCAGAGGGTGATTTACCCTCCACAATAAAGACCTGATGGCCATGTAAACAGCATGCTTCCTATAGGAAATCAATAGGTAACCATGGAAATGACTTCACAATGGGAAATTCTATTTCTTTATGAACAAATCATCAAAAAGATCAATTGTAAGATGAAAAGGCTTTGTCTGTGCCCTTACCTTTCACAAAGGCTTTTGGTCTACGTAAAGAAGAAAATATGTGCCTTGGTGACAATAAAGAATTACCTTAAAGCTGTATTGAAAATGAACATCACTTTTTACTTTATAAAGTTTGGGCTAGAATTTCTTGTGCTCTGTTCCTGGAAGTCTGGCTAAGAAACTTATATCTAATGGCAAGAAAAATGTTCCAGAATACAGGATGCTTGAATTCTTGATCCAGCCTAATTTCTTTAAAAAACAAAAAGGGTAATAATATCCAACAGCAAAGGAGTCTTTGATAATTAAATAAGATATTAGTCGGTAAAGAATATAGTACAGTACCCAGAACAGAGCAAGTGGAAAATGCTATTAACAGCTACTTCTGTGATGATGATTGCCCAAACAATATTAATCCCACTAGTAAAGGGTTTTCACATTACAGGTATTTTTTTTTAACTTTTATTTTAAGATTCAGGGGTTCATGTGAAGGTTTATTACATAGATAAACACATGTCATGGGGGTTTATTGTACAGATTATTTCATCACCAAGGAATTAAGCCAAGTACCTGATAGTTATCTGTTCTGCTCCTTTCCCTCCTCCCAACCTCCCCACTCAACTAGACCCCAGTGTCTGATGTTTCCTTCTTTGTGTTCATAAATTCTTATCATTCAGCTCCCACTTATACATGAGAACAAGCAGTATTTGGTTTTCTGTTTCTGTGTTCATTTGCTGAGGGTAATAGCCTCCAGCTCCATCCATGTTCCTGCAAAAGACAAGATTTTGTTCTTTTTTATGGCTGTATAGTATTTCATGGTGTGTACGTACCACAATTTCTTTGTGTAATCTATCACTGACGGACATTTAGGTTGATTCCATGTCTTTGCTATTGTGAACAGTGCTGCAATGAACATTCGTGTTCATGTGTCTATGTGGTAGAATGCTTTATATTTTTCTGGGTATATACCCAATAATAGGACTGACTCAGCCTAATTTCCAGCAGCAATGAATTTAACAAGCAGTTTCATCTCAGTGGGCCTTGATTTCCTCATCTGTAAAGTAATCAGATAAGCCCAGGGATGGCAGTCTGATTTAGCCCAGGGACAACATGGATGTTGCATGTATAGTATTATGTTACTTTCTCTTACTTGGAAGACATTACTAATCGATTGTAATCTTCTTTGTCACTGAACTTGGATAGAGTCTCAAAATCCTTATTTACATATTTCTCCGGGTAGCTGCTGCCTATGGATCAGAGTTGTCATGTGTAAGATGTCAGTTTCCCTGTATTTGACCTTTAAGGTTTATTTAGCCCTGACAATACAAGAATCTGAAAACTCACTTGAAGTACTGAATATTCATGTATTCAGCTAGTCTTGAGCACACAATCCAAGTAACAAGGATAGCACCAACAATAATCAATTAGGATATTGTCTTTATTAAGTCAAATAAATTGTTTGATCTCATTAATGTCAAAATATTTATTTCAATGCAAAAGTTACTATTGAACCACTGATTGACGATAATGAAATGATGTTTGTAGCACTTTGCTGCTGTTTACTTAACAGCTTAGAGATACAACATTAAGTAGCAAATCTGATTGCCATTTTGATACTTGCTCTGTTTTCAACAGTAGAGGGCAGCACGGCTATTTTTAAGTGTCTTCTTGGGGAGCCATTTGTATATGTCCACAGGCATCGTATACAGCGGGTGCAAAGATGTGAGCTGTGGTGGGTTGCAATGGAAGAGTATATTCAGGTGTCAAAAAACTGGCTTAATCAGACCTCTTGGATTGCGGTGTGGAATTTTCCTTTCGGCTTTCAGAAATTTCCATTACCCTGTTCGTATTTACATGTTTCAGCATTTCATATTGATCCTTTTCGTTGTTGTTCTTTCTGTTGTTTTTTCTCCTGTTGTTACTTGTTTCACCTTAAAGGCAGTGTATGTAGGTGGCAATAGCACTGCTTTTGGCTTCTGAAGGTGTAGACTCCAATCCCAGCTGTCTTGCTCACTCTGTGACTGAGTTGGTCAGAGTCTCAGAGCTTCACTATTCTTCTTTTCAAAACAGATACCAAAATACACAGTCTTCTCTATCATCTCATGTTGTGAATATCAAATGAAATCCATATATGTGAAAGCATTATTGAAATATAGGTTTTAAAAATAAAAACCAATCTTTTTGGTGCTATTATTGCTGAGAGTCAAGCTTTTAATTAAAATGAATTACACAAATAATCTTTAGGATTTAGAATTGTAGGATGGCATCTGCCAATGGGTAGATTTGGTTGCAAGGCATCTTGGGAGATCCTTGGGATGGAGGATGACTTGCTGGGAGCTGAACTGCAGGAACTGATGCAGCTGTAAGGGCCAAGCCATGAAAGGGTATGGCTGGAACCTGCCGGGTTTATTGAGAATATTGACTTTATTCTGAATAAAGACTAATACTGAACTTAAACCTGTCAGACCTAATATCTCCTCTTTCCAACAGATACTTTGTAGTGCCCTTTTTGCTCTCAAAAATAATTTTACGTAATACAGTATTTCTACATGCTTAATTTTACACAGAAAATAAATCAATTTGATGCTCTAATTTTAACATATAGGTTTAAAAGTATAAAATAATTAAAACTAACATAATATGTATGTTAATACAGACGTGTTTGAGCCTGGTTACACTAAAAGACATAATGAAGTAGTCAGATGCTTATACCTACATGAAGAATGGAAATTGCAAATGCAGACTGACACAGGAGCTTTGTACTTGTGACTTAAGTAGCAAGAATGTCATTGTAGTATTGATGAAGTGATTTTCAGGGCAGTAAACAATTTTTGGTAAAGCTTTCTCCCCCATGATTTATGGGCTAGAGACTGTGGAAAGTTAGTTGCATATTAAAACTTGCTGCAAAAAGTACTTTGACATTGTGTATGAAACAGATTTGGCTTCCAGCCTCAGATATTAACAGAGAGGTTTTTCATGTACATGAGTGTTCGAGGAACACAGTACAACTAAACTTTGTGTGGATTATCCAGTGCCTTCATTGTGGGATGTCTATTTTCTCTGGCCTCCACACTCTAAATGCCAGTAAATATGGGGTGATGATGTAGAAGGAAGCAGATTTTACTGTCGTGGCAACCAAATATATCATCAATAATTTCTGGAACCTTCCATTGGAGGCAGAACTATCCCATCTGAGAATCAGTGATCTAAGTTGGGAGACCATATAGCAGCTTGGGCATGTCAATAGTAAAGAAATGTCACTCAGCCACTGACTAGATGTATAGGAAATGAAACCCAGCCCTGAAGTGTGCAGGTGGCAATGACTGGACAGAGTATCAGAGTGCAATCAAACAGAGAGAGAGCTATAGCAGAGAACAGGAAACCCAGACAGAAGTCAGTTGAATGGATTAGACTGAGGGCTGGCAGCAGGTGGGATTAAAGACAACATTGCATTGTAATAGATACGCAGCTGCCCTGGGCTTGTAATCCACTGACGCCCAGGGTAATGGCTGCAAAATTAATTCCAGACTCCCAAATACTTCTAGGGCTAAGCCTAGTGATCTTGATCCCCCCTTTGTCCAGATTTGCTCAGGAACTTCAGACGACTATGGTCCTAGACCCAAGGCATTGTAGAGTCTCACCCTGAAAATTTCTGGAGAAGGCATGCACTGAAAAGTATAGAACTAGACACATTGGAATAAAGTTACAAAGAAACAGGTGTTGGCTCAGTATTTGGAAGCACTTAAAATGAAATGAGCTGCCTTGTAAAATGGTGACCTTACTGAGTAATAATAATCTTTTATGTTTACAGAGGGATTTCATGTCTGCTCTCAAGTTTCATGTACATTGTCTTAAATCAGTCATGCCTTCTGTTTCCCAGTCATCTCATGTTGTTCTGGATCATTTATTGCTAGCCATCTAGTGAGTTTATTTACACTGAGGTAATAGGTTCTTCACATAGTGTCTTCTAATATCTTTATATTATTTGTATATTATCTTCTAGTGTTTAGAAGAAAAGGTCAATGCTTATCTCAGTAGTCTGGACTGGATTTTCATATTGCCTGTGCTTCAGAATCCACTGGAGAGATGTAATATATATATATATATCTCAATGCCTAGGGCCTCCCTCAGGCTATTTAGATTCAGAAGATATGATTATGGAATATGTATTTTTCTAAAGTCCCACAAGTGATCCTTGTGTGATTCAGGTTAAGAACAACTTTCTTATACATAGATTTTTCCATCCATATGAGAATATAAATGCCTTCAGCCAGGAATTCAGTTAACATACTCTGTAACTAACACTTAGTTCAGTGCCAGACACAAAGTTCTTCCTCAATAAATGTTTGTTAAATCTTTGGTTAATATGAAATTTTAGGCACTGTGGCCCATGCATGTTTATGTGCAGCGTGTTGGAACAATATGAGACTTTTCTAACACTTTCCAATTTTTAACCTCACAGGCAATGGTTTGCTTCCAGCAGATTTGTCTCATCCTAGTCCTACCTTCTTCATGAGTTAATGACTTCCCTCCCCTCCTTTCTCCTCCCCTCCCCTCCCCTCCCTTCCCTTCCCCTTCCCTTCCTCTCTTTCTCTCTTCCTCCCATCCATCCATCTATCTGTTATGGACTGAATTGTGTCTCCTATCAAACTCATATTTTGAAGCCTTAACCCCAATGTGATTGTATTTGGAGATAGGGCTTTTAAGCAGATAATTAAGGTTAAATGAGCTTATAAGGGTGGGGCAAAAATCCAATACCTTATACAAAGAGGAAAAGATACCAGAGAGCTCATTTCATTCTTTGTGAGTGTACAGAGAAAAAGTCACGTGAGGATTCAGTAAGAAGGCAGTGACCTGCAAGCCAGGAAAAAAGGCCTTGCTAGATTCCAACCCTGATGACACCTTCATCTTGGACTTGCAGCTCACAAAACTATGAAAAATACATTTCTATTGTTTAAGTCACCCAGTTTGTGGTATTTAAGATAGCCTGCTGTGGTCTGAATGTTTGTGTAACCCACAAATTCATACATTGAATCCTAATCCTGAACGTGGTAGTATTAGGAGGTGGGGAAAATAATTAGGTCATGAAGCAGGTCCCTCAGAAATAGGATTAGTGCCCTTAATAAAGAGGCCCCAGGGGAACTGTCTTGCCCCTTTTGCCATGTGAGGACACAGGAAAAAGACGCCATCTGTGAATCAGAAAGTGGGCCTTCACCAAACACCAGATCTGCCAGTGCCTTGATCCTGGACTTCCCAGAATCCAGAGCTGTGAGAAATGTTTCTGTTGTTTATAAGCTACCCAGTTCATGGTATTTTGTTATAGCCAGCTGAATGGATTATGACATAGCTGAAGGAGCCTAACACACTATCCTCTATCAATTATCTTTTACCAGTAGTAGCACTTTGTCAGGCAGAGAGTAGCTTCTTTCCCATGAACTCAAAGCCATCCCAGAGATGATTGAGTTTTTGCAATTATTATTAATAACAATTCCAGGCACTAAAGTTTCTGTTATTATATGTGAAAAGATGTGGATGGCACAAAGCATTAGGTGACCTAGGTATTTTTCAGTATTGAGGCTTGAGTGACAGTTTAATAACACATCTGCTGACATCTGGTACTGCTAATGAGATATTTCTTTAACCTTGGGATTGAGTATCTTGAGTAACTTATGATGCGAAAGGAAAGCCAATGTCTTCAGGCAGTTTTATGCATAATAAGTTTAATAAGATTTTTATTTTTAGGAGTAGTGGCTGTGCTTTACTTTCTGATAATTCATGAGAATAACAAATGGAGACAATAAGGCTGAGAAGCTGAGGATTTGTGAAGCATTAATTTTAGTTTATTGTCTAATTGCATTTTTTGTCAGCAAACTCATTTTCTCTCATTTTCACACTTACCAATGAGTTTAATACCTTTATAATGGATTACATGCCCAGTGATGAAGGACTAGACAGTCATTTTCTCTCCCTTACAATTCCTTTTAATATGACTAAATTATACCCAAAGATCTGCCTTTGCAGACCACCTTTTATGAGCTCTAAGAGTGTAACAATAAAAGGATCTGAGTTTATGAACTTATCTAGCTGGAATTTTAAGTCAATGCCAAGTGGTTGTATGTGAAAATCTTTAGATTGCAGTTAGATTTTTGGTTGGGTGAAAATGTTTCCCCTGGGAGTTTCAATGCTAAAAATTATTCTTCTGCTTATAAGTTGTCTATGTGCCTATTTCCCTTGAGAACTGGGACTACGCATGTTATCTATCACCCTTAGCACCTAGCTTTCTATATAAAAGATCATTCATTCATTTGTTTATGAAAAATACAATTATTTAGAAGCCTACCGTTTTTCACTTGTTTGGGAGGTAGACATGAATGTAAACAAATAATTCAAGTAATCTCTTGCAAGAGATGTAAAAGTTGTTATAGGAGCACAAAGGAAGAGATAAGTAACTCTCCCAGGGAGGTTGGATAAAAGGCAATATTGGAGATGCATCAAGAGGGACAGTGGGGGAGTTGGCATAGAGGAAAAGGGCAAGGCCTTTCCTGACAAAGGGTACAGGATACAGGCAAGGAAAACACAATGATGCCCTTTAGAAAGGCTGGGGAACGCAGAGATGACCTAAATGTATACAGCTGTGAGGATGCTTTACCATGATAGGTCTGTGTAAAAGCAAAGGCTGTTTTGCTTTTGATGTGCATTACCTTTCATGCTGTATGCTTGCTGCTCCTCAAACACGTTGTTCATGTCCATGCCTTTGTTCTCATGGTTCCTTCTGCCTAAATACCTCTTACTCATCTTTGGGGCCTAGCTCTTCTGTGAAACTTTTTAATACTTTCTTAGCAGAATGCATTCTTCCCTATTCTGTGTTCCCATAGCACTGTGCTCATATTGCTATCCAAGTGCCATATGGATATTGTTCATGTTGATGTTTTCCTTACTGGATTATGAGCTCTATGTATTTAAAACATGAAGAGTAAATACAGGATGACACCCTTAATGATTTCAACAGAATTACTATTATTATTATTATTTTTGAGACAGAGTCTCACTCTGTCACCAGGAGCCAGGCTGGAGTGCAGTGGCACAATCTTGGCTCACTGCAACCTCTGCCTCCCGGGTTCAAGCAATTCTCCTGCCTCAGCCTCCCAAGTAGCTGGGACTACAGGTGCACACCACCACGCCCAGCTAATTTTTGTATTTTTAGTAGACATGGGGTTTTACCATGTTGGCCAGGATGGTCTCGATCTCTTGACCTCGTGATCCGCCTGCCTCGGCCTCCCAAAGTGCTGGGATTACAGGCTTGAGCCACTGCGCCTGGCCTCAACAGAATTATTTTTAAAGGAGAAGTAGCTTGGCCCATTGGGAATAGGCCTGTATGAAGATACTAGAAACTGAACTCTAACTACACTTTGCTTCTTGGTGCTAACCAGCTGTGTGCCAAAAGGCTTGCCCCTTAACCTGGGGCTACATCTTTGCTCATATGGATAGAGTAGTACCATGTCAGCATAAAGCCAGGAGATGGAGTGAAATGATCTTCTGCAAGTGATTCCTTCTGATTCTCACAGCTGGAATTTTAAAATGTATCTGATGAATTGATTTTATATTTACTCATATTTTCTTCATTTTCCTTTGAAGTGTCAGGAGACTTTATTATTTGTCTGCTTAACTGTCCTTATAAATAATACATGGAGGTTTTTTTATTAGTAGGTATTAGTGAAGAAAACTAAAATCCCGAGTTTGTGCTGAGAATACTCATAGGATCAGAATGGATACTCACAGCATCTTGAGAATATCTTGGTGTCTCTAGACAGTTCTCAAACTATTCTCCGACTGACCTTGTGCAAAAGTAATTGAATGTTGTTTTCTCCAAACTGGTATATTAACGTTCTATCTGCAAAAACTTTCTTTTTGAGTTGAATTTCTAATGAATTAATTAGCAGACAGATGGTCAGAATCTAGGAAAATAATAATAAATTATCAGTATTCACAATAAACATCCTTTGAGATTCTGAAGGAAAGAGGAAGCAACTCAAATTCTTTCTCATCTGTTTGTTGTAATTAGGAGAACATGGCCAAGTAAGTATATCAGGTAAAAATATAATTTTATATATTATTATGTGATTCATCAATGAAGTATTAAAGCAAACATTTATAATATTGTTCCAGTATTCACATAAATAACTTTATCTAGCTCTTCTGATAACTGAGATTATAAATCTATTCTTGAAAATTATTAATTTTTATTAAGTGATATTGTGAACTGAGCCCTGTAGTAATTAACACAAACAGCCTGTGGCTCTTGGGCATTAAAGGGCTTTTCAGAGCTTTGTCTGAAAATGGTGGTGTGCAGTGAGAAGAGCAGGTGAGAGCCCGCAGAGGGCTGACTGGGTAGGATAGGGCTGCAGAAACAGCCCTCAGCTTCTATGTGCTGGAAGGTAATGGCAGGTTAACCTGAGAAATAAATGGTGTCTTGTTATAAGAGACACCGATGTTTTTCCTGTATGTCTCAGCAGAGAGTAGCTACATCACAGATATTGGTCTTCCGTGTTCTTAGGGGAGTATTTAGAAGGCATTGCTTTGATATTGCAGTATCCTGTATGGAGGAAGAGGCTAGGCTCCTTTACCAGCCTCCCAGCTTGCTACCCTGTTTTGGCGTTGAAAATGGGAGCATAGATATTAACCTCTCAAGACCCAGGCCAGGGTCTAGCTAGATTTACCACCTGCAGCTGGCTACAATGACCACCAGGACTAGGTAATCTTTTCACATGCATAATTTAAAGTAATATTTCAATAGTTTTACTGTTGCAGGAAACTTAATAAACAGAAAATATAAAGTTCAAACAAGAAAATTAAAAACACCCCAAATCCTACCACTCAGAAATACCCAACTGTCCTATTCTACACACTTTAACATAATCGAGATCCTAGTTTGTATACAGTTGTTTGTTGCTGAACATTACTTCATAAGCACTTATTAAACTTTTGGAAATGCTTCTTAAGGATTATTTTTAATAGCAGGTTTACATTGAAGAAGATTCATAGTTTATATAACATATCCTCTATTGTTGATATTTGGATTGTTTCAAAATTTTTCTGCTTATATATTCTGTTGAAAGAATGGCTTTCTTCATAAATTTCCTTCTACTCTTTGGATATGTTGGTAGGATGATTTCCTAAAATTAGAATTATGTCAAAAGATATGGATATTTTTTAGACTCCCAATATATACTATCTTTATAGAACTGTTATGTTGCTGTGTCCTCTAATTTTTATGTTTTCTCTTATGCTCTTCTGATAGGGTGCAAGATTTTCTGACACTGAAAATGACAATGGCCACCCACTCTAGGCTAGCTACTGTAGTGCCAATCAACTGATGAATGATGGTCTTTTGACTTTGACTTAGACCCTGTGAGAGATATAATAATAAGTGAAACATATGGTTGTGTTGTAGAAGTTTATAATTCAGCAAAACCAATACATGTGGAAAAATTCACAAGCAATTCAGGATAGAATCTCTGTAACCTTTCTTTGTAGGATACGTGTGCAGTAGGAATCTGAGTTCTCTACAGTGTAGATTCTCAGTGATCAGTGTGAGCCCCCAGTCAAGCCTGGGCCACCATCTGCCCTGGGTTTCAGGAAGGAATTTCTTATTCTCTCTTTTCAATGAAGGTGTCTCGACATATGAGCAAGTGTGCCTTCTAATCCCCACAGTCTTCCCCTGGATAGTGACAGTAAGGATGATGATGCCTAACACTTACTGAGCCATTTATCTTGTAGCAGGCATGGAGTAAAATCCCTTTTGTGCATGATCTCCTTTTATCTGTGTAGCATCCCCGTAAGGTGGTAGTACTGTCCTAATTTTATGAATGATAAAACTGTTGCTTAGAATGATATTAAGTGATTTCCCCAAGGTCATACAGTAGTCAGGGACAGAGCATTATTCCAGCCCAGGTCTGTCAGTTCAGAGTCCATCATCTTGAACACAAACGACACAGCCTGTCATGCTGGAAGGGCAAGAAGCTGAGCCTCTGCTGGGAAGTGTTTCTCTGTCAGACTCTCTAGCTAGAGTCAACTCCAGGCAAAGGATTTTCTTGATGCTTGTGACCACAAGTCCAGCAGCTACTCTCCGTGGTGTCTCTCATCATGGGTGTTACTATTCAGCAATGCTCTTGTGGATCCTTCCTGTAAGGTCTGACCACACCATGGATGACATGGCCACCCTCGTGACCTGCACGTACACTTCTGGAGGGCCTTCTGGAATTAGAAAACCTGAAGTAGCTGGAAGGAAGAATGGTAACCCCTGTGGCGCCTAACTAACCTGAGACATTCTTCTATTGTTTCTTATTCTGGCCTCAATTGACAAGGCCATTGGACTTTGTAAGTGACTTTGGGCAACCTTGTGATTCCACACTCTATGACCCCTTCCCAGCTTGCAGAAAACCGCCCTAAAGTTACTTCTGTAACTTTCCACTGTTTACCCCAAACCTATAAAACCAATTCCTATCCCTCCGCCCTCCGCTAACTCCATTTTCAGACTCAGCCCACCTGCACCCAGGTGAATAAACAGCGATGTTGCTCACACAAAGCCTCTTTGGGGGTGGGGGCGGTTGTTCATTCAGAGCACACATTTTAACACTCCCATAGACTCTTTGGTGTCTGCTGAAGTCTGGCTTACTGGGCTCCCTCTCAACAATGGCATATTTTGTCTTACTCTTGGCATCACCTCTGCAGGGCGTCTGACAGCACTGCACCCACAGCTCTGCATTAATCCTTAACCCTTTGGAGGAATGAAGGAACCTGGAATTGCCCCACTCAAGGCTAAGCGCCTGGACTCTTGGCTGTTGGTGGGAACTGTCCTTCCCCAGTTCTACAGATACCCTCTGTAGAACTGCAAAATCATAGATTATCATTCTCTCCCTGCAATATTAAAATCTATACTTCTTGTGGACTTGGCAGTAATCTAAAATTCCTCTTTTTGTGCCCTCCCCATGGACCTCAAAACGGATGAAAATCAGGCTTCTGGAATAACTTCCTAATTAGGTATGCAAACTCAACTCTTTTGCCTGGATCCCATGTAGTTGGTATTAAGGTTAAGCATTATAAGAACTCAAAGAACACTCCAATAAAACGCTGTAATGACCAGGAAAGATTCCTTGGAGGAGGCGAAACTAGAGGTGAATCTTGAAATGTCTACGATTTGAACACCTGGGCTTGATGAGGGAGGACATTTTGAGAGGGAAGACTTAGGTGTGTGATGTCAGGATGCAAGAAATTGTATTTGCCAGAATGTGAGAAGCCTGGGCTGACAGGAGAGTCATGCAATGCTCACAGAGATTATTTAACCTTCTCTTTGGTTGCTTGGGCCCCATAGCACCTCTATGTAATATAGTATTTACAGACCAATGCTGAGCATTTCCTGGTATGACAGCTCTTACATTAGCTGCTTCTCCTAGGCCAGTCTTGCTGGTAAATGCCTTGAAAGCAGCCTCCTCTAAATGCTTCTTTTGCAAGCAGGCTAGCTAGCTGCCCACTCGGCACTTTCTAGTTGTTCTCGAGACAGGTCTTTTCAGTTTTTGTTTCTTCTGATTTCTTTTTTGTTTTTGATTGTAGATGCCAGAAATTCAAAATAGCTTAAACATTGAGGGAAATGTACTGGCTTGTGTAGTCAACAGAAAAGTTCTGCTTAGGTTTCAAGAGCATCTTGATTCAGGGGCTCAATGTTTCCCTGTTTCCATATTTTAGTTCTTTAGCCCTGTTTTGGCTACCTGCTCAGAGAGAGTCTTGCCATGTGGAAGTCCCTGGAATTGTCGGACATTCTTCTTTATAGGTCTAAACATATGAAATAGAGGGCTTTTTCTTATTGGTCAATTTGAAAAATTGTCCTGGACTTGACTCTCAATGGAATGCATTGCATCACATGCCCAGCCCTGAGCCAGTTACTAGGGAAAAAGAGATAAGATGCTCCGATTGGTCAGGCCTGAATCACACACTCACTTATGAAGGTAGACATGAAGTACATTCAGCCCAGCTACATGGACCAAATCTAGACCATGTATGGTCCACCAGATAAAAGTAAGGGATGATGTTAACCAAAAAAAAAGTAAATATATGCTAGGTAGTAAAAACACAATCTACATTTCCCACAGTGGGTCTCTGAATCTCCAAATATTAAGTTGAATAGTCTCATTGCCCTAAAAGAATGGCTGGAATACCCTTCAGTATTGCCTGGATTCCCTGGCAGGCTAAGAGCAGTGCTGCTCACTGATGGATGCACCTGCCTCACGGGGCCATTGCTGACATCCTGAAAGTCACTGAGAAGATTGAAGAGTCACTTTGATCTCAACTGGGAGAAAGTGATGAATGCTCTGGATGTGCACTGGATCTGGAGAGAGAGAAGGAGAATGAGTTTATTATCTGGCTTGACTATTTTAGAAGTAAATAACTGAAGCTGCTTAACTCAATCTCTCAGAGGTGTCTTGTCTGAGGCAAGACAGCACAGAAGTTAAGAACATTGGCCTCTAAAGTCAGGCTGCCTGGGTTTGAACTTGGTTTCTTAATACCAGTAAGCCTTAGTTTTCTGTCTCTACAAAGCAGTATCCTGAGGATGCAGTAAAATTATGCATGTAAAGCACCTGACTTAGTGCATGATACATACTCTATTTTTGGCTTAATACTAATGTTAACAAATAATCCTTTGTACCAGCACATAATGTCACAAAAGCCTGAGAGAGTCTGTCTATCCAGAGGCATGTAAACTGTAGGACATACTTTCTCCTATTGGACATGGAACTCTTTCTTTCATCTCCATTTTATTTCATGAGGGGGCAAACAAGTCTGACTATAATCTTCCTATATGTGCTCTGACAACTAATGGCTTTTGGGAGTCACTACCACATCCCCGTCTCCCTCCCACGTCCATCATGGAGTCCTGCCGATTCTGTCTCTGAAAGACTTCATGAATCTGATCTGCCGCTTCACTGCCACTGCCCCTGCTCTTATTCACAAGCTCTTCTCTCCTGCCTGGTTAATTCAGGAATCTCCAACTGAGTTCCCTGTCTCTAATCTCTTTCCATCTGGTCTAGTCTACATAATAGTGTCCTCACTCCTTAGCAAGGGATTATTTAAAGCTCTTTTCAGTCTGATTCCAGTCAACCCTTTTATCTGCAAGAATTTCTCCAACAAGACATTTTTTAGGGTCACATCAGCCACTGATATGTGCTGTTCTTAGAAAACTCTGTGCACCAGCATACCTGCAGGCTTTTCCCATGTTGTTCTCACTGCCTATCTGCCTTAGCTCTTCTCTGCTTGGTTAACTTCTGCTTATCTTTTCAAGTTCAGCTCCTCTTCCCTGGGTCCCTGTCCCTGTGCTTCCAGAGCTAGAGGTAGATGTTAGTAGTATAGCATTTATCACACTAACAATTGGCTGTGTACATGCCTCTACTCTGATATGCACCATGAAGTCTTAGAAGAAAAGGAATATGGCTTATGCATTTTTATAGACCAAGGGCCTAGAAAAGTGCCCTTAAATGCTTATTTTCTGCAATGAATATTTATTCTTAGATTGTAAGTTAAAAAGAGTAAAATGCACTGCTATACGTTTCTCTTAATACACCACCATTTTATGTGGTGCTTAGGACTTTTCTTTCTTTTTTAATGTATTTTTAATTATGTAAGTAATAAGAAATATATGAATGTTGATATGGTTTGGCTCTGTGTCCCCACAAAATCTCGCTTCTAACTGTAATCCCCATAATCCCCCACGTGTCAAGGGCTGGACCAGGTGAAGGTAATTGGATCATGGGGGAGGTTTTCCCTGTGCTGTTCTCGTGATAGTGTGTTCTCACAAGATCTGATGGTTTTACACGTGCTTGGCATTTTCTCTGCTTGCATTCCCTTCATCCTGCCACCTAGTGAAGAAGGTACCTGCTTTTCCTCTGCTTTCTGCCATGATTGTAAGTTTTCTGAGGCCTCCCGAGCATTAGGAAACTGTGAGTTTAATTAAGGCTCTTTCCTGTATAAATTACCCAGTCGGTATTTCTTCATAGCAGTGTGGGAATGGACTAATACAAATGTATTCTTTTTTTTTTTTTTTTCCTGAGACAGAATCTTGCTCTGTCAATTGGGTGGGAGTGCAGTGGTGCAATCATGGCTCACTGCAGCCTGGAACTCCTCCCGCCTCAGCCTCCTGAGTAGCTAGGACCACAGGTGCGCCTCACTATGTCTGGGTAACTTTTTAATTATTTTTTGTAGGGAAGGGATCTCACTACATTGCCCAGGGTATGTGAATCTATTCTTATTCTTAAAAATACATTAATTCACTTTCTTCAAATAACCACTGTTATTGGCTTGGTAGGTACTTTTCAAGACCTTTTACAATTTTTATTTAAATTTTTAATAATAGCTCTGTTGAGATATAATCCACATTCCATAAAATTCACTCTTTAAAAATGTATAATTCAGTGGTTCTTAGTGTTTTCACACAGTTGTGCAACTGTCTGATTTTAGAACATTTTTATCATTTCTTTGGTAGTCACTTCCCATTCCTCCCACTCCTCAGCCCCTGGCAACCACTAATTTACTTTCTGTTTCTATGGATTTGTTTTTTATGGGCATTTAATATAAATGGAATCATATGAAAAGACTTTTGTGTTTTACTTGTGTTATTTTTGCATAATATCTTCAGGGTCATCCGTTTTGTAGATATGTTAGTACTTCATTCCTTTTTATGGCAGAATACTATTTTTATTGTATAGATATACCATATTTTGTTTATTCATCAGTTGATGGACATTTGGGTTGCTTTCAATTTTTGGTTATTATGAATAATGCTTTATTAACATTATTGTGTAAGTATTTATGTAAATGTATATTTTTAAATTCTTTTTGTTATATATCTAGGAATGAAATTGATGGGTGATATGGTAACCATATTTAACTTTTGGATGGACTGCCAAGCTGTTTTCTGCAGTAGCTACCCCATTTTACATTCCTACCAGTAAAGTGTGAGGATTCCAACTTTTCTACATCCTTGTTACCTTTTGTTATTGTCAGTCAAAATGGCTAAAGGTATCCTAGTGGGCATGAAATAGTGTATGATTGTGATTTTGACTTTCATTTTCCCAGTGATTAATGATCTGGATAATTTTTTCATGTACGTATTGGCCATTTGTGTAATTTGTGTATCTTGTTTGGAGAAATATCTATTTAAACCTTTTGTTATTTTTAATTGGGTTCTTTGCTCTTTTATTGAGTTGTAAGCATTCTTTATATATTGTGGGATGTGATTTACAAATATATATATATAGATATTTGTATATGTTATTAGATATATATCAGATATATGATTATTAGATATATATAACTTACAAATAAATACATCATATATAATCAGCTGTTTGTGAATTTGTATTCACAAATCATGTATCAGATAATTATTTACACATATTTTCTTCTTTATCAGATAATTTACAGATATTTGATTGACAACCTTTGTATGTACATTTAAATAAATATATATTTATTTTGTGTATATATTTTTATACATTAAGATTTAACTTGGTTTCTTTTTTTTTATTGAGACAGAGTCTTGCTCTGGCACCCAGGCTGGAGTAGAGTGGCACGATCTTGGCTCACTGAAACCTCTGCCTCCCAGGTTCAAGCGATTCTTCTGCCTCAGCCTCCCAAGTAGTTGGGACTACAGGCACATGCCACCACACCCAGCTAATTTTTGTATTTTTTTTAGTAGAGACGGGGTTTCACTGTGTTGGCCAGGCTGATCTCAAGCTCCTCAGGTGATCCATTCGCGTTGGCCTCCCAAAGTGCTGAGATTACAGGCGTGAGCCACTGTGTCTGGCCTTGGTTTCTCCTTTTCATATGTGTGGGATTATGCTGTTTGTATTGTTGTGCAACTATCTTCCTAGGTCATTGTACATGTAAGTCTTCCTCATTATTTTAAGTTGCTGCATATATGTGCATAGATCATTCCCCTGTTGATGGGCATTTTGATGAGTCTTAATATTTTTACTATAATGAACAATGCTGTAAGGAGCATTGAATAGAGGCTGCTTTCTATACATTTGCAAGTATGTAGCATACCTTGAAGAGGAATCACTGAGTTTAAGGGCAGCTGCATTTCACACTGTAATAAACACTTTCAAGGTGGCCATTAGAAAGGCTGTACAAATGTACTACATTTCTAGCAACATTATGTAGGAATAACATTTCTGTGAATTCTGATCAACATTCAGATTTTAGTATTCTTTCCTATCTGATGAGCAAAAATGTACCTAATTGTTTTAACTTGGAAGAAATTATTTTAATGTCATGATTTCTATAATTTCTATCTTTGATGCTGTTATAAAAGCTGTCTCTCATCTTATTCTGGAGATCTTTCCTTCACATTGGAACCTCTACATGACACAGAAAGGACATGATAGTCAGGCAGGGAGAACTTGGTTTCATATTTTAGCTGTTATGCATGATGAGGCCAGCTTGAGAAACACATGGCTTTTAAAAGACCTTCCATTGTAAAAAACAAACCAACCCATTCAACAGTGGGTGAAGGATAGGAATAGAGACTTTTCAAAAGAAGACCAATATGAGGCCAACTAACATATGAAAAAATGCTCATCATCACTGGTCATTAGAGAAATGCTAATCAAAACCACATTGAGATACCATCTCATGCCAGTTAGAACGGCTATCATTAAAAAATCTGGAGACAACAGATGCTGGGGATGATGTGGAGAAATAGGAACACTTTTACACTGTTGGTGGGAGTGTAAATTAGTTCAACCGTTGTGGAAGACAGTGTGACGATTCCTCAATGACCTAGAAATAGAAATTCCATTTAACCCAGCAATCCCATTACTGGGTATACATCCAAAGGATTATAAATTTTTCTGTTATAAAGACACACGCACACGTATGTTCATTGCGGCACTGCTTACAATAGCAAAGACCTGGAACCAACCCAAATGCCCATCGATGATAGACTGGACAGGGAAAATGTGGTACATATACACCATGGAATACGTATATATAAAAGACTTACCATTGTATTTGGAGCTGACCAGACTTTTAACTACAGTCCAGATACTTTTAACTTCACAAAGATGTGGCATTTTATTTTAATAAAGCTATCGACAGAGCTTCCTTTTTGAGTGACTTTTCAAAAGCATCTTTTGTCAGCAAAGGGCTTTTATTAGCTAATGTAACCTTTCTGTACTCCATGTTAGCAGAGAGAGAAAGGAAATGTCCTTGGGTCCGGATATGGAAAGTTGTGCAAAGACTCTCCAGAGGAAAGAAGTTGTCCACTTTCTGAGGCTGCATTTGTCACTCTACATTGTATCTTAACTGAAAATAATGAACTTTCCATTGCTACTCTCCAGAAGGTAAAGGTTTACAAGATTATGCCT
Source organism: Ateles fusciceps (assembly GCA_036589455.1). NCBI lineage: Eukaryota > Metazoa > Chordata > Mammalia > Primates > Atelidae > Ateles > Ateles fusciceps. The sequence goes on from JAZHEH010000299.1 coordinate 5,034,263, forward strand.
CCAAACTGGCAAGTGCATAAAAAGAGATCACAAGGGATTAACATATAGAGACCAAGTAAAAGTGTAAATTTTAGCCATGAGTGATAACTTGGACAGATTCAGCTGTAAAATATCTGAAATGAGGGGGAGTTAGGCAAGCAGACCTAGGAGTCAGGAGTGAAAGTAACAGTCTTGGCTGTGGAACGGGGTAGCTAGACGTTTAGGGCTTAATCTGAGTCACTTCTGATCATTAAGCAGCATTGACAAACTGGAAGAGCATGGGGGAGGAGTATGGATTGTGGATTCTGGGTGTAATTCATGTGGGGTGTTGGTGTTGTGGTTCCATTAATTAGACCTTCGATATAAGAGCTCAGTCAATAGTGGAGGAGGCTGGTGATGGGGGCTTTGACAGGTCTTAGGACACTAGGAAAATAGGTTGGGATTCTGGAGCAGGCCTAGTGAACGTGTTGTCAAGACCGAGCTCAGCCCTTTGATTGAGGTCAACATGGTAGGAATGGAGAAAGTCACATCTAAAAGGGAAGCTGGATGGAAGCTTCATTTCAAAGCCCATGGAACAGGTAGGGAAGGGACACTAATGACTTTTCTGCTGTTGCAGACTGGCTCACAAACTGAGGGAGGCACAAAAGGCAGAACTGGTGTTGATAGCAAATCAGGGAAGGCAGGAAGGACACACTGTGACACTGCCTCTTGGCTCCCCCAGATATCACTATGTTTTTTTTTCCTCATCTTTTTTAGGAACTGGCAGGTAGTTGTGCTTGATGTCTATTAGACTCCAATTCAATTTTGAGGTCCATAATTCAATGGGGATAGATATAAAAAGGGTTCCTTTTTCATTAGAAGGGTAATTACCTCGTTATCAGAGTGCTGGAAGGATGAGAGCTTATGGATTTTTCATAAAATCATAAGTTTATAGGGGGCCGGGTGAACTCATCTTATTTTATCCTCAAGCCAGGGACAAATTTAATTCACCCTTGATGGATGGGACATTGTTTAACAAGGATCTCTAGAGAATAAGAGTTGATACCTTTCAGTGTTTTACAACCCTCAGTTGTGATATTTCTTCTATCATGTTGAATATATTGACACACAATGAAAGTCCATAATCTTTTGTGTCCTCTTTGGGTAGAAAGAACAGTGTTATAAATTTACTTCATTTTCATTATGTTAAAGAATACTTATCAAATGCCTTGTATGTGCTTGGTGCCAGATACAATAGTGACACAGTGAGGAAGACAGACTTGATCCCTGCTGTCATTTAGCTGTGAGACTCATGAGTGATAATAACCAATAATCAAATCAATAAATGATTACAAATTGTAATAAGCTCTGTGAAGGAAACAATAAGGCATTGCTACAGAGGCTAGCAGGAGGAAGCTAAGACCTCATTATTTGGCCCCCTACTTCTCTAACCTCATGTCATGCCACCCTCTTCCTTTACCCCTCTGCTGTAGGCATAGTGAACTCTCTAAATTCCCAAAACACACTGTGCTCTTTCTAGTGCAGGACCTTGGCACATGCTGCTCCCACTGTCAGGAATGTTCTTTTCATTGCGAAAGGCTGGTGCCTTTTACAATTTGAGGTTCATATTATATGACACTTATAAAAAGAGGCCTTTCCTGATCACTCATCTCAATGCCTGATCTTGGAGGCAATGGTGAGAGTTTTTGATTTTCTTGCAAATGAAATGTCTTTAAAAGATCATTCTGGCTGCTGTGTGGCAAATGAACTGGAAGCAGAAAAGTTAGAATGGAGAGAGGGGTTAGGAGGCAGTCCAGGAGGAAGATGTTGGTGGCTTGGACTAAGGTGGGGTCAGAGAAAATGGAGAGATGTTTTTGAAATACACGTAGGAGTCTTACTGATGATTAGATGTAGGGAAAGGGTAAAGGAAAGATACCAATTCAAGGCTGACACTGATAAGATGATAGTTCTATCTAGTAGATGGAGAGCAAGAGGGGAGGAACAAATCTGTAGTGGGAAGGATGGGGGCCAGATGTTTACATTTGTACGTGTTAAGTTTGAGCTGCTTGGGATACCCACAAATAGAACTGTTGATTCTAAGTCTGGGGTTCAGAGATGTCAGAACTGGAGAAATATATTTGGATGACTAAGTCTGTCAATGAGAACAAAAGCTTGGGAAAAGAATGAGATCAAGGAGTGGGGGAGGAGAGAGAAGGAAAGGAGGCTCAGTTGTGAACTTTGAGAAACTCTTAACATCCCCACATAGTCTTGAGAACAATCAGCAGAATAGAGAGAGCACAAGACTCAAAAGGGTGTGGGTTCTAATCCCATTTTAGTTTTAGACAGTATGACCTCGGGCAAGTAGCTGCTTCTTTCTAATCTCAGGATCTATACTTTAAGGTAAAAATTATTCTCTAATTCTCTTCCATCACAACTATTCTGTAATTCTCCTCGTAGTAGGCTCATTTTCCAATTACTCTGGGCATATTTGTAACTTTCTTTACCTACCTTAAATTGTCATACCCAGATACCCTTTTCTAATGGTGTTTTGAATTTTAGGTTCATTAAGTTAACATTCCTCTAAATCTTTCCCTTCTGCCAAATTGTGATTTTTTTTTTTTTTGGGAGAATGGAGAGGCATTTGTGCTTGTGCTTGTTGGCTTCTGCATTTCAATCCAATTTGGGGCACAGTGGGGCATGTGGGGCACAGTGGATATTGATATTGGTAGGCTTCCTTGTTCATTAAAAATGAACTTCTTTATTTTTGCCCTTTCTATTGAGCTCAATTTCCCAGTCTCTTTTAAATCAGCTTTAGAGATTTGAAGGTGGCCAGTGGGGTGTGTTATTTGACCCCCGTTAATGTTTGTGTTTGGTTCAGATCATAAAGAAAATCAAATTGACTGCCTCTGCTCAGTACCAATAGGACTTATTACCCAGGCAAAATGTGGGTTGAAAAGATTTATTCCCAATGGCATTGTAGTCGAAATGTTTGTATTAAACAAAGTTTCAGAGAACTGCTTAAGGATCTCAGGGTGGTATCTGTTCTAGATATGTTTTTTTTCTTGACAAATTAACACTGCCAAATTATTCAGGTTGAAATAATTTTTTTAACAAAGTGCCTTTGCTCTCCTGTCACAGTGCTTTATTGCTAATTTTTCTTACGAGATGATTCTCCCTGTTGCTTTTGTCTTTGTCTCACAATGCAGTGTCTGAACCTGCTAAGAAAGTTAGAAAAATGTTTAAAAAAGGCTTCATTTAAAAAAAAAAGCACAGTTCAGTGGTTAGTGAAAAATGATAGCTAAGGTAGCAATTAGATGTCCTTTCCTTTTGACCTCGTAAAGACTCTGAAACTGGCATTGGGTCATCTTGGCAAACACAATTATTATAGTGATGACATTCCTCCTATTATAGGTAAGGGCTTGTCAGTAATTTATCTCTCCTACATGTTTCTGTTTTCAGGATTCAAGCCTCTAGTCATGACTGATATGGTTATTAGAGACATAAGAGGTTAGATTAAATGAAAGCAATAATTCCTTGTTGCATCTTGGGTTATCTGGCCAAGTTAACAGTGGTATTAAATGCGTGATGCACTTAGTGAATGTAGTGAGGCGTGAACCAGTAACATGATTGTGCCCAAGTGAAATACAACATTATCAACCTGCTTTTGCATTTTTTTCCTTCATAGTCCTAGAGCTTTACATGGAAACCCTTTCAAATTCTCCAAAATAGATTCAGCTGGGGCCAACCTGCATGTCTGCTTTATATGAGGCAAATATTTCCAAATTGTGACTTTGTGTTATTTACCCTTTCCCTTTTCTACCTTGAAAGTTGAATTGTGCCCCCTCCCAAAAAATATATGTCCATTTCCTAACCCCCAGTATCTGTGAATGCACCCCTATTTGGAAAAAAGATATCTATGGATGTAATTCAGTGAAGGATTTCTAGATAAAACCATCCTGAGTTTACTGGGTGAACTCTAAATCCAATGACAAGTGTCCTTATAAGAAGAGGAGAAGACATAAACAAATGGAGGATAGGATAAGGCTATGTGAAAAGAAGGCAGAAATTGGAGAGATTTGTCTGTGAGTCAACTAACATTAAGGATTTCAAACAGTCACCAAAAGCTAGGAGAGAGTTGTAGAATGGATTCTCCTTCAGAACCTTCAGAAGGAACCAGCCCTACCAACACTTTGGTTTTGGATTTCTGGTCTCCAGAACTGGGAGAGAATAAATTAATTCCTTCTTTCCTTCCTTCCTTCCTTCCTTCCTTCCTTCCTTCCTTCCTTCCTTCCCTCCCTTTCCCTTTCCCTTTCCCTTTCCCCTTTCCCTTTCCTTTTTTTAAATCTTTTTTGATGTAGTCTCACTCTGTCAACCAAGCTGGAGTGCAGTGGTATGATCTTGGCTCACTGCAACTTCCACCTCCTGGGTTCAAGTGATTCTTCTCCTGCCTCAGCCTCCCAGGTAGCTGGGATTATAGGCAAGTGCCACCATGTCTGACTGATTTTTATATTTTTAGTAGAGACATAGTTTTATCCTGTTGACCAGGCTGGTCTCGAACTTATGACTGCAAGTGATCCACCTGCCTTGGCCTCCCAAAGTGCTGGGATTACAGGCATGATCCGCTGCACCTGGCCAGGGAGAATTAATTTCTGTTGTGTTAACTTTCCTAGTTTGTAATAATTTGTTACAACAGTCCTCGGAAACTAATACACTACACTCTATCAATCACTCTGTACGAGGCAGCATGCTGGAGTGAGAAGCACATTGGACTTGGGAAACAGCTTCTGAGCTTGATGCTCCTACCAATAGCTGTGTGACCTTGAATGTACTGCAACCCCACCCTGAGTCTCTGTTGTTTCATCTACAAAAGGGAAGGATGTGGACTTCCCTTTCATGTTCTTTCTAGCTCTCTCCTTACTCTTCCACCATAAAGAAACACAGAAAATTGAACAAAATTTAAAATAATGATTCTTGGTTGTTGGACAGTTGGTTTTATAGGACTGTGACTTCTGAGAGAATGATAACAAACAAGATAATTCCTAAGCTCATTCCAGTATTAGCTTGAAGGTACTTTCTGGACTATGCCACAGAGAGACGAAACATAATCAAGGCCCAGTAGGACTTCTGAGTTGAAGGGATAAATATTGGAATGTGTGGAGAACAAGGGTACTGACATTTGTGGTACAGAGCACCAGGAGGAGAGAATTATGTGTAATAAATAGTTCCAGAAATATGTATAGGATTCTTCTTGAATTTTTGCTGAATGCTAAGATGTTCATGCTAATGGTGAAGCTTCACAAAGTTGGGCAATGGAAGTGACTAGGTAACTGTGAGCTAAACCTTTCCCAGATCTCACACAGGGCTGGGAGATGTTTAAGTTCCATCTACTTTGGGAGACTGCACTAAACACCTCTTGCATTCATTAGAGACACCCAAAAGGGTTAAGTCTCAGTAGGAGGACCAAACTAGCTCTAGACTAAAGGCTACATTAGACTTAACAGAGCATAAAAATAAGGCTTTAAAAAAATTCTCATTTGCAAGAAATGTTTACTGCTTGCCAAAATAACCTTCAACACTCTTTAGAAGAAGATAGCAAAATCCAGATACTCGGCAACCTAATGTTCATAATGTCTTTCATCTAATTAAAAAGTACTAGACAGTCTGAGTAGCAGGATAATGTGACCCATAACCAGGCGACAAATTAGTCAATAGAATCAGACCCAAGAATAATAGAAATAATAGAATTACCAGACAAAGATTTTAAAACAGCTCTGTAAATATGTATAGAGGTTTCATTTAAAATATGGACACAATGAAGTGATAAATTAAAAATGAAGAAAAAATTAAATGGAACTTCTAAACTGAGAAACACAATATCAGGAATAAAACACTAACTAGATGAAGGTGACAGTTGATTGGATCCTCCAGAAAAAAGGATCAACCATAGAACTTAAACACATAGTAGAAACTATCTGAACTAAAACACAGAGGAAAAGTAAAGCTCAAAAATGATGAACAGGGCTTCAGTGACCCATGGGAACACAGGGTTCTAACATATGTAACTGGAGCCCCAGAAAGAAAAGATGAGACAGGAGATACAAAATTAATGACTGAAAAATCCCCAAATTTGATGATATCTATAAACCTACAGATCCAAGAAGCTCAATGAGTCCCAAATAGAATAAGCACAAAAAATACTATACCAATATATGTCACAATTACAATAAGAGATTCTTAAAAAGTCTTAAAAGCAGCCAAAGAAAAAGACATCTTACAAAGAAACAAAGTAAGAAGTACCACTGATTTTTTGCTAGAAACAATGCAGGCCAGAAGATAATGAAATGGCATCTTTAATATGATGGGCAGAAAAAAAAATGTTAACTTAGAATTCTATATCCCCAGTGAAAATATCCTTCAAAAATAAAGGTAAAATAATGACACTTTCAGACAAACAATAGCTAAGAGAACTCATTCCCAGCCTACTGGCACTGCAGGCAATCATAAAGAAAATTTCAATATGAAGGAAATTGCCAGAGGGAATTTTGGACCTCCGGGGGGAAAAAAAAAAAATGAAGAGTGCAAGACACAGTAAACGTGGGAAAATAGGCAAGACTTTCTTTCCTCATGTTTACATTTGGAAAATAATTTTCTTTTTAGCAAAAATAATGCATTGTGGGGTTTATAACATAAGAGTAAAATACGATAATAGCATAAAGGAAGAAGGGAGGAATGGAAGTATTCTGTTGTAGTGATTTGGTTATTACATTATGTATGAAGCAGTGCAGTATCATTTGAAGGTAGACTATAAGAAAATTAAGATGCATATTGAAATCGCCAGAGTATTAGTATTATTTTAATGGCCTTCTAACTAATCTCCTTCCTTCTGTCCTTCTCAATTCAGCAGCCAAGTTATATATTTTATCATACCTCTGCTCCAAACTTTCTGAAGATTGCCTACATCAGAGAAAAAAACTGGTGTTTTATCAATCGTTATATAATTTGGTTCAAAACTACTTCTCTGACCTTATCGCTAACCTCTGCCCCTATCACTGTCTCTACTGCAGACATTAATCCTGCTTGCTGTTCCTTGAACCTGGCTGGCAAAGTCCTTTCTCTCACTCTTTGCTCTTGATCTCTCCTTTTCCACTACCACTCTTCTTCCCAAATATCTGGTTTACTCCCTTCTTTCAAATCTTTTTTCAAACTTTGACTTTTCCTTTAATCTTCCCTAAACACCAATTTTAAATGGCAAGTCTACCATTTACCTTCTGGCAATTTCTATATCTCTTCCTGGCTTTATTTTCTTTATAGTGCTTTCTAATTTCTAAGATATTATAAACTTATTTGTTTCATTTATTCTGTCTCTGTCCCCGAAGTCTATTGCAATATAACCTTCACATGAGTGGGTGATATTTTTTCTGCTTGATTCACTAATACATCCACAGGGCCTAGAATATGCCCAATATGTAGTAGGCACACAGTAAGTGTTTGATTGAAAAACAGGATCCACAGCCAGAAGAGCCTGGGAACTCCAGGAAGAGCACCAAGACTCCTCGTTGCTGTTGCTGCCCCTCTGTGCTTGTCCTTGAATGCCAGCATATAGAGTACAGCCCTTTCTCGGCTCCTGTAGACAATTTCCCAGTCATCTTGTGGTCCTCAAGGCTGCAAAAAATTGGGAAGATGTTCTTTGGTACAGAAAGAGAGACTTGAGAGTCCTGCTCTAGGCTTTTTTTTTCACCCTGACAAATGTAACAACCTGTTTTTGTCTTTAAAGCATTTGTGTGTCTGGTGTCTGGAAAGCAGCCACTCTGAGAAGGCAGGTTTTTTTTTTTTTTAAATTTCAAAGTGAACTTGTGGTCTTTTTGGGTTTTGATTTTTATCTTTTGAAAAAGTCAACGCCTGCAGTTGTGTTGCACTTGAGGCTTGGAATCTTTCATCCCTGACAGCAGGAGGATAAAGGGGACTTACCATAGTCTACTAAGGAGCCTTTCTTTAGCTTCAGGCATCTCTGGATGCAAGCAAAGGCAAAATGACCACAAGACTCTTGCTTTTTCCTGGGGCTGAGTTGAGGAAAAGATAGAGTCCATTTTGCCCTACACTAATTAATTTATTTTGCTGACACAGCATTTGTCTATTTCTAAGTCTGCCTCTATGCCCCATGGATGAAGTTCTGGTGGGAAAGCCCAGAACACTTTGATTTCAGCCTCAGTCTTTGGCAGCCAAGTTCTCTTGACATCCAGGGCACTGAAAGGAAAAGTCTGTACAAGATAAATGGGCAGACGTTGAACAGTCTAAGGTAAAGTTTGAAACTAAAGCTTGCTTTGCTAGTAATGAAAAATTACCTTTTAGATAATGCTTTTGTACCATATCTGAAGGTTAAGAGATTAGGTGGTTATTTGTTGTTTTAAGCTGACTTTATCTTTACATATGTCCGGAAAATGAATAGTGGTAGTTTCCATTAGTAAATTTAATTTTCTTTTGAATTGATTATCAAAATACCAGTGCTTCTCCGTTTCCCTAACATATTCAGTGTAGCTAACCTGCTAGATGTATTTCTTTAATGGTAATGAATAAGGGTTTCTCTGGACTCAGGGCTTTTGAGCATTTGCTGATGATTAGACATATTAGCTATTGTGCCATTAGGCTATGAACTAAGTTTTATCCTTACTTTCTTGACTCTTTATTCTGTCCTCTAGTTCATTTCCTGGCATCCTGGAGGATAGTACTTTGTGAAATGGAAATTAAAAAGATAGGTTAAGCTGGATGCAGTGGCTCATGTCTGTAACCCTAGCACTCTGGGAGGCCAAGGAGGACAGATCACTTGAGGTCAGGAGTTCAAGACCAGCCTGGCCAACATGATGAATCCCTGTCTCTACTAAAAATACAAAAATTGGCTGGGCATGGTGGTGTGCACCTGTAGTCCCAGCTACTTGTTGAGGCAGAAGAAATGCTTGAACCTGGGAGGTAGAGATTGCAGTGAGCCATGATCACACCACTGCACTACAGCCTGGGCAACTCTGTTTCAAAAAAAAAAAAAAAAAAAAAGATGAGAAAAAAAATCTGTGTTGATAGGTAGTTAGACAAGGTGACAAGGGGTTTGACTAGAAAGTAAAGAATGCAATCACATTGGTGGCTAGAATAAGAGTGTTACGTTATGTCCCTTGCTTTAACTATGGTCTTTCTTAGTTTAAGATTAGAGATACTTGCTGGGCATGGTGACTTGCACCTGTAATCCTAGTGCTTTGGGAGACTGAGGCAGGCAGATCACGAAGTCAGGAGATCGAGACCATCCTGACCAATATTGTGAATCCCCATCTCTACTAAAATACAAAAAATTAGCTGGACGCAGTGGCGCATGCCTATTAGTCCCAGCTACTCGAGAGTCTGAGGAAGGGGGAATCACTTCAACCGGGGGAGGTGGAAATTGCAGTGAGTGGAGATCCTGCCAGTGGAGTCCAACCTGGCCACAGAGCTAGACTCTGTCTCAAATAAAAAAAAAGGTTTGAGATACTTTTATCCTCATAAGAGATTGATTGCCAAAACAAATTATGAAAGGTCTCAGATGATTTCAATGTACCTCTGATGCTTTAATTTTATTTTTAGTCAAGACTCTTGGTTGCAGTGGACAGAAATCCAACTTAGATTAACTTAAATGATAAAATAATTTTTGGTTCACACAACTTTGAAATGAAGGTTTATCACGGTTTTAGTCATAGCCTGATCTAGGGGACCAAGTGAGGTCATCAAGACTTTGTCTCTCCCTCACCTCTGTTTGTCTCTATGGATCTCATATTTTCTTATAGAATATAGGCTTTCTCCATGTAACAGGGAAGATAGTGGGGCAGTGTTTGATTTGTATTCTTCTAACCAGCGACTCCAAAATCCAAGCCCTTCCTCCATTAGCTCCAAATCTAACAATTGTTGGGGGGAGGAATCTTATGGAACCAGTTGGATCCCACACCCAGCTCTGAGGACAGGAGGACAGACTGTTATGATCCTCAGCCCTATTAGAATCACCTGTTTGAATGTGGGGGAGACATTGTTTAATTAAGTGTGGGTAGAGCTTTTACAGTTAATTTTAATTTTCTTCTTCTTCTTACAAGTGCATAGATGGTTATGTACGTAAGTTCTGACCCCAATATCAAGGTTTAACAGTTTTATCTCATAATTGTCATTTGCATGGCATAATACATCTTGGGGTAGGTAGGGGTAGAATCATCTTAATTTTGCATTTAAGGAAACTAATGCTCTGATAGGTTAGGAACTCAGAAACCTTAAGGAGAGCAAGCAAAAGAGCAAAAGCAATTGAATGCACACTCTTTTATGTTCATTTTTGGGGAGCTTAACATTCTATGCATAGAAATGAAATATTAAAATATAAGTATAATATATATATATATATAATAATTTACTTTGTATATTATCAATAGCAAAAATTAAAATATGGACTGGGCTTCTCCAATTTTCCCCCTTACTTTCCTTAATTTTTCTAACTTCTACTTTACTCTTTATGGAATGCATAGGAGTCAATCAATCAAAAAGTATTTACCTTCTTTAGACCTAAAAGTTCTTAAAGGCAGTAGGCTTACCTTGATTTACAGTATAACACACAGTAGTTAACAAAGACACTCAAATGTAACGAGAAATATTTGCTTAATGAATATATAAATGAATAAGTTTAATGAGTACATGAATAAATAAGTGAAGGAAAAGGGCCATAGTCTCTTTTGATTTTCCTACTTTACTAGGCTTTCAGTATAAACAAAATCATGCCAGCCACAAGAGAAAAACAATTGCTTCATTGCTTTTCTTACTTTTTGGAGTTATATTTTGCTATATTATACCAAAATAATATTATTATAGTTGTTTATTTTCTTTCTAGAGTGTATTTTGCTATAGTATATCCAATACTCTCATTTCAAGAAACACATTGCAGCTCTTTATCCATTGCTGCATAACTAGTCACCCCAAAATTTAATGGTTTAAAGCAACCATTTATTATCTCTTCATATTCTGTGGGTTGACTGTACACTGCTGGGTGGTTCTTCCAGTCCATGTAGTGTTAGTTGTGGCTGCAATGATCTCAATGTTCAACAGACCTGATATGTGTAAGATTGCTAACACACGTGACTAGCTATTGAGGCTGTTGACTGGCACATCTTGGTTCTGCTCCCTGTGGCCTCCTGTGTGGCTTGGGCTTCTCACTCCACAGTGGTATGGTTCCCAGAATGTTCCAAGAAGGTGATAGCATAAGCAGATCTCCTTTGTGCTAGCTTGGAAGTAACTTAGTCACTTCCACCACATTCCATTGGTCAAACCAAGTCCCAGGGCAAGTCCATAGTTAAGGGAAGAACAATAGGTTTCACCTCTCAATGAGCACAGTGACAAAGAATTTACAACCATCTTTCTATTACAGTGGCATTTCTTTAGGATAAAGATATTTGTTGAATAAATTGATATACTCATGAATGAATGGAAGATGCAGGACATGTCTGAATTCTATCTTAGCTCTATCATTTATTTAATGTGTGGTCTGATCAAGTTATTTAAACTTGCTGAGACTCAGTTTTCTCAACTATAAGTAGAATTGTTTTGAGGATTAAATGAGGTCATTATGTAAAGTATTTAAGTCAGTGATTCAGGTCTGTTGTTTGTACTCAAGAAATTGATAACGATCATAGTTTTTATTACTATTAGTTGAATAGTTACAGATGTATAACAAAGCAGAAACAATCAACTGTACTCATATATTCGTTTTAAATAAAGTGTTACCCCCTTTTAAAAGTAATCAGTACTGAGAATATATAAAAGTACCTTGGTATTTCCAGGTATTTGAATTAAACTCACATTCCTATTTTTACTGATTGATCTTTTTTCCTGCTGATTTTAGCGATTGTTCTGTGGGTAGGGTAGGCAATACATTAGAACAATATAAAGGCTGTTATATTCACGTCCAGGGCTGTCATATTTTATTGATGTTAGATTTGTGGGTGATACTTAGTAGAAAATGAAAAGCCTTATAGGTTTTTCACTTTTCAAAATTTGCTTTCAATGTGTCAGAGTAAAAGATCAGAGAGATTTTTAAATAAACCTATTGAACTAATAATACGAGAACTGAAAAGTGAGCCAATCTAGTTTTCCTCCTGGCTTTGAAATGGTGTTTCATTATTCACAAATAATCTTTCTGAATATTTGATGCACTTTTATAAAAATAGGTTTTGAAATAGTGCTTAAATATTCAGTTCAGGGGTCTTTCAGAAGGGAATAACAAATTTTGTCTCATCACTAATGTGTGCTCATTACAACAATTTAAAATGCATTTCTTGATGTGGTTGTAATTCTTGATAGTTCAGTCTGAGGTATACTTCAGATATTTAATAGTCTTATCTTGCCATAATTTGGTACAGGTTGAGTATCAGTTATCTGAAATGCTTGAGAGCAGAGTGTTTTGGATTTCATTTTATTCAGAACTTAGAATATTTGCATATACATAATGAGATATCTCAGGGAAGGTACCCAAGTCTAAACACAAAGTTCATTTTTGTTTTACACACATCTTATACACATAGCCTGAAGGTAATTTTGTACAGTATTTTAACTAATTTTGTGCATGGAAAGGTTTTGAGTGCATTTTGACTGCAAACTGTCACATGAGGTGTGGTGTGGCATTTTCCACTGTGTCATCATATTGGTACTCAAAAAGTTTTGGATTTTGCAGCATTCAGATTTTGGATTTTCAGACTAAGGATGCTCAACCTGTAGCAAAGTTAGAGCAATAATTTTGATAACTTGTTTTTGCTTTAATTTTTGGCTTTTTGAATTAGACAAGATTTTTTGGGTAAAATTCCTATGAGATACTTGCCATGTTCTTCAATCAAAAATGTGTTAAGCATATCTAGAAGGATTTAAAGCTGAACTTTCATGATTCTCTCAGGGTACAAAGTAATATAATATTGAATGCCTGCTAGAAACCAGGAGAATTGAAGTTCTTAGAAACTAATACTTTAACGTAGGTATTACTCATTAGCCTCATTTTGTTAAATACAAAACAAATTCTCGGGGAGCTGAAATAACTTTTTCAAGGTTATATAACCAGTATGGCAGAATTGACATTTAATGTAAGGTCTGCGTTGTTTCAAAAGGTTTTGATCATCCACAATACTAAATTCTTTTTTTCAGGGTTGTTATCATCTTACCTGTTCTTCATGATCATTTGAAATATTAATGATGAAAACTAGAGGGCACCAGAAGGGGGTTCAATGTAAGACTAGTAAGCCCCAAGGGAAATTAGTTGGAAATTTCCCAATTTACAATACTTATAAAGCCACAGAATTTTATAGAGGGGAAGCCTACCTTAGAGATGATCTATCACATCTAATCCAACCTCATTGTGTATATGGTGAGGGTGAGATGCTGATCATTTGGGTTCCCACAGTGAGGAGCTAACTGGATTAGAACCAGGGTTTCATGTCTAGAAAAAATGTTTTTCAGTCACTGGAAGACCATAGCCCTCTGTAATATCAGTGCTCTTGAACTTTTCTCCTATGTCTATTTCTACCATTTTATGATGGTAAGGCATATAACTGGGTACTTTGCAACAATATAATCCCCCAAATAGTAGTGAGTCTTGGAACTGGGAAAGACTAAATAAATATTCTTTGTCAATAGGTGAATTGGGGGAGTCAAGCCTGGGTCTGTTTGGCCAAGCTGCGATAGCCCCATGAGCAGGTTAAGTGTAGCAATATGATTAGAAAAGAGGTTTAGGGGAGGGCACTTGAAGCTACCTGGATTGAGGAAGATCACAAGAATCCTACCAAACTCTTAACTTAAAATTGCCAGTGACTCTTTTCCAAGCACCTACTGCATGGAATCTACATCATTATATGCTGTGCTGACACCAGAAAGCCAGGATTCTAGCCTGTGCCTGATTTTAACATCTTGTTCCTTTGGATGTTGTTGATTATGAGAACTCTGTTGTACAAAAAAAATAATGAATACATTTTAGGCTATTTGCAGAACAGTGAGTGAGTTAATTTTGAATCTGTAAGTAAAAACAGTGGGTTATCAAGAAAAAAATGGAGCAAGTCCTACTAGGCTTCTAAGACGTAATTCACTTATATGCTACATTAAAATTTTTCTTTTCTTTTCTTTCTCTACCTTTCCTTTGTTTTTTACCTCGTACTCCCAATTCTCTATTCTTTCTGTTAGCAGTAAGTTTATGCATCTGCCATTGATTTTTGTACCCATTGCTTCCTTGTATTCTCCATCAATCAATGAGCCTTGGGCTTCCAGGACTCTGCTTCCTTGGATCCAAGCCTGGCCTCCCCCTCTTGTTACGTCTGGTGCATCCAACCTCTAATTTTAACTCTATTTGGCCCTACCAGGTAAAAATGATTATTTAGAACAAATCATTTTAGTATACTCAAACTACAGTGTTAGCACATATTGAAAGTAGGTCTGTAGTAGGACAACATAAAATCATTCTGGCTTGAGAATATCAGAATCAACAAAGTAGTAAACTTATGACAAATGCAAGCTTTAAGAATTTTGCATCTCTCTCTCTCTCTCTGTGTGTGTGTGTGTGTGTGTATACATATATACATACATACACATATATACATACATTATGCTCGGTTTGTTAGGTTCTAATATTTACAGATGTACTTCAGAAACAGTGTAGGATTCTCTTTGCCATTCAGTCTTTTATTCTGTATTGGAATAACATATATTGTTCACTTCAGGGACTTTGAAACTAAAGTACCTAGGTTAACATCCTCTATTAGTAAGTGGACTTCATGGAATGCATATTGAGTACAAACTTCATTCTTGGTTTTAACTTGCTTTTACACTCTATTTGCCTTTCGCTTCATCTTGTTTATTTTACTTTGACGTCTTTGAAGTTGCTTTAAGTTCCTTTTAGAATTAAACACGATACATATAAACAATAAAACATATATACATTAGAATTAATCATTTACACTTAACATTATTATTTATGGACTATTTAGAGATACGTTTAATATACTTAGCTTGAAAATAGTCACTTGTCAGGCTGGGGCACAGTGGCTCACACCTGTAATCCGAGAACTTTGGGAGGCCGAGGAGGTTGGATCATCTTACCTGTTCTTCACGATCATTTGAAATATTAATGATGAAAACTTGAGGTCAAGAGTTTGAGACCAGCCTCAGCCTGGCCAACATGGTGAAACTCCATCTCTACTAAAAATACAAAACTTAGCTGGGCGTAGTGGTGCACGAATCCCAACTACTAGGGAGGGCGAGGCAAGAGCATCGTTTGAACCCAGGAGGCAGAGGTTGCAATGAGCCAATATTGCATCACTGCACTCCAGCCTGGGTGACAAAATGAGACTCTGTGTCAAATAAAAAAAAAAAAAGAAAAAGAAAAAAAAGACAAATAGTCACATGTCCCTGGTAAGCAGAAAGAATGTTCATTGTACTTAATTTGTTGTCTGTTTCTAGCCACAGGGGATTGTGAAATGGGGGAAAGAAGAACAGAAAACAAGGAACAGAAAATAATCATTTTAAAATAATTTGCGAGGTGGTAAACTCCATGGTGTATTAACTTTTCTAACCCTGTTAACAGTTAAATGGTTTTTTTACCTTTAAATATGTTGAAGAGGTGGATACGATATCTGAAAGCATTTCTAAGAAAAAAATTTAGTTTTATTTTACAAATGTAGTGGGCAGCAATGTATAAGTAACAAATGTATCATTATTTAGGAAGAAAAGCTAAAGGCTATTTTTTGTTTCAAGCAGAAGTTATGAAGAGTTGGATTTTCCCTAAGGAGCTAATTATTTGCTGAGATTACTATAGTAACAGATTTTACAAGGAGATCAAGATTCCTGTAAATAGCAATTAAAAATAACTGTAGATGTCATTTAAATGCAGCACTGAAACCATGTAAGCCTGTTCATTTATTTAAAAAATGGCCAAATGTATAAATAATTATTTTAATTTTGAAGATTTTTTAAATTAAAAAAATTTATGATTATGAAGTAACATTTGAATTTTTTTTCTGATTGCCTAGTTTCTTGGCCTAGCATTATAAAGGCAATAACATTTTATAATTTTCAAGTTGGCGTATAAAGTTCATACTCTTTCAGAAGATGTCTTTGTCTGTAAGGCACCGAGGGTTGTAATGTTCATCCACAATGATCATCCATATGTGGACATCTTTGTAAAATACTATTTTTGGGAATATTCCATGGCAACATATGCTTTCATGAGGAACTTTTGTATTTTCTAGAGTATATGTCCTGGTAGTAAACCTTCTGTTTCTTGTCCTTGTGACCAGAATCCATTCTCTCTTTTTCTGATAAGAGAACCAGATTTTTATGCAAGAGGAAACTACTCCTCCCTTCCAATCCATCTGTAGAGTTTGGGTGGCCTTGAGTCCACCTTCTAACTCCACAGGATCTGAAACCAAAGCTTGCCCAAAGAGAAAACTCACATGCTATCAGGGATGGGTGTATGACCCAAACCAGGTTATAGTCAGCGAGCATAAGTCCTGCCATACTTTGCTGGAGCTTCAGGAAGAGGTTCTTTCTCTTCATTAGGGTTGCTGAGCTGGGAGAATGTAAGTGAGGAACTTCTGTTGCTCATATTTGCCACACTAGGGATAGAATCTTCCTAATAACTACTGTGGTGGCAGAGCCATACATTGGCAAAATACCATGTCCTTACAATCTTACTGGAGCCCTGGATCTGTCTGTGGCTATAACAAGACATACCCATGGATGTTCTAGCTACTTGCACCACTATTTTACCTTATTTTGAGGTACTGTTTTACCTTATCTTGCTTAAGCTAGTTTGAATTGTGATGATATCATTTGCCAAAAAGTTCGGAGGATTCTGATTAAATCTTAGGTAGTCCACTGTACTCTGGATTACAGTATGTGGTTTAATAACAAGATATAGTTTTTACTGAGATGAAGCCCACATTTTTTTTTGTGAGGAAATTATTGAAACAATTATCAGGAAAATTCAAGGAAAAATATTCTTAATTACATATTTTCTACCTAATTATTTGCATTTTTAAAATTTTTAATAGAACAGTATAATTTTGACCAATATTAATCTTGAAAGGATGACAGGAAAGGAGCAAAGTAAAATGTGAAAAGCACTAGATTAAGAGTGAGGAAATGAATTCTGCTAGGTGGATGTAAAAGGGAATGTTCAAAAAGCATGGAGATGAGCCGTAATGGGCGGCTAGCTGAAGATTCAGTGGTCTGGCTGGGCAGACATTGCAAGCCTGCTTTGGTAGGCTTCTGTTTCCTCTTTGTTCTCCTTAACATGCTCTTGTATCTTGGTGACATCTTAATTTTTTAAATCAGTAGCATGGCTTTCTACAGACCTTTCTGTTATAAAACAGTCTTTATAGTCTCCTTTTGTGATTAGGATTTAATAATTTAGTTACAGCTGGGATTCTTCATCTGCCCTCTCTTTGCTATGAAGGATTGATGTAATTTGGAGGTTATCTATAATGATGTCTTTGGGCTTTGTGGAAGCCATGTAATGAGACTCAGTGATAAATCTGATCTAGAGAAGTTAGAACTACCTAGGATTCATCTGGGAATATTTTTCAGTCCTAACTGGATAGTGCACTATGGCAAACAAAGCCAATCCTCTGCAAGGCAAGATGCTTAGATCTTGCAAAGAGATATCAAACCTCATCTCTTTTGCC
Source organism: Ateles fusciceps (assembly GCA_036589455.1). Lineage (NCBI taxonomy): Eukaryota > Metazoa > Chordata > Mammalia > Primates > Atelidae > Ateles > Ateles fusciceps. The sequence goes on from JAZHEH010000299.1 coordinate 5,051,926, forward strand.
TCTCTTGATAATGTCTCCTACTCAACTTTTTATGGATTGTGGTTTGCTAAAGTTATAGTTGGAAGAAGGGCACAGAACTGGGAGTGAATTGGGAAAAATGTCACTATGTGTAATGGAATATACATATATATATAATACTTGTTATATATATGTATATATACAAATAAACACACACATATATATATACATACGCATATATGTTAATCCCTTGTTTATTATGAAGGTTTGTGATATGACCTTGCTAACCCATATATAATAATATGATGAAAGTCTCTTGAGTACCTGAAAACTAGATGTGTCTCTTTTGTCTGTTTGTCTACTGCCCACTGACTGCTTGGAGGTCAAAACTATTAAGCAGTGACTGTTACTAGTAACAGGTTCTATTCCTGTTACTAAGTGGCTTTGACCTTGGGCAGACCTTCCTTATCTGGATACTTGCCACAGATATTTTCAGTTATAGATTTTTTATTCTGTGGGAATCTTTTATAGGTCATTCTAATCTTGACACCAGAAATATTTTGAGCTGAAAAGTGTGGGTAAACATATTATTTCAGTTTCTTTAGCATTTCACTCTTGTTTAATTATCTAATGTTGCTATCTGTGCCCTTGGGGGAGCACAGCATACTACATTAACATAAATATTCTAACTAGAGAGAAAACTGAGTAATGAATCCATCATTCTATGTGTTTATCAAGAAACATTACAGTGGGTCAAAGTATCCTTCTGAGACATGTTGTCTACTTTTGATACAGGTTGTTCTTCATGTAACTCCTACCTTGAATTCTCTCACCTTGGTGATCTCCAAACTTGAACAGTAACAGGTTCCTTTTATGTTGCCACTTGTTATAAAGATAGACGGTTTCTGACAATAACTTGTACAGATTTGTTGACATGTTCGAAAATAACAGCATTTCCTAGAAAAGTGCTGTCTTCTGGTTGCAATCATTGATTTTTTTTCTCCCACCATTCTTATTTATACCAAGTGTACTGCCAGATTTCTTATCAATCTTATCAGAGATATGAGAAAGCCAGTATTCCTCTGGGAATATTATTTGTGTTGTGTCTTTCCAAAAATACAATGGAAAAAGAGACTCTGTAACTTCACACGATATTTCAGACAGAGTTGGAATACTAAAATTGTAGAACAATTACATATTCTAGTTATAAAACAACCACTTGTTAATCTTAACATTAATTATCTTAACTATTATAAGAAAGAAGAGATACTTTTAAATTTTATATCAGTATAAACAAAAGACAAAAAGTAAATTTTATATCAGTAAATTGGCATCATAAAGTAGTAATTATAATGACTTCAAGGTTATGAATGATACATATTTAAGGACATTTAATGAACGGAACCCTTCTGTGTATTTTATGCAAGAGTTAATATTAGCTAGGATAATCTACTATCTTAGGAAGTTTAGCTTCATCCACGTTGGCTTTAAACATAGAATGCTAAGGCCAAATGGGAATTTATCCAATTCTTACATGTTATGGATGATGAAACTGACCAAAAAAGGTAAATGATTTGATTTGCCTAAAGTGTATTATTTACCTGTTTTTGGTCAGTTTCATCATCTAGAAATGTGTATTGTGATAGAGATGAGAAAAGATCATAGATCTCTAATAGTTACTTATTTATTTTAAAATTCTTTTATAAATGAAGACCAATTCTTTTCAGTCTTGGAGCATTTTAAAGTAGGTATCTTTGGGAGTCTCCCTTGTGTAATAATACATGTTTCAATAAAAATTTGAAAATAATAGCATTTAATTAAAAACAATAAAAGATCAGTTTGTAATTAAGTGATCATAGATACCAAGCAAAGCCAAGTATTACTTTTGTTTTTCATACCCAAAGCCTAGTTTTGAAAATGGAAATAGTCTTTAGCTCTTTTCATTTCTCTTCCCTATACCTTGGGAAAGTTGGTGACATTTCTTCAGGTCTATAAGAGCTGACGACTATTTTAATGATTTTATTCAAGAAACCAGGGACAAATCCTGAGATGGACAGTTTGTAAAAGCAATCAGAGACATAAAAGGAATCTTCTAAAGGCAACTTTCATAGTGTTGTTCACTTATTTACATTGTGGTTATGGCTAATTTAACAAGTTTTTTTTTTATTTTAGCTGTGAATTCAGTATAGTGTTTAGAATTATTTTCTGTCTTTATACAAATAATTGTTCAGATGTGTATTTGTGTAGAATCTTTATTTGTGGTAATCACAGGTAATATATACACAAAAGTAATGTACATATTTTTAAAAGTGCAAGCATATAGCCAATGAATTTTCGCAAAGTGAACATGCCTATTTCAGCACTATGCAGATCAGAATAAAACAGTATCAACCCTTGAAAACCTCCTAGTGTGCCCTACCAGTCTTTACCCATGCCTCTCCTTTACGATGCCCAGAATCAGCTATTCTGCTGACTTCTATCACAATTATTAGTTTTTCCTGGTTTTGACCATTAATGGAATCATATATTAGGTACGTGTATGATGTTCTTCATTTAATGTTGTATTTGTGAGCTCTATTCATATTGTTACAAGTGACTGTAGCTTGTTCATTCTCATTGCTGTGTAGTATTCCATGGTATGAACACATCACAATTTATTCTGTTGTTGATGGGCATTATGTCATTTGGCTATTCAGATAGTGCTACTCTGAAAATCCTGCACGTGTCTGTTGATGTACAAATATATATGTATTTCTGTTTGATAAATATCTAGAAGTAAAATTATTGGGTCATAAAGTATATATGTATATATGTCCAGTGCTTGTAAATACTGCTGAACAATGTTCCACATTTTCTAACAGCGATATGAAAATTAAAGTTTTTCCCCAATTTCATCAACATTTTATATTGTTAATTCTTTAAATATTGCTATTCTGAAGATCTGGAGAAAAGGGAACTCTTGCATACTGTTGGTGGGAATGTAGATGGTTACAGCCACTGTGGAAACCGTATGGAGGTTCTTAAAGGAGTTAATAACAGAACTACCATATGATTCAGCAATCCTTTTCCAGATATTTACCCTAAGGAAATGAAATCACCATCGCATAAAGATGTCTGCACTCCTAAGTTCATTGCAGCACTAGTCACAGTAGCCAAGATATAGAAGCAACCAATGTATCCATCAATGGATGAATGGATAAGGAACTCAGTTATAAAAAAGGATAAGATTCTGCTATTTGCCACAACATGAATGGGCCTATAGGATGTTATCCTAAGTGAAATAAGCCAGATACGGAAAGAAAAATATGTCATACTCTTACTGATATGTGGAATCTGCTGGGTGGGGTGGAATGGCAGGGGAAGGTCAAACATATAGAGACAGAAAATAAAACAAATAAAACAGTAGTTACCAGGGTTGGGGTTGGGAGGAGAAATGGAGAGATGTAGGTCAAAGGATGCAAAATAATTAATATGATAGATTAAAAGTCAAAAGATCCAATGTAAAACATGAGGACTGTGGTTGATAATAGTGTATTGTATTCAGGACTTTTGCTAAATGAGATTATAGCTGAGTAACTATGTTATATGATGAATTTTTTTTCTTGAGATGGATTTTCATTTTTGTCACCCAGGCTGGAGTGCAGTAGAGCGATCTTGGCTCACTGCAACCTCCTGGGTTAAAGCAATTCTCCTGCCTCAGATTTCCAAGTAGCTGGGACTACAGGCACCTGCCACCATACCTGGTTAATTTTTTTTTTTTTTTTTTTGAAACAAGTCTTGCTTTGTTTTCCAGGCTAGAGTGTAATGGTGCCATCTTGGCTCACTGCAACCTCCACCTCCCGGTTCAAGCAATTCTCCTGCCTCAGCCTCCCGAGTAGCTGTGATTACAGGCTCCCACCACCATACCTGCCTGATTTTTTTTTTGTATTTTTAGTAGAGACGGGGTTTCACCGTGTTGATCAGGCTGGTCTCAAACTCCTGACCTCAGGTGATCTGCCCATGTCAGCCTCCCAAAGTACTGGGATTACGGGCTTGAGCCACCACGCCTGGCCAATGATGGACATGTTAATTTGTTACACTACAGAAACCATTTTACTATATATCTTATAGCATCATGTTATATACCTCAAATATATACAATAACATTTATTTTATAAATATTGTCATTCTGGTAGTTACACAATAGTGTTTAATGGTGGTGCTAATTTGCATTTCCTTGAAAATTAATAAAGTTGACCACCTTTTCAAACATTTATCAGCTATTCAGAATATCCTCTTTGGAAAGTGCTTGTTCAAGTTTTATGCCCCTGTTTTTTTCTATTAAGTTACATTCTTGTTATTATTTTGTAGGATTTTAAAATATATCTATACAAATTATACTGCAAATAACTTTTTCTACTCTGTGGCTTGCATTTTAAATATCTCTTTTGGTGAACAGAAGTGCTTCATTTTAATGTACAATTGACTCTTAAAACAACATGGGGGTTTTTACCTCCATGAGGTAAAAACTATCTCTTTGGCTGGGAGCAGTGGCTCACACCTGTAATCCCAGCACTTTGGGAGGCTGAGGAGGGCGGATCACCTGAGGTCAAGAGTTCCAGACCAGCCTGGCTAACATGGTGAAACCCTGTTTCTTTTAAAAAGTCAAAAAGTTAGCCAGGCATGGTGGCGCATGCCTGTAATCCCAGTTATTCGGGAGACTGAGGCAGGAGAATCGCTTGAACCTGGGAGGTGGAGGTTGCAGTGAGCCGAGATCATGCCATTGCACTCTATCTTAGGCAACAAGAGCAAAACCCCATCTCAAAACAAAACAAAAACAACAACAAGAACAAAACGTGCTTAACGTTTGACGACCCCAAAAGTTAATTATGAATAGCTGACTGTTGACTGGAAACCTTACTGATAAACAGTCGATGAGCACACATTTTTTATGTTATATGTATTATATAATGTATTCTTACAGTAAAGTAAGCTAGAGAAAAATGTTATTTAAAAAATCATGAGGAAGAGAACATGCATTTTTAATACTGTATAATATTTATCTTTTTTTTTTTTTTTTTTTTTTTCTGAGATGGAGTTTCACTCTTGTTGCCCGGGCTGGAGTGCAATGGCCTGATCTTGGGCTCACTGCAACCTCCATCTCCCAGGTTCAAGCGATTCTCCTGCCTCAGTCTCCCAAGTAGCTGGAATTATAGGCATGTGCCACCATGCCAGGCTAATTTTGTATTTTCAGTAGAGACAGGGTTTCTCCTTGTTGGTCAGGCTGGTCTTGAAGTCCCAACCTCAGGTGATTCGCCCACCTTGGCCTCCCAAAATCCTGGGATGACAGGTGTAAGCCACTGCACCTGGCCAATATTTATCAATATTCTGAGTTTACATTGTCTTTGTACAAGATAAATTATTTGTTTGACATGGTGGGCAACTACAGCTGCAGACCTCATTCTATGGTACATATCAAACAATTCAACTTGTTATTGTAATGTCATGACTTTTCTCTGCTTTTTGGGAGCACTATCAGCATCACTAGTGGCATTTCATATGGGTCCTGTTGGTGTTATTCCAGGTTTATTGTATTGCACTAAACATGGTGAAAAATACCTACGAACTTTTTATTGCAATAAACAATTTACTGGAGAGAGGAACTGCTCAAGCAGAGATGATTAGCATCACATGGTGTTTTAAGTAGATACGTGCAACACTTGAGCTCAGCAGAACAGCAACAGGAGGTAGTTGCAAAATTATTACAGTAGTACAGTATGTACAGTTAATTTCATGCACTTATGATTTAATACTGTATCTTTATGTTTGTTTACATTTCTCTCAACCGTGAATGGTGCCATGTAAGGTCTTGTGTTTGTATGTCTAAGTTTTGATAAATTTTATCTTTTTATAATAGATTTGCATATATTTTATGGTATTCAATAATAAAACAGATTAGTATCTACATATGTTTTGTGCATTCAAGACATACATAACTGTTTTTTTGATAGTTTTGGACTGTGTGGTTTATCTGTGAGTTTTTTCAAATTGTGGCAAATCTCTAAAAAATTTTCTAATACATTTATTGAAAAAATCTGCATGTAAATGTGCCTGCACAGTTCAAAACCTTGTTAGTCAAAGGTCAACTGTAGTCCAGTTCATCAGTCCTTCTCATTATGGTTAGTGCCTGCTGTCCTGCTTAAAAAAATCTTTGTCTATTCAAATCATAAAAATATTTTCCTGTGATATCTTCTAGAAATTTTTGATATTACTTTTATATTTAGGTTACAGTTAAATTAAGTGCTTATATATGTGTGAGACAGTTTCTGTTTTATTCCATTGACATATTTGTCTATCCTTAAGCAAAATATTCTATCTTAATTATTATAGTTTTGTATAGGTCTTCATGTCTGGTAATATAAGTCCTCTAGCTTTGTTCTTTTTCAAGTTATTCCTGGATATTCATTTCCTTTTGCATTTGTATATACATTTTACAAGTAGCTTATCAATTTGCATTTTTAAAACACTAGCTGGAATTTTGATTACAGTGATGCTGATTATCATTGCATGGTGCTGTTGCAATAGGGATAATTGTCATTTTTACAATATTGAGTTGTCTATTAATAGTTCACAAACATTGTATAGTCTTCCATTTAATTACTTCTTCTTTAATATGTCTCAATGATTTGTTTTTTAAATAAGCTTTATATTTTAGCTCAATTCTAGTTTCACCACCAAGCTGAGAGGAAGGTTATAGATTTCCCATCTACTCTGCCCCTACTCCCACATACATAGCCTTTCCCATTATCAATATCCTGTACTAGAGTGGTACATTTGTTGCAAATGATGAACCTACACTGACACATTATCACCCAAAGTTTATAGTATACATTAAGGTTCACTTTTAGTGTTGTATATTCTATCTGTTTGGACAAATATCTGATGACATGTATCCACCATTACTCTAACATACAGAGTATTTCCACTATCCTGTGAATTATCTGTGCTCAGTCGGGCATGGTGGCTTATACCTGTAATCCCAGCACTTTGGGAGGCTGAGACGGGTGGATCACTTGAGGTCAGGAGTTCGAGACCAGTATGGCCAATATGGTGAAACCTAGTCTCTACTATAAAATTACAAAAATTAGCTTGGTGTGGTGGCATATGCCTGTATTCTCAACTATTTGGGATTTTTCTGTGCTCCACCTATCACCTGTTCATTCCTCCCTCCCTCTTAAACCCTGGCAACCTGTGATCTTTTTAGTGTCTCCATAATTTTGCTTTTTACAGAATGTCATATAGTTGGAATTGTACAGTATGTATCCTTTTCAGTTTGGCATCTTTCACTTAGTAATATGCATTTAAGTTTCCTCAATATCTTTTCATAGCTTGATAGCTTATTATTTTTTATTACTGAGTAACATCCCATTGTCTGTGTCTACCACAATTTATCCATTTACCCACTGAAGGACATTTTGGTTGCTGGCAATGATTAATAAAGCTGCTATAAATATCCATGTTCAGGTTTTTGTGTACACATATGTTTTCAACTTATTTGGATAAATACTAAGGATCATGATTGCTGGATTATATAATAGAAATGTATTTAGTTTTTAAACATTTTAGTGATATTACTTTTAATGGACAAATTATAATTGTGTACATTTGTGGGTTCCAGTGTGATGTTTTGATAGATTTACACAGTGTAAAATGATTGCATCAAGTTAATTAGCATAGTGATCATGTCATTTACCTACCATTTTTTATGTTGAAGCATTTGAAATTTACTTTTAGTTATTTAGAAATATACGGTACATTATTATTCACTGTAGTCACCCTGCTGTGCAATAGATATCAAAACCTATTGCTCCTGTCTGTCTGAAACTTTGTACTCTTCAATCACCATCTGCCATTTCTTCCATCCTCAGCCCCCTAGCCTCTGGTAATCATCATTTGACTCTCTACTTCTATGAGTTCAGCATTTTTAGATTTCAAAGATGAGTGAGTTAAGTAGTATTTGTCTTTCTGTACCTGATTTATTTCGCTTAGCAAAATGTCCTTCAGGTCCATCCATGTTGTCACATTTGAGAGTGTGTTTAGTTTTGAAAGGCACTGACAGACTGTCTTCCAAAGTGGCTGTGCCATTTTGCATTCCTACGAGCAATGAATGAGAGTTCTTATTGCTCTACATGTTCATGAGTAGTTAGCATTGTCAGTGTTTTGGGCTATTGTAATAGATATGTGGTGGTATCTCATTGTTGTTTTATTTTGCAATTACCTAATAATATATGATGATAGTTTAGCATCCTCTCATATGCTTATTTGCCATTTGTGTACCTTCTCTGGTGAGGTTTCTGTTCAGGTCTTTTGCACATTTTAAGGTCAGGTTTTTTTTTGTGTGTGTTTTCTTACTAAGTTTTAAGGCGTCTTTTAAGAACCATAGTGTTACTAGACTTTGGGTGCCTCTGAAAACAGAAACAACTTAGATCACAACATCCAAGTCCTTTCAAATATCTGGAAAACCTTCCAAAAAAGGAGAGCTACAGATAAGCCCAGATAGTGAATACTGCAATAAATACTGAGTTCTTCAATGTCCAGACAATGAAGAACATCTACTAGCATCAACGCCATCTAGGAAAACATGACCTCACCAAATGAACTAAATAAGGCATCGGGGACCAATCCTGGAGAAACACAGATATATGACCTTTCATGTAGTGAATTCAAAATACCCGTGTTGAAGAAACTCAGAAATTCAAGATAACACAGAGAGGAAATTCAGAATTCTATCAGATAAATTTAACAAAGAGATTGAAATAATTTTAAAGAATCAAGCAGAAATTCTGGAGTTGAAAAATTCAGTTGGCATACTGAAGGATGCATTAGAGTGCTTTAATAGCAGAGTTAATCAAGCAGAAGAAAATTAGTGAGCTTGAAGACAGACTAATTGAAAATACACAGTCAGAGGAAACAAAAGAAAAAAAAGAATAAAAAACAATGAGGTGACTGGGTGTGGTGGCTCATGCCTGTAATCCCAGCACTTTGGGAGGCCAGGGCAGGTGGATCACTTGAGGTTGGGAGTTCGAGAGCAGCCTGACAGACACACTGAAACCCTGTCTCTAAAAATACAAAATTAGTTGAGCATGGTGGCACATGCCTGTGATCCCAGCTACTTGGGAGGCTGAGGCAGGAGAATTGCTTGAACCCAGGAGGCAGAGGTTGAAGTGATCTGATCATACCATTGCACCTCAGCCTGAGAAACAAGAGCAAAATTTCGCCTCAAAACAGAACAAAAGCAAGCAAGCAAACAAACAAAAACAGTGAGGCATACCTACAGGATCTAGAAAATAGCCTCAAAAGGGAAAATCTAAGAGTTATTGGTCTTAAACAGGAGTTAGAGAAACAGATAGGGGTAGAAAGTTTATTCAAAGGGATAATAACAGAGAACTTTGCAAACTTAAAGGAAAATATCATCTAGGTACAAGAAAGTTATAGAACAACAAGCAGATTTAACCCAAGGAAGAGTACCTGGAGGCATTTTATAATCAAACTCCCAAAGGTCAAGGATAAGGAAAGGATTCTAAAAGCAGCAAGAGAAAGAAACAAAATACTGTGGAGCTCCAATATGTCAGTAGCAAACTTTTCAGTGGAAATCTTACAGACCAGGAGAAGGTGGCATGACATCCTCAAAATGCTGAAGGTAAAAAACCTTTAACCACAGAATGGTATATCTGGCAAAAATGTTCTTCAAACATGAGGGAGAAAGAAAGATTTTTCCCAGGCAAATAAAAGTTGAGAGTTCATTAATACTACAACCACCAAACAAGAAATGCTACAGGGAGTACTTCTATCAAATAAAAAAGGACATTAATGAGCAATAAATAATTACCTGAGGGTATAAAACTTATTGGTAATAGTAAATATGTAGAGAAATACAGAATATTATAACTCTGTAATTGTAACTCTGTAAGTATAGGTAGGTAAACTATACTTGTCCCTGTAGAAAGACCAAACAATGAACCAATATAAAAGTAACAACTACAACAACTTTTTAAGACATAGTCAGTACAACAAGATATAAATAGAAAGAAAAAGAATTAAAATGTGGGAAGACAAAGTTAAAGTGAGTTATATTAGTTTTCTTTTTCTTGTTTGTTTATGCAAATACTGTTAAGTTGTTATCAGGTTAAAAAAACAGATTATAAGATAGTATTTGCAAGCCTCATGGTAGCCTCAAACCAAAAAGCATACAATGAATACACATACACAAAGGCAAGGAACTAAATCATATCATTAGAGAAAATCATCTTTACAAAATCAGGAATGAAAGAAAGAGAAGAGCACAAAACAAACAGAAGACAAATAACAAAATGGCAGGAGTAAGTCCTTATTTGTCAATAATAACTTTGAATGTAATTGGACTAAACTTCCAATCAAAAGACATAGACTGGGTGAATGGGTGAAAAAATGATACCCATTGGTCTGTTGCCTACAAGAAACATACTTCACCTATGAAGACATATAGACTGAAAATAAGGAATGGAAAAAAATATTCCATACCAATGGAAATAACAAAAAGAGTGGGAGTTGCTATACTTATATCAGACAAAATAGATTTCAAAATAAAAGCTGTAAGAAGATACAAAGAAAATCACTGTGTAATGACAAAGGGGTCAATTCAGCAACAGGATCCTATTAGGGTTCTCTAGAGGGACAGAACTAATAGGATATATGTATAAATGAAAGGGAGTTTATTAAGGAGAATTGACTCACACAATCACAACACGAAGTCCCATGACAGACTGTCTGCAAGATGAGGAGTAAGGAAGCCAGTAGTGGCTCAGTTCGAGTCCCCAAATCTCAAATGTAGGGAAGCTGACAATGTAGCTCTCAGTCTGTGGCCAAAGGCCTGAGAGCCCCTGGTAAACTACTGGTGTAAGTCCAAGAGTCCATAAACCAAAGAACTTGGAGTCTGATGTTTGAGAACAGGAAGCATTCAGAATGAGAGAAAGATGAAGGCTGAAAGACTCAGCAAGTCAGCTTCTTCCACCTTCTTCTGCCTGCTTTTTCTACCCATGCTGGCAGTGGATTGGATTGTGCCCACCCACTTTGTGAAGGAGTCTTCCTGAGGGTGGGTGTTTTTCTCCCAGTCTACTGACTCAAATGTTGATCTCTTCTGGCAACACCCAGAAACACCCAGTTACACCCAGAAACAATAATTTGCAGCCTTCAATCCAATCAAGTTGACACTTACTATTAACTGTCACAAGGATATAACAATTTTAAATATATATGCATCCAATACTGGTGCACCCAGATGTATAAAGGAAATATTTTTAGAGCTAAAGAGAGAGATAAGGTCCAATAAAATAATAACTAGAGACTTCACCCCACTTTCAGCATTAGACCAGTGTTCCAGACAGGACATCAACAAAGAAACAGCAGACTTAGTCTGGGCTATACACCAAATGGATCTAATAGATATTTACAGAACATTTCAACCAACAGCTGCAGAATGCACATTTTTTTTCCTCAGCACATGGATTACTCTCAAGGATATACCATGTTACATCACAAAACAAGTTGTAAAACATTCAAAAAATTGAAATGATATCAAGTGTCTTCTCTGACCACAATGGAATAAAACTAGAAATTAATAATGAGGAATTTTGGAAAATACAGAAATACATGGAAGTTAAAATATATGCTCCTGAATGACCAGTGTGTCAATGAAGAAATTAATAAGAAAATTAAAAATTTTCTTGAAACAAGTGATAATGGAAACACAACATACCAAAACCTATAGAATCCAGCAAAAGCAATAATGAGATAGAATTTTATGGTAAGTGCCTGCATCAAAAAAGAGGGAAAACTTCAAATAGACAATCTAATGATGCATCTTGAAGAACCAGAAAAGCAAGCACAAACCCAACCCAAAATGAGTAGAAGAAAGGAAATAATAAAGATCAGAGCAGAAATAAATGAAATTGAATTGAGAAAAACAATACAAAAGATCAATGGAACAAAGAGTTGGTTGTTTTGAAAAGTTAAATAAAATTGATAAACCTTTAGCTAGACTAAGAAAAAAGATATAATCAATTAAATAAAATCAGAAATGAAGAAGAGACATTCTAGCTGATACTGCAGAAATTCAAATTTATACTGCAACTATAGGCCAATAAATTGGAAAATCTAGAAGAAATGCACAAATTTCTAGCCACATACAACCTACCACAATTGAGTCAGGAAGAAATCCAAAACCAGAATAGACCAATAACAAGTAATGAGTTTGAAGCCATAATATTAATAAAAAGTCTCCCAGTAAAGAAAAGCCCAGGACATCAGGGCTTCAAGGCTGAATTCTACCAAACAAGAACTAATACCAGTCCTACTCAAACTATTCTGAAAAATGGAGGAAAGAATACTTCCCAACTCATCCTTTGAGGCCAGTATCCCCCTCATACCAAAACCAAACAAAGGCAAATCAAAAAAAGAAAACTGCAGGCCATTATCTCTGGTGAATATTGATGCAAACATCCTCAAAATACTAGCAAACTGAATTCAACAATACATCAGAATGCTCATTCACCATGACCAAGTGGGATTTCCCTGGGATGCAAGGATGGTTCAACATATGCAAATCATTTGTTGTGCTAGATCATCATAATGAAGGATAAAAACCATATGATTATTTCAATTGATGAAAAAGCATTTGATAAAATTTAACATTGCTTCATGATAAAAATTCTAAAATTTAGCAGGGGGATAGAAGGATTATACCTCATCATAACAACAGACCTCTAGCTGGTATCATACTGAATGGGGAAAAGTGAAAGCCTTTCCTCTACAATCTGGAACATGACAAGGATGCCCACTGTTACCACTGTTATTCAACATAATACTGGAAGTCCTAGCTAGAGCAGTGAGACAAGAGAAAATCATAAAGGGCATCCAAACTGGAAAGAAAGAATTCAGGCTGAGCACAGTTGCTCACACCAGTAATCCCAGCATTTTGGGAGGCCCAAAAGCATGGATTGCTTGAGCTCAGGAGTTCAAGACCAGCCTGGGCAACACGGCAAAACCCCATTTCTACTATAATACAAGGCATTAGGCAGGTACAATGATTCATGCCCGTAGTCCTTGGGAGGCTGAGGCACGACAATTGCTTGAACCCAGGAGGTGGAGGTTGCAGTGAGTTGAGAACCTGCCTTTGCACTCCAGCCTGGGTAACACAGTGAGATTCTGTCTCAAAAAAAAGAAAAAAAAAAGGGAGGTTGGGCATGGTGAAACACGCCTGTAATTCCAGCACTTTGGGAGGCCGAGGTGAGCGGATCACGAGGTCAGGAGTTTGAGACCAGCCTGGCCAACATAGTGAAACACTGCCTCTACCAAAAATACAAAAAAATTAGCTGGGCATGGTGGAGACGCCTATAATCCCAGCTACTTGGGAGGCTGAGGCAGGAGAATCACTTGAACCTGGGAGGCAAAGCTTGCAGTGAGCCGAGATTGCACCACTGCACTCCAGCCCAGGCAACAGTGTGAGACTCTGTCTCAAAAAAAAAAAAAAAAAAAAAAAAAAGAAAAAAGAAAAAGAAGAAAAGCACAAATTTAAATTATCCTTGTTTGTAGATGACATGATCTTATATTTGGAAAAACCTAAAGACTCCACAATAAAACAATTAGAACTGATAAACCAATTCAGTAAAGTTGCAGGCTACAAAATCAACATACAAAAATCAATAGCATTTCTTTATGCCAACAATGAACAATGTGAAAAAGAAATAAAAAAGCAATTCCACTTACAATAGCCATATATAAAATTAAATACATAGGAATTAACCAAAAAAGTGAAAGATCTCTATAATAAAAACTATAAATCACTAATGAAAGAAATTGGAGAGAATACTAAAAAAAATAGAAAAATATTCCATGTTCATAGATTGGAAGAATCAATATTGTTAAAATGTCCATGCAACCCAAATCAATATATAGATTCAATGCAATCCCTATCAAATACCAATAACATTCTTCACAGAAACAGGAAAAAACAACCCTAAAATGTATATGGAACCAGACTGCCCAAAGCTATTCTAAGCAAAAAGAACAAAACTGTAGCAACACATTATCTGACTTCAAATTCTCTACATAGCTACAATAACCAAAATAGCATGGTACTGGCATAAAAACAGACACATAGACCAGTGGAATGGACTGGAGAACCAAGAAACAAATTTACACACCTGCAGTGAACTCATTTCAACAAACATGCCAAGAACATACACTGGGGAAAAGACAGTTCCTGCAATAAATGTTACTGGGAAAACTGGATATCCATATGCAGAAGAATGAAACTAGACCCCTAACTGTTGCCATATTTAAAAAATCAAAATGGATTAAAGGCTTAAATACCTCAAACCATAAAATTACTACAAGAAATCATTGGAGGAAATCTCTAGGACATTGCTCTGGGCAAAAATTTCTTGAGCAATACCCACAAGCTCAGACAACCAAAGCAAAAATGGGCAAATGTGATCACATCAAGTTAAAAAGCTTCTGCACAACAAAGGTTACAATCAACAAAGTGAAGAGACAACCTACAGAATGGAGGAAAACAATTGCATACTACCCATTTGACAAGGGGTTAGTAATCAGAGTATATAAGAGCTCAAACAGCTCTATAGGAAAAAACATAATTCAATCAAAAGATGGATAAAAGATTTGAATACATATTTCTCAACACATGTAAATGGCAAACATGCATGTGAAAAGGTACACAGCATCACTGACCATCAGAGAAATGCAAATCAAAACTACAATGAGATATCATATCACTCCAGTTAAAATGGCTTATATCCAAAAGATAGGCAATAACAAACGCTGGTGAGGATGTGGGAAAAAGGGAACCCTTGTACACTGTTGGTGGGAATGTAAATTAGCACAGCCACTATGGAGAACAGTTTGGAGGTGCCTCAAAAAACAAAAATTGAGCTCCCACATGATCCAGCAGTCTCACTGTTGTGTATATACCCAAAGGAAAGAACATAGTGTATTGAAGAGATGTCTACACTGCTGTTTGTTACAGCACCGTCTACAGTAAGATTTGGAAGCAGCCTAGTTTCCATCAACAGGTGAATAAAGAAAGAAAATGTAGTACAGATATACAATGGAGTACCATTCAACCATAAAAAATAATGAGATCTGTCATTTGCAACAACAGAGATGGAACTGGAGATCATTTTGTTAAGTGAAATAAGCCAGGCACAGAATGACAAACATCCCATGTTCTCACTTACTTGCAGTATCTGAAAGTCAAAACAATTTACCTTATGGATATAGAAAGTAGAAGGATGGTTACCAGAGTCTGGGAAGGGTAGTTGGAGCTCACTGGGGAGAAGGTGGGGGATGATTAATGGGCACAAAAAGGGCGAAAAATAATGAATAAGCTTTACTATTTGATAACACTACAGGATAACTATAGTCAATAATAACTACACTTTATAATAACTTAAAGTTTGAAATTAATTGGATTGTTTCCAACTCCATAGATAAATGTTTGAGAATATGGATACCCTGTTCATAATGTGCTTATTTTATATTGCATTCCTGTATCAAAACATTTCATGTACCCCATAAATACGTATACCTACTATGTACCCACAAAAATTAAAAATATAAACATTTTTAAAAATTTATGGTGCACAAGGGTAATTTTGTTTCATGCATAGATTACATAGTGGTGTAGTCAGTGTTTTTAGGTTATTCATCATAATTTAAAAAAAAATATATAGATCTATCCATATTGTCTACTTATTGTGTGAGTTTTAGCAGATTGTGCCTTTCAAGAACTGGTCCATTTTATCTGTGTTATCAAATTTGTGGGCATATAGTTGTTCATAGTATTCCATTATTATCATTTGAATGCCCATGGGATCTGTAGCAATATTACCTTTTTGTTTTCTGATATTTTTAATTTATGTCTTCTCTTTCTCTTTTTTTTTAAGGTGTCTTTTTTAAAATTATATTTTAAGTTCTGGGATACATGTGCAGAACGTGCAGGTTTGTTACATAGATATACACCTGCCATGGTGGTTTGCTGCAGCCACCAACCTGTCACCTATATAAGGTATTTTCCTAATTCTATCCCACCTCTAGCCCCCTACACCCCAGAAGGCCCCATTGTGTGACATTTCCCCCCCGGTGTCCATGTTTTCTCAATGTTCAACTCCAACTTGTGAGTGAGACCATGTGTTTGATTTTCTGTTTTTGTGTCAGTTTGCTGAGAATGATGGTGTCCAGCTTCATCCATGTCTCTGCAAAGGACATGAACTTATCCTTTTTTATGATTGCATAGTATTCCATGGTGTATCTGTGCATTTTCTTTATTCAGTCTGTCATTGATGGGGATTTGGATTGGTTCCAAATCTTTGCTATTGTGAACAGTGCTGCAATAAACATACATGTGCATGTGTCTTTATCGTAGAATGATTTATGCTTCTTTGGGTATATACCCAGTAATGGGATTGCTGGGTCAAATGGTATTTCTATTTCTAGATCCTTGTGGAATTGCCACACTGTCTTCGACAGTGGTTGAACTAATTTACACTCCCACCAACAGTGTAAAAGCATTCCTATTTCTCCACATCCTCTCCAGCATCTGTTGTCTCCTGATTTTTTAATAATCACCATTCTAACTGTCATGAGATGGTATCTCATTGTGGTTTTGATTTGTAATTTTTTTGTTGAAAGTTGGACATGGTGCACTAGAAAAAAGAAACTCTGATGAATAGGCCTTTAGTGATATGGTAGTAAGGTGTAGGTATAGGGTAAGTAGTATCCTGTAGTTCTATAATTAAGTTGCAAACCATTAGTGAGCCTGTGCCCTGTGCTGTAATCTTCACAAGTGCTACTAAGTCCCTTTCCCTACCCTTAGGTATGGCAGATGGGATGCCTAGAGGGAGTTGGAGTTGGCTATCCCTTCCCCATATAAACATTTTGTAGTTTTGGGTTTGGGATTTTGCTTATCTTTTAATAGATTTCTTTTTAAATACTTGATTTTTTCAGCCACCATGTAAGTGGTCTTTTTAAAACATTTCTTTTTGTAATAGTATTTTTTCTGATATATGATAGTACAATAAATTTTTTAATACCAATCTTGTTTCCAGTGAACTTTCTGAATTCACATATTAGTATTAAAAATTTACTGATACATTTGGACTTTCTACATACCTGATCATGTCATCTGAATATAACAGTTTTATTTCTTCCTTTTCAATGATTATACCTTCTTTTCCTTTCCTTATTGCACTAGCTAACATGTGCAGTTTAATGGTGGATAGAAATGGTAATAGTAGAGATTTTATCTCATTGCTGATTTTAGAGAAAAAGCTTTTTGTATTTCATGAGCATAATGTTTATTGTACTCCCTTCTATTTTTATAGATAACATTTGTCAGATTAAGGATGTCCCCTTTTATTCTTAGTATACTGAGTTTTTTCTGAAATAGATATTAAATTTTATGAAATGTTTTGCTGCATTTATTGAGATGATTATATAATTTTTTTTCCGTTTTGTTAATTGGTGAATTTTGTGGGTTTTTAAAGAGACAGGATTTCACTCTGTTGCCCAGGCTGGAGTGCAGTGTCATGGCCATAGCTCACTGTCTCAAACTCCTGGACTCAAGCTATCATCCTGCCTCAGTCTTCTGAATAGCTGGGACTACAGGCATGTGCCAACACATATGGACGATTTTTAAAAAACAGATCTGTAGAGATGAGGTCTTACTATGTTACCGAGGCTAGTCTCAAACTCCTGACCTCAAGTGATCATCCCACCTTTGCCTCCTAAAGTTCTGGGATTATACACATGAGCCATCATGGCTGGCCCTGGATTAATATCTTGATAGTTAAACCAATCTTGCTTTTCTGGAAGAAACTCAGCTTGGTCATGATGCATTACCCTGTTTGTGAATTGCTGGATTCAATTTCTTAATATTTTCCTAAGATATATACATCTATGTTCTTGACAGAGATTGACTAATAATTTCCCTTTCTTGTAATTTTTTGGGTTAGATTTTGGGACAATGTTATGTTGTTCTGCTAAAATGAGTTTGTATTTTTTCTCTCTTTTTCTAAAATCTACAAAGCTTTGTGTAAATATAGTATAGTTTCTTCATTAAATGTTTAAAAAATTTCAACAGAAAGTCAATATGAGCCTGGATATTTTCTCGTAGGAAGCTTTATAAACTGTGGATTTAATAATTGGACAAATAGGGAATTATCTAGACTTTTTATTTCTTTTTGTGTTGGTTTTTGTAGTTTACATTGTTCTAGAAATTAGTCTGTTTCATTCAGATGTTCAAGTTTATTGTCATAGAGTTGTTCTTAATATGTTCTTGTAATCTTTTTAACACTATAATGTCTGTAGTGATGTTCCCTTTTTAATTATTGATGTTTAAAATTTGTGCCATCATTTTTTTCTTAATCAGCTTTGTTAGGTGCTTATCAAACTTATTCATTGTTATAAAGGGCCATTATTTGCTGTTTTTGATTTTTTTGTTGAATGTTTTGTTTTATTCCATTAGTATTTACTCTTATCTTTATTGTTGCCTTAATGATATGTTCTTTGGGTTTTATTGGCTGTTTTTCTAATTTCTTGAGATATATCTTAAATCATTAATGTTCATTCTTCTTTTCAAATAAATGAATTCTAGGGCTAAAATTTTTTCTTCTGAACCCATCTTTATCTCCATCCTACATTTTTTTCACTATCTAAAATGTTTTAAAGTTGCTTTAATATTTGAAGAATAATTTGCTCTGAATGAAATTCTGTGTTGTAAGTTTCTTTATTGTAGCATGTCAAATATGTCATCCCACTTTTTCTTGGATCAGTTACTTATTTTGAGAAGTAATTTTTAAATGTTATTGTTGTTTCTTTGAAAATAATGTCGTCTTTCTTTATTGGGGCTTAAGATTTTTTCTTTGTTTTTTTAAAATTAGTTTTGCCAAGATGTGCCTAGATTAGTTTTTTCATTTATTTATTTTTCTGGGAGTCTGTAGTACTTCTTGAATATAGAGGTTAGTGTCTTCTATTGTTTTTTGAAAATTCTCAGCCATCATCTCTTCACATATTGAAATTCTACTTTGTTTTCTTTTCCCTTCCCTTCTAGGAGGCAATTACACTTATATTGGTCCTTCTTACCGTGTTTCCTCGTAGCCACAGATTATTTGCCACTCTTCCAATTAGGAAATGGAAATCTATTCCCCCCAAAGCACTCCATCCCCTTAGAATCTGGGCTGCCTCTGTGATTTGATTTGATTATGAGCAGTTCATCCCTATAGCCAGTGATACACAAAGTGTTGTCACTGGAGCAGCAATACAAATATCACCTGAAAGACACATATTTTGGGGGGCTTTCCCAGACGTACTAAATAAGAAACTCTGGGAGCATTTTTTGACAACTCTTTGAGGTGATGTTGATACATGCTAAAGTTTTAGAATAGCTGTCCAAGGCAATGGCAGTTGGTTCAAGGGGGTGGTTAGATAAACTAAGCAGGATATTTGAGTCATTTGCTATGATTATATGAACCCTAGAAGGAAAAAGCTCTCACTGTCTGATGTCATTGCTAAGCTAGTATGATGTAACCCTGGAGCTATTGATAGCCATTTTCTGTCTCTTTGCAGAAAAAGTGCCCTATAGTAGGAGAGAATAAGACTGACACATAGATAAGAGAAAGCCCAGACAACTTTGTATGAACCCTTAATCTCGTTGTGCCCAAAGCCCCTGATTAGCCCTTGACTTCTCAGTTATATGAACTTTTTTTCTATGCTCAAGATAGTTCAATTTGTTTTGTGCACTTAAAACTACAGAATCATGACTAATACATAAGTAAGCCCCCACAACCCCCTACAAATGATATCTCATAGAGCACTCCTGACATATAAAACACATAAATGTAGGCCTCCTCTCAATGGGGAAGTCCTAAAATCTTCTGGATGTGATGGTTAATTTAATATGGCAACTTTACTAAGTTAAAAGATACCCAGATAACTGATAAAATATTATTTCTGGGTGTGTCTATGAGGATGATTGATCTAGGCTATCAAAGGGAAATTGGATAATCACTCCATAATGGAGGTAAAGAGTAATATGCCTAGAATACAGGAGATCCCATAGGGTATATCTTAGTATTACCATGCCCTTTAATTAAGATCAATAGAAAACTACAACAACTCAATCCAAGCAGGACTACAAATGGCAGACCCTTCAGGAATGATAGTTTGGATCACCTTGCTAGGTAAAGAGCCAAGACTGGATGAGGTGTTTACTGAAGGCAAAGGAAACACAGAATGAGTAGTAGAAGAAGATATTTATAAATACCAGCTACAACCACATGACCTGTTAGAGAAACAAGGACTATAATCATCCTGAATATTTCTTCCCTATTTTTGTTATAAGTGAATTTGTGTGTATACGTACATATATTAAGGAAATACCTTAGTTTTATCCCTTTACTTATGTAACATAAGATGTATTAGATATTGTTAATTTTCTTCATAGTATTTAATCTAGGGGATATCAGGGAAAAAGTGAATATCACTCATGAACTTTAAATCCTTTTCTGGGGAAGGGATTTGTCCATTTTTGTTTGTTTGCAGGATAGTTGCTTCTGGTTAGGTGGAATTAGGATCTTGCTATTATGTTTAATTGATGAATAAGTATGGTATAAGGAGATGCATATGAGTGCCAACTTGACAAAGGATGGACTTGTGATTGTTAATTTTATGTGTCAAGTTGACTGGGCCATAGGATGCCCAGATATCTGATTAAGCATCAGATATGTGTGTTTCTAGAAAATATTACTATTTGAATAGGTAGATTGAGTATAGATGATCCTTCTCATTAATGTGGGTAGGCATTATCTAATCAAGGGCTGGGACAGAACAAAAAAGTAGAGGAAAGGCAAGTTCATTGTCTCTTCTGAAGCTGGGATATCCATATTTCTCCTGCCCTTGGACTTCAGAGCTCTAGATTCTTGGGCCTACAGACTCCAACACCAGCAGTGCCCCTTGCCCCCCGACAGGTTCTTACACTGTATTACATCACCAGTTTTCTGGTTCTCCAGCTTGCAGACAGCGTATTGTGGGACTTCTCAGCCTCCATAATTGCATGAGCCAATTCCCATAATAATCCCTTCATGTATATTTATAAATATCCTAATGGTTTTGTTTCTCTTGACAACCCTAACATACCAGGTCCTTTCTCAGGCCTCTCTGGAGCCTCTTTGCAGAACACCCCAAATTTGTAAGCAACATAGTTTAAAAACCACTTGTAGTAGATTCTTTGTGGCCTATGACACAATCTCTTGTTCCACCTGATTTCAGCTGCAGCTGTGATGGAGAGTTGCTTAAAGTACCGTAACTCAAGTACCCAGCTATGTCTCCCTGCTTTTCTGTGTTTAGGCTTTTTCTAAACTCACTAGGCTTAGTCATAGCCTGAAACTTGGGTAAGTTAATGCCTGTGGGAACAACCCTCTACTGGAATGTGTGGTTAAGTGTTGTGGGCTTCCATCCTGTGAAGGCACACTGCTGATGCACGTGGTGTATGATTCCAGTGGGTCCCTAGTGGCATTGGGCCCTAGTTTCCTGCAGTGATAACCAATCAATGTTGCATCTATTTTTCTCTCCTTTCTAGCCTCATCTTCCTGCTTTATTGCTCCCATTCCTTATGATTACTTCTAAAATAAACCACCTTCACCCTATGCCTTTTCTCAGGTTCTGCTTTTGGGGAAATCTAAACTAAAATATCAGTGTTATGAAGTCTTATAGTTCTGAGTCTCAGCTCTGCAAGTTAGGTTATGGTATAGGCCAAATTGCTTCCTTTCTCTTGGCCTTAGAGCTGTCATTTGTAAAATGAGGAGGTTGAATAAGCAGCTTACTTGGTTCCTTCTAGCTCTGACTCTCATATGACGCTGTATATTGTTTCAGAAACTGAACACTTAAAACATAAAACTAAAGTGATGATGCTGGTCAACCTGAATAGTCAGACCGTTGAAACTTTTCCCTCTTTTCTAGCCGTCATTTTCCATTTTTTTTTGCATAAATGTCCAGATGATCTGCATCATTCTACACCTTGATTGGTGTTTATAGATACAGACACAGCGAAACACTATAAATACCCAGCCCAAGCAAACTATACACAGTTATTTTTACAGGCAAGAAGCTCTCAAAAACCACTGACATTCAGAGCCTCATGTTTATGCAGGACAGAAAGATTGAGAGTGAAAACAAGTATAGGCTGAATATGATCAACTATCTGGATGACTAAATGCATCATAATAGCCTTAGTACTTTAGAGCTGAAGCCAAAAGTACTTACTCTAAAATGGCTTCCATTTGATATTGATTTTAAAAAATGAAACGTTACACCTGGGGATCCAGCTATAGATTTCAATCCACTTTTCCTTGTAATTTGAGACAAATTGAAATCTATGGTAGTGAACATAATCAGGAAGGGAAAGTCTATTATTTTCTTCTTTTAGCAACTAGAAATAATCAATTTGAAATTTCATTGTTTTTTATTTTTATTTTTAACACAGTGGTGGCTTCCTGTGGGGCCTTAATGCAATGATTGCATTGATTCCTATGGGGGAGAAGAATAGAGAGAAGCAATGCTGCTGTTTTAAAAGGAAGCAGTGCTGGAAGGGAGGGTATTCTACATACTGGTGTCAGGTGAGAGAGGTGTTCACCATGCTCACCAGTGGCTTCCTTCAGCAGCACTGGTCTTACACAAGAAGAGAGTAGGCAGCCACTAACAAATATGGTTTAAGGGGTTCATACATGGCTCCTGTTTTTCAATATGTTGTCTCTTTACTCCTTGAGGTGTAAAATTTCTTTGAGGTCAGAACCTTCCTCTGAAATAAAAAAAATACTTTGATGGAAAATACCTTTGTGAAGGTGTAATGAATAGAATTGAGTTGGGTTGGGAGACAGAATTCTTGCCTCTGTTCTATAGGTACATCATTAGCTCTGTGAACTCAGGTAAATCCCTTAACCTTTCTGTGGCTTGGTCTCCACATCTGTAAAATAACTGGGTTCAGAAAGGGTTTCTGTCATCCTTTGCAGCTCTAAAATCTGGATTACTGATGGAAATTCATGCTAATTCACAAATGATAGGTGTCATATTCTTTCTTAGAGTTAATTGGATGGGAGGAGAGAAGTAGACATAAAGGAAGGTAAGTATCAAGCCTGGGAGAATCTGATAGTGGCCAGGGGACACAGAAAGGATGAACTATGCTTCTTTACAGTTTTATCTCTCATGTGCATTACCACTCCATCTGCAGTATTGCATAAAATCACATGAAATACAGGAGGAGGCCTGCAGTCGTCTATAACCAATAGTTTAATACTTTCATTGAAAGACAGACCTCGATTCTGATTCTGGTTCTGCCACTTATCAGTGACTACTGGAAATTAATTAATAGTTTTGAGCCTCAATTTATACATTTATAGAATGGGGATAATACCTCCATTATAGAGTTTCATCATATTTCCTGAGAAGTGATGATTGGAAGAAAGCAATGACTAGGACGAAAGGATTTGTAAGGATTTGCAAGCTGGTTTTTGCCCTCTGGATGACATTGTGTCTCTCTAGTACAGAAGATCATGAGCTCTGCTCTCTGCAGGATATTAACTTGAGAAATGGAATCATCAGGCATGCTAATACTTTGGCAGTTTTACCAGAAATTAAGCTACATTAGTACTGCTCAATGCTGCATCATTTCAAAGATAGCACCCAGTGCTAATATCTTTAGAATCAGCAACATTTTTCAAAAGTAGTGATGCTTCATAGATCTTGTCAATATCACTGAAAATGGACTCATATCTAGGCACATGTAAAGTAAAAGCTTAATTATGGATCATTGCTATGCAGTAAATGTAGGCTTTGTTCATATAGCAAACAGTCTCAAATAACTGAAACCATTATTTTGAAGAGAATAGTCTTAACTGAAATGCATATTTAGTATTAATGTTCATGATATTGTCAGAAAAGCTTAATATTTTCTTGTATCCTAACTGATTTGTTAAGTGTAAAGCTTCAGCTATAGAGAAGAAGAAAACATCTCAGAATATATCTTTAATTGACTATGAAAATTCATCATTCCATAATGTGTTCTTTACAACTTGGAGAGTACTTGATGATTAAAAACTCCTTTTACAATTCTTGATATCTTACTTAAAAGCTCTTTAGATCCTTTAATACTTCTTTAGAAATCATGAATCCCAATTCTTCTGGCGATACGTTACCTTAACTGACGATCCCCAAACCAAGTTGGAATTTCATCTTAACTGAGGATGACAGATTTTGATAACCTTAAAACTTCTTGAGCAGTTTTGATCTAATATGTGGACCCCTTAAATGGAAAATGCTGTGACTTTTCAACTCCAGCTATTATAAAATCAACAGAATGTATTCCTCCTTTTATTTCTGCACAGTAGGAATAGTATTCAAATTTCCTGCAGCTCATTCCTGCAAGATGAGGGATTGAGAGGGTTTGTGTGGGAAAATATGCAAGTTTCCAGTAATTTTCCTTGCCTATTTTATCCATTCGTTAATGCCTTCCAGTGAAATAATGCAATATGTACTTTGTAAGTATTACACGCTTCCTTATTAGAATTGGAAAGGATAACCATAAAATATAACTGGCTGCCTCCTTCTTGGTACTTATAGTGCATCTACTGGTGATACTACCAAGAAACATACATTAACCTCCCATCCAAAGGCATTTTTTTCTTTATGAGAAGAACAATACATACATCTTCCTCTTGTTTGTAACTCTGAATGCCATGTACCTATGTGAAGAGGGGGAAATCTGGAATCATTCAGGAGTTCACTGACAAGCATACAAGGACCACCTTGCAGCATCCATACAAATTGAGAACATTGTTATTTATCAGCAGAAGCAGCAGTGGGCTGTTTGTTTCATAAGAAAACTCCCCAGCTCTTACTTAATTACCTTGGAGTACCTTATTCTCAGAAACAACAGCACTATGAGTGTACCATCAGACACCAGATTTATTTCCTGAAACAGAGGGGGTTTAAAATTTATAGTAAATAGGGAGTTTCTGTGAGCAGAGGATACAAACAGTGGAGAGAGCTTATTAATGTAGGGCATGGTATTTGACCTCTTTTAATTGGTTAAAATTTCAAAATTGGCTAAAATTTCAAAACTAAGGCTGTGAGGAGGAAGGGTGGTGAGGGAAAAAGTTACTGGATATCTAGAAACAACTTGAACTCTTTCTGCTCTGTAGCTTGTTGAATCCTTTGAAGATTCTTCTGCATTGTGGCTAGGTTGCTGTGCTGATTATGAGACAGATTCTGGTTATGAGCACATCACAGGGTGATGGTCTTGGTATGTGATACCATCTGTATGTCATGAAGTTGTTATCAGGTAAGCCTTCCCTATGTAGACATCCCCTGTTTTGACAAATTATTAAGAGATTAGTTTGTATTTTATTTTGGCTGATGTGAAAGAATCAGAATGACAAACAATGAAAAAGAAAAGATCAAACATAAAGAATGAGAATCACTGTACATGTGATATTCTCAAATCTTGGCATCTTTTTTTTCCAAAGGTAGCCAGATAGTTTGTGTTCTTCGTATCAAGGGCATTTATCAAACTTAAAGTAGAAGCTGCTTGAAAATAATTTTTCTAGTTGCTTTTTGTGATTGTTACTGAGGAAGGGAAGGCAGATGAGGGAGAGAGATGAGAAATTCCCTAAAATAGAAGTGGGGCAGAGAATGACATGATAGGTTCCAAGTGTATAGGAGACCAACACCATAAAGCTTGGCAGCATGCCAGATAGTTTGATCTGGAAAGAGAATGGTGGTGTGTCCAGACTAGGATCCCTTGGTAAACTGGTCAAAAGTGACTCATTTTTCTAGGCTCACCTCCCTGGGGTCAGCCCCTTGGCTTGGCCTGGTTTTACACTGGAGTCTAAAGACATCTCCAGAGCATGATGAGAGAGGGGTGGAAATGCCCCTAAGGGTTGAGATTCAACCTCCTACCAACTTGGCAGAACAGGGGCTTGTCTTCTAGAGCTGCCAAAACAAAGTACCACGAACTGGGTGGCTCAAACAACATAAATTTGTTCTTCCATAGTTCTGGAGGCCAGAAGATAAAGGCATCAGCCGGGTTGGTTGCTTCGGAGGAATGTGGGGAAGAACTTGTTCCGTGCCTCTTCCCTAGCTTTTGGTGATTTGGTCTTAATCTTTGATAATTTTTGGCTTGTAGCTGCATCACCCTGATTTCAGTCCTTGGCTTAATCAACTATGTACATAGCGATGCCACTTTCTGAGATCGGAAAGATTGTGGGAGGGACAGATCTATAAGGAAAAATCAACAGTCATATTTTTGCCAAATTCAGACTGAAATGCATATAGACACATAGATGAGGATGTCAAGCTGAACAGAAAATCTGGGGGCTAAATTAAGAGGTCAGGGCTAGAGAGTACTTCTTATACATATTATATTTAAAACGGAGGTCTAGATGAGGATGAATGTAGAGTTGGAAGAATGTAGAGACAGAAAAGAAGGCTAAAGGAAAGCTTGGTATATTCACACTTCAATGATTAGAAACAGGAGAGAGAACTAGAAAAAGTGACTGAGGAGTAATGGCCAGTCAGATGGAGGGCAAATTGGAAGAAATCAAGAGAAGGGAATATTTTAAGAAGGAGGGAGTGGACAACGACAAATGCTCTCAAAATAGATGAAGATAGAAATGATCATTTGAGTTATAAATGGAAGACATCCTGTTAAGAGTTGTTTCAGTGGAGAGGGAAGGAGTAGTGTGGTGGGAAAGAAGCCTGGTTGTAGAGGATTGAGGGGGAATAGAAGGAGAAGATGTACAGACAGCCGCTTAGAGAGCAGAGAAACATGGATGTATACAGCTAGATGGGGCTATACTGCAGTGACAAAAACAACTAAAAGCATAAAACACATTTGGTTTGTTTCTTGATCATATTCCGTGTCAGTAGCTAGAGGTCAGCTATGCCTTGCACCATATGTCTTATATCTGGATACAAGCTGACAGAGCTCCCCAATCTGGGACACATCCTTTTGTTGGAAGAGAGAAGAAGCAAGAGACAGAAGCATGCCATGCAATGTCTCAAATCTTCAGCTTGCATTTGCCATACTACACATTTACATACATTCCATTGGTCAAATCAAGTTACATGGCCAAGCCCAGTGTCAATGGGTAGAGGAGTACACTCCTGTAAGACATTTCACTGCCCATGGTAATGTGCACAAATGAAGAAATAGTGAATACTTGAAAACAATAATGCAATCTATCTCCCGCCCCCACAACCACCGTATATATACACATTTCTTCTTTTGGTGGGTGATGTAGGCCATGTTTACATGCTGCTGGAAATAATGCAGTAGATCCACTAATTGTAGAAAAAAGCCTGTGTTAAGATAAGGTTGCTTTCTTAGGGGTAAGAATACTATATTATTAATATGAGGAAAGGTATAGCAAGAGTACAGATGCTGAAAGGTTGGTATGCTTGTTATATTTTATTTATGTATTTATTTACTATAAATTCTGGGGTACATGTGCAGATTGTGCAGGATTGTTGCATAGGTATACACATGCCATGGTGGTGGTTTGCCGCATTAATTGCCCTATCATCTACATTAGATATTTCTCCTAATGCTATCCCTCCCCAACAGCCCCACCCCCTGCTCTTCCTCCCTTAACCCCCTACCCCCCGAGACCCCAGTGTGTGATGTTCCCCTCCCTGTGTCAATGTGTTCTCATTGTTCAGCACCCACTTATGAGTGAGAACGTGGTGTTTGGTTTTCTGTTCTTGTGTCAGTTTGCTGAGAATGATCGTTTCCAGTTTCATCCATGTCTCTGCAAAGAACATGAACTCATCCTTTTTTATGGCTGTATAGTATTCCATGGTGTACATGTGCCACATTTTCTTTATCCAGTCTCTCATTGATGGGCATTTGGGTTGGGATATTTTTTATATGATGACTTCTTGATTCTAAATTTTGGTTCTGTTTTTGCTCCCCCAATAACATCTAAGATCAAGGTACCTGGGGGAGTATGTTTTCTGAAATGTGAATGTTTAGACATCTTTTGTTGCCTATTGCCTTCCACAAAACAACTCATTGGGTCTAGAATTTTTTTTTAATCTCCAATGTCTAGCCACATTGCTAAATTGTTGTATAATAGTATTTTGGTTATAGAGGTGTTTAATACTAAAATCTCATTATCTCCAGGACATACCCCCTGCAGGTTATAGCAGCTCAGTGCCTACTTATTGAATGAGTGCATGCATGAACCCCATGCATTACATTTTTCCAGACAGCTCTTTAATGGCTCATTCTTTAATATTTTTAATTAGATCATCTTTTTTAGCTCTGGGAGAGTAAAATGCAATTCCCTTTGGTGAATACTAAGTATGGAAGGGAAAAATAAGTGTTATAAGCATGTATTTTGAGAATGAAGTCCTGTAAAATATAGATAGATCAGGCACAGTGAAAAACTCCTACATGTAGGCTGTAGTCTCCTTTCTTGCCTGAAACAGTATGAAGAAAATTCTTGTATCTATTAGGGTGGTAAAGCAGCAAGGCTTTAAGGGTGAAAACTGGATCTTCCTTATAGTGTATATATTAAGATCATCAATCTCAGTAGTAACTTCTGCTGAATGAACAAATATAAAGGATTTCACCTACCTAGAGTTAAGAAATGAACTCATTTCCTTCTCGTAAAATATCGTTTTCTTCATAGCAATGGTGAAAGGTAGTAACTCAAGTAATTATCACTGAAGGATGTGAACACCTACTTAAAGTGTCTTTGCATAGATAGCTTCTTTGCTCTCTTCACTGAGCAAAGCCATTGGGATTGGAGAGATGGGTATGAATGCTCAAGTGTGTGGGCACTTCAATATGCAATGGCATTTTTCAGTACGTTTTGAGCTATTGAGTTGCCACTCGTCTCCTCCGAGAACCATGATTCTTAATTATAAGAAACCCATTTTGACAAAGATTGAGAATGGCGGAGACTTAAGTGGAAAGTTAGCTGTCAGAATATCGTCTGCCCCCCATTTTTCTGAGTTCTGGAGAGTATTTGGGAACAAAGTTCCAATTTCATAGCTATTGCTCTTTAATATATTAATTGGTAGTGATGGGAGGGGGAAGTTCATGAAATTTCTGCCCAATAACTTTTAAATTTTTCCTAAAACAAACAAAGAAAATCACTTGGTTCATTTTTGAAATTTCAGTATTATTTAACTGATAGGAAGGAAGCCCAGGCACCTCTGGGAGACAGTGAGCCTTCTCCTGTAGTTTGGCCATAGATAGACCAAAGTTTGAAAAATGATTCTGTCACTTACTACTTGACTGAAATTAGGAACGATTTTTTTTCTTTATGGAGGCTGGTTTTACTCATCTATACATAGGAATACTAGCGTTTGTCTTATTAACTCATTTATTTACTCTTTTAATAATCGTTGAGTAGTTACCATATTCTCACCCCTGGGTTGTGGATACTAAAAATGCAAATAATAATAGCTAACATTTGATGAGTATTAATCAAGTATAAGCCACTCTGAAAACATCTCTTTATTGTTCCCATCAGATTTTAAGAAAAATGGATACCATTATACCCATTTTACTCATAAGAAAGCTGCACTTAGAGTTTAAGTACCTTGTCCACGTTACATAAACGAGGAAGCATGGAACCGAAATTCAAACCAAGACAGCCTTCAGTTGAGAGTTTACTTTCTTAACCACTGTGCTATACTGCAAAGATACAATGATACACTCTCTGCTTGCTAGTATGGACACAGACAATAAAGTAAGCAATTATAATAAATGGATGTGCAAAGTATCCAGGCATTGTAGAGGAACAAGTATTTAGCTTCCTTGGAATCAACTTCATTTTGAGATCCAAGATCATAATGAATCTACAAAAGTTTTTTCTGATGTGTTTGATTTTGTGCTGATTTCAAAGTCGTTGGCATCAGAAATACACATACATACTGTAATTTTGGAAATGTCAATATTTGATGTCATTCCCTCTCTATAAAAATTCATGATGTTATGGTGATATAGTACCAGAAATCTTATCAAATTTCTGCTGCTAGGAAATACTTAGCTCAGGCTACCACTTACATTAAGAAGATGATTGGACTATTTTAAAGTTTCTGATTTTGTTACTAATTGATGCTATTAAGAATACAATTCATAGAAAATATGCTAATAATATTTTCATTAATCAAGTGCATATTTTAATAAAAACCAAAACGTGATTTTTATGAGCACATTATAGGAGGATGTGATGTGTGAACTGTAATATAAAGGCACCAATAAATCAGAATGAAGCAAATGAAAACAATTAGTTTTTAATGACTTGAAGTTTGGGCCAGAAAAAAAGTAAAATTAGAATGTTTTGAATTAGTAACAGACTGCAAGCTTGAAGACCTGCATACAGTCCACCCTTTGTATGTACGGTGTGCTATTAACTTGAAAGCAAAAATGGCCTCTGTAAAACATCACCTTTTGTTAATTAGACAACTTTGAGCCTTTGAACATGAATCATTAACCGCTATATTGCCCTAAGAACAAATATTTGTGATCCCCCTGGGGCTGTGAGAAATAAAGAAGAGAAAACAATGAGGAAAAAAAGTTCTTATTTCTCAGTTTTAGATTATCCAATTATTTCAAGTAGAGAAATATCATTAATAGGTTCACTTAAAATAGAGTAAGTGGGAAAATAGGAAGGCAGCATCCCTGTTTCAGGCATGGAGTTTTATGACAATTACAAAAACCTAGCAATCTATCATTTTAATGGTGGCAGGAGAATAGTGGGTTGCAAGCTCCTCTATATGAGGAAGATGTGACATGTGCCAATAACATCTCTATTACCACAAAGTAGGGGACCCAGCTTTCAAGCAAAGCCCATCAGCTATTATTAAGGACTTACGTGATGTTCCTGGCCATATGAGACTATATACTTGGCTTCATAGTTCACTGATCTTGAGCAGCCTGACTCTCATTTTGATTCAGATTTGCTTTGTTCCTTGGTTCTTTATTGATGGTGCCTTTCTCATTTATTGTGTCACATTGAAAGGCACTCCCTCCCCCAATTATAGATTTACTCTCGCGTGCTGATTTTGCCAGGGATGTGACAGATTTCTTGGGATCAATTGCAGGATTATCTCTTTGAAGCTCTGGTGTCAGGATCCACTGCACATGTAGCGAGGTAAGTGTTCTTTATCTGCAAAACTACAAATTACCAGGACTAGCCTGCTTCACTCTGCTCTTACAGCTCTTTTGTAGCCTCTGTTCCTGGGAAACAAAAGGTGTAGAGGTAATAGGTAAAGACCAAAGTGTTCTCCATTGTGTTCACATCAACAGACTTCAACACCCAGAGATTATAAGCAGTGGCCGAGGAGAAATGGAGTGAGGTGGTAGTGTCAAGGAGAAACTGGCTCTGAAATACTTCATAAAATATAAAATGCTGTATTTAAGGATTGTAGTTTTTATTATTTTTATTTATTGCTTTGACAGTTTAAATTTCCTGGGCTCCTTCTGAAACTATGCAAAGGACCCAGGCTATATTTTTTCCTTCTAACACTTTTCTTTTCCCTGCCACTTTCTTTCCTCTTTGGTACTTCCCTTGCTATGCCCCTTACCCCTCCTCTAACAATGAGGTCCAGTAAGCAGTGAATGGATGGTCTGGGCAGATCTACTCCCTGCCTCTGTTCCATGCCCCCTGCCCCCTCAAACCATGAGGAAACTAATGGTGATGTTGTTGCCTGACATGCTTACATCCTTTCATGTTCAGAACCTTCCACTTGAGTCGCAGCTAGTTTCTACTCCAGCATCCCAGCCCTCTACTTGCCTCTCCCAGTGTCCTCTCCCCTCATATCCAGTTTTTTCTGTGGCTTATTCCTTGCCTCCAGTGGTAGGTACTTTCTTCTTTTCTTTTTGGTCTCTTTATGTGCTCCATTTTAATAAAAATCATAGCTCTTTTGCACTGCTTAGAGACATTTTATCATAATCTTCAGACAATAAAAGAGAGAAACATTTAAAATGAAAGCAACGGGGACTGTGTGCCCAGATCATCTTTGTTGGATACATGCCAGTTTGCACAGCTAATGGTCTTCTTTGTGGATGGGTGGTTATTAGATGTTTAATGACCATTGCTCCATTGGAACTCTAGATGGTCTTAGATCTGGGTGAATAGTTTAAAATCTGGCTGCATTAGCTAATGCCTCAATGTATGAGGACATATTTCTTTCTATTTCTAGATGAGAACACAAGCAAGATTTAGTTTTTGATTTTTTGGGGGAATGAGATTCGGTGGGACAGTGGATCTGTTCTGTCAATAATTCTTATTGAAAAACTACTAGATAAGGATATTGTAAGCACCTGAGTATTTAGAATGAAGGATGACACAAATAGAAAGAAGTCTTGTTTATAATTTTATTTATGGAAGAAACACATAATTCCTCAATCAGAGATTTTGGCATTCTGTTTCCTTCTGTTTCCCTGAAACCTAGTAAAAGACTTGGCCCATAAGGTACCCTCAATAAGTGTCCTAGCCAACTACTTAGTGAGTGAATGAATGAATGAATGAAAAATGTAATCACAGGAAGAGAAATACACTGCAAGCAGAAGGTAGGTACTCAAACACTGCTAATGAAACCATCAGTCAAGGAAAGTCATCAGTTTCAGCAGCAGTATCTCTGGTAGAGAGCAAATATTGTTTTGTTTTTGTGACCTCTGTGCCTCGGTTTCTTCATCTGTAAAAATAAAGTGTCTGAGTTAGATCAACATTTTTAAAACTTTAGATTAGTGCATGATAATCACCTTGTTGAAGAGTAGGTTTGGGAATCCACTGCGAGATAATTTGATCTGGTGGTTCTGGGGTAGAAGTTAGGAGCCTACATTTTTCAAAAGCCATGTTCAGTTACATCCATGGATTAATGACCAGTCTTTGAGTTACCTGACTTTGGGTCAAGTTAAAAAGTTCTGGTTAGAGTGAGGCTATTCATGTGTACTGAAGATTGCTTTCCCTGCTCAAAGAACTGCTTTTCTCAAAAAAGGTTGTGAGTATGGCAAGCACTATCACTGACCTACCCAGTTCAGTATTATCCAACTTGGCTCTCACATGCTTATGAGGTAAAGATGGCCTTGCTCGAGGCACCATGATTCTTCTGATGGAGCTGAAACCACAATAAGGTTTGGTTGCTCCCTGTTCTGATGAGGCACTTCGGCCTTCCAAATGACATGCTGTATGCTAATGGAACTAACAGACTCCATGATAGCCTTTGCTGATATTATTGCTGAAAAACTGGTACCTGCTTTTTCTTCACCATGTACCTTCCTAAATTCTTTTCAGTTGAGTTGATGGACTGTGACACTCCTGAGTTGAGCTCAAGTATGTATGCCTTGAGTAAAATGACATTTATTTTCCTTTCTTTCATTTTTTAAATAATTTTTACAGGAATACATTTTACAGTTCTATAGTGAGAAAAAAAAGTGAGTGAGCCCAGGTAATCTTGTTAAATACCTCTCTTCTCTGGGTGTACTGGAATTTTTAAAAAAATTCTGATAAACCTCTCCAATCAGCTCGTCATTCCTCCCATCTCTTCCTTAGGTGAGTCTTATTTCCTGGTTGGTGAAGAGTATCTGTAGCATCCCATAAGTGCCTCCCCCTTAACAGGGCCTTGTGAAACATCTATTATTGTTTATTGGCTCCAGTTGCAAATATTGTAGTAAGAGTTCATTTCCAATATATGTTTTGGGAACTGGGGTGATGCTGTGCCTGGCATATAGTAGATACCCATAAATGCTGTTGGAGGAGCAGATTAATAGTGCCTGAGTTGGGAGTGTTAAGTCCTGACTGCTGTTTATGAGTTCTGCCTTCTTAGGCAACTTCAGTTCCTAGCCTTTCTGAACTTCAGTTTCCTAACCCATAAATGAGTTCAGATTAGGTGGCCTCTTTCTGCTAAAAAAAAAAAGTTATAATTCTGATACAGCTCTAAGCATAAAAGATTCCCTGGATAGTTGTGGTTGTATATTGAATATTTGCCTTACCTCTCAGGATACTTTCTGCAGCAGATTCAAAAAAATAGAATCCGAGACTGAAATGACCTAAAGGACATTTATTCTCTTACATAACAGGAAGATGAGAGGTAGCACAGGCTTTGTATTTCAGTGATTCAGCAGCTCAACAATGTCACAGGAACCCTGGAGCTTTCGTCTGTCTGCT
Source organism: Ateles fusciceps (assembly GCA_036589455.1). Lineage (NCBI taxonomy): Eukaryota > Metazoa > Chordata > Mammalia > Primates > Atelidae > Ateles > Ateles fusciceps. The sequence goes on from JAZHEH010000299.1 coordinate 5,086,155, forward strand.
CTGTGATCTTCCCAATCAGCTTCCTCCTTTGGCTGGTTCTCTTGGAGACTTTATGTAAACTGAAGCATCATGCTTTTCACATCCAATGTGAGAGAGAGGAAAAATCTCCTAGCCAACTACACAATCTAGTTCCTTCTCTTCAGTCTGTTTGGGCTGAGCAAAGACCTGTGACCCTCCTTGGACCAGCTGAGTCCCAGAAGATTGAATAGGGTGATTAAATTGGACTGATCATGTGGGATGGAATAGACATGAGTCTACTTATGCAATGTCTACTTAGGTTTCTTCATCATTTCTGCAATTGCTCTTCAGGTGCCAACCATATGTCTGCTGTTCATGATTAACTATTATGTATTTGGTCTTGTAGTGGTGAATAGAAGGCAAAATCTATTTTAATGCCTTTATATATCTACTCGTAGGTATTAGGCTTGCTCTTGTAACTGTGACACACTAAGAACCCAGTTTCAGCTTGGTTACTATACTGAAGACACTTTTGATATATTTGAATTCATTCCTTCTTTTCTCGATATTTTTTAATTGACAAATACAAATTTTATATATCATGTACAACATCAATCCACTCTTGGCATCTGCATTTGTCAGGGTTCCCTTAGAGGGACAGAACTAATAGGATATATATAAAAGGGAGTTTATTAGGCATTAACTTACACGATCACAAGGTCCCACAATAGGCCGTCTGCAAGTTGAGGAGTGAGAGCCAGTCTGAGTCCCAAAACTGAAGAACTTGGAGTCCGATATTTGAGGGCAGGAAGCATCCAGCATGGGAGAAAGACGTAGGCTGGAAGTCTAAGCCCATCATCGTTTCAACGTTTTTCTGGTGGCTGATTTGATAGTGCCTACCTGATTAAGGGTGGGTCTGCCTTCCCTAGCCCAGTGACTCAAATGTTAATCTCCTTTGGCAACACCCTCACAGATAAACCCAGGATCAATATTGCATCCTTCAATCAAATCAAGTTGACAATCAGTATTAACTGTCACTGCATCATACAGAAAATCCAGATCCAAGCATACTTCTTGCTCTCCAGGAATTCAGAATTTCATAGAAGAAGCAAGAAAGAAATACCCGAAAAGGTAAATTAGAATACAAGGAGAGTACATGTGAAGTGCCAAAGGACCCATAACAATAACCAAATTGTGTACGAGGCACTGTGTTACATGTGTTGTATTGTGATTATATTTAATTCTTGCAGCACACCTATTAGATAGATGGTGATATCCCCCACTTGATGGAGGAGAAAACTTAGGCTCACACAGACTAAGTTCCATGCCCCAGATCACACAAAGCTGGGATTTGAACCCAGAGCTCTGTTTCCAAAGGCTGTGTTAATTTTGCTACATTATGCTTTGGATAGTATGTAAAAGAAGGACCAGAAACTTCCAACCAATTAGGTATTTTTTATCAACTTATTTTGGGGTGTTGGGCTAAAAGGGGATGCAGTTAAGAGGAGTTAGGTTCACAGAACAGAAAAAGGTGATTGTCACAGATTGGGTTCTCAAGAAGCAGATGCTAAAATGGAGTTTGAGATGTAAGACTTTTTTGTGTTTCAACACCTGCAAAGGGGAACAGCAAGCAAAACTGGACAGAGGAAGATGTTAAACTGTGATGCAGGCCCAAGAGAGCCATGGCCAGCCTGGCAGGGAGTGCTGCTGTGAGCACTGTCCTGCTTAGTGTCCTGCCACATGCTGAACGGCAAGATCTGTATAGCCCCACTTTGCTCAGCCACTGGATACAAATTACCCTGGTAAGGGCACGACCTCCGTGAGCCAGCTCTCTGCAGCTAAGGAGGTCCTGCAGAGGCTGACAGCTGGAGGCTGCCTGCTGATGATACTCCCTGCAGCAGGAAAACAAGGCCTTCCTTGAAGGGGGCCTGGACCATGCCTTTCTGTCTACCACAGTGATGCCAAGGACAAATTCTGCCTGTATTCCCATTCTACCCATATCCTAGTTTGTGTCCAGTGGGTGTCACTAAAAGTGGTGAGTGGTGACCTATTTGAGTGAAATGGATAGGGGCCTGGGGAATGAGAAGCCCACAGATGTCATTTCCATGCTTGCCAAAATGCTTAGAGAAGGACATCTTTCAGTCTGGCCTCATTTCTTTCAAACTAGGGTCTCATTTACTTTCTCAGAAGCAATTTTGAAAATGGGCCATGGTGTATCAAAAGACAGGAGCCATGATTTTTATCATAGCAGTGAGGTTGGGGCCAAATCAGGTCACCCAAGTTCATTGTTTTTTCAAAGCTGATGGATTTCTAGGATTGGGCTCTGCTGTGGTAATCATCAGATCACAGAAAGCTTCTTGAGGTCAAAAGTTTACTGCTCTCATCTGGGGATCCTGGCTGACTCACTGACTCATCTGCAGAGACCTAGGTTTCTAAAAGACCTGGAGATCTTTTCTGTCCCACTCTGCTTGCTTGAATTTGCATGTAATAACTAAGAGATACTACAAAATCTAAACCACACTAATCTGCCCATGGGAGAAGGTTGGAAGAGAAGCATAGATTCTCCTTTCTCACTCAGATATCATACATAATAACATTCCATGTTGCTTTGCAATGGTCAGACAGATCTGGAGTAGTCTTTCCTGGCTTTCTAAGATGCTAAGATAACCGAGTGCACAGCATACCCAGTGCAGGTTAATTGGGATATTTGTAAGCAGGCAGTGTGCACCTATGAAAGAATCCTCCCAAAGAGGCATTGGAGTTGCTAATGGAAGCTATTTTTCCTTTTTTTTTCCTTCCCAGAATGCTGCCTTTCTCCTTCTTAGGCTCTGTATTAGTTCGTTTTTCATGCTGCTGATAAAGACATACCCAAGATTGAAAGAAAAGAGGTTTAATCGGACTTACAGTTCCACATGGCTGGGGAGGCCTCAGAATCATGGTGGGAGGTGAAAGGCCCTTTTAAATGATGGCAGCAGGAGAAAATGAGAGAGAAACAAAAGCAAAAAACCCTTGATAAACCCATCAGATCTCATGAGACTTATTCACTATCAGGAGAATAGCATGGGAAAGACCAGCCACATGATTCAGTTACCTTCCCTGATTCAGTTACCTCCCACTGAGTCCCTCCTACAACATGTGGCAATTCTGGGAGATACAATTTAAGTTGAGATTTGGGTGGGGCCACAGCCAAACCATATCAGGCTCCATCAGGTTCCCAGCCTTGCCAGGTGGGTGTGAATGGCCTTGATACACCAAAGCTGAGCTCTTAAGCATCAAGCCACACACAACCTCAGCCAGGAGAACAGGGGAGCTGGCTTTTGGCAGGGTTCCACATGGACTCTATTGGAGGGAGAGTTGGTAGGGCTCTCATTAGGTACCTCTTAATGGTTTTCTTAAATGTGCTGACTTAAATTTATTTAGTTCTAGGGGTTCTCTGAGCAGTCATAACTATATTTCAAATAGCGATTTCTATAAATTAGAAATGCCATTTTTCTTCAGCTCAAGAATTTCAATGAACCAATTACTCAAAACCAAATTTAATCAAATGCGTTTTTTTCCTTTGCAAGTGTGTGTTTCCTGGGCCTGCAAAGAAACACGATGCTGCCATTGGATTGGCTGAACAGAGCTGATAGATGGGGCTGTCAGAATTTATTGCTAATTTGGCTGTTAAGCCTTGCAAGGACTTGACACAGAACTGGTGCCTTACATAAAAATATTTAATGTCTGGCCTTGGGTTTAAACTTCAGTTTTCTCAAGTGTTGGTAAACACATGGCTTTGCTCTGCTTTTGCAAGTACTGTGAACTTTGTCGATTTCCTTTGACAGAAGACAATGTACAGTTGTGGCAATTGTTTTAGTGCATTGTCTCTCTCCTCTTTATTTTTTTTATTTTTTTTTATTTTGATGTGGAGTTTCACTCTTGTTGCCCAGGCTGGAGTGCAATGGTGTGATCTCGGCTCACCACAATCTCTACCTCCCAGGTTCAAGTGATATTCCTGCCTCAGCCTCCCGAGTAGCTGGGATTACAGGCATGCGCCACCCTGCCTGGCTAATTTTGTATTTTTAGTAGAGGCAGGGTTTCTCCATGTTGGTCAGGCTGGTCTTGAACTCCCAAGCTCAGGGGATCCACCCGCCTTGACTTCCCAAAGTGCTGGGATTACAGGTGTGAGCCACCGCACCTAGCCAGTGCATTCTCTCTTTGTTCTCATTGTGCCCCATGTGCTATAACTTGTGTGTGTGTGTGTGTGTGTGTGTGTGTGTGTGTGTGTTGTTGTGTGTGTGTGTGTGTGTATGTGAGGGTGCACTCATGCACATGGGTGTTTCACGTAACTACCTCTGACTGTGGCATCTACAACCTATTTTCTTGGGGAAGGGTGTAAATTCTGGCCAAGGAAAAAGGACTGCAGAAGGTTACCAGAGTAACAGAGTATGGGAAATATTATCAATTCTTTTGTCATATTTAGAGACCAAAAATGTACTGAAAGCATAAAATCAGCCCAAGATTCCCTAGGCTGAATCCTGGCATCACTGTTTACTAGTTGTGTGACCTTGGTGAGTGACTTCTGATCTTCAGTTTTCCCTCTGTAAAACTGGGATAATGATAACACTTTCCCTCTGTGACTTCTTGTGGGAATATGATCCACGTGAAGTGATTGCTCACTGCCTGGTTAGAAACTGCTCACTTCATGCTGGCTATTGTTACTATCAATTCAAGGTTAGAATGTGCTACTGAATGATTGCTTCACAGAATTCATGGACAAAGGTAACCCCATATAATAGATACAAGGCTGAAGGACCAATAAATGATTATCTTTGCACCTCACACAAACATTCATTGAGGTGGACGTATGTATAACCTCGGCCTCTCCAAAAACGAAATAATAAAGGAGCAAGGCCTTGCTTTTGAGGATTCCATAATCAAGATAAGTTAGACTGCAAGATATCTGAGATGTTTTTCAGTATAAAGGTCTGTGATTTACAGTCTCTTTACCTTCAAATTTGGTGATTGTTATCTTCTAACACCCCCGGGGAACTCTGGGATAAATCTAATAGTGAAGCATTCAGTTTCAACCTTCAGGTCTATATATGGAAGATTTTGGAAATACAGCCAGAACCCGTTTTCCATCTCTACCTCCCACCATCAGGACCTATTCTGGCCCAGTGTCAAGGAGCTGAACTGAAGGGGGAGGATTTCCCCCACATATGATGGCTGGCTCTTCAACAACATGAAAGGATTTGTGTTCTAGGATGGGTATCTATCATGGATAATCATTATAATAGCTAATATTTATTGGGCACTTACTATGTGCCAGGCATTGTGATGAGTACTTTATGTGCGTGCCACATTTAATTGTTACACTCACTTTGTGATATAGGCATTATTAGAATCTTTATTTTATCTGGGAAGAAATTGAAGCTAAGTGGGATAAAATTAGTGGCAGAGTCAGAACCTCACCCCAGATTGCTAAGCCCCAGAGCTCTTTCTGGTACCAGCCTGGTGGCATGGACAGTTCTTTCCTGGCTCTTTTTCACCTTCCTCATCTATAAAGTGAGGGTGCTAGGCTCTGTCTCTAAGACTTTTCCAGTTACAACATTCTGTGACTTTAGATGTGTCAAATGCTTTCTATCAATTTTGGTAGAATTCACAGCATATAAATCATCTCCATACTTCCTCCTTCTCTCCTTTGACTTGCTTTCAAATGACCTGAGAATGGATCACATTCTCAGGTATATATGCAATATACCTACATTTTATTTTCTTCATTTTCACATGTGAATTCACCCGAATGGATCACTTACACACTTTGGACTTTGCTGGTTTCTGTGTCTGATTCTGGTCCTGAGGGGGCACCCATTCTTGCCTACAGTGGTGTCTGGGAGAAGCTCTCTGGGGACATTTGACAAGTTGTGTCTGAAGCAAGGTAAAAGTTGTGTTCAGTAGAATGTTTTCAGCCAACTTAGCACCAAGGCTTGAGGAAAACAGGTAATAGCTGACCCTCTATTAAACAGAAGCATTTGAAAATATGTGAATTCTTGAGAGTGCCTGATAGTAAATGTGTGGTATAATTTTATTCAGGTTTAGCCTATCACCCCTTCAGGTTTGATTATTAATCAGGAGGCTATGAACTCTGGAGAGTGATAAAGCATTCCCTGCTCTCTGATAAATGACATGTGCAATCAAATGATGTGTAAAGACACAGCAAAGAGAAAAGGAAGGTGAACTAGAAAAATTTCAAATCCTGTTCGTGTTCATGGAAATATTTAGGAAAAGCTTTTTTAAATGGGTCATGGTGGCTCACACCTGTAATCTTAGCACTTTGGGAGGCCAAGGCAGGTGGATCACTTGAGATTAGGAGTTCAAGACAAGCCTGGCCAACATGGGAAAACCCTGTCTCTGCTAAAAATACAAAAACTGACTGGGCCTGGTGGGGCATGACTTTAATCGCAGCTACTCAGGAGGCACAAGAATCAGTTGAACCAGGGAGGCGGCGGTTGCACCACTGCACTCCAGCCTAGGCAACAGGGTGAAACTCTGTCTCAAAAAAAAAGAAAAAAGAGAAAGAAAAGCCTTGTTAATTTCTTAGAGATTTTGCTCCCTTCCTTAGAAGAATGCATAATATAAATGTAAACTTACCTGATGCCTATGTTTCTGCTTCCCTAAGAAAGGAGAACTGGTTGGAATGCTTGGTCACTATTCAACATGGAGCATTCCTGTTGGGAACAGTTCTCAGGCCAGGTAACCCTAGAGGTTATTTCCTAGCATACAGAACACCAGTTCAACCACGTGCGGCTAATTTGACCTGGTCTAGTCTAGTGGAAAATGCATGCCAAACCTCTGAGTAAGCATCTTCTTGTAATAGTTTCCTCAAAATATAGAAGTGTCACATGCAGGAACTTTGAGGTTTTGTGACCATTTGGTATACTTTCCTTGTCAGAAAGGGAGAAGCAAGGAAGAAGCCAATGTTGACCCTTATTCCTCACCTTAGAGCAGACACATCATTCCTGGGAAATGGTAATGGTAGGGTGTGTGGTTGCTCCGTTTTACCCAACTTATTTAGGGTACCAGATGAGTGAGTATTCATCCTTTTCTAGTCCTAGGCTACTAGGATTTCTTTTCAGGCAGCAATGCTAACAAGTGAAACAGATGAAGGAATATGAATTACAATTACCTTATTTCTACCTGCAATGACTTTACCAATATCAGTGGGAGAAACGACAGGTCTACAGGATCCAGAAATCCACTTAATAAGGTATAATATCAAGTTAAATTTTTTGTATGTAAGTAAATTATTATCCTTCCTGACTTTTTAAATCTCCCAAAATCCTCCCTAGACTTTTTCTCATGATGGAGATACTTGATCACTGTGGCTTCATTTCTAATTACTGCTTGTTTTATTCGCATGTGGTTTTTCTTATTTTAATTCCAGGACAAGCAGGAATGAAGTATCCAGAGTGAAGCATTTAACAAACAACAAATTTTCACTTGTTCAGCTTCATACTCTGTTCTTTGTCTCCTCCTTATTCTTTTAGGCAAAAGAATGCAAACCATCCCAAAGTTGTTTTGATTTCTCCCACTGTATTATTTCCCTATTTCACCATGATTGCTGACCTGAATTTATTTAACTGAATTTATTTACTCTTCTTATTTCTACTAACCAACTTTGATATTGTTCCCTCTTTATATATAATTATTTCCCCCTTCTATTTATAATACTGCCCATTTGATATGTAACTTTTTACAAAAGAAACAAAACTTTTCCTGGAATTGACTTCAAAAATAAGGCTTCAATATGGACTCTGGGGGTTGAGTAGTATAATTGATGAACAACTGATGATGAGTTTTACAGCAAAATGAACACAGTTTAAGTTTTATCAACACCCAGTATTCCAGGGCAGGGAGTTGAGGAGTCATGTGTTAGATTCCCATGAGTGGAAATATAAGAATTCTACTTTTCCCCTTGCTTTTCTTTGTCTTGCATTTCCTGCCTGTGATAAATATGTCCCAATATTTGTCCTTTGGTTGTTGTTGTTGAGGATCATTTCTCATGATGGGAAATGTCAAGTCAAATCGTGTGACAGGACTTGCTAAATGATTGAGTCAACTCAACCACCAATGGTATTGTCAACCATGGCTGTTGAATTAATGAGGACAATTAAAACTCATTTTTCAGAGGTCAAGAGAAGCTCACTTTTGTGATTTCATGTCAGATGATTAATGACTATTATTTTCTTCCTTTTTTTTTTTTTTTTTTTTTTTTTGAGATGGAGTCTCACTCTGTCACCCAGGCTGGAGTGCAGTGGCATGATCTCAGCTCACTGTAACCTCTGCCACCTGGGTTCAAGCAATTCTCCTGCCTCAGCCTCCCAAGTAGCTCGGATTACAGGTGTCTGCCACCGTGACTGGCTAATTTTTGTACTTTTTAGTATAGACAGAGTTTCACTATCTTGGCCAGGCTGATCTTGAACTCCTGACCTTGTGATCCACAGCCTTGGCCTCCCAAAGTGCTGGGATTACAAGTGTGAGCCACTATGCCTGGCCTGGTGACCATTTTCCGCCCTTCATTTTGACATTTTTGATACTGAAAAACACCAGCGACAGAACACCATTTAAGATCAGTGACCAGTGTCAGAATGGAAGAGACTCTGTTCAGATTTGAGAGGCAGAACCTTAGAAGAAACTGGGTGTTAGATGATTTGTGTTAGAATCCTAGCTGTGTGATTAGCTGTGTAACCTTGGAAATGTCATCAACAAAAACTTACCTTCTTTTTGTTTTTTACTTGTAAAGGTTAGGTAATGCTCTTGCTTTATTTTAATAATCAAATAACATGATAAATGTGAAAGTTTGCAATCTATAAGTCACACTGCAGATTTATTATAAATTACAGTTTCCTTATTTTTTTTTTTTTACTTAAAATTTGTTTGGAAAACACTATTTTTTGAACATCCCTTAAATTAACTCAGTGAGTGCTATATTGGGTCTTCCTTTGGCAGGGCTACATAATAGTTCCTTCTCACACTGTTATAAAGACATACTTGAGAATGGGTAATTTATAAAGGAAGGAGGTTTAATTGACTCACAGTTCCATATGGCTGGGGAGGCCTCAGGAAACTTACAATCATGGTGCAAGGCGAGAGAGAAGCAAAGGAATGTTTTACATGGCAGCAAGTGAGAGAGAGTGTGTGTGTGTGTGTGAAGCAAAGGAGGAAGAGCCCCTTATAAAAACTATCATATCTCATGAGGACTCACTCAGTATCATGAGAACACCATGGGAAAACAACCCCATGATGCAATCAGCCTTCCACTGGGTCCCTCCCTAGACACATGGGGATTATGGGAATTACAATTCAACATGAGATTTGGGTCGGGGCACAGCCAAACCATATTAGGCTGTTAGGGGCTATTTCACAGGCAATGTGACACTTACCAACAAAGGCAATAAAACTTTTATTTGAACAAAAAGATTAATTGTATGTCAGGAATTGGACTAGAATGCTGAATAAATGTACATCTACTTAAATAATATGACTGTATTATTATCTCCTGCAACATAACAAATTACCGCCAAACTTAGCAGCTTAAACAATACATACTTAGTATCTCATAGCTTCTCTGAGTCTGGAATTCTGCTTAGTTAGGTGGTTCTGGCCCAGTGTCTTTCATGAAGTTGTAGTCAGAATATCAGCTTGGGTTATAGTCGTCTAAAGACTTGAGAGTGGCTGTTGATAGGAGGCCTCACTGGCTGTTATCTAGAAGGCTCAGCTTTTTACCATATGGACCTCACTATAGGGTGAGGTCTTGATGTCTTCACAAAATGACAGCTGGCTTCTGCCAGAGTGAGTGATCCAAGAGAGAAGGAGGAAACCACAGTGCATTTTTATGACCCAGGCTCTGAAATCACACACTGCTACTTCTAGCAGGGTTGCCAGATACAACACAAAATACCCAGCTAAATTTGAATTTCAGATAAACAATAAATAATTATTTTTAGTATAAGCACGTCCCATGCCTGGCTCACCTGCAGTATTGTTGATTCCCAACTATAGCTTTTCTCTCTTTTAGCTATCAATGGTGCTAAAATCTGAGTTCAAAATGCAAAGAATTTCATATATTTAAAATTAAATAACATGCAGAGAAAGAGGCAGAGAAAACACCCAGCCACAAGTGTAATTAATATTTTCCAAATGACTATAATTCTTAAAGGACAGTGCTATTATCAGATACAGATATTCTCTATCCTGACCCCTGAATTCTATGTATAGTGTAAATTCCCCCCATCAGGGAAAATACAGAGTGCCTATAATGCACAGAAGAATGAATATAATGTTGTTTAGGACCACTTCAGTGTGTGTATATATAAAATTTACATTTTCAGACTTTGTACACATCTGATAGTTAAATGTCAGACAATGTAAAGAGAGAGTAAGAAAAGTTAAGGTGTAGACATCATTACTGCCTGAAGAAAAAAACAATTCTTTTTGAACAGCATATTGGGATGATGTGCATTTCTTCCAAATTATTCAATATGAACAGTTTTCACTGATCACAGAAATGAAGTCAAGGTGGAGGCAGTATGACATAGTGGCTAGGAACATAGCCTCTGTGGGTCCCATTCTGGCTCTAGGACTTTAGGCAAATTTACCTCACAAGGGCTTGATTTCCTTATCTGTAAAATGGAACTAATAATAGTACATCTCAAAAAATTTTCTTAGAGTCAAATGAATTTTCTATATAGTAAGAGCTTAAAAACTGTTGGCAATAATTACTTAGGGGGTGACTGAAATATAGAAATGAATAAGAATTGTTCCCAATGAAGGAAAAGTCTGTCTTTGAATAGTTAATCAAAAAGAACCGAACCGGTGGCTTCTACATGTTTAGGTTTTATGTGCTTGGTCAACATGACATGTTCAAGACTGGTGTCCTCATTGGTAGGGTAGAAAGGTTTACGACCTTCAATTGCTGAGTTTCCCCCCCTAAATAGCAGCAACTGCTTTGTTTTCCTTCAGTTCCTTCGCTCAAAGACTCAAAGACTTTCTTGTTTTGCTCACACATCATCTTCCTCCTCTTGGCTGCCACCGATTGCAGTTAGTGGGAAAGTTTTCTGAAATAAATGAGAGCTCTTTCTCCTCTTCTGTCATTTATTTTCCAGATCTTTTCTAAATTATACTTGAAATGCTACTTCATTTTTCACCCACTTTCATGCCAACCTTGATGTTTAGCATACCCCCACATCCTGCCACTCGTTTCCCACCTACCCTACCATCATCCTGTGGAAGGTGGTCTGCATTTCCACAAGAGCAACTCCGAGACTCCTTGAAAGGGGCCCTGAAGTGAAATGCAAAATAGATATCACTGGTGTACTGTAGAAGGGATACTTGCTTTTTGTGAGAAAGAGAACTAAAGACTGATAAGTTCTCATTCTCTGCAAGGACTCCATGAATATTATGGGAGATTTATCATAATTCACTATAATCTTATTTTATGATTATTGGCTCCCTCTGGCGAGTTTCTTAATTTTTCTTCCTCACTAACAAGAATGATAATTTGGGGTATGTGAATGAAATGAAAATTCACAAATAGCTCCAAGACCACTGAGAAAATAGTTTGATGAGAATTTTTTATTTTTCCTTTTCCTTCTCTCCTTCATCTTTTATCATTGTACTATTTATTTAAAGCTGTTGGAGTTCATTGATTCTAAGGTGCATTTTCTCCCCCCTCAGTTTTACTTCTTTCCAGTATGGGTATGTCTCATTGTTTGGTAGTGTTTTACAATTAATTGACAGAATTTTTTTCTTTTGAAAGAGCACATGCAACAATATGTTCATCTTATAATGGATGACTTCTTAAAGCAACAAAATAGGGCATTGTCCAGGCTTTGTGCTATGTCTGTTGCATACATTTTCTAATTTAATCCTCACAATAATCTAATGATTAATTAACCAGTACATTTACTCTTAACAAACATTTATCAAGCTAATACAATTAATAATGATATTTAACATCTATTGAGCAGGCACTATGTAAATCCTTTACCTATACTCCCTCCACTTAGCACTTAGATGACCCTGGGAGGTAGATACTGATATTATTTGCATGTTATAGGCCAGCAGAGGAGGTACTCAGGCATTGAAAAACTTACCAAAGTTAGAGAGTTAGTAGCAGGCAAGGCAAGATTCAAGACTGGGTTGTTCCAACTTTAAAACCTATGCTATTAACCACTGCCTTACATTGTGTCAAATTATTGTAATTAACATTGGTGAAGTACTTTACCATTTATAATGGCTTTCACAAACATCTACTTTAATCCTAGCCTAATAACAAGACAATGCAATTTCTTTTATATATTTTACCTTTAAAGATATAAGACATTGTTAACATTCTTAAAAACCTTTAAAAGCAAACCAAAGAAACACCAAGGAAAACTGAAAAGCTGGGAGTGTTTCAATTTATTAGGACAAAGAAGAAAAAAGCTGAATCAGAGTTCATGCTAATTAGTATTCAAAGGATAATTGTCTACTTTATTATGGAAAATCAAGCTATTGCACCATATGAGTCTTTGTTCTGAGATCTTTGTGTTTCCAATTAATTAAGGAAAATACCATCCACATGAACTGGATTCTTAAAACAATGGGTAATAATAATTTGTAAAATGGATCATTGGAGTTGGTAAATATGATAAATGAATTCCGGCCAGTGACTCTTCTGTGTAGCTTCAACTTCACAGGGAATGACCTGAAAATTCACATTATTAATGTATTTGGGTTAAATCTATTGTCTTGTTATTCTAGTGATTTATGGCCAACAACAACAACAAAATACCCTAAAAGAGGCCTATGTGTGAATCTATAGGATAGATTCACAGAAATGCAGAAAGTGGTCGATTTCTGCATTTCTGACTCAGGTACCCAGCTCATCTCACTGAGACTGGTTAGACAATGGGTGAAGCCCAGGGAGGGTGAGCTGAAGCAGTGTGAGGTGTTGTTTAACCCAGAAAGTGCAAGGGGTTAGGGAACTCCTGCCCCTAGCTAAGGGAAGCCAGGAAGGACTGTGCCGTGAGGAACAGTGCACTCTGACCCAGACACTATGTTTTTCCCATGGTCTTCACAACCCAGAGATTCCCTGAGGTGCCTGTGCCACAAGGGTTTAGGTTTCAAGCACAAACCTGGGTGGCCATTTGGGCAGACACCGAGTTAGCTGCAGGATTTTTTTTATACCCCTAGTGGTACCTGGAACACCAGTGAGATGGAACTGTTCACTACCCTGGAAAGGGGGTTGAAGCCAGGGAGCCAAGTAGTCTAGCTCAGCGGATCCCACCCTCAAGGACCCAGCAGGTTAAGATCCACTGGCTTGAAACTCTCGCTGCCAGCATAGCAGTCTGAATTTGACCTGGGAGGCTCTAACTTGCGGGAGGAGGGGCGTTTGCCATTACTGAGGCTGGAGTAGGAAGTTTTCCCCTCACAGTGTAAACAAAGCCACCAGAAAATTCAAACTCAGTGGAGCCCATCGTGGCTCAGCAAAACCTCTGTAGCCAGACTGCCTCTCTAGATTCCTCCTCTCTGGGCAGGGCATCTCTGAAAGAAAGGCAGCAGCCCCAGTTAGGAGCTTATAGATCACCCTCCCATCTCCCTGGGACAGAGTATCTGTGGGAAAGGGTCAGCTGTGGGCACAGCTTCAGCAGACTTAAATATTCCTGCTGGCTGGCTCTGAAGACAACAGCAGATCTCCCAGCATAGCGCCTGAGCTCTACTAAGGGACAGACTGCCTCTTCAAGTGGATCCCTGACCCCCTGTGCCTCCTGACAGGGAGATACCTCCCAGCAGGGGTTGACAGATACCTTATATAGGAGAGCTCTGGCTGGCATCTGGGGGGGGGCACCTCTGGGACAAAGTTTCCAGAGGAAGGAACAGGCAGCAATCTTTGCTGTTCTGCAGTCTCTGCTGATGATACCCAGCAAACAGGGTCTGAAGTGGACCTCCAGAAACTCCAGCAGACCTGCAGCAGAGGGGAGTGTTAGAAGGAAAACCTACAAACAGAAAGGAATAGCATCAATATCAACCAAAAAAAGTCTACACAGAAACCCCATTCGAAAGTCACCAACATCAAAGACCAAAGGTAGATAAATCCATGAAGATGAGGAAAAACCAGCTGCAAAAAGGCTGAAAATTCCAAAAATCAGAATGCCTCTTCTCCTCCAAAGGATCACAACTCCTCACCAGCAAGGAAACAAAACTGGACAGAGAGTGAGTTTGATGAATTGATAGAAGTAGGCTTCAGAAGGTGGGTAATAACAGACTCCTCTGAGCTAAAGGACCATGCTCTAACCCAATGCAAGGAAGCTAGAACCTTGCAAAAAGTTTAGAGGAATTGCTAAGTAGAATAACCAGTTTAGAGAAGAACATAATGACCTGATGAAGCTGAAAAACACAGGATGAGAACTTCATGACGAATACACAAGTATCAGTAGCCAAATTGATCAGGTGGAAGAAAGGATATCAGAGATCGAAGATCAACTTAATGAAATAAAGTGTGAAGATGAGAATAGAGAAAAAAGAAAAAGAATGAATAAAGCCTCCAAAAAATATAGAATTATGTGAAAAGACCAAATCTACATTTGATTGGTGTACCTTTTGACTAAAATCAGGCGTTCAGGGCCAAGCGTAATCCACCTCTTGCATAAAACATGGGTTACCTTAGAGAAGGATGCCTGGTGTTCAGAATGGTAATATTTCTAGCCTTTTGTCAAAACTGATATCACATTCCACCTCACCGCCCCCCCCCCTCCACTTGTCAGAAAGTGATGGAGAATGGAACCAAGTTGGAAAACACTCTTCAGGAATTATCCAGAACTTCCCCAACCCAGGAAGACAGGACAACATTCACATTCAGGAAATACAGAGAACACTACAAAGATACTCCTCAAGAACAACCCTATGACACATAATTGTCAGATTCACCAAGGTTGAAAAGAAGGAAAAAAATGTTAAGGGCAGCCAGAGGGAAAGGTTGGGTTACCCACAAAGGGAAGCCCATGAGATTAACAGCGGATCTCTCTGCAGAAACCCTACAAGCTAGAAGAGAGTGGGGGCCATTATGCAACATTTTTAAAAGAATTTTCAACCCAGAATTTCATATCCAGCCAAACTAAACTTCATAAGCAAAGGAGAAATAAAATTCCTTTACAGACAAGCAAAAGCTGAGAGATTTTGTCACCACCAGGCCTGCCTTATGAGAGATTTTGAAGGAAGCAGCAAATATGGAAAGGAAAACTGGTATCAGCCCCTGTAAAAAACATACCAAATTGTAAAGACCATTGACACTCTGAAGAAATTGCATCAACTAATGGGCAAAATAACCAGCTAGCATCATAATGAAAAGAACAAATTCACACACAACAAAACACACAAACTGGCAAATTGGGTAAAGAGTCAAGACCCATTTGTGTGCTGCATTCAGGAGACCCATCTCACATGCAGATTCACACATCGGTTTAAAATAAAGGGATGGAGAAATATTTACCAAGAAAATGAAAAGAAAAAAAAAAGCAGCAGTTGCAGTCCTAGTCTGATAAAACAGATTTTAAACCAACAAAGATCAAAAAAGGCAAAGAAGGGCATTACATAATGGCAAAGGGATCAATGCAACAGGAAGAGGATATGAACAGACACTTTTCAAAATGAGACATTTATGCAGCCAACAAACATATGAAAAAAAGGTCATCATCACTGGTCATTAAAGAAATGCAAATCAAAGCCACAATGAGATATCATCTCATGCCAGTTAGAATGGCAATTATTAAAAGGTCAGGAAAAAACACATGCTGGAGAGGATGTGGAGAAATAGGAACACTTTTTGACAAGTTGGGGGGGGGGGGTTGCTTTCTGACTAAGGGGGACAGTGATGTGGAATGCGATATCAGTTTTGATATCAGTTGGTGGGAGTGTAAATTAGTTCATCCATTGTGGAGATTCCTTGAGGATCTAGAAATAGAAATACCATTTAACCCAGCAATCCCATTATTGGGTGTATACTCAAAGAATTATAAGTCATTCTACTATAAAGATACCTGTACAAGCATGTTTATTGCAGCACTATTCACAATAGCAGAGACTTGGAGCCAACCCAAATGCCCATCAGTGATAGACTGGATAAAGAAAATGTGGCATATATGCATCATGGAATACTATGCAGCCATAAAAAATGGATAAGTCCATGTCCTTTGCAGGGACATGGATGAAGCTGGAAACCATCATTGTCAGCAAACTAACACAGGAACAGAAAACCAAACACTGCATGTTCTTACTAATAAGTGGGAGTGAACATTGAGAATACATGGACACAGGGAGAGGAATATCACACACTGGAGCCTGTCAAGGGTTGTGGGCTAGGGGGAGGGATAGCATTAGGAGAAATACCTAACGTAGATGATAGGTTAATGGGTGCAGCAAACCACCATGGCACGTGTAAACCTATGTAACAAACCTGCACATTCTGCACATGTATCCCAGACTTGAAGTATAATTAAAAAAATTAATCTAGAAGTATCATAACGGCACAGAATTGTAGAATTTTAGAGGTAGAAGGAGTCTCAGGAGGTTGAGTGTTTCCCACTTACATAGATAGAATATGAGCTCTCTTAAACTGCCATCAGTATTTCACTTCATTTTTTCTTTGCTAGGCATCTTCTTTAATAACAATTTGTTCTTGTCTTGGAAGCCTTCATAGGTATCTGACCTGGGTTTGTTGGTTTTGAAATTCTTATTTTCTGCAACAACCCCCTTTCTAATCCTCTTCTGGCAAGTGGAGGGGGCAGTGATGTGGAATGTGATATCAGTTTTAACAAAGGGCTAGAAACATTATTATTTTGAACACGAGGCATCCTTTTCCAAGGTATCCCATGTTTTATGCAAGAGATGGATTATGCTTGGCCCTGAATCCCTGCCTTTTAGTCAAAGATCTCCAGGGTGAATGAAGCACCTACCAACTGGTTGAAGGATTAGTAACCAAGGAGAAGAAAAAAAATCTTATTTTTATCCAATCCCAAACTTTTCCTTATTCCTATCCTTCTATGGAGCAAAACCCTCACCATAAAAAAGCCTTTATAACCCAAGAGACAGGCAAGAATTTTTTTTTATCTCAATATTTAATTAAAATCCCTTATAAAATATTTGTCTTACTTTAAAAATATACCCAACATTATTTGCCATGGAATTTTAATGGATTTAGAACTGGAATATACCTTAGAGATCATCCATTCCAATTCTCTTATTTTGCAAATAAAAGATTTTGTAACTGGAGTGATTAAATGCCTTATTCAACAACATATAGCTGTTTGTGGCAGCTGTAAATCTATAGCTTGGTGCCTTTGTTTGTGATCTTGTAACAAAATACCACAGATTAGTTAATTTATAAAGAACAGAAATATATTTTTCACACTTGTAGAGGCCAAGAAGTCTAAGATCAAGGCTCTGGCATGTGGTGAGAGCTGCTGTCTACTTCCAAGGTAGCACCTTGAATGCTGCACCCTCATATGGCACAAGGTGAAAGATCAAAAGGAACAAAACTCCCTCCATCAAGCCCTTTTATAACAGCATTAATCTATTTATGAAGGCAGAGCCCTCATGATCTAAAAGACCACACCTTCAAACACGATTGCACTGAGGATTAAATTTCCAACACTTGAATTTTGAGGGACACATTCAGACCATAGCACCTTGATTCCTGACTCCCAACTTGACTCTCCCCCTTAAAAAAATTTTTCGGTTAATATTGGAAACATCTTACAAGTAGAACAAATTCCATAAAACTCTTTTCTCAGGAACACTGGCAAAGATCCTGACTAGGTTGCAAAAGAGATTGCTCTTTAAGACAAGGTTTCAGAAATGACCTTTGAGGGCATTTTCCATATTTCTGATTAGTGGGTGCAATAACCTTTAGCTGAAGAAAAGGGCACCCAAAAGAGCAGAGCAATAATAGAGGAATTACTTTGGCAATTACTTTTACAAGTCCACCTTTGAAAACAGGTGGAGAAATCAGTGATGGAAAGAGCCAGCATGACAACCTATGATAAGAACAGAAATGTCAATATCAATCATCTAGGGGATTTCTTTGTCTCCTCTGGGTGGTAGCAAAAAAATGAAAACAAAAACAGAAGAAAAAAACAGTATTTTTTTTCCAGTTTAGTGAAAGATATTTTCTATGCAGCTAGCTGTTACTAAACCTAAAGAATTACTTGATATCTTTTAATTAATATAAGCTATAGGCTTGTTACCTCTAAAGTAAAAGTAATGTAACCCAACCAGCTTACTTCATGTGATAAACATAAATTTAATAAATGATAAGATGAAGAAAACTGTTCTGGTTTTGAGTGAAATATCTGAACACTGTTGGGACTTCCTCTTAATGAGAGTAGCCTTTAGATACATTTCTTTAGATTATTTTATTTAAGTGCTAACTCCTGCTTCCCAGTTCTCCATAAGATATGGAAGAAGACAGAGAGTATTTTGCTTAAGATGAGAAAAAGCTTCAGGTCATTTTTATTTAACCTATTCAGCTTAGGATAGTTGAGTGAGGGAAATTACAAGATGTACTCAAGGGTAGGGTATGCTTTCAACATTTCCCACAACACAGGCTTGGTTTTGCCCATGGTGGGCATGTCAATCATAAACAAAGCCCATTCTAGCATGGCAGACCACAGATTGGACCAGTTAAACCCTTTATTTGGGCAAGTTACCTTTGCTTTAGCTTCTTTTATCTCTCCAAAGAATGCAGTGAGGAAAAATGTCTTTTCTCTGACATTAGCTTTGCTAGATTCCCAAATCCTTCTTTTTCTAATTTTTTCCAAAATTAAGAATTTTTGGCTTTTGGTGACATGGAGTGTCAGCAGTTAACAACAACAACAACAAAAGACCTTCCTGACTCTGCCATCCATCAGTTAACACTCCCACTTGGACCATGATAGTTTTCTTGCAAGTCCTCTTCCCCTGTTTCCTCCTTGGTGGAGAAAAGTAGTGTTTTTTTTTATCCATAGTGTACCCATTAGGGATATCCTGAGAATAAATGGAACCATCACATGTTGAGATAATTCTCTGAACAAAGGTCTCTTAGAATCTGATACCATTCAGAGTTTTAATAGAGTCCCAGGCTATCCCAGGGATTTTTGAAGATATGAAGGTTTTACTCAGTTCTATCACTGACTCAGCTGTAGGGCCAGGTGAATACCACCTGTTAGGTCTGTGCCAAGCCTTCTCTTCTCCGAAGTAGTCACCATCATCTTTGACATCTTAACCAAAGCTCCTAACCAATTCCTGACCTCCAATTTAGAATAGGACTCTACCTGGACAGATGATTTAACAAACCACGTAAAATAAAAATATTTATAGCTATATAGAGACTTTTTATATATAAAAGTACTTCCTCATTCATTAACAGGAAATTAGGCCAAGATTTTGAGGAATATACTTTCCCAAAACCTGAAGTAATCTTCATAAGCAAGCCATCTTAAGGCATCAGCGTAGCTCTGCCACTTGACTTAAAATGTCTGTGTTACAGTTTTTCCCTCTGGGAGAGGGCCAGAAATGTTACGAGAACAATGAAGCCACCACTGGATTCAGATAAATTCCTGGACAAAAATAAAAATGCCCTCTGAACCCAAAATAACATTAATTGTTCTATGGACTTTGTGAGTTGCTGTGCATGCATTTATGCACATGGCATTTTTATCTGTTTTCTTGGACACTCCTTCATCAAATGTACTTGATTTCACTTTTTTTCTGTTAATATCCCTTGACCACATTTAAATTCTTGATTTCATGTGAAGGCTTTGAGACACTGAGAAAGAGCTATATGTCTTGGTATAAGTGGAGGTTCCAGTTTAATTTAAGAATTTCTGAAATTGCCTTAAGCTGTAATCAGAGCAAAGGAACAAGTGTCAGAGTATTTCTGTCTATAATGGAAATAACCAGAGAAATGCAAAATATTTTTCTCTAGTCCATTCTAACCAATTCTATTTTAGATTCCAAGGCAACTGTCAGTTTGATACCTGGGGTCCTTTAAGCAGAAGTTTTGACTTGCAGTGAATTTAACAGGCTGCAGGCTATTAGATGACTGTTTTCTTTATAACAGCTCCCTCTCCCTTTTGTTTGAAAAATTAAAAATGGAAATTACATAGTCAAAAATTCCTGATTTATTTAGATTCCTCCTTAACCTCACTCATCCAACCCACTGGGAGAAACAGTGCTTTTCGAAGAATGTCTTCATTTTGGTTTCTCTGGAAGCAAACTCTGAGAAAAGGAATTGAGTACAAGTAGTTGATTTGGAAGGTGATCCCAGCAAACAGCAGTCTGGATGTGGGGGAAGAGAGAAAGGGGAGCCAATAAAGCCTGTGTTATCAAACAAATTACCACTGTGGGTAACTGGAGCTTATTCCTACTGGAGAACTCTGGGAACTAGTGTAGAACACACCTCCATACTCTCTCCCTGGAGGAGTGAGTGAGCTGGGGTATTTATAAAGCACTCTCAAACCATCAGATTTTGGTTCAGAAATGCTGGTGGGGATGTCGTGCAACTTACAATCAGTCCTTGATTATATCACTTAAGTCCTTTGAATTTGATTTTCTTAAGAACGAAGTGGAAACAAGAATATTGCTTCAAAGATTGTGGTAAGAATTCCATGCACTAGTGTGTTAAGGGGCTTTGTAAATTGCTAGAGAAATGTTATTTATTATTAATACAGATGAATGACACATGCTCTATACTGCCAAGGAGCTTGAAGTCTTATGGAGTTAAGACATAAACATAAATAAATACAGCAGTTCTCCCTTGTCCTTGGTTTCACCTTCCACATTTTTACTTACCCTAGGTCTATCACAGTCTGAAAATATTAAATGGAAAATTTCAGAAATAAACAATTCATAAGCTTTAAATTGTGCACTGTTCTGAGTAGCATGATGAAGTCTCACACCATCCAGCTCCATCTCGCCCAGATCATGAATCCTCCCTTTGCCCAGTGTATCCACGCTATAGCTGCCACACACCTGCTAGTCACTTAGTGGCCATCTCAGTGGTTAGATAGACTGTCATGATATCGAAGTGCTTGTGTTCAAGTAGCCTTTATTGTCCTGAATTGTTCTATTTTATTATTAGTTAAATTAGTTAAATTAGGTAAATCTTGTACTGTGCCTAATTTATAAATTAAACTTTATCATAAGTATGTATATACAGGGAAAGAAAGCATAGTATATATAGGGTTTGGTCCTATCCCTAGTTTCAGGCATCTGCTGGGGGTCTTGGAATGTATTCCCCATGGATAAGTGGTGACTACTGCAACTATCAATGATAATATGTAATCCATGCCACTGGGGAGGAACACATTTCTCTGTTAGTACAATGGATTAGAAACCTAGGCTTTGGGGTTCCAACCTTTGCTCTGCTAGTTATTAGTTTTGTGAACTTGGGCAACTTATTTGCTCCTTATGAGTCTCAGTTTTTGCATCTACACAATGGGAATGCCAGAACTGTTCATGAAGTTAGTATACCTGTTAAATTAGACAATACAGGTAATGTGCTTAGTACTTATTAAATGGTGGTATTATCACTATTATTATTATTTCTGCTGATACTCCTACATGGAACTGAGAGGAAGGAGAGATCACAACTAGTTTGAAATGTGAAAGGGTCTAGGAAGTATCCTGACCTGAGGTAGTGAATGTGGAAGTCCTTCATTAACTGTACTTTCCATCAGCAATTTCAAGGTATGATTAATCATAAATAAGGCCACATGACTTGAGCAATATAGTCTGTGGAATTATGGAGGCAGACAAAAGAGGAAATGTATTTTAAATATGAGAAATGGAACATAGAAATGAGAAAGACCGATGTGTCTCAGGCATGTTTTGCAAAGAGTGAGCAGAGTGGTGGGTATGAGGAGGAGTGGGAAGAACTAAGTGGGAAATGACATCAGAACAGGGAAGATCTTGGGGACAAGGTGAAGATCTGGAGACCCAATTAACATTTTGAAGAGATGAGTGAGTTGGAGTCATTGCTCTCACTGTTTTGCATGCCTGAGCATTCATCCACTCACGTGTGGCCTCTTCAGGCCTGAATCCAGAGCCACCATTGTATTGCCTGGCTTGATTTCCTTCTCCTTCCTCTGTCCTGTGAGCTTCTCTTCCTACTCTCCTACCTGTCTTCTTGCCAGTCTTTGCTAATGCTGAACTCCTCACCTGGAGCCCCCTTTCCCAGCTGCATCCTCCTTAATCACATCTGCCCCAACCAGCCGTGCATTTCCCACAGCAATCCCTTCTGCCTTAGCACTTTCAACACTTATAGTCTCTACCATCCACTTGATCCATTTCCCAACAAGAGTAACGTCTTTCAATGTAGATAATGTATTTTCTATTTTAATATTCCACACAATTTTGAATTCACAGAGAGTTCTTAGCAAATATTTGGCTGCTGAGACCAGTGGCCATATCTTCCCAGGGGTCTCACCTTGTGTTTGTTAGGTTGATTGTGTCTTTCTCGAATGTACCTGGTCATAGTCAGCAGAGTGAAATAACAGGCTTGTCTCGACTTCTTTAAAGAAGGTGGTGATGTTAACATTATATGGCTCTGTAAAATGGGATCCATGAAGCTCCAGGTAGCAATCTGGGAAAAAAGACTGATTTTTTTCTGTGATATTTTGGATATAATTGTCTTGTGTGCTATTAAATTTCGTCTTGACTTACTACTAGCTTTGAACCAGAAGTCAAGAGATCCCATTTTAGTTCGAAATTTGCCATGAATTAGCTGTGTGCATTTGGACCAGTGTTTTCCTCTCTTTACTAGTAATGGCTGTCATTTATTTGACTGAGTGCTAGGTACTCTGCTAAGTGCTATACATTCATTAATTATCTCAATCTTCATATCACCCCGGTGAGGTGGGTACCACAACTCGTCCTATTTTAGATGAATAGAATCAGGCTCCAGTCAGTAAAGTAACTTGCTCAGAGACACAGAACTAGTTAAGTGATAGAATCAGAACTCAAAACCCAGGTTATCTGATTCCAAAGCCTGTGAGTTTAACTACTATGCTTTACTGCCTCAGTTTCTTCAAGACTCTGCATTTTCAGTCTTACATAAAGAGATGGGACTGAGATCTTTAGGATAATTTCTAAGTTTATGACTGTACTCTAGGATCTCATGTTATTTCAGGCATGAAATAGAGATCTGTAACTTATAACTATGCCATTATCCAGTTTCTAGCTAAGGTTACTCCCTGAGGAAAGTCTCTCACTCTGACTTTGCAGGGTGCGTGTGGTGGGGTGGCTGACCTCTGCTCCTCCTACAACCTCCAGGGCTGCCATGGGACCCAGGGCGAGGCTGGTGAGCTTGTTGTATCCTTGGGCTACAGTGTTTGGTTCAGATTTGACCATGTGATTTATTTCGGGCCAGTAGTAATGAGGCTCAGGATTTTTGTTCTGACTTTGGTGGAAAACAAGTATTCATTTGCATTGAAATTGAATCTGGGAAGATGTAGGCTCAGAACTCCTAGCAGCCAGCCACATTACTGCTTGTGGATCCTGGGGAATAAACCAACACAGAACAGACGAGAGCCCAAAGAGGGAAGGACTGAGTCTTAGTGACATTGTGAGATCCCCTGAATCCAGCCCTGTCTTGGTCAGGTCTAAGGCTGATCTTTGCAGATCATTGAACCAATGTGTTCCCTTTGCAGGGTTCAGTTTTCTGTTTCTGAGCACCAAAAGATAAGAGGAAATCATGGTTCTTTTCTTCTTTTGGCACAAACCTACCAAAATCTGATTGAACAAGCAGTTTCTTCAGGATCATGCCCAGCCAGAGTGCATCAGGCCTGGAATCACCTCTAATTATTGTAGGAAAGATATTATTACAGTGGATGGAAAGATACTTAATTTATCATGTGATAAAATATCTGTTAAGTGGTATGATGAAACTTTATGACTCCCTTCTGCCAAGAGGCTTCGTGATCATTTGCTTGTCTCCAGAAGACGTTAATTGCTAATTGCCAATGAGCATTTCAGGAAAGTGAGCTGCTGCCTGTGATGCGTGTTCGCTTTCAGTGGCAACTCGTTTCTGTCCTCTTCATTTCTTGTAATCACATTTGAACTTTGAAACCCCAAATCATTTAGATTGAGGCAATATAACTTGATTGAATGAATTATATCTGTATTTTTACATTTGTCATTATATTTCATTGAATCATGGAACATTAGGGTCAAAAGAGACCTTTAGAGAATAGATTTTCCAACCTCTCTAATTTAGTAGTTGAGGGAGATGGCAGCCAGATGTTGACACTGAGTCACAGGGTAGTGAGAGCTGTCAGGAACTAGAATCAAGGTTTCCTGATGAAGCTAGGGTGATTTTCACTATACTCTACCATCTCTCTTGACCCTGTCCTGATGTATTACATGAATATAAACTACAAAAAGCCCAAGAGACATGCTAAATAAGTGTAGTCTGCCAGATACTAATTTACCTCATTGATAGTTCCCCCTCCCAATTCTTTTTCCTGCCACTTCTGTTCTTTCCTGTGTCAGGCTAAGGGGGTTGAAATGTCTCCTGGGTAGCCAATTCAATCAGGAAACCCACCGAGAAGTTAATGCAAAGTAAGCATTAAACCTTAGGCATTTGTCCCCACAGTTTGTGATGAGTTGCAAGGAATTGGTGATTAATTGTGGTGCCTGGAAAAGAAAAAAGTTGTCTATATGATATAAGAAAATTTATTTTCTAATTACAAGTGGTTTTTGAGTTTTCATTACAGTAGGGTTGATCCATTCTCTGCCTGGCAGTACTGTTAGAACTTCAATTTATGTTACTACCCTTGAAAATAAGAAGATCCTAATTATTAATTATATTCTATAATTTATCTATTTTTATTTCTGTCTATGTTTGTTTTTGTTTTTTTGAGACAGGCTCTCACTCTATCACCGTGGCTGGAGAGCAGTGGCATGATCATAGCTCACTGTAGCCTCGACCTTCTGGGCTCAAGCAATCCTCCAACTTCAGCCTCCCAAGTAGCTGACACCACAGGTAATTTCTTTTTCCAAATTTACTTTGTGTACCAAGATTTCAACTATTTCAGTGAGAAAAAAGATTACATTTATTTTGGGATCACTGAGTCCATTGTAGACTAAAGCCACTTAGCAACACTGCCACAATACTGTCTTAATTCATCATTAAGGTTCTCCCTCCTCAAAACTTAATTAACACACTGCTTTCAGTAATTTCTCAAAATAAGAAATCAGAGAAGAATCAGAAGGAGAACCAATAGGAAACTTGGACTTCCTATTGGATTTATAAGGGCACGTTTTTAAAGATGGCTTTCACTTCAGTGACAGTAAATAACAGAGTGCTAACAACCATCCCTGAGGTCGGTTAACCAAGGACACAGACTGTCACTCAGACTCTTAGAGTGAAGAAGGACAGCTGCAGAAATTACCCTTTGAAAATGGACGTGTATAAGTGATGGCCCTTTTCTGTGGTCTCTGAAAATTTACATTGCAATTCATCAGTACGGCGTCAAGACAAATTTTAGGCTCCCCGAAATTTTGAGCTTTTGATAGACCGGTTTAACAGTAAAAAGTGAGAGCTTCTGTTCAGAATTAGAAACATAACTTAGCAATTTATAAAGTTAAATTTTGACACTAAAAAAAATCACATCACAAATATCTGTTTAATTATTGATTCTTCCTGGAAGTATTAAGGTCATAAGAAGAAGAATGGTAACTTTGGAAGATATCAAAATGAGGCCCAGTGTAACTTTCCCTAAAGTAAAATGAGTGGGAGGTGATCATATATTTTTGTTAAGCAATTAAGCAAATGATAATATTGATCCTGATAAATTGGATTTTCAAACAAAGGTGATAATCTTAGGACCCAGTTCTATTTTATGGAGGATCTATTGAGAACTTAGTGGATGACTTTTAGAAAATGTTAAATCCCTGTAAAAAATTCTGTCAAGCCAATAGGAAAACTCCCCCCACTCTCTGCTAGCAGTAAAGCATATTTTATGGACTTGAAATGTTAAAGGTGAATGGACAAGTTTACTGCCGATTTAGTGTCCTGTCTCTGCCGAGTTCTAAAGCTTCATGTAGTAAAGAAAGGAAGGGCCTTTTAACAGGAACTGCCCCCTTGGAGCTGTGGATGGGGGCTGAATAAGGGCAAGGGACTGAGCAGGAGTGGCCATTTAACACAGGTGGCAGGTGTTACGAAGACAGCTATGTTAACAGCACAGAAATGTTGAGAGACTTTTCACAAAACCACTACCACTAAACCAACACCACCACAAGAAAAACCAGCCAGGACAGTGAAAAAATGGAGAAACCCCAGATGATAGGACCCTAATCACATCTGACAGGTGGGCACAATGCCAACCCTTCCTGAGGACCCTCCCAGGCTCCAGGGCTCCTCGGGGTCCACAATCCTACAAGAGTATGGCACTCTAGAGTTGGCCTTTTTCTGCTGTCTGTGCCATTATTTTGACCCATGTTTGAAGATGAAATAATTAATGCAATCTTCAACAAATCCTTATCGGACACCTATTCAGTGGCATCCTACGATTCTTAAAAAAATATCCTAATATGGATTAACATAACTTCATTTTTCCACTGATACAGCGGTAGCTTGTAGGCCTCTAATCCAACGAGTTAATTATATTCCAAGTAGTTAAAACTCTTCACTTTGAATATTAAAT
The DNA here is from genome assembly GCA_036589455.1 of Ateles fusciceps. NCBI lineage: Eukaryota > Metazoa > Chordata > Mammalia > Primates > Atelidae > Ateles > Ateles fusciceps. The sequence goes on from JAZHEH010000299.1 coordinate 5,112,818, forward strand.
AATTAATGCAAATCTTAACAAATACTGAGTGAACACCTATTGGGTGGCAGATTTTATTGCCTCACACCCCAGAAAGACTTCTTATTTATTGAGCAAAAATGACATTAAATGAATAAGAAGAATGTAGTCACTGTCATTTGGGAGTTTTCAGTCTAGTGAGGAGGCAGGCAGTAAGCATGTACACAAACAGAGAATTTATAATTTAAATTGTTGTAAGTACTAAGAAGGAAACAAACAGGGCTCAATACTAGAGGACCCATTAGGAAAAAGAAGAAAGCTAAGGTCAGATGTACCCTGACTTGTCCAAGACCAGCCAAGAAGTTAGTGGTGGAAAGGAGATTTTAGAATCTGTAAGTAATTCCTAAACTCTGACTACATGTCAGGTACTGTTCTAGGCACTGGTGGTATAACAGCAAAAGTAACACAGACTAAAATCTTTGCCTCTATGGACCTTTAATTTTAGTTTGGAGATACAGATCACAAATAAATGAGCAAATAAAAACATATAGTATGCTTATATTTTTAATTTCCATGGAGAAATTAAGCAAAGCAGGGAAAGCAGATGAAGAGTGCCAGGTCGGGGTGACTTGCTCCATTAAGTGCTTTGATCAGGAAAGCCTCACTGTTAAAGTGACATGTAAGCAGATACCTGAAAGAAGTAAGGAAATGAGTCATGCAGGTATCTCAAGGAAGAGCACACTAGACCTGCTTTGTCTAATACGATATGCACTAGCAACATGTGGCTGTTTACATTTAAAGTAAATAAAATACATACAACTAAAAACTCAGTTCCTCAGTTGCACTGGCCATATTTTAAGTGCCCAACAGCCACAGATGTCTGGTAGCTACTGTACCTAAAACAGATCTTAGAACAGCACAGATCTAGAACATTCCATCATGACAGAATTCTGTTGGACAGATAGAGGAACTAGTCAGTGCACAAAGACTTTCAGAGGAAAGAGGGCGTGTAGTGTTTGAACAATGGCACAAAGACCGGCACAGCAGGTGTAGAGAAGTGACTGAAAGAATAGGAGGGTGCGAGGTCTCAGAGGTAGGTGGCAATGACAGGAGCATAACTAGGCCTCGAAGATAGTTGTAAGAATGTGAGCTTTCACTCTGGATGAGGTGGGAAATCACTGGAGGGTTTTGAGCCGGGGAATTACATGCTTAGTCTTACCTTTAAGGGGATCACTCTAGCCTAGGATTAAGGGCAGGAGCAAGGAGACCAGTTAGGAGTCTCTTGCAGTTAAGCAGGCAAGAGATGATAATGAATTGATCCCAACCAGAGTGTGGATACTTTAAGGCAGAGCCAAGAGAATTTGCCAACATTTCAAGTGAGAGGTGATGGTGGCATGGATTGGGTTTGTGTCACTGGAGTGAAAGCATTGGATTCTGATTTTGTACCAAAGGTAGAGCGAACAGGATTTGCCAGTAGAACAAATGAATGGTATGAGGGGGAACAGAGGAGACCAGGAGGAGTCCAAGATTTGGGACTCAGAATAAATGAAGGTGGAGTTGCTCTTAACAGATAGGGGAAATTTTGGGGTAGAGTACGTTGGAGGAAAAAATATGAATTCAGTTTCAAACATGTTAACCTTAGGAGACCTATTAGAAATCAGGGTAGAGATGCATATTGAAGACTGGAACTTAGGAGAGAGGTGCCAACTGGAGGCAGAAATTTCAACCATGAATGTGCAGATGGCAATCAAAGCCCTCAGACTGGAGTGCGTGTGGATGGAGGTATGATGGGATACTCCACAGTGAAGAGTTTGGAGAGATAAGGAGAAACCAGCAAAAGTGCTGAGAAAGACTGGTCTGTAAGGCAGGAGGAAAATCAAGAGGGTGTGGAGTTCCAGAAGCCACAGGAAGAAACTGTTTCCAGGAGAGGGAATGATCAACTGTGTCAAATGCTGCTCAGCCTTCAGTAAGATGGGGGACTTTAAAGCGATCATTTGATTTAGCAGCATGGAAGCCATTGGTGTCTTTGTCAATACCAGTTTCAGGGAAATGGATTCAAAAGAGAATGGGAGGGGGATAAACTAGAGAGTTTTGCTCTAAAGGGCAACTGAGAAATGAGGTGGTACCTAGAGGGAAAAGTGGGTCAAGATTGTTTTGTTTTGTTGAGATGGAAGAAATTACAGCGCACTTGAATGCTGATGAGGATAATTTAGTAGAAAGGGAAAATTTAATTATGCATGAAAGAGAGGGAACAATTGCTAGGGAAATATCCTAAAGTAGGCAAGAGGGGATGGAATGTACTGCACAACTGTGGGGAATGAATTTAGGTAGAAGCAAGGACAGTGAATCCAGGAAGCAAACAGGAGTGACAGGAGGGAAGGCAGGGCATATGGACATAAATGCAGGTGGGAGAGTAGATGCGGTTATGAGAACATACAGAATTTGTCTTTTGATTGTGTCTATTTTCTTGGTGAAATTAGGAACAAGGGCATTCATTAGCTGGGAGTGAGGGTATGGGAAGAGTTGGAATGTTAGAGGAAACAGAAAGCATGAAATACTTCTCTTAGGAAAGGGGGAGAGGGAATGGACTGGGGATGCAGTGTGATTACTGGGTACTGCTATAACCGTTTTGAGGTTCATGGTCATTAACTTAAAGGCAGAGCATTTCTAATGGTTGTAGTTTTCTTCCCCCTGCCATTTCAGCTACACAGGTATGAATTCAGGTTGGTAAAAAGTTGAATTTACCTAGGGTAGGGTTTGGTTGGAGAGTATAAAAACGATAAGGGGCAAAGAAGTGGGGAGTTGCATGCACATCAAGGAATGACACACCTGGCATAGAAGCTGGGTAATAAAGAAGTGAGGACATAGGAGGTTTAAAGGGCAGGAAAATGGCTTTAGCACTAGTGGACTGCTTGTCCTGGTTGGGAATGAAGAATCACAGGAGGTGATGGATCTGCTTTCCAGAATGGAATATTTGAAATTGAGAGTATGGAGGGTTCCTAACAGGAATGATGAGGTCCAGAAAATAACTGTGGGTTAAGTGGCTGAGATTGTGTGTGACACAAAGTCACTGGAAGACAGGAAGGAAGTCAAAGAATTAAGATACTATGCAACTGGAAGGATTATGTACATCAGTATTAAAGTCATCAAGAATGATGGCAGGAGTAGTGTTGGAGAAAGCAGCAGTAATTCAGGACCTAAGATCTCCAAGAATAATGGTGAGTGACAGGGATCTGTAAAAGCCTGTAACAAGAACTAGTGGTAAGGGGTAAAGCCAGAGCTTGGGGTGTTTATAGAGGAGGGAAGAAGAAAGGTCTTTAAGTAGAATGAAGCATAGGATGCCTCAGAACCCCATTTTTTTCTTAAATGCCTTTATCTTCACCTAACTACCATAAGTACCTTTTCCCCGCTGGGTCAGGGGGAAAGAGCTGGTTTGGCACCAGACAGAGTTGGCACTGCCCATGATTTTTGTCAGTTGAGAACAAATTGTGTGCTTATAATATTCCTGGGTTTCAAGGTTGTGAAGACACATGATTGCAGAGATGCCAGAGGTAACATGGCCCTTTGCTGGAAGATCTCAGTTCTAGAATCAGAAAACCTATATCCAGCCTACCTTTCTCCACTTACTGTATGACATTAGGCTCACCACCTGGATAATGGGATCAACCATACCCCAAACCTCAGCAACACGCAACATACCCTGCACATGTACTCCCTGAATCTAAAATAAAAGTTGAAATAAAAAAAAAAAAACTGGTTGAAAGGAGAATTTGCTTGTGACCTTGAGCAAACCATTTAATCTTTTGAACGTTAGTTTTGGTATCTGTAAATTGAGATAATAGTACTTCTCTGATCTAACTCAGGTATGCAATAAATATTTGCTCTGTCAATCAATCAGTCAGTCAATTCACCACTATTTGGAGGAAGCCTACCTTTACAGCCTTATTTCTAACACTGCCCACCTTGAAATCCCTGCTGTAGTCATGCCAGACTATTTTCATGTACAAGAACACACCATTTACTTCTATAGCTCTGTCCTTTGGCTGTATGGCTCTGTCAACTGGAATTTCATCCTTGCGTTTCCAAACAGCAACATTCTATTTTTCTTAAAGGACCAATGATAAAATAATCTCCTTTTTGAACCTTCTCATTGTCTTCATTGAATTGTTCAGTCTCTGCTTTCCCTCTCCAAAGCATTCTGCATATAGAGGTATGCTTGCATTGACCATAATGTTACATTATAGTAGGGGATATAGGTGTTTTCATTATTACAGGATGGCTTCTTTGTGGGGAAAGATGAATTTTCCTTACAATTGTACCTCTAAAGGCTAGCTCAGTACCTCAAAATTAGAACATGCCCAGTAAATGTTGGCTAGGTACATAAGTTATAAGCAGGCTCTGTGGTGGTGATTTTATGTGCGTTTTCTTTTAGATTTTTATAGTAGTATCCCATAGGGATAATTACTATTATTATCTCAACTTTGCAGATGAGGTTAAATTCTTGCCCAAGGTGTCAGTCAGTAATTGGCAGAACCTGTATTTGACCCTAGATAGTTTGACTCCAGAGCACATAATCCTGAGAATGTAGCTACTAAAATGGGGGTTTTAAACACAGAACTCTCATTTTGAGCATCTCTCGTGTTTCAAGATGCCAACTTTGCAAATTGTTTTTGTGAAAAATAGGATTTACTGAAAATATGCAGTGCAGAAGTCTGCCATCTATTCTTATATCAGTAGAGTTATTGCTGTCTCCCAGTTTTATTTCTTTAGGAATAAAGTTACTTCTTTTAATCTGTTTGTGAAGACTTAATTTTCAACTCCCAGAGCTACTGTGTTTCAAGAGAGAGGGGGCAAAAGAAACAATACATGAAAGCGGAATTGGAAAAACAGGATAATTAGAAAGAGTAGTGTACAGCTGAGCCTATTTCTATATCTATGATTTGATATGAAGCAGATCCTAGAAGGTCATAGAAGAGCCTCACTTGATGTTTTCTTTGTATTTCTGCAAAATTCCTCATCCATTCTCTCTTCCTCTGAACCCATGACATAGGAATCTAGATTACACAATTTAGTATTTGACTTCATGGTGTCTAGATGTTTTTGGGCTGCACAATTTCCTAAAATTCTAAGATTTTAATATGACTGGACAATATTCTCTTTACTTTTCTAAAACCCCCATGTAGAGTCAGGCTGGTGTCGGGTAGGTAATAACTGATACGGTTTGGCTGTGTCCCCACCCAAATCTCATCCTGAATTGTAGTTCCCATAATCCCCATGTGTTGTGGAAGGGACCTGATGGGTGTAACTGAATCATGAGGGAGTTTCCCCCATGCTGTTCCATGATAGTGAGTTCTCAGGAGATCTGATGGTTTTGTAAGGGGTTTCCCCCTTTGCTTGGCTCTCATTCTTTTTCCTACTGCCATGTGAAGAAGGATGTGTTTGTTTCCCCTTCCATCATGATTGTAAGTTTCCTGAGACCTCCCCAGCCATGCTGAACCATGAGTCAATTAAACCTCTTTACTTTATAAATTACCCAGTCTCTTTATTAGCAGTGTGAGAATAGACTAATACAATAACATGAACTTAATTGACCTAAAAACAGAAGCTAGACTCAGCGGCAAGTTTCCAATCAAATATGCACTTTCTCATTCAGGAATTTCTGGAAGTGATCATGCTTTATTTATTAAAATTTATAGGCATTTTTGGACAAGTACAATGATTTATACATATATTGGTTGCTGTAAAAGTTACAGCCTTTAGAATAAAGGAGTAGCCCGCCTATTCTGTCTGTCTCACTATTATACTTCCCTACTGGCATGTGTGTAAAATGAAGGCAAAATGTAGAAGGAGGCACAATGGATAAGCAGAGTATCCTCAAAAGGAACTTCAGGGATTCACATTCAGGCAACTAACTTAGTGATCAGAGGTTGGGAATTAGTGGTTATTTCAAACCCATCTTGACCTTCATTTCTCCTTGAGTTGTTTTCTTACCTATTGCTTATATCCTGTATTTCCTTCTATAGAGAGTACCATAAAATAACATTCTCCAAGTTAAAAAAATTTTTTTTATAGTCTTTCGTAATTCTAGTATAAATTCACTTTCCCTGGGCTTGCCATGTAGATGTTTGTAAACTGACCTTTTGTCTTATCTGTGATACTTGTTAAATATGTTAAATATTGCAGAATATATAATGAAGCTAAGTTTTACCAATGATACCAAAATTTAATAAGCCTCTGTCTTTCTCTGGGGCCTTTTTCAATCATAATAGACAAGGTCTTCTATCTTAAATTGCCAAGAACCCACAGCAAGAAAGTAACATGTTGAGATAAGATCCACAGAGAGACACATCAAAGTGTGCAGCTTTGGCCTCTTTTGGTAATGCTCCTCATTGCTTCTTTCATGATTAAACTGTTGCAACAGAAGAGAGGGTGGGAGGGGATTAGAAAGTTTGGTAGTACAGGCAGTCAGTGCTCTGCCCTTATGTTGTTGAATTTACACCATCTGAGTATAGATGTCTACACCTGTGTCTCTTTGCCTGAGGCTTCCTCAAATCACAGCCTACAGAGTGGAAGTGCTGGTGAATAAACACCCCAGGAACAGTCCTTTAAAAATGGCTAATGAGAGTTGGTATATGTAGTCGTTTCCTATTGCTGCTGTAACAAATTACCACACATTTGGTGGCTTTGAACAACACCAATTTATTATCTTATAGTTCTGGAGGTCAGAAGTCTGACGCAGGTCCCACCAGTCTATCTCAATGGGCTGGCAGGGATGTGTTCCTTCTGGAGGGTCTGGGGGAAGAATCTGCCTTCTTACGTTTTCCAGCTTCTAGAATTCTGTGGCGTGTGGCTCCATATTGCTCTGATCTCTGCTTCCTTGGTCACATTTCCTTTGCTGATTCTGACTCTTCTGCCTCCCTGTTGTAAGGACCCTTTGATTACACTGGGACCACCCAGTTAATCCAGTCTAATCTCCCCCATCTCAGTATTGATGTCCTTAACTTATCACATCAACAAAGTTGCTTTGGCCTTGTAATGTATCCACATGTTCTGGAGATTAGGGCAGGGACATCTTTTTGGGTGGGGTGTGGACATTATTCTGCCTACCACAATGTATGAATATTCTAGTTTCCTCATTCTTTAAGAGGGGTAACTGAAGCATATGTTTTACTGTTTTCAGAGTCTCCCAATGGGATTTAACCCTAGCTGTTCATATTGGTTACTTGCTCAATAAATACCCTTTCCTAGTTTCCTTCCCTTTCTTGTTTCACTGCCTCATTTCCTTCCCAATAGCTTCCAGAATTACCTCCCAAATCCAAATACTTGTATTTGAATCCTTTTCTCAGGGTCTGCTTCCTATAGCTTAGTTGCTTAACTTCTATAAATTCTTATGAGTGAAGTGAATTTCTTTGTGTGTTCAAATAATGATAGAGAAAGGGGCAGGTCAAAAGGACACAGCTGCCAGCTTGAAGGAACAGCCACTGGCCAAATCTAGGACAACTGGAGAACCGAAATAAATAACGATCATAAAAGATTACAATGTATTGAATAAAAAGTTGTAAGAATCCATGAGTCCACAGATAAACCAAAAACAAGCAAATGAAAATGGAAAACTCTTTCTTATAGTCAAAATCCAACTAATAAATATAGAAAGGAAGATGAAGTTATCAAATCAATATTTGGCCAACATAATATTAACTAATGCAGACAAGAATATTCATTGGATCCTAAAAGTAGCAGGTGAAAGTTTGAGGAGTAACAGGATATTTACATAGTCTCAAATAATTTCCCTCATGAGATAATTACAAAGGGCAAAAGATAACTTTATAGTGGAGAAACCTGATACACCACCTTATCCAAATGACCTCATTGGCTTATGGGATATGGAACATATCTTTAGCATGTGCCTTCTCATATGATGCACTGAGAAGAACTCAGCTTCACTTCTGTGATATTCCTGCCAAAGTGTATAACTTGAATCTAATCTTGAAAAAAAATCTGATGATCTGACAAAACCAAATTGAGGGACATTCTTTATCCTTGGCCTGCTCTCTTCAAAAATGTCAATTTCACAAAATACAAAGAAAGACTCAAGAACTATTCCAGATTGAGAGAAACTAAAAAGACACGAACAGTAAGTGAAACAATTAATCTTAGATTTTTCTTTTGCTAAAAGAACATTGTTAGGCAATTAGATAAATCCAAATAAGGGCTATAGATTAGATAATAGTATTTTATTCATATTAATTGTCCTGATTTTTTAAATTGTACTGTGGTCATGTAAGAGAATCTTCTTAGTTTTAGGAATTGCACACTGAGGTATTTAAGGATAAATGGACATCATGTTTGTAACTTGCTCTTAAAGAGTTCAGAAGAGAGAGAGAGACATGAAACGAATGTAGTAAAATGTCAACATTTGGAAGATCTGGATAAAAAGTATCTGAGAATTCTTTGTACTATTCTTGTAATATTCCTGAATGTCTTTAAAATTATGATAAAATTTTAAAAACACAGAAATTTTACTGTGTTTTGAGTTATTGGGTGTTTGTGGTTGCTTACCTCCATGATAGATCTTGTCATTATGAGATAAGTGAAGTGTCCTCAGAATTCTTAAGCCAAGATATCTCTGTCTATATATGTCCGTTGGAAAGTGCAAGGATGCACTGACTATTAAGGAGACTTTCTAATACCTGTACCAGAGCAGAGAATTTGTATTAAAGAAACCAGAATTTGAGTCTTGCTCAAAAGTCGTGAGACTTTTGATAAGTGATTTCACTTTTCTTGGCTTCAAACCACGTATGGAATGTTAAGGAATGTCTGGAATGTTAACCCTTCCAGGACATTAATTTATGACTCTCTAATGTCCTTTGGGTATTTAAATAACTGAGTCTATTCTTCTGAATGTGGCTCATGATGGCTACCTTATAACAAATTCTACTTGATGCAGTCCCCATGAATTCATGTGAAAGAAATTTCCATCGTAAGTTTATTAGTTTGTGTTTTAATGGAGGAAGAAGGCAGCTGAAACGGTCAACAGAATTATTCAGTTTGTGATTCTGTTGACTAGATTCTCTCACATAGGAAATATTATCAGTTTAGGCAAACAAACTTCATATTAATAATTATTGAAAACAATTTACTTTGTGTAACAAATACACCCTATTTGTTGAGTTGGGATTGAGTTGGTTTATTTCTAAAACCTCTGGGCATATGTTCCCAGCTTACACTGAAGGATAGAATAAATGGTCTAATGTAGAAAGCTCAGAACAGGGGACCTGAGCTGGGTACATCAACCCCACAGCTGCTTTGCTCCTTAATATTTGGCAGAGGGTAGTTCTCCAGTCATTGCCCTTCCTCTTTCTTAAACAGAGGTAATGAGGCCTGAACTTCTCTTGCCTCTCAGAAGTGCTGCAGTGATGAACGGAAATGCCATTTGAAAACTGCTGTGAGTCCTCTGCTAGGGAGATATTTAAGTAACAAAGAATCCTCATCAGAGTACAGTCAGCTATTGCTACAAAGCCAGTACCAGGGGGACTGAGTCTTTTAATAATAGTGTGATCTAGAACGTGCTGTAGATAGCCGTGGGGTTTGGGGAAGGAATAGGCTACCTTCCATCACTCACACCAAGTATCCTTATCTCAGTACTCTTATTTTTTTCATAGCATTTATCATAAACTGCAATTAACTAATTATTTAACTTATTTATTATCTAGTTGCCCTTCAAAAGCATAAATTCAAAGAGGGCAAGAAACAAGTCAGCTTTGTTTTCTTGTATCCCTTGACAAATGGTAGGAGCTCAACGAAGACTAATTTAGAGATGAATGAATGAATTGGAACATCCATGATACAATTTTGCTATTCTTTTATGACAGAATTGAGCACATTTGTCAAGATACTTATAATTGCCCATGAGCATTTGAATTTCCATAGCCAAATAGGTAATTTCACATGCTTGTGATTTTTAAGATACCAATTGTAGACAACAAATAAATAAGTTGGCATTGGGATGCTTAAAAGTGACTACTTCATATATCAGCACAATCTTCTTAAGCTTCAGCATGTATACCTAGTATCAGTGAAATGGGTAATTGAGAATGTAGATTTATTTATTTTTTTTTATATTTGGAAAGTAATTTTTTTTTAGTGTGAATGTCTGGCTCTGTCATTCAGGCTGGAGTGCAGTGGCATAATCATAGCTCACTACAGCCTTGAACTCTTGGGCTCAAGGGATCCTCCTGTCTCAGCCTTCTGGGTAGCTGGGGAATACAGGTGTGTGTAACCACTTCCAGCTAAGTTAAAAATAATGTTTTTAGAGATGGGAGCTCGCTATGTTGCTCAAACTGGTATCAAACTCCTGGCCTTAAGCATTCCTCTGCCTCGGTCTCCCAAGTAGCTGGGATTACAAGAGTGAGCACTGCACCCTGGAGGTAATTGTTATATCTGTTTATTTTTTCTGCTCCATATCTTGTCACATTTTATTGTGTTACATCACTATAAAAAGCACATCATCCATTTTATATCCATTTCTTTATATCCAAAGAGCTAAGGGGCTCATACCACTGCTGGCAGAAAGGAAGCAAGGCGGCAGTATGGGCACACACTGGGATTAAACATTTGTCACAGTTGGTCTCTATACTTCTGTGGGTATTGATCTTTGCTTCCATGATGGTTTTAAAGATGAGGAAACTTGTGTGTTACACCTTCCCACAGCCACCAGTGAGGATTTGCTTCACATGTCTCTCTAGCCTCCTCTGTACTGGTGACTTGTAGCCTGATGTCCTGAGACAATTCATAAAATACAGGTGGGGGAAGGATGAGGACTGTCTGTCTCTTCTTTCTCAACTGCATCAGTTCTTTAATGGTAGCTGAAGCAGGGAAATGACCTTGGTGCTTGAAAGCTGCACATTTTCTTCTTCTTCTTCCTTTTTTTTTTTTTTTTTTACTTTCTGTAAGAAGTCTTGGTGGGGGTCTTCTTTGCATGTATTTTGGACACTTGATCCTTGATCATTGCATTACTACCTTGGCCCTCCTAAATGACATTGATTATGTCATTCTCATTGTTCAAAGTCCTTCACTGGCTCCCCCTCTACTTGGAAAATACAGTCTCAGGCCTTCACTCCAGCACACAGTTTTCCTCATATCTAATTCTAGGATAGTGTCATGGTGATGAGCATCGATTCTGGGTTAAATACCTGATTCTGCCTCTTATGACCTTGAACAAATTGCTTAACCTTTCTAAGCCTCTTGTTTCCTCCTGTATAAAATGAAGAAAACAAGAGAACCTGTCTCATAGGATTGTTTTGAAGATTAATGAAATTATTCCTGTAAAGTGCTCACCATTGTCCCTGGAACATTGTAAAGACTCAATAAAAGTTTATTATTTTTCCCACCTCTCCCTCCTGATCCAGCAACTGAACTAATTATTGTTGCAAGTACCCCATAATTTACATTTTCCTTCAGACTTCCTTTGGTTCATGCTTTTCTTCACTCCTTTCCCTACTTTCCCTAGTTCAAATGCTCCCCATTCTCTGAGGCCCTGCCACAGTGTTACCTCTTCTCTAAATCCTTCCACAAAAAAAGTTTCCCCCTTTTTCCCTCTAGAGTTCTAAGGGATCTCTCCCTTCTCTGAATTCGCATAACACTTTTTTCAAGGTGAAAGACACAGCCACTTACATTGAGGAGGCTCTCTGGACTCCCACTTAAGTGAGGTGTGGGGGATGTGTCTTCTGTTCCTATGGGCTTCTGTGATGAGGTAATGTCAGTCCCCCTCTACCATGCTAACTCTAACCAGTAAAGAGGACTACCTGCAATTATAAATACTTTTGAGCATCAAAAAGTATTTATTCAGTGAAAGGAGTTTCCCATGACTACTGTACAGATCACTCCACTATAAGCCCTAGTTTCATCCCAAACTGCAATTCCTCAGAAAGCGTGTGTTGAGATTTCAAAAACCATTGAGCCTTGGGTCTGGGGAGGATTTACTGACATGTCAGATATATTGTATGACTCATGGACTTAAACTGGTTTGGGGGATTCTCTATGCTAGAACTCGATCTTTTCAAACTAAGAGTTCTTTTCTCCATAACAACTATCATTTTTGCTTGTGTTAGAGGTTCAAAATGATAGCATGGGAAGTGGAATGCTTTGGTATTTGAAAAGATTATGATGAGTTATCTCTGTCTTGCTGTGTTCTTCCCTTATAAGATGGCAGGGAAAATAATGGCTTCCCCTATATTTTGGAAAAAAAAAAAAAAAAAAGTCTTTTTATCTAGAAGAACAGAAATGGGCCTGAAGGTTGCTGCCTGTGGTTTTGCTCAGCGCAATTGATGTAGGCAGGGTGTTGGGGTGAAAACAAAATGGAACTCCACACATTTAGTAGCTAACAGCAAGAGTGTCACAGCCAGAAATATATACAACTGTAGATTATTCCTCCTCAATAGACATAATTAAATTAGCCTTAGGCAATTTTCCTCATAATGCAGGGTGAGAAAATTTGGGAGGAAAGCTTAAGTTTTCCTATTTCTAAATGTTGGGAGGCTTTAGTTCTAGTTTCAGCTTCTCCACTCACGGGTTGAGAGTGCTTGGCTAAATTATTCTCTTTCCCTGGGCTTCAGTTTCTCCATCTGCGAAACAAGGGTATTGAACTAAATGGTCTATAAAAGTTCCTCCAACTTTTGTTTATCAATATGCCTTGATGAGACACATCAGGTTGGGGGCACCCATTTGGTGAGTGAGAAAAGCAGAACTCTATTCGTATGTCATTGTGAAGGGTGTGCCTTACCCAGGGTTCACAATGATAGTCGACTACCTGGACGTACTCATCCAAGAAGGACTCCCAGTGGTTGGTTGAATTTTCCCCCCCGAAGTCCCTAACTGCAATACCTCAGAATGTGACTATAATTAGAGACAGGGTTTATTTTAGAGAAAAATCAAGGGTGGACCCTAATACAATATGACTAGAGTCCATATAAGAAGACGAAATAGGGCCAGGTACAGTGCCTCATGCCTGTAATCCCAGCATTTTGGGAGGCCGAGGTGGGTGGATCACCTGAGGTCAGGAGTTTGAGACCAGCCTGGCCAACATGGTGAAACCCTGTCTCTACTAAAAATACAAAAATTAACCAGGTGTGGTGGTGAGTGCCTATTATCCCAGCTACTAGGGAGGCTGAGGCAGGAGAATCACTTGAACCTGGGAGATGGAGATTGCAGTGAGCTGAGATCGCTCCATTGGACTGACTCCAGCCTAGGCAACAAGAGAGAACTCTGTTTCCAAAAGAAAAAAAAAGAGGAAATAGGACACAGATGCATAGAAGGAAGCTCATGTGAAGACATAAGGGGAAGACGTCCATCTACAAGCCAAAGAGAAGAATCTCAGAGGAGACCAACCCTGCTAACATTTTGCCTTGGACTTCTAGTCTGGAGGACTGTGAGGAAATTGATTCCTGTTGTTTAAGCCATCCCATCTGTGGTACTCTGTTGTGGCAGCCCCAGCAAATAAATACAAGGACTGTGCTCTCCAAGGAAGAGTATAAATGCTATTGCGGTGCAGAAGAATATCCAGAAAAAAATTGGGATAAGAGAAAAGTGTTTGCAGGGCTGCTCCCAAAATTTTGTTTCTTAAGTGCCCAGTCCTTGGGTCAGAAGTTGGACATACATTTACGCATTATTTAGAAATGGGGGAGAAAACAATTGAGAAGTTACCTGGGGCCAGGTATTGTCTTAGGCCCTGGACATGCAGTAGTGAATAAGGCAAATATCTTTTAGTGGTGAGTAAAATCAGCAGCCATGACAGTTGCTAAGAATGAGAGAACAGCCTGATATGAGAAGGTGCAACAGGCAAACCTAGCTTAATCTAGGCTCTCTGAAGGCCTTGTCTAAGAAGCTCCAGGGAAAGAGTGAGGATTAAGCAGGGAAAAAAGGGGAGGCCTTTCAGTGAGAGGATCTGTGTGAATGTGAGAAGTTATGACCGAGGTTCTGAAAAGCAACCTACTGGAACTGCAATACAAAGAACAAGAAGCAGGGATGTGGAAGTATAAGCCAGTAAATCAGAAAAGACAAATAGCTTAATACTTTTCATGGAGGAAGAGAAAAGACTATGGTTGGAATGGAAATGTCAACCCATTTGGCTCTGACCGCTAGCCATTCTAGACTTTATCCATCATTCTTTCACCTTCAGGATGACAAACCAAGGGATGCTCAAGCCAATCATATGCAATTTTTTTTTAGAATGCATGGACAGAGCTTTTATTCTGGATGTCTCTTTCCATATTCCCTGGGGGACTGGCCAGGGAAAACTTTAGGATCCTCAGGGTGTAGACCTCTCTGCCTTCACTCTTCTACATCCAACTTTGAGTTTTCTTCACTCCCCAGAATGGATGTTGCCTACAGAGGAGAAGAGAACCCAAATGAGAGAAGTGTTAGGAGTAATTGTAGAAATTCTGAACAGCTTTGCTTAGAGAAAATGAAAGGAGAGGGAAAGGAGAGACTCTTCCTAAGTGGCCAGTTTAAAAGGCTCTTCTTTCAGCAAACTTTGAGTTATAATTTCTCCGCTCCCACCAGGATCTCATGTTACAGAGCACTTAAGGAGAGAGATTGATGTCTACCACTCTGCCTCTAAGTAGTATTTTCTGACTACACCATCTCCACTGTTTGACATTTCCACAGAGGCTGCATGGCTTTCTTTCCCTTCCTCCTCTGGTGTCATTCCTCTTTCCCAAACTTCTCCCTAAACCTGACCTTTGGGAGTTGTGCTACAAGAGGAAGATTGTGTGTTAATTCCTGGTAGACATCTCCAAAGTTCAAGATTTGCTGGGATAGAAAAAGATGGCTGTACTCTTTTGAATAAGGCTTCCAGAGTTTGAGGAACTGTGAAAGTGTACCCACTGAACTATAAAGAATAGGTACTCATCTGCATGGTTACCAAATCTGCTGAGAGTTGCTCTGCGCCCAGAAAATGTAAGCTGTTGTGCTGTGTGTTCAGAACAGTACCTTGGGGAGCTGAACATAAATCCAAACAATCCCAGATCATTACAAGTGGCTCAGCCCTGGTAAGATGTCCTGGGTTGTGTGATTTCCACAAACTTGGAATGAAGTTAAGGGAAATATTCCTAGGTCTCAATATGGAAGAAAAAGGGAAAGCAAATTTAAGAAATGCAATCTGTTCCCCCCGAATCAAGCAAATGCCAGTTTGCTCTCAGCAACAGTCCAAAAGTCTATTACCAGGCAAAACAAACTATAACCAGGGAGATGAATGCATTTGCTTATAGCAAACATGTATTATTCACTCCAAAGTCAAAGTTGTGAATGACTTCATTCATTCAACAAACCTCTATTGACTTTTGGATTGTCCAGTGTTTTTCATTGTTTACAGAATACCCATAATTTATGTAATTAATGCGAAGCTAACTAAAACTTGTAAGTCTGGGGAAATGAATTGAAATTAAGCTTTTTGTAAGATGGTCAATTGAGTATTTCTCCAGAGAGAGACCAATAATTCAGAGGAGGCGCTGATGGAATCTGCCTGGGACAAATCTAATGATCAAAACAGTAAGAAGTATGATGTCCACTCATATACTTGTTAAGAATACAATTGGGGAAAAGAACCTTCTCTATCAATCTCTTCTTGCTGTCAGGAATTTCTATGATCAGAAGTCAATCCAATTAAAAACCCAAGGAAAATCCCATAGGAATAGAATCTAGATTCAGAGATATTTTGCATTGTTATGCTACAATGTCTTTCACCTGTTTTACTTTTGGAAACAAAGGGAGGGGGTGCAATTTGTGAGTTTAGGGGTACATGTATCCAAGTACAGATTGCTCTTTATTGCTATTCCTAGTGTAAGGCCTTGTTTGTTATACACACACACACACACACACACACACATCCCAAAAAAAAAGATTGGAATTATATCTAAGCAAGTGAACTAGAAATATTGTATTTAGTGGGCAAAGGACAAGCTGAACAGAGAATTCATTTGTGCTTTTAAACACCACGTAATCAGTTTTAATTTTCCAAACATGCCCTTTCTATTTTCTTGACACCACAGACACCAAAGAAAACCTGTACTAAGTGCAGGCCACTGACTGGGATAGTCTTTAGCAATTAGGACAATCTCACATGCTTGTGTCTTACATATTACCACAGCTGAGGTTCCACACTGAGGCCCCCGGGCTTGGAAGGTTTATCAAATTGCTTTTGCAAGCTTCTTTTAGCTCACCAGGAAGGAACTCCCTGCAGTGATTATGTGGAATGGCTTGAAAAATTAAACTGGGAATAAAGCTGCATCTGGGGACCATCAGCTCTTCATACAAACCAGCCTCTCCCTCTCACCTCTGCACAAAAACTTGCTGTAGTTTGTCTCCTACTTTAGCTTCCAATGTAGTTTCTCTGTATTTTTAGGAGCCCCTTCCCCCTTTATTGGAAGGCCTCCAGAATCCCCAAGTCCTCCGAGAAGGCTTCTTCCACATCCTTAGAAAGCCTGTGATCACGGCAATTTGTTCGCTGCCTAGGATACCCCTCCCTCTGGACTCTTGCTTGTGAAGCCCTCAGCTCATCTTTTCATTGTGAGCTTAAGTAGTGAGATCTGAAGTTTGAGCTCCCCAATCTGACCAGAGCTCTTCTTCCCTATGCTGTCATGCCGTTTCATCTTCTCAGTGTAGTCATCATACTGAATGGTCCTTTATGTGGATGTCTATCTTCCTCTGTGACTACACCCTGGAGAGCAGGGTCAGGGTAAGCTCAGCTTTATGTCCCTGGTGCTTGACATGGAAGAGGCAAAATGCTTCCAAAAGCAGTTGTTCCATTACTGAATATCCATGTGATAGATGTTATACAGGCTTTAATACCATGCTTTCCAAGATAGTTTAATAATATAAAAATACGCTTACATTTTGCTGATAGAAAAGTGTACAAAGCCATATATACCATGATTCTAATTCTATACTCATAAAGGTATATATTTTTATAATTATATCTATATGTACATATATATGAATGTATACACAGAAAAAAGGACTAGAAGGAAGTGTACCAAAATCTTATCTGGTTTTGAGTTGTGGAATTATAGGCTATTTTTAATAAATATTTTTCTCTAGATTCTCTATAGTAAACATACACTACTGTTAGAAGAAAAAATACAATTTTTAAATGAGTTACAAACACGAACCATCTTATGATGACAGGGACACCTCTATGCCAGTTAGAATAAAATTTGGTAAAATCAAGTGCTAATGATAATAAGTGTGTGGTGCTTTGATAAGTGGGAAAATAATATGAAAGCATATATTTTGGTTAATATGCACAGTGGCCTTCTTTTCATAGTTTCATCAATAGCATAGGAGATACTTAAACCAGTCTGTCTTTTAGAAGATTGAAAGTAATATATTTTTAAATTAAGGGCTATTGAGATTAGAAAGATACAGGATTAGACATAAAACTCTTCACTAACAGTTCTCCAGGGAGTTTTTCCTCCTAGCACCCCAGCCCCCAGAATGATCTACAGGAAAGCTGAGATTACTTACAGCATTAGAACAAATCTTTGCTCTAGATAATGTGGTATAGTTTTAAAAAGTAGATCAGCAAACTGACACAAGAACACAAAATCAAACACCACATGTTCTCACTCATAGGTGGGTGTTGAACAATGAGAACACATGGACACAGGGAGGGGAGCATCACACACTGGGGTCTGTTGGGGGTAAAATAGGGGAGGGACAGCGGGGGTGGGGAGTTGGGGAGAGATAGCATGGGGAGAAATGCCAGATACAGGTGATGGAGAGGAAGGCAGCAAATCACACTGCCATGTGTGTACCTATGCAACAGTCTTGCATGTTCTTCACATGTACCCCAAAACTTAAAATGCAATTAAAAAAAAAGAAATTAATAGAATGGTGTAGAGTACACAAAAAAAAGTAGATCAGGTAAATGATTAAAATGGGAGACTGGCTTCAATGGTTAAAAAAGAAAAAGGGCAAGGTAGCATTTTCTTTCTTATCTAAGGCTGTGGCATTAAATGCCACATTAACAAACCTTCTGTGGGGAGGTTCCTTGCAAGATGATGACACCTACCCTTTTCTTTCCCATTCTCAGAAAGAACTAAATCCACCAGGCCAATAAGAGGGCCAGCTGACACTCTGAGTGCCTCTTCAGCCAGAAAATAGCTTCGTGGGTAGTCTTGGGCCTCGGAGTCTAACAGCCAGGGTTGCTTGGCTTCATCACTTATAAGTGGTGAACTGAGGCTCAGTTTCTCTGTGTGAAAAATGGGGGACATGAATACCTACTTTACCAAGTTATTGAGGATTCCACAAGATATTACAGGCCAAGTGCTCAGCACAGCAACTGAAGCATAACAAGTTGCTCAAAATATGGCCATATTTGGGACCTACTTTATTCCCACCCACTCTTATTTTGACTGATTGCTTGACTACTGTTTTTTCTTTTGTAGCTTCAGTTTCTTCCAGTTCATTGTGTGGATTTGTTGTCACAACTATGGAAAAGTTTTCCTTTACTTTTTCCTCTCTGGCTTGTGATTTCTGTATACTGATCTCAGGTTTGAGTCTTAAATTAAACCCTCCCTTTACTCCTTAGTTCCTGACTCAAATGCCGAATATTTTGGGGTTATATGTTCTCTATTCCTGACCTAGATTTAGTTTGTGGGCCATTATACAGTTGGAAAACTACTGGTTTTAGTCATATAGTCCTGATTTAAGTCTTAGTTGTTTCTTACCAGCTGTGAGATTTCAGGCAAGTTGGTTGGCTCTCTGAGGCTGAGTAAACACTATTCTCTAACATTGGGATGACATGTGCAGCTGAAAGTATTCAATGTAAGTAATCTATGTGAAGCTTCCGGCAGAGGGCTAGAGGCACAATAAATGTGCCCTCCACTTTTCCTTCTTTAAGTCACAGCTGTAAAAATGTAGTCCTGTGTGCCCCAATTACATGGTTTGTTTTCCTTTTCCTCATGACCACTGTCTTCTGTTTATATGAATGAGACATGCTAATATGCAGACTGATGCATTAAAATGCTGCCTTATTAATTCAGGATAAACCCCCCTTATTAGGAATTCATGATCATTCTGCCTAGGGCCCAGGCTGAAATTTACTTTGTCAAGTAATCTTATGGGAGGGAGACAGGGAGGCCAAGGTGGAAAGGAGAGGCATGATCTGACCCGCTTTGTGACCAGGACTACTTTATGAGGCGCATGATACTGGATTTGCTTCATATTTAATATGTAACTGACATAATGGGCTGTCACGAGGGAAATTGCATAATGCCACTTTAATGTCTTATGGCATCCATATAAACTTGAGAGGGGGACTAGATGATTTCCTAAATATAAACATATCCACAAACCCCACAATTTGGTAATTATGCAACATCGATTATGTCTGGCTGTTCCCTGTGTTTTCAGGTATGTCAGATACCCTTACAAACTGCTCAGTTTATACGAACTTCACATTTCCCCATTTAAGCTCTGAAGCTAAACACTTGAGTTTGTCATTAATTTTATAAAAGCTTTCTATGGTTTCCTGCTAAGAAAAGAAAGCACTTGGTGTTTTCTCCACAAAAATCTAAACACTATACATTTAAAAATTTTAGGAGTGTGTAACAGAGAACAGTATGGGGGAGTTCGAGATTAGAATTAAAATTCAGCCTGATACAAGTATAGTTTGGCATGTACCTCAGATTCCCATCATATATGCTTTCTTTTTTTTTTATTTTTTTATTTTTTTAATTTTTTTATTTTTTTATTGCATTTTAGGTTTAAAGATAAATAAATTTGAAGACATAAAGCCTTCAATGTCATCTCCCGCCATCAAGTCTCCTAGGAATTCTTTAATATGAGAAACCCATTTAGTTCTGTTTACCTGTTCTGGGCAATGTTGAACCAGCAGATATAAAAATCATTAGTTCCCCTCAGCATCTCCTTATTTTCACTAAAGAAACTGGTATCAGTGCATATGGGGAATCGGGGAAGGGGCAGGAGAGCTATCCACACTAGATTAGACCAAGTCCTGCAGAGATGCCAGGCCAGAATTATTCTAGACCTCCGGATGGTGATTCTGAATCACCAGTCTTTAAAGAAACATTTTTTTCCCCCCTCCAAGCTAATCCCTTTTGAATAATAATTTTAAAAAAATGTCTATTTGCAAGCAAGGTGAGAGTGAAAGAACTGAGGTGAAGAAAGCATTTTCAATTGTACTTGGAATGCATCAGAAGTAGTTACATTTCCCTTTTCAATAAATAGAAAGGGAGAAAGTATGGTTTTTGCCAGCAAAGTGCTGGAGATATAAAATGCTTCCCCCCCCACCCCACCAATGGTAAAAACAGTAATAAACAGAAGAAAATGCCTTGGAAAATGAAAACAGAGATAGAAAGCAAACACCAAGTAAAGGGTTGACTATGGTGTCCTTAGCAAACAAACGAATGATTGAATAAATAGAAACCACATGAGAGAAAATATGCACTCTGATATTGTTTGAAAAGAAAAAAAAAAGGAAATGATTCCTTTTTGCCAAATGAGAAACACTGACAATCAAACATTGCATTTGTTTTTATATACGTGGCATCAATTCAATTTTTCATTAATTAAATGAGCAAGTTAGGGAATGCCTGTTTTAAGAAACTGCTCCAAAAATAACCTTGAAAAATCAGGTTACAGATACACTATATGCCCTGAGGGCAGGAGAAAGCAAAAGGGAAATAGAAAGTGACCTATAATAACCACTTCACTGTTAAAGGTGATATAACATTCATTATCAATCAGGACCTGGTTTGATATCTAATTTCACTGGCTGTCTAATTTATCAAATTAAATTAAATACAAATGAGAAAATACTTGGCCAAGGAAAAAAGTACTCTATCATTTTGCTTTCTGTCAGCTGAAAATCAACTAATTAGCATAGACATACTGGAAAAGTAAGCTCCAGTATTTTGCTGAAGAGACGTGTAAAGGGATTTTTTTCCCCCAAATTGGGCTGGCAAAAGATATTGTTGATGAAAAATTTTGGATTTCCTGGTGCTCTCTCTATCTTCAGAATGGAGAAATGGCTGAGGTTTTCCCCCATCATTTATTGCACCAGTATTTAAGTGCTCATTCTGTGTAAGTTCAAATATGTGCTTTATGGGTGGAATGAAGTCTCACAGATTTGCAACTGCAGGCTCTCTGAGGGTCTAATGCATCAGTGCCACCCCTTTTCATGGTTCATAGATCAACAGGAAAGTTGTAACATGGTCCACTACTCTCTGCAGACGTTTGAAGACAACAGTTCCTCAACGGGAAACACACCAAATTTGCATTCAATGCAGCCCCAGTTCTCTCTGTTTCCCATACATACTTGGCACTACTAACAATAGAGACACCTTCTGATCTGCCCTGTGCTAAAATTTATCCTGTGTAAATGGGAACTGAAGGATGCACTGCATTTTTGAAGCAGGGGCACCAGACCTTATTCAGAACTGTAAAAGAGGGGCCCTGCACAGCAACTTAAAAGGCTGCTGGACCTAGAACAATAGATGGAGTGCAGAGCGCTGAAGCAGCAGGAGTCCGACCTGGGTAAGCTGCAAGACCTCTCTGGGCCCAGGTTTTTCTCACCAATAAATGAAGGCTTTAGCAAGGAATGCTTTGAGCTCAGGTACTTCTTATTTTTCTGTTGCAGCTCATTCGTTTTAAGATCTGAAATTCTGTTTGCCAAGACCCCTTAAGAATGGGAAGAAAGTGATAATTTTTTTAAGCGATTCACAAAACCAGGATATTGCCAAAGAAAAAAATCCATCAGCCTACATCACCTGGACTTACTTTCTGCCAACTTTTCTTTGCTTTTGCTTGTCTGGCACCTGTCTGATGGAATGGTGTGTTTGAAAGAACCTTTCTTTCTTTCTTTGACTTATCAATTTAAATTTTCAAGTGAGTTCTTCTTTACCTATACTTTTAAATCTCATTCCTCTACCCTTTGTGGAACTGGCCTTCTACCTAAACCTAGTTCCATCTGCTCTAAATGTTACACACGTTTCCTCTGTAATCTTGAAACAATTCTCCAAAACTGTCTATATGTATTTGGATGAAAAATGTCAACTCTATAGAAGCTTTGTTTTCTATGAATCATTTACTTGTCTCAGCAGATATCGCCACACAGATATAGACTAATATGGGTCTAAGCATATAGACAAGTGTTAAAAAGAAATAGCATGTAATACATTTTGGGATACTCCATAGATGTTTTTGTACTTTGATGAAAAATGTGGATACCACAAAGAAAATCAGGTTTTAACAAAACTCTTACAGAAAAGGAACTATATATCCAATATAGTCATATATATATATACACACGCATTATGTGTATGTGACAGGTTGGGATGTGTGTGTATATAAATTTATTGGTAAATATATGTGTATATATATATTTACCTTTATGCATGGGATACAACAATATACCTTTTCTTCTTCATGTGAACTACCCTCCCACTGCCCATTAGGTGCTAGTCAGTATTATTTAAAGTACAGAAATCCTGTTGATTAAAATATCTTAATTAAAATAGACATTTCCTCCCTTAGAAAAAAGAATTAAAACTTTTTAGGGTCTAGCTTTAAAAAGCAACATGCTACAGCTGATTTATTTTGGTGGTGGTTTTTATGGATGTGAAAAATATTACCACTGCAACTAGCAAGAACTATAAATGATACATTATTGCAAGTGTTCTAAAAAACCAGAACAAAACTAATTTATTATAGTTCTGTCTTCATTATACACCATGTGTTGGTGAGTTAAACACAACAAAATTGTCTTTTCTTTTAAAAGTGTCTACTAAAGATAAAAAAGAATAAGATAACAATTAACATGTAGTTTGTTACATTAAAAAATCTGATATACATATTTCTATTGCCTGTTAGCTTGTTCTAAGCCTCTTTAACTATTACAAAAAAAAGGAAAGAAAAAGGAAATTCATTGTTTAAAGGCAAACATTCAATTCAGTTGATACAACATTACAGTACAATCAACTAACATCATTCAATGAAGGTAACAAGTCTAGCCTTAGCTTCTTGAGTTAAAAGTCTGTAGACCAGATTGCTACAAAAGTTTCAATGCTGCTTCAAAACCGTATGTTAGCTTTTTGGAGGACAAGGTGCTTTCTACTGATGGCTTCAGAAGGGGTCATGCTACTGGTAAAAGCACAGGGGAACCCCAACCTGTCATTAATCATTTTATTGAGCACTGTAGTTAGAACAGCATTATTGAGTTTAGCACAACAACTAAAATAAAATAATAATATAATAATAATCATAATAATGATAAGAATAAAAACCAAACACCAACTGGAAGCCTAGAGTCGCTGCCAGCTGTGTCAAACCCTTGCGATACGCTATACTAAAAAAATTTGAAATATCCACCCGTCCTCTCCACTCTGCCACAAACTAGCAAAGTCAAAAATACAAAAGTCTTCAACTTGTTACTTTTGCAGAATAAAGCAAAAATGTCTTTGTGCTCCTTACTACCAGAAGCAAAATATCCTCTGAGTTACCACATGTAATAGCTTCTGGATGTGTCAACCTGGGTTGGCTTGGTGTCTGCAGAACCATCTTTGTCTTTCTCGCTGTCACCTTCCCAGAGGTTAATGAGTGGTGGGTACAGCTCATTTAGTGGGATTGAAGAGGTTTTTTGCATATACTTTTTAATGAGTGGTGGTAGTTTTTTCTCTTAAATCTTTTGGCAAAGTACACAGCAATGGACGCAAGGCTAATGACAGCAAACATGGACCCCATTACCGCGGCAAGGGCTGTACTGGTTTCTTGATCAGAGATGTCCAGTGCGAAGGCGGCATTTTTGGTTGTGACATTTACGCATGACTTTTGAGTCTGCTGATGAATATTGGACACTGTGAGACATACTTCATAATCTGTGGAAGGCTGTAGATGTGTTAGGTTGTATTCGTGGACGTCTACTGGGACCCTGGCAGTATATGTTATGTGGGGGTTATCAATCTTCATGGTGGCAGATGACCATTTTAAGTTTGACGTCATGACATTAGAATTAACTTTCCAGGAAACTAAGATGGAATGGGATTCTGTCTGCTTGACATATATTTTTAGAACCTGGGTACCATCCAGAAGGGTCCCATTAACCTTAATTGTTGCCACCCCGAGTGTCTGCCCCTTGGACATTCTGGGCAACACAGGTGTATCTTCCTGAGTCTTCAATTTGTATGTTAGATATTTCCAAGGTACCTTCGCTACTTAGCTTGTATTTATCTGAAAGGGTTTCCACAGTTATCTTATTTCCAATGGGAGTGACCCAGTAAATTTCAGGTTCTGGCTCAGCCATGGCCCGACAGTCTAGAAAAACTGTTGTGCCGATATCCATGTTTAAACGATTTGGGAAGGTGTCGTGAGATATCATTGGGAGGCACTGTTCACTCGAATCCTGGATTAAAACTTCCTTCACCTGATGCCCTTTATATTCGGGCGGCATGGCACAGAACATGGATAGGGGCTCCATGAAGCGGATGTTGGTTTTGTTGGAGTTAATCCAGTGGATCACACAGTCACACCTCAGGGGATTGCTGTGGATACTGATCTCACGCAGATTGGGGGAGGGATTCGACTGTCTTTTGGTAAATGGCATTCAAGGCATTGTTGTTCAACATCAAGCTTTCCAGAGCAGGGACACTTCGGAAAGCCAAGCGGTGGATGTAAGAGAGTTTAGGGTTATTGGTGGCTTCCAGCTTTGTGAGTTCAGGCAAGTTATCCAGGGCATAGCGATCAACAGAAACGAGTTCTCCCATATTGTTGATTCCCAGTTCTTTTAACCGAAGCATATTTTTGAAGTCTCCTTCTTGGATTTTGTGAATGGGGTTTTTGTTGAGGTCTAAGAATTTCAAATTTGGAACTTTTTGCAGGGCGAGCTGAGGGACTTTTACCAGTTTGTTATCGTAAAAAGATAGGCTCTCAAGACTATCCAGGCCCACCAAAGCATTTCCAGGAATATCAGTGAGATACATTCCTGCCAAAACTAAGCTTCTCAAATTTGCAAGGGGTTTGAAGTTCATATCTAGAATCCCCAATCACAGGGTTTTCTCCAATCATGAGAATTTCCAGATTGGGTGTAGAATCAAACCAGCGACTGTCAATAACTTTCAATTTGTTGGAGTTCAGGTGGAGCCTTAAAAGATTTTTTAAGCCTGCAAAAGCATTAGCAGAAATAGTGCTAATTTGGTTGTGGTTGATGTAGAGTTCTTGAAGGTTGCTGAGGTCTTGTAGACAGTAATCAGTCATTTCTGTAATCTGATTTTCCTCCAAATGCAGAGTTGTGAGCTGGGATAGGTTTGCCAGCCCAAGCTCCTTAATGTTAGTAAAGTTGTTTTGGGAGAAATCTAGCTCAGTTAAGTTGAAAAGCTGCTGCAGCTCATCTACAGTCTTTGCAATGTTATTGCTCTGTAAGAGAAGCACTTGTGTGTCACTAGAGAGGTTACTGGGAATCCTTGTTAAGCGGAGGTCATTGCAATCAACAGTGGTGGCTTCTCTGTAAGTTGACTGTGGGGTAAACCAGGGACGAATTTCACATACGCAAAGTTGTGGACACTCACTGTTCTGTATGGAAGACACAGTTAATGAAGTCATTAGCAGGCCTAGCACCAATCGGCAAGCTGCTACAATAAAGCTCATCTTAGCCATGCTGTCTTGCTGAGCAAGCTCACTCCTGACACCACTAAGTTTTAACTAAAGGTGAACACTATATTGTGATATGTAGGGCAGTCAGCAGAAAATGTAAACATTCAAGCAAAGTCTTTGTTGAGCTGTGTAGAATTCCAGTCCAAAGGGATGGTTCTGGGGAGTTTTCAAAGGCAGAAAGCAATGTGAAGTCTTTTAACTATGTCTCTCAATTCCAGGCATGTGTACGGGGCTGTGGCATGAGTCACTTCAGCCAAATCGAAGTCTGGAGATGTGCCTGAAAATTAGATTAGGACAGATGTTATGCTTATTCCATAAACTTTCTACATTATAGCCTTTCTTTTGTTTACTAAAAAGGCACAGTCACTCGCAAATCTAGGATCAGAAACATTCAAAATTCATTCAAAATAACCAAACAGACTTTTAAATTGTAGGACATTCTTACAATATCCCACTTATTATACTAAACCTAGTTTTAGAGCTCCTTCACTTTACAATTAAATTGAGACTCCACACATACTATTAGTCATATATGACTGTGTACATTTCTATGTATGCACACGTACAGTCACTAAACATACTCTCACACATACAAATGCACACACTCATAAACACTTACTATGAACACTAAAAGCCTGCAGATGTCATTTCTTTAAAAATAAAGATGTCTTTAGAAACTACATATATTTATAGCTCCAAATACTTAAAAAGTTCATGCCTAGTAAAAGAAAAACATGAAAGGTATTTTAATACTCAAAACTAATTTTTAGTTATTTACATTTTAGTTAATATCTCAATTGTCTCCAGGAATTCTTTCTTTCTAAAAGGTACATTCTATAGATATATTCAGCCAATGCTTTCCTAACTCAATTATTCTTATTCAAAAAGTTAATTTAATATTCTACAACATGGATGAAAACATAAAAGACATGCTTGAAAGATGCCAGTAATAAAAGATTACATATTATATTATTCCATATACAAAGTATCCAGAATAGAACAACCTGTAGAGACAAAAAGTAATTTAGTAGTTGCCTATGGCCAGGGGGATGGGGGGCACAGTGGAGGGGTGGTAAAGGCTACAAAGTACCTTTTTGAGATGATAAAAACATTCTAAAGATTGTGGTGATGGTTGCACAATTCTGTGAATATTCTAAAAACTCTTGACTCAAACATTTTAATGAGCAAATTATGTTATGTCAATTATAGGCAAATTATAACATGATTTGCCTATAAATAATTAGCATAATTAATAATTAATGAGCATATTATTAATTGCTCATAATTATTAACGGCTCATAATTAATGAACAAATTATGTTATGTGAATTATAGCCTTGAGGGTGCTAAAGCTACAAAGTATCTTTTTGAGATGATGAAAACATTCTAAAGATTATGGTGATGGTTGCACAATTCTGTGAATATTCTAAAAACTCTTGACTCATTGATATGGCACCATTCCTTGGGATGATCAGTCAGCTATGTGGTGACAGGTTGACTGTATTGAAACTCTTCCATCATGGAAAGAGCAGAGGTTTGTCCTCACTGGAATAGACACTTATTCTGGATATGAGTTTGCCTATCCTGCACTCAATGCTTGTGCCAAGATTACCATGCATGGACTCATGGAATGCCTTATCCCCCATCATGGTATTCCATTTCAGCATTGCCTCTGACCAAGGCACTCACTTTACGGCTAAAGAAATGTGGCAGCAGGCCCATCCTTACCATGTTTCCCATCAACCTGAAGCAGCTGGATTGACAGAGCAGTGGAATGGCCTTTTGGAGTCACAATTATGACACCAACTAGGTGACAGTATTTTGGAGGGCTGGGACAAAGTTCTCTAGAAGGCTGTGTAGGCTCTGAATCAGCATCCAGTATATGGTACTGTTTCTCCCATAGCTAGGATTCACGGGTCCAGGAATCAAGGGGTAGAAGTGGCGCCACTCATCATCACCCCTAGTGATCCACTAGCAGTAGTTTTGCTTCCTGTTCCCACAACATTACGTTCTGCTCTCCTAGAGGTCTTAGTTCCAGAGGGAGGACGCTGCCACCAGGATACACAACAACGATTCCATTAAACTGGAAGTTAAAATTGCCACCTGGACACTCTGGGCTCCTCCTTCCTTTAAGTCAACAAGCTAAGAAGGGAGTTACAGTGTTGGCTGGGGTGATTGACCTGGACTATCGTGATGAAATCAGTCTACTACTCCACAGTGTAGGTAAGGAGGAGTGTGCATGGAACACAGGAGATCCATTAGGACATCTCTTAGTATTACCATGCCCTGTGATTAAGGTCAGTGGGAAACTACTACAGCCCAATCCAGGCAGGACTACAAATGACCCAGACCCTTCAGGAATGAAGGTTTGAGTCAGTCCAGGAAAAAGCAAACAAACAAAACAAACTCACAACCTGCTGAGGTGCTTGCTAAAGGCAAAAGGAAGACAGAATGTGTAGTACAAGAAGGCAGTCAGCAATACCAGCTATGACCACGTGACCGGCTGCAGAAACAAGGTCTGTAACTGTCGTGAATATTTCCTCCTTAGTAAAAGCATGTTTGTGCATGCATACACTTATACTAAGAAAATACCATTTTACTTCCTTTTCCTTATCATGTGACATAAGATTTATTGACTTCATATCAGCATTTAAGTATTATTAACTTTATATAATAGTATTTGGCTTGGGGATTGGTATGTTTCTGGTTTTAGGAAGGATAGTTGTATGTTAGGTATAATTATGACCTCATTATTATCTTTATTTGAAGATAATATATGATCTCAGGAGATGTGTATGGGTTCAAGTTGATAAGGGGTAGACTTATGATGGTTAATCCTGAGTGTCAACCTGATTGGATTGAGGGATACAAAGTGTTAATCCTGGGTGTATCTGTGTGGGCGTTGCCAAAAGATATTAACATTTGAGTCAGTGCGCTGGGGAAGGCAGACCCACCCTTAATCTGGTGGGCACAATCTAATCAGCTTCAGCAAATATAAAGTAGGCAGAAAAATGTGAAAAAGAGAGACAGGCCTAGCGTCCCATCCTACACTCTTTCTCCAGTGCTGGATGCTTCCTGCCCTCAAACATCGGACTTGCAAGTTCTTTAGTTTTGGGACTCGGACTGTCTGTCCTTGAGCCTCAGCTTGCAGACAATCATATTGTGGGACCTGGTGATCAGTAAGTTCTTAATAAACTCCTCTTTATATATATAATAGTCACATTTATTAATGGGATATGTATATATATATGGTGTGTGTATATATGTGTGTGTGTGTATATATATATGTGATATATATATATACACATATATGTATATGTGTGTGTGTGTGTGTGTATCCTGTTCTGTCCCTCTAAGAGAACCTGACTAATACACTGGAAAAACATCCAGCACATTTTGAGTCCTCAAATACGTATTTTTGATCCTCTGGAAACCTGTCAGATTTGCTATTAAATTTCATGTTCATCTTGTTATTGGGAGTTAATGAATAATCTCTTTAAGGACCTTGGGCATGGAAGATGCTTGATAAAGAGTCATCATCATTATTATTTGTCATTTCCATTACATTTTCAACCAGTATCATTGGAATTAATAGTGTTAGAAATCCAGAGATCAAATATTGCATTAGAGCTAAATTGAAACCCTATCCAGGCAAATTATAAAATGCAACCTCCAACCTGGAAATTATCACCATCTTATAGATAGTATAGTCACAGTAAAGAACTAAAATTTCATCCCCAAATGAAAAAAAAAAGCCTTTTGAGGGCATGTACTTTTATGTATTCTTCTTTCTATATTGGCCAAATTCATATCATGTAGATAGTATTTTTAAAAAATTATTCTTTTAGCTCCTTCTCAGGCTCCAAATAGATCCAGAGCTAATGCAGCATTCAAATTTGCTTCTTTTCTTTTAGGAATGGTTTGAATAATGGGGCAATGGGATTTTTGTTCAAGCAAGATTTCCTCTGTCCCTACATGTTTAAAAAAATAGATTGCCTAAACACAAACATTTCCTGTAGCTACTCCATGAGGCAAGGTGGACCCAAACTCCACTGTGTGGAATGACCTCCAGAAGGATCCTCCTGTTCCTGAAGGCCACTCTGCCTTCTGCTGCAAGTCCCAGTGCAGATTGTGATACTTAACGAGGACTTTCAGCTGTCTGAAACAAGAGTATAGCTTAGAGTTAAGAATGTGGCTTCTGGAGAGACAGACTTCATTTCAAATTCAGCTCTGTGACCTTGGGTAAGCTATTAAAACTTTCTAAGTCTCAGTTTCCTCTTTTAGAAAATGGAGAATATAAAACCTGCTTAGCAAGTGTTGTGAGAGAATTAGAGTGAAAGTTTAAATGTAAAGCCTTTGGCAGAGGGCCTGGCACATGGCAAGTCCCCAGTAGACGTTAGCTAATATTATTTACAGGATTGATGTCTCCTATTGAATCTGAGTCTTTTTCATAAGATGAAAGTAAGATGTGGATAGTTGAATCAGTAGAGGATGCCTTTTGTGGTGTGATCAAGTACAAGTTCTGTACCTTAAATAATGTAGATAGCCAATACAGGTGGGGCCAAAGAGAGAAACTACCATAAATTCTTTATTGAGGGTACATTTTATTCCTCTTGGGAAGGAAAGAGGACCTTACATATACATTCTGAATGCTGAATCTGCACAGACTATTTTTAAAGACATTAGTTTCTTAGACTTTGTCTGGCCCCTGACCCTTTCTGACTCTTAGATTTCTTTCTCCAACCATTTTCCAAAATTATGTTCCTGGTTCACACATTATCCAAAGCCAAACACTCTGTAGTGTGTGTTAGTGATCACAGATGGAGGGTCCGTATGGGAGGAAGAGCTATAATAGTCCCCATACTGCATTAAGGAAACAATAAAGTATATCCCCTTACAAGGACATAATGGAGCTTCCTGAGGCTCTTTTGCATAAGGAATTCTTCCTAAAAGCCCACATTATTCATCAGCAAGCAGTGTGACCACACATCCCAGTGGGGCAGGCAACAGAACAAGGATGTCTGCCAGGAAAGGAATTCTTAATTTTGGCTTCACCACAAACTTTCTGGATGACCTTGAACAAGTCATGTAACTTTGTATCCTATTTTATTTATCCTACCTTAAGTAGTCATAGCCTCCTAGGCCTAACGGAACCTCAGGAAGTCATCAACCCATTCCTCTGGTGTCATGAAAAAACTTTACTTCCAACCATTTTGAGAGACGCAATGCTCCTCCCTCCCTTTCTCTTCCTTTCTTCCCTTCCTTTTTTCTTCCTCTTGTGTTATTAAATTGTTTTCAAGGGATGGAATTTGATTGTGGCAGGGATCTCAAACTTAATGCTTTCTAGGGCCAGGTAGGTGTAGGGGGTTGAGTCTAAAACAGTAAGAAGCAGTAGTCACGTAGAAGCCTGGAGAGTACATGAATTCCAAAAGGCATCCCAACATGTTTTAGCTGTGCAGGCCAACCTGTCTGCTTTCAGAGGTCCTTTACAGCTCATGGCCAGTTTGTAACCTCTGAATTATATAAGTATAAAAATAGCACCTATAATGCTGAGCTAAAAGGAATATATAACTAGATAATTAGATATAAATTTTCATATTATTGGCAAATACTCCATATGTGAAAATCTAGAATCACAAACTCAGTTTATTACAATGTGAACCTCTGCTCAGAAGAAAACTACTTTGGTGCTTTTTTAAGAAGCATTACATTTCCAAAAATTCATTTTACACTCCTTTCTTTCAGAAGACCTACTTTAAAAGGTACTCAGGACCTTAGAGATCCCCTAAGTGATCCAAATTGACCCAGTTAATTGCCAAGGGAACAAAATAAAACCCAAGTGCCTTGCTCCCAAATTCAGTGTTTTCCTAATCTGATCATGTTAAACTTCTGAGGTGGTTTTACTGGTTCCCAGAGAAAATTAGATTGTCCTCCCCCTAATTTTATTTCCCTTTCTCCTTGTTCTTGTATGTTATTACTATTAATTGAGACAAAAATTCTCTGGTGTGCTTGGGTGATGTAAATGTACTAGTGTACAAAGAAGGGAGTGGATACAAGTGATCTTTTGATTCTCCCTCATTTTCCTTCCTCTTCAGGCGAGGGCAAATCCATCACACTGCAGGTGCAGTCTCGGCCAACATCTCTGGGAAAAGCCCAAGGCGCAGCTGGCCTCCAAGTCGAGCACAAAAGCTGGGGTCACAATTCATTCAGCTCCTAAGAGGAACTGGGCATGGATGGCACTTTAGCCCTTTCAGGAGGGTTGGCCAGGCATGGGAGGCAGGGTAGGCTGGACTGGAAGGACTTAAGAGTTACAACAGAAAATGTAAAAAGCAAAAGAAAAATGAAAAGCCAATGCCAGTTGGCATGAATCCAAACCCAGGAAGGTGTCTAGGGATGGACGGGAAGGTTGTCTACGAAAGGGCCCTAGGGAATAACACTGACCTCAGAGTCTGACTTGACTTCAACTGATCAAAGGCAAACAGGGTAGCCTCCCTGTGAAATTCACAGAAGCACAAACTGAAAGGTAGGGATGGCCTTAGACATCACCTGACACATCTACAATAACCTCTCATTTTGCAGAGGACACCTCAGGAGGCAAGGTCATATATTTGGAGGCCAAGCTCCAGTCTCCAAGCATCCTGTCCTGTACTCTAGATAGACAACCCCACATTGCTTCACTTTGTCTAGGGTTAAATTCAGATTCTTTACCACGAGGGCAGGGTCTACAACTCTTTGAATGACATTAGTCTTTAGTGCTCCATTAATCAACCATTTTATAAGTAGCATACTTATAAAGGTGACTAACTAACAGGCACTGAGCTGGAGGCAAGACCAGAGGTAAGGACTTGGGTCCCCTAACTCTTGGTCCAACGTCACTCAATGTAGGGATCGTTCAGTGGCTGGTTTTCTTTAATAACCTCTATTTCGACTTTTGCTTTAGGTAGTTGGGGGGGGTTGTGTAGCTAGCTTAATCATCACACTGATGGCAAACTTATTCCAAAATGTTAGGTCAGTCAAATAATGTTCATTGATTTTTTTTAACATGACAGTAAATTGATCATAATGTCGATGTGTGCTGTATAAGCACAGCCAAATTACATGTATAATTTGTAAAATGCATAAGTTAAACCTTTCTTAATTGGTGATAGAACATGTGCTGCAAAGTCTGTGAGGGCACACAAATTCAAATGAGGCTGGGCGCAGTGGCTCACAGCTGTAATCCTAGCACTTTGGGAGACTGAGGCGGGTGGATCATAAGTTCAGGAGTTTGAGTCCAGTCTGGCCAACATGGTGAAATCCTGTCTCTACTAAAGATACAAAAAATTAGCTGGGTATGGTGGCATGTGCCTGTAATCCCAGTTACTCAGGAGGCTGAGGCAGGAGAATCACTTGAACCTAGGAGGTGGAGGTTGCAGTAAGCCGAGATCATGCCACTGTATTCCAGCCCGGGCAACAGGGTGAGACTCCATCTCAAAAAAAAAAAAAAAAAAAAAAAAAATCAAATGAAAGAAGTGTATAGTAGATTTTTAAAATAACTAGGAGTGGGAGTTGGGCATTTAAGATAGGAAAGCCCTTGTGAATAATATGAATGTAACTAACTATACTAGTAAGCTTACTTTAATAAAAAAACTATGTACTAATTACCACACTGACTTAAATCACTACACTTGACTTTGTAAAGAATAGGGATGATATGGTATGGTCATCTCTATTCTTTACAAAGAAGTCAACTCATTTCTTCCAAGTGAGCTAGTAAGTCATGGACATAGGGACCATGCCTGAATGCTGTCTGGCTCTGAGTCCTATCTGGTTCTCATGCAGTTTGAGAAGCAGCATGGTACAGGGGCTGGAGCACTGGACCAAGAGTTAGGGGACTCAAGTCCTTACCTCTGGTCTTGCCTCCAGCTCAGTGCCTGTTAGTCAGTCACCTTTCCTGCCTCTAAATGATGAGATTGGGCTGAAATTAGGGCTCCAGTTCTAAGATATTGGGTATTTGATGCTTTGTTCAGGTTTCTATTCTTAAACACACCACGTAAGCAGCACTTCTTGATTGAGAGCAAAATAATTGATCCTAGATTTTAAAGAGAAGCTGTGTTTAGCCTTAAAAAAAATTTAAAAGAAGGGCACAGTCTCAAGAGGCAGACAGAGCTGGGTCCATATCCTGACACTACCTATACCACCTGCGACATACGACTCCACCTCTCTAGGCCCTGGATTCCCCCTCTTTTGAAGGGCATAGTTATACCTACTTCATTTGGATGTTCTGAAGATTAAATGAGTGAACATGTCTCAAGCAGTGGATCACAGCAGGATTTCAACAAATTTTCTTTGGTGTCAACTTAGACAATCAGGGTCAGGTGCTGAAAACCTAAGTTAATATTTACTCTTCCAATAAGAAAATTAATTAATATATTTCAGAAGTATATAGTAGAAAAACCAAAGAAGGTTAGGTTAAAAACAAGGAAGAAAAGTTCCAGATAATTTCTAGATGAAAATTAATGCATTTCCTGAAATATATTAATTTTATCTGGAAATTACCTGGAACTTTTCTTCCTGTTTTTAACCTAACCTTCTTTGGTTTTTTACTTTTTTTTTTTTAACATCCCCAGGAGCTAGGTACTATTATTGTCCCCTTTTTACACTGAGGAAATAGATGGATAGAGATGTTAAATAACCTGCTCAAGATACACATCTACAAAGCGGTGAAGGAAGGAATCAAATGGAATCATCTTGGTTTCAAAGCCTTTGCTCTAAGTGTCACCTCCCACATGCCACACAAGCATCCTAAAGAACCTCCAATTTTGAATGAAATAAAGTATCAACAATATAGACTGGCTTCTTGGGAGCATTTATAGCTCTTGAAGGCAACAGATTTTCCCCAAATGATTTGAGCCCAACCAATCACAGTGAAGAACCTGGGGTAGTTCATCTGTCCACCGAACAGCTTGGGTGCTACAGAAACGCTCTCTATCCCTTGGGTAAGGATTCTAGAGTAGATTTCTAGAATACTAGAAAAAGTTTAAAGCAAAGGCAGTTTTCATTGAATTTGAAGTGAGAATAAAGCAGGTCCTGGATTTGAAATTAATTTCACTATTATATACAGGTGTACCAAGTGTTCTTCTCCCACAGACAAGAGTAGGAAGGACTCAGGAAGGCTCAGCTTGCAAACTCCCCAGTATGGAGTGGCTGCCTTCAAAATGCAATCCTTCCTTTCCCAGCTCAATTCCAGTATGTACTTTCAAGTGGCTGCCTTCAAAATCCAATCATTCTCTTCCCAGTTCATTTCCAGTATGTATTTTCAAAGGCCATGTCATTTTTGAAGGTAAGAAAAAACTCACACGTTTATTATAATGAGCAAACACTAATTAAATATTTGCATTCTAGTTATTAGAATTTCAGTTCTGCAGTTTAATGGTGAGCTTCTTAAAGAATTCTCCTTTGTTATCTCTCTACACTAAGATAGGTTGAATGATACCTGAAGTATTTCCATGTTCTTAATTGTCTTGGAAAAAAGTGTTTCAAACAAGTTAAATCCTTCACCAAAGAAATACAAAAAATAAAACAAGAGATAAGCATCTACCAAAACATTTATATATCCATCTCAGTCATTTGAGATGCAAGGATGTAAATAATAAGCTAAGGAAATTAAACTGCTAGCTCAAGAAAGACAGGAAACACCCTTTCCAAATAATGAATTATTTTCTAACCTTGCCTACACCTCATTTTTTACATCTTAATGTTAATTGCAGGGTAGTTTTGACTGAGTAGGAGTTGTAAGAGTAACAGCAGTTAGTACTTATTAAGCTCTTATTATGTAACATATACTGCACTGAATCCTTTACATAAACTATTTCATGGAATGTTCACAAGCCTATGAGGTGAATGCTATCATGTTCTTATTTCTTATTTCTCAGAAAAATAAAATGAACTACCCAAGGTCTTGGAACCAGTACAGTAGAGTGGTTGAGGTTCTATGTGAATCAAGGCATCTGATGCCAGAACTCAAATCACATCCCTTTTTTTATCCCAATCCGTCTGGACAGGGAGAGTCCTTGCCAATATTTCAGAATGCCAGTATAAGAGTGTCCATCTCATGGAACGAGGAACCTGTTTCTGTCTTGTTCACTCTGAGTCATTCCAGGGTCAGGCACTGACTCTGGCATCTACATAGTGGGTACTCAATAAATAAATCAAACAGCTAGCTGAATCAATTCAAATGTGCTTTCCAGGTAAACAAATACAACAACAGGTTTAGGCTTGCAAATACTCACAGCCCCGGTGAGTCTCTGCTACATTCTGTGCTTAAGAAAACCTTGTAATTTAGCACAAATCCATCCTACAATTTGTGATTGAGAAAAACCTGCTCTGTGATCCATCCTTTTCTCTAGACTCTGATAAAATCTAGTGTCCGTAAAAATGCAAAAGAGATCCAATAGGTACAAATTGAATCACATTAATTTAATTTAAAAAAATACATTGAGTGTTTACTGTGTCACAGGGTCAGGAAGATCAGACTCTGCCCTTACAAAGCTTCTAATCTTAAGGGATGTGAATAAGACAAGTACACAAGTGACGCTAAAAAAAAGTAAATGGTACATGTCAAAGGGAGTAATACAGAGATAGGTGGATCTTTGGGAAGGAGGGAATGAGAGCTGCCAACCTGTGTTTGCTCTATCAGCACTGTCTAATCCAACTTCCTGCAAGGGCAGAAATACTCTGTCTGCACTGTCCAGCATGGTAGCTCCTGAGTGGCTACTGAGCAAGTGAAATGTAGCTGGTGGGAATGAGAAATGGAAGTTTTACATTTTATTTCAATTGACTGGAATTATATTTAAATAGCCAGATGTAACCAGTGGCTACCATACTAGGCAGCACAGCCCAAGATCTCCAACCTTAGTTGTTCATTCATCTGGAGATCTTTTTAACAATGCACATTCTCATGCCTCATGGAGATTCTGATTAAGTAAGTCTGG
Organism: Ateles fusciceps; assembly: GCA_036589455.1. NCBI lineage: Eukaryota > Metazoa > Chordata > Mammalia > Primates > Atelidae > Ateles > Ateles fusciceps. The sequence continues at coordinate 5,149,413 of JAZHEH010000299.1, forward strand.
GATGGGGTCTGGGAATATCTGTATATTTTTAAAAGCACCAGAGTCCTGTTATGCAGAGCACATTTAAAAGACTCCAGCCCTATTCTGGCTCTGCCCTGCCACCACTCACAGGCTCAGAGGATCCAGCAGGCATGTCAGCTGGGGTTTAGTAACTGCAAAGACACAGGTAGCTGTGGCTTGCTCTAAGCCACAGTGTTTACTTCTTCTAGTCACTCATCATAGTGTTCTCAGAGGTGACTCAAACTCTTGAAGTCCAAGGTTATGTTTTATTCATCCTGGTAGGTACTGCACTTAACACAGTGACTAGCCTGCAAGTGTTCAATGAAACAACCAGAGTACGTCACAAAATATATGCATACCGTTCTTCATTTATTGGACTTCTCTTGCTATACCAGAGAGAACAAAGTCTGTCTGAAACAGGAGTATGGACTCACAAATTTCACACAATTTGAATCCAGAAGGAAATAACATAAGAATTCTTTTGCCTAAACTCTTAGGATGAAGCAAACCAAGGGTTTCATCAGAATAGAGCTCCTCTTTTCAAGTATCAGAGTACACCATTGCTCTCCTTACTTACTATATTCAAATATAATAACTGAAGAGTTTACATAGAAAATAACTTAAACAAAAAATGTTTAGCCCTATATGAAATGCCATGAGTCCCACCATATTCCCTAAAGAAAAAGCTGAATGAACTTTTTAGAAATGAAGAGTTTTGATGGCAAATTTGCTGGACAGGGCCTACTAGAATGCTAGCTGTAGAGGGGTTACTGGAAAATGATTGTTGAATGAACAAATGAGCCTTTTTAGGTGATACCAATTGGTTTTGTACTTTAGGCATTTCAGTTACTTCTCGTTAAAAATATGTGTCATTTCCACATCAGATTCTTGGACCACATAATTATAGAAGATATGAAGTAAAAGTAATTCTAAAAGCTAGCAGGGCAAATTAATATTATTGTGGGAAAGGTAGATATGGTTTTGGAGAACTCAGGAAATTATCTCTAGATTTTCCAAAAAGAACAACAACAAAAAAATGAGGATGGGAAAACAGGATCCCTGAGAAGGCAGCTCTTCAGAATATGGCAATACACATAGGCTTTGGAGTCAACAGAGTGAGATGAAAATCCAGCTCCACACGTTACTTTTCTAGTCTCTGTGTCTTCCTTCGAGAGTACCATCAGCATCCTTGCTTCACGTGATTGTTAAGAAGATGAAATGAGTTAATATGCACAAAATGCCGACATCACTTACCGCGAGTCCATCCCGTGATCTGGGTCGAAGTGCTTGTTAGTTACAGACTGTGGACTCAAAAAAAGAGATGTTGCATCCCAATCCCAAGAACCTCAGAATGTGGCCTTTTGAAAATAGGGTCATTGCAGATACAGATAGTTTAGATGAGGTCATACTGGAGTAGGCTAGGCCCCTAATCCAATATGACTGGTATCCTTAAAAGAAGAGGGAAAGTGATGTGAAGACAAGGACACACAGCAAAAATGCCACGTGATAATAAAGGCAGAGATTGGAGTTCCACAGCTGTAAACCAAGGAATGTCAAAGCTTGCCAGCAAACAGCCAGAAGCTAAGAGGCAAGGACTCACTCTCCAATAGGTTTCAGAGGGAGCATGACACTATTGACACCCCGATGGTTTCATCTTGGACTTCCAGCCTGCAGAACTGTGAAATAATGAATTTCTGTTGTTTTAAGCCACGCAGTTTGTGGTGCTTTGCTCCGACAGACCTAGTAAACCAAAGAAGTGTAATATTTTAAAATAGTTCGTATTGGGCTGAGCACAGTGGCTCACACCTGTAATCCCGGTGCTTCGGGAAGCTGAGGCAAGAGGATTGCTTGAGCCCAGTAGTTCAAGACCAGCCTAGCAACACAGCGAGATCCCATCCCTACAAAAAATACAAAAATTAGCTGGGCGTGTGGTGTGTGCCTATAGTCCTAGCTACTTAGGAGGCTAAAGTAGGAGATTGCCAGGAGTTCAAGGCTGCAAGTGAGCTGTGATCACGCCACTGCACTCCAGCCTGGGCAAAACAGTGGGACTCGTGCCTCTAAAAGAAAAAAAAAAAAAAAGTAAAGTAGCTAATATGTGTATTAACTACCTTCTAAATTATTTTTATATGAATGCTTATTTTATCAAATACTTAGGGTCCTGACTTTCCTTACCCTACTTCTCCCTATTGCATTCTTAGTACACATAATTGATTATGAAAAGAGTTTGCTTTCTACTGTTGCCTGTAAATCCTACAGATAGGGAGACAGAGAGGTACCTGTTCCTTAACTTTAAAAGCTGTGGTAAGCTCTGTGATCTTTGTAACTTCTAGGACAGAGCAGGCTAAACTTGTAGTTATTCATGAACTACCATTGCTCTGTGCCAAAATCATTTTCCTAAAAGTCACACAGCAGATACAGTTAGAAGAATCTTGAGCGTTTAGTCTTTCACAGCCCTTTGAAACCCAAGATTCTATGACAGGCAAAGAAAGTAGGACAGGGGAAAACATTTTTTTTTTTCATTTAAATCACTTGTAAGATCAAGGAAGTTTCTGTTTGTTTTTCTTTTAAGAAATGGACTATCTGTATAGCTGGAATCACAAAGTAGCAATTTAACATTATGGAATTGAGAAACTGACAGAAGGTCCACACAGAACAAAACATCAAGCAACAACTGGGCTATTTTTATTGCTCCTTTATAGTACCAGCAAGTGTAATGATATAAAAACTACCATGAAATCAATTAATTTTAGTCTTTTACAGATTTCAATTCTCTTCCTGTAATATGTCTATATGAAGTAATTGCTTTGTAATTAGCAGCATGATTAAACGTTAAACAAATGCTAAATCTTTACTTTGGCAGCCTTAATATGCCTGGAAGGTGCAGTTTTATTACTTCTGTTTAAGTATTTCACAGCACAGTGCTGGGTATTCTCACTTCGGACAGATTTGACCATGCCCTGTTAATAAATGTTGCATAAGGAACTGGTTGCTACAGTGGTTCCAGATTGTACATTCAACACGACACATATACACCAGTGAGAAAATAGACTTGTCACTGTGGGCACTGAAAGTGCCAATATGTAGGCGGCTAATACCGAGCCATGGATCTTTGGATGCTGACCAAGTCAAGCAATTCCATTAGACTATATCAGATTTGCTTTTGCTCCCAGACTGAATTAAACTTTAGTTTGTAATTGTGAGAATAATTCTCTCCTCATCGAGAAAATGGCTATTTTCACATTTATTTCAGGACATCGACTGCATTTTTCTCTGCTCATCTAGAGCTCTGCACTATCTTTTGTTATATTTTTTACACCAGTAGTAATCTGTACTAATTATCTGACATTTTAACATTTTTATTAAAAAAAAAATCTAACATCCAATGTCCTTAAGATGGGGGCCTTTAGTTCTGATCTAGTGATATTTCTCTAAAAAGCCTGACTGCTTAGGATTTGCTAATTAGAAGAAGAAGTCCTGTTTAAACTTTAGACTGAGAAAATGTCAAGAACATGCCCCTTCCACATTAAAATGTTCCTTTAAAATTTGAAGACAGATGTACAGAAGTGTGCATACATTTAACGTAAAAGTTCCTGCTAGTTAAGGTTAAAGACATCAGTGTTTGGGTCAATGACAGTACTTGTCCTTTGACTTGATAGTACCCAACCACATTGAATGCCATCTTTTTAAAGAAGCAAAGTAAAGCCATCTGTCCCTCAACTCTTAAACTTTGTTTCAAATTCCTTTTCTAAACTATTTTTTATGACTATTTCTAATAAAGATTTAAAGAACTAGACTTTTCAGTCACTGCAAGAAAATGAAGTAGAGGTGTGCCTGCTGGTTGAAACCTCTCTGCTGAAGGAAGGCTTGGGAACCACAGTGGCTCTCTAAGGAAGTGGTCATAGGGAAGGGGTACAGAATACAAAAGAGAAACTGTGGAAGGTGCTTTACCTATGTTCTTAGAAGACTGGGACAGAATATCAGTTTTCCAGGTTTTCCAGCTTATAGATGGCAGGTGGTGGGGCTTCTCAGCCTCCATAATCATGTAGGCCAATTCCTATAATAAATCTCACTGTTGTATCTTATGAATCATCCATCTGCCCATCCTATTCGTTCTCTTTGGCGAATCATGACTAATTCAAGTAATGTCACAATTCCCACAGCTATAGGTGAAGCAGCTGAGGTTAAAGCCAAGTTTTTTGCACAGGGCCCTTTCTGTGAATTCACCTACCTCAGCTGTCTTATTGGACCCCAAGAGTGCATTGCAGCTTTCTTTTAGACACGTAGAAGAAAATTAACTTGCAGAGTGAAACCTTGGTTAACTATAGCATTAGGGCTCAGGGAATTTGCAAATTTAATTTTCTGTTTGGCTGAAGGTTTCCTAGAAAGCTTTTATAGTTTCAAATTGTAATATCTATATTTTTGCCTTTGATAAAATATGTGTTTTTAATAAGACATAGTTTTCTTCAAGGCCTTAGTAATAAACTCATATTGGAATTTTTTGTTTCTTAATCGAAAGCCCTGGTTAAATTATTGTCTTCCAGTCTTCCCTTTTCTTCTAACAGTGGACTGAGGGTGGAGGGGATCTAGTTAATTAGGATTTCTGCTAATCAGGTTTTTAAATTGTTTTGGTAAATTAAAGTCAGGTGAAAATTACCTCCCTGAATTTGAAATAGTTTCTTTTTATAGATTTTCCTTGATGCCAGTGTGTTCCCCTATCTTAGTATGCATTTTAAACTAATGGCCCAGTACTCAAAGTGCTCAGATCGTCGATGACCTGGACACCATAAATCCACTAGTGCACATTAGTGGATAGTTGTTAATTGCACAGTTCAGGCCTGTGTAATCAAGTAGTGCAAAGGAATAGCTGGGAACATTTTAATGTTCTTTTAAATGCATTCTTCATTTTAATGCATTATAAATCATAGTGCATTCTTTTGTATCTCTTCAACTAATATGTTTATTAAATTAAAAGTAAAAATAATTTTAGTTGAATATCGACATTGTCCTTGATAACCATTAAAATATAAAAGAATCCAATGCTATTATAAGATCATTTTTATTGGTTTACCTCCTAGTTTTCTAATAGAGATTGTAGTTGCATTTTGAACTTTAAATACAGAAATTATTGTTTAAATGAAGCAAAATTAAAGTTATCTCTTAGACTAAGAAAGGGTTATTTCTTAATAGAATACATTTTAGAGTAAATTGCAGTGCAATCTTACATGTCTAGGATGAACATGTGCCTTAAAAATTCCTGTAGAGTTTTTGGTTTAAGGGAGCATAATTTAAACTATAGAACATTCAAATGATTGTAATAGTGAGGAAATATATTTTAATGGTGGTTTATTATTACTTCAAATTACATTTAATTGAGGATAATGAAGACATAATTTGAAAACAAGACCAGAAAATGGGAATTATTTTATTGGAGAATTAAACAACATTAAGTAGTATGCTTCAGCAACTTAGCATAAAATGTGAACAAGTAGTTAGTTTATTTTCACTTCAGGGTTTTCAAGTCTCAAAAATCCAACTAGTACCTATGTTGGCACTCACCAAAAAATTCTGGGTACACAAATATTACCATCAACATATGGCTGGTAATTAGGTTTTTGTACCATTCCAAATGCCCACAGGAGTGATAGAAATCAATGAGAATAGTCCATTGAGCAACTCTTCTGCGTAAGGCACTGAGGGCAGCAGCAGGGGAGGCAGGAGAGCTGTGGAGCATCCCAGGTGGAGGGGGAAGTTGTTCACAAAGCATTGGTATTCTGAGCCAGTTGTGAGCATTTCTTTCCAAATCTGAGTCCAGAGATATCACATTGGTATCTTAAAATTGGTCATAAAAATGAGGGCTTATCTTTTTGGAGAGCCAGTTGTTAAACATTTACAGGAATACCACTGGTGTAAAGGTGCCAAGGCAGCAGACTTGGAATAGGGGACAGAAAAGGAATGCTTTCATTTTGAGTGGGATTTTGGTTATGCCACAACAGCAATGGAAATCAAGACAGAAAGGTAGGATGGTGCCTAGATGTGGAGAGCCTTTATGCTTCACTAAGGAGTTTTCTCTAATTTCACATCTTTGTCAGAGACTTAGAAGAAAACAGATGGCACATTCAAAAGGGAATGAATAAAGAAAGGTTTTAAAAAGGGACCATTTATAAGATGTCTTACTCTATTCCTGTCACTACAATGAAATACCTGAGACTGGGTAATTTATAAAGAACATGAATTTATTTTCTCATAGTTCTGAAGGCTGGGAAGTCCAAAAATCAATGTACCAGGAGATTTGGTGTCTGGTGAGGGCTGCTCTCTGCTTTGAAGATGATGCCTTCTTTCTGTGTCTTCACATGGGACAAGGGGACAGAGACAAAACTGAGGCTATGTCCTCACATCCTCACATGGCAGAGGAGACTGACAGACAAAAGGACACTAAAGAACTCCCTTCAATCTCTTTTATAAGAGCATAGTCCACTCAAGAGGGCAGAGCCCTTATTACTTAATCACATCCCAAAAGGCCCCACCTCTTAATACCATCGCCTTGGGGTTTAAGTTCCAATATACAAATTATGGAGGGCCACATACATTCAAACAATAGCCTAAGGGATGGGTAAGGTTAAAGTCAATTCACAAAAGAGGGGCAAGCAACCCTGAGTGAACTACTGCAGGATGCAGAACCCAACAAGAAGCCAGCTGGCAAGGGACCCACTTATGGGTGCAGTCCATATCCGTCTGATTCCCAGGGTACAAAGCAAAGTGGAAAGGGTATTGGGCAGAACTGTAGGGATATCAAGCACAATACTATAGCCGGGGGACCATTTAATGCCTCTTTACAGGGGAACTATGGGATAATTTCTGTAATTCAGAAAGATGAATCCACCAGCTGTATGTAAGATAGACTGGAGAGGAGGTACACTAGATATGGGGAAACCGGTTAAGAAGAACTTACAGTAAGCTAAAGGTGAGGCAATGAGGGCTGGAATTGGAGTGGTGTTGATAGGAAAAAGAGAAGAAGCGCCATATTTAAAAGACACTAGGGAACTATAACTAGAGAGGGATCTATTGGATACTGCAGTTGACTAGATGTGCAGATGGGGGAGGGACGAGTTAAAAACAATGCCAAGACTGAGCCTGGGTGATGTGATGATAGCAGTTCTCAAAACAAGGTAGGGGCCAGCAAGGGCAGGAGCTCATTTTGGGAGTGGGATGAGTTTCTATTTGAATGATTAGAAGAGGGTGGGGAAAGAGAGGCTGGAGTACTTCTCTTCCTGGTTCCCTCCCTGCTGAGCCATTAGGCAGGGGCTTCGTGGCTCTGCTGAAGGAACATTCTCTCTCCTCTTATATAGCCACAGTTCACTCTGCATCCTGGAAACCACTTCTTCCTCTTGCTCCTTCAGTGACATTGTGATTTTCAGGATGAAAATATCCAGCAGGCATTTGGAAACATAGGACTGGAGTTTGGAAGTGAGGTTATGGAGAGAAATTTGGGGGTTTTTCTCATAACGATCTAGTAAGTAGAAGACTTAAGATCTTAAGGGACATAGAAAAGTAGGTTAGTAATAATAGGGTGCAGGGGAGCCCAAGATTGACTGCCATAAAGCATGTAATAAAGGATAACTCAGCATCTTGCTGAAAAATGACCAACTCTACCCCCACAATCTCTTCTTCATAAGTATTTGGTAATAGTTTCTAAATTTAGTTATAAGTTAATACAAAGATGGAACTAAAACAAATTGTTACAGGGGCAAAATGCTAACTCAGTGTTGAAATGATCTCATATTATAAGCCATAATAATTAAGATCAGGCAGAGAAGTACATCTCTCCACTGAAGATAAATCAGTAACAACTAAGTGTTATGGTCATTAGAGCCCCAGTGAAATTGCTCAATATCTAAAGCTTGTGGAGGATCTTGTCCACTATCAGTCACCTCTGTTCATGTGAACGCCAGCCAGATGTGGCTAAGTGCATTTTACACAATGAGTTCATGAATGAGAATGATAGTACATGCACAGAGCATTTGCATGCCAAGCAAGAGAAATGTTTCAGCTATCACCAAATTACTATAAAAAATCTACATCTGTGGGCAACACAGGTAATGTGTTGTCAATTAGCAAGTGTCTTAATCAGCGGTTCATCTACAATGAAAGGAAAATGTAGTATAGGGAAGAAAAGGGCAATGAAGAGCAGAAACTAAAACAAGGTAAGCTAATTTACTAGACACTATGTGCCATGTTCACATGTATTATATCTTCCCATTCTCACAAACCTGTGATGCTACATTTTTTTTACAACCAAGATTCAGAGAAGTTAATCAGCATGCTCAAGGCCACACAGAAATGGAGGAGAAAGTTTCTCCCTGATGTGCCTGACTTGTCATATGCCAGTCCACACATGTAAGACACTGGCATGCCACCCAACCAGCCAAGACTCCATAGAATTGCTCACGCAGTTTCCCTCTCCACCAGTTCAAGCATTCTGTCATGGTGACACATCTCTTCAGTACAGGATGCAGTCTCTTCCTTTGCTGAACTTTGTACAAGTTCTGCCTTCTCTGAACTCCAAGTGCACTTTAGAAGTAGGCAGAAAAGAAGATCCCACTTTATTCTATTCTAAGCCACACTGGTCTTCTCTCTGCTGATCAAGCATACCAAAGTCCTCTCACCTCTGGGCTTTCGCTTACAAAGCTCTTCCCTCTCCATATCTTTTGCCTGGCTAACTCTCCCTTGACCTTCAGATTTTGGCTTAAATGTCACTTGTTTGGGGAGGTCTTCTCTTAGAAGGCTTTATGTTACAGTCTCCTGGCCTCATGTACTTCTTTTTCACTGGACTAATACAGCCATCATTTTACACTTACTTGTGTGATAATTGGATTACTGCTTTTATCTCACATCAGACAGCAAGCTCCACATGTGAAAGGAGCACAAATCATCTGTTTTGCTCTCCACTATACTCCCAGCTCATAGAAAAAGATCTGCACACAATGGGGCTGTGGATATCTGCCAAATGATTGCAGTGAATGACTGTCATGTTCTAAGAATTGTACCAAGTGCTTTCCCATATATTCTTATAGCAGCCCTATGGGTAGACATTATTCTTCCATTCTGCAGATGAGTTTGGGGTTAATAAATTGGAGTCTTTTAACCAATACTGAGCACAGCTATTACATGAGAGTTGAGCTTCAAACCCGTCTGGTCTGAGCTCCTGTTTTTTGCTTTGTTGCAGTATTCCTACAGATGATCACTTAATTATTTTGATTTGCTTCTATTCACTCTACCTCACCAATGAGTCTGGAAGCTCATTTGGACAGAAATAACACAACGTACATTTTCTTTAACCCTCATATCACCTTTCCAATAGCACTTGATATTCTACACACATTTAATGAATACTTTTTGATTAATAATACTTCCTTGGCAGTATCACAAAAAGCATTCCCAAATGAGTTCAAGTTTCTATAATAACCTCTCTAAAGCAGTAACATAGTAATATCTCTGAGTATAACACGGGTTTATGAACTACTCATTTTCTACCAAAATACAAAGGAGATAACGTTGTAAAAGTTATTTTAAAGAAGAAGTGTGGCAAAATGAAATAGATATATGACACAGAAATCCATTTCCTCTTTCAATGACTGAATATTCACTAGGTACATTTTCTATGTGTCAATTGCTTTCATAGGTGCCAGGGACCTAAGACTCAGTCATAGTCTTTTCCCTTAAGGAGCTGTTTGGTGGTGGTGGTATTACAGAATGTAAATAAATCCTCCTAAATTAAGATAACACATGCTAGACTTGAGTGAGGACAAGGAGATGTGGGAAAATCAAGGACAGTGTGACTAACTCAGTCTGGAGGAAAACCAGAATTACTATTCCTTCGCATACTTCTTACTAGCTGTAAGATACTGAGCAAGATCCTTGTCTCAGGTTTTTTCCTACATCTTTGAATTGGGGATAATACACAACTCCCAGAGTTGATATGTGTTCCTCTCAACACACTTAGAAAACTCTATTTACTGGCCTGCAAGGGTAGCCAGGTGACTAGCTGTGTGGTATTGGCTTTCCCCCAGAGCTAAGAGTATGAATATCTACAATTACCTGTAAATGTGGTCACAGCAATTGGGAAGCACTGATAATGAGGATTATACAAGACAATGAATATGGAGTTCTCTGCAATTATTATTTCCATCTCACAAAGAATTCAAAGAATACCAGGTTAATGGTATTCTCAACTCTTCCCTTCATGTGCAAGTGAAAATCAGCTAGCTGAAACAGAGGAGGTGTTAGAGAGAACAACTCATAGCAACCAGCCTCTGTGGGTTCACCAGGAATCTCTCTAAGGGCCACACCTGATTTGGTTTGCCTGGTGACTTTCTCTTTTTATTTTCTTTCCTTTTTTTTTTTTTTTTTTAAGGGACAACATCTTGCTTTGTCACCCAGGCTAGAGTGCCGTGGTGCAATCGGGGATCATTGCCGCCTGGACCTCCTGGGTTCAGGTGACCCTCCTGCCTCAGCCTCCCAAGTAATTGGGACTACAGGTGTGCACCACCATGCTCAGTATGCCTGGTGCCTTTCTCTTGCTTCCAGGAAGATCTGTGGTTAAACTGCACTGTTCTAATCTGGTCCTAACCAGGAGCTTTGTGGTTTGGTCAAGACACAAGATGATGATGTTGTGTGATGATGATGAGACTAAGAATTAACAATAACAATGGTAGCTGCACGTCTGTTAACCACTTACAAGATGCTCAGCATTATTCTAAGAGTTTCACGTAGCCAACAACTTTCATATCACAATGGATGCAGAGAGATGAAGCTTTCGGGTTTGTTCATTAGAATGTCTTAAATTCAGCTCCTCTTGGTGGAATGATAGCTCTGAACTTAACCTGTTCTTTTTAGTTAGAAAATGTGATTCCATGAATTACTATTTAGGGGCATTATAGTATTTTCAAAGAGACGACAGAGTTGGATACAGAAGAGAATCTAGAAACAAACAAAAAAGGCTCCAATGTATTCACCTGTTTGCCAGTTCTTTCAAAGCACATGAGTGGAATCCCAGTTTCCCATGTCTGGACAGATATAAAGTACTCTAGGGGTCCACCACAAAAGGTGACAACCATGTGAACTACTGACTTCATAAAATATCTAGTCTGAATCTTCCTGTTCCTTAAAATCTCTCCGCTTGCCTTGGAATTAGCATCCTCAGATTGCAGACCTTGTAGCAGTCAGAAATGTCAGATGTGAACATAATACCACTTCTACTCATTACTATGGTATACTAAGTATGTACCTTGGAACAGGAACTGTGCTAAGGACTTTATATGCATGTTCTCATTTAATGATTCTAAGAGGCAGGTTCTATTATTATTCCCATTTTGCTGATGTAGATACTGAGGTTCCATGAAATCACTATAGATCACAGAGCTGAGAAGCAGTTTTGAAACTAATTCTTCCCAAATCTAGGACATGCCTCGTTACCCACCCTTTCCCCTGCCTTGGGCTGCATGTCCTGTAACACTATGGCAATGACTGATACATTGCTCTGATGCTTCACTTGCATGTCAGAAGGATACCTTAAAGCAAAACAATCTTTAGAAGTGAATCTCAAGTAGTAGTTATTAATATTACTAGCAGTTTGAAGCTCATAAAAATCATTCACTGCTTTTCATGGGTGGGCACAGGGGCTCACGCCTGTAATCCCAGCACTTTGGGAGGCCAAGGTGGGTGGATCTCTTGAGGTCAGGAGTTTGAGACCAGCATGGCTAACATAATGAAACCCCATCTCTACTAAAAATACAAAAATTAGTTGGGCATGGTCGTGTGCACCTGTAGTCCCAGCTACTTAGGAGGCACAAGACTCGTCTGAACCCAGGAGGCGGAGGTTCCAGTGAGCTGAGACAGAGCTATTGCACTCCAGCCTGGGCAAAAACAGTGAAACTCCATCTCAAAAGAAAAAAAAAAATTACAATATTAGCTGGGCATAGTGGCAGGCACCTATGGTACCAGCTATTCAGAAGGCTGAGGCACAATAATTCCTTGAACCCTGGAAGCAGAGGCTGCAGTGAACCAGTATCACGCCACTGCACTCCAGCCTGGGCGACAGAAACAAGGCTCCATATTAAGAAAATCATTCAATACTATTCATTAGGGTCAGCAACCTACTTATTTTGGCAAATATTGGCAGTAATTTTTTTCAAAATTAATCACTTTACCTGTCTTTTCCCTTGTAAGAAAGATGCTTTTGAATTTTTAGAAACCTTCTAAATTTAGACAATGATGATGTAACTTAATAGGCAGTGAGATGGTAATGGTTAGGAGAATGCAATCTGTAACTATGCATTCTCATCCATTTAAAATGATTTAAAGAGGGTTTATAAATATGTTCTGTTAATAACTGTAATATCTTAAAAGATAATTCAATGATTGATTGGTTAAATAAACATACCAAACGATTTCAAAATTAAAAGTAGTTAAAAAAAAAGTGATTTTAGATAGATGTTAACATGCAATTATATAATATTTTGAGCAAAATGGGCTAAGAGAGCTAACATAGTCTAGTCCTCTTGTTTTACAGCTGCAGTTAAAGAGGAAGAAACATAGCCAAGCACTTTAACAGTACAGGTTTAGAGTCAGACAGACCCAGGTTCAATCCCTGCTTCTCTAATGACCAGCTCTCCTCCTATCGTTCCCAAGTCACAGAGGCAGTTCTTGAAAATGCCCTGCCTGGAAAGCAGGAATGCCATAACCTGAGAATTCAAATAAAGGATTCTCTCCTCTAAAACAGATGTGTATCCATTCATTCAGTTGACGAATATTTATTACATACACACCAGTTGTTTGACCTTGGGTAAGTTCCTCAGTTGTGGTCTGCCTTAGTTTCCTGAGCTATAAGGTGGGTGTTTGCATTACAGAATTGTTGCATGGATTAAAAGAAGCTAACCCACATAAGGTGTTGGTGATGGTTCCCAACACATTGGAAAGGCACAGTGTAGGATATCATTGTTCTACTGCTACTACTATATGCTATGTTAGGAAAAATGGTGGGTTATGGGGATAGAATTTGGGACTCCTATGTAATATTTTCCTCCCAATCACTAAAACATCTCATTTGCATAGAACTAATCTCTCACTCCAGTGCTCAATCCTGGTAGTGAAGCCATTTGGGAACTTCACCAGGATTCCAATTCGACAGTGTGAGTGAATGCATGAAGAGAAAACTATTCCACCAGCATTTGCCCACATATTTTGTGTTTTGCCTTCAGATGGCTTTGAAGTGACCTACGTTTTTCAAGTGGCCTCCTGGTGAGAAAGGATGAGTTTCTGAGTATGTGAGGAGGTTGGCTATGTACCTGTAGAACACAGCAAAGCTAACTGGTCCTTTGAGGGGTTAGGCCTTACATGTAGTCCTCATTGCACAGAACCATAGTGAGCTGGAATAACAATCTGAAAAAAGCCAGTCATTGCTATTCCACTGTTCTCATGGTTCTCTGATGGTCTGATGAGTTCATGTAGATTCCACATATGTCCTAGAAACTGTCCAGATATGGCTGAAGTCTGACCTAACTCTGATCCCTCTTGGAAACCACAGAGAATGAAAAGAACCTTGAGTAGTCATGTGGCTTCTCAGTCTGTCTTCTCATAGGAAACCTTACACTATCCCAGAGAAACCAGAATTCAGTATACTTTTAAGACCTTGAAGGAAAGCTCTCTCCAAAACTCATTTTGATGTGCCAGTCTTTCTAAACAAACAACAAACAAACAAACTTGTACGAAATCTGTCTCCCCTGCTCTATATGTGTGACGTGTGTGCATGTATATGTGCATATCTGTATACATCGGTCATTATTCTGATAAGAAAGTTAAAATGCTCCTTCTAAATAAAAAACAAAAGTCAACAAAAAGAGAAAATGATACCACTGTAACATCTTTTCTAGGCAGAACATCCTCCATTCTTCCCTCATGTTCTGGGTTATCCCATTTTCCATTTCATTTTCTAACTCTAGCTGTCCTCTTTTATGAACCTTTCTTCCCAGATTGTCACAAGTATTTTTTTAAGTGGCTAAGGTCAGCTTAAGATAAGCCATTAGGGAGAGGGCGTGGTTAATCCTTAGGTGTAGGGGGAAACCCAGCTTAAGTTTCCCTGCATGATGCTTTTTAATTGATGCATCACAGGTCCTTGCTTTCTTTGGTAACCCAAGAGCTAGAATGCTGAGTCACTGTCATCTTGTTACCTGTTTGGACTCCACAGTCCAGGAAGCAGCTACCATCCAAGTGGAAGACACTAGGTCTGAGAGAGGCAGGGAGTCTCAGGTCTTATCCCACCTCTGTCTTTCCCTAGATGCGTGACCCTAGACAAATTCAACTTGTGCTAGGAAGAGGAGCCTTGCAAGACCTCTTTTTTTTTTTTTTTACAGATAAACTTGATCGAGTGACTTGTCCACAGTCACAATGAACCTCTCCATGACTCTGGTCCCTCAGTTATTGGGGGAAAAGGAGAAAGAACAATCACATTTGGTATCTCAGGATGTTACAGGTCAAATGAGACACATATTTAAGGACTCGGCAAAGTTGAAAGCTCTAAAACATGAGGCAGTGTCAGCTTTGTCAGCCCAGCTGCCTCTTCTCTTCATGCAGCTTGTGCTGTCCTATGTTTGTTGCTATCGACTTTCTGTTTCCAGCCTCCTCTCCTGTTTACTCAAGACACACTGAATTCTGACCAAGTGCTACAAGGAATTAACAACTTCATCTCCAGTTTAAAGTTCTCGACAAACTTAAGGAGTCTACCCCTCTCTCAAGCAACCATCCAACCCACTTATGTTCAATGAGGCTAGATCGAAAATCGTCTCCTGCTGAGCACTTGTGTGGCAGGTGAAAGCCTGTTGTGTGAATTAACCAGTATGTTTCTTAAAGCCTCTGCTGGCAGCTGACATCTGAATTAAGGCTGCTGCTTCTGTGTCTCTGCAGCCTGTACTGTTGCCATCACAGTACATCATGCTGCACTTGTCAGTCTCCTTTCTATAACCCCAACTAAACTGAGGCTCACTGAGGCCAGAGGCAGGATCCTTGGCACGACTGACATTTGGACCAGATAATTCTTTGTTATGTGGGCTATCCTGTGCTGTGCATTTTAGGATATTTAGCAGCATCCCTGGCTTCTACACATAAGATGCCAGTATAGCACGCTTGTCCCCACCCTCACTTGTGAGAGCAACTGACCAAAAAGGTCTCCAAATATTGCCAAATGTCCCCTCAGAGGCAAAAATCACCCTTGGTTGAAATCCTCTGTGCAGACTGCCTTTTTCATACAGAGCACTCATTATTTGTAGGAGAATGCATAGGTTGATGGAAACAAAATGCTCCAATGTACAAGCTGCAGAGAAATCAAGCCAACTTCTTTTGGTTTTATTGCGTTCTGTAATGCCTGGCATACAGCAGGTGCTCAATATATACTTGTGGGGTGAACAAATGTTTAATGATTGTAAATGGCTTCCTGTACCCCTGGTAAAATTTTTCCCCCTCAAGAGGGCCCAGTGAGGTGATGAGGAACTGTCAATGATAGGGAGAGAAAATTTTAAAAAGAACAACAAAATCTCTTAGGTATGGGATTAGGGACCAGAAACATAACCTTGCAGAAAGGTGGGGCTGTACCCAGGCCATTAGCTCTCTATTTAATTCAAGCACTTATGGCAGAAATCAAATTATTTGTACTGGTAATATTTAAATCATTTACCAGTGTTCCTGGATCCTTTAGTGCACAACTCTCATAGGGCCGTGAAGCACCAGGAGGGTTGCAGGACATCCAGAAGGTCAGACATTGAGTCATTAGTGTCATTGCTGGGAATTGAGCCTGCACCTTCCTGATTCTCTGTAGAGTACTTGATTACATTGATTATTATGGATGAAAATTAAGACATCACTATTGTGAAATAACAATGCAGGTTAATGATATTCTTTATTGCCATGCTAACATTTTTTTTCTAGAGGGTGAAATTATAGGCATGAAACCAATTAAGCTACCTTTCTTTCTTTTAAAGCTTTTTTAGTTTTTCTAAATGATGATTCTTGCTGCGGCTTCCTGCTTAATAGTGCAAACTAATTTTTTGTTTCCTAGGTCTTACTGAGATAGATGCTAATATTGGTGCTGTCCATTGTCCCCCAACAAATTGAATATGACTATGCTAATATGTTATCTCGCAAAGGGCAGTCATAAATAGGAAGAGCAAATATTTTGAAATAAATATTCGATGGACATTCTCCTGAAGAGGTTAGGCATTGCTGGAAAGGCCTCCCTTGAAAATCTTTTTCCAAGATTGCCCTTTCCCCGGACACCACTGTAGGATGGCTCTCTTCCCTGAGTTGAAATGGTGGCTCCAGAAAACAATGGCAGACTAATTTATGTGTTCCCCAAACTTTAAATAGTTGTCCTTTACTCCCAGGTCTACAAAATCTGCCACAGAAACCTTTCACATAGAAGGATGTCATGTCACATGTATATTGTTAATGTAACTATGGTAACCAAAAAATGCCACCAATGTGTCTGTTTCATACACAAATGAGGGGACAGCTGTGGAGTCCACATGTCTGCCAGTGGTATAATAGATGTGAGCTACGACAGCCTGGGTTGGAAAATTACAACTCATTTATATTAATCAGAGCTTTCAAATAACCTCAACCTCTGAGCAATAAAGAGTGTAAATGGAAAGCAATAAGCCACTCTAAAAGCAGTTTTCACTCCACAGATTTTAAAACTAAGTGTCTTAAGCTGATACAGCAGCATCTTTAGAAGGTACTCTGAAGGCAGAGTGGACAAGAACTTGGGAATGTATTATTCCAAGTTCACTCCTGGCTTCTTTGCATCTCAGGGATGATTTTCAGTTTATTAGGTACAATGGTTCCATATAAGTTAAATGTTTAATTGTGGTACTGGAAGCATGGCTTACATAAACATTTTAGTAATCTCACTGATTATGGCAGTTAGTCCTTCCAGCCTTATTCTCGCAACTCTATAATGTTACATATGACAAAAGTGAGGGTTGGTATGGAGTTAAACAACTGATCTGAGATCATCCAGCTATGACTGGATAATAGCTTGTTAACCAATCAATCAACTGATAAAACTGTTAATAAAGCTCAACATTTGCCTAGAGCTTTGAAAACATTCAAAAAGTAAAAAATATAATAGTAGTAAGCTTGCATATTGTTTCTTTTAAAAAACTGTAACATAAAATAGTATGTATTTTAATTATTGGATAATATGCTTCACAGTTCTACAGGGTGCCCATAAAGTCTGGAAACTTTTATCATTTTATCATGGATTATAATGCAATGTCAGTAAACCATTTATCATGCATTTGTCTATATTTCAAAACTTGGAAAGCTACTTCTGTGATCTATAAAGTAGGTGAATGGTAATATGCTAAAACAAAAAATTAAAAAGCAAACTTTACTTAAAAAGACTTGTAGAACAAATAGATCCCTTGGTCACTAAAGTATTGAATTTTACAGATAGGGTTTAACTTTTGCCTCTATTCTGTACTTTGAGCCCAAAAAAGAGAGAATAAATGTTTTTCTGATTTCAACTATATAATTATAATTTCATCCTGAATTAAATATTAATCAAATTCATGAGGTAAAGATACTTTCACTGTTCTCAGAAACATGATTCTAAATGATCATATGATTCTAAAATGGAATTTGCTTTATCTCCAGATTGGCTTAACCCAAAATAGATGTTCAACATAATTTTTAAAAATTAAATACAATGTTTGAGTAACCTGACATTATTGCTGAAATGAATCATTCAGAGAACTATTATTTTGTAACTTAAAAATAAATTTTAAGTAAGCATTGTGAAAGTTTCATAAAAATGACATCTGCCTCCTATAATTTACCATATTTTATTTATGAATTATGGCCTACTTATGGTGGTATAAAAAGCCCAGCATTCTGATTATTTATCATCATTATTTATATTCCACTGGCTTGAGAAGTAGCAATATAACTCTGTAGAGATAGATTTTCTTTAGTACGTAGTATATTCCCATGAGTGTCACTGCTTTAGAATATGTGGTAATAGCTCTAGCAGTTCAGGTCAAGAAGGTGGCCTTAGCACAGACTAACCAGAGAGAGATCAATGGTTGAGTTTTTCCTTGCTTTTTCAAAATTTCAGACATTAACCAGTGGTAGCTGAGGTTATTTTTAGAACCCCAGTCTGCAGGTGGATCTGGTCTTGAGATATTTAGCAGAATGATCCTTTTCTAATAATTAAACACTTTATCACTTTTATTTACCAAGAAATGCGATCTAATCTTTTCTTTCATGAGACTTGCAGAATAAAGATTACACACAGGGAGGTTAATTGCCAAAGATAAGGTTTCACAAATGTGAGGGTCATTTTTAAGTTACCAGGTTTCAAAAATACACAGATGATAACTTTACAACAAACCGCTTTATAGTCTAGTTTAGAAATATCAAGTTTAAGTTACCCTTCAACTCTATCAGGGAGACAGAATCCCAGGTGTGAAGAGTTAAATTAAGAGTTTATTACAACAATTTGTTACTTTCTGACTTCTGTATAGCTCTAAGACAGAAATTGCAAACTTGGCTATCACATTTTCTTACTTAAATTTGATTCAGTTCATTTTTCCCCCTCCTGGGAAAATATTGCCTTATGTATTAAAAGGCACTGAACCAGCAAAAGTAACTTAAGGGAACATGTAAAATAGCAGACTAACATCTGTTGTCCACCCCTCCCCCTAAACACTGAGCCCTCCAAAACAATGTTGTCTTTTTTTCTGGTGGGGGTGGGGGGTGTTGTATTTTAATGTCCCTTTCAGTGAATATATAGAATACAGGGGCAAATGCTGTTCAGTGAATAGGTTCTTTTTCCCTTCAGCAGTGTTTGAGGTTGACAAAAGAAGAGGCCACTGGGGCTGGTTAGTCCTAGGTATTAATATAATCGCCTGCCTCACGTTCGGCCTTTTGTTTGGCTGTCACACAACGCCAAGAGGTGAACAGTGCAGTGTGGTCACTCGGCTAACGTTAGACACAGCAGAAAGGCCCTTGGTCCAGAGTCTATTGCATGACTGCCTCCCCGTTCACTGTTCTGTGACCTGAAAACCACTCGGGTAACTAGGGATGGGATACCTGCATCACCTGCAGTTCTACAAGTTTGGTACCTTAAGAACCGACATGACTTTGACTAGACAGTGGACATTTTCATGAGATCTTCATGTCAGTCAACGACAATGATCTTCTACTATCATGAATAGCTCTGACGATGAGGACCAAATTTGAGCAAGAGTCAAATTATTAAAAGAAAACCCGAGAAGTTGAGGGGTCAATTCGGAAATCACTTCAAGCCTCCAGAAGTGGATTAAAGTTACGGTTAGCCTCACATAAACCTTTTCCTAACTGGCTCACAGTATCCAGCTTGAATATTGCACAAATATATACAGCCAGGTAAAGAGCAAGCAGCACTTTGAGCTTTCAATACAATAGCACTTAAAGAATTTGGCTCTTGAATAAAGGTGTCAGCAAGCCATGGAATTCCCAAACAGAAAAACTCACACTGCTTCTTTATTCTATTTTCTTAAGGTCTATTGTTAACTGAAGACTCCTTGTCTTTTCAAATTCCTTCATGTGAATGGATGAGGCCAGACATCTGCCAGGATCCGCTCACATTTGCATGCAAATCAGAGACTTCAGGACACATATGGCCCTGGAGCCAATAACACTTTTACTCTAGATTTATACTGATCAAAGTGCCTTCCTGAACTTTCCACTCCTCCAGCCCTAGCTTTTACAAATGAAGTAATGAGTCTATTCCGCTAATATTACTTGGACTGTCATGGCAAAACAATACAAAACATGTTGTCTTTTAGAAAATCCTACACGCAAAAGCCCGAGTCGGCAGTACCTGTTCCCTCATCCAATTAGAATTCTACTCTTCCTTTACGATTTAGGT
Source organism: Ateles fusciceps (assembly GCA_036589455.1). NCBI lineage: Eukaryota > Metazoa > Chordata > Mammalia > Primates > Atelidae > Ateles > Ateles fusciceps. The sequence goes on from JAZHEH010000299.1 coordinate 5,169,373, forward strand.
TTGGGAATGAAAATACTTACGGCGGGATGGGATTTAGACTCTTAGCCTTTGCCTTTGAGGTTCAGGTGCCTCAAAACCATTTGCACCCCGGCCGGTCATTCACTCACGGCCAGGCTCTGTTCTTGGCGTTGGGGCTACAGCGGTGAACACGGCAGGCAAGGTCCCCTTCTCCTGGAGCAGACATCCCGCCGAATCGCCCGATCCGCGTATCCGCGCGGGCTCCCCGCGGAACCGTCCCGGGACGAGCGGCCCTCCAGCTGCTGGACTTCCCCCGCAACCCCAGCCAGCCAGGCAGGGACTCCCTGGGCGGGACGCGGGCGCCGCGGGAGGCGGGGGAAGCGCCGAGTCGGCGGCTGCCCACACCCCTCTCCACGCCGCACAAAGGATACTCGCTGGCAAACTTTCCTCGCTTCTGACCCAGGCCGAGCCGAGAACTCAGCGCCGGCTCGGTTCCTGGCGGGGATGAGGCTTCCCTAACATTTTGGGCTCTCTGGCAAGCGTCCCGAGGCTGCCACTCCTTCCGGGCTCAAAGCTCACAAGCTGAGGTCTATCCCCGCGTGGACCGCCGATAGTTGGGTAGATTCTTCCCAAGGCTCTGACTTCAGTACATTCAACGCCTTGTCAGTTATGCTCTTTGCCCCTTTCTCTTACCAAGGCCACCGCCAAGACACCCTTTTTCTTTTCTCTCCCCATAATCCGTCACCTTCCTTTCCCTCCTCTTGGCCCTCTTTCCAACTCCCCGAGCTGGCTCCCTTTCCGCGCTTTCCTCCAGCCGCAGCTGCCTTCCCCCAGTTCACATCCCGGTAGCCCTCCTCCCTCCCAGTCCCCGGGCACCACCCTCCCCCTGGTCGGCCCCTGAAATCCAGCGGGCTCGGCTCCAGTCACTGCCTTTTGCCTGTTCCTATCCGGCCTTCCTTCCCAACTATCGCTCTCCCACACCCTGGTTTTTTCTTTTGGTGGGGGGAAACGGGGAGACGGGGCACTACATTCCCGTTTCCTCACTTCGTCATTTTCCCCAGCTCCATGAGCCGCGCCCCCTGGTCCCCCTTAGGCCCGCGGTCTTACCCTGCGGTTCCCCAGACCCTGCAGGGTTCCCCACGCCACCAAGTTTGCCTCGACTTCCCCTCGTTGCCTCCCACACCTCCCGCCGCGGCCCAGCTGGCCAGGGCACTTACCCCGAGGCCCAGCTGGTGGAGGTGTCGGGGTGCGCACGGACCCGGCACCCGTGGCGGCGGCGGCGGCAGCGGCAGCAGCAGCAGCAGGAGAACGACGAGGAGGAGGAGGAGGAGGACGGACTGAGCGGCGCCTCCTTCCCAGCCCGCAGCGCGCACTGGCTCCTCGGGGGACCCCCCGGCAGAGCACCAAGACAGGAGGAGAGGCGGCGACACAAGCAACAGCTGCTGCACGGGGCTGGGCTCAGTCGGCTCTCGGAGGCCAGGGCAGGGGCAGGCAGGATTGGGAAAGAGGGTCGGAGAAGTGGGGTGCAGAGGGCGGGGCAGCGAGGGGCCAGGTCCGGAGGAAGGCGCCCCAGGCGCGTAGGGATGCCGCTGCGCGGTGGCGATCGCCCGGGCTGACGCCGCCGGCTCCTCTCCCCCGCCCGGCGGGCGCTTGCAGCCGCGGGCGCACGGGCCTCGCCTCGCTCCCCCGCTCGCTGCCGGCGCCCTCGGTGCGCCCCTCTTTGTGCTCCCCGCAGCCGGCGTGCACCTGGTGTAAGCAAAGGCGGTCAGCTGATGGGCCGCGCACGGATTGGCTGCTCCGCCGTCTCCTCCCTCCCGCCCGACCCCCTTCCCGGACTCCCCCCCCTCCCGCCCCCGTCCCCGCCCTCGGCGTAGCCCCGTGCTGGGCACCATCTGTAGCCCGCCCAACAAAGGCGCAGCGCGGCAGGCCTCGGGTGGTCGGGCCGCGCAGCGCCGCCGCGGTCGCCGCTGCGGGGAGCAGCCGGCCGCCGCTTTTTGTCTAAGGGACAGCAGACTGCGGGCTGGGTAGGGAGGCGAGGCGCACTGCTGTTTCTTAGCAAAAAACAGACCAAGAGGAAAAAAACGTCCGTGCTAAGAGGCTAGCTGGGCACAGTGGGGCCACATCTCTGTGCAACGCAGAACTTGGGCTCCGGGACTGAGAAGCCGACACAGTTCGGCCCGGGATTGTGACAGCCAAGTTTCCGGGTGAAATCCGACCCTGCGTCTTAAAATATAGGGCGCGTCCTTCGGCTGTGTGTGCGCGCCTGGGGGCATCCTTCGCGGACCTGGCCCCGGCCGGTGCCCTTGCCGTGGGAAGGAGGATTCGGACGCTTATCTCAGTGGCGAAGCCGCTCCCCACTTGAGGAGGCTTTCTGAAAATGTTTCTGAAACTTTGAAATTACAGCTTTCTGATTTGTTAGGTGTGGAAGTTGTGTTTAAATAGGCGGCAGAGGACTGAGAACGCAGTCTTAAGTGGAGGGTAGGGAGGTAATGGGTCTTCGGAAACTACATGTGAACCGGCGTCTCAATTTTAAAGTCGCCAGCAAGCACAGAGCAGAGCTCCAGAGAAGCCTTGGCACTCTTTACTGGGGGAATCTGCTTTAAGCGAAAGCATCATTAGACCCTCAGTACTGAACCACTTTGGGCGAAGGATTGTGGTGACATTTCATTATGATGTCTAAGTTAAAACTTCTGGAGAATTTGGAAGGATATTTTACTAGGGAATAATCTTTTGGATTCTTCTAAGCCACGGGATAAATTCAATGTCAGTAATCATATTCTTGATCCTTCTAACATTTCTTGGCGTCTCTCGTAGGTTTGATAAACGTTTGATGTCCTTATGTGTTCACATACTTTGTTATCCTGAAATTTTGTCATGTAGACATCAGTGGTCACATTGTGTTTTAGAAGGCTTTAAGAAAAGATGATATTAGCACTTGGATTAGAACATAGTGCAGACCAGAGGAACAGCTAGAGAAAAAGGCCCACTGCTGTCTACAAATGAATACGATTTAAGATCTTTCAAAACAAGTTGAATCTAGACCCTTACCCAAGTTTTGTAACATGATTTTGTCTCTTTTCCCCCTTTTCATGCAGATTATCCATGGAGTTAGCATGCAGACAGCATGGAGTTTGTCTGATAGAAGGTGGCCTCTGGTAGAAGCACAGAACTTGAAATAGTCAGGGAAAGATAGAATGTAGGTTTCTTAGGGAGTCTCCATTAGCTTTCCTGGGAGTGGAAGAGAGATGAGGTTGTGCCCTTCAAGGAGGAGCTTTACAGAGCGGTCTTAGAGGAGCATTTGGAGCAGTTAATGATGGTGACAGTTGCTTCTAGGAGGCAAAATCTAGAACAGCCTCCAGGTTTTGGAAGAGACTTTGTGAGAATGGTATGAGCCAGGGACCAATGTATGAATTTTGAAACCAGGCCAACACTGCTTTAAATCCCAGCCCTGTAATTTATGAACTGTGTCCCTATGGGTAAGTCACTTTATCTCTTTAAGCCTTCGTTTCCTTGGCTCTAAAGTAAGGTTAATAACAGTACTTATCCCAAAGGATTATGATGGTTAAGTGGGAGTAAGCACGTCAAATGCTTAGGACAGTGCTTAGTATACAGTAAGCATTCAACGACAGTTGTAAACTCTAGGCATTGTTAGGCAGGTATTGAAGACTGAAAGAAGACATCAGTTCAGACAGGTGGGCTGATGATTCCACACGTGACAGAATATCTCAAAGGCACTAGCTGTTCCCATGGAGGAAATGGACTCTGTCTCCCCACTGTTCAATTCGTTTATTTTTAAATTAGTGTGTCATTTATTTAAACTAATTTCCCTCTTCCCCAAAGCAAGAGTGAGAAAGGCAGCTTTGCCTATTTCTACTTGACCACTGCATGCATTTGGTTCCAGACAGAGACAGCATTATCATTAGGAAGACATGTGTATCAGTGATGGGGGAAGGAATTTGGGTGAGAGGATGGGGCTTGCTGTGGACGGAAGAGGACAGATGAGCATGGCAATTATAAAGAGTCTGAAATTTGGTGCAATTATTAGAAATTTGCTGAATTGCCTAAATTGCTAATTGGTTCAAATTTTAGAAATTACATTTTTTAACTCTGCAAAGGGGTTTCGGGACTATCTTGTTAATTGATACTTAAAAACTCTTTGTCCCTTATTCCTTCCTGTCTCCATTGTATAACATAATTATTAGTATAAAAGAGCTTTTTAATACCCATTTTTAGACTGCATTCTAGCCTGGGCAATAGAGCAAGATTCTCGTTCTCTCTCCCTCTTTTTCTTCTTCTTTTTCCCTTTCTTTCATTCTCTTTTTTTTCCTTCTTTCTCTCTTTCTCTCTTTTTCTTTTCTTTCTTAAAAAAAAAAAAGAAAGAAAGAAAAAACCTCTGTCATTGGGATGGTTGAAGAGGAAACACCAAGTCAATAAACCAGCATAACTAAACCAAATCTCTTGCTTGCTTCTTGCTTAAAGAGCTCAAATCCCTCTGAATTACTCCTAGTCAGCTCACACAGTTCTGGGATCCTGAATTTATTAGTTAGTAAAAAAGCACTTAATGGTTATTTATTAAGGTATGGTAGAGGACCTTGGAATCTTTGAAGGAGAACGAAATTGGAGACAAGAGCCCAAGAGTGCCCAAGAGAGCAAAGTCTTACTGTTGATGTAAAGGGTTCTTGCCCCTAGATTGGCTGTGTGGAGACACTACAAACCCCTCTGGATTCCTTCACTAGCCCCTCGAGATTCTTTAGCTTTGGTTTGAAGGAACATTATAATTGGTATTAGCCTAATTGTACTGATCTATGTGGTAAATGAGGGAAAAAAAGAAACTTCAGAGGATAATCATATTTGAATAATCTTTAAAAGAACATCTGTATTTTGAAAAGATAATTATCATATGCCACTTAAATGCAATTTTTCAAAGTTGAAAATGTGTCTCTCTCTAATTGAAATATTAATAGAGTACCAGGAGTTAGACTTCTTTCCAATTTCTGAACTAAAATTATAGTTTTAAAACAACTACCACCAAGTTCTTAGAGGGTGATGACTGCAACTTAAAATTATGTGATTGTCGTGTCATTGTTAACTTTCATACCAAATGTATTGTTTCTCTAAGAATTTTTGACAATGAGTGGGTTTACTACATATGCATAGTTCCTGTTCTAGTTCTATTTTTTTTTTTTTTTTTTACTGTACATAAAATATCCCAACACAAAAAAGGCATTACTTGAGGTTTCTGTAATTAAAACTAGTTTTGCATTTAAGTTTTAAAACTTGACATGGAACTAAAGTGACCAACCATCTTAGTTTGCCTGGGAATCTCCAGGTTTTAGTCCTAAAAGTCTCAACATCTCAGGTAATCCCTTAGTCTTGGGTATACCAAGATGGGGGTGGTTCTAAATGAAACTAACATTAATAGGTTTATGATGGTGTTATAATTTTAATTGAGTTGCAACTTTGCAAATATACCAAATAATGTTTTATTCCCGACTGAATAAAGGGTCCTCTTTCCACTTGTAGAACTTAGTTGTTGCAGAAATGTTGACAGTCATTGTATTGGTCCATTTTCATACTGCTGTGAAGAAATACCCAAGACTGGGTAATTTATAAAGAAAAAGAAGTTTAATAGACTCATAGTTTTAATGGCTAGGGAGGCCTCACAATCATGGTGGAAAGCAAAGGCACATCTTACATGGCAGCAGGCAAGAGAGTATGTGCAGGAGAACTGCCCCTCATAAACCATCAGATCTTGCTTGAGACTGATTCACTATCATGAGAATAGCACAGGGAAAAAATCCACCCTTATGATTCAATTACCTCCCATTGGGTCCCTCCTATAATACATGGGGATTATGGGAGCTACAATTCAAGATGAGATTTAGGTGGGGACAGAGCCAAACCTTATCAGTCATCAAATCCAACTTTCTTATTTTGTAGATAAATAAACTAAGTCCTAGAAGAGGGACTCTGCCAGTCTGTTTACAAAGCCTACACTGAAAGCTAGATCATACACTCTTTGGAGAGGGATGATATGACCAACTCCTAGCCCAGGGCCTATACCATGTAATAAGTACTTGGTAAACTTTTTAAAAATAAATTGAATCAGTTAATAAATGAATGTTTTTATGTAATTGGATCACATTATTTCATGAGTATTTTCTTCATATCATTAAAAAGTCTTTGAAGCTATAATGCTTAAGGGCTGCATAATTCCACCAATGTTTTGTTGGTCAGAAATGAGGACTTTCTCAATTATTTGTTACCACATATAATATACTTGTTTAAAAATGCTATTTTGGTTATTGATCTATAGACATAAACTACACTTTGGATTATCAAGATAACATATACAACTTTTTCTGTTTTCCTTACTGTTTACCTTTAGTCAGCCAGAATTACTAAAAAATAAAAGAATATTTGTTTGCTTTTGTAGATTTCCGTTGACAGAAGAATTTTAGAATTTTCTTTGTTTTTAATTATTTGCTGTCCATTGTGATTTCTCTTTTGTCTGTATAACAATAGTTAACATAAACTAAGAACTAACTCTGTGCCAAGTACTATACCTAGTCATGTTTTTGTATTGAGAGAGGTAGTCTAGTGTAACAATTAACAGCCAGAGCTCTTGTTGGGGTCCCTAGGTTTACCTTCCAGTCCAACACACTGTGTGAATTTCAGCAAGTTACTTAAGCTCTCTGTGCCTGTAATAGTACCTGTATCATGGAGTTTTGTGAGGATTAAAGAAGTGGTATGCAACATACTGATGTAACAAACCTGCACATATAATCTCTGAGTCTAAAATAAAAGTTGAAAGAATAGTGATAAAAAAAGAAGCTCAACATCACTAATCATTAGGGAAACGCAAATCAAAACCACAATGAAATACTACCTCCTACCTGTTGGGATAGCTATGATACAAAACAAAAACAAACAAAAAAAACACCAGTGTTGGCGAGGATGTGGAGAAATTGGAACCTGATATGGTTTGGATTTCTGTATGCGCCCAAATCTCATGTCAAATTGTAATCCCTAATGTTGGAGGTGGGACCTGGTGGGAGGTAATTGGATCATGGTAGTGGATCCTTCATGAATGGTTTAGCACCATCTCCCTAGAGCTGTTCTTGTGATAAGAGTTCTCATGAGATCTGGTTGTTTAAAAGTGTGTAGCACCTCCCTCATCTCTCTCTCCTTCTCTGGCCATGTAAGACATGCCTGCTTCTCCCTGGCCTTCTGCCATGATTGAAAGTTTCCTGAGGCCTCCCGAGCCATGCTTCCTGTACAACCTGCAGAACCGTGAGCCAATTAAACCTCTTTTCTTTATAAATTACTCAGTCTCGGGTCTTTCTTTACAGCAGTGTGAGAACAGACTAATACAGAATGCTGGTGCACTATGGATGGGACTATAAAATGATACAGGCACAGTAGAAAACAGTATGAGAGTTCCTCAGAAAATTAAAACTAAAATTACCATATGACCCAGCAATTTTACTTCTATGTGCCCAAAAGAACTGAAAGCAGGGTCTCAAAGAATTATTTGTACATCCACATGCATAGCAGCATTATTCACAATAACTAAAACATGGAAGCAACCCAAATACCTATTGTGGGATGACTATATAAACAAAATGTGGTATATACATATGTATTAGTCTGTTTTCATGCTGCTGATAAAGACATACATACCTGGGACTGGGTAATTTATAAAGAAAAAGAGGGTTAATAGACTCACAGTTCCACATGGCTGGGGGAGACCTCACAATCATGGTGGAAGGTGAAAAGTATGTCTTACATGGCAGCAGACGGGAGAGAATTGAGAACTAAGTGAAAGGGGATTCCCCTTATAAAACCATGAAGTCTCATGAGACTTATTCACTACCACGAGAACAGTATGGGGGAACTGCCCCCATTATGGGAGCTACAATTCAAGATGAGATTTGGGTAGGGACACAGTCACATGATATCAACATACCATGGAATATTATTCAACTTTAAAAAAGGAAAGAAATTCTGACATACCCTACAACATGAATAGGAAATGAGGACATTGTGTTAAAGGGAATAAGTTAGTCACAAAAAGACAAATTCTGTATGATTGCACTTACATGAGATATTTAAAGTCAAAATCATACAAAAAGTAGAATAGTGGTTGCCGAGGGATGCAGAGAGTCAGGAATGGGGAGTTATTATTTAACAGGTGTAGAGTTTCAGTTTTGTGAGATGAAAAGAGTTATGGAGATGGACAGTAGTGATAGTTGTTTAACATTAGGAAAGTACTTAGTAACACTGAACTGTACACTTAAAATGGTTAAGATGGTAGATTTTACATTTGTATATTCTATCACAAGGAAAAAAAGAAGAAAAAGAGGTGTGTATGTGCCTAGCAAATATCAAGCACTCACTAATATTGATGTATTAATTAATATAATTGTCACTGAGAACAAATAAACCAAAAACCATCAGTGGCTTAAGTAAGGCAAGTTTATCTCATACTCAAGTAACAGAGTGTGTTTCTGGGCCCAGTGGCCTGTACTTGTTCAGTCTGTGCTTCCACTTTTTGGTTCTTCCTCCTTTATGGCTGTAGACTTTTTTTTCCATTTGCACAGAGGATAGGGAAAGAAAGAGATTAAAGGATCACAGGAACGTTCTATGAGCCAGGCTAAAAAATGGCTCATATTACTATTGGTGAGAACTCAGTTACGTAGCTACATCTAATAGCAAGGGAAACTGGGGAATGTAGGCTAGGTATGTGCCTAGAAAGTAGAGGAAGAAATTGTGCAACATTTTACTGTCTGTATTAGCAATATAGTAACATACATTAGAAATACAGTCATCTCTCCTTCTGTTGGCTGTTATCTTACTTAGTCTTCATAACAAGTCTGGTAAGATAAGAGAGAAAATGATTGGTTAAGGGACATCCTACAAGTAGGAGGGCATCATTACAGCAAACAAAATGTGTATAGAACAGCTGCTAGACCAGGGCTTTTAAGTCCTCTGTTCAGCTTAAAACTATTCTTGGTTGACTGCTATCCTAATTACCATCAACATAGTGCCTTCTCAAAGTTCCCAGAGACTTCAAGCAGGGAGAGGAAGACTGTCAGCTGCCTCGCCAGAAGCATGTACTCCTTATTCTTTTAGTAACATCTTTCTTCTTTAGGTAACCATAAAACTTTAAGGAAGTTCAGAATTGTTCCTCACAAGAAAGTGCTTAGAGACTACTACACTGGAATTCAGTGTCCCTATTATCATAAATTTAATATCCACACTTACTTTTAGTCCTGGGGGCCTATGAGGCTATAAAAGAAAGATTGGCAGTTAGAGGAGACACAGTTGGCTTATACACATTTTGCAGAAACACTGAAGCCCAGAGAATTTCCTCTACATTTCATTTTGTACCTTCTTTGTCAAGTTTGTCTCCATTTTGCCTGCACTTTATTTTATTTTTATAATAGATAACTCTCATACTTGTTATCTCTGAGTATGTTAACAGTCTCTTTTGAGTAAAACATTGCCCTTATTGCATTTTCATGGATAACTCAGTATTCACCTACTGGACCAATCATCTGTTAAAAGCCATATTTTCTTGAATTCAGTTCACATTGTACTCTTGAGTCTGTATCACTTTGCTCAAACTTTGCATCACATACTAGCTATCTTTTGGAAAGGAGAGTGAGCTTTTGAGTTTTGTAGCCTTGGAGAAGAAGGCTGCAGATAATGGTGACATATCTAGTTACTAGAAGCAAAGTCATATTGTAATTCAGTTCTGTAAGGACCAGAGGGTTTGGGAGCTGTAAAGAGCCCCAGAGATGATCCGGCTCAACCCTTTATTTTACAGATGAGCAAACTGAAGTCTCAAGAAGACCAACATTTCTATTTACTTCAGTGCATTTGGGAAATTTGAATGGATTTAAGTCCTTACCCAAGGTCCACTGCTGGTTAACAAGAGAGCTGGGCTAAAATCTAATTTTCTCGATTTTTCTCTTATATTAGTGTAACCTTAATTAGGATCTTCAGGCCTCCCAGAAGTTCATGGGATATACTCTTAAGAGTCTGCTACTTTGCTATATATGAACCCCAAAACACAGAAAACAAAAGCAAAAGTATATGTATGGGACTATATCAAATGAAAAAACTTTTGCACAGCCAAGGAAACAATCAACAGAGTGAACAAATAGCCTATAGAATGGGAAAGTATATATGTCTGATACATACCATACATCTGATAATGGGTTAATACCAAAAATATATAAATAACTTAAACAATTCAATAGTATTAAAATAACCCAATTACAAAATAAGCAAAATACCTGAATAGACATTTCTCAAAAGAATATGTACAAGTAGCCAAAAGGTATATGTAGATTTTAAAAAATACTCAAAATCACAAATTATCAGATAAATGAAAATCAAAATCACAATGAGCTATCACTTCACGCCTGCTACAGTAGGTATTATCAAAAGATGAAAGGTAAGTTTTAGGAAGATTGTAGAGAAAAGCAAACCCCTGCACATTGGTGTATAAGTTGGTTCAGAATTGACTACCAAAATATGTTAATTGTACTATATATATAATATATATATATATATATATATATATATATATATATATATATATAGAGAGAGAGAGAGAGAGAGAGGAGAGAGAGATATCTCTATAGTCCTGAACCAAAGTCAGAAGATTTGAGTGTGTCATTTGCCAGCCATGTACCTCTCAATGTGCCATTGACAGGCTCTCAGTTTTCACATGCTCCCTGAGGAGTCAGAGTGAAGACATCCATCTGGCCTGCCTCCTTAGTTTCCAGATCAAATCAAACTGTTCAGGGAAGTACTTTGCAAATGGTGGAATGTGTAGACCATTTCTTCATGATGCTGGGATACTGGAAGGCTCTGTGGAGGGGGTTCCCACAGACTGTGGCAGGCTGTGCCATGTGTATGATGTCTAATGTAAACTGCACCAGCCAAGTGCACCTGCTCGCTTTCACTACAGTGTCTGGGAAGAAAACAAAACTGCCAGCACACCTTGGGACAAATGACTAAATGCCCTCCAGACATTTCACAGTCCTCTGCCTTTCATACTTCAATTCTTCCTAAAGGAATCTGGGGCTGGAAAGCAGGAAGCAATTTACTGTGGAATTCTTTTGCCATCACAGGTAAGATTTAGTTTTAATAATAATAGTGATAATAATGGCTAATTAAGTATGAACTGTGTGGTAGGCATGGTGCAATTTCTGCATGAGTTCTATGTAATTCTTACAATAATCCCACGAGACAGTTAGATGCTGTTTATTACTCTCATTTTTCCAGATGAGGCCACTGAGACCTTAATGAAGTTTGATCACATGCCCTTGATCACCAGTCTGATACCAGAGCTCATGCTCTCAACTCTGATGTGATCTATAGTCCCAGACTCTATCTATGCCATAATACCAGAATCTGAAAGGCCTGTACTGTTTTGATCATATCAACACTGATACTATGCCTACTAGGGGAAAAGATTCTAAATTCAAAAAACAAAATAAATAGAAGTAGTGTCCAGGGAGCTGTCCCCAGATATATTAATTCTTTCTAAAATGAGGAACATAAGGAATACTTCTCACATTTCATCAGTATATTCACAAAATAATATTTGAAAGTAAACAGTAGGATATTTGAAAATTTTTGATGTGTAAAAAGTAATGAAATTTCCTTTTGTGATACTGGAGCTTTCTGACTGGGGCACAGGGAAGGCCAGCCATGGACCACGTGGTTGATTCTTAGGGGCAGGGCAGTTATATGGGATGTGGTTTGCCAGATCACTTCCTGGAATGTCTCCTGGTGAGCCTCTAGTGAGAACTGGATTCTAGACTGTCTTAATATTCGTCACTTTCCATTTCTGACCCTCTAAGTTCTTTATGTGTAAAATGAGACCACTGAAAGTACCTGTGGTATTCATACTTTCTTTTCCCGCCAGAACTCTTTGGTTAAATTAAATCATAAGGAAACACCATATCAGGCCAGTTTTCGTGGCTCATGCCAGTAATCCCAGCACTTTGGGAGGCTGAGGCAGGTGGACCAGTTGAGGTCAGGACTTCAAGACCGGACTGGCCAACATGGTGAAACCTTGTCTCTACTTACAAATACAAAAAGTAGCTGAGCATGGTGGCGTGCACCTGTATCTGTAATCCCAGCTACTGGGGTGGCTGAGGCAGGAGAATTGCTTGAATCTGGGAGGCAGAGTTTGCAGTGAGCTGAGATTGTGCCACTGCACTCCAGCTTGGGCAAGAGAATGACACTCCGTCTCAAAAAAAAAAAAAAAAAAAAAGAAAGAAAAAAAAGAAACAAACATATCAAGACATAATAGCAAATTTATCCAGGTTCTTGGTCACAACAACTAATCTACTCTAGCTAATTGGGCAGGAAGATATTTACTAAAAGGTGCCAGTTAGTCTACAGGGTCTCTGGAAGGGCTAGAGAATGTGAACGTTGCCCAGCCAGGAAAAAGCCCCCAGAGAAAACCCCCTGACATCCCATGTGCCTATTCTGGTAGAATCAATGTTGTCCTTCTTGCCCATCATTCAATACCTATCACACTATGGTCTAGTCTCGTCAGAAACTCTGCACGCCTCTCCCAAATGATACTGCCATTGTCCTTGCCGGAAGATCTAAGCCCCTAGCTGTACCTGTCATTTTATGTAGCTCACTGTGCCTCTGTGCTGCTTGACTAAACCCAGGCCCAGTGCAGAACAGGAAGCCAGCTAGAAGCCACGACTGGGTGTGGGTGGGCCTGTCCCTGTCATCTGCACTCATTAAGATGGCCAGAGCAGGAGCCCCTATTCAGCTTTCTCTTGTCACTGTTCCTTGGGGATGATGGTGCCTTGCTGGCTGGTCATGCACTGAATAGGTCCCCAAAGCTTTGCGGATCCAGTCAGATAATGACCAAACTAGATTATTTTTAAGATGCTCTCCACTGCTAAAATTCCTTGATTCTAGGTATTCCAAGGTTAAATTAAAGTAGAAGTGTTTAAACCAGTACTTTCCCATAAGAATATTATACCTAAGGAGTATGGCTTTGTCTACATTTACATTTTAGTTGATTTATTCAATTAGGTATCAGTATAAGATTACCCAATTCACATAAAATGAAAGGGAGAGTAAGGAAGAAAAAAAAGAAACCTCTGACAAAGGTCTTCCATGGGATTTCTTTTCAGAAGAGCAGATTTGGGGCCTTTCAAGAGAAGCATTTTTAAGTTGAGAGTACTCGCAGATAGGAAAACGGCCTACAGTGTTTAAGTTCAAATTTACAAGCCCCAGCATAGAGCTCCAAAAGTCAAAAGCAGCAGTGGGCAAGCTTAAGCTACCTTAAATTACACAGAGGTCTGTTTATATAATCTTTTGGCTCTTTAAAGTCTCTCAGTTATCAGAAAATAACTGTTATCAAAGTACCCCGAAGACATCAGATATTGATGAGGTGTCGTCTTATTAGGTATAACATGTCCATCACTGTATGATAACTTGGGATACACCACGTCATTGTGCCCAAAGCTTGGGCTCTGGATTTATTCCCTTGATTTTTGGAAGCATTAGTTAACAAATCCATTAGATGAGAATAATAATAGTAACTGCATCACGCTGCAAGAATTAAATGGGACAATATATGTTAAATTATTAGCGCATTGCTTGAGACAATAGATGTTTTGTCTAGCCTTTGGATCTCTGGGGGCCCAAATGGGGCCTAAGTGGTGTTAGCAGTTGAGCAGTGACTTGGGGAGCCTGCTGCTGGGGAGAGGAAAAGCAAGAGATGTGATATTCATAAATGTGCCATCAACCACAAGTGCTCCATCATCACCAAGACATAGGGACAGAGGCTCCCTTGGAGTCTCCCTTAACTCCAAGATTGCCCTTGTTGTTTATTACTGTATTAGTCTCTTTTCAAGCTGCTGATAAAGACATACCAGAGACTGGGCAATTTACAAAAGAAAGAGGTTTAATTGGACTCACAGTTCCATGTGGCTGGGGAGTCCTCACAATCATCACAGAAGGCAAAGAGGAGCAAGTCACATCTGATGTGAATAGTGGCAGGCAAAAAGAGAGTTTGTGCAGGAAAACTCTTGTTTTTAAAACCATCAGATCTTGTGAGACTTATTCACTATCATGAGAACAGCGCAGGAAAGACCCACCCCCCAGAATTTAATCACTTACCACCGGGTTCCTCTCACAACATGTAGGAATTGTGGGAGTTACAATTCAAATTGAGATTTGGGTGGGGGCACAGCGAAACCATGTCAGTTATGGACTGCTTTCATCTATATTTGACTCAGTAGACATCGACAAACATCAGCTACATGTAAATACGATGGCCTATGAGCTGGAGACTAGACAAACATGACACCAATTCAGCAAATATTTGTTGAGTTTCTACTGTATTCTAAGCACTGTTTTTTTTTTTTGTTTGTTTGTTTTTTTTTTGGCTGTGAGCTTTAACAGGGCCTGAGAGGATCATATGGGGACTGAGGTGGGGACACGAGGAATGATGTTAAAAAGAGATTTTAGGGTTGACTCTAGAATCCTTCCTGCCTTCCATGTACGTTGGGAAACCACAGAGAGCATGAGTAACCATCCCAGTTTGCCTGGGACTGAGAGGTTGTCTGGGATGTAAAACAGTTCTTTTTAAAACCAGAATTGAATGCTTTCCCAGGATGTGGTATTTTCATGCTAAAGCCAGGAAGGTTCTGCTAAATTGGGATAAATTGGTCATGTTAACGGATTTTACATCCCCCTGTTGGACAGCCTCTCTACCTTTGCGGAATTTAATTCCCTGCATTCAAAATGAAAAGCTTTGAACTGGGATGCAGTGGTGATGTAGCACAGAGAGGTCTGGAGTGAAATTTAGGACAGCAGCTCAGACCCTGGCTCTAGTTCTCGCTATTGTGATGACCCTTGGCAAATTGATTACCTCTCTGACCTTCTCAGCTCTCTCATCTATACAAGCAGAAATACCCAGCTTCTGAGCATTTGAACAGGTTACATGAGATAATACGTGCACAAGTGCCTTGCACAGAGAGGAAGTGCCTTCATGTTTTAAGTTTCTTTTGAACAAGAAAACATGTCACATTGGCTTAGAGATAAGACGTTTCATATACACACGCTTGTCTGCATTAGCCTTTCTTCATTTATGCTGCATGTATTGCCCTGGTAATGCTATTTAAATGTTTCAATTGGGTGTGTTCCAAGTTACTAACAAAATTGTAAACTCCCCAAGTGCAGGTGTTATCTTTTCATGTATTGGTTATCTCCTAAAAGCTTCTAGAAATTAGTGTAGTCAAATTTTGGGAACACGAATTGCTGAGATTGGTTTGTAATGCCCTTAGAATAAAATATGCAGCAAATACTTAGTTTTTGATCTGCATTTTATACTGCGAGCCTACCACCATGAATGTTAATGTTATACATATGTAAGAGGAGCCAGCTCAGAACATAGCCTCTTGAAGCCTTTATCCTACCTAAATTATTGCATTTTAATCCCTTTCTCTGTGTGACTTCCTTGCCATGTGCAAATGCACGGGCAGTGAAAGGTGGTGGAGACAGAACAGATGTATACCTTGCCATGCTAAGTAGGCAGAAATCCTTCTGTGCCCATGAGCCGGAGAAAACATGGTTGAAATGTCAAAGCTAATTGTGGGGCCTGGAGTTTATAAGCAGCAACAAGCAGCCACATGCAACCCCACATTAGCCAAATGGAGAGAAACTTCTTTGTGATTTCGAATTTTCTGTTAACATTATGGGTTAGTCGGTCTGCTCATTTGGGAAACTCTGAAGGGCTTTCTTTAAAAGTACCTAGGGGAGAAATGTCACTCGTTAGCAGTGAGCTTGACTCTTCCTATATTAATTCCTCTTCTCTCCTTTTCCTCCCTCCCTCCATCTCTTTCACACCAAGTGGTTTCTGTGATTGACTTTAAGCCAAATGTTCATCCAGCATCCTTGGCATATGTTGTTGTGTAATGGCTGTGCTGGTCTTCACATTAGGTCTGTCCTCTGAATGACTGAATCAGCTCTTACGGCAAAAGGTATTGCTGGTTCTGAGTGATGGTTCAGCACTGGGTTGTTGGGATCATCCCCTAAACCAGGCTGGAGAAATCTGCTAAAATCACTTAACTAGAAACATCCCCTTCTGCTGCTTGAAAGATGTTCCTGGGTTTGTGCCCATAGATTTTAAGAGGTGATTTCAGTGTTTTAGTTTTAGGGTAGCAGAAAGGAGGTGGGCTTCAGCTGAATATTACCAAAAGGGCTAATATGACCCGGGGCTTCATTAAAAGAAGTATTGTGCTTAAAACAAGGGAGGAGAGGTTTTACTGAACATGAGCGGCTGTCTTTAATTTATTCATTTATTCAACTAAAATATATGACACCTAGTCTGTGAAAGTCACTGTGCTGTGAGAGATACAAAAATGACAAGTAGCACAGCCAGACAGATGTAAATTGTATTAAATGAGAGTTCTTTGAGAGGACTGCTGCTTTTCTAGCTTAGCTCATGGAACTGCAAGATTCTTTACTCCAGCAGTCACAAACCCAGATGTCTGCAGGGGGCTGGCAGATAAGTGAGTAAAGTGGCCTGGTAGGGACTGTGCCAAATTGCAGAGGATGTGCCCTGTCCAAAGTGGGCAGCTGCTATTCAGTTCTATTCAATTGCCATCTTTGAAGACTGTGGGCCTGGCTTTGCCAAGAGAAAATGGAAATCCAAAATTTGTGTGAAATATTCCATTTAAAAATGTCAAGATAGCAGCTAAGTCACATTTATTATTATTATTATTATTATTTTGAGACAGAGTCTTGCTCTGTTGCCCAGGCTGGAGTTCAGTGGCACAATCTTAGTTCACTGCAACCTCCACCTCCTAGGTTCAAGCAGTTCTCCAGCTTAGCCTCCTGAGTAGCTGGGACTACAGGTGCGTGCCGCACACCTGGCTAATTTTTTGTATTTTTAGTAGAGATGGGGTTTCACTGTGTTAGACAAGGTGGTCTTAATCTCCTGACCTCATGATCCACCTGCCTCGGCCTCCCAAAATGCTGGGATTACAGGCATGAGCCACTGCACCCGACCTACCTAGGTTAAATTTTTAAAAGCTCTGTAGAATAAATCAAATGTCTTTGGGCTACATTCTGCCCATGGGCTTCTCATTTGTAAATTGTTCTAATAAGTAGTGTTTGCCCAATCCAGGTGTATTTGCCAATAGTTAGAGGGGTCCTTTGAGATTTCACATAAATAATCAATTGGTGTATGTGATAGTTAATATTGAATGTCAACTTGATTGGATTGAAGGATTCAAATTATTGTTCCTGGACGTGTCTGTGAGAGTGTTGCCGAAGGAGATTAACATTTGAGTCAGTGGACTGGGAGAGGCAGACCTACCCTCAGTCCGGGTGGGCACCATCTAATCAGCTGCCAACGCAGCTAGAATAAAAGCAGGCAGGAGAAGATGGAAGAGCAGACTTGCTGACTCTTTGCCTTCATCTCTTGCCTTTATCTTTTTTCGCCTCCTTGCCTCCCTTCCCTTCATCTTTCTCCCATGCTGGATGCTTCCTGCCCTGGAACATCAGACTCCAAATTCTTCAGTTTTTGGACCCTTGAATTTCCACCAGTGTTTTGCCAGGGGCTCTCGGGCCCTTGGCCACAGACTGAAGGCTGCACTGTCACCTTCCCTAGTTTTGAGGTTTGAGACTCGGGCTGATCCACCAGTGACTTCCTTGCTTTTCAACTTGAAGATGGTCTATCGTGGGAGTTTACCTTGTGATTGTGAGAGCCAATTCTCCAAATAAACTCCATTTCATATATACATATACTCTATTACTTCTGTCCCTTGAGAGAACCCTAAGACAGTGTAGATTACCTGGACTTATTAATGAGAATAAATAAACTCTGTTTACTTAATGTAACAGATAAAAACAAATGAGTGACACCCATGCAATTCCTATAATTTTGGTGGGGGAGTGAGAGGAGTTGGTTCTCCACTCACAATGGAAAGTTTTAGCATATTCTGCTGCACATGGCCTGGGAGCATTTTGCACTTCCACTGGGAAAAAGTAAGGGGAATAAAAACCCCTGGATTCTACTTCCTAACTTGAGAGTGACTACATCAATTTATCTGGAGGTTCCCCAGGGTGGATTCATAGTGGACTCAGGCCAGATTCTCTGCTGATGCTTTGAACTTATGTCTAGAACATCACCTCCAACCCAAAAGAGCTTGCCTGCTCTGTGTCCTGGCCAAAGAAATGCACGTGCTCAATCACTGGATAGTGGCTCTTGAGTAACTCCTGGAATTACCCGGCTGGAATATCTATTCCTTGCAGACCACAAATTTCATCTTTTCACCTGCTGCCTGTATCATTCTAAAGATGGACATATCCCAACTAAACCATATAGGTAGACTAGCCACATTAACAAAAGAAGCAATGGTCCATTTTCTCACTGGTTATTAGCTATGTACATTAAAAATTAAATAACAAATCTGGTCATGGTTACTACTCTATTCTGTAGGGTGGAAGAGAGAAGGTAGAGGGTAAATATTTCAGTTGCATTTTAAAAATTGTTTATTTTATTTTTTAATTGAAAGTAGACAAAAGTGGACAGAAACCATAACTACCATTGCACCAACCTAATAATTGTGCATATTCATGGGGTACATAGTAATGTTTTGGTGCTTATGGTGATCAGATCAGATCAGATCACATCATCTCAAACATTTATTATTTCTTTGTTACTGTATTAGTTGGTTCTCGCACTGCTATGAAGAAATATCTGAGACTGGGTAATTTATAAAGGAAAGAAGCTTAATTGACTTACAGATCTTTATGACTGGGGAGGCCTCAAGAAGCTTACAATCATGACAAAGACAGAGGAGAAGCAGGCACCTCCTTCAAAGGGCAGCAGGATGAAGTGAGTGCAAGCAGGGGAAATGCCAGATGCTTATAATACCATCAGATCTGGTGAGACTCACTCACTATCACGAAAACAGCATGGGGAAACTACCCCCCACGATCCAATGACCTCCACGTGGTCCAGCCCTTGATACGTGGAGATTATGGGGATTACAATTCGGGACACAGCCAAACATATCATTTGTGTTGGGAACTGCTGCATTTTTTAAAAGTAAAATGAATGGCCTAATGGTTGACGTTAACAATGTGAGGTGATCACTCAATTGTTGTGAAGAAGTGAAGATGTGACTGGTAAATTTGTTCAGATTTGCCTTTCCTAGACTGGGGAAGCTAGAATTCAAGCAGAACCTGTGACCTACACAAAAACTGAAATTATTTTCTCCAGATTCACCTAGATTAGCTTGTCTCACATTGGTATAGATAAAATATGATTAATATGCTTTGGGAGGGGCTGGGAGATTGAGGAACACATTTTACACTTGGCCACAAGAGAAACAACTGAAGCACCATTGGTTGTTGATTTTTTGATCTTTTTATTTTCTTCATGAAAAATTTGTTGTTTTTTAACATTTTTTACATAATAAACAGAAGAGTAAATTATGTGTCACATAAAGATTTATGTGTCACAAATTTATAGTGATTGATGTACTTTTGACACATCTATCACATTTTCAAGATTTATAATTTTCTTCCAATGGGGAGTTGAAGTGTTTGTGCCTTCTTTCTGTATGTTTATGCAAGGTGTGTTTTTCAGACTCTTTTTTTGCATGGTTTCTGTGCACTAAGGACTTTATAAAAATAAAATCATTCTTCATCTCAACAGTCCCATGAAGTGTAGATATTGTTATCTTCACTTTGCAAGAGCTGAAGCTTAGAGTAAATAAGAAGTACTTAAAATTTTGCAGTTGACAACTTGAAGAGCCAGAATTTGAACCCAGTTGTGTCTTATTCTCGTGGTAACTTTACTGCCAGCTATGAAATATTCATGACACTTGTTTACACCTCAGATAAATCACTTTTATATTAACTTCTGCTGAGAACATAAACTGAGGCCAGACATTTTTAGCAAATGCATTTAACCTGGGGAGGCGATTAACACTTAAGAGGCGAAGAGATGGCACAAGACCCAGGTTTCCATTAAATTTGAAATTAAATGGAAATACAGTTGACACCTGTGTCTTTAGGCAAATTAACTGCTATAACTAAGTAGAAATTACCCTCTTCCTTGTGGAAATAAGCCAGTTGGAGGTGTGTAGGTTATGAAGATCTAGCTTGTGATTTGAAAAAGAAAAAAACCCATTCCAGGAGCCTGGGCTCATGGGACTCTTAGGCAGCTCATTTAGATCTGATCTCATCAAACTGGCTATGTCAAAATGCATGAACCAAAATAAAAGCTTGTGCTCTACATACCCTTGTGTTTGTTCAGTGTTGCCTTTGGAAAAAAAATACAAGCTATCAATCAAAAGTAATTTAGACGATTCAAATCTTTATTGGAATCTCTTGAATAATGTCAAGGCAGATAAAAATCTGAAAATCCCATCCACCATTATTAAAATTATCTTTCTTTGGTTCCCTCAAACACAGTATCTCTCAGACCAGGAGCTGACCTTAAAATTAAGGCCTTTATTACTTATTTATTTTTAAATATTGCCCCTCTCTAGCCTTGCCTGGATTCTCCATCTCCTCAACCCCAGGAAACAACAAGCTATCAAAGACAGAATTTGCACCAGAGGAAAAGGAGGGTAAGGTTGGGAGTACTGATACTCTATTTTTGCTCTGTCAGACATAAAAATACTATATGTAATTCCTAAGGAGTCTGTATAACAGAGATACCTTCAAACACTCCATCCCTAAGTCTCCCTTTCGCCATTGCCATGGGCAAGACTCAGGAGCTACACGAGGTTCGGAGAGAGCATGAGAGTCGAGAATAGTGAGAGATTCATGTATGTGGTGGGAGGAGAAATAAGATTCACAGGTGGACTGAAATGAATAACAGGCATGGGTTGAAACATCTTTGGGGCTAATATGACAGATTTTTTGTTGTGTAAGTTTTAGGTAACATGTGATGCCTTCTGTTTTAGGCAGCATCAAAATGATCTTGTGCCACAGTGACTATGTCAGAATGTCATTGACTCTGCCTTTGATGCGCTCTGATGGGCTTGCCTCTCTCTTTTCCACTTATATCCATCTTTCCCAACTTCTGGATACCTGATCAAATAAAATGTCAGGTCAGGTTTGAATCATAGTGTCATGCTTGGAAAGAACCTTAAAGGTCATGCACTGCAGCAGTTTCCAAATCTCATACCTGGGCTGCTTTTCCAACATGCACATTCTTGTATTGTTCTTCTCAGAGTTTTTTTTTTAATTTGTTTGCTATAGAACCCTAAAAACTGCAATTAAAAAACTATTCCCAAGTGTTTTTGTTAACCACACTGCTTTGAGGAATCTAGATTAAATTCACCTGCTTCCATCCCACTTGATCCTATGCCTGCTACTCAATTCAGTCCACCTGTGAATCTGACCGCCCCTCTCATCAGGTGCTTAAATCTCTCACCCCCTCCCTCCACCAGTTGGGCTCTTGGTCAGCCTAGGGATGGTGCTGGTGATGGGGATGGAAGCTCACAGGTACAGAGTGCTTACTAATTGTCAGTCACTGAACCAAGGGCTTTACCTATATTTATCCCACTTACCTTATGTAGCAATCTCAAGAGACACATAAGATTATTACCCTGGTTTTCCTTTGAGTCATTGAATTTGCTGCAAACGCACTCTTTTCTAGGTTTCTGCTCAGGTATTTCTCCCCCATGTGAGGCACTCCTGCCTCCTCTATGGTCTTGGTGATATGCTTCACCTTTGTGCTTCTGCAATGTTTGTGCTGACTTCTGTTCTTCCATATATTATTGGGATGACAACACATTTAACAGCAAAGGGTGTGGAGTTACTCTGCCAGTTCCTGGCAATGTGGCTCCAGGTAAGATAAACTTGCTCTGCCTTTTGTTTTTTTTTATTGTAAAATGAAGATTTAAAATAGCACCTGTCTTAGGTCTGATGTGAGGACCAGGGCACGAATGCAAGTTAAACATTTAGACACGGGAAGAGAATAAATGTCCCACAGATGTTATCTATTATCTTATTAGACCACACTTTAACTGTCCATTTACTTGTCTTTCTCCTTTCACAGGCTATAAGCATCTTGAAGGCAGAGACTATACCTCATTCAGTCTTCTATCTCAGGTATCTACTGCAAGACCGAGCAAACGGTAAGTGCTCAATAATTGGTGATTCTTCATGTCAGCCTTATCTGTAAAAGGGTTCAGAATAAAACATCATAAAGACCTGCAGCCCACACACTTTCTTATTTCTCTGAACATTTACAACAATTCTAAATGATACCGCTCTGCTGTACATTAATAATAATAATTTATTTTATTGTGATTTAATCACATGGCCTTATACATTTACCCACTGCTTTGCCTACCAGACAAACCTAGATTTGAATCTTGCTTGCTTGCTTCTTTTGCTCTCTGTGTGCCATTGGGCAAATCGTTGAACCTCTTGGATCCTCATTTTCTTCACCTTTAAAACTGAGATGATATAATGTATCTTCCTTGCAGAGCAGTAAAAGGATTAGCAGTGTTGTATGAAGGACATGTTGTACGGTGGCTGGGATGGAAAATATGCCCAGAAAGAGGTACATATGCTTTCTATTGATTGGAAGGACTTCATCACAAATGTTAGTTAGTTTAGTCTTGGCCTCTGTTTAGTATAGTCATATACCTCAGAGATATTGAGGGTCTGATTTCAGACTACTACAATAAAGAGAATATTACTATAAAGCAAGTCACACATTTTTTGGTTTCCTGGTTCATATAAAAATTATATTTACATTATACTATAGTCTACTGAGTGTGCAATAACATTATGTCTAAAACTGTACATATCTTAATTTAAAAATACTTTATTGCTAAAATATGCTAACAATCATCTGAGGTTCCCCCAGTCGTCACCTTTTTGCTGGTAGACGGTTTTGCCTCAATATTGATGGCTGCTGATTGATCAAGGTGATGGTTGCTGAAGGTTTATATGGCTGAGGCAGTTTCTTAAAATAAGACAACAATTAAGTTTGCTACATTGATGAATTCTTCCTTTCATAAAATATTCATCTATATCATGTGATGCTGTTTGATAGCATACTCATAGAATTTATTTCAAAATTGGAGTCGATCCTCTTCAACCCTGCTGTTTGTATGGTAAAAGCACCTGACAGCATTAATGTAAGCACACCCTGAGAATGACTGTATGGCAGATGCACCTGAATATGTGTCCTGAGCCAGGGAATCTGGGAGTGGCTAACCTGGAGATTCATTCCTTGCCTATGAGGAACATCTGAGTCCTTGTCCCATCCCATGAAACATGGGCTATACAGGGGATTGAGACCCTGAGTTTTGGGTTAAATGGAGGTTGCCAGGTGGAGGTCATTAAGGGGAGGGTGTTAAGTGAAAATGTAGTGTAAACTGTGTGCTGTTTGCAAGCTGTTGTGGCCTCCCTGTCCAGCCCACCACCACTGGACCATTTCTGTATGTAAGGTGGTTCTCCCGTCTAGCCCTCTGCTACTGAACTCCCTCCCCTGTATTTAATCTCCTAATAAACTCCGCATCTCATTTGCTGGCTCTAGGTGTAGTCTTTGGTTACTTGAACATGGTGCCTTCCCTATTGAGGTTAATAGGGCTTTGGCACAACACTATTGCTTTATCAATTAAGTTTATGCAATATTTTGAATCCTTTGTTGTCATTTCAGCAATGTGCACAGGATCTTCATTAGGATCACGAGGAGTCAATTTCATCTCAAGAAAATACTTTATTGTCTCCTTCATAAGAAGCAACATGTCACCTGTTCCAGTTTTATCAGATTGTAGTAATTCAGTCACATCTTCAGGCTCCACTTCTAATTGTAGTTCTCTTGCTATTTCTACCACATCTGCAGTTACTTCCTCTACTGATGTCTTGAACTCCTCAGAGTCATCAATGAGGGTTGGAATAAACTTCTTTCAAACTCCTATCAATCTTTTATTAATAAGTGCAGTTTTTTTCCTCTCATGAATCACAAATACTTTTAACGGCATATAGAATGGCAAATTTTTTCCAGACAGTATTCAATTTACTTTGTCCTGATCCATCAGAGGAATCTCAATCTATAGCCTTATGGAATGTATTTCTTAAATATTAAGACTTGAAAGTTGAAATTACTCCTTGACTCATGAGCTGAAGAATGAATGCTGTGTTAGCAGCATGAAGACAACATTCATCTCCTTGTACATGTCTGTCAGAGCTCTTGGATGACCACTTGCATTGTTAATGAGCAGTAGTATTTTGAAAGGAATCGTTTTTTCTGAGCAGTAGGCCTCAACAATGGGCTTAAAATATTTAGTTAACTATGCTTTAAAGAGATGTGCTGTCATCCAGGCTCTGTTTTTCCATTTTGAGAGTACAGACAAATTAGGTTTAGCATAATTCTTAAGGGCTCTAGGATTTCCAGAATGATCAATGAGCATTGGCTTCCACCTTAAGTTGCCAGTGCATTTTAGCCTCTAACAAGTGAATCAGCTTGTCTTTTGTAACTTTGAAGTCAGAATTTACTTCTCTCTAGCTATGAAAGTCTTAGATAGCATCTTCTTCCAGCATAAGGTTCTTTGATCTACACTGGAAATCTGTTGTTTAGTGTAGCCACTTTCTTCAGTCTTAGCTAGATCTTCTGGATAACTTGCTGCAGCTTCTCCATCAGCACCTGCTGCTTCACCTTGCACTTTTATGTTATGGAGATGGCTTTGTTGCTTAAACCTTATGAACCAATGTCTGCTAGCTCTAACCATTTCTTCTGTAGTTTTATCACCTCTCTCAGCTTTCATAAAATTGAAAAGTTAGGGCCTTGCTCTGGATTACGGTTTGGGTTAAGGGAATGTTGTAGCCAGCATCTTTTCTTTTCTTTCCTGCTTTCTCTCTTTCCTTATTTCCTTCTTTCCATCCTTCCATCTTTCTCTCTTTCCTTCTTTCTCTCTCTCCCTACCTTCCTTCCTTTCCTTCTCTTTCCCTCTCTCTTTTGCCTCTATTTTTCCCTCTCTTTCTCTCTCTCTCTTTCTCTCTCTTCTCTCTTTCTTTCTTTCTCTCTTTTTCTCTCTCTCCTCCATTTTGCTCTCATTGCCCAGGCTGGAGTGCACTGATGCTATCTTGGCTCAGTGCAACCTCCACCTCCCAGGTTCAAGTGATTCTCCTGCCTTAGCCTCCCAAGTAGCTGGGATTACAGGCTCCTGCCAGCATGCCTGGCTAATTTTTTGTATTTTTAGTAGAGATGGGGTTTCATCATGTTGGCCAGGCTGGTCTTGAACTCCTGACCTCAGGTGATCCACCTGCCTTGGCCCCCAAAAGTGCTGGGATTACAGGCATTAATCACCACGCCCAGCCCCCAGTGTGGTCTTCTATCCAGACCAGTAAAACTCTCAATATTAGCAATAAGCCTGTTTTGCTCTCTTATCATTTGTGTCTTCACTGCAATAGCACTTTTAATTTCCTTCAAGAACTTTTTCCTTGCATTTATAACTTGGCTTTTGGCACAAGAGGCTTAACTTTGGGCCCATTTCAGCTTTTGACATACCTTCCTCACTAAGCTTAATCGTTTCTAGCTTTTGATTTAAAGTAGGAGATGTGTGACTTTTCCTTTCACTTGAACACTTAGAGGGCATTGTAGGGGTTTTAGTCAGCCTAATTTCAATATTGTTGCATCACAGAAAACATGGAGGCCCAAGTAGAGGAAGAGAGACAGGTGAATGGCTGGTTGATGGAGCAGTCAGAATACACACAACATTTATTGATTAATTTGTCATCTTATATGGGCATGGTTCATGGTGTCCCAAACCATTACAAAAGTTGTATCAAAGATCACTGATCAGAGATTACTGTAATAGGTTAAATAAGAATGAAAGAGTTTGCAATATTGTGAGAATTACCAAAATGTGACACAGAGACATGTGCTGTTGGATAAATGACACCTATATTGGGGGACTAAGAAGTGGGGAGAGGTGAGAGATAAACAACAACTACATATTAAGTACAATGTAATACTCGGGTGATACATGTGCTAAAATCTTAGACTTCACCATTATACAATTCATCCATGTCACCAAAGACCATTTGTACCCCTAAAGTTATTGAAATAAAATATACCTGTGAAATAAAATAAGGAAAAATGACACCTATAGACTTGCTCTATGCTGGGTTGCCACAGACATTCAATTTGTAAAAAAAAAAAAAAAAAAAAAAAAAGGGCAATATCTGAAAACTACAATAAGGAGAAGCACAACAAAGCAGGGTGTGTCTGTGCTTTTCATTGACATGAAAACTCTTTTGGGCCTGAAATCTTTTGATTCAGATTTCTTGAAGTACTAGTATTGTTGAATTGTCTGCCCCCAAAACATGTGTTGAAATCCTAACTCCCAAAACCTCAGAATGTGACCTTTTGGGAAACAGCATTGTTGCAGATGTCATTAGTTAAGATTGGGTCATCCTGGGGTAAGGTGGCCCCTAATTTGATGTGACTGGTGCCTTATAAGAAGAGGAGAGAGAGAGGCAGGGAGAAGAATGCCATGTGACAACACAGGCGGATTGGTGTGACCTGGCTGCAAGCCAAAGAACCCCAGGGACTGCTGTCAGCAGCAGATGCTGGGGAGAGGCAAGGAAGGATTTTTACCCAGAATCTCACAGGGAGCATGGCCCTGCTAACACCTCGGTTTTGGACTTCTCGGCTCCAGAACTGTGAGAGAATATGTTTTTAAATTGCATCAAGCCGCCCAGCTTGTGGTATTTTGTTATGGCAGCCCTGGGAAATTAACACAAGTACTATGCTAAACTTCATGAGCATATCGAGCTACTCTAGAAAAGTAGCTTTCCTGGAGCTACTCTAGAAAAAAAAAGAAATATTTGTATTACTTGTGAAAATGCGCACATTGAGGTTTTCTGCAGGTGATGGATTTTCTATCCTAGAAGTGATTATAGCTATAGAATGACTGGCTGACTTCCAGGGGAAAGAGAGAGAAAAAAGAAACCTCGTGCTCTATCACACTACTCAGAGGCTTTTTGTTTTTTTTTTTATATATATTTTCCCTGAACTTCCAAACTTTTTGTAAAGAAGTTTGGGTCCCAAGAGGACCAAAGAGCTCTCAGTCATAAGATAAGAAAATTCTGCTTGCATTTACTATTTATGAGTTGTGGCTTCATCCTGTCACATGACCACATGATGCTCTGCTTTCAAGAACCTGCAAATGACATGAGATTCATTATTTTTTCATGTAAAGAGGATGACGGCAGGCTCTGCTGTGTAATACACAACCAGGCTGTCACTCTTGCTCTAGAATTGGTATTAACATTGTCCATTTAGAAATTAGGGGATACACACCATATTCACAAACATAATATTTGACATACAGGCAATATTTGATGGATATAGCATTCAAGTGTACATTAATTGCAGTACATGATTCATGGGAAAATCTTCAACCCTGAGCAACTGATTCCGTGGCACTACACTCAGGAGCATATTTTTTCCAAGGAAAGCACACATCTCGTAAGGAAACCCATTAGCTTTGTTCTTATATTTCTCCCCCAAACAAAGGGACTGCTGCCATTTGTGCTGCTAAGTTTGATTAAATTTCTCAGTACTAGCAGAATGAAATAGAAATAGTCAAATGAGTTGGAGTAAATACTAAAAATTAACCTTCTAGTCATCCAAAGTATCCTAGAAAAGAATTTAATTTGTATTTATTTTTAAAAAGCCTTTCTTCGGGGGGGGGGGGGGGGGGAAAAGTTTTATTTCAGTCTGAAATAATATTAATTGGAAACCCAGTTCTGTCATAGAAATGCTGCTATGTCCTGTTCTTTGCACACATTCAGTGCTAGTATATCCCTCCTGGCCTCAGCTTCAAGGAATGTCTTAAGCTATGGAATGATGAACTTCGTCTCTTTTTGTTGGAAGCAACTCCACATTTCCTTGAATCAATTTCTGGCCCAGGTTACTACTGCACAGTTATGACTATTTTTAGTGTTTTTTTTTTTCTCTTTAACATGTTCCCCAGAATTATTCTAAAATAGCTGAATGATCATATAATTATTTTCCCTTCTCTTGAAATTCATCTTCCATTGCTTTTGGTGTTATCTCTGTCTCTAAAACATTGAATAAAGGACATTCATTCATTCATTCAACTATTGTCTACCACTGGAGTTGGCAAATGGAGGCTCTCTGCTTATATCTGTACCATTTACAAGCTAAGAATGCTTTTTACATTTTTAAATGGTTGGGAAAAATTGAAAGAAGAGTAATATTTTGTGACACACGAAAATTATGACATTCAAATTTCAGTGTCTGTAAATGAGGTTTTATTGGAACAGGACCACACTCAGCTGTTTACTATTGTTTATGACTGTTCATGGCCTGGAAAAACCTAATGGCCAATGTAGTAACTCAGGCCTTCTGCTTCCTTCTCATGGCTCCAAATTCACCAGCACTGCCCCAGGGGCTCTTGTTCCTATGATGTGCCGCTGGCTTGTATCTATTTCTGCCTGCTCTACCCAGCCCCTTTTGTGTGACACCCTAGGAGGGCTCTGCATGGCATGAACTCAAATGTGTTCTTTTCAGGGTAGATCAGCAGCTCATGATCTAGCTGTAGCCACGTCCCCATCCAGCCTTATCTACTAATTTGGCATCCCTTGTACTTTGTGTAGAAGGGGAGCTTGGACAGTGATGAAATAAAAGTTACTAATTTTTTTTTTTTAAAAGGAAATGACTCTCAACCTGGGTTTCTCTCATCTTTCATTTGTTTAGTTGATTTTTTTTTTTTTGAAGCTTAAAGATAGAAACCAACTTTCATAATTGTTAAATTTCTTCTGAGTCGTTTTGGTCCCATATTGCTGCCTGTGGAGATGTTTTTGAAACTTTATTTTGTTGGCCATTATAGTGCTATCTTTCTTAGAGTTTTCTTTTTGAAAGATTTTTTTTTTTTTTACAGACGTGTTCTGCATTTTAATCTGAGATACTGATCAAATGTTCAAGAGCACTGATCCCCAAACAGAACTTTATGTCACTATCCCAGAGACTTCACTCCAATTTGATATTAATTTATTAAGTAGCATTCATTAGGAATAATTTTTAAAATAATTGCTAATCTCCATAATAATACATAATTATAGAAGATTGTCAAATGTTTTATAAAATTAAAATAAACTGTATCTAAGCCCTTCCCTTGCTCCAAAAGCTTACAGATTCTCTTCAGGCTCTCTGTAAATATACCAGAGCCTAAAGAGAAATTTTTAGAGTCAAATAGACCTGGGTTCAAACTCTGTGTCTTTCACTTCATCTGGGGAAGTGCTTCTCTGCATCTCAGTGTGGTGGTGAGGGTTCCGTGGAATAAGGGGTGCGCTAAAAAAGTAATTACATCTTGTTGATGTTTTCATCTTCTCCAAGATGAATGTCAGTGTAAGATGGCTGCCCACCACTCTTTGGAATATTGCCTTGACCTGATCTCAGAAATGGGCAAGATGGTGTCAATTATTTCCAAGCACACGATTTTGAGACAATACATAATTTTAGTTGGAGTGAAATAACATTCAACAAGTAGAGAAATTTTGAAATGGTCCTTTAGCCTCAGAAAATTTCTGAGTATTTCTTCTTAGCAACATTTGAAGGCAGACAACTCACATAATTGCCACTAAGTTTTTGCTTCTTAACGTTCAATCAAGGTTGAGAGCACAGCGGAGTAATAGATGGTATCAACTTAGGTTGCTCTTTTGAGGGATGCAGTGAAATATGGTGGTTGGGGATATGGGTTCTCGACACATTGGTTTTAACTGAATGAAGTTAGGAAGTAACTTAACTTTTTACCTCATTTTCTTCATTTTTAAAATGGCAGTAATGTAAAACCTGTAACTGTTTTGTAAGGGTGAAATGTGTTATTACCTACAGAGCTTAGACTAGTTGTTGGATCCAAAGTAAATGCCTGCTAAATCTCATTTATTATTCTTAGAGTTTTTGTATGCTCCCACAAATGCATACACATGTTGTTAAAAGGAAATAGGACTTTATGAAAACTTATGAAAAATACTTATGAAATATATGAAATGGAAAGGAGAAATGTGAAAAATTCTGGGCATTTCTCCAAGCATAAATTATAATACATGGGACCATTATATTTCCACCTTTATGTATAGGGGGAGATGACTGGCCTCTCTGATAGTCCTATCACATCCTCTTACTTTTTGAATTCAAAATTGTTACACACTTAAAAAAAAAAAACTTAGAATTTTGAGTGACCTCTCTGGACTATAGAAATCATTGTATCATATGACTCTAATCAGTGATTTTATAATTTAAGATTAATTTGTTTATTATCCTTGAAATGTCAAAATCTAAGCATCGTTTTGCCTGACTTGCAAATTCATTTTAGTAGATCAACTGTGTAAAGGATTTAATTATACAATAAAATAATAGGAAATCTGTTTTAAAATTATTAAAAGGAATAGCTAAAGATAAATGCATTCCTCTAGGAGTTTCTGAAAGAAAAACAGACAAAAAATCATTCCCATGAAATGGGTGTAATAGATCTTCCTCTTTCAGAATTTCTGTGACTCTTTCATCTTGGGTTAACTCAGCTGTGGAAATCAGTACCCAAAGGATGTAGCCGGGTGAGACAGAACATGTGGGAGTGAAGAAAGCATAAAAAGCATTTAAAAAATTGGGAGGACTGAGTAGAAAATTCATCTGCTACTACAAGAAATCAACTAACTCATAAAGTGCTTTGTGCATTCTTAATTCTGTAACAGTATTAAGAGCTAGTTCTTCAACTCTGTTTTCTTTTTGAAGCCTTCTGACAACTAATTATCTGTCCTCTTTTTCCCTCTCTCTATAACAATTGTTACTGGGGACAAAATAGGGTGCTGGTGGGGAACAGTAAAAAGAAATAATAGTTTGAACTTAGTTCAGTGTACATTTAGTATAAGGAAGGAAAACTCTTGGACAGCTAGAGCACTTAGGCAGTGAAAAGCTTTCTGCTTGGTGTATTTAAAACGGGAATAAGTAAAGTACTACAAAATACATGCCATGCAAAAATGCCACTTAGGCAGGAAGATGGGTTAGAGGCCTCAGCAGAGGTTTTCCATCTTAAAGTTCTCTATGTTGGTAGCAAGACATTAATTCATCAAATAGTATAGTGGAAATATTGTTTGCTTATGCAAACTGGCTAGATTTGAAGAATTGAAAACATGGCCAATAGGGAGCTACAAGACAATGGTTTGTGCACAAAACTCAAAGACCTCGGTTTCACAGTGAGCCTC
Organism: Ateles fusciceps; assembly: GCA_036589455.1. Taxonomy (NCBI): domain Eukaryota; kingdom Metazoa; phylum Chordata; class Mammalia; order Primates; family Atelidae; genus Ateles; species Ateles fusciceps. The sequence goes on from JAZHEH010000299.1 coordinate 5,200,609, forward strand.
TTGCTGGCTGACAGGCTTAGTTCTCTTCCTGGTAGGAAGTCACCCGTGAATCGATTAAATGTAGATAAACTCAACTTTGCTTATAGAGTTGGATTAGACACATGCAAGTGTTTGTCACCTAAGCATTTATTTGTCAGTCATTCTCTACTATCTTTTTTTCCCTCATTAAACACAACTTGGTCTTTCTCTGCCAAACCCATTTTTTTCTACCTGAAGGACAGATCATAGTTGAAATGATACAACACGTTTCCATGTATTCTCCTTCCACAAAAGGATTTTAAACTGCTGAGTACCATGGAAAACAAATTTTTATGACCTTTTCAAATGTTTTGACTTGTAACATCCTTATGTTGGACTTAATTTTCACCTCCTGCCTGATTATCCATCATCACCTTGACGGGAAGAATGTGTTCTCCTCTGTGATCTTCTCTCTTAAAGTGAGTGTGAAAAGTAAAGGCCACCTGTTGCCATTTAGAAGTACAGTTTTTCTTTAAATCCGCTTGACATTTCAAGCCTTCACATTTGCTACTTTGCAATAACATTTTCCTTTATGGAATATGTGGTTTCTAGAATGGTGCCACGTGGGTCAAAATCTAGCCAGGAATGAATGGTGTTAAAATCCCCAAGCTTAAGGTTGTTTTCGGTTTCCATCTCCTTCAGGGGAAAGATTATACTATGTCCTTATGCAAAAATATGTGAAGCAGATTTCTTCTCATGTGCTAGGTCTGATGAGTTGGAAATGACCGCCTGGATGACTGCATTGAGACTGGCTATTTATGGACAGCCAAGAAAGTCTGTACCAATTTGAGATATGTGTCCTGGGTTAGGGGTTGGGCAATGTCTTGTATTAGCCTTTCCTTCTTTAGCAGCCTCTTCCAGAATGTCACTGCTGTCCTACACACCCCCCACATTTTTAGCTGAGAAAGTAGTGGGGCCATGGGCATGTGGCAACAACTTCTGCCCTGCTCCTTCCTCTTCTTCCCCTCTCTACCCTCTTAGCCTGATGGATATTCAATCCCTGTGCATTTTCCAAAAAAAAGGACAATTACTGGCCTGGATTGAAAAGCCCAGGCAATGTGATGTGTGCGCATCAAGATAGACATATATCTGCAACCCTTCCCTGTGGGCCTCAGGGGGGTCTTAGTCACCAAAGAGGTGCAGGTTGTAGCAATATTTTCTCTTGGTGAATTTTCAGAGGCCAGGGTAATTCTGCAGCCTGCAAGTGGAGACAAGATGCAGGCTACAGACTGGGCAGCAGTTGTAGGCAGATAAGAGCGTGTTATTCCATGCCAGAGGTTAATGGGAATTGCCAGGGTGGTGGTGATTTTTCCAATCCTTTGTTCTCATTTTAACAGAGGTTGTGGTCTGAGCCAAACCTAGGATCCTATTTCCAAGAACACCTGTTGCTTCATGGATCAAATGTAAGAGATCCTTCTTGGGAACTCCTTCTATTCTAAATAGCATCATGTCTGTCTGTCGCATTCTGTCTACATTCCTGGCATACGCTTTCCGCTGGCTGAGCCGTTGGTCACCAAATGGCTAATCTCCTCTTTGCTACACATTGTTTTCTTGCAAAGTTTTAAAAATATTGCTTTCCTTTTTGTTTCTGAGCAGAGTATATAAATATACCTAGAAATATTTTCAAGTCAGCACTTAAATCTCTCTGCTGGCTTTAGCAGAGAGTTCCATGTAATAATAATCCATGAAGTAGTTAAAATTCAAGTTTATTTTAATATTTGTATTTAGGATACAGTCAATCAAGTACACATAAACACACCCACTCAGTACCCAGGGCTCCTCTCTCTCCATGGCCGGTGTCTTCATGTGAGTCCAAACCTGGGAAAACCTGGCCCCTGCAATTATAAATTATTTGTACCCAGTCACCGAATGACTTGTATTAGTTTTCAGTCACTTTTTTTCCTTCAGCTTATCTGAATAGCTGCAAATTATTTCTGTTATTTTAAAAATGAAAATATTTAGTGGACCAATCTATAATGTAATTTACAGATTCACAAATCTATAAGTAGCCTAAAGAGAGCTATTTACGATAATGAGGTTGTTTCACCTGGAAGAAAGGAAGGGCATCTTGAGAAAGTAAGGAGGCTTGTTGGTTTTGTTTTAAAGATATTAGCACTGTGTTATTTGTTATCTTCTATAATAATGTCATATCCCATTTATTGAGTGCTTACCATGTGCCAAGCATTGAGCTAATTCTGCATGCATGATCAAACTTAATCCTCATGGAAATTTCTGAGGCAGTAATAGATTTCTAGTTGATGGATGAAGATATTGACTTGGAGTGAGAAAGGTGATAAAGCGGCTTACCAGAGGTCACACAGACAAGAGGTTGAACTAAGATTTGAACTTAAGCCTTTTCTACTTCCAATGCCCTTGTTCTTTCCTCTTTCCCAATAAAGCAAAAGACTTGGCCTTCAAACAAACAGTGCTGAGAGTTCTCTTTCTAATCTTTTACTCTCTCAAGTCTTCTTACGTTTCTGGGCTTGCCTATGATCTTGAATATAAGTGTTCCTAACAAAAATGAGCCCTTGGTGAGAAGGGTATAGTGAGGGCCCCTGTCTCCTGGCCTTCTAACTCAAGACACTTTCTGGGTTTCACTCTCCTCTTGACAGGAGGTATGACATTGGCAAACCATTTCATAAGACCTTCCTTCAATTACCCTTCCCAGACACCTCCCATCCTGTCCTCTTTTGCTGCTAAATTCATCTGCAGACACCATAACCCTCCTTGACATTTTACTGCACATTGATTTGCTTTTTATCATGTTTCTCCAAATAGAACCTCTGCCCATGGAGAAGGAGACTTTATTTCATTCACTGTTATATCCTCAGTACCTAGAAGAGTGTCACCCATAGTAAAACCTTGCTAAATATTTGTGGGATGAGTGAATGAAAACACAGAACTACACAAGGCTTAGTTAGATGATTCCATTTTCTTGTGTCCATTGGCATTTGAAATTTAGCCAAGAACCTCTCTCTTTCACATAACATATATGATAAGCTGTGGATACTTTTTTATGTACTCTAGGAGAAGGGTTTTTGTTTTATGAAATAAGAGTTTGCACATGTTAGTAGATCATTAGTACAGTAATGTTTCATATTCAGGACATATCTACCTGTAAGCTTTGAAAACTCAAGCCAATTTATAATTGAATACACTTCAGAAATATTGCTGTAATTTATCATCGAACATCACAGAACTTGAAAAATATTTATTCCTCTCCTACCCTCTCAATATGCACAAAAAAAAAACCCCACATAAAAGATCCATTCTGTTGCATTGCTTGAGCTTTCTGTGAAACCTTTGAAACATTCGAAACATTCATTATATTTAGGCAGAATGTCTACATGTTATCTCATGTCAATAGGCCCAGATTTCCCAAGTCCAAAAGGAGGAGAAGAAACTCATGCTTCTACAAGGTTTTGCTGGCTTTGAAGGAGAGAGGAAAAAAGACTTCCAGGGTTTCCCGAGGTTTTCTGGCTTCGGCTGTTCTCTCTGCACAGCAGGGTATTTAAGGATTGGGATTCAGGCTGCATTACAAACCTTCCCAGGAAGCACTATTTAGAAAGGTGTGAGTGTCAAAGGGTTAAGAAAGTCCGTGAGGTCTTGATGCTGGAGACGTCAAGTGCATGACATGCCATATTTTTATATTCCTAATGTTAATGGAAATGATGTTTCTTGCACATGGATAAGGGAGGAAATCTTTTCTCTTTATTTTACTTACATAAAGGGGGAAAATTCCCATATTTCACAAAGCAAGTGCATATCAAGTGATCTTCCCTGCCTATGTAGATGTCTTATTCTGAAAGGATTTTCTCAGCCTTTCAGCAGGACTAGACACTCCACTACCTTTTCTCACCTCTCCATTGTAAGCTTTTGCTGTGTGACTTCTTCACAAATATCCAAATTCTCATTGACTCCTTTTAAGTTAAAGTGTTTACTTAACAGTGAATGATCAGTGTTGAGCTAAGCAGGGAAGAAATCATCTGTATAGTCACATTTCTTTATATCTCCCAGCACATGTTTGCCTATTTTAAATGCTAACGTGGCAAGCTATGTTGGATAAGCATTCTGGGGTGTCCATGTGTTCGTTATTTTGCAGCATAAAGTGGAGATACTCAATCCTTGAAAATTGCTTTCTGAGATTGGATACTGTATCGTGTCTCGTAACTCATATTTGTTCTTAATAAAAAGGCATTACCTGAGGAATATTCTTGTTATGGCTGGATCAACTTGTTACTAGAAAAGTGGGTTAAGATATATTGACATTTATTCTTTTGGGAAAAGCTGCTGTGTTGTGTGTGTGTGTGTGTGTGTGTGTGTGTGTGTGTTTACTATGCAGCTATTTACCAGTTAGATTGACATTTGTAGAAAAGGAATGGCTATTTTACAAGAAAGTCAAGTGTTAAGGGCATGACATGTCAAGGAGGGCAGATCTGGATTTGGTTTTTGACATTAGTTTTCCAGCTCTGGGCAAGTACCTAATCCCACTATGCCTCCACTTACTTCCTCATCTACAAAATTAAGAAAATAATAACACTAGTCTTAAAATAGATTTGGTACAAAGTTTAAATAATTATTTTGTGTAAAGCACTTACCACAAAGCTGAGCAAATACTAAGTCCTTAGTTTATGTTAACTGTTGTTATTAGTTCAGTTGGCAAGTGAACAGATGATGATGCAGACCAGGGTTTGGAAAGGGATGATCAGTGCCCTGTGGGTCCTAATTAATTAATGTCACATCCCCAGAAAAAACTGCTTTGAATCCATAAGTTAAGATAAGCAGCCTGGGTCTGTCGGGGGTGGGGGTGGAAATGGGGAGGGACAGTGGGGGGTGGGGAGTTGGGGAGAGATGGCATAGGGAGAAATGCCAGATGTAGGTGATGGGGGAGGAAGGCAACAAATCACACTGCCATGTGTGTACCTACGCAACAATCTTACATGTTCTTCACATGTACCCCAAAACCTAAAATGCAATTAAAAAAATGATAAGCAGCCTCTGGTGTACGCTTTCATGGCATCTTGTGCTTTTTTCTTTATCACATTCATCACAATGTTAAGACATTATTGGTATGATTATCCACTGAGGTGCTGATAGGGGATGAAGGGCACCCTATCTATTTGGTGCATTGCTGTGTATCCAGGGTGTATTCTACAGTGCCTAAAACAGAGTGGGTACTCAAACCCACTTGGTGAGTGGAGGGATGTATTTGATGAAGAGGTATGAGGAGCCCTGTATGTACCAGGAGTTTCATAAAGGAAGGAATGGATGATGAGCTTTTCTGACTTCTCTGGCCGCTCTTCTTCTGTGTCCTATGCTGGCTCTTTTTCCTTTGCTTGATGTCTATTTGTATTTAGAGTATTTTAGATGTGAAAGTTACGAGTAGAAATGGCAGATTACTCACACATACAATTCTAGGTGTGGAGAACTACCTTATTGTTTGGTTACATAACTATTCTAGAGTTTGCACATGTTAAATGAAGTTTACCCTAAAGCTGGCTCCTTACATAGTTTAAGTTCAGCCTAAATGTTTTTCTGTACATCATGAACTATAACCTAAATGGAATTGTAAACAAACTGTAGTCTACTCTTGTGCCAATCACCAAATTTTGGCCAATCAAAGGTGGCCAACCGTTCAAGCTGTGTTTAAATAAGGAAAACACTGAGCTGTAACCAATACGGCTATTTCTGTGCCTCACTTCCATTTACTATACATCACTTTCCCTTTTCTGTCCTTAAATCTTCTTCCACCACTTGCACGCACTGGAGTCTGAGTCTACTCTGGCTCGGGAGGCTGCACTATTGATGAATTATTCTTTGCTCAACTGAACTCCTTTAAATTTAATTTGGCTGAGTTTTTAACAACAGCTTAGAACTGAAGAAACATGGTTCTTGAGGGCTTGAAATAGGTTCTATCTCTTCATTGTGCCTGTATTATTTAAATTCCCCTTTGACAATGGTTTCCACAAGCATGCAGTAACTTGAGGATCTTTGAGCAGTTGGTTTCAGTACATCAGTTTGTAGTAGAAACAGCATGTTTCAAGCACACAGGTGCCAGACATAAACTAGGGAACCTGGCTAGATGGGGTCAGTGGCAAACTGGAGACAAGTTCCCTATTCCAGTGGCAGCCACCATTCAGTTCTGTTGATTTTTGCCAGTGAGGGCCCAATATTACCAAATCTTCCAGTTTTTCGAGAAAGATAGACAACTACCTTCCTATGGGCAATCCTCCAATTTAAAATTGTTATCAATTAGTTAATTCATTTTTTAATAAAAAATTATGTGGTCCAAACCAACAGTTCTAATGGCTGAATGCAGCCATTGGGAACCTGTACAGACAGCTATGTCTGTCCAATCCTAAATCACGTAGTGCTAAGTGAAAAAGAAAATAGTGTCCTAGGAATGTGAAACAGCTACTTCAAAAAATGTCTGCAAAGAGTTGGGGTGCAGAAGATAGAAACATAGGTTTTAAGTGCATAGATCTGGGCTTTAGTCCTAGATCTGTCACTCATTAACAGTGTGACCTGGGGCAAATCACTTACCCCCTCTGGGATTGCTTCTGCTAAGATGCCTTGATTTCGTGGGGATTTATTTAATAGGACTAAAAATGTATATGTGTACTTCATAAAATGCTGTTTATTACATGAAAATGTACAGATCTAATAAACAAACTTGAAATATCAAATAGAATATTTAAAACTTACTACAAATGCAATTCATTAAATTCTCCTAGAATATGCAAATTAAAATTAGAATTTTAATGTGACTGAAACTTTTGAACACTATAAATACCTTAGAGTAGACAAAATAACTGTAATTATAATGTTTACTAAATGTCTTCCTGTAATTATATTTACACTATTCAAAATTATAATTACACTATTCTTTATTATTTCTATATGTTTTTAAATACCTGTATAGGGGTATAAAATATTTGTTTTAATTTAACTTGAAAATTATACTAGAAATTATGTTGATAGCTTTCCAGGATTATAAAGGTATTCACTAATTCAAAAAACAAACACTCACCCAATACCTTCTCATGTTAACCTGCATAAGATCTGGATTAACAGCCAGCTGATTTCTGATCTATGTAGTATTGCTCATCCCAAATTGATTCAAACTTGAGCCACTGATTGTAAGTTTCTTATAAAACTCTATTTGAAATTGTTTTAATCTTATGTCTTCGCACAGGTTTATATATATTCACAACTTGTGTTTCTTTTATCTCCAGAATGTAGCACTCTTAAAAACTTTGGCAAGACCAGAACCATATCTTCACTCTATTGTCAATGACTATTAATTGTCCTGTCCTATATGCATTATTTAAAATGTATCTATTTATTAGTATCTAGGATACTAATATTGTATTATGATATTAATTTTGTATCTATGATACTAATAAATACTGCTTCTTAGTATTTTATTATACTCAGTAGGGCATCTAGCTTTCTGAGGACATTTGGGTTACCAATCATCTCAAAATTTATTGTTGAACCCTCTTTCTATTTGGTCATTGAGTGTCACCGCACCCTGCATCTTCATGCTACCTGATTATTACCAGTAATGAATCCTTCCTAACTTGGAGTTTAGTTCCAAAGTTCCTTGGAACTACTTGCCTGACTCATAATTGCTTTATTTACTCTTCTCTACTTAGACAGAAGGTATATATCTACAACTTACGAATAGATGTACATGAGAATAAAAAGAAGAAACAATACACTTACATGTCATCTCTTTCTAATTATTATAACCAATTAAAAAAACACATATATATTTATAGTCTCTCTCTCTCTCTTTTTTTTTTTTTTGCAATAGAATGACTGCTTAGTTCACTTTGTGTTAACTTTCTCCATTTGTTTCAGAATAGAATCATGGTTCTTCACAGACTCAAACTGGTTTCATGTAGGCATAATTATTTTTCTCTTTCTGATCCTCGGATTACCTTAAGTTGGTCAGTACAAGTTTATTTAAGCTGACTATTTTTCCCAGTGTTCTCATGAGCACCATTTTTTTTTAAAGCAAATTTTGTTGTTCCAGGATCTCCTGATATTACTCAGTTTCAAGGCAGGGGAATCAGTCACCCTCTAAGAATCCTAGGTTTCTTTTCAGGAGAAACTTGTTGGAAACTGCTATCTGAACTCTACAGACCCACATAAAGAGTTGATGAAGTAAAAGTGCTGCTGACACTGTTGGGTCAATTTTAGAGAAAAAAATAAGCTGAAAAAAAAAAAACAGTTCTTTTTAGGTAAATTGAGTTCATTTTGATTTTTTCCAACTTAACAATTGTATTACTCAATTCTCCAATTTTAATCAATTAGAAAGTGTGATTTTCTAATTAATTTTCTCCATACTAAAAAAAGTTGTCCTTTAACCAAGCTGTAATCATATAATCTCTGTTACAGTTCTTATATAGTCTCATATTCCACCAATCTGTAGTCAGTTTGGGGGTTTCTTCCTCCTTGGTAGAATGACTCTAATAACATGGAGCTTGCAGGGTTGTTGACGAGGAGCATAAAAGAACTCTCACAATGCATAGTAGAGGACACATTTGGCATGCGGAAGCTAACCTGATTAAGTATACATAACCCAGCAGCACGCTTACCTACCATGCAAAATACCTCTTGCTCAGAAAGTAGAATTTATGTGTAAACTGTAGTAGAAGCTCTATTTAAAATGTGCAAGTGATACACAGAAAAAAAAAAAAATTACTTTTCCAAAAATAAATGCCTCTATCTCTTTTGTATTGCTAATCCTCTATGTGACATTCTGTAACTCTTTTAAATATTTTTGTATTAACATTGAAATTATCCATTTGAGTGGTTTCTGCATCTGCTTGGCTATTAATAGTCTATTCTGACCTGTCTCCGTTTATGGAGGAGCTGTTATGCCATTAAGGGTTGGATTGTGTGGCTTGAAACCGGTAGGAAAAAAGCAGACCCGTAGGTTAGGTGACTCTGGAGCAGCCTTGGCCACAATCACAATTGTTTTTTTGTAGCTGTTTTTTAATCCAAAAATTACCATGCTTGGCACTATAAAAGATGAATCCTCATCCTCACTTCTTTTGCAATACTGATAAAGCTGATTTTGAAGGAGGCCTCATTTTAATCATTAACCAGCAGTAATTTAGTTTTTAAATACTACCCATTACATACCTACTGTGTGGTTGAAGCTGTCTTGGGCAAAAGAGCAATAGTTTTGGAGTCAACAGTTCTCATTTTAAACTCAGTTCTGTATGATTAGCTGTGTAACCCCAAATTAATTTCTTCCTCTCTGTCCACAGGTAAAGAAAATACCTTAAGTAATAGGGATTAAATTTAATGAGATAGGGTTTGTCAAAACACTTTATATATTGTGTGTATAATATATATATATATATATACGCACACAAATGTTTTACTAGTAAAAAGTGTAGGATACATTGCTCTTATGACTTAGACAGACATACCTATTGTTTGCTAACTGCAAAATGATAAATTGTCATTGCAAAAAAAAAAAAAGAAATTATGAGGTGCCTTACAAGTTCAGAGGAGAAAAAGAGCATGCTTTACAAGTTAGGGAGTTTAGGCCAAGCTATATATTGGAGATCAGATTTAATTTAGGCTTTGAGAAATTGCTAAGAATTTGAAAAGAAAATAAAAACAGAGGCAAAGAATGCCCTAATGTTTAGGACATAGTCAATAGATCCACCTGACTGTAACAGAAAGTTCCTGAGAGGGGCAGAAAGATGTAAAATTGAATGAGTAAGATGGAAATCAATGTTGGAGGGCTTTGAATGCCTGGCTAACGATTTCAGGCTATCCGGTCGGCAATATGGGGAAACTTTAATGGCCCACAAATCAATTTTAAACAATTAGCTTCCTGAAACACAGAGGTTTTTATTTATTCTTCTATTCACAGATAGACAACTTCTTTATTCAATGATGGACTGAGATTTGCTTTGATTTTCAGTAATTTTCAAATAATCTTTTCAGTAGTTCTTAAAGATGATTCTGGGAAACATTTTCCTTTTCCTTTACAAAGGCAAAAATTCTGGATGAAATTCAAGCCCAATGTGTTGGTTCCCTAGGCCCATCTCTTCATTTTTTCTTTCTTCTTGTAGACGACTACTTTGATCTGTTTCCCAGACATTTCTGTTTATAGACCTTCTCAGGCTGCGTAGCAGGCTGTCGTGTGTCCAGGTAGCATTCCATCGCTCTATGAGTATGAAGACCCATCTGCCATAGTATCAGACACATAATAAGCATTCAGAAAAAATTTGCTGGAAAGGTGAGGGAAGGAAGAAAGGAGGAAAGATTAAAAACAAAGGACTGAAGAAAGGAATGCAAGCTTACATGGAAAATGATGGGGCCACATGATTTGAACACAGCAAGTTGCAACACCATGTCTTGGACCATTTACAAGCTCACTTCTTCATGATCAAAGCGTTAAAGACTGAAATCAATAAGAAAGATTTATCTTGCAATATAGCAGAATAGTTTGAGAAACTCCTCGTAATAGAAGGTCAGTAGGGAATTTCTAATGGACCGTATATTCCTGACCATTTTCCACATTCTTCCACTGGTATGATGTAATTTAAAAGGGCTTGGGGAGCTCAAAGAAGATTTAAAGGAACTCTGGTGACATGAAAAATAGGAGGGTTGGGTAATAGTTGTTGTGTCAGTTGATTGCAGCTACATATTGACAAAGCAAACTTGTGTACAAAGTCACAAGACTATTTTGTTTTCTGTGGCCTTTGTTCTTCCATCGAAGAGGAAGAGTTGATGTCTAAATGTGGTGATATTTTTATGAGAAAATGTGTATGGAAGCACAAATAGTAAATAATGCAAATCTATTATTTAGAGACGTTAACAAGCTGTCCTATGTATACATGGCTTTGAATGGGGAAGGGGTGAGAGGGTGGCTGGGAATGAGCAGAAAATAGCTTCAGAAGACTAAACTGCAGAGTGACCTTTAAAATGCCTTCACTGTATTACCTCTCTCTTATGGGACTAAGTTTATTTGGGAGCAGGGGTTTCATTTAGCTACAAAAAGAGGGAAGTCACCACTTTTTGTTTTGCCACTAATATCCTCCAGAACTGTGACACCCATTATGGCAGGCCAAGCCATATGTGGCTCTTTAAGTTTAATTTAAATGAATTCAAGTTACATAAAATGTAAATTCAATGCCTCAGTCACATTACCACATTTCAAGTGGTCAGTTGTCACATGTGGCTAATGACAACCGTAGTGGGTAGGGCAGATACAGAAAGTAGAAAACTACAGTGATGGAGAGTTCTGTTGTGCAGTGCTGTTCTTGAAACCAGCCAGGTTTGGGGCCTAATTATCAATAGCCAGTGTCACCTGACTTGGATTTCGCAGTGTCTTTAGGTCTTTCACTTTGGATTTTTATTCCCTCCCCCTCCTCCCTCCCTCCCACCCTCCCTCCCTCCCTCCCTCCTTCCTCCCTCTCTCTCTTTCTTTTTCTCTATCTCTCTTTCTTTTCCCTAAAACATTTGTTTTTTAAATTTTACTTTAAGCTCTGGGGTACATGTGCAGATCTTGCAGGGTTGTTACATAGGTATACACATGCCATGGTGGTTTGCTGCTTCCATCCCACCCGTCACCTACATTAGATATTTCTCCTAATGCTATCCCTGCCCAATCTCCCCCACCCCCTGCTATCCCTCCCCTAGCCCCCACCTCCCAACAGACCCCAGTGTATGATGTTTGCCTCCCTGTGTCCATGTGTTCTCATTGTTCAACACCCACTTCTGAGTGAGAACATGTGGTGTTTGATTTTCTGTTCTTGTGTCAGTTTGCTGAAAGCGGTGGTTCCCAGATTCATCCATGTCCCTGGAAAGGACATGAACTCATCCTTTTTTATGGCTGCATAGTATTCCATGGTGCATATATGCCACATTTTCTTTATCCAGTCTGTCTTTGATGGGCATTTGGGTTGGTTCCAAGTCTTTGCTATTGCAAATAGTGCTGCAATGAATATATATGTGAATGTGTCTTTATAGTAGAATGATTTATAATCCTTTGGGTGTATATCCAGTAATGGGATTGCTGGGTAAAATGTTATTTCTAGTTCTAGATCATTGAGGAATTGCCACACTATCTTCCACAATGATTGAACTAATTTACACTCCCAACAGTGTAAAAGCATTCCTATTTCTCCATATCCTCTCCAGCATCTGTTGTCTCCAGATAGTTTAATGAAAGCAATTTCACTTGTTCCATTTGTAGGAATGGCAGTGATTTTACTAAGCCTGTTAGGAAAGCCTAGGTTGGTTTGATAGGAAGTAGCAAAGAAAAAAAAACCTATATGAATCACACTTAAGTGTTTGTTTCTTACTACATGAGAGGTTGAGAAATAATATTAGGTTGGTGCAAAGGTAATTGTGGCTTTTTTCATTACTTTTAATGGCAAAATCCTCATTTACTTTTGCACCAACCGATACCTTAACTAGTTAGAAGCCTCTTTATAACTCCTAATTTAACATTTTCCAAAATGCGCTGTGAGGGACACTCTGGAGAAAGATCCTTGGAGAAAGCAGAGATCCACAGTCAAATCACAGTGGAAATGCCCCAGGCCATCCTCCACACCCAGTCAGAGTGACCTGGTAAAACTGCTAAGGAGAGTTCACTTCCTTCTAAAACTAAACCAAAATGACCTTCAAGTGCTCGCTTTTGCATTTTAAAATCCAAACTCCCTCCTAGGAGCTCCAAGACAGTACATGTGGCTCATGTCTGGCAAAATGGCCTTTTTAGTCCTTTAAATGACCACATCCTTTTTAGACTCAAGGTTTTGCCTGTGCTGTTCTTCTCACCTAAAATGCTTTTTCCTTCCTTGCTCCCCTGACAGGTTCCTTCTGATAATTTAGTTCTCAGCCTTTTGGGGGAGGATCTATGTGACCATCTCCCTAATTTCCGGTGGTTAGCTATCTCACGGGGCTCAGTATTTTTCCCTTGGCCATTCATTGCACAATTCAACTTCATTGTTTATTCATTCATGAGGTTTATTCACTCATTTATTTTTTTGTCACCTGCACTAGACTAGATGTTTACAAGGCCAGAGAGCATAGCCATTTTGTTCATTATTGTTCATTCCTTAGTGGTTATCACCTATGTCGTGCTGGGAACCAGCTTGCAATGGCTGGTGGGTGCTGTGTGCATGCATTTCATCCCTGCTCTAAGTTCAGTGATGTCATGTTGATAGCTTGTAATCAGCCACGTGGGAATATTTAGACCACAAAAATTGGCAAACACTACAAATTAGTGTTTTTAGTTAGTTTTTCTAAGACGGCTGTTTTTTAAACATTTACCAATATACCTTTGTTAATACCCCATATATTACCTGGCATATGGTAGATTCTTAATGTTTGTTGAATGAATGAATAAACAATGTAATGTTTCTCTCGTGGGCAATTGAAATACTCACCAATAGGTTAATGCTCTGAGTTCTGCAGATTGAATTCATATATAACGGGATATTCCCAAACGTATGTAGGCACTCCTTTCCAAATAACTTCTTGGCACACCTTTTCAAGTGACTTCTGTTGCTATCACTCCGAACTAGTGAGGAGCACATTTTGAAAAATGCTACCTTAAACATTAGGGAAGAGGAAGTATCCATACCCTAATTTGTCTCCTGTGTTGTGCAAAAACTCCTAATGCAGAAGGTCCCACAGCATCTATTCTAGGAAACTGAACCTCGTAATCATCAGGCTTTACTGCTGTGCTTACTACATAGGACAGGTGCTAGGCAAAAGCAGTAATCTTAATCAGTAGGGAGATGTTGTGGGGGCGGGGCTACGTATACAATCTATAAACAGGAATCAGCTATGTATTGGGTGTAGAAGTCACGTAGAAGCCATGTAGCATCCAAAAGAAGTAACAAAATGTGCCTTGCCCACTGGGAATTCACAGTCTCACTGAGAAAACAGGGCCATAATCTGAGGAAATGCTACGTGGTCTTGTGTGTGACCGTGTACGCCTTTTATGGACCATAGTTGAGGCTGGAGCAGAGCAGTAGCACATTCCAGGTGAACACAGTGGGATGAGAAAATATCCCACTTGACTGGTCCTTTCTGTGGGAACAAGGGGCTCACATCATACTTGAAACATACTTGAAAAGGCAAATCAAAGTTTGAGGGCCTTATATGGCAAGTTGGAGGATTTGGACTTGACTGATGAAGGGGGAAGGCTCTGAAAATTTGGAGAAATGAAGAAAATTTATAAAGAGAATTCTGCTTCAGAGAGACTGTTCATGGGGTGAAGACAGCCAAATCATTAATCCGTTAATCCTCCCTGCAAAGCCCTTACATGGTCTGTCCTTGTCTGTGTCTATGGCATTTCCTTGTGAGATTCCTTACATGAGCACTGCATTCCAGACACCCTGAGCTTGCTTCAGGTCCCTGAACTATGCTATGCTCCTTCTCCTCCAGGGCCCTTTCTCCAGGGCTCTTCCTCTGGCTAGACGGCTCCCTTCCACTCCCCAATCTGCCCCTTTAGCTAGTTCACTTCTCTGTCTTTTAGGTTTCTGCTCAAGCGTCATTTCTCTAGGGAAGGCTTTCCTTGCCACTCTCCTGCCTATATCTACATTAGAATACTTGGCTATAATCACTAATAAATTTGTACTTTTAATTTCAGAGAGTTTGTAGCTATGCATTCATTACTCTGATCAATTATAACCTGGTAATTTTCACTAGACTGCATATTTCCTAAGAATAGGGACTGATGCCCACTATTTATCCACAGAGCCTAGCCCAGATTATGACACCGTAATTGACAATAAATATTAGTTAAATGAATGAATGAATTAATTAAACACAATTGATCAAAACCATAAATGCAAAACAGGGTGAGGGGAGCTAGCATTTTAGATTGTAGATACAGCCTCCAAAATTACTTTGACAGATTAATACAATGGGCCAAATGTAATAGGATGAAATTTAAGAGGGAAAATGTGATGAAGTGTGGGGCAGAGTAGAGCAGATGGGGAAGAAGTGAGTTTGAATGAACTGCAGGCTTCATGTGGTCTCAGAGTGGCAAGGCAGGAAAGCTGATGCAGTCTCCAACTGCGGTCATGGAAATGTGTCTACTTACTCCATGTGAAAGATCACTGTTTCCCTCTCCTCTGCGTTCAGCTGATTACTCATGGAAGATTGTGCCCAATTCTGGAGAAAGAATATAGAGAAAAAAAAACGTGTTTAAAGGTGGATTCCCAGAATGATGTGGGAGAACCAAAATGATGTGAGAGCAAACTTCAAGAAATTAGCTGTGTTAATCCTGGAGAAAAAAAAGCTTGGCCAGATGGGAGGGTGGTTCTGGGAGGGGTCACACTGGCCATCTGAAAGTCTCTGCTTATTGTAAATATTTTAAGAGAATAAACTTCAAAGCACTTGAAAAAACAATAAGCCAATAATTGTTACTTTTTTTGTTTAAACAATGGAAAAATACAGAGATTTTTCTCATGGTTGGAGCTCAAAGCCGTTATCCTTAGCAAACTGATGCAGGAACAGGAAACCAAATACCACATGTTTTCCCTTATAAGTGGGAGCTAAATGATGAGAATTGTTAAAATGAACTAAATATGGCCTGAGAAGGACTCTGTACTTCTATATGTGAGTCCTTGTGGATGAACTGCAGCCTAACTTAATAGGTAGACAAGATTGAAAACCTAATTTAGGAGTATGTGCCTATAACAATAGCTGAGTCTGGGACAATCCCAGCAGCCATACGTCAACCACTCACACACTGCTGAGTGTCAAACTGTGTTCAAATTAGGCACACACCAACCTGTAACCAATCCAGCTGTTTCTGTTCCTCACTTCTGATTTCTGTACGTCACTTTTTTTTTTAATCTATAAATTTATTCTGACCACAAGGCATCCCTGGAGTCTCTGTGAATCTGCTATGATTCTGGGGGCTGCCAATTTGTGAATCATTCATTGCTCAATTAAACTCCTTTCAATTTAATTCAGCTGAAGTTTTGCTTTGAACAGAATCATGGACACATAGAGGGAAACAATACGCAATGGGGCCTATTGAGAGGGTGGGAGGTGGGAGGAGGGAGAGGATCAGGAAAAATAACTCATGGATACGAGGCTTAATACCTGCGTGATGAAATAATCTGTTCAACAAACCACCGTGACAAAAGTTTACCTATGTAATAAACCTGCACATGCACATCTGAACCTAAAAGTTAAAAACAAAGAAAAATACTGAGATTTCCGTGTAAAAAGATACATTTGGAAACACATAGAAAGGAACTAGATTTACCTTGAAAGGTATAGGAAAAAACCCACCATTAGGATGAACTGTTTAATAATAAATAGAAATATCCTGTAATGAAATGGGCTGCCTTATGAAAATAATGTTATTAGAGGAAGAAGCAAGCAAAGTCAGTCTGACAGTCTGTTGGGGTTGTTGCTAAGGGGAATTCATGCATTCCTTAAGAGCTGTCTTGGTCACCTTTGAAATTCAGTAAGAAAATAAAGACAGCTGTTATTCTGAGGGAGCCACTCTTTCAATAATTAAGTTTTTAAAAAATTGTTGAACTTGGAGGCAACCAAGCTCTTCTTCAGTAGGTGAATGGATAAATAAACTGTGGTATATCTAGACAATGAAAAATTATGGAAGAATATTAAATGCATATTATTAAGTGAAAGAAGTCCATCTCAAAAAGCTACATACTGCCTGATTCCAACTGTATGACATTCTGGAAAAGTCAAAACTATGGAGACAGGAAAAAGATGAGCGGTTGCCCAGAACTGGGGAGAAGGAAGGACGAACAAGTTGAGCACAGGGGATTTTTAGGACAATGACATGATTCCGTGTGATATGATAATGCTGGTTACATGGCATTACACATTTGTCAAAACTCATAGACTGTAGTGAACCTTAATTAAACTATGGACTGTGGGCTGTAATCGGTTAATCGGTTGTGCCACCTGGTGAGGGATCTTGATGATCAGGGAGGTATGCTTGGGGGGTGGGGTGGTTATAAATTTCTACATTTTCTGCTGAATTTCACAGTGAACGCAAAACTGCTCTAAAAACAGCATATATATATACATATATTTTAAAAAATAATTTTTCCACCAGTTCATGGGAATGTGAATCTATCATCTCATCTTTTTTAATTTAAGACTTTTTGATTTTCAAATTTCAACCAAGTCTCTCTACTTTTACCAAATATTAAATGAGTTTGTTATACTTTTACTGAAAGTATAGAAACACTTTTTTTGAGTATTGGTGCCAAAATCACTTAAGTAATTTTCCTTCAGTATGTTATACAAATATCTAAATTTAGCCACAAAAATGTTTTAGATTTATTTGACAGCATACGCAAAATAATGTTCTGAGTAACAGTACTTTGCTATTCATGACAATGGAAAAGGGGGAAAAAAAGGAGAATAAGACTTCAACATGTTTCTCTTCCTTTTGAAATAAATAGAAATTTAGAATCCATTCCACAAGGGAAATGTTAGTATTTTTGGGCAACGAAGAAGAATGCTTGATTCTCTGGTTGCCAATATAATTCAGATTCTAAAACATTGATTTTCAAGCTTCAGTAGAATATTAGCTTTTGATTTTTGCTTTTTCTGAAATCTATCTTCTCCCAGTAACCTGTGGTCTAAATCTATTCAATGGGGCTGTTGGGTTTCTGAGGTTTCATTAGATGAGAACGTGATCTGGACTACATGGAATCAGTCACTGCTTTAATTTTTATCAATTAAAAGATTTAAAAACTTAAAATTTGGGATGTTTATCTGTATCTCTATCTACTTAGAAACAGTATAGGGAATTCTGAGGTCTTTCCTAACAGATTTTCATTCCTGTCTTCCCCATGTCAGGATTTTCATATCTATGTTTGTTTGATGTTTATCTAATGGATGTTCATATAAGGTAGAGAAGTCCCTCCATTATGGTCAGCATTTTGATTGAAATTCCAAATAGACTCCCAGTAGGGGAATGATTCAGGCATTCATGCTGGTGTAAAGAGAAATGAAATCCCAGTTTTCTAATGTTATTGAATCAGAAGGGAATGTTTTCATTAAATAAAGCTGGAAAGTAGAGTGTCCTAAGGAGGGGAAGTCTTCAGCTCAAAGTACCTGAAGGTCTTGAACTGAAGCTGAGGGACCAGGCCTGCCTGACGCTGGGGGAGTCAGCCATGAACACCCAGCCCCTGTAGATAGCTTGGTCTCGGGGAGTTGATGGAGCAGGAGTTCTCAGTGGGCCCTTTCCACACAGCATCTTCAGGTCAAAGGTTTTTGCATCTCAGAAACCCATCAAGGACTCATGAAGCAATGTCATTTTCTTTCATGGGTAAATGTTGTGATCTGACTTTTTTTTTTTTTTTAAATAATATAACATTTTATTTTTAGAATATCAATATATACAACATGTTGGAATTGCGTTTTTTTGATGTTTTCTTTTATATATATGTGTGTGTGTATATTATTGCACTTCAGGTTCTGGGGTACATGTACAGAACATGAAGGATTGTTGCATAGGTACATACATGGCAATGTGGTTTGCTGTCTCCATCCCCCCCGTCACCTATATGTGGCATTTCTCCCCATGTTATCCCTCCACAACCTCCCTATCCGCTGCTGGCCCTCCCCTATTCACCCCCCAACATACCCCAGTGTGTAATGCTCCCCCTCCCTGTGTCCATGTGTTCTCATTGTTCAACCTAGGAGTAAGAATATGTGGTGTCTGATGTTCTGTTCTTGTGTCAGTTTGCTGCAAATAATGGTTTCCAGATTCATCCATGTCCCTACAAAGGACACGAACTCATCATTTTTGATGGCTGCATAGTATTCCATGGTGTATATGTGCCATATTTTCCTTGTCCAGTCTATCATAGATGGGCATTTGGGTTGGTTCCAAGTCCTTGCTATTGCAAACAGTGCCGCAGTGAACATACATGTGCATGTGTCTTTGTGTTAGAAAGATTTATAATCCTTTGGATATATACCCAGTAATGGGATTGCTGGATCAAATGGAATTTGTATTTCTAGGTCCTTGAGGAATCGCCACACTGTCTTCCACAATAGTTGCACTAATTTATACTCCCACCAACAGTGTAAAAGTGTTTCTATTTCTCCACAACCTCTCCAGCATCTATTGTCTCCAGATTTTTTAATGATCGCCATTCTAACTGGCGTGAGATGATATCTCAATGTAGTTTTGATTTGCATTTCTCTAATGGCCGGTGATGATGAGCATTTTTTCATGTTTGTTGGCCTCATATATGTCTTCTTTTAAAAAGTGTACTGCTCATGTCCTTTGCCCATTTTTGAATGGGTTTGTTTTTTTTTTTTGTAAATCTGTTTTAGTTTTTTGTAGATTCTGGATATTAGCCCTTTGTCAGGTGGGTAAATTGCAAAATTGTTTTCCCATTCTGTTGATTGCTGGTTCACTCTAATGATTGATTCTTTTGCTGTGTAGAAGCTCTGGAGTTTAATTAGATCCCGTTTGTCTATTTTGGCTTTTGTTGCCAATCCTTTTGGTGTTTTAGTCATGGAGTCCTTGCCTATGTCCTGAATGGTGTTGGCTAGGTTTTCTTCTAGGGTTTTTATGGTGTTAGGTCTTATGTTTAAGTCTTTAATCCATCTGGAGTTAATTTTAGTGTAAGGTGTCAGGAAGGGGTCCAGTTTCTGCTTTCTGCACATGGCTGGCAAAATCCTTTCCCCATTGCTTGTTTTTGTCAGGTTTGTTAAAGATCAGATGGTTGTAGATGCCTGGCATTACCTCTGAGGCCTCTGTTCTGTTTCGTTGGTCTATATCCCTCTTTTGGTACCCGTACCATGCTGTTTTGATTACTGTAGCCTTGTAGTATAGTTTGAAGTCAGGTAGCATGATGCCTCTGGCTTTGTTCTTTTTGCTTAGGATTGTCTCTGTTATGCAGGCTCTCTTTTGGTTCCATATGAAGTTTAAGGTGGTTTTTCCAGTTCTGTGAAGAGGGTCATAGGTAGCTTGATGGGGATAGCATTGAATCTATAATATCTTTGGGCAGTATGGCCATTTTCACAATCTTGATTCTTCCTAACCATGAGCATTGAACGTTTTTCCCTCTGTGGCCTCTATTATTTCCTTGAGCAGTGGTTTGTAGTTCTCCTTGAAGAGATCCTTTACATCCTTTGTTAGTTGTATTCCTAGGTATTTTATTCTCTTTGTAGCAATTGCGAATGAATATTTTATTCAACTTTGTAGCAAAAGTTCATTCTTGATTTGGCTCTCTTTAAGTCTGTTACTGGTGTATAGGAATGCTTGTGATTTCTTCACATTGATTTTGTATCCTGAGACTCTGCTGAAGTTGCTTATCAGTTTCAGGAGATTTTGGGCTGAGACGATGGGGTCTTCTAAATATACAATCATGTTGTCTGCAAATAGAGACAATTTGACTTCCTCCTTTCCTAACTGAATACCCTTTATTTCCTTTTCTTGCCTGATTGCTTTGGCTAGAAATTCCAATACTATATTGAATAGGAGTAGTGAGAGAGGGCATCCTTGTCTTGTGCCAGATTTCAAAGGGAATGCTTCCAGGTTTTGCCCATTCAGTATGATATTGGCTGTGGGTTTGTCATAAATAGCTTTTATTGTTTTAAGATACGTTCCATCGATATCTAGTGTATTGAGAGGTTTTAGCATAAAGGCTGTTGAATTTTGTCAAAGGCCTTCTCTGCATCTATTGAGATAATCATGTGGTTTTTGTCTTTGGTTCTGTTTATGTGGTGAATTACATTTATAGACTTGCGTATGTTGAACCAGCCTTGCATCCCCGAGATAAAGTCTACTTGGTTGTGATGAAAAAGCTTTTTGATGTGCTGCTGCATTTGGTTTGCCAGTATTTTATTGAAGATTTTTGCATCGATGTTAATCATGGATATTGGCCTGAAGTTTTCTTTTCTAGTTGACTCTCTATCAGGTTTTGATATGGGGATGATGTTGGTCTCATAAAATGATCTGGGAAGGATTCCCTCTTCTGGATTGTTTGGAATAGTTTCAGAAGGAGTGGTACCAGCTCCTCTTTGTATGTCTGGTAGAAATTGGCTGTGAACCCATCCGGACCTGGGATTTTTTTGATTGGTAGGCTACTAATTGCTGCCACAACTTCAGCCCTTGTTATTAGTCTATTCAAGGTTTCAACTTCTTCCTGGTTTAGGCTTGAGAGGGTGCAAGCGTCCAGGTATTTATCCATTTCTTCCAGGCTTACTAGTTTATGTGCATAGAGTTGTTTGTAGTAATTTCTGATAGTAGTTTGTATTTCTGTGGAATTGGTGGTGATATCCCCTTTATTTTTTATTTTTTATTGCATCTATTTGATTCTTCTCTCTTTTCTTTTTTATTAATCTGGCTAGCAGTCTGTCTATTTTGTTGATGTTTTCAAAAAAACAGCTCCTGGATTTATTGAGTTTTTAAAGGTTTTTGTGTGTCTCTATCTCCTTCAGTTCTGCTCTGATCTTAGTTATTTCTTATCTTCTGCTGGCTTTTGAGATTTTTTGATCTTGCTCCTCTAGCTCTTTCAATTTTGACGATAGGGTGTTGATTTTAGATCTTCCCTTGTTTCTCATGTGGGCATTTATTGCTATAAATTTCCCTCTATACACTGCTTTAAATGTGTTCCAGAGAGTCTGGTACATTGTGTCTTCGTTCTCGTTGGTTTTGAAGAACATCTTTATTTCTGCCTTCATTTCATTGTTTAATCCAGTCAACATTCAAGAGCCAGTTGTTCAGTTTCCATGAAGTTGTGCGGTTCTGAGTGAGTTTCTTAAACCTGAGTTCTAATTTGATTGCACTGTGGTCTGAGAGACCGTTGGTTATGATTTCTGTTCTTTTGCATTTGCTGAGGAGTGATTTACTTCCAATTATGTGATCAATTTTAGAGTAGATGTTATGTGGTGCTGAGAAAGTTGTATATTCTGTTAATTTGGGGTGGAGAGTTCTGTAGGCGTCTATTAGGTTTGCTTGGTCCAGAACTGAGTTTAAGTCCTGGATATCCTTGTTAATTTTCTGTCTCGTTGATCTCATATTGACAGTGGAGTGTTAAAGTCTCCCACTATTATTGTGTAAGGGTCTAAGTCTCTTTGTAGGTCATTAAGAACTTGCTTTATGTATCTGGGTGCTCCTATATTGGGTGTATATATATTTAGGATCATTAGCTCTTCTTGTTGCATTGATCCTTTTATCGCTATGTAATGCCCTTCTTTGTCTCTTTTGATCTTCGTTGGTTTAAAGTCCATTTTATCAGAGACTAGAATTGCAAGTCCTGCTTCTTTTTTGCTCTCCATTTGCTTGGTAAATTTTCCTCCATCCCTTTATTTTGAGCCTATGTGTGTCTTTGCATGCGAGATGGGTCTCCTAAATACAGCACACCAACGGGTTTTGATTCTTTATCCAATTTGCCAGTCTGTGTCTTTGATTGGTTCATATAGCCCATTTACATCTAAGGTTAATATTGTTATGTGTATATTTGGTGCTGCTTTTGATACTAGCTGGTTGATTTGCCCGTTAGTTGATGCAGTTTCTTCATTGTGTCAATAGTTTTTAACATTTGGTATGTTTTTGCAGTGGCTAGCACTGGTTGTTCCTTTCCATGTTTAGTGCTTCTTTCTGGAGTTCTTGTAAGGCAGGCCTGGTGGTGATGAAATCTCTCAGCAATTGCTTGTTTCTAAAGGATTTTATTTCTCCTTCACTTATGAAGCTTAGTTTGTCTGGATATGAAGTTCTGGGTTGAAAGTTCTTTTTTTTAAGGATGTTGAATATTGGCGCCCACTCTCTTCTGGCTTGTAGGGTTTCTGCTGAGAGATCCACTGTGAATCTGATGGGCTTCTCTTTGTGGGTAACCCAATCTTTGTCTCTGGCTGCCCTTAGCATTTTTTCCCTTTGTTTCAACCATGGTGAATGTGACGATTATGTGCCTTGGGGTTGATCTTCTTGAGGAATATCTTTGTGGTGTTCTCTGTATTTCCTGGACTTGAATGTTGGCCTGCCTTCTTAGTAAGGGAACCCCTCCGCAATCTCTTTTTTTCTCTTTTCTCCCCCCCCAACCCCTTTCTCTTTTTCTCTCTTTCTTTCTCTTTTTCTTTCCTTTTTTTTTTTTTTCCCTCCTCTTCCTGTCCTTCCTCTCTTCCCTTCTCCTCCTCCCCCTTTTTTCCTCCCCCTTTTTTTCTTCCCTTTCCTTCTTTTTCCTTTTCCTTTGTTTTTTCTCTTTACCCCCTCCTCTCTTCTCTGCCATTTTTTTTTTTTTTTCTTTTTTTTGTTTCTTCTTTGTTCCCCTTTTGCCCACACACCCCTTCCCCCAGAATTTATCCTCGAATAATTCTTCCTCTTAGCCCTCTTTCCTCTTTCTCCATGGAGTGGGAATAAGCTACTGATCATAGAACTCAGTGCTTGTGGGAGTATCAGGTGGAGGTCCCCTAGGATAGGATGAAAGGAGCCAGGCAAAGCCAAGGGAGAAAAATGAGACAGGCCCTACTCACATGCAAAACTCTCCACAATTCCACAACCTTGCCTGTGGTTTCATGTCTCCCATTCCCTCTCTGTGTTGTGTGCTTCCAAACACATCAAGCTGCTTCCCACAAATACTCATTATTTTGTGTAAACTTTCTATGACCTTCCCCATTAATGGGCAGCTAGCTCTTAATCCCTCCCTCAAGAAGTCTTCCCTGGCTCCCTCACAGCTGGCTTAGTACTGCCATAACCCTCGGTGCATAATTCTTGGATTTCTCACATTTCTTTACAATGACCTGTTGAAACATGTCTCTTGTACCAGAGAGTGAGTTCCTCGAGGGTAGAGACTGAATCTGATTCATGTTTTTATCCTCTGTGCTTAACAATCATCTGGAATATAATTGATGATAAGGAAATGTTTTTGAACGGTTAAATGAATAAATGGATAGATGAATAAAATACTTCTGCTGTGCTTTTCCTAAGCGTGGATCCCTTCATGAATTCATTTATACACCTTTTTATTGAGCATGTACTAAACTCAGGGGTTGGTGAAGGCATCTTTTTATCTCTAATACATCCATAATATCTCTTCCTTAAAGCAGATAGAAAAACTCCCCCTCAAGGTCTACTTATACAGTATTTACAGGAAATGGTTAGATGGATTATGGGGTCAGATTCATTAAAACTCTACCCCTATTAATTCCCAGTTGAATGCACTGTGAGTGGCCATTTACAATTATTTCTTTCCTTCTTTTTTTTTTTTTTTGAGATAGGGTCTTGCTCTGTCACCCAGACTGGAGTGCAGTGGTGTTATCTCGGCTCAATGCCACCTTGACTTCCTGGGCTCGAGTGATGCTCCCATCTCAGCCTCCTGAGTAGCTGGGACTATAGGCATATGCCACCACACCTGGCTAATTTTTGTGTTTTTTGTATGAACAGGTTTTTGTCATGTGGGCCAGGCTGGTCTTGAACTCCTGACCTCAAGTGATCTGCCCACCTTGGCCTTCCAAAGTGCTGGGATTACAGGTGTGAGACACTGTGCCTGGCCTAATTTATTTATTTATTTATTTACTTATTTTTTTATTTATTATTATTTTTTTTATTGCATTTTAGGTTTGGGGGTAATGTGAAGAACATGGAAGATTGTTGCATAGGTACACACATGGCAGTGTGATTTGCTGCCTTCCTCCCCATCACCTATATTGCATTTCTCCCCATGCTATCCCTCCCCACTCCCCACCCCCCACTATCCCTCCCCTTTTCCCCCGACAGACCCCAGTGTGTGATATCCCCTCCCTGTGTCCATGTGTTCCCATTGTTAAACCCGCCTATGAGTGAGAAATGCGGTGTTTGATTTTCTGTTCTTGTGTAGTTTGCTGAGAATATGGTTTCCAGGTTCATCATGTCCCTACAAAGGAACGAACTCATCGTTTTTGATGGCTGCATAATATTTCATGGTGTATATGTGCCACATTTTCCCTGTCCAGTCTGTCGTCGATGGGATTTGGGTTGGTCCAGGTCTTTGCTATTCTAAACTGTGCTGAATGAAATTATGTGCATGTGTCCTTATAGAAAATTTATAGTCTTTTGGATATATAAGTAATGGGATTGCTGGATCAAATGAATTCTATTTCTAGGTCCTTGAGGACTCGCCACACGTCTTCCACAATGGTTGAACTAATTTACACTCCCACAAAGTGTAAAGCGTTCCTATTTCTCCAATTCTAGCATCTGTTGTCTCCAATTTTTTAAGATGATTCTATGGGTGAGATGGTATCTAATTATTTTGATTTGCATTCTTAATAAGTATAGAGATTTTTAATGTTTGTTGGCTTCATGTATGTCTTCTTTTTAAATGTCTGTTATACTTCGCCACTTTTGAATGGGCTTGTTTGTTTTTTTCTTTAAATGTGTTTCAGTTCTTTGTAGATTCTGGTTATCAGCCCTTTGTCAATGGGTAGACTGCAAAAATTTTTTCCCATTCTGTTGGTTGCCGATTCACTCTAATACTGTTTCTTTTTGCTGTGCAGAGCTATGGAGACCTCTGACACAAACAACACATCTACAACCACCTATTTTACAAACCTACAAAACAAACAATGTGGAAGTGAGTCCCTGTTTAATAAATGGTGTTGGGGAAACTGGCTAGTCATGTGCAGAAAGCAGAAGCTGGATCCCTTCCTACACCTTACACTAAAATTAACTCCAGATGGATTAAAGACTTAAACATAAGACCTAACACCATAAAAACCCTAAAGAAAATCTAGGCAAAACCATCAGGACATAGTTGTAGGCAAGGGCTTCATGACCAAAACACCAAAAGCAGTGGCAACAAAAGCCAAAATAGACAAATGGGGCCTGGCCTACATTTATTTACAGAGTATAAAGCATTGATTTTCAAACCAGCCTCCTGTAGCACTAGGGAGTCTTTGCAGAACTCAGGGGGCAGGCCCAGGGAACAAGAGAGAAAGGCTCAGAGTGGGAATATTCGTTATCTTCATCTTGTGCCTCACTTTCAACTCCTTTTTTTTAAACAGTTATTTTTCTCATAAAACTTTGTTAGAAGAATGGATTTGCTATTTTAAAAAAAGTTTTAAAACCACTGGTATTGTTTTTGAAAAGTGAGGATGTTTAAGAAAGAGAATAGGTGCCCATATTCTTTTTTTTAAATTGTCTCAAAAAACCCGTAATATAAAATTTACTATCTTCACCATTTTAAATGTACAGTATAGACTTGTTAACTATATATATCATTATGCAACACATTTCTAGAACTGTTTCATCTTGTAAAACTGACATATTCTTTTAAATATATAACATTTGACATAGAATAGTATGACATTTTGCTATTAACTGCTCCTTTCAGCCTGTCTTATACTCTATTCCTTCCTCACTCTAGCAAATGTATCATACTATCATGATAAAAGATATTTATTTTCCCCTTCTATTTTTTTGCATGAAGAAGAAATATAGGCGTGCTAAACTATGACCCTTCATTCTTAAATACCATGTCTTGACCTTATTTATGTAATAAAAGCCTGTAAGGACTTGGATTTAATGTAGATTATCTAGTTCAACCCCCCTCATTTGGCAGATGAGAAAACAAGTCTAAAGAAGCAAAGTGATATGTTCCCAATCACAGAACAAGTTAATTGCAGTATATGGGCTGATTTTCTTATCTCCTGATCAAATGTGGTTCACCTTCTTATAAGTTTCACTTCAAAATCAAGGGTTAGTGAATCATCTGGAAATTGTTTACATGAAATCTTTGGCTATATGCACACTCCAATTATTTTTGAAACTATTTATGGTGGGAAGGAAGGATAATATTAACAATGGAATATGTCTAATAGCTACCTGCTTCTATTCTAGGCATCACTTTAGGGGATTTCTTTAAGCTGTTTCACATTTTAAAAAATGTTTAAGAATTTATTTGTAAAATTTATTTAAAAAATTATAGTAAAATACATAAAAGATTTACCATTGTCAAGATTTTCAAAGTATACAGTTTAGTGGCATTAGGGATATTCATGTCGTTGTGAAACCATCACCAGCAGCTATCTCCAGAACTCTCTTCACCCTGCAAAATTAAAACTCTCCACCCAGGAAACAATAGCTCCTCATTTTACCCTTCCCCTAGACCTTGGTAACTACCATTCTGTTTTTTGCCTCTATGAATTTGACTACTCTAGGTACCTGATATAAGTGGAATAATACAGTATCTGTCTATTGATGACTGGCTTATTTCCCTTAGCATAATGTTCTCAAGGCTAATCCATGTTGCAGCATATGTCAGAATTTCCTTCCTTTTCAAGGCTGAATAATATTCCATTATATGTACATAACACATTTTCTTTATCCATTCATCCACTGCTGGTTAGATTGTCTCACTTTTGAAGGAGTATTACTGTACTAATTTCACAAATGAAGAAACCAAGGCTGAACAAAGTTACATAACTTCCCACTGGTCACAGAGCTATAGGGGTAAAATTGGGAGTTGAATCCATATGTACTGAAATCTAAAAGTCATATTCTTCTCAGTTTATGAGGCTCTGTCCCAATATTTGAAATATAGTTTACCTACATCAGCATGGTTTGTGGGATTAAAGTCCTTAATGTTGCATTTTAGAGCCTTTATTTCTTTTACTTTAGGCATAATCTAGAAGGAGAATTTTCTGACCTTGTTTAAATTGCTCAGATTTTTAACCTTTAATTTACTTTCTGTGAGTAAGGTATTTATTCAAGGCGATAATATCATAGTATGAATAGGTGGCAATATTCAAATAAAAAGTAAATTTTATTCAAACATCATTCCTTTGTAAAGTACAAGATGCAAAAAACAACTTACACTGTTATGAAAAATCACTATGCCCTTTAGAGTTGGAGGATAATGTTATCCACATGGGTTTCTCTATAAAGCAAAGAAAAATAAATGGAGCTTTAAGGCTCTATATCCCCATTTCATAATAATACGAGCTAACATTTGATGCCTTCCAGCCATGTGCCAGGCACTATGCTAATCCTTCTACATGTATAGCCCAAGTTTCTCCACAGCCCTGTGAGGTCAGCACTTATATCCTTATTTTATAAAGGGGAAGTCATGTTAAGATGGAGGTTAGGAAACTAATGGGTTTAAATGTGTGTCATATAAAAGATGCACTGATGTCCTAACTCCCAGTATCTCCAAATGTGACCTTATTTGGAAATAGGATCTTTATGGAGGTAATTAAGTTAACATTAGGTCATTTGTTGGGAATTCAATGTGACTACAGTACCTATAGAAAGGGGAAATTGGGACACAGACACCAACACACACAAAGATAAGACGGCCATGGACAGGAGTGGCGTATCTACAAACCAAGGAATGCCAAGGACTGCCAGCAAATATCAGAAGCTAGAAAGGAGAGGAGAGATGATCCCTTAGAGTCCCCAGAGAAAGCATGGCCCTGTAACACCTTAATTTCAGACTTCCAGCCCTCACAGCTGTGAGACAACACATTTCTGTTAAGCACCCAGTGTTTGCTACTTTGTTAAGGCGGCCCTACGAGACTAATATAGTCACTTTCCTAGGTCAAATCAGCAGCAAGTGATAGAGCTGATTTTTGGACAGAGGCACCTATTAAGAATTCAATAAATATTATTTGCTATTATTATTTATAACATTATCAGCAATTATATTTAATGTTATTATTAATAAAACCTGGGATGCTTGTGGTTTCCTTTCTCTTAAGCCTGTACTATTATCTGTGTACTGTGCTACAATTGGGTCTTGCTTGTCATAGATTCAAAAACCCATCAGTCTCACTCAAAGCTGAATGTGAAATCCATCATCTGTGCAGGAGTAGCTTGGCAAGTTCAGACAACAGAGAGTCCCCACTAAAAGGAAAGGTACCCTCAACAGCCTGCATGAGACATCTGTTAAACTTTTTGAGAGAACATTTGCAGAATAATCACTAAATATAACCCTCTACACAGTCCCCACCCAAACCTGAAGCCCGAATCCTGAGCAAGTGAGAAGAGCAGATTGCTGAAGTCCTATGTTTTCATGAGGATTTATCTGGAGAGGATCGTTAGAACTCTCTTCTCTGCACTAGTGCCTAGCATCTGAATATGCATCCATGAGAACATAATTCAACTTTTTAATTTTCCAGACCTGCAGATAATTGGTTCCACAGAGACACAAAGGCTCATGCTCTCAACACACACATGGGAAACACTGCTTACCAGTAATCAGAGGATCGGTTCCCTCTGAAGTTAGAAAAATTAGTGTAGGGGTGTAGTGGGCTGGGCAGAACATCAGTTCTAGGTTGCTTATCATAATTATAGTGGATTATGATTGTTTTTGTTTCTTTGAGACAGAGTCTTGCTTTGTTGCCAGGTGCCAGGCTGGAGTGCAGTGGCGCGATCTTGGCTCACTGCAACCTCCGCCTCCCGGGTTCAAGCAATTCTCCTGCCTCAGTCTCCCTAGTAGCTGGGACTACAGGCCCATGACACCACACCCAGCTAATTTTTGTATTTTTAGTAGAGACGGGGTTTCACCATGTTGGCCAGGGTGGTCTTGATCCCTTGACCTCATGATCTGCCCACCTCGGCCTCCCAAAGTGCTGGGATTACAGGCATGAGACACTGTGCCCGGCTGGATTATGATTTTTAAAGGTAAATCAAATTTAGCAGCATCAAACCCAATTTCTTCATCCTCTCCCTGCCCCAAACCTTAGCGAAAGTCTCATGTGATTTGCACGCTGAGGAGTACATTGAATTGAAAACAATGTGAGCAATTTTTCTATTTTTATATATTATTCTTGTTATCATCTTTGAGGAAATTACAGTCAATTAAGTGAGGAGAGAGCTGAGAATGTGGATAGGACATTTGGAGGTGCGGTTTCTAACTCAGGTTATGTTGGTGACTTGTTCTGGCCCTCTGGTAAGTCACATGCCATGACCTTGGTTGGTTTATTTGTAAAATACCACACACACGGCCGAGAGCTGCAGTATGAAGTGGCTGGAAGGGTTACAGTGATGAACTCTGTAACGCAAAACCTTCAAAAGTGAAGGGCGCTGTTCTGGAACACTGTCTGTACCTTGAATTTGTTTGCATGGCATAATGTATCCAATTCCTAGAATAGGTGGGGAGGGCCGGGCATGGTGGCTCATGCCTGTAATCCCAACACTTTCGTAGGCCGAGGTAGGCAGATCACGAGGTCAGGAGTTCAAGACCAGCCTGGCCAAGATGGTGAAACCCCATCTGCACTAAAAATACAAAAATTAGCTGGGTGTGGTGGTACGTACCTGTAATCCCAGCTACTCGGGAGGCTGAGGCAGAGAATTGCTTAAACTCAGGAGGCAGAGGTTGCAGTGAGCTGAGATTGCGCCACTGCACTCCAGCCTGCCAGCCTGGGCAACAGAGTGAGACTTCATCTAAAAAAAAAAAAAAAAAAGGAATAGTTGGTGAGAGGAGTAACGAGTAGCATGGCTAAAATTAGGCAATGATTTACACCTCCTTTCTTACCTAGCTTTTTTTTATCATAGCTTTGGAAGCAAAATAATTCCACAAATCTTCATTACCCTTCAGTTCTGCTCAGTGACTCTGGCTGTATGCAAGGGCAAAAGAGTCAGGGCCAAGAGGTTATACACACCAGCCATAATCAACTCCAACATGAGCTCTGTCTCAGAGTTGTGTGAGCCATTCCTTTATCCTGACCTGAACTCCAGCTCTGAACTGTTTTTCTCTGTAGTTCAGCTGCCCCGAATATTTCACTGGTATCCCTCTTGTATTGACAGGTGATAGTAGTTCAATTGTCTTATTATCTTGGAATCCCACCCCTGGCTTTTGCCCTGTGTTTGAGAAATTTAGATCCAAGAGAACAAATCTCACATCTTCTCTGGAACAAGTAGGTCTAGGTGGTAAATCCATAATATAATCAAGGGTTCCTGTGTGTGGTCTGTCTCGGTCTTGGTGCTAGACAAATTCAGAGAAGCGGAGAGTATACAATTGGTTTACCTGTTCCAGTGAGAAACAGCTAGAACAACTGCTCCCTAAATCCTGCAAATATTTTCAGATTAGTCTTAAAACCTCAGTTTGTATCCATCCCTCCTCTGAGACCGTTCAATAACTCCCCAGTTGTATCAGTAGCTTTCACAGCATTCTAAACCACTCTAAAACATAGTGCACTAAAACAATAAATAATCATTTCTCATAATTCTGAGGGTTGGCCAGATACTGCTGGTGTCGCTCACCTCTGCTGGGACTGGTGTGTCTAGAATGGCCTCATTCACAGGTGTGAAGGTGGGGAGGCTGGATCGTATGGGAGCCTTCTGGGGACAGCTTGTCTTTGGTACACCTGATCTCTCATCCTTTGGTAGGCTAAGCCTTGGCTCCTTGACATGTGATCTTAGGGTTCCTCAGAGCAGAAAGAGAGGGCAAGCCCCAATATGCAAGAACTTCTCAAGCTTTCCTTGTATCACATTTGCCAACGTACCATTAGCCAAGCCCAGAACCACAACAGGGATATAGGGAGCTCTGATTCTTGCAAGGGGTTATCACTACCCCACCATATAATAAGGTCCAAAATCCTCAATGTGATAATTAATTTATTCCAACTGCAATCTGCCATCCCAACACACCAGATACTACTTTCACTTGCACTCCAGCCAAACTGAACTTCTTGCTTTTCCTAGTAGGTACCATACTTGCTGGTCTTCATTATTCATGCATGTCTCTTTGCTGGAATACCTTTCTTCTGCTTTCCACTTGGCCAGATTTTCACAGAACAAAAATGTATTAAGCCCCTGCAATGTGATACGTATGCTAGGTTCTGAGATACAATGAAGATAGCCTTTGGTTCCCAGAGGCTCAGAGGCTACCTATCCTCAAAGAGTCAGTTAAACTGTTGCCTTTTTAAAACCTTTGTGATACTCTTTCAATAAAAGTAAACTTTATCCCTTTTCAATCTCCCTTGGTAATTTAATGGCCTTTTCATAGTTTTGATCAGTTACTATCTTGTATTATAGTTAATAATATCTGTGTATATCTCCTCTCTTGTTTCATTCAATATATATTAGGAGCAGCCATATGCCAGGCATTGTGCTAGAAGCCAGAGATCTAGAGGAATAGCAGATACTGCTGATGTCCTGCCCATTTTTCTGAGGGCATTGGCTGTGTCGGCGCCTGCTTCTGATGTTCTATGCAAGCTCCTGCAACTCTCTGCCTGGGGGCTTTCTATCAGATATCCAGGGCAGGTGAAAGTGCCAAGGAATCAATGTGCCAAGAGCAGCCTTCGCCCAAGAGTGTATGGGAATTGGTGGATTAACAGCCCTGCTTCCTCACTTGCTCAACTCTTACCTTCATGCAAAGATGAACATGCTGGGGTAGATAAACACCCAGCTCGCTCACCAATCCAGAGGGAACCCCCTGAGTCATGCTGTCCCAGAGGATCGTAATGGGACTGAGCCTCAGCTGCCCACTGCAGAAGTGGGCTGGACACTGCACTCACCACTCCCTGCCCCTTTCCTGCCTTGCTTCCCTAGTCCACTACTCCTGCCTCCCGGGACCACCACCAAATGAACTTACTGCTCTCAAATCCTTGTCTTGGGACACTTCTGGAGGAGCCCAGCCTAAGCCAAGAGATGAGCAGGAAGTCAGTTTCTATTCTTACATAATTTATTGTTTAGTAGGGGATTCAAACAAGAGAATAGGTAATTACAATACAGTATGATAAGAGCTAACATTTATTGTGTAGTCTAAAAGCAATTCCAATAAAAATAACCAATATTATTCCCAATTTACATAAGGAAATCAAGGCTTAGAGGGGTTAAGAAGTGGCCAGGAGCAACACAGACCAATAGTTTTTGGGGATTTCATTTCAGGTCTATAGATTCAGAGCCAGAACTCTGCCATTTAGTTACCTGCTTCTCACTTAGTTCTTCCTCCTCCATTGGCAGATGGTTTCAAAAGGGCTTGATATATTAAAAAATCTTAACAGAGATTGAAGTCATGGGCCATAAACATCACCCAGGTGTCTAATTAATGTTTACAATCCATCACGTGGAAACTTGGCACAGAGTAGTTAGGCTCTGGGACCCAGAGCTGCTCAGGCCCTGAGATGTGCTCATCCTTCTAGGACAAATGGTTGCTTATAGCTAAACCCCTTTCTCCAAATGCCAGCCAGGTCCTGGGAATACATGGATTGCTTCCTGTAGCAGAGCCAGAGGGTCCTGACATCTTGGGTAACAACAGTTCCCAAGTGGTCAAGGCCCCAAGACCTGACTGTAATATTGTGATGGGGACAGGGCTCTTTCACCTCTACTTCCCAGGTCACTGATGGCAGCAGCTCAGCATGAACAGCTAATTGCTCCATTTTCCAAGTGACCCTTTTGTCTGTTCCAGGTCACCAGGGCACCCTTTCCCACGGGAATTCAGAGAGGCTGCCTGTTGCTGAGAGCTGGCCTTGTGGGGAGCACAGCAGTGGGCACCTGGGGAGAGCCAAGGAAACAGCCTCAGGGCTAGTGGCCCCTGGGCTAATGTTTAGCAGAAATGTCACTCACAGTCAGGATACAGCACCTGGAAGGCCAGCAACCTGTCTCACTTTCCCCCTTCCTCCTCAGATTAAAAGCAAACAAGCAAGCAACAAAATTCCAAAACCACGAACATCAAAATCATGATAAATTATCCCATTCTGTTTTTACCAATTGCTATGAATGTTAAAACTTAGATTTGAGCTTCTGTTCTACCAGTCCCTGGCTGCGTGACTTTGAGCACGTGGCCTTGCCTCTCCCACTCTCTGCTTCTCCAGACGTCAAGTCGAATAAGGACTTTAAGGCCGTGTGGTGAAGGTGGCACAACTGGGACTTTATCCTATGCCTTCATTGGCATCAAGACACACGTTGCTCTCTCTTAGAAAGGGGTTTGGTGCATAGTAAGGGCTCAATAAGTTAAGCTGTAGGTCACCGCACTGCCACTGCGGGGAATCTGTGAAGGAGGTATGAAGTATGTGCCCATTGCTCTCAGTGGCTTGCTTTCTGTCATAAACTTCACACACCCAGCATCCTTTACGTCTTTCCCCTTTACCCCATTACACCTGCTCCTTCAAAAGAGCCTGGAATTTGGACTCCAACATTCTGAAATTCTTGGACTTGGGTTTCTGCTCTGCTACTTACTGGCTGCATAAGGTGGCTGCATACTTCTACTCTCTACTTTGAAATTTCTCTTTCTTTAAAAAGAAAACATTGGTCTAAATGATCTATACATTTCTTTCTTGGTTTAAAAGATAAATTTGGAATCAGATGATCAGGATGATAGTTTCGAGGTGTGTGCACTGGGGCAAGCCCTTGCCTTGCCTAAGTCTGCAGTCACTTGTAAAATGGGAATCTTGAAAGCCCTTGCCTCATAGGTAGTTGTGAGAATGAACTGGTGCAAGTGAAGCATTTCTTAGGACAGCACCTGGACTGTACTATCATCAGTAACAACAGTAGCTGTAATATTCCCAATCTAAGATTCTACAATCTAGGATCGAGTGTATCATTTCTACCCTCAACCTGAATTTCAGTCATGGCATTTTCTTTCCCTGGGGGCAGTTGCTTTATAGAGACATTGTTAGCTGTTAAAGGGATTTCAGTCAAAAGGTAGTATTTCAGAGTTTTCCAAGCTCCCTGGAAATCATGCCTCTTGGGCATCTGCCTAGACAATCTGTAAAACCTGTTTCGTGTAGAGCAACCAGGTAGTTAGACCAGGAGGTCAGGTTTTTTGTTAGAGGCTCACTGTGGAATCTCAAGAACTATAGACCAAAGTCTTCAGTGTGTGTATGTGTGTGTGTGTGTGTGTGTGTGTGTGTGTGTGTTGTGTGTGTTTGTGTGTGTGTAGGGGGAGGAGGGTGGAAGAGCTTGGCTGAAGATGCAACTCAGCCCTGGTCTGACATTTTCTGTTTAGAATTTAGAAAGGCTTCCTATGCCTTTGCTTTCTCTTGGCTTGACCTGCTTGGCATTCTTATTCAAATCAGACCCCAATGAGAGGGGGAGTACACATCAGTCTGTCAGACACACTTGCGTGTGTGGGCTTTAATTACCCTGTGCCTTCCAACCATTCACACCCAAAGGAAATCACTGCAGCACAGGATCTGGACTATATTCTCAAAGGAAGCACTCAGTGAATAGAAAGTGCAAAAGCTGTAAAATGCGATGGAAATTGGCATGCAGTCAATTTCCATCGCATTTTGGAGATGGAGGCAGGCCATAGAAACTCAGTCAGGGTGACTCTCGGGACCCAGGAGAGAACCTCCAAGCCCTCAACTACTGAAGGACAGTACATTTTCCCAGAAGTCTCTTATTTGATATTTTTACTTGTGATCTATAAGCTTCTACAATGGAAATCTTTCTAATAATAGGAGCACAGCCTCATGTGCTTCAAAGGAACCTTCATGGGCACATGGTCTAATCATCCATCCGAAGTCCGAATCTCCAATGCCTTAGTCAGGGTTCTCCAGAGAAACAGAATCAATAGAAAATATATAGATATATTGAAGGAAAGATTTATTCTAGGAATTCGCTCACTTGGTTATAAAGGTCAACAAATTCCACGACTTGCTGCCTGCTAACTGGGGGAACCAAAAAAGCCAGTGATGTAATTCAGTTTGTGTTTAAAGACTGTGAATTGGTGGGTTTGGGGTGATGGTATAAATCCTAGTTTGAGTCCAAAAGCCCAAGAACCAGAAGTTTCCATGTCTGTAGGCAGGAAAGATGGACATCTCAGCTCAATCACAGAAAGTGAATTCCCCTGTCCTCTGCCTTTTTGTTCTGTCTGAGCCCTCAGTGAATTGGATGATGCCAGCCTATGTTGCTGAGGACTGATCTTTTTTATTCAGTTTACTGATTCAAATGCTAATTAATCTCTTCCAGAAATACCCTCACAGTCACACTCAGAAATCATGTTTTACTATTTCTATGACATTCCTTAGCCTTGTCAAGTTGACGCCTAAAATTCACCATCATATAATGTTTGCTTGAATGTCTCCAGCCGCAAAATAATTACCTGGTCCAGTCCATCTTTGTTCAGCTATTTTAAAAAGTTCTTCCATCACAAAATATTCTTCCAGAAGTTTACTTCTTTTGCTTCTGGAAACTTTTTGGACCATCCAGAACATCTATATGAATGTTTCCCCAAATTTAGTCATTCACGTACCCCATTTACAATTGTTTTATATCTGAATACTACCTGTAATGTTATTCACTTAATATTTTTAATTGACTTATTTTTTAACTTAAATACTTTAATTTTATCCTAAGCAAAATTACCTGCAAAACTATGGCTTTGAAAGGGGAGTGCTTTTTCAATAATACATATACAAATAAATACATTTACTATGTAAAATTAGCTTGTGCACCATGAGGGTGGCATATCATTTGTCTGTACTTCACGTAACACAGCCTTATTGTATTTAATTAAATGAAAGAAATGGGGAGCATTAATATTGAGAAATTATTCTGTGCCAGATACACACTAGGTGCTTCATATGTGTTATCTCAATGAAAATGAATACTTTGATACTCAGGGTAATCTTCTGAGCTCAGTGTTACCTTTATACTTGTTTTACACATGAAAGAGTAGAGGTTCAGAAAGGGGAAATGCTTGTCTGAAGTTACACCGTAGTGACTGTAAAGGTTAGAACTTGAATTCATGTCTTCTGGTTTCAAATGCCACACTTTGCTCACTGGGCTGCAGAACGACTAGGAGTTCTATTTGCCCTAGAAAGAAGGAACTTCCAGTGGCTTCCTGCCTTTCTCTATTGTCTGAGCCAAGGTGGAAGAAGTTATCTTTTTCTCCAAACAGTTGACTGCTGATTAGAACAGTTGTTCATTCTTCTTAAATGTTCTAAATAGATAGCTCTTAAATGTTTTCAAGTGAGTGCTCTTAAACATTCTAAATTGATAGCTCAGTTGACAGACATGTATGTGGCAGGTGTATTTTAGCCACAAATCCTTTCTCTTGAGAAATGTCTTTGTCTCTAATGGAGCTGAAGGCATGCCAGACACAAATAGCAGATGCAGATGTAGAACTTTGGGATGGGGTGGGGGAAGAGACAAAAATGGTTAGTTTTCTAATCCTTTCAGCCCCTTTATGTGCTAGATAGACTGAAAGTGTGTTCTGTATCATGTAGTGGGGTGGGGAGGGGAATGAGTGACAAGATGAGGACAGGTTGCAGGAAATCTGTAGGAACAGTTTGCTCACGCAGGACTGACAAAAATTCTTAAGCCACCACAATCCTCAGGAAAGATCATCCCTTCTTCTGTTATCTCCAGGAGGTATTAATATTCAGGGTTTTCCAAACAGAGCTCTGCAGAAATCTGAGGTTTTATAATATCTTAAAAAGATTTACATGAAAAAGAATCTCACAGCCACATAAATTTGAAAAATATAGTGCATACTATGTTACCTTCTTATTGATTCTAAATGGATCTTAACCATTAAAGGCTTTGAGAACAGCTAACGGAGAACTTTGTTTAACCCAGTGTTTCTCAAAATCATTTGATCACTGTCAGGAATAGTTGAAAGACTGAAACGTCCAGAAGAGATATCTGGGTGTCCCTTTAATTGAATA
Organism: Ateles fusciceps; assembly: GCA_036589455.1. Classification (NCBI taxonomy): domain Eukaryota; kingdom Metazoa; phylum Chordata; class Mammalia; order Primates; family Atelidae; genus Ateles; species Ateles fusciceps. Next base: position 5,238,169 of record JAZHEH010000299.1, read on the forward strand.
TGAGGCATTAACTACTGCCTTGCTCTTTTGGGTTATCTGATTCTATGAGTCTTGGTTTTTTTTAATTGCCATTTTTTTTCTTTTGAGACAGCGTCTCACTGTGTTGTGCAGGCTGGAGTGCTGTGGTGCCATCATGGCTCACGCAGCCTCTAACTATTGGGCTCAGGTGTTTTCTCACCTCAGCCTCCTGAGCAGCTGGGACTGCAGACATATGCCACCACACCTGGCTAATTTTTAATTTTTTTTTTTTGTGAAGACGGGGGTTTCACTTTGTTACCCAGGCTGGTCTCAAACTTCTGGCCTCAGGAAATCCTCCCACTGCAGCCTGCCAAAGTGATCCACTCTGCCTGGCCAAAATAGTGCCTCCCTCATGGGGTGGTTTGAGACTTCTGTAAGATTTTTATTTTGTTTTTAGATACACGGTCTGTCTCTGTCACCCAAGTTGGAGTGCAGGGGCACAGTCATAGGTCCCTGCAGCCTTGAACTCCTGGCCTCAAGTGGTCTTCCCACCTCAGTCTCCCAAAGTGCAGAGGTTACAGGCATGAGCCATCATTTTATTGTCTATGACCAAGCTATTTTACAAATCTGTAAATTGTAGGAAACTAATAGTAATATAAATGATTCTTATTCTTGGAAGTACAATTGCATTTTTTTATTTGGTGGAATTGTCAGGATACACCTGCTGGCAGGTTGATTTCAGCACTCCTGGTTGCCTTTGTGTTCTTTGGATTTCCCTTTGTACTCAGTTTTTACATCTTACTTATTCCCTCATTATTTAATGAGCTAAATAAAAGCATTGACAAATTTTAAGTTTACATTTGTAGGAAAGGCATAACTTTTCCTTTTTTCTAAAAATTATCTTTTCATATCCAGAACTTCCTTTTCTTATTTGTTGTTAATTTTGTTTCTTCACATACCGACACATCTAGCCCTGTAGCCTACCAATTCTGGCTCCTGGCTTCTCTTTCTCTTCTAGTTTAGCATCTCTAAGTCTGACTCCTGCAGTAACTGACTTCCTTTAAGGTTTCAAGAGTCCCTCCCTGTAATGCCTGTGGGTCAGGTAGCCTAAGAAAGTGCACCAACTGACATGGTTTCCTTGCCCATCCTTCCCAGAACTCTTCCCTTCCCTTACCTCTCCTCCCCTCCCCTCCCCTCCCCTCCTCTCCCCTTCCCAGGACTCTTCCCTTCCCTTCCCAGAACCCTTCCCTTCCCTTCCCCTCCCCCCCTTCCTCTTCCCCTTCCCTTTCTCCTTCCCCTTCCCTAGAAGGAGTCTCACTCTGTTACCCAGGCTGGAGTGCAGTGGTGTGATATCGGCTCACTGCAACCTGCACCTCCTGGGTTCAGGTGATTCTCATGCCTCAGCCTGCCAAGTACCTGGATTTACAGGTGTGTGCCACCACACCCAGCTAGTTTTTTTATTTTTTTTTTTAGTAGAGATGGGATTTTGCCGTGCTGCCCACGCTGATCTTGAACTCCTGACCTCAAGTGATCCACCCATCTCGGCCTCCCAAAGTGCTAGGATTACAGGCATGAGCCACCACACCCAGCTCCAGAACACACTTTTTTTTTTTTCTACCTTCACTTCTGACATCATTTTCTTCTTTTTCTGAGCTGCCATCACCTACTCTTTGCTTATCCAAATCCTTCCTATCCTTTTAGACCCAATCCCTCCCTCCATGGAGCTGTCCATGGCTATCCCAACCTGAATTACTTCATTCTTGTGCTGAAATGCCTCAACATTTCATATCCCCCATATGACCTTCTTCATACACTTCCTGATGTCATGTCATTTAAAAATCTCAACTGATTCCAGAAGGGAGAGCACAATTTATATTTTTTGATGGAAGAATTATATAATGGGTTCTAGTCCATGAATTTGTTCTCACTGACTCAAGTCAAAATGGGAACCAAAATGGGGTGTGTGTGGGGGTGCAAGTAGTTTCTTTAGGAAGGACTCCCAAGGGGAGACTGGTGCGCATGACAGGGAACCAAGGAATGTGAAGAAGCCAAGCAAAAGTGAAATCTCACACAGAACATTTTGGAGGCTTAACTGATCCCACAGGAGCTCTGCAGCATAAGCTGTGTGCAGAGGTGTCCTGACCAGGGAGCACCCCTGAGTTGTTGGGTGGAGGCCATCCAGGCACTTCCTGGGCATTGGTGAGTGCACAGTGGCTCAAGTTACCTGAGGGAAGTCCTAAAAAGGTAATTATGGGTGCTGATTGCTGGAATGAGGATTATACAAGAAAGAGATGCACAAAAATATTGAACAGGAACCCGGAGCACCAACATTGTCCACAATACCCTGCTTCCTAAGAAAATTTTAAAAATTGGTATAAAGTACACATAACATAGAATTCACCATCTTAGCCACTTTTAAGTGTATGCTTCCATGGCATTAAGTGCATTCTCATTGTCCTGCTGCCATCACCATTATCCAACCACAGAACTCTTTATTTTATAAAGCTGAAGCTGCAGATTAAACAACTCCTCTCCATTTCGCCTCCTTCCACTGACAATGACTTCTATATTATGTCTCTATGAATTTGACTGTTCTAGGTATTTCCTATAAGTGGAATCATACAGCATTTGCCCTTTTGGGAAATGGTAATATTTGTTTAGCAAATGCCAATGGTATTTTAAAAAGTAGTACCCAGCCAGGCGCGGTGACTTACGCCTGTAATCCTAGCACTTTGGGATGCTGAGGCAGGCAGATCACAAGGTTAGGAGATCAAGACCATCCTGGCCAACATGGTGAAACCCCATCTCTACTAAAAATATGAAAATTAGCCGGGCATGGTGGCACATACCTGTAATCCCAGCTACTCATGAGGCTGAGGCAGGAGAATCGCTTGAATCAGGGAATTGGATGTTGCAGCGAGCTGAGATCATGCCACTGCACTCCAGCCTGGTGACAGAGTGAGACTCTGTCTCAAAAAATAAAAATAGTAGTGCCCTGAAATATTTGCATCACAGAAATGGCCTCGTCAGCCTTTTCTGATTCTTACTGGGCACTAGAAATGCCTCTCTCTCCTGCCAGAAATTGCAAATAATAGAGCAAAAATGGACTTAAGAGGACCCTGATTTCAAGGAGTTGTATGACACCTCATCCTAGAGGTGAGATCAAGCTGCCATGGTACCTCTTAAAGTGCCAATTCCAAGGTTCCTCCCAGGCCTGGGACTGGAATTGGCACAGAATCTCCCATGCTGGGAGTATATGTTCTTTTTGAGAAGATTATTTCCACGTGGATTCTATGAAGATAGAAAAATATTTTCAGAATCACCAACCTTGAAAGGTAGTTTTCAGCCTTGGGTTTAAGCCACTGAATCCTACCTTGAAATGACATTTCCCCCAGGACGCCGTTTTCCAAAACAGGAAAGCAGTGCTGATTTTAATGATGGGAGAGTGAGGAAGAGGCTTTAGGACTCAGTTGCATCTAACCTTTCTCTGCAGTTCCTGCTATGGCCCCTCAGAGCCCCAAGGCTTTTTGGAAACAACTTGAAAACTAATGATCTAAAAAAATAAATATGGAAATCTTTTCTCTACCCATGTGGTAGGTTGAAAAATAGCCCCTTAGAAGATACCCACATTGAGTCCCTGGAACCCCTGAATGTGACCTTGTGAGGAAAAAATGGTCTTTGCAGATGGGATGAAGTTAAGGATTTTGGGATGAGGGGGATTACCTGGATTATTCTGGTTGTCCCTAGATGCCATCATACGTATCCTTACAAGAGGGAGGTAGAGGGAGATTCAGACGGAAGAGAAGACACAGACCCATAGAGGACAAGGTGATGTGAAGATAGGCAGAGGTGGGAGTGATGCTGCCGCAAACCTAGGAAGGCTGGGGCAGCCGCGGGAGCTAGAGGAGGCCGGGAACGGACTCTTCCCTAGAGCCCTGGGAGAGAGCGTGCACCTGCCAGAATTTGGACTTGTAGCCTCTGGAACTGAGAGAGTGGTAATTTGTTATAGCAGCCATTGGAAACCAATACGCCATGTAATTAAAAATAATTTTCAGAGGTGTTATAAAATGTCCATAGCCATTCTCTGTGAAAACAATTGTTGATTCTTGTCATCAGCCTCCCCTAGGAAGAAGATGGGCCCAATACTAACATTTTGGATAAACAGGAAAATGGAATCAGAAACCTTCCTTTCTCTTTCTTCCTTAAGGGAAATAATAACTATCATTTCAGTTTGATTTTCAAGTGTCCCCTTTACAACTTAGGCTTTAGAGAAACTCTTATGTGAGAAGAGATTCAGATAGATTCACAGTACTAACCCTTTGTTCAGTCATATTTTTCCCTGCAAGGACTATACTTGTTTCTATGCCATGAATCCATTTACATAAGTTCTGTCTTGGGGGAGATGGAAATATAAATGACTTGGAAAGAGGACACTGTCTGCAGTGAGAGATAATGTACCTTTTTATTTTGTTGAAATTAAGCTATTACTGAGTCCATATAATATAAATATTTAAGTATTAAGTGGCATTTTATGCAAATCAATAAATGAGAGGGAAACAGCACTTGCAGAAAGATACAATTCACTTTTATAAAAGTAACAAGGCCACTTCCAGTCAGTTCTTATGTGCAGCTTGATCAATTGGACGGCCATGTACTGTAAAGCTCAAAAAATAAACTGACAAATGAGTATACTTCATTCCTAATCATTCCCGATGTCGGTGTAGTACTTTTACAGCTTGCAAGATGCTTTTGTAGCCATTTGTTGTGGCTTGAATTGTGAGCCCCTCCAAATTTCATATTCTGAAGTCATAACTCCCAGTATTATAGAATACGACCTTATTTGTAAATAGACTCATTTGAAATGTAATTAGATAAAATGAGATGATGCTGAAATAGGATGGTCCCCTAATCCAATATGACTGGTGTCCTTATAAAAAGGGAAAATTTGGACATAGACACACATGGGGGGGAAAGATGGTATAAAATAAAACAGGGAGAAGATGGCCATATACTAGCTAAGAAATGCTTGAGGCCTATAGAAGCTAGGAAAGAGTTCTGGAACAGATCTTTCCTTCACAGCTCACAGAAGGAACCAACTCTGTCAACATCTTGACCTTGGACTTCTAACTTCCAGAACTGTAAGACAATAAATTTGTGTGGTTTGAGCCATCCAGGTTGTAACATTTTGTCGTGGCAGCCCTAGCAAACTAATACATCAGTAGAGTTTAGGAAGTGGTTTCATATCTGGAGACTGTTTGCCAAGATCATATAGAATGAATGCAGGATGAAAACTTGGATCTTCTGATTCCAGTAATATGATGTGAAAATTTCAGGTTCTATTGGGTCAAGGTACCACAGCTGGGTGAGTTGAGATGAACCACTATCTGTAGCTGAGGAATATTGTGGGATGAGTTAAGTGGAATATCATTCTCTTCTAGTATTGAGACTAAGGAGATTGAGAACCCTGGTCAGTTAGCATGGACCAAACACAGCCATGAACTCTGAGTCACTTAAGCAGGTAGGTTATGAGGGTTTGCAGGGATGTGAAAAGTCTGACAAATAGCACTTGGTTTATGGGCCAGAAAGTGGCTAATGGCTGAAGAGGTCAAAGGGTTGATGAGTTAAAGCCAAGCCCAGCTTTCCAGCAGCCCAAGAATATACCCAGCATAGGGCAGGAGCCCTATCGACCAAGTGTGGGAATCTCTGTGGTGTGTAACAATTCAGACCACAGGCAGACTATTTCTTGGGACTCAAGGGAGCACATTCCCAGAAGCAGGGTGTTCCCCCAAGGAGCATATCAGCTGTCCTTGCTCATGACTGTTATCCACTTGGTGCTTGCTTTTGTATGAAGACATGTTAGGGAAATAGTGTGTTGCAAAGAGGACTGGATGCCAATTGACGTTCTCTTCCTGCCTTTGATAGGAGCCCAGGCATGAGCCAACAATTGAAGACAACTGCATGGTTCCCTGCTACCTTGTGAGGAAGATACGTATCTGATAGATAGATGATATCAGTCATGGGCTGCTGCTCCCTGAAAGTCAGTTGTGTGTGTGATGATAAAATGTGCAGTCCAACAGGAAGCATAGAACGTAGATTCTTTGGGTTATGGGAAAGGGAGACTCAGTCAGGGTACCTTAAGCATCCAGGGGTTTATCACATATTCACTCATGGATGTATAAAGAAGACAAGAATATTGGCCATGCAGTTGCTCCTCTCCCAAGCTTGAATATTGTTTGGATACTGGAGGGATCTGCACCTCTCAATGACCTGGGTATCCCACTGCCCATCAGCAGAGCAAATCCCCCAATTCTTACTGCTGTCTTCTGCTCCTGCTTCTCTCTCCTTCTATGATTTCTGCCAAAGGAGGCTGTAGGAAACAGAAAACCTAAAATGTGACAGGGATATTATGGCCAGTGAAAGTTCTGGGGCAGGATAAAGAGTGTCTCCCAAGGAAAGGCATGCAGAGGCAGATACCTAGCTAATTTACTCTTTGAATAACAGCAGAAATATTTTGCTCTAAGAATTTGAGGAAACAAAAGTGAGCAAGCTACAGATTCAAATTTAGTTCACTTTTTTTTTTAAAAGAACTGGCTATGTACTATGCTTGATGCTTTTACCTAAATTATTTAATTTTGAAGCTGAAAGTAGAATTCCTTTTCCAGAGAGAATTGCTTCTGTTTAGGGAATGCTGGGATTGATGGCTTCTCTGGTTGTGTAGGAAGAAGTTCTCCCCCGCACCCACTTTTTGTGGGCAAATGCAGACATGGAAGATCTGAAGCTCTGTCTAATGAAGCTGGTGAACGTCGAATTTCCAAAGATGGCCTGAGAAGGAGGGGTTTTAGGATCCTGCAATTGAATCCTTGCAGTGAGTCTGTGAGAGGATACCATTGCTATCTTTATACCACCAAATAGAAAGCTGTGTACAGTAAGTTTTAGTAATCTACACAGAGCCATACAGCTAACTAGTGACAGGTGAGATTTAAACACATTCCAGTTGACCATAAAATTTGCACTCTTAAACAGTAGGCTGTACTACTTGGAAACATTTCCCCTGTTGATATGTAACATGTATCTCATACAATAACAACAGATAAATCCCGAATATCTCCAGGTAAATTTCCACTTGGCTTGAATAATCTAGCTTTCCTTTCCAACATATAAGCAGTTAGTCTGGTTTGCAGAGATGCAACCTGCATGGTGTTCTTAAAGCTGGTCATTGTGAGGCAGATGAGAGCCTCTGCTTTCTTTCCAAAGAGTGGGTGTAACCGCAACACACAAAAAAAATGGCATTGCAACAAAACTGCTGCTTATATTTTTGGCTTAGATCGACTTTGTAATATGTTATGACCAAGAGAAGGGGGCTGAAAGTTTTGCTGTTTTTGAGATAATGGAGTAAACTAAAATGCTTAAGTGATTTTCAGGGAAATTACTTACCAATAAAAAGCAGAAAACAGATTCTGTTTAGAGAATGTAAGCAAATATGTCTTTAATGTGGACTGGACAGCCCATTACTAGAGTGGATTTAGCTAATTGTAAGCTTCTGGACAGACAAATATCCCTCAGGTCATAGGTAAGGAGAGATGGAGTGTCAAATTCCGTTTGTGGTAAAGACCATATGTTGAGCTCAAAAACTTACAAAAATCACTTTTAATTTGCTTCTGCTGTAAGCGGATTATATAGAATTTGATTTTCATATTCTGAGGATCTTGCTTCTAACCCCGGCACTATTACTAGAGCTGTCACAGGGAAGGGAGACACTTGTGTTCTGCAATGTCAAACTGTGGTGTTTCCATTGAATTTAACAGCAGCAGAAGATAGGAGCGTTTCTCTAGTTATACTTTGCTTTAAATCCTGAAAAAGCTGGAGATATTACACACCTACCTGACTTTGAAAACAGGGGATTCCTGTGGGGTGTTTATTTCTTTCATAACCACAAGATGAATTGATAGTATGTGTGCTGGGAGAGAGGAAACAAATAGACCATTTCCAAATGCTTTTGCAATGAATATAACTAAACTGTCTTGAAAAACCAGCCTAGTCAAAGTAAGTGTAATTATTTTAAAAAATAAGTCATCTTTATAGGAGAAGCAGTCTGAAAGTGTAAGCTGAGGAAAGCTCGTGTGTGTGTGTGTGTGTGTGTGTGTGTGTGTGTGTGTGTGTGTGTTCATGCATGCATTTGGGTTTCAGTCTTCAAAGGCTGCAATTATGTGATAGTGCTTCCTTAAATTCTTCAGAAAATTTTTCACTTTAGTATATATCAAATAAAGGAGGATAAGAAAATTTAGCAAACCACTGTGTAATTCAGGATTCAGCCTATACATTGTGCTCAGGGTTCTTATGATGAAAAACATTAATTTCTCTTAGTTCCTAGGAGGGTTTTTGAACATAGGTGTCTATTCCCAGCTCTGTGGGGATGTGTTTTTATGTATTTATTATATTCATAAAAACTTCCTGATCCCATTTAACCTCAGAATGTGCTAATGTCATTTTAAAATATGCAGAATTAATAACCATTTAAAAATTTCTGGTGGTTTTGTATCTTAAAAAAATAAGTAATGCAGGAAGGCTGGATGGAAGGAAAGACAAATAGAAAACTAAAAACATCAAACTCGCTGGGCAGTAGCATAGCTGGAGAGCTGAGTCCCTCTTCTGTCACTTCATAAATGACCTTGTGTTACACAGTAACATCCTTGGAACACAGCGGCTGCTCATTAAATATTTTTGGAACTGTTGGAAGAAGAAACCTAAAAATTGAGTAGTAATGGCTGTAACATTAACTATTATTTGTATATAGTCCTTTGGAGATTACAAGGCAAATGCCACACTGTTAGACCCTGGTGACTACTGGGGATTTGTGAGATAAAATGTGACCAGGGGTTGAGGTTGGATGGAGAGGTCAGGAAGGGAGGACATTAGCCTTTCGTCGGTAATAACTCCTTGTTTATTCCTTGATTTCAATCACGGTTCTTTCACTATCAGTTGTTAACTTTTAAAGGTAAGAAATTGAGAAATGGGCTGGGAGTGGTGACTCATGCCTGTAATCCTAGCACTTTGAGAGGCAGAGGTGGGTGGATCACCTGAGGTCAGGAGTTTGAGACCATGGCCAACATGAAAAAACCCTGTCTCTACTAAAAATATGAAAATTAGCTGGGCATGACGGTAATACCTATAATTCTGGCTACTCTGGAGGCTGAGAAAGGAGAATCACTTGAACTTGGGGGGTGTGCCACTTCACTCCAACCTGGGCAAAATCATGAAACTCCGTCCCAAAAAAAAAAAAAAAAAGAAAGAAAAGAAAAAGAAAGAAAAGAAATTGAGAACTAAATAAAAGCTAGGAACTTATTCCTTAGAAAAATAAAGACACAACCAAAACTGTCTTTTTTTTCGGGAGGTTAGTAGATATCTTGCTGGCCAGCTGTGGATCTGGCTTAGAGAATTCTGCCTCTTAGTTCTTAGTACAAGCTGTACAGTATAGAATAGATAGCTAAGAGAATGTGGGCAGCAATTTTGTACATCTGCTTGTAACTGTCTGCCTATTGCTTAGCACTTCGGTTGGCATGTAGAATGTTGTTCAGCAGATATCCATGGGATGAATGAGACTGTATTTCTATAATTTGCCTTTCAACCAAGGACCTTAAAGTGTTAATATGGTCATCTCTTGATTGCTCAAGGCTGGTTGTGGTGTTTAGGAATAACAGAAAATATTCAATTTGGGTCAGTTTCTTTTTCCTGTTTCTCCTGCTGGATCCTCTTGTCTGACTTCTAACCAATTGAGTACTGGTTATAACATCTAATAAGCAAGCTTTGTGACTTTGAACAAATCTTGTCTCTGCCAAAGTTGGGATGCTAATTTAATAGCTTTTCTCCTGATCCCACTGGGATGTTGGAGAAAGGGAGTAATATATGTGTCAATTTTCTTACAAAAGGGCCAATATTTTTCAGAGTATTTATTCTAACTTACCGTTGGTGTGGTGCCAGAGATAAGACTTCAGCCTGCTGACCGTTGTGGGGAGAGACGTACCATACGCTATTAAACATCAAGTGGTCACATAGGTGATGTTTTAGGGCAGTGTTTTATAATGAGATTTTCTCAAGCAAATAATACATTATAAAACAACACATTGGAAGGGCTGCTTATCTGCCTAATACTGAGCCAGGACCCTCCTACTTCCTTCTCTTTGACATCTTCATTTTCCACCATGCCACCACCATCATCCTAACAGATTAGTCGAGAGTTTCTCACCAGAGTGATGATGTTGACAGTTGTCTTGCCCAAAACCCTCCAAATAAAGCTTTTTTGCCTTATCTGTGTTGCTGATTTGGAAGCTTAAGCTCCTCTCCATCTTCCAGGATGTCACTTAGATAAGTAATAACTGTTATTAATATCACAGCATGTTCCTGTATATCACCACACCCATGAAGAGTCTCCTTCTCCCTTTTTTCTTTGTCCTGATTAAAGACCCTTGTCCGATTGTAAGACAGTCTCTGCTACTTACCAGCTGTATGTTCATAAGTTTTTAACCTTCTAAGACTCAGTGTTCTTATTTGTGACATAGGAATAATATGATAACCTCATAGGGTTATTGTAAGGCTTAAATCTAAGCATAAAAGCTTAAATAGACAAGATAATGCTTATGCAGCCTCTAGTACAGTGTCTGACTGTGAGAAAGAGCTTTGTAGTTGTTAGTTGCTGGGATCTTGTCATTGATGCTGGTGACATTTGTTTGTTGAAGAAACTGTCCTGAGAATGGTAGTCTGGCTCTGACTTTAGAGTGAGCACTGTGGCCTCACACAAGAAGTTTCCTCCAGGGCATTCCTGCTGGGCCTTCAGTCAAGCTTCAGCTCAGCTATTTGCCAATGCTTATAATCTGACACTCTTGAGACGTTCTCCGGGAGGCCTGGAGACTTTCCCTTCCTGGGTCAGGATGCACAGAAGCTTCATCAGGAGATGAGCCTCTCAATATTCAAGGAGCTGATGAAATAAACTTTTTCTTAGAATAAAAATGCAGGAAGAACCCCAGAACTCTCTACCTACCCACAAATAGCAGTTTCTAGAAGTACACGTCTACACAAAAGGCTCTGTTTGGTCCATACTAATTCTGCTATCCCCTGCTGTTATCTCTGTTTGCTAATAGTTTAGTGCTTCTGTATTCGACAAATTGCCACATCAGAAACACTTAATCAATCTCCTTACTGCTAGGCAAACCTGTTCTTTTTATCCCCCATGTAAAACATATTGCCTATTGCCTAGCTAATGCAGATTGTCCCCAGCTAATGGCCAGCTCTCTATTCGTCTTGGTACTTCTGTTCCCACCAGTACAGTTGATTGCTTGCCAAGAGCCAGTTGTGCTGCTGCCCATATCTATTTATGCCAGTTTTATTTGTTATGTAATTACATGCTTCAATTAAGAGTTTTATAAACTGATTTAATATAAGTGCAAAAAGAGAGTTGTTGATTCTATGAATGTTTTGGAAACAGTAGGGTTGAGTTGCTAAAACCGATGCTGAATTAGATGTGGGTGAGATAACTCTAAAAGCCTTGGGGGTGGAAGGAATCATAAAAACTCCAGAGTCTGCACTCAGATTGTTTCACAAAGTCTTTACATTCTCACTTTGCTTTAAAGAAAGCAAACTTGTAAATCCCAGGAGAGGGTGCATGTAAGTTGTTCCTGCAACAAAGACAATGTGAACTCTGACTACTGCACCAATTTAAAGTCAGCCACACCACAAAACACTGACATCAAGAGCTTAGGAGTGGATCCAGTTTATACACTGAAAGTTACAGTGAAAATTTAAGTTATGTATGCATGATTTTAAAAGATTTTCAGTTTACCAATAGTCTCTGTTAACTGACCTACTACTCAATTTGTCACACTGCCTAAAAACAGAGCATTTCTGCTGCTCAAGATGTCCCCTCCAAGGTACCTGATGCACCCAATGTCCACAGCACCTCTGTAGAAACTGACCAGTGGTGGGGTGGCTTGTACAGACAGGTTCACCATCTCTGACCTGGTCTCCTTTTAGCTTACTTGTAGGGCTGCGGGTATAGCCTGTGGCTGAAGAATATACGTGTGAATGCCTTTCTATATTAACTAATCGTTTACGGATAATTTTTTATACACCGTTTTGTTGTATCTCCAAATAGCTCCCTGGGAGGTAGGAATTATTATCACTGTTTTATAGATGGAGTTGCTGAGGTTCAGAGAAGGTAAATAACTTGGGCCTAGTCACACAGCAATTAGAGACATGGCCAAGGTGAGTCCTAGACTCTAAGCCCTGTTGTGTATTCATCAAGACTGATGTGCCTGATGATTTGGGTGGTAACGTTCAGTGATCCACTCAGTGCTGAGATCCAAGTCCTGATGTCTTTGGCACTGAGTTTTAAGCAGCCTCATCTTCAGGTTCTCAATGTTTGGACTAGATGTAGGTGGAGAACTTGATGCAGATCATTCTCTGAGTTTCCAAGTCAGGAATTTGTCACAGGAGCTCAGCTCCTGACGTACCTCAGTTCCTCTCCCTTCTGCGGCTGGCTGTGCTGCAGGGAAGCTGTGAGTGAGTGGACACACTAAAACATTCGAAGTGAGCCTCCAGAGCAGAGGGAAATGCTGTTGGCAGCACATGTCATTTGCAGTATTGCAACACCTGCTCGTTTTGAGTCTGTCAGAATTTCCGTATTCCCCCTATTCAATGGGAAAGTCATTTGGCGAACTCTAGTCCCTCTGGTCTACAATTTGGGGATATGGTATGTCAGCTTAGCTAGCATTGCTTTATCATGAAAATTACTGTTGATCATTTTGGATTAGTATTGAACCAAATATACGTGCTTGTTTTTTGTTCCCCGGTCTACTTGGGAAAAAGCACAGGAGAAAGAACCTGACCTTTGATTAAAGTCAGGGAAGAAGCAAAGCACCTTGACAGCTTAAATTAACATTTTGTAAAATTTTGTCTGTGATCCACCATGATTGGAATCACCTAAGTAGCTTATTAACCACACACTTTTCTGGGCTTTACCTTAGATATACTCATACATGGTAGAAGTGGAACCTGGGATCACAAGTCTGAGAGTCACTAGTTTAAATGAGTTATATGGAGCAATATATACCTGCATCAATTTCCAACAGCTGCTGTAACAAAATGTCACAAACCTGGTGGCTTAAAACCACAGAAATTAGGCTAGGTGTGGTGGCTCACACCTGTAATCTCAGCACTTTGGGAGGTCAAGACAGGTGGATCACCAGAGGTCAGGAGTTTGAGGCCAGCCTGGCCAACATGGTGAAACCCTATCTCTATTAAAAATACAAAAATTAGATGGGTGTGGTGGCAGGCACCTGTAATCCCAGCTACTCAGGAGGCTGAGGTGGGAGAATCGCTTGAACCTGGGAGGTGGAGATTGCAGTGAGCCCAGATCATGCCACTGGCACTCCAGCCTGGGCAATAAAACAAGACTCTGTCTCAAAACAAAAACAAAAACACAGAAATTAATTTTCTTACAGTTCTGGAGGCCAGAAGTTTGAAATCAAGGTGTTGTCAGGGCCATCCTCTTTCTGAAGACTCCAGGGACTGCTGTGTGCCTTTTTCTTAGTTTGTGATGTTGCTAAAACCCCTTTGTGCTCCTTGACTTGTAGATGAATAACTTCAATCTCTACCTCTATCTTTGCATAGTGTTCCCCATGTAGGTCTGTATATCTCTTCTCTTCTTTATATAAGGATACCAGTTGTAATGAATGGGATCCCACTTGGATCAAACACAACCTCATCCTACCTTGATTACATTTGCAAAGACCCTCTTTCCAAATAAGGTCACATTCACAGGTACTGAGGGATGGGCTTAAACCTGTCTTTCTGGGGAAGACAGTTCAACTCATAACAACGTTTTCTGGTAGGACCTTTATATCAGTAAAAATGAGACATATTTACAACCTAATGTGAAAATTTTGCAGGACTTATGAGAAATAAGCATTCAACTCAAACTAGAGATATTACTTTTTATTTCATGACAGCCACTTCAAATTCTGAAACCTTATTTACAGTATGCGTTACTCATGAAACCTCCTTCACATAAAGAACTCTTAAATTTCTTATTTTAAGAAATAATTTTTCTACTAATCAGAATATAGTGGTAAATTTCTCTACTTTGCAACTTATCCTAAACACATCATTTAACTGCCAAGCTCACCCATTTATTCATTCAAAAGTATGTATTACACCATACCTTATATTCCAGGTGCTGAAGATACAAAAGCAAATGAGCCACAAGTCCTTAGCATCAAGGGGATTTGCATTCCAGTGGTGGGGACTGATAAATAAATACATTAGATATTACACACACAGTGGTGGTGAGTATTATGATCAAAGTAAAGAAAACTTGGCAGGTGGGGGGAGGTAAGAGGATGAGGAAGGAAGTCTTCATGGAGGGACTAAATTTGAGTAGAGGTTTGAAGGAAAAGTGGGAATTTGCGAAGTGAAGAGGGTTGGAAGGATGGAACAAAAGATAATTAGTCTATCTGGAACAAAGGAATGGTGGAACAAAAGGAATGGTGAGCTGGCGATGGGGAGATGGAAAGGTTGTTGGGTCTACTGTGGACTGAATGTGTCCCCCACAGAACTGATTTGTGAAAGCCCTCACCCCCAATGGGATGGTACTGGAGGTGGGGCCTGTGGGACATCCTTAGAACTAGATAGGTCTTGAGGCCTTTATAATAGAATTAATGCTCTTCTAAAAGAGGAAGAAACGTAAGAGCTTGCTTTATCTCTCTCTCTCTCTTCAAGCATATGCACTGAGGAAAGGGCCCTGTGAGCCACAATGAGAAGGTGGCCGTTTACAAGTGCCATGGCCTGAATGTTTATATCCCTCCCCAGTTCATATAATGAAATCTTAAACCCCAAGGTGGTGGTACTAGGAGATGGGGCATGTTGGAGGTGGTTAGATCATGAGGGTGGAGCTCTATGAATGGGATGAGTGCCCTTATAAAAGAGTTGGAGGGAGGGGGCATTCCTTTGTTCTTTCTACCATGGGAGGACACAGAAGATGGCCATTTGCAGAAGAAGGCCATCACCAGAGGCCAATTATGCTGGCACTCTGATCCTGGACTTCACACCCTCTAGAAGAGAAATAAATCTCTGTTGTTTATAAGCCAGGCAGTCTATAATGTTTTGTTCGAACAGCACAAACGGACTAAGACAAAAGCTAAGAAGTGCGTCTTCACCAGAAACCAAATCTGCACCTTTGTCTTGGACTTCCAGACCTCCAGAACTATGAGAAATAAATATTAGTTGTATAAGCCCCCAAGTCTATAATTTGTTTATTGTCTTTGTCTTTGTAGCTTGAGCTAAGATAATAATGGACCATTAAGAGCCTGTGCCTACTGCATGATCTGCCCAGGTTTTTCTCTGAAAAAGAGTTTGCTGAAGGTTGAGCAGTATTCAGTGCAAAAACCTATTAGAGAAAGTAAGTAATACCAGTACTTTCTGGTAAAGTACTTTCTAAACAATGCATGTTATTTACTGTATATTAATGCATATTAATGCATACTATTTAGAGTCTTTTATAGGGAAAGACTGGTGAAACTTTCTTATCAATTTACAAGTCTTTCCATATCAAAGACTCTAAAATTAAAAAAAACCCATTTTAATGCAACTTAGCATTTTCCAAATTTCTTTGATAGTGGAACTCCATTATATAACTGTGACTCAAAAATTTTCCTGTCCTGCATTAAAATAGACTGAGGGGGATAGGACTGGAGCTGGCTAAGAGAACCTGGATAGAAACTCTTCCAGAGTGGCTCAAAAACAATTCCTTTATAGTCTCAAGTGTGAAGCTTTATAATGTTGCTGCTCTGAGTTAGCAAATAAGACAGAAATAAAGGAATATCAAATAAAATTGTATTAAGGGATGTAAAAGATCCTAAGGTTAGGGATGCTTTTTTTGATAAATAAGATTTTAACACAAAAAGAAATCATTGTAAAGGTATTACATGTTCATGGGTTTAAAAAAATTAAAATAATACATAAGTATATAAAGTAATATAGAAGCCATTTTATTCATATTTTATTTATTGAAACACTAGATCATGCTCTAATCCCTGTTTTCCAAGTTGCTTTTTCACTTAACTATATATTTTAACTATGTTTTTACATAGAACATCATCACATTTTGTTGGCATACTAGAAGTAACTTATCCACATCCTTAAAGACTTTAGAATTACTTATGTTTGGTTGTTTCAAATAGTGCTGAATAACTATCCTTATGCATATATCTTTGATACCTGTGTAACTAGTTGCTAGAAATAGAAATCCTGTGTTAGATGTGAGGCAAAAATTGCTAGTTGCCCCTCAATATTTGTTCTTTCATTCTTGTTTAATAATATAACCTAACATTTATTTTAGGAAGCAGAGCAGTCAGCTAAAAGACTACATTTCCCAGATTCCCTCATAGCTAGGTATGGCCATGTGACTTTTAGCCAATGAAATTTGAGCTCAAGTATTATTTAATTCTTTTGAGCAGTCTCCTTACTATTTAAAGAGCAAATTTTTCTTCATTCCTACCCTTTATGCTAATGGGACTTAGGAAGCTGTGGTGAATCATGGGGTGTATGCTAAGGTCATGGGGGAACAGCAAGAGTAGGGGGAGACTGGGCTCCTGAAAACTCTGAGCCACCATAGTATCCCTGGAGTGTTTGACAACTCTTTTCTTTTACAAAAAGATAACTAAGTTTCTATATTGTTTCAGCTACTACATTTTTTTTCCCTGTTACACACTGTCAAATGAAATCCTTATTCAAATGAAATATGTATTGAAAATAATATCTTAATGTCCTGAAAGAAGGCTGTACCTGTAGAAACTCTCATTTGCACTGAATGAGATTGCCTGAAAGAAAGTTAAATGCATTATTGCAAATAATGCAGTCTTTATAATTTTTATTCAAAAGAATTTTAGGAATTTCAGGACTTCTGTTTTAAGCTTTCAAATATCCATAAATCAACAGCATTCAGTAGAGAGGAAGTAGGGTCATACAAATGTGTGTTCAAATCTTGACTTGGCCACTGAACAGCTGTGTTTCTGTTACCCTGAGCTAGTTTATAATCTTTTAGAACCTCAATTTCCCAATTTGTAAAATGGGGTTAATAACAGTAACTTCTTGGGTAATTATGAGGAGTGAATAAGATAATGCATGTAATATGCTTAGCCTGGATAACACACTCCACAAATGTTAGTCATTGTATGTAATAAACAAATTAAGTATCTGCTTTTGTGAGTTATTGTGTGGGAGACAAGCGTGGATGGCATAATGCCTAAAATCAAGTAGCTCAATAGACTAGTTGGGATAACAAATACTGTAACCACTACAGTGAAGAAAGCTGGAATCCCAAAATAGAAAAATACGCAATCACAGGAATGAAGGGAGGGGGAAGATTATTTCTGTTTAGGGACACAGTATAAAGAAAATCATTGCAAAGGCTTTGAAGGATGGAGGCAAATTCCAACTGCCAGAAATATCAGAGGACTTCTTTGTAAACCAACCAGCATGGCAGCAGCAAAAATTTGGGTTGGGAAGACGTGGGTTATCTGGTGAGCCAGGTGGCTGCTGTGCAAGGAACATGGAGGGCAAACCCAGGGAGCTACAGCGGAAAGGTGAGGCGAGATCCTAAAGGGCTCTTATTGAACAGCTTGAAGGGGTACATAATGCACTGGAGGATCACTGAAGGGCTTCAGCATGAGTGTGAAGGCAGAGAGACGATCAGAGGTGTGCTGTGCGAAAGTCCACCTGGCACTGGGGTGCAGCATGGATTCAACAGAAGTGAGACAGGAGGGGGTGATGGAAATTAATAGGATCATATTTCTGCACAGAGCATCCATCAGATAATTTTTTCTAATTACCATTTGGGGACACCAAGAGGCAGAGCAGCCCTATGTCTTCCAAGATTGATAAATGAGTCAGTAACGAAACCATTGGCAAGTTGCCTTTGATTCCTTTTCCTTATCCACAGGGCAAGTTTGTCTCTAGCAACACAATTTGAACTTGGCAGCACTCAAAGCTCTCTGTGAATGAATAAAGCAAAATGGAGGCAAATGTGAAAGTTATTTTGATGTGAGAAAGTATAGATGCTGGGCCTGTGTATGCTGGGCATGTGCCTGATCCCTAAATCACAGGGAGCCCATGAAACGTAAAGTAGGAGACTCGGCGCTCAGTAAATGGAAAGTTCCCTTCTCCCTGCAGTTGGAAACAGGACATGATTTTAAAATACATAAATTAGACACTTATAGAGGATTGCCTACTTTTTGTTATTATAAAATAGGATAGTCTGATATGAGAGGTGACTTTTCAAAGGATACAAAGAATACCTGTAAAGCTAAAATTTAAGCAGAATCACAACAGCCTCAGCCCCATCATCTCCTTGGTATGTAAGTTTGATACATCTTGAAGGCCTGCCCTGTGTCTTTGTAATCAATAGGTCCATTGCTTATTGTTGTATTATATACAGGTAACTTACTAATACTTTTATATTCTTATTCATTTAACACATTAATTGAAAACCTACTATGTTCTGGACAGAGTTTTAGGACCTTGAAGTATTTTAGGCATGAATTTGACATGGGGGAGATTTGTTTTGAAGCAGGATGAAGAAAAGAGAAAAATCGTGGATAGAGGAGCAATGACAAGGGTCTTCTTTCACCTGTCCAGTTAAGACATTATTAGAGCTCGCATAGTTTTCTACTGTGCATAACAAATTGACACAAACTTAACAGCTTACAGCAACACACATTTACTACCTTACAGTTTCTGTGGATCAGAAGTCCAGGAATGGCTTAGAATGGATCAGAAGAACAGGAATGTTCAGGCCTGGTGAAGAATCTACTTTCACAGCTGTAAGGTGACCCCAACTAGTCTCCATATGCTATGGTAATCCTTTTTTGTAATCTTCTCCCCTTGAGTATATGTGGGAAGGTGGACCTGTGACTTGCTTTTAACAAACCTATTTTGGATCCGCTAAACCACTTCTTGTTTGGAGCTGCCCAATTCATGAATCCTTATTTGCTCAAATAAACCCTTTAAAATTTTATTGCTCCTCTATTTACTTTTTAAGAGTCTGTGCACCACAGAGGGCATTGGAATTAGAGGACAATTATTTAAATTAAGCTTGGAGAATATATAATATAATATCTATTGTATTATATATTATATATACATTATTATATATGATATATAATATATAATGCATATATATTATTATATTATATATTATACATAATATATATTATATACATTATATAATGTATAGTATACATATATATAATATAACATAATAATATATAATTATTAATATAATATGTAATTATATTTACAATTGTATATTATAATTATATTATGTAATTATGTATATTATATATAATATAACTATATTGTATATATTATATAATTATATATAGTAGATCAAAATGTTATATATATTATATTTTATATTTTATATATATATATATATGTTTTTTTGAGATGGAGTCTCACTCTGTCGCCCAGGCTCAAGTGCAGTAGTGTGATCTCAGCTCACTGCAACCTCTACCTCCCAGATTCAAGTGAATCTTCTGCCTCAGCCTCCTGAATATCTAGAACTACAGGCTCCTGTCACCACACCAAGATATTTTTGTTTTTTTGGATTTTTAGTAGAAATGGGGTTTCACTATATTGGCCAGGCTGATCTGGAACTCCTGACCTTGTGATCTGCCTGCCTCAGCCTCCCAAAGCGCTGGGATTACAGGCATTAGCCCCCACACCCAGCCTAAGCTTGGAATATATTTCTATCCTTGTTGCCCAGTACACAGTAAATAGTGAAAAATAATGATTTGCCTTCTTTCTTTGCTGATTGGATGTGAGGAGTGATGATGGAGTAAGTGAAGAGAAAGCGTTAAACATGACCTTGGGGTTTCTACCCAGGGTTAACTGGATGTTGATGCCATTAACAAGGACAGGAAAACATGTGAAAGAAATGTCAAAGGTTAGGGATATAATAAGTTAACTTTGAGATGCTCAGTGAAGGAATCTTGCAGAGCTTCTTAAACCTTAATGGGATGTGGGTTATTTGGTTATTGTATTTGAATGAGTCTCATTCAACAAGGCTGAGGGGGGCCTGATATATGTATTTCTAACGAGTTTCCAGGGGATGACTGTGGAGTCTCATTTGCAGTAGCAAGGCTCAAGAGCAATGGGCTTCAAACATTTTCACTTCTAAACTACCTGAAGAATTTTGGAAATCTCCTCTCTTGCACATCTCTAAGTTGACAGCTGTTATTTTGTATTGTGTTTAAACAGTTACAAAGGATAATTTCCAGTCTGTTTTAGTGACATCTTTTAAAACACAGTTATATCCTTCTGTATTGGTTCATTTTCACTCTGTTGTAAAGAACTATCTGAGACTGGGTAATTTGTAAAGGAAAGAGGTTTAATTGACTCACAGTTCTGCATGGCTGGGGAGGCCTCAGGAAACTTACAATCATGGCAGAAGGAGAAGCAAACATATCCTTCACAAGGCAGCAAGAGAGAGAAGTATAGAGTGAAGGGAAAAGGGTCCCTTATAAAACCGTCAGATCTCATGAAAACTCACTCACTATGAAGAGAACAGCATGGGGGAACTGCCCCCATGATATAATCACTTCCCATAAGGGGATTGAATTTTGGATTACAATTCAAGATGAGATTTGGGTAGGGACACAGAGTCAGACTATATCACCTCTTTTAAGTGAATCCATGAGCCTATGAACCATAGTGATTTGATTCCCATCATCATCTATTTAAAATATACTTGAACAAGTACAATATGCTTGTATTTAAAATATAGTTGAACAAGTTTTTCTTACACAGCAAAAAAAATACATCGCTCATTTTACTCATATTTCATTCTATGTTTCCCACAACATTTTATCCTAACGTGATAGATTTTTGTGTTGAAAGTTTTTTTTAGTATTCTGTCTACTTAGCTACCATAAAAATATGCATATAAATTGAAATTTAAAAAAAGATCAAAGCTTTTTTAAGGCTTTAAGGTCCAAATGTTAAAACTTTCTTCTGAATTAAATTGTTTGTTTCAATTAGTTGACAACTGATCAAAATACATATTTCAATAAATATTGAATATAAAATAATTATATGGAAAATACATCTTTTAAGGAGATGATTGGGGCTGGTTTTCTTTTTTAATTAGCTCATGTGTTAAGAATAAAAATTACTATTGTTGGATTGAGAGATGATGTAGCATCAATTCTGTGTCATTTTTCTGTTTGTTTGGTTTTTTCTTTTAAGGACAATGTTACTCAAGTCTATGAATACCTTTACAGATACATGCCAAAAATCACATAATAATTTATCATCAAACTAATTTTTAATGATGTGTTAGTGGTCGTGTTTATTAAATTCTTCATATTTGTCGGAAGCAAAGAACTGGAGATTGCCAGATTTATTTTACAATGGTAATATCAGGATAGATAAGAGTTATGCTTTTCTTTTGTTAAAATAGAGGAAAAGGGTGGTTAGGAGGGTGGAAAAAATATTGACATAATGCTGACTACAGGTATTTTCTCAGGCTGATATGTTAGGCAAAATCATGTGTGGAAATTCAGGATCTGGAAATGTCTTCTCTTGAAACTATTTGTGCTCAAATACCCTTTGTACATTGGAATATCGGAAGGCACAGATATCTCCGTTTGAAGATTGCTGCAGTAGAGAATTGAAAATGTGGAGAACTCAGGGAAGGGGCTGGCCTGAGGGTAAAATTAGAGGATAGATAGATGGAAACTTAGGCACATTAAAACATTCATTGCTTAGAGCATATTAATTCAGAATTTTGGAGGTAGAATATGGATAGAAGGAAATTTTGTCCTATATATGAAAAGAAGAAAAGTGGTTAGCAAATGACATTGCAGAACAGGCTTATATGGAGACTGAACAGTTACTAGAAAGGGGTATCGATCCAGACCCCAAGAAAGCAATCTTGGATCTCATATAAGAAAAAATTCAGGGTGAGTTCGTAGTATAAAGCAAAAGCAAGTTTATAAAGAGAGTAAAGTGGTGAAAAAATAGCTACTCCATAGATAGAGTAGGGCGTTCCTGAAAGTAAGAGGAGGAACGTGTTCACCTTGGGTACAGTGTTTGTTTATATATAGAATTAACAAAGATGATGGGAGATGCATTCTGTTACAAGGGTTTGTGATAAAGGATTAATTTCCTCAATTACTATATTTTGCAAATCAATATTTTTAAAGCAAAATTAGGAGTGCTTCTGTTCTCAAGATATCAGGGTATCAGGACACTCTTAAGTCTGGGTCTGTTTAGTAAACATTATCAATCTGTTCTCTTAACTGTACACATTTAGAAACTGGGAATACCTAACATTTTCGTAATGCAGCCCAGAAAGTCCTAGGTTCATTTACCCAGTCCCTATTTAAGATGGAGATTTTCTGGGTCAAACACCTCTGACAGAAGCATACAAAGTACCTTCAAACCCTTTAGTACATTCATGTGTAAATAAATAATTGATAAATGACCATAAGCCAGTCTTATCTATTTGTTAGTTGGTTCTCCAGTCAGAAACACTTCCTCAGCTTAGTTTTAGTTACTCAGCGTAGACAGTGTGCCTGAGGTAATAAAACCTCATTACCTTAAAAAAAGAAAAAAGGAAGTAAAATTTGACCCTTTAACTCAACCTACCTGTCCCTCTCTTGCTACATCTGCTACCTTTATGTAGGTGTTTAGAAGTTTCCTTCAAATCAGGGTATATTGATACTACGAATTAGTCATCCTTTTAGGTTATATAAAATAGTCAGACTTTCTGAAGCCTCTGTTCTTTTCCATTGTCTATGTCTCTGTTTTGGTACCAGTACCATGCTATTTTGTTTACAGTAGACTTATAATATAGTTAAGTAGGTCACGTGATGCCTCCACAAGCCTGACAAAAACAAGCAATGGGGAAAGGATTCTCTGTTTAATAAATGGTGCTGGGAAAACTGGCTAGCCATATGCAGAAAGCTGAAACTTCCTTACACCTTATATAAAAATTAACTCTAGATGAATTAAAGATGTAAACATGAGGCCTGACACCATAAAAACTCTAGAAGAAAACCTAGGCAATACCATCCAGGACGTAGGCATGAGCAAGAATTTCATGACTAAAATACCAAAAGTAATGGCAATAAAAACCAAAATAGACAAATGGGATCTAATTGAACTTAAGAGTTCTGCACAGCAAAAGAAACTATCAATAGAGTGAACCGGCAACCAACCAAATGGGGAAAAATTTTTGCAATCTACCCATCTGTCAAAGGGCTAATATCCAGAATCTATGGAGAACTTAAACAAATCTACAAGAAAAAAAAAAAAAAACATCAAAAAGTGGGGAAAGGATATGAACAGACACTTTTCAAAAGAAGACATTTATCTGGCCAACAAACATATGAAAAATAGCTCATCATCACTGGTCATTTGAGAAATGCAAATCAAAACCACATTGAGATACCATCTCATGCCAGTTAGAATGGTGATCATTAAAAAATCAGGAGGCAACAGATGCTGCAGAGGATGTGGAGAAATAGGAACACGTTTACACTGTTGTTGGGAGTGTAAATTAGTTCAACCATTGTGGAAGGCAGTGTGGCGATTCCTCAAGGATATAGAAATACCATTTGACCCAGCAATCCCATTATTGGGTATATACCCAAAGGATTATAACTCATTATATTATAAAGACACATGAACATGCATGTTTATTGTGGCACTGTTCACAATAGCAAAGACTTGGAACCAACCCAGATGCCCATCAATGATAGACTGGATGAAGGAGATGTGGCACATATGTGGCATGGAATACTAAGGCAGCCATAAAAAAGGATGAGTTCGTGTGCTTTGTAGGGACGTGGATGAAACTGGAAACCATCATCCCCAGCAAACTAACACAAGACAGAAAACCAAACACTGCATATTCTCACTCTTCTGCCTTCTACTCTCTCTTCTCTTGTGTTTTCTCCTCTGTGCTGTATACCTCCTCTTTATTTCTTTTCCCTCACTTGATTGCCAAACTTCACCATGGAATACTATGCAGCCATAAAAAAGGATGAATTCATGTCCTTTGCAGGGACATGGATAAAACTGGAAACCATCATTCTCACCAAACTGACACAAGAACAGAAAACCAAACACTGCATATTCTCGCTCATAAGTGGATGTTGAACAATGAGAACACATGGACACAGGGAGGAGAACATCACACACCAGGGCCTGGGGGGGTGGTGGGGGGGAGGGTAGGGGAGGAATAGCAGGGGTTGGGGGGGATTGGGGGAGAGATAGCATTAGGAGAAATACCTAATGTAGATGAGGGGGCAATGGATGCAGCAAAGCACCACCATGGCACGCGTATACCTATGTAACCTGTATGATCTGCACATGTACCCCAGAACTTAAAGTATAATAAATAAATAAAAATAGTCACAGTTTTCTTTTTTACTTTTATTTTGAACAGATCCTTAGAAAGACCTACTCAGATCTGCTTATTTTCATAGGGATGCCGGGTGGGAGAGACAGAGTGAGAACTGTTACTCCCAAATTGGTGTGGGAGCTCTGCTTATTTGTATCTCGATCAAAGTATTGATAAGGAAATGCTGTAATCCAAGGCTGGGGAATGGCTGCTATAGTTGAACAAGCACAAGGTAAACAACTCCAGGGTTGCTAGCCACATTCTAAAGCTAAATCATCATTCTCAAAAAAAATGTCTTATCTGTCTCCCACATCCCCAGGTCTATTTTGTGCCCACCTCTGTCATTTCTTTGTGCTTTTCCCTTTGTGAGCAGCAGGCTTTTGCCTGCCCTATTGGTATCTATCTATGATCAAATACCTTGTGACATTTAAGCTTAAGCAGCAAGATATTCCTGAGAACAACCGTGGTTCAAATATTTTCCATAGAACTAATAATAATTCTGCTGCCTTAAAAACTATAAAGAGCAACTGATGCCTCATGGAAAATGTAGAGGAGATTAAATTTTTTCAGTAGAGTCACAGGGCTAGAAGAGACCTTTCTTTGTTCCTATAAATCTATCCTGGGTGTTTTCTTTCTCCCTCATCCCCCCCTCCCACTTTCATGAGAAAGTTAAAGGAGGCATAATAATAAAAGTTTCTTGCCTATACATTTGCTATGTTTCCTTCCCCCACTTCTGTCCTATTTCTCCTCTTCTGACCTAATACTCATGTGCACCCTTGCTGGTGAAATAGGTTAGAGGCAATGCCCACAGTCTGAAGCAGCAAGTCAGCAGGGAGGATAACTAGGATCAAAACTCCACTTCACTGCAGACCTTAAATATAGAAAAGCAAAGCTGTTTTTGCCTAATACATCTTTTATCTTTTCTTCATCTGCCAAAGGATGCTTGGCATTAGGTAAGGGCTTAATTCTTAAAATTGGATGCAAAATTTTGCATGTTAATGCACTTTTCTTCCTAGCTTTCATCAGAACCTTGAAGAGAGAAATTTCTGCCCAAAGGTAAAGAACTGTTAATGTGATGGGCTGGTTTTTCTCTGTGGCGTCAAGTGACTCTTCGGATTGCCCTTATGAAGTGAATTCAGGGCACCTACCACGCCTAATCTTTGGAGACTGGAGAACTTCAGCTAAATGCAGACCAAAGTTTCCCTCTGCATGTTTCTTTGGAACAACTGTCCTCCCTATCTCTAGACAATTTCAATTTTTTTTTGTCAAAAATCAAGTGGAGATTATGAGAATATTTTTTCAAGATCTGCTATGTAACTGAAAAATCCTGTCTACATTATCATTAGTATCTAAATATTACCATCTCCCCAGCATTTATTAGGTCCTCACTGTGTGTCAGGCACTATGCTAAGTGCTTCGTGAGCATTATTTTGCTTAATCCTTTTTTTTTTTTTCGGAAGGGGCTTGTGGGGGACAGAGTCTCACTCTGTTGCCCAGACTGGAGTGCAATGGTAGGATCTTAGCTCACTGCAACCTCTGCCTCCCAGGTTCAAGCAATCCTCCTCTTCAGCTCCGCTAGTAACTGGGATTACAGTCATGTGCCACAATGCCCAGCTAATTATTATTATTTTTTTTGTATTTTTAGTAGAGACAGGGTTTTGCCATGTTGGCTAGGCTGCTCTTGAACTTCTGAACTCAGGTGATCCACCTGCCTTGGCCTCCCAAAGTGCTGGGATTAAAGGCGTTAGCCACTGCACCTGGCCTTGCTTAATTCTTACAATAACCCTACTAGGTAGATATGATGACCATTCCCATTTTGGATATTGGGATATTGGCACAGAGAGGTCAGGATCTTTCTTAAAGTCACACAACTGATATATGACAAAGCCCACACTCACACCCAGACAACCTGTTCATGGAACCCGGGCTCTGGTTTATCGAGCTGTTCCTGTCTTCAGCTGTTCCTTATGTCATCATGGTATGATCAATATAGCAAGCAAATGAGAAAACGGAGATATATCATGAGAAGCCTGGCTTTGGAGAGGGAGCGTTGGGTTGGGATCCTGGTGTCAGAGAGTTTGAATCAGAGCAACTGCATCTTGAATAGGAGCTGGGTAAAAAAAAAGCCTGAGACCTACTGAGCTGCATTCTCGTATGGATAGGCATTCAAAGTCACAGGATGAGCTAGAAGGTCAGCACAAGATACAGGTCATAAAGACCTTGCTGATAAAACAGTTTGCAGTAAAGAAATCGGCTAAAACCTACCAAAATTAAGACGGCCACAAGAGTGACCTCTGGTCATCTTCACTGCTATACTCCTACCAGTGCCATGACAGTTTACAAATCCATAACAACGTCAGGAAGTTACCCTATATGGTCTAAAAAGGGAGAGCATGAATAATCTATGCCTTGTTTAGCATATCATCAAGAAATAACCATAAAATTGGGCAAGAAGGAGCCCTTGGGGGTGCTCTATCTATGGAGTAGCCATTCTTTCATTCCTCTACTTTCTTAATAAACTTGTTTTCATTTACTCTATAGACTCACCCTGAATTCTTCCTTGCACAAGATTTAAGAACCTTCTCTTGGGGTCTGGATAGGGACCCCTGTCTGGTAACACCGGGAGTCTGCTTCCCAGTATCCCCTTGGTCATCTACCTCCAGGGTAATGTTAGGATAGTTATTTCCTACTTCTCTGCAGTTTCCTCTGAAAAATGGAAAATTATTATTTAAAAATTTATTTTGTATTAAAGTTAAAGAATAGATATCAAGAGCTTGGATGAAGGAAATAATGATGGTAGTGATAATACCAAAATCAATGCATCTACAGATTCAGAGTAAAGGCCTGAAGGCAGAAAAGCCTCAGGTTTCTTTGTGGAAAAGATCCATTTGTCAGTATTATTTTGAGCATGGCTTTTATTGTCAAGAAGTGAATTCGTCTTTTCTTCAGGGATCTCCCCTTTCTCTGTCTGTCTCTGTCTTTGTCTCTCTCTCTCTCTCTCTCTGTCTCTCTCTCTCTCTCTCTCTTTGCCCTAGTTCCTTTCTTTCCCCCTCATCCTTCTCCCTCCCTCTCCCTCCCTTTGCCCCTCGCCTTCCCTCTTCCCCTCCTTTCTTTCCCTCTCTGCTCCCCTATCTTGGATTACAAAGACAGCACTATGCCTGGGAGAGTGCCGAAGGGGTGCAGTGGGAGATGAGAATAAGGCCAAGTAAGTTTTAACAAACTCAGTGTCTTTTTGCAGCTGCTGTTTGGAAAGCAGGCTCCTGCCATTCTGGGGCTGAACCTGCCAAATGCCTTATCCTGGGCTGAGCCCCAGGACCTCAGCCACAGACTACTTTCTATGGCATTTCCAAATGCAGTCCCTCAGCTGTGCTGCAGGCAATAAATATCTCTTTCTGTAATAGGGAAATGGGCCCATGAAATCTATCCGTTCATCCTTCATAGCCTCCAATCGGCTGCCTCTTTATTTTTTATCAAAATTGCATGATTGCTCTTTAAGATATAATCCGGAGACATTTATCAAGTGCCTGTGTGTCAGAGTTCTGGATGTTAGAATATTCTCAAATTTTCCAAGGAAAGAATTGTAGTCAGATGACTGATTAGCAAGATAGTGTAGAAAATTGTAGTCAGATGACTGATTAGCAAGATAGTGTAGACGATATATATGTTTTCCCTAGAGACTGTAGCCTGCTCGACTCATATCACTTAAATTTCCTAGCCCTTTATTATTAAAGGTAGTAACTCAAGGTCTTAAGGTTAGAAAAGTTAAATTTATTTTCTTACATTAAATGATAGAACTGGGATCACTACATAAAAGTAATTTTAAGTGTCAGATAAACCAAATGATAATAATAGCAGTAACAATATGAATTATTATCATTTATTCATACATATTTTGTGGGCCAGGCAAAATGTATGGAATTTCTCTTTCTATATCATCTCATTTAACGTTCACAAACAGGCATGCAAAATAGATATTATTAGCTGACTTTTAAAAATAAGGAAACCAAAGCTAAGAGACATTAGCCTTTATTTTTTCTTCCTCATATATTACATCTTAAGTTTGGAGGCTAAAAATAGACATTCTATACTGTTTGTAGGAGTGTAAATGTGGCTATAGATAGTTTTGCATAAGAGACATTAGCCTTTATTTTTTCTTCCTCATATACTACATCTTAAGTTTGGATGCTGAAAAATAGACATTCTCATATACTGTTTGTAGGAGTGTAAATGTGGCTATAGATAGTTTTGCAATATGAATCAAAATTGAATGCAAGTATAACATATATTGTAGCTTTTTTCAAAAAATAGACTATATATAGCTTTACTTATGCATATGTGTATATAAGTGTGTGTATATAAAAACAACAATTACATTTATTTTTTCTTTGGGCAAACATTATGAAAGGCTATACATGATTGTCTCTAAGGAATAATCCTGGAAATGGGGGAAGAAAAAGACGGCTTTTATTTGTAACTTTATGTTCATCTGAACTTTTGATTTATTGCTTTCTGCCAAGATCATATATTACACTTACAGCATAAAAAACTACTTTAAAATAAAATGAAAATACATGTAATCTTTGACTTGGCAATTATATTCTTACGAGTGTATCTCAGGGAATAACTAGACAATTGTACAGAAGTATGTACAGAAGGGTATTGATATGGTTTGAATCTGTGTCCCACCCAAATCTCATGTTCAATTGTATTCCCCAGTGTTGGAAGTGGTGCCTGGTGGGAGGTGATTGGATCATGGCAGGGGGATACTTCATGAATGGTTTAGCACCATCACTTTTGTGCTGATCTCATGAGATCTGGTTGTTTAAAAGTGTGTGGCACCTCCCCACTCTCTCTCTTCCTCCCGCTCCAGCGGTGTAAGATGTACCTGTTTCCCCTTTGCTTTCTGCCATGTCTGAAAGTTTCCTGAGGCCTTCCCAGAAGCTGCCATGCTTCCTGTACAGTGTGCAGAGCCATGAGCCAAAGATTAAACCTCTTTCCTTATAAATGACCCAGTCTCAGGTATTTCTTTCCAGCAGTGCAAGAACGAACACAGGTATTCATTGCACTATTATTAGAGATATCAAAATATCTATAAATAGATGTTCCGTTAAATAAAGATGGTATATTCATACAGTGGAATGCTATCACACAAATTTTAAAAATAAATCTATGCATGTTGAAATTAACTTCTCCACAGGCAAAGGCCACCAGGAACACACCTATACTTGAACCAATGGGTTGATTACTTATTGCAGCAGAGAGAATGATTCCATGGAAGACTGTGGGTATGTGAGTAAGAGAATGTCCGAAGGAATTTGACCAGGTTTTTATTTTAAAATGGTTCCTTTGTTAATAGCGAGGAAAGGCAAGGTAGGGCTTAAGAGTTGGTTCATGGGGGCTGGGAAGGTGATTGTTTTGTAAGTTAAGTATAAGTGAGGGTGCATTGTACTACAATGATGGTAGTGGGGGTGGTAATAAAGGGATTCACTGGGTAGATATACAGTAGTTAGTATGGTACTCTAAAAAATTACAAACTGTATCCATTAATCTGAGTCCTGGACAGAAAATGTATATACAGAAATCTTGGGAGGAAATAATGAGAGTGTCTTACGGAAAACCCAATCTTAGTACAGCAGAAGTTAGCCGAGGTTGATGACATCATCATCTAATCTGACATATTATACCATTCCCCAAACTGCATCTCTGCCCCTCCCTTCCACACCCATATACAGAAGACACCACTGATTGATCAGCATTCCCAAATGAACCCCTTTGAGTCTCATTTTCCTCACATGGAAATGGGGATAGTAATCGTTCCTACTGCCTAGCGTTGTTTTGAAAATTAAATGAAACTGTGCATGAAAAGTGGTAAGCCCAAAATGGGTATTAGCAGTTGTTACTGTTGCTATTTTAATTATTATTTTTTCATCTGTAGAGCTTTGAGCCAAGCCCAGGGCCTCTGCATATACTAGCTTCAGAGATATACTACTGATTGATCAACATTTCCCAAATTGCCATTCCAAGCACTCTCTAAGAACTGTTCAGGATGATCATGCATGAAAATGACTGTCTACCACCTTGCTTATTTAGAAGAGTGATTATTTCACAAGTGCTCTTACTGATTAAGTAGATTTCCTATCGCTTCATCTTTCTCCCCTGCACCAGGCAATCTGAGCATCTGATGGCAGAACTGGAAGAGGTGAAAGAAAGCTCCACGGACACTCTGGACATATTCTATATTATTTGGATCCAGACTGGTCTGAATTTATCAAAAAAGATGAATATGATGTAAACCACGGGGGAAATGAAACGTTCATTTTGGATTGAGGAAAAGTTTGTCATTATAATATATCTTCAGATTTGGTTGCCATGCAGGGAATTTGCTGTTCTTTTGATCTTTTTCTCTATTTTAAAAGACATATTGACTAGGAGAAGAATGGAGTAGGTGAAGCACCCCTAATATTATTAGTGTGCTTGTGAACATCTGATATGCTAATAGGCAAAGTGGGTGGAATGGAATTGCTCTTAAATAAGTAAAAAAACTTAATATTCAATTATCTTTTAAAATGGGCATCATTTGGAGGATTTCATTTAACATATTGCAGGTAAAATCTAATTTTGTTTTTCTAAACTTTCCTTTGCTAATGCAAGGCAGGAGAGTTTGGTGTGTGTTTAAATAGACCAAAGTCTCTTGGGGAGAGTCAGAGGTCTGGGATTCTCATATTTTGGAGACAGTGATTTGATTTTCCTAGGATTTTTTTTTTTAGCAGAAAATGTGGTAACAGTGTCATCCAGTCACAGCCGTGGAGACAACCCAGTAGGGATTAATAGAATTTTGCAAATACTCCTCTGTCCCAGCAGATAAAACTCCCTTCTCATCCAAAGTATTCGCCCAAAGAGAAAAGTACTCTAGGACTTTTGCTTCTTCTAGAAATTACTTCAGACAGCTCCTCCTTTTGAGACTCTCTCTCTTTCCCCCTGATGTTTAATTTCCTCTGGTTGTAGCAATGCAGGGGGAAACCCTTTGTGTATTGCAGTGGCTAACAGCAAGCTCTCTGAAACCACACAGCTTCCCGGCCAGTCTAGACACTGCTATTGATGAACTGTACCATCTTGACTATTTCATTAACCCCCTTTGAGGTTTCCCTCACGTAGAAATTGGGGATAGTAATAGTTCTGACTATCTAGTGCTGTCCTGAAGATTAAATGAAACTGTGCATGTAAAGTGGTAACCTCCAAACGGGTGTTAGCAGTTGCTATTGTTGCTGTTATTATTATTATATTAACTTTTAATCTGTAGGAGCTTGAGCCAAGCCCAGGTCTGCTTGCAGGTGCCAGCTTCAGTAGCTGCGCCAGCAGCCCCCACTGGGCACTGTGGCACTGGTGGTGATGGAGGAGGAGGTGGTGGTAAAGAGGAAAAGAAGTGGATTAAGTGGAGGAGGATGAGGTAGGAAGAAGGCACGATGGGAGGGTAATATGGTTAGGCTCTGTGTCCTTACCCAAATCTCATCTTGAATTGCAATCCCCAGGTGTTTAGGGAGAGACCTGGTGGGGAAGTGATTGGATTATGGGGGCAGTTTCCTACATGCTGTTCTCATGACAGTGAATTCTCACTAGATAGCATGACTTTATAAGGGGCTCTTCCCCCTTCATTTCTCATCCTCTCTCTCCTGCCACCATGTGAGAGAAGGTCTTAGCTTGCTTCCCCTTTGCCTTATGCCGTGATTATAAGTTTCCTGAGGCCTCCCCAGCCATGTGGAACTGTGGGTCAATTAAACCTCTTTCCTTTATAAATTACCCAGTCTCAGGTATGTCTTTATAGCAATGTGAAAACTGACTAACACAAAGGAAGAGGTTGGAAAAGCACTTATAATCAGGAAGCGTCACACATTGAAACTGTGATTGCTGAATCCATGAATCAGAAAGCTTTCTTATCCAAGGTGCAATGTCAGTGCTGAATAATAACTGATAATATGAATTTTTTTAAATGCCTAATCACACTTGAAACAGTGTGACAAGGAGATTTCGCCCTTGGCATTTAGAATACTTAAAGGGTTTAATAATAAGAACAATCATTTTTGAACAATAGCACCTAGACCACTTGAAAAGAAATGCTGCAAATAGCTGGTAGAGTCAGAATGCAAGAAATGATTTCATTTAACCACTGAGAATGTTAGCTATCTGACCTGCCCATACAGTGGCTGGCATGGCACTTATCTCCACATGCCTGATTAGACAATTGTAGCTATTTGCTTTCTGTCAAATACACCTGGATTCTTAGTAAACACCCTGATTTATGTCTACTGGAACTCAAAATAGAACCAACTTAAAATCAAGATACAACTGCTTAGGATCTTTTGTGTATGGAAAACTGGATCCTTTTTCAGGCCTGGAATCACCACAAAATAACTACTTTTTAAGTTCCTATTTACCAACGGGTTGTGTGGAGCTAACTTTAATAGGCATAACCCCTGATTTCAAGAAAGTTATAATCTTCCTGCCAGGCCAGTGGGAATAGTTATTAGAAGTCAAACAGCCAGCATTCAAATTCTGACTCTGCCATTTACCAGCTTTGTTATCTTGAGAAAATCACTTTATCTCTTTGTGCTTCTCTGACAATAATAATGGTATCTAACTCACAGGGATGTTTTGAAGATTAAATGAGTTGATATGTGTGTAGCCTTTGCCCCAGATACAGGCAAAAAGCTGCAGCCAAGGCGGGGCATGCATTGTTCCTAGAGAGTTTAGGAAGAATAATGAAACTAACGAATCATCTGGTTGCTTTTTATTATCATCCTGCAGCAGCAATTCTAAACAATATCAGTGATAACAGACTCCTGCCCGCTGGGGATCAGTATGAAGAACTGTGCCTGCACAGAAAGCTCTCGGTGCATTGTCCCCTGCTATCAGTTTGCGCTGAAGTTCCAGTTTTCATCACTGGCTCAGAATTCTTCATTGGCTCCCTATTGCCAGCAGAAAGGTGGTTCAGACTCAGCTTGCCATTCAAGGCTCTCCATATCTGATTCCAGCACATATTTTCCTAATCACAGACCTCTCAGGCACTTTCTTTGAACTTTCAGGGAAATGAGCAGAGTTGTTTTTCCCTGAAAGCTTTCAGCCACATGTGTGTAGCATATTCCTTCTTTTATCTCTTCATGACCAAAGAATCCATAGTCTCCAAGATCTAACCAAAATGAAGCCTATTCTAAATTTCTCCATCAAAATCATTGCTATTACACAGAACTTTCCCAGCATTGCATCTCTTTTTGTCTTGGGATTGTTTTTTCCTTCTTTTCACCTGATTACATCAACACTTTCTGTCTCCCACTGTACTCTAATTCTCGGGACAAAATCTAAGTCAAATTAACCTTTGATTTCTCGAGTATCTGGCACAGCACTTTACTCCTAGTGAATATGAATAGAGGCATATTGACTGAATGGGTTCCAGGAACTACTGTGAAGTGAATTCCAAGGCCAGTCTTCCTGAGCGGGAAGACTCACACCTTGCCACCATGATCACCATTCAACAGAAACACTCTAGAAGGCAATGAGCCACACTATACATTTGATTTGGCTCTTTCCAGAGATTTAGAAATTGGATAACACACTAAGGATAACCAGTTGTATAATTTGTTTTGAAAACTTTTTTTTTTTAATAAAATGGTCATTCAAGTTGCACATATTGAGTGCTATATATGTAGCAAGAATGTATTAGAGATGGCAGTCTGGTTGGTTAAAAAAAATGTACCCTAGCTAAAAAGTAGGCAACACCTATAAAGCACTGTATACACATAAAGCAAAATGTACACATATGCTGAAGAAATGTTACCTGAATGAATAGTCACTCAGGGGACTTTTCTTTCTTTTTCTTTCTTTCTCTTTATTTCTTTTCTTTTCTTTTCTTTCTTTCTTTCTTCCTTTCTTCCTTTTTTCTTTCTTTTTCTCTTTCTTTCTTTTCTTTCTTCCTTCCTTCCTCCTTCCTTCCTTCCTTTCTTTTTCTTTCTCTCTCTCTTTCTTTCTTTTTTTTTTTTTGATAAGGTCTTGGTTTGTTGCCTGGTCTGGAGTGCAGTGGCATGATCATAGGTCATTGTAAGCCTCAAACTCCCAGGCTCAGGCGATCCTCTCACCTCAACCTCCTGAGTGGCTGAGACTATAGGTGGCACCACCATGCCCGGCTAATTTTAAAATATTTTGTAGAGATGGGGTCCCACTAGATTGCCCAGGCTGGTCTCGAGTTCTTGGGCTCAAGCAATCCTCCCACCTTGGACTTCCAAAGTGTTGAGATTATAGGAGTGAGCCACCACACCCAACCTCACAGGACTTTTCAAAGGAGGAGGCAGTGGTGCTGGGAGCTGAGTGTGCTGGATGTTTTCTGTTCACCTTTTTCCCGGGTACGCTCTCCATCCCACTCAGTGTACTTAATGTACTGCCTGGACACTTGGTCATGCATTCTTGCTTCCCATTGTGTTCAGCCAATGGAGGTGCTGACAGGAGATGAAAGGGCTGGAGGGGGAAAAGGAAGGGGAGAGAGAGGTTGAGGAGGAGGTATGTGGCTAGGGAATCCTTCCCTGCTGAGATAGAGGTCAGTTGCTTTCTTCTAAATATGGTCAGGCAGTGCGCTCTCAGCACCTACAGCTTCCATGACTTTCTCAGATTTCCTGGTCTCGAACTCCTGACCTGAGGCGATCCATCCACCTCGGCCTCCCAAAGTGCTGGGATTACAGGCATGAGCCACCGCACCCAGCAAGAGTTCTCTCGCCTCAATTGCCCTGTGTGCGTGGGCTGTCTGTTTCTTGTTGGGTCTCTAACTCATAACATGAGGAGACTGATAATGCATGGGTGCAATTCTGGAAACACCCTTTGAAAATCTTTCCATGTCAGTCATAGTTCTAAGCACTAGAGATAAAATGAGATTAAAACAAAGTCTGTGCCATTAAGGAACTTGTAGTCTAGCAGGAAATTCAAACGTGTGATTAGGTGGTTTCAAACTGAGAATGGGCATTAGAAGAATGCATTGTAACCCAATAACAAACAGGGAGGTGCTTATGGAAGAGAGGAATAAGGCTAAAGATAGCTGGCTGATATTTTATCGTAAAATATTCTCAGGATATTTACCACTAGAATGGATGATAGCTGTTTATCTGGCACAATGCCTTTATTTTACAGAGGAGAGATTTCAGGGTCCATTAAAGTAAAATGACCTGTCCCTACTACTGAGTAGTGACCAAGGGAGAGAGAACACCAGTATTCTCACTCCTAGTCCGCTGTGCTCTCTGCCTCTTTCTCTAGACTGCAAATCCTGCCAATTCTAACTTCCATCTGTGTCCTCCCAGCCTCTGTCTTGGCTTCTTCCTCCTGATCCATTTTTCATTTCAAAGCACTTGAGTCTGTGGAGCAAGGAGGGCGAACTTATCGATTTCAATATTCTCATTGTCACAGTCAGAGGGAAAGGTGAAGAGGGCTGAGACATACGGAGGTGAAGTGTGCAGCTAAGGACGTAACACCAATACTAATCCACTGGTGACCAGAAGCAATCTGTGTGTTGGCAGGCTTTGAAGTGTTTCCAAGCCTCCTCCCTGTGCTTGGGAGTGTCCTGGAGGTTCTAGGCTGGCTGGGGAACTAACAGACATCTTGTGTGCGGCTGATTCATCCTTCCTTCCACCAGCCCTGCAGAAAGGCTAAAGTGTAGTGTGGATTTTTCCACATGGTATTTTCAATGATAGGAAAAGAAACTACTTGTTTGTTTAAAAGGACTTTGAATGTTACAAGTTAGTTTGCTTGGGTGCTGAAACTCTCATTATTCATACAAGTAACTGTGAGTGGTTCCCTTATCTTAAACATTAGGAGTTTAATAAGAAGAACTGCATTTATGGAGTGGTTGCTGTGTGTCAGGCACTTTCCAAAGAGCACTACCTGTCTTGACTAATTTCATCCTATGAAGTAGATAATATTATGACTATTAATATTTTCACTTTACAGATGAGGAAACAAAGGTATATAGAGTGGAGGTAACTTGTCCAAGGTCACACATCTCATTAGTGGTAGATGCAAGCTCGGGCATGAGGCCCCAGGGCCAGCCTTGTGCATTACATTAGGATTCTTATATAGATAGTTATCCAAATGGTAGTGTACTCTTATATATATATATATATTTTTTTTATTGCATTTTAGGTTTTGGGGTACATGTGAAGAACATGCAAGATTGTTGCATAGGTACACACGTGGCAGTGTGATTTGCTGCCTTCCTCCCCCATCACCTATATCTGGCATTTCTCCCCATGCTATCTCTCCCCAACTCCCCCACCCCCCGCTGTCCCTTTCCTATTTCCCCTGACAGACCCCAGTGTGTGATGTTCCCCTCCCTGTGTTCATGTGTTCTCATTGTTCAACACCCGCCTATGAGTGAGAACATGCGGTGTTTGATTTTCTGTTCTTGTGTCAGTTTGCTGAGAATGATGGTTTCCAGGTTCATCCATGTTCCTACAAAGGACACGAACTCATCGTTTCATCGTTTTTGATGGCTACATAATATTCCATGGTGTATATGTGCCACATTTTCCCTGTCCAGTCTATCATCGATGGGCATTTGGGTTGGTTCCAGGTCTTTGCTATTGTAAACTGTGCTGCAATGAACATTTGTGTGCATGTGTCCTTATAGTAGAACGATTTATAACCCTTTGGATATATACCTAGTAATGGGATTGCTGGGTCAAATGGAACTTCTATTTCTAGGTCCTTGAGGAATCACCACACTGTCTTCCACAATGGTTGAACTAATTTACACTCCCACCAACAGTGTAAAAGTGTTCCTATTTCTCCACATCCTCTCCAGCATCTGTTGTCTCCAGATTTTCTTTGACTTTTTGTTTTGTTTTAGACAAGGTCTCACTTTGTTACCTAGGCTGGAGTGCGGTGGTCCAATCACGGCTCTCTGCACTCTGGAGCTCCTGGGCTCAAGTGATAGTCCCACTTCTCAGCCTCCCAAAATGCTAGAATTACAGGCATGAGCCACCATAGCCAACATGCCCCCCACCACTCCCTTTTTGTCTTTTGTTTCCTTTTGTTTACTGGAATACTTTCTTTCCAGGCATGAGGGTAGGGAAATTGGAGGTAGATATGTAACCTCTGAAAGTAGGATCTTCAACTCGGACCTCATGAGTTTCTAAGCATCAGTTCTGACCTTAGTATGTATCACCTGAGTCAAGAAAGGGGTCAGTTGAAGTGTGTGTGGGTGGAGGAAGGTTGGTCCAATACAAAGTCTAGAGGAATGCATGAGATTGAGGTGATGATGCTTAAGTCTTCAGTGAGCTCCTGACACAACGGCATGCCCCTTTATGCTAGGGTGGCAGATTATTCCAGTATATCTAGGACTGAATGGCCTCCTGGAATGTGGGGACTGTCCCTGCTAACACTGAGAAAGTTCTGGGTAAATTCGAATGAGTTTATTACCCTACTTTTTGCATTGTTGGGGCCAGTTGAAGCTCTTTCCCTTCTCAGACCCTGAAATCAATCTCTTCTTAATTCAGTGTTTCCTAACAGACAATCCACAGGCTATCTGTGTCTGAGGCACTTAGGACTCTTGTTAAAAATGCTGATTCCCAGACTTCACTCTAAACCTACAGAAGCATAATATATGGGTAGGATATGATGAGGGCTTACTTTTAAATGTTTAAGACAGGCCTGCAAGGTGATTCTTATGTGCATAAATGTTGCAAAGCTACTGACTTCATTTATATAAAAACGAAGAAATCGAAATTTCATAGCTTAGGGGCTCTGGATCCATCACTCTTGGTGCTACACTTGTTCTGACTTTGTGCTCAGTTTTGTCAGTGGGGTCTTGTTTTGTTTCTTAATCTTTATGTGTGCCTCAGTTTCCAGAACTGTGTTCCCAGTCTCTACTCTCACTCTATACATCCTATTGTCTGCCTTGAACACAGATCCAGCTTCTCATTTTCTATGAGACCAAGACCTGATCCTACCCTTCTCTGTTCTCCTAGAGCTCAAAAGTGTCTCTCCTGAAGTCCTATTACTTGTAGATTTCCAGCCAGTCAACCTGTCATCTGTCTGATGCCACCTTTACATCTGCTGGTCAGAGTCAAGGGTAGAATAAGGCAATTGTTTTCATATTTCTTGTAAGAAACTGTTTGTCTGTTGTACTGTCAACACTTTGAAACATCAACATTAGCTCTAAAAATGGGGCACATTGGAACCTGTACCTACCTAAGCAAAAGCACATAAATATTTATTTATTTAAACAGTGAATCTGATCACAGCTGATGCAAAGGTAGGACTCACTGACCTTTCTATGGTCTGATACTCTACTCGAATGTATTTGCAATTAAGTAGCAGTCTTCTACCTTCACTCCTTGTATTTTCTAGAGCAGCAGTCTGCAACATTTTTGGCACCAGACCAGTTTCGTGGAAGACAATTTTTCCACAGATGAGAGTTCATTTTGGATGAAACTGTTCCACCTCAGATCATCAGGCATTAGATTCTCATATAAAGTGCACACCTCCCTAAATACCTTGTATGCACAGTTCACAACAGGGTTTGTGCTCCTATGAGAATCTAATGCTACCCCTGATCTGATGGGAGGCAGAGCTCAGGTGTTAATGCTCACTCACCTGTCACTCACCTCCCACTGTGTGACCCGGTTCCTAAAAGGCCATGACCCAGTACCAGTTCACGGCTTGGGGACTGGGGACCCCTGTTCTGGAGAATACTCCATCATCTCAGGCATCTATTGTCCTCTGAAATGTGGACTCCCAGGTAGAACTGATTCTTTCCTCTTCTGGGTCCCACTCTACGATGGTGGACTTTAAATCATCATCTGTTGCAGAGGCTGCTGATGTCATACCTATGCTCCTTGGCCACCATAGTGTTCATGGGAAGCTGTGGTGGGTGTCTCCCCCTGTGTGCCCATGGCTCCCCACCTCAAGAGTGTGTATCTGTCTGCTTCTCTGCCTGAGGGCTTTTTATGGGCCAGACAGCCCAGAAGTTTCAGGGACAACATTCAACCAGTGAGGAGGAGGGTGATGGAGACCTGTGTTTTCCCATCTCTGGCAGGATGATTCTGAGTACACTGTATGTGCTACGTCACAAGAGCTCAGTGACATTGAATTCCAGCTGCCCACATGGTCACCTGCACATTTGTGTTTCTAGGGTCCACTCCCAAGTAAATTACCTGGACCCATGTCTTTATAAAAATGCCTGCTTTGGAGGAAGTCCAAACTAAGCCACCATTGTTTCCATATTACTAGATAAATATAAATATATACCTCTCTTCTCCTCTCAGACAAGACATGGTCTCCTACGGAAGGCATCATTGTTCCCTAACATTCAGCTTGACTGACACCTAATAGATAGGTACTCAAGCAACATCTGTGGTATAAAAGAATGAGTTTGTCTACATTTCAGTGACATAATGATGTCTCTGAGGCATGGTAAAATCTTAAGATATGTCCTAAAGGAGACATTGTAGTGTTATAGGGATTTTGACATAGTAAAATTTCCTTTAAAAATTAGAAATCTAGGCCAGGCACAGTGGCTCATGCCTGTAATTCCAGCACTTTGGGAGGCCAAGGTTGGTGAATCACCTGAGGTCAGGAGTTCGAGCCCAGCCTGACTAACATAGTGAAACCTTGTCTCTACTAAAAATTTAAAAATTAGCAGGGTGTGGTGGTGGATGCCTGTAATCCCAGCTACATGGGAGGCTTAGGCAGGAGAGATGCTTGAACTTGATAAGTAGAGGTTGCCGTGGGCTGAGATCACACCATTGTACTCCAGCCTGGGCAACAAGAGTAAGACTCTGTCTCAAAAAAAAAAAAAAAAATTAGAAATCTACCAGGTTTCTATAGGAAAGTTAATATTAACTCTCTTATTGGATTAACCAGAACATTCTATTCCTATTATTTAGCCAGATAAAAGAATTTATTGTATTTTTCTAATTGTTTTATTATACTTTGCTTAAATCGGGGAAAATCTTAGTCATTTCTTCATGGTCTGTAACAACTATTAAGCCTATATTCAAAGTAAATCTTTCATCTGTAAATGATGATAGTGCTAAAGAGGTATGGGGAAATTGTTAATAAACTGAGGACTCCTTTCTGTTGTTCTATTTAAATATATATTTTAATGTATTAGACTGAGACAAATTTAAATTAATCTATTCTTCAGGGACTACAGTCTTTAAATACCTTCCACTGGAGAAAGAACTCTGATGGTGTGTGTCATTTTGTTAATATTTTCGGAAAGCTGGCAGTTCTTGAGCCTTATTATTAAATCAATAATTTACTCCGGTTTCTATCTGGAATCAGTAAGCAAGACATTTGACATCAGTGAGCTCTTTCTTCTTTATTTATTTTTTTTTCTTCAAAGTTATGCACATTTGTTTGCTTCAGCAGTGAAAAAACACAAAGCCTGCAGAATTATGACTGTCACTTTGCTTCTAACAAAATACCAGAAAGGATTGAAGGAAAACAATATTAACTAACATAAGATGCACCAGGTGACCAGAGAACACTTTCTAATAAGTATTTATGGTTTAAAAAGGAATAATTTTCTGTTTATCATCCTTACTCTGTACAAGAATAAGTGGGATTATATTCATAAGAGTAATGAAAAGGCAGAGCTTACAAGA
Organism: Ateles fusciceps; assembly: GCA_036589455.1. Classification (NCBI taxonomy): domain Eukaryota; kingdom Metazoa; phylum Chordata; class Mammalia; order Primates; family Atelidae; genus Ateles; species Ateles fusciceps. Next base: position 5,279,224 of record JAZHEH010000299.1, read on the forward strand.
GAGTTTTTACATAATGTATGTCAGAAACATTGCTGTCATGAGCTACTATTTTTAACAAATCATTCTAATAATCACATATCATTGAGCTTTTGGGTATCCTAGTTTCCATTAAAATATACAATGACTCAAATATTTAAAAAGCTTGATAGATTTACTATAGCTAAGGATCTAAATCACAAAAGACTTTTCAGGAAACACATAAATGTTGATATGGGACTTTTCAACCAACATTTTAAAATAGCAAGAAACTCATCTATTATATTAAAAAAAATCTAGCATCACAATGACACCACCAGGCAGATAAAAATATAAATTAGTCTACTAAAGAATGTTGTGGTATAGGTATTTATTTTATCAATTTTGATTGACCTTGACATCACTTCTTTATTATATTTTAAGCTTCTCAAGAGTTAAACCTTTACATTTCCCTTGGTGAATGCACATAATAGCATTTCAATTGTCTTTTGAATAGATATTTCCCCTTTAAATGTTAAAACAAATCTTAAAAGTGATTGCGGAAATCCTTGTGAAAGGACAAAAGTAGAAATAGGACATTGTGATTTATTCCAACAAGTCAAAGAAACCATCTTCTAAAGCAAACATATGTCATGGGCATTTGGTTTTCCCCAAGAAAAATAGATTGCTTTATACAAATACATGGTAAGGCCTGAACAACTAAAGATAACACATTCTCAAAGTCTAAGTTTGTCAATGCATCTAAAGGGAAAATAATAGAAATAATAATTTTCTTCCTTATAAAGAGCTATAATCTTTCTTCTTGCAAAGTTCCTGAAATTTTTGATTCACGTAATGTGTAGTAGCCACGTTAATCTTCAGCTGGTATGCAATACCAAAAAGTCTCTGCTCATGCTTATTCAGTTACTCTGCTACATACTTGTAAGAAAGTCTTACTGTAAATTAGCCCATGCATTGAAATTCTTGTATCAGGAAGAAAAGTTAACCAACTGTGAGGGAGATTGGTTTCTAAATCCATATAGCCAGATAATATTTTGAGAGTGTTCTGAGGTTTTTTCACCTGAGTTTCTTTTATATGGACCCTTTCGTTGTCCATTTTCTTGAATAAATTACTCTCTCTTCTTTAACCATTAGCATTCATTGTTCCAGGTAAGAGGAAATATGTTGGAAAAGCAAAAAAACTACTCAAAATGTACACAAAAACAAAGGCTTTTGTGTCAGAAGAACCTGGAATTAGTTTCAAAAGTTAAAGCCTTGAAAGATTTACAGTGTAAAATTTATGCAATAAATTAGATGAATTGAAATATAGGATACCCCCCCCTCCAGCATACGTACCTTTAAGTTGGGATTATTACAGTGTGAGCTGGGCTCTCTAGCTTTGAGCAATGCATTTGAAAGAAATTTACATAATATCCTTGAGGAAAATGCCTGCATGTGATGGTGTCTTAGGGGAATTCAAAAGTTGACTGGTGAATAGGTATCAACTTGGAGCCAGATTGCTAGTGTCATTCTATGTAGCTCTGTTTTATTCGATAATTTTGTCAGTTATTTAGATAAAATATGAAAGAGTTTGCCAGTCAGATTTGTGGGAGGCTTGACATTGGGGAAGTTTGGAATTATGTTAGAAAATTCGTGGCAGATTTAAACAAAAATAGCTAGGGAAGCAAATAGGACCAAATTTTAAAAAGATAAAAATATACAAGACAGACCTGTGCTTAAGGGTTAAACAAATAAACAAAAACTTACATTAACTACACAAATGAGTGGGTGGCAAAACCTGCTTGAAAAAATGTTCCTATGGGGCTATGCGTTAACTTAACCCAAGCTGAATGAGAGACTTTTTTTTTTTTGCCAGAAAACATACTGTTTAATTGAGTTACACTCAACACAATATTGCAGGTATAGTTTGACCAGTGCAAAGTACCCCATGTGCTTTGCACTGTACCCAGTGTATTTTGCACTGGTCAAACTATACCTGTAATATTGTGTTCAGTTCTCATCTTTATCTTTTGGGTAGGTTATAAATAAACTGTAGGCCAGGCAGGATATATGACTAAATTTTATATTTAGCAAAAATGTTTTTGAATTTCTCTCATATGCTAGCTACTGTCCTAGGTACTGGGGGATGTGTTGATGAACAAGAGTTTCTGAAAAGAGGGGGATGATTAATCTGGAGATGATAATAGAGGCCCTTGCTAGCTGACAGCAATTGAACAGCTGACAGGCAGAAAAAGAATTAGCCCAATACTGTGTGGCTCCAGGGGGATTAGGCAGAAGTTATAGGGATGCAGATTTTGGTTATAGCATCTGTTCAGGAGTAAAGAGCACGGCCTTGGGTTAGAAAGTGCCTTGTCATATTCTAGCACACACAGATGCGCATCTGTCAGGGCAAATGAGATAATGCAGAAAACACTTAGCACAGTACCTGGGCACATCACAGGTGCTCAGCCAATGGAACAAAATAGCTGGACAGGGGATTCTTCTCTCTTTGGGGAGTATGTGATAGATGATTCTAGAAGTCTAAAGAACAGGCACTCTTGTCCATATTTTTATCCTCCCTCTCCATCACTGAGCTTGGCATATGGTTGGTGGTCTTTAAATGTCTAATAAGTGAATGAAAGGTTTGTGTCATCTCCAAGGTATACATTAATAATTATGATGTTAAAAGAATCATTAAGCCTTCATTGTTCCAGATAAGGGAAGATGGCAGAAAAACAGGAAAACTGCTCAAAATTTACACAAAAACAAAGGCTTTTGTGTCACAAGAACCTGGAATTAGTTTCAAAATTTAGAGTAGCATTTACAGTTCAGAAATCATTGATTCCAGCTTGTGGTTTAGTGGCAATGTGATCTGATGTTATATTGTGACAGCATTTTTTTTTTCTGACTTAAGGAAAATCTCAATTATTCTCAGGAGCACACAAATCTTTTTGTCATTTCATAGAATGTCAACATTTGGTGGCTCGGCAGATTTACCGAGAATTTACAGAAGATTCGTAAGTTCATTCTCTAGGTCAAGTAGGAGCCCGTGTCATCCTGCTATAACTTGCATTATTCTGATCCACAGAATTCATCTTTCTCTTAATTTATGAAGTCTTCTTACTTCCAGAAGGTTCTTTCTATTTCCTTTCTTATAAAAATGAATATTGTATTAGTCTGTTTTCATACTGGTGATAAAGTTTTAATTGGACTTAGAGTTCCATGTGGCTGGGGAGATCTCAGAATCATGGTGGGAGGTGAAAGGCACTTCTTACATGGGAATGGCAAGAGAAAATGAGAAGGATACAAATGGGGAGACCCCTGATAAAACCATCAGATCTCATGAGACTTATTCACTACCATGAGAACAGTATGGGGGAAACCTCCCCATGATTCAAATTATCTCCCACTGGGTCCCTCCCACAACACAAGGGAATTATGGGAATACAATTCAAGATGAGATTTGGGTGAGGACACAGCCAAACCATATCAAATGTTATTACTCTTATAAACTAAAAAAATAAAATTCTAAGCCCTCCAACCATCAGAATGGACCCCTCCTCTCAGCCAAGGGCGTTCCAAAGTTAACCTGAAAAACTGGTTCAGGCTATGATGTGAATGAGGTGGGGGCTGGACATGCCTCATTATACCCCCCTCCCTTTTGGAATTCAGGTACAACTAACACAATTAACATTGAAACAGAGGTCTTAAGACTTTTGGTAGCAACAAGACACAAAATTCCAGCCTGATCTTAGTGTAGCATCACCAGACAGAGAAGATACCTTTAAAAAAATTAAAGTATTTTACTAAAAATATATTTCCTTGACATATTCTGAATTGGCCCTGCAAAACTTTCTCTTGTAGGAAAAATCTACATTCTGTAGCAAATCCCCTTCCCTTTCCAGGTCTTTCCCCTGATCTGGGAGAGAATTAACTAGGTGTCTGGCACCTTTCTACGTCTGATAAGAAACATTTACAATTTATTCTCTCTGAAGCCTGATATCTGGCAGCTTCATCTGCATAGAACCTTGGTCTCCACAACCCCTTATCTTAACCCAGAGACTCCCTTCTATTGTTTCCAAGTCTTTAAATAAACTCTTTCAACCAATTGCTAATCAGAAAATCTTTGAATCCACCTATGACCTGGAAGCTTTCAATTTCAAGTTGTCTCACCTTTCCAGACCTAACCAGGGTACATCTTACATGTATTGACTGATGCCTTATGCCTCCATAAAAGTGTATAAAACCAAGCTGTAGCCTGACATCCTTGGGTACATGTCATCAGGAACTCCTGAGACTGTGTCAAGGGCACATCCTTAACCCTGGCAAAATAAACTTCTAAATTGATTGAGACTTGTCTTAGATACTTTTTGGTTTATGTTCTCAATATTCTTTCTAACCACCTTTCTCTCCCTCTAAACTCATTCTGAAAGTAATCAATGATTTCCAGTTTTCCTATGAGCTGTCAATATAAAACATGTCAATATAAAAAAAAAAAAAACATAAACATGTCAATATAAAAAAAAATCCCAAGACTCCTCTACCATCTCTTGAATGCTTATTATATACCAGGGGTCCTGCATATATTATCTCATTTAATGCTCATGACAACTTTATCTGTTGTTGTTACTACTCCCAATTTACAAATGAGGTAATGGAGAGTCTGAGGTCAACAAACAGCTCATTAGTGAAAGCACTAGGGTTTGAACTCATTTCTTTCTGTTAACTCCACATTTTATGGACTATAAAAGTTAACTGGAATTTTAGATAGAAACTATAAACATTCAGACAGGAGAAATTGAAAATTGAGCTCTGTTCTGAATGGGGTTTTTTTTTGTCAAATAAATTCCATAACTTCTTAATGCAATTAACGATAAACAATGAGAGATTTAAAAGACTGATGTCTCCCAAAGTGTTGTCATGCCTTTAGGGTTAGGTGACTCCTATCACCAGACTAGAAACACTCTTTCAGAGGACTGAGGTCAACCTCCTCCTCGTTTTGGGACACAGGATGTGGTGTGGTGCATTGACTTGTTTAAGGTCACCTAGTTGGTCATCTGCTCAGTGAGAACCAGAGACCAGACTCCCAGACTCTCAAACTATTGCTGGACAACTTTGAACAAAATCATGGCTACTTTTCCCTGAATGAAACTCTACTCACATATAAGACACAACAGAAAGGATACATTTTGATAGTTTCAAGCTAAAAAAATTCTTGATTTAAGATCAAGCAAGTGTTTATAAAGCATTTCTGAACCCCTTGGAGAAAGGTACTTTCTAAATAGAAGTTTCATTCGATCTTTTTAAAATGTTTATTTTAGGCAAGCATCCTTCTCATAAAATATTTACACATGGTCTAATAGCAAACATTCATATTAGTATGTATTAAAGATCTGAAATTTGCTTAACCAAAATTGTTTGCCTTTCTGGGTCCAACCAGCAGGATTTCCAGAAATCCAAAAGAGATAAAGGGATTTTCTTACAAAGTCAGTTAAAGCATCAGATAGAAATTTGGAAAGGGCAATTCTAAAATAAGGCTGTTTTAGAATAAGAACTTTCTTACGATCTTGACTTGAGTCTACACTAGCACAAACACCTGCAAATGAGCAAATAAGCCATAATTTCCCCCATGATGTTATGCCAGAATCTTGCTAACTTCTTTTCACTATCAAGGACTCAGTTAATGTTTCAAAGGATAAAGCACAGCAGGTTTTGGCAGTTTTTCTGGGTATTGAGAAGAGAGACTAGATTTAGGAATTACCTGTTTTTATCCAAAGAGAGCAGATAAGGGGTTGTCTTCTGCCTCCATTAGAGTTGCTTCTGGAGATGTCAAAATATTTCTAATGTTGGCAGCAAGCTCTGTGGTAGGTATATTTTGAGTAGAAAACAACTCCACCTGTTTCTTAGAACTTATTTTGAATAAATCTCCTGGGAAATCTCTAGGCGCAAGCCCTTTATGGTAAGAGAAAATCTCACGGCTGGAAGTCCTGCAATGTGGCAGAAAGAGCATCAGGACAAGATAACCAGGAGTTCTAGTTCTTCCTCCAGCTTTGCTGCCTGTCAGATCTGTGGCCACAGATAAACTGCTTACCTGGTCTGGACTTCAGTTTCTGTCTCTGTAAAAGGAAAACACTGGACAGTTTCTAAATCTTCACTAGCATTCTCTTACCATTGTTTTTTCCTGGCGTGTTGGCTATGGGAATTACCAGCCTCCTTCTCCCGGAGGCACTATATCCTTACGAGACACGACTTCTGTCTACCCTTGTAAATGATATTTATAAGGCAAAAGGCACATATATAAATTTCTCATTTTTAATTGCTTTTAAATACTTCTAGTAAATACAATTTACTAGCAAATTGTATCTAGTAAAACGTCCTTGGCTGGAACCTTATTAAAATCTCTATTTCAGAAAAAAAAGAGGAGGTCACTTAAGAAAACTAAATTAGGTTTGTAAGGAGAAATTTAAGAAAATTAACCCTTGAGGCATTGTGGTAGCAATTAGTCAGTAGTAATGAGACAATGACAAGACTAAATGTACTGAGTTTGACAAGGGTTAACAATCTGTTAGTTGGATTTATAACACATGATTGAAAGTAATGAGGCCCATTTCTTTAATAGTGGTCTATGTTTGAGATTTTTCACTCTTTATAGCTACACACATATAACTAATTAGGTCTTTGGATCCAAATTGGCCTATCAAATTGAGTAAGATTTAAAAAAAAATCCGATTAGTTACATTTTTCAAAAGTACAATTTGCCAAAATAGTTAACCTGGTTGTACATCTAAATAAATGCTTTTCATGCTGTGGATCAAGACTCATTAGTGTGTTGTGAGATCAATGTATTGAGTTTTGTCCAGCAGGTTTTTTTTTTTTTTAAATAAAATACAAGGATAGAAAATGTCAGAGTATGTCACAATAATGGCTAGTATTGGATTTGTGAACATTTATTTTATGTATATAGGGGGAACATATACATATGCATACGTGTATCTGGTCCCAATGTAAATTTTATTTCTCATTCTAGGTCTGGTCAAGACAAGGTCAGACTTGCATGCAGTGAGCTTATTGAAAAGTGCAGGGTGGAAGCAATACCTGTGCAAAGGATGAAGGCAGGAGGACTTGCCAGGGGAGGGAAATTGAACAGGGGTATAATTGCAACAGAAGTCCCAGGTGATCCCCATGGGGAACTGTAGACCTTGGATGGCCCTGCTGATTTGTCCTGAACTGAGGCCAGAGGGTGGCAGGAACTTTGTATCTTCAGAGCCAGATGGATATTGGGAAGCTCCTGGGGATGGCTGGGGAAAGGGTGTTGCCTTAAGTGAGTTAGCTTTTTCCACTGGCCAAAGATAATTACAGAGTGGGGTTTCTGTTGCGAGCGGGGCATCAGTCTGCTCAGCACTGGAGCACCCCAGCAGTGAGGGAGCCCGTCCGAAAGACAGCCTCAACATCATAGATACAGCCTGAGTCAGGCTAGCCTTCCTCCAGTACAGGGGTTTTCAACCTTGGCATTATTGAGATTTGGGGCTAGATAAATCTCCATCGTGGGGACTCTCTTGTGTATTGTAGGATAGAATAAAGAGTCTGACTCCATTTCTGATAGTTGACCATGACAACTTTCCAGTCCCACCACCCTCTATTTCCCTCTTGCCCCACCTCTGAGCAAGCCCTAACTAAGAAAGCTTGGAGCATTTCTCTCTGGGCTCCAGGAGGAAGTCCAAATTAAGTGAATCCAGGCCCATGGGTGGGAATCTTCACCCTAGCTCACTTCCTAACCACAATAGAAACCCAAGCCACTTTCAGACTGACTTGGGACTCTGCCTTGCATTCTCCAGAAAGCCTCCTCAGGTGAGTAATAAGCCTTTGCATACCCTCTTGGTGTGGGTGTATGGCATCAGCAGCCTTAACATCAGAAGCAAATCTTGGGCATAGGGTGTTTAACAGTATCTCTGGCCTTTACCCACTAGATGCCATTAGTAATCCCGTCCCAAACTGTGACAACCAAAATGCCCCCACACACTGCCAGATGCTCCTGAGGGGGACAAAATCACCCCTGGTTGAAAGCCACTGCTCCAGGTATAAATAAATCTTGGCTAGAGAGGCCATTGAGAGCGAGATTTAAGTCGAGTTCCATGTCCCAAGTATTGTGTAGGGTAATCAGAAAAGACCTGTGGTAGCTCTAAATCCTCATGACTTAACAGGATGGTAAAGAAAGTTTCATGAGTTCTGTCTGATTAATTAGGACATCCGATTACTTACTTCTAGTCTGGCTGGGAAATCAGAGTGGGTGGTCTGGTGAGAAAACAGGCTGAAGGCTTTAAACTTTGATTGTTTTATTTATGGGGCACATTAGTTGCTTCTTTAGAAGGCACATAAAATCATTTAGGCTCAGTAAAATGGGATAACGTGCTGATTTGCATTTGCCTGCCATTTAAAAAACCCATTTTATGAAGTGGGAGCGAAGCAGAATGGTGTAGTTGGATTTTAATCACTAGAGTGACTACCTCCTTGCTTGGGAGCTTTCATGCTATTCCAAAGACTGGAAACTACAGAGAGCAAGAGAAGTAGGCGTGGCTGAGCTGAAGGAGTGGCTCTTAAGTGAGTCATTCTGAGGATGCTTTTGCTAAAAATTGTAGAGCACAGAATCACTTACTTTTCCTTGGTTGCCTTAATCTTTAAGTCCATGTTTACACTAAAATATGGATGTTGAGATTAAGTGGAATTAAGTGACACAATTTCATTAGACCCCCTAGTAGTTATTTTCAAATACTTATTTGGAGTATAAGAGTAAATCTTTCCCAGCTTTCATTCAGGGTTCCTTTTTGTTTTTCTTTTTTTTTGAGACAGAGTCTCACTCTGTCACCCAGGCTGGTGTCCAGTAGTGTGATCTTGGCTCATTGCAGCTTCTGCCTCCCAGGTTCAAGCAAGTCTCCTGCCTCAGCCTCCCAAGTAGCTGGGACTATAGGCATGTGCCACCATGCCCAGATAATTTTTGTAGTTTTGGAAGAGACAGTTTTCACCATGTTGGCCAGGATGGTCTTGATCTCCTGACCTCTTGATCCACCCGGCTCAGCTTCCCAAAGTGTTGTGATTACAGGGGGTGAGCCACCACGCTCCACCCTCCTTTTTCTGAGACAGGGTTTCACTCTGTCACTCAGGCTGGAGTGCAGTGACACGATTATGGCTCACTGCAGCCTTAACCTCACAGGCTCAGGTGATCCTCCTACCTCAGCCTCCTAAGTAACTGGGACTACAGGTGTGTGCCACCACGCCCTGCTTACTTTTGTATTTTTTTGTGGAGACAGGTTTTCATGTTGCCCAGGCTGTTCTTGAACTCCTGAGCTCAAGCGATCCACCTGCCTTGGCTTCCTGAAGTGTTGGAATTACGGGCATGAGCCACCACACCTGGCTGGAGCCACCACACCCGGCCCAAGAAGTAGGTTTTAATGTGGGAAATTATTAACTCATCTAGAAAGAAGTTTTGTCCTATGCTGGGTTTGGGTGCCAACGACATTAAGTAGAAAGTATAAAAGCTGCCACACAGAATAAAAGTCATTTAATGCAGTGTCTTTGTTTCTCGATGGGGTTCTTTTGATTGCTAGGAATGCAGGCCTTCCTCAAGTTATAGCAAGAAAATTCGGTGATATTATAAAGACTCAAATTGGTCTCTGGGAACCCAAGGACAGGTCACAGAGTATTACATGACCTCAGGGGAACCAGAAAGTTCACAGAAACCAGGCCTGCCTTGCCCTCATCTCTCAAGATCTTTTTGTCTCTGCCTCATGTTTGCTTCTTTTCTTGCTACACTGTGCATTATTTTCCACTGATACCTACTCAGATTATAAATGGTTCAGATATACTGGACTAGGGGCAGGAGTTGACATGACTTGCTCTGAACTTCATACCGTTGCTGACCCAGAATCCCAAAGCCAGATTTCTAGGAGAAGAATCAGACTGGGTTGTGTGTCCATCCTTTGTCCTCAGCTGTGGCTACCAGGCCAGCTCCTTCTATAGTGCTGTGGGTGGGTGAGAATAAGAAACCAGGTCTTCTAGCTTTTCGTTTTAAGAGGAAAGAATTGAACAGCGGTGAGGTGAAGTGATTTGTCCATGATTACACAGCCAGTTGCTGACTTACGGATATCTATGAAACTCAGGGCTCCTTATTCCTCTACAGTCCACATTTATTTTGACTTTAAAAAAAGAATCACCAAAGATGTATTATATCTGTCCCACTTTTCTGGCACTTCTCCCTAATTAAAGGGAAGAAGGACACCCTTAGATTGGGAAACTGAAGCAAAGGGTGACTTGCAAATCACAGAAATGCATCTAAGTTTTCTATATTACTATTCAGTAATTCAGTAGGTTGTCAGTATGATTTCTTTTCTACTGTTTTATTGAGATGTAATTTACATAAAAAATACACATTTTTTTTTTTTTTTTTTTTTTGAGATGGAGTCTCGCTCTGTTACCCAGGCTGGAGTACAGTGGCGAAATCTTGGCTCACTGCAACCTCTGCCTCCTGGGTTCAAGTGATTTTCCCGTCTCAGCCTCCCTGAGTAGCTGGGACTATAGGCACATGCCACCACGCCTGGCTAATTTGTCTCTACTAAAAATTCACACATTTTAAAGTCAATGCACTGACGTTTATTTCCAGAGTTGTTAAGCATCCCCACAATCTAGTTTTAGTACATTTCCATCACCACATGCCTGTTTAATTACTCACCATTCCTACAGCATAGAGTAATTGCTGTTCTACTGACTTGCTGTATGTTTGTCTTTATTGAACATATCACAAAAGTGGAATAATAGAATGTGTGTTATTTTGTATCTGAAATCTTTCACAAAGAATGATATTTTTGAAGTTCATTTGTTTTGTAACATGTATCAGTACTTAGTTCGTTTTTATTGGTGAATAATATTTCAATGTATACATATAATACATTTTGTTACTCTGTTCACCAGTTGATGGATATTTAGTTTTTTCTACTTGACAGGGTCTTGCTCTGTCACTCAGGCTGGAATGCAGTGGTGTGATCATGACTCACTGCAGCTTCAGCCTCCTGGGCTTAAATGATCCTCCTCCCTCAGCCTCCTGAGTAGCTAGGAGCACACAGGCATGCACCACCACAGCTGGCTAATTTTTTAAATTTTTAGTGGAGATGTCTCACTGTGTTACCTAGGCTGGTCTCAACCTCCTGCCTCAGCCTCCCAAAGTACTGGAATTTCAGGCGTGAGTCATCACACCCAGCCTCTTTGCACCTTTTGGCTATTATGACTAATACTGCTGTGAATATTTATTTACAAGTCTTTGTGTAGACATATTTTCTTAAATTTCTCTTGACTATATACCTCATAGTGGAATTGCTGGATTATATGGTAATTACAATGTGTCAAATTGTTTCCCAAAGCAATTCCACCATTTTACATTCCCACCAGCAATCTTTGCAGATTGTTTCTTCACATCCTCACCAACATTTGGTTTTGTCTTTTAAATTTAGCCATCCTAGTGGATGTGGCCTGGCATATTCTTATGGGTTTGAATTGCATTTCCCTAATGACTGGTGGTGTTGAGTGTCTTTCCATGTGATTATTGACTATGCATTTTTTTTTTTTGGAAGGATGTCTATTCAAATCTTTTGCCCATTTTAAAATTAGGTTACTTAACTTTTCATTATTGAGTTGTAAGTGTTCTTTATGCATTCTAGACACAAATCTCTTCTTGAATATGATTTGCAAAAGTAAGTTGAATTTTGCATACCCAACAATTGAATCCAGTATATTTTGTATTTTTCAGCTCTATTGTAAAGCAGGCATTGTGCTAAAATTGCTATATAAATGTCCTTGTGTATCTTATATGAGGTGTGACATATATTTAAAATAATACATGATAATGCCATAATGTATGGATAAAGTGCTATGGAGACACAGAGGAAGAACCCGTTAATTCATTAGTAGACAATATAATAATTTATAAAAACTGTAATAACATTTAAATGGCTACCAATTATGAAACTTACTGAATAACAATGTACTGATAATTTTGCATATACAATCAAATTTAATTCTAAAACTAATTTTATGGAAAATGTGTCCCCACATTTTCTCATTCAGGGATTATGATGTCTAAAAATACATACAATTTTAACAAATTCTGGAAATAGATAGTGACTATCTGTGTAGAATTCACTGTGGATAACACTTAAAAAACATGATGCTGACCTTTATAAATCTAGAAGGGGATAGGATATGTTTACCAATACTATTTTATAAAGGCAGATATTACCATGTCTCTTCAAATAGCCATAGAATCAAAGAATAGGGAGAAATGATAACTTAAAAAATTAGGGAAGACTTCTTTTTTTTTTTTTTAATTGCATTTTAGGTTTTGGGGTACATGTGAAGAACTTGCAAGATTGTTGCATAGGCACACACATGGCAGTATGAGGTGCTGCCTTCCTCCCCATCACCTATATCTGGCATTTCTCCCCATGCTATCTTTCCCCTAGGGAAGACTTCTCGTAAGAGGTAGGGATTAACCTATACCTTGAATAATAGGGAATATTTTCAAAGATAAAAATGGACATTGAGGGCTGGGCACTGGTGGCTTACTCCTGTAATCCCAGCACTTTGGGAGGCTGAGGTTGGTGGATCACTTGAACTGAACCTAGGAGTTCGAGACCAGCCTGAGCAACATGGTGAAACCCCAATGGCTCATACTCGTATTCCTAGCTACTAAGAAGGCTGAGGTGGGGGGATCCCCTGAGACCTAGGAGATGCAGTTGCAGTGAGCAGATATTATACTGCTACACTCCAAGCTGGATGACAGACTGAGACCCTATCTTAAAATAAATAAATAAAAGGGATTGGCAAGGTGATAACTTACTGTTTATACTTGAACAACAGGGAGAGAGACCAGAGAATAAAGAAGCACTATTACAAATTATGTAGATATAATAGGAAAAAACTGGGATTTCCTGGGAATTTGGGATATATGCTCATCCTAGTCATTGGAAAGAAGATAGCATAGGTGGAGATGATTGAGCAGAAGTTCACAGGTGGGAAAGGGGGAGTCCATTTAAGGATACAGCACATGAAATGATTTGGCTGTGCTTACCAGTACTCTTGTTCATAGGGGACGTGCCTAATGGGCTCTATCCTCTCTCACCTTTGTGGGTAATGAATTCAATTCCCACTAATCCCCCACCTTTATTTGGGGGCAAGAAGAGATGAGGATCCAGGGAAGCATAAGGAGATAGGGGCTTGGCATATTCAATGGCCAGTGGGCTAGACCTTGAGGGTCATCCCTTAGCTCCCAATTCACTTTCTTTCTCCAGGAGTGGTCCTTTTTCCTCCCTCCCACCTCAAGTAGGCCAGGTTCTCTGCTCCCAAAGTCTAAGTTAGCTTTTTAATTCCTCCTCCCTCTTCCTAGCCCAGTTTTGTCTGTTTTTGCAGAAAAGCAAACTCTGTAAAATTTTCTGTCTCCAACTTCTGCCAGCTAATTATCTGAGTCTTTGTTTCTAGCTCAGTGTGAGCTGAGGGAGAAAGGTGAGTTATAACACTGCCATGCAATTAATCTATTGTGGTTGCTACCTAGTTGTAACTAGGGCAGTGGTCCTGGGACTGGAAACACTCATGAATGAGGGACACGATTGTTTTCACTGTAATACCTGTTGTCCAGTTTCAAATGCAAAATCTTACAGAAGTAGAGAAATTATATAAGTCTTCAACATGGAACATATGATACTTATGACAAAGGAACCAGGTATTTACTACAGAGCTTAAACTAAGACTCTAGAATGTGAGCACAAACAAAAGAATTCGTTATAGATTTTTAAAAATAGTGCTTTTTTTTTTTTAAATACTGTTTTGTTTAGAAGAGATTCTGTGCATAGACTCACAGCACTAAGATTTTGGGGCTAATTTAAAGAAGATTTAATGTGGGAAGACTTGAGCTGTGTCTTTCACAGAAACTACCTGAATCTACCTAGGAGTCTGCCTCTTGACTTGCATCTTGACAACAATCATATTTTATCAGTTCCTTTGCTCTAAGGATTACATAGGTCCTTCCCATGAAGCAGTAAGAGGAAAACTGTACAGGAGAAGCTAGAGTGGGGGTAGGTACATGTGGGATTTGTTTCAGGATATTGCCTAAAAGTCAAAAGCCTCCTAAAATAATGACTGGAAGAACCTTCTGTTCATTTCCCATCTATTGACATTTCACTGTGCTTAATAAAATGATTCTAAGATTTCCAGAGCATATAGTTTTCTAATTTCCATGTGAAATACTAATATTAAATAGGTTTAAACAAAAGTAGGACTTTGGTTTCATGTGCTTCTGGATCAATTTAATAAATACATCATTATAATAAACTGTCAACATTTCAGAGATACTAACAGAGAGCTCCAAAGTGAAATGAAGTGATCTTTATGTACACTGAACTAATTAAAAAGAACTTGGTAATTTAAGTTCTTCCATTGTGGTTGTAACTCAAAGTATAATTAAAATCATGAAAATAATATTATGAGACGTGAATGTTTTCATTCCAATGATGTTCCTATGATGTGAATCAACACATTAGAACCATCATTATTCTGCTGAATTGAATCGGCATTGAGTATCTGTCAAAATTTATCATAGTCCTATTATGAAGCCACATTAGCTATAGTTTATTTAAACTACCAGCATACAAAAGTCTCTAAAGAGATTGTTATTAAGAGCATAAATCTAAAAGAAGTGAATAAATCCGTAGCATTATTGCAATACACAGAGAAAGTCCTTTTGTTGTAACCTGAAGATTATAGAATTTTACCCAAGTGAGGAGCACTGGGTTTCATCTTGTACAACCTAACATTTTTATCAATGAGGAAAGTGAAGAACAGTATGTTACCTGTGTTATCCAGGATCACACAGCTAACCAGCAATTTTTCTAGAACTAGAACCCATGTGATAGAGTAAATGATAAATATTAACAGGAAGTAGTATTCTTCATAGAATACTGCTATGTAATTGTGTCTTACTGGTAAAACTCTTTACAGAAATATGTTTGTTTGTTTTAATTAGGGATGAATGGTCAAGTGTCTTCCATCACTTATTAGCTATGACCAAGTGATTTAAGCTCAGTGCCATGATTTATTTATTGGTGAATGGAGATCTTAGTCATGCTTCCTTCTTAGGGTTGTTATAAAGAACAAATGAAGAAGAGATTCCGTTATTTATTTCATATTTTCTTGGACACTTACATGTTTTTATTGTTGTGTTGAGTGTTAGCTCAAAAGTAAACAGTGTAGTTGAGGAGCTCAGACTTGTCTGTCTTCCCCACTAGAGCATAAAATGTTTGTTGCTGTATCCCCAGAATCTAACACAATGTTTGGTATGCAGTCAATGTTCAGTAAATACTAAGTGGGTAAATGAATAAAGGACCAATGGAGCATATAGAAGTAACTCCAGTGGAAAGTAAGAAGTAGTAAGAGCTGTAAAGCAACAGCAAATTGAGTGTTCTGGGTGTTTACAAGTCATTTGTAGATTCCAAAGAGCCCATGAAGATCATGTTAATACACTGAGCTTAATCAGAAGCCTCTGGCCTAGGGCCCAATCTTAACACTGCACCTGTATCTATGACCTTGATCAAACTATGTAGCCCTCTTAGTTTTATTTGTAAAGTGGAAAGGTTAGACCACAGAGCCCAGGCTGATAATGTAAATGAGTGAAGTAGAATGAGTGCGAGATAATGGGTGCTGAGAGGGACTGTGCTATTCTAGAAAGCATACTCTCTCTGGAAGGACTCACCCTTTCTCATCTAGTGAATTGTTTCCATTCAGGAATGAGGGCCAAGTATTGTCTGCTCTTTCACATTTTCAAGGGAAATTTAGATTTTTTTAGTGTTCAAAATTTTCCGATTTTTAAATGTTGGTGACTAATTCAAAATTTAAAAAATCAAAAACCACCATGTGGCCATGCAAGTCAGACATATATTTTGTCTGTGCCAGATTTGGCCCATGGATTGCTAATATTTGTGCTCTAGACTGGTTGCTCTTCAACTCCCTGCTTTAGCTGAATGTCCTAAACTAAGGTTTCTGTTTCAGTAATCATGTGGTTAATTTTGGAGTGACCCTTGGTTCCTCCCCACAATATGTCCCAGTCAGCTTTTACTTAGGTTTGTGCTGACAGTTTACCATGCAGATACGGTCTGTCACATCACAATATAAGTGATAGTTCTTGGGATTTTTGAGAGATAATTAATATTTAAAAACCATACTGGGATCTGGAATGGCTGCTAACCACAGAAGGACAAAAACAAAGAGTTTATCTTTATCAGGCTCTCTCTGTTCAGTTGATCTTGCAGAATCTTTTTATGTACTGTTTTCCCAAAGAGTATACCCTTAATTGAATGTTGACAGCTTAGAACTAAATAGAAGAGGTTCTTGGCTTTCCCATCATACATTTCTCTCTCTGGTTGGGTATCCATTTTCCATGAGCTGGCTGTTTTAGAACGCTAGATGCCTTTTATTATTGCTAATATAGATTTTGTTGCTTTTTTCTTTTCACATTTGCACCATGTAGATTGATTTCTTTTATGTTTATTCAGCTATAACTTGCCATGCCAGAGAAAAATTGAAATGGTATGCCATTTGTCATTTTATCTGGTTACGTCTTTAAATAACACTTACTTTTTATTGAATATTTGAAAAATAATTTCTTTATAGAATTTATATAAAGGCAGCCTGGCAGCATATTATGGTATCTTCCATCTCTTGACCTTATACTGTACTTCTCCCTACTTCTTTTTGTATGAAGCACTTTTTAGTGGGAGGGGAATTCATAGGGCTCCTTTTGCTTTCCTGTACTCTAGTCTGCCTTCAGTAATTTATCTTTACCATGGGTTTACTCTAGTAGTTTTACACTAAAAAAAATAAATAAATAAAATTTTGCATGGAATAACATGGTATAGGTTCTGAGTTAGATTGTGGGAGTTTGACTTTCATCCATTTCTACTACTTACTCTGTGACTTTGGACAAGTTATTTAATCAAGATAAACCTCAGTTTCCTTATGTGCAAAATGGTGATAATAGTACCACCTCATGGGACTGTTTTAAGAATTAAATCCAGCAATAGCACATGGGACACAATAATTGTTACACAATAAATATAAACGATTATGTTCATTGTTACTATTTTAAACTCTGCAGTTTAGAGAATAACATTTACATTGCACCATCCACTTTTCAAAAAAAATTCTTTCTTTCCTCCTGCCTTTCACTGTTACCTCTCCATGTTTTCTCACTTTTACTCTCTCTTTAATTTATTCATTGAATATTTGAGTACCCACTAAGTGCTAGGTACTGGGTAAGAGACCAAGAAAACAGTGGTGATCAAAAAGACTCAGTTCCAGCTTTCAGGAGCTTATAGGATGCTGGGGGGCAGGAAAAGCCATTAGTACAATAATCACATGGATATACAATTACAAATCATGACAGCTAACCAAAATTAGCGAGCAGTCTCAACTTACTCTTTCTTGAAGAACTATGAACAATAATAGCATTATCAATTAATGTGAATAAGGCATTTACCTTTTGCAAAGCATTTGTACTTACTTTGTTTTATTTGAACCTTATAATGGTGATGTGATATAGATATTATTTTTCCCACTTCACAGATGAAGAAATTGAGAAGTTAAATGACTCGCTTAAGGTCACACGGTAATCTTATTAACACTCAAGGCAGAGTCTTCTATCTTCAAACTTTATAATCCTAATGATCTATGAAATATGGATTTTTGAAATTGTCTGACTCACCTGGCCTCTTCTGGAAATGACTGCACATCTCAAGGGACATTAAGACCCAGAAAAATATTTCCCATCCACTTCAGTTGCCAGCCTATTTGCCAGAGTTCTTGTGGTTTCCACCCCCACCAATCTTGATTTTTCTTAGTTTACAAAGACAGAAAGATAAATCGGAGAATACATCCATTGCTTTTCAAAATTTTAGAGTTGCAAAGCCACCAACCATGGCTTGATTAGGTAGGAATTTTGTTCTAGTAGGTGTGTGTGTCTGTGCTTCCCTGGGCATAGTAGAGCCTGTAGTGGCTTCACATTTCAGGGAATGGGCCTGAGACCCAGTCATCACACCTGGGATACATGCTTGGAGAAATATCTGGGGACGCTTTGTATGTATTTCCCTTGAGGTTACACATTTCAACAATTCACTGTGTTGACTTCCTTGCTTTTTAGTAAATGTAGCTCAAATAGAAGTGATCCTATTTCATAACAGACAAAAGGACTATCAGCAGTCATGTAACACCACGCAGCCCATCATGTAACAGTGATGCCTAGTTTCAGGGATCAATCCTGAGTATGTTCTCAGTTCCATCTTTGAGACTGCCTAGTGGTTATATAACCATGGCACTGTAACTTAGTGATATGGTTTGGCTATGTCCCTACACAAATCTTACCTTGAATTGTAATAACCCCCATGTGTCAAGCATAGGACCAGGTGAATATAGTTGAATCATGGGGGAACATTCTCTCCCATGCTGTTCTCATGATAGTGAGTTCTCAAGAGAGCTGGTGGTTTGATAATGGGCTTCCCTTTCACATGACATTCATTCTCTCTTCTGCTGCCCTTTGAAGAGGTGCCTTTCACCATGATTGTAAGTTTCCTGAGGCCTACCCAGCCATGTGAAAGGATGAGTCAACAAAACTTTTCTTTTTAAATTACTCAGTCTTGGGTATTTCTTCATAGCAGCATGAGAATGGACTAATATACTTAGTCTCTGCCATTGGTCTTAAATGAAATGAACACCCTCTTTAACTGAGAGATTCTGCCTTCATTCTCAGCAAACTTGTCTCAGATTTGTTACAAAAGAGAAACGTAAGTTATAGTTTTGGCAAAATGTGGAAGCAAAAGAAGTCATGACATTTTGGATTTGAAAGTCCTTTAGCTCAGTGCCTTCATTTACTGTAGAGGAAATTAGAGCATTGTGGGAGGCAGAATAATGGCTACCCAAGGATATCAGCATCCCAATCCCAGAGCCTAGTACAATGTTACCTTACACAGCAAAAGGGATTTTGCAGATCTGGTGAAGGTTAAGGGCCCTGACATGGGGAGATTACCCTGGATTATGCTAGTGAGCCTAATCTGATTATGAATCAGAAAAGCAGAATAGATCAGAGAGAGGTATGTGGGAAGGACTTCACCGCCATTGATGACTTTGAAAATGGAGGAAGGGGACCATGAACCCAAGAATGTGGAGGCTATAAAGTGCTGGAGATGGCCTTCCCTTACAGGCAGCAAGAGAGCAGGAAACTCAGTCTTATAACAGCAAGGAACTAAATTTTGCCAACAACCTGAATGACCAAAAAAAAAAAAAACCAAAAAAAAAAAAAAACCACCCATAGATTCTCCTCTGGGGCCTCCAGAAGAAACAGCTCTGCCTACTCCTTGCTTTTAGCCCAACGAAACTTGTGTCAGATTTCTGACCTACAGAAGCCTAGGGTAATATATTTGTGTTAAGATACAGATACAGAGAAGGACAGAGACTTGTCTAATGTCACATGCTTAATTTGTGGCACAATAAGGCTGTGGTCACTAGTAACTATACACAGGACTTTTGATTTCCTGTTGATCTAGATATTTCCCACCCATCCCAGTCTCAATTATTCTCTCACACAATGCCGGATTCTTTCCTTGTCCTGGTTATCACACCCCAAGCAAATCTGAACTTACCTTGCTTCTTTATTTCATTTATCATCTGTTTCTATCTAGAATGGAAGCACCATGAGGACAGAGACTTTTTTTCATGTTCACTACTTTATATTTAGTTATCAGTTCAGTGCTGGATGTGGAGTAGAGTTCAATAAAATTTGTTGAATAAATGAAAAATTAGTGAATGAGTGAATGAATACTATGTCAAAATGAATGAAAAAGGAACTATCAAGCTAAAGGGAATTTTATAAAATTTTGCCCCAATCTCTCATTTGTAAAATGAGGAAACCTGGGACTCAGGAGGACACAGATCCCATTCTTAGCAGATCCAGAACCTCAATCTCTTGACCACTAGCAGAGCACATTCCTGTTTTTCATTTGACCTACACAGTAACATCTCATTTTAAAAACAGTGTGGAAGTAGATGAATATTGTTCAACTAGAGGGTAAAAATGGGAAGTGACATCACCTGGGTGTGTGTTTTTCTGAAAACACCCAGGGGCAATACCTGTCCTAAAACTGTTTACCTTTTAAATCTTCCTTTCTATATTAGATCAGATGGACTCCAGACAAGCATGCACTTTCATTCATTTTTGAATAAAGATTGTAAAACACTTTAAAAAGAACAGGCTTGGCCTGTCAAGCATCCTGATTGTATGTTCTCGGGTAATAGGAGTTGACTGTCTGGGCTACTATATCTGTATAGAGATATTTGGCTTTTTTTATTTTGAGACGGAGTCTTGCTCTATCGCGATGTTTGGCTTTTAGAATCCACTTCTAACTGGCTCATTTTTGTTCCCATTTCTTTATGGCTTTTACACACTCAGTGTCCTTTTTTTGGGGATGGGATCTCACTGTGTTGTCCAGGCTAGACTCCAACTCCTGGGCTCAAGCAATCCTCCTGCCTTAGCTTCCTTAGTACCTGGGACTACACGCATGTGTCACTGTACATCCAGTCTTTTAATTACCACCTCCAGGTGTTTAAATAAATGTTCATTGGTTTTGTTTGTGTTTTATTATGCTAGGAAATAATTCAGATCAAGCAATTACTTATCTAATCTATCAATTTCATCACCAAAATTATCTTGATAATCTACCATCTATGGGAGCAGAGAAACCAGCTTTGAGGAAGTGTGCAGGCTTAGACCTCCCTGTCTTGACTGTTACAAGTACATACTTGCAGGGGCTTCCCTGAGAGGGTTACAGCAAGGCCACTGACGCCTTGTGATGCCAGGCAGCAGACCAAATTGTGGTTTGCACTCCTGCATATACATGGGGTGTGATTTTCTGTTTGAAGCATTTTTCTTTGATTTATAAATCCTTTTCCACTCATCAGCACTGACTGTATCTCCTTCTCTTCCCTGAACAAAACAACCCTTCACCCATCAAGGCCAAGGATGGAAAACCAGGATATTATTTTAAAAATGGGAAGTAAACAGACCAACAGAATTGAGGGACAGATAGCTAAAAACATCAATTTCTGGCCACTAGTGACCACAGCCTTATTGGATTTTCTCTCCTTTCTTGTCCTGCGTTGCCATTTTCACTTCTGCCAGGCAGTATCTTCCATGGGGCTAGAAGGACGAGTCAGATATGTCTCCTGGGCTGCCTGGAAGCACAGCCTGTGCCCAGACTGGTGGCATCTGTCAGCGCAGCAGCTGCTGATGGCTTCACCTCGGCCTCATTGGCCTCCTGCCAGCAGTGAGGAAGTGGCAAGCACAACCTGGCTCCCACGGGTGACAGCCACAAATCACATTGTTGTTCCCTTCATAAACCTGACCCAGGCCGTCACTCCCATGAGATGACCATTTTCCAGGAGAGCTTTTTCGATTCTGACAAAACCCATGAGGCAAGTATTTTGTGAAGAGATTGAATCTAGCTTTCCCATCTGGAAGAAAACTTGTAAAATTGTACTCTAGGCAGTGTTGATGTCAGCACCCAGCAGCAGGCAAGTCAGAGTCCAGTCTCATTTCTGCTGCTGACCAGCTGGGCCACAGTGAGAAAATGTCTTAACCTCTCTGGGCCTTGGTTTTTCCATCTGTAAAGTGAGAGTGTACCTAGAATCAGAGATTACAAAATGGAGGCCTGGAATCTGAAATTTGTTTACATGTGTGTTTTATTTATTCTGAGCAATTCCTCCCTTCCTTCCTCCCTCCTTCCCTCCCTCCCTTCCTCCTTCCTTCCCTCCCTCTTCCCTTCCCTTCCTATTTCTTTTTTTCTTTCTTCCTCTCTTTCTTTCATGCCCTTCTTCTCTTCCTCTCTCCCTCTTTTCCTTTTCATTCTTTTCTTTTCTTTCTTTTTTTGAGACAGGGTCTCACTCTTTCACCTAGGATGGAATGCAGTGAAACAATCACGACTCACTACAGCCTAGACTTCCTGGGCTCAAGTAGTCCTCCTGCCTCAGCCTCTGAAGTCACTGTGACTACAAGCACATACCACCATGCCTAGCTGATTTTTGATTTTTTTATAGAGATGGGGTCTTGTTATGTGGCCCAGGCTGGTCTCAAACCGTTGTGTTCAAACAATCCCTCCACCTCAGCCTCCCAAAGTGCTGGGATTATAGGCATGAACCACTGTGCCTGGCTCTGTTTTTTTTAAGGCTAGAATTTTAATGATCTCAGTTGGGGTTGTTTCCAGCCATTTTCTCAGTCTCTCCTGCTCCATTTTGGCTTAAACTCATTTAAGCCAAATTTTGCTCATTTATCTTACTTGTTTGGTTTCTAAAGCATTTAGCTTTGTGATCCCTGGACTAGATGGTCTTCAGTCTATTACTGGCTTTAACGATTTTATTGGTTCCTGATACTAAATTATCTGCAACTAAACAAAACAAATGAATTAGACATTTCAAGAATGTGTTCACCTAAACTCTAGATTCTGGGGGACAATGACTTTCCATTTCACATATCCTCAAATTTCCATGCATGGTGGCAATTCCGGCAGTAACTCGGTCTTTGGTAAATGTTTGGTAAGTGACTCATTGCCTTATGAAAGAAGAAAACATGATAGGTGGTGGTTAAGCCAGGCAAGACAATGTATTTAATAGTTATGGACTTACAGAAAGGAAAAACTGTGGTTGATGCCAGAGTGGCCATAATTCTCCACCCTTCCCTTTATGCAAAACCTTGGCAACGTGACTGTGTAGCTTCTCCCACAGAAAGATAGTTAATTTCTCCACACCTTGAATCTGGGCTGGGTTGTGACTTTCTTTGGTCAACAGAATGTGGCAGAAGTGATGTTATGCCAATTTCAAGCCTCCAACCTGAAGGAAACTGGCATGTGTCCGCTTTTTGTTTCAGAACTGTGACAGCTGCCATATGAATAAGCCCTGGTTAGCTCACAGTGGCTCATACCTATAATCTCAACACTTTGGGAGGCTAAGGCAGGAGGATCATTTGAAGTCTGGAGTGTGAGACCAGCTTGACCAACATGGTGAAACCCCATCTCTACTAAAGATATACAAATTAGCAAGGTATGGTGGCCAGCACCTGTAATGCTAGCTACTCGAGAGGCTGATGCAGAAATTTGAACCTGCGAGGTAGAGGTTGCAGTGAGCCAGGATCACGCCACTGCACTCCAGACTGGGCAACAGAGCGAGACTCCGTGTCAAAAACAAAACAAAATGCCAGTCATTCAAGAGGTACAACTAAAATATTTTGGCGAGCTTTGATCTAATCTGACATTTTTCCTTTGCCAGGAAAAGGAACCAAATAATTGCTATGATGGTTAATTTTATGTGTCAACTTGACTGGTTCATGGGTTGCCCAGATATTTGGTTAAACATTATTTTTGGTGTATCTGTAGGAGTCTTTCTGGATAAGATTGAATTTGAATTAATAGACTGAGTAAAGCAGATGGCCTTCCTCAGTGTGGGCGGGTAGCCTTCAATCCACTGAAAGCCTAAATAGAACAAAAAGGTAGAGAAAGGGATAGATTTTTCTCTCTGCCTGACTGCTTGAACTGCAATGCTGTTTTCTCTTGCTCTTGGACTGGAACTTACACCATTGGCTCTCTTTGGTCTCTAGCTTGCAGATGGCAGATTATAGAACACACACAAGATTATGATCTTGTGAGCCAATTTCTTATCCTCTGTCTCTTTCTCCCCATGTGTATTAGTCTGTTCTCACCCTGCTACTGAAGATATACCCAAGACTGGGTAATTTATAAAGGAAAGAGGTTTAATTGACTCACAGTTTACAGATTGTGTGGCTGGGGAGGCCTCACAATTATGATGGAAGGTGAAAGAAGAACAAAGTCACATCTTACATGGTGGCAGGCAAGACAGCTTGTATAGGGGAACTCCCCTTTATAAAACCATAAGATTTCATGAGACTTATTCATTGTCATGAGAATGGCATTGGAAAGACCCACCCTATGATTCAATTACCTCCCACCAGGTCCCTTCTACAACACATGGGAATTATGGGAGCTACAATTCAAGATGAAATTTCGGTGGGGGATACAGCCAAACCATATCACCATGTGTGCACACTATTGGTTCTGTTTCTCTGGAGTACCTTGACTAATACAATGTCTATGTCATTTACTGAAAATCACACACCCAGTTAGTGCTAGGGGTACTGGCACCCAGGTCTCCCCCAAGAGATCCCAGTCAGGAACAATAAGTGCACTGAGTCCACAAGAGGGAGCAAGCTTGAGCCTTGCAAGCTAGAACCACAGGGGGAGTGCCCTAGTGGTGGTGGAAGTGGGTTGGGTATTGAGTGACAAGGTGGAATAGACAGGACAACTGAAGCCGCGGGCATTCCGGAGAGCGTACCGAACATTCCAGGTAGGACTCACTGTCACTGCTGCATTGCACTTACATTTGCCATAACAGATAAAACCAAAATATAGCAAAATACTTCCACTTTGTGCAAGAAAAGCATAATCCAAATAGGGGGAAGTACTACATTGCATTATGAATACACTTTCATAAGGGATTTGGGTTTAGGATTTTTAGTCACACATTCATGCTGTGATATTATGAATACTATCCAGTCACCTAACAGGATAGAGTTCTCTTCTCTGTCTTCTCCCTTGTACTTGATTACGTGATCATTAATTGTTCTTGTCCTCTGCATATGACTTTGCTTTCAGAGTGTATTGATTTAGCTAAGATTGAGGAATAAGCCAGAAGCTTTTTAGGAAATTATACGGGCAAGGTAGTGAACAAAGATTGTTTACCAATATTAATTACATAATGTTGTGAAGATGCTGTGTGGGGGTCACGTAGATTAGGAGTAGAAGAATCATACAGAATGTCAGAATAAAGTGATGAAATGTCTGAACAAATGATGAGCGTTGCCTAGACCAGAATTCCATTATACCTGATGTGTTCTAAGTCTTCAGCATGACAAATGGGCCTTTTGTTCCTGCACTGAGTATTCACACAAAGCAAGGAGAATACATTTAAACACAAAGAGAGAAAAATAAAAGAAAATAAATGAAAGAAGGAAAAGTTAAAATGTATAACGTATCTTTAGATTGGAGGGCAAAGGAGCCAGCTATGAAGCATTTTGAGTATGTTATTCTTGCTCCTTAATTTAATTTCCCCCTAAACGGACACAAATTTAGTGCTGGGTTGACCACTCTGGAGGGGGTTATTCCCTCCCACTCTCCTCCTAACAGGGATAATGCAGAATTTGTCAGAGATCTTCTCTCTCCGTATCTCCCTTCAACTTGTTTTTGCTTCAGATTCCCCCTTCTCCTGTAATTTGAAATATGCACATTTTTTAGAGAGAACATTATCTCTTTTTCTCATTTAAATCTGTCAGTCCTGCTTCCAGAGATCAGAGGCATTGGTTAGCAGGTGTAAGACACATCTTTGTTGCGGCCAGTCTCCCCTCGCTAATGAAATTTACATGGGATCATGAAAAACAGGTGTTTTAAAAGTTCTCTGAAACTTCAGTCCCATCTTTTGAAGCCTCAGGTTAACCTCCGGAACTTTGTTAGCCCAAATCTTACAATTGGCATCTCCTCAGATGTAGCAGTCTGTTTCTTTCCCCAGACCTGCTGCTTCTCTCTCCAGGCTGCATCCTGCTTCTCCCTTCCCCTGCCTAGAGAAGCGAGGCGCTGCTTCTTCTGGGAACAGAGCAGACGTGAACTGCAGCAAGGTTGGTGTTCAACTTTCACTCCGCGCATCTCTAGCTGACTGATTTACAGAGACTCTGTTCACAATAGCTGTCCTGGGACCAATAAAGACTTTTAAAGGAGAGGATTATGGAAAAGGAATGGCCCAGTCTTTTCTGTGAGAATTTGTCTGTACTCTAGAGAGGGTCTGAGTTTCATAGGACAGTAGGATCATGGCTGCAAATTGCAGCTTTCTGGATATTGAAGTGTAGGGCTCCCCCAGGAAGGGCTGGAAAGGGCTGGGTGGGGGCATTTTGGCAGGGAGGTTGTAAGGCATTGGAGGAGACCTTAAGTGATGAAAATGTAACGCCTGTCCTCCAGGAGGGCAGAGTCCGTTGTAGATAGGCAGTAAGGTTACAAGGGAGGGAAAAGAAATAACTATAAGTTACTAAAATGGTATATGACAGATGAATATCATGGGCAACAACTGTGAAAGCGTTCAGAGGGGGAAACATTATTTCTTTCCAGAAGGTTCTTGGAAAAGTTTCAGAGAGAAAGTAGAATATGATTTGGAGTTCAAAGAGTCAGTGTTCAATCAACTTAAAAATTATAAAAATATTTTTTAATGTAAAAATCTTCCAATAAAACAAAACCATGACCCTGTCTATCATGAAAACAAAGTAACTACTTTTATGTTGCTTTTCAATCTTGGACTATATATTTCAGACTTACAGTATGAAAGCAATTATGTATTGTGCTTTTTCTCCTGTATTGTTTTGGTAATAAAAAGAGAAAAAAGCAAAATTAGTTTATCCTTTATGTATTTCAAAATGTAAACAAACGCTTAGTCATAACTACATGGAAGGCCTACTAAATTGATCCAATGGTTAACTCTCTATATAGAATCACTGGAAGCACATTTTTATCCTATATATATTTGGAATATATTTTGTAGATACTGCCATAGGTGTCCTGAAAATGGAAATGTAAAATAGACTGATCAAAGCATTCTTTTTTTTTTCTTTTTTTTTCTGAGACTCTTCTGGTTTCAGCACTGAAAGCTCTCCATTCAGCAACTCCCTTTTCCTCAACCTCCTAATCCCAGCAAACTGGGACTGTTGGCCATTCTATAAAAAGTCTATAGCCTCATGGAGTGTAATTGGGCTCTTATAATCATTAGCCAGGTGAAGGCGTCCTAGAGGAAGTTATATTACCTTCTTATAGGACGGTTGGACTTCTTCCAGTCTTTCTTGGAGGACGTCCAAAGAAAAGTTAGGAGAAGAATCACCTTAAATATGCTACATCTGGAGACACATATAATGTGGGAAGTCAAGTCATAATCTCAAATTACTATTGACTCTAGAATCAAGGTAAGGAGTTCTTTGGGGGGTGACTAGAATGTTTAGTTATGGTAGAATTTTCCATAGGATACATTAGTAAAACTGCATATCAGTGTCATTCTGTAATAATAACATTTTTTTTGTTTGTTTGTTTTAATTTTCTATATTGGTAACAAATTTGGCAAGTTTTCAATTATTAAAAAAAATGTTAATTTGTGGGTCACAATGTATATAACTGACTTCCTGTTTTTCTGACCTTTCCTCATGTCCCTGACAGTTCCACGCATTTATTTCTGAAAAATTAGGGACACAGGACTTTGATCTTCCCTTTGCTTTACCATTAGGAAACGGTGACACTCTGAAATGATTCCTCTTGCTGTGGTTTGAATATGTTCCCCAAAGTTCATGTATTAGAAATGGAATCCCCCAATGTAACAGTTTTGATGGGTGGGGCCTTTAAGAGGTGATTAGGTCATGAGGACTCTGCCCTCATGAATGAATTGTTGCCTTTATTGCAAGAGTGGGGGCCTGATAAAAGAATGAGTTCTGCCCACTTCCTTTTTCTCTTGCTTTCTCTTGCATATGCTCTTTTCCCTTCTGTCTTCTGCAGCAAGAAGGCCCTCACAAGATGCCTGTCCCTGTGTCTTATACTTCTCAGCCTCCAGAAACATGAGCCAAATAAATTTCTGTTCTTTACAAATTACTCAGTTTCATATATTCTGTTACAGCAGCACAAAGTGGACTAAAAAGCTAACATGGCTCATTAATAACAGAATGGTGGAGAGCACTGCATCTCCTCAGGCTTGGATAAATGCTGTCCCAATGTTTCCCTGAGGACATCTCTTTTCTTATATTCCATATGGACCATACTGCATGTCTACTGACATGTTCTCTCTTCAGATATGCTCATACCATTGGTTAGGTTACAGCTTTTTAATGTGTCAGACTTTGATTAGATTTTCCCAGTTCTTTCTTTTTTGCCTTTGTGCCTGGGAAATATTCTACAAAGAGAGGTGGAACAGACTAAAATCAGCCATTAGGATTTTACTATTGAAGCTCTCAGAGATTGAGGGGGTATTTCACAGGTTCCCCTATGTTTTCAATATATTTCTCTGTGATGTTCTCTCCACACTCTCTTCCTCTGCCTTGCTCCAGAAAGAGAATTTTATGTGGTTGGTACCTCCTTAGGCTTCCAATAGAGGCCTACCCCTGAGCAGGAACAATGTCATCAGCCCCAGTGGGAGACTTAGAAGTGGAAGTTATCTTTATCCCCCAAGAACCTGAGTTTCAAAAGCTGTCATAATGCAATATTTATTTCAAAATAAAGGATAGAAAAAAATGTGTTTATTCCAAGGAGAGATAATGTTTTTGTATAATCCAAGAATACTTAATAGAGGAGGATACTTGATCTGGATTTTGAGAACCAGAGAGAGCGGATCTCACAGTAGAAACTGCTATTTCCTTTATTAGCATACTGTCACTAGTAATGTTAAGGTCTGGCAGTATTTTCTTTTACAAATGTGTTTTATATACTATTCAAGACTTCACATCAAACCCACTGACCCATTTCAAAGAGGCCTTGAGAATGTCCTTCAAACAGGTACACTCCTGACCTGGAATGGATTAAAAATAGTAATCTGAGGTGAAAGATTTGCTTCTCCATTTCTGTCTAAGCTCATGAATGTACCTCTGTGGCTAGCCTGCCCCTGTGCCATTCATACATCAGCATCTTCTAACGAGAGGATGATATATAATGGCCTCCTGGGCAGAGCAGTGTATGGGGCATGGAAATTTAGTAGGGAGCTGAGAACAAGAAAGAAGAGCTCTCCCAGTGGAGATCACCTGATTAGATTACTGATCTTGCAAACTGTGGAGTCAGGCACAAATACAACTTTACTACTGCATAAATAATAAATCATGAAGAAGAATGTGCTATATTTTTTCCAAATTAAGTTTTCATTGATGCCCATGACTTCTGGAGAAGAAAACGCAACTAAGACAGACACTTATTTTGTGAATGAATAAAATAAAATTTCAACTGGGCAAAAAAATTAATAGTAGAATAAATGCAAGTTTAATGTCTAACAAGACATTCAGTATGTAATTAAACTCAGCTTTATCAGCTCCAACATTCATTAATGGATTTAAAGCTGGGGAGCTGTGAAGTTCTTTAAGAGGCAATCAATAACCTATTACAATTATGACATAAACTCTGAACCCTAATGACCAGCAGCAGAATAGCTGTGGCTTATTTAATGAGATAGTAGTAGTATTAGAGATGAGCAAATGTATGTGAGGGCTAAACCACATTGACTTTTATTTCACCCAAACCTACACCTTCATTTTCCCTTTGCAATACATCTAGGAAAAGTGCTAATTAGAGCTGTTCATTAGACCATCTTGTTCTTTCTAACCTTGAACTCCAGGTTTGTTCTTTCTGAAAAGTTTGCTTTTCTAGTGCTCTGAAAAGTGGATCATTTAATTTTATGGTATTACAAGATTTCCACTGAATGTTTCTTCTTTTTAGCGGCCTTTACCATTCCTTCTTTCAATGCCCTTTAATTGACTCTGAGAGAACCCTGCTCTCCCACAGGCATTTTCACTGGGATCTTTGGAGTGTCACTGTCATTCAACACTCTATACTGAAGCTTCTCTGTGCCTGCTCTGCTAGAACAGATTTGAAAATACCAAGTTTAGTATGTGTTATACCATGTTTCTGATGTTACCTACTATCTCACTTTGGGTTCTCCAGAAGGAAACTCTGAGACAAGATCTGATGCAAGAAGCATATTTGGGAAGTAAACAGGCCACCAACAGGGATTGGGGAAGTTAGACAGTCAAGGAGAAACGCGGTCTAACAAATATATATGGTCTTGGTCCCAGGTTCCCGCGCAGAGGTCCTAAAACCCTTGGAATTTCCTAAGTGATAGTAATATCTTTATTATTCACTAGAAGCCCTTTTCTGTCACACCTGAGTTCATGCTAATGGGGTGACTTAGGGTGGGGGCCCCTAGATAGCCTCAGGATGGAAATGATTACCAGGAAGACCAAGTGATTAGAGGACAGGGGAGGTGCTGGAGATTACGTTGTACAAAAACGGTTGTTTGTGTGTTTAGAGACAGTGTCACTCTGTCACCCATATTGGAGTGCAGTGGCATGATCATGGCTCACTGCAGCCTTGGCCTCCTGGGTTCAAGCGATCCTTCCATGTCAACCTTCCAAGAGTTGGGACTACAGGTGCACATCACCATGTCTGGCTAATTTTTAAGTTTTTCCGTAGAGAGGGGGTCTCAACATATTTCCTAGGCAGGTATAAAAACTCTTAAAGAAAGCGATTTGAAAAATTTTGGGGTCTGGGAGGGTGATATGCCAAGAGAGGGCACAGAAGCTCTGGGCTGCTCCTCCCCCACCTCTATACTTTGCCCTAGACATCTCTTCCATCTGTCTGTTCTTTCATTGTATTCTTCATTATAAATTTAGGTATATCTAGGTAAAATGCTTTCCTGAATTCTATGAACCATTCTAGCAAATTATTGAACCTGGGGAGGGGGTTGTGGGAATCTCCTATTTAGAACCAGTCAGACTGATGTGTGGGTACCTGGGACCCCCTACTTGCAGTTGGCATGTGAAGTGGGAAAGCAGTCTTGTGGGCCTAGATGCTTAATCTCTGTGGTCTGTAGTAACTCAGGGTAGCTGGAATCAGAATTGAGTTAAATTGTGGGACATCTTGTTGGTGTCCAGGGAGTTGGAGAATTGGTTGGTGTTGGAAAACAGTCCAGAGGAAGGTAGTCAATAAAGAAGGGTGCTCAGCAAACCAGACTTACCATAAGCCCTTGGAGCTTAAACCTGCTAGGGAAACTTAATCCTGCTGTGGAGACCAGAGTAGAATATACACCCCAAAGTCCTGTCACCCAGTGGGCAAAGAAGCTCGGTATTTATATACCAATTCCTGTCGCCCATTGGTTGAGGACTGCTCTAAGGGTGCATTAATTCCCTGGCACTTCTGGTCTGCCACTTGGGTGGCAAAGAGTGCTCAGAACTTGAAGAACACCCTCAGTATTGGCAACTGGAAGTCAGGCTGGTGTGCACTATTGTGGTAAGGGAAGGGGCATGAGAGATCATCCAACTCTCTGTTTCATCTACTATTGGCAGACCTTCTGCTTGCACTTCCTGTTATAGTTTGGATATTTGTCCACACCCAAATCTCATGTCTAATTGTAATTCCCAGTGCTGGAGGTGGGGCCTTGTGGGAGGCGTTTGGATCATGTGGGTGATCATGTGAGAGGTGTTTGGATCATGTGGGAGGTTTTTGGATCATGGTTTGGTGCTATTTCATGATAGTGAGTTCTTGAGAAATCTGTGTGTTTAAAAGTGTGTGTCACCCCTGCCTCCCAACACTCTCTTGCTTACTCCTGCTTTCACCATGTGACGGGCCTGCTCCCCCTTTACCTTCCACCATGACTGTAAGCCTCCTGAGGCCTTTCGATCAGCCAAGCAGATGCCAGCACCCTGCTTCCTGTAAAGCCTGCAGAACTGTGAGCCAATTGAACCTCTTTTCTTTACCTATTACCCAGTCTCAGGTATTTCTCTTCATAGCAATGCAAGAACGGCCTAATACACTTCCTTTGGTACTTGAAGGCTATAGGACCTTGATTAGAATTTTACATTCCTAGCAATGCTTGTTGTCCTGTTAGACATTTAGATTTACACTCACTATTAGTAGCTGGAGAAATGGGCTTAAAGATAGCTATAGAAATATAATAGGCGAGAACTTGGAAGGAAGGAAGCTTAGTGTTGTTACATGAGTGAGAAAAGGTGGGGGAGAAGGAGCTTACTAACTGTCCCTGCAGCCACAGGCAGCCAGAGGCAGAAAAAAATCATAAAGAGATCATTTGAAACTTCCGGAGGCATCCAAGGGTCAGAATTAGATAATAGCCTAGGACTAGACTGGGTATGGAAGGGTGCAAGACGTGGTGTTGGTGTGTGTGTGTACCTGTGTATTCCAGAGCATGTGTGATACAAGCACATATACTGGGAGACAGACTCGGAGCACTGCAAATCTGACATCATATGTTTTGTTTGGGTTTTGCATGAATCTAAACACCCTAATGCGAACCATTTTATTCCCCTTTCCCTTGTCCTAAAACACTATGCTTCAGGTTTATTTTCAAAATCACGACCTGTCTCAAAAGTCTAAAAGATTCCAAGTAAATAGTATTGTTTTAATGAAGAAACAAAGGGACTCCTTAAGGAATTCAGCTGATTATCCTGAACATAACCCACGAGGCTTTTCTGTGATCTCAGTTTTCTCTTTAGCAGTGCTATTTTGGGGAATAAAATCAGCATGTGTGAGGTTAGAGTTCCAGACTGAGTTAAGAGTGAGAAAAATAAGATTTAGCTTTTCAGCCTGGAGTTTTCAGTTGTCTCTTTTTGGGGCTATCAGTGCTCATGGTGGCAAATCCTGCAATTAAGGATGCTTACCTAGGTTATCTAGATAGGAACATGTATAGATTACACTGTGCATATGCATGCAAATGGAATCCCATGGGATGCGTTAGGATCTGGAAGTTTCTTTTGTTTTGATTGAGCTCTCATCCAAAGCATTTTCTTTCCATTCATTTTCTACTTCTCAAGGACCATTTGTATATCTTAAATGGATTTTATATATAATAGTCCTATGAATACTAATTAGAAAGTCATCAGCTTTTGTAGTCTTTTGGAATCTCTTAGGAAATTAACATAATTGGCTATTTTTTGCATTTTGAAATTTCACACACTTGATGAAGGTCACATTCATCTTGCATTGATTATTCCTCAATTTCACACCCATGCTGTTCTTTATACCTAATAGCTGTTCAATAAATCTTGGTTGAAATAAATGCATCATTTAAGTCTTCCAAAGTCAACCCTTCAGTATGTCCAATTAATACTCTGGAATGTTTCAAGACAGTCAAGAAACAGTCAAGCTGTGCTTGTTTACCAGTGCCTTTCAATTGCAAAGGCCTGTAAGTTCCACTGTAGGCTCAGTTTTCCCAGTTTGTGATTCAGTCTCTATTCAATTAGGCAGTTATAATGTTAGCCCAAGGTAGTAGAGTGGACTTTAGGATTAGACTTGTTGCTCCAGATTTGCATCTGTTTTGCCTGGGGGCACATGTCCACTAAGCCTAGGCATGCCCTTCCCATGGTGGCATAGGACGTTCTGCTGTGATTTTGCCTTAATTTCCTTCCTCAATTAGTACTCAGTTCCCTACTGAAAATGAAACCTGTATGGGATCCTATTTGCTCAGTTGAGGCCCTGATACCTTACTTAAATCAAGCTAGCTCTTTCTCCTAAGAGCCGACTCATACACAAATAACTCAAGACCACTGTTACTCTCCTGTGAATGTGTTTGTCACCTACAACTATTCTTCCGTCACACACTGGACCTGAAGAATGTGTAATCACTGAGACCTATGACATTATATCATCCTGCTTAAATTTGATCACCTCAGTTTTCTGTTTTCCTTAGTCATTCATCCATCTATCCATCCAATTGTTTATTCATTTACTCCCTTACTCCTCTGTGGGGATCATTATGCCTTGTGCATAATCCCAAACAGATTCTGCTTTTTGGACCTGAACTTTAATTGTCAGCTACTGCACCAATCATCAATTTTACACCTGGTCAGTTTCCCTTATCTCTTGATTTTCACCCAGACTAAACTTCTCATCAGTGCAGTTGTAGAAGTCCTTATTTGTCTTACATTCAAGCCTACCAGTGTTTTTGTTTGTTTTGAGATGGAGTGTTACTTTGTCACCCTGGCTGGAGTGCAGTGGCGTGATCTTGACTCACTGCAACCTCTACCTCCCATGTTCAAGCAATTCTCCTGCCTCAGCCTCCCAAGTAGCTGGAATTAAAGCCTTGCACCACCACACCTAGCTAATTTTTGTAATTTTAGTAAAGATGGGGTTTCACCGTATTGGCCAGGCTGGTCTCGAACTCCTGACCTCAAGTGATCTACCCTCCTTGGGTAGGGGTAGTGGTAAAAAAGCAAATAAAGCTGTAGACATGGACAGAGGACAGTTTACGTAGGATTTTGTCAGCCAGGTTAAAAATTTGAACTTTATTACAATAGCAATGAAAATATACTGTTGGGTTTTAGCTAGAGAACTGATAGTTTCTTCTGCTCTGTGAAGAATGGATTAAGAACAGGCAAAGTGAATATGGGGACTCCAGACAGGAATCCAGACAGGAGATGACAATGGCTTGAGCGAGGGTTTGAACTAGGGTGTGACCATGGATATAGACAGGAGGAGACAGACTCCTAGAGATATTGAAGGTAAAAATGGTAACATTCAGTAGGTGAGGAGGTGTGGAGGATGAGGGAGAAGGAGAAGTCAAGGATAATCGTGGCAGGAGCATCTAGGTAGTTAATGATGTCATATATAAGAAGGGGAACTCTGGAGAAGGAAGACAATTAGAGAGAATGTAGTACATTTTGTTTCCAAAAATGGCTGCTTTTTTGCAGTGTGACCTTACCACTCTCCCTCTAAGAGGCAGAATTTATTTCCCTTCCCCTTGAAACTGGGCTGATCCTGTGATCTGCTTTGTCTAATAGAATATAGTGGAAATGATGCTTTACAGCTTCTGAGCCTGGTATTTAAGAGAATTGCAGTTTCTGCCTTTGTTTCTTGAAATATTTCTCCTTGGAATCCAGTTGTCATCTTTGAGGAAGCTGAAGTGGCTGCACAGAGATGCTCACATGAAGGAGAATCAGGATCCGTGGCTGATAATCCCCATTGACCTCCAGCTGGAAGCTAACATGGACTGTCAGCTATGTGAATCTTGGACCTCCAGCCTTCTCAGCACCCTAGCTACACTACATGAGCAGAGGAACTATCCAGATAATCTACAGAGCCATGAGAAACAATAATTTGCTGCAATAGATATCTAAAACAGAGTATGTAGGAATTCAGTTTTGGACATGTACATGAAGTGTTGTGGGGGCACTCAGGTGAAGATGACTATTAAGGGGTTGGTTATAAGCATCTAGAGCTGAGAAGTGAGATCTGGGTTGAAAGTTGCTAGTGCTTAAATTGTATTTGTAACCATGGGAGTTGCTAAGAATCTGATGAGAATGTAGAGACAATAAAAAATCAATATAGAATTAGGTCTGGGACTACACTTCAAAGAATTCTAACTTTGAATGGCCATGTTGCAAGGAGGTGCCCTCACTGGAGATTAAGAAGGAGCAGCCATAGTTTTCCTGTTATCATGGAAGCCAAGAGAGGAGACTACTTTCAGAAGGAGTGTGGGCTCAACAGTAGTATCAAAGGCAAATGAGAAGTTACAGAAGATAAGTTCAAAAAGTTCCCATTGTTGATTAAGAAACATAGTGGTCATTAATAATTCATCTAAGTAAATTTCCAGAGTATTGTAATTTACTTTTTACAGTGCTGATATTTCTATTTTAACCATTTTAGTATAATAGCTTACATTGCACACTTTGTGTACGCAAGGCACAGTGTTGGATTCTTGATCTATATTACATCATCTTTAATTTAACCATTATAACAATTATATTTATTTTTGAGGCAACTGAACCTTAGGGAAATTAAACATGTTTCCTAGAATTATTCAGCCAGTCGGTGGCTATATGCTCTTTGTCCCAGCCCCACCTAATCTGCTGCTGTAAGTCTGTTGAAGGAAATAAAGCTGCAATATTGTTAATTGTTTTAGGTACAGTGATGGTCATTTTTATGGGAGTCTTTTTGTAGCTTATGTTTTTTAGAGATACAAACCAATATTTACAGTTGAAGTTTTATATCTTGCATATGCTTCAAAATAATCTAAGTGGTAAAGAGGGAGTCATTATACCATATTCCATTTTTCTATAGTTTGAAATTTTCTATAATGGCAAGTTTTTTTTAAAGTGTCTCAGTGAGGTTCTGAGGTCTTCCCAGTGAACAAAGGTACATGGGCTTTGTATAAGCTATTTTAGGTACTCAGTTTTATTTCTGGTAGTTTTTCTCTGATGTGGATAGCTAGCAGTCTAGATAAATGGTCACTGGACATGGAAGGAACTATTAAGTACTCCATAAAGCCTGCAAAAATAAGGAAACGAACCTTCATATTTTGATTTACTGAATAATTTCTAACGGTGACATTCATCATCATTCTATAGGCTTAACAGCATTTGTGAAATGACAATTAATTAGCAGGATGGCTTTATAAAATGCATGTTGCTTTTCATTGCTATGGCCCATTTTCCTTGTTTAATACAAACCTGGAAGCTCTTAGATGCATCCTAAATCTTTCTGGATTTGTTGTTGCATGGTTCCACAGACATTTTCCCCTAGAGACATGGTATATTTGCAACTTTTAAATATTCAACACAATTCTAATTATAAATAGTTCTCTTTCAAAAGTGATAGCCAGACACTTGGCACAAACCACATCTTGTTATATTGGAAAGGATGACAGCGTAATGACTGATGATATGTGTTAGATTCTCTCATTTCTCTTAATTAGAATTTTCTCTGCATTATCATGCTTTGTAACTAACCAGCTTATTCCTGACAGTGGTTAATGTGATTAGGAATGGTCTTAACTTTGTATTTCATTTGGAGAAACAGCCCAGCCAGGCTGTCTGATAGCCTGTGTGGGCGGAGGAAGAAATTTCTCCCAGTCCTCCAATTTTTCTGTTCTGATTGGGCTGACCTGATCAGGTTGTAAGAGATCAGGGAAGTGGGAGCATGTCTTATGCTGTCAGAAGAAGAGGGATACATATAAAAAGGAAGAAGGGTGTAGCTTTGGGTACAAGGCAATGAGAAGGTTAGAGAGGGTGACCATATGGAGGCATAAATTAGTAGCTACCCAGGCAACAAAGCTGACTCTGTACATCTGGTACGTGACTCACCAGTTATTTATTGAGCACTTGCTGTGAGCACAACCCGGCCATCACCACTGTGGGGGAGTACAAAAGACTCCAGAGACCTTTTATTTGCCTTTAATTCTAGTTGGAGGCAGATTTCTATAACTTAATACCCTCCTTGAAGACAAGGACTCATCTCTTTGGTTCATCCTCATATCCCATTGCCTGGTACCAGGTTTAGCTGACAGTAGTTACCCTTAATAAATGATTTGCTAATGAATGAATGGATGGATGAATATAATAACATGAGAATAGTTATGGGGTCACTTACAAGAGATCTATAACCCACTTCAAACTAAATATGTAAATGCCAATAGGGTGGTCATAGAATAAAGGAATATCAGAGCAACGTGAGGTTCTGCAAAAAGATTTCAGACTTCTGACAAGCCTGTGCTGGTTTCCATTTCCTCAGTCTCCCCAGACAGGGCAAATTAAGATGAGGGCTGTGATAGTTAAACTGCCCAGGCCCCACTCATGGAACATTCATGCCAGTGAAACTCCTGGAAACTATCCCTCAAGGTAAGTGAGAGGGCATCTAGTAGATACAAAAAGGTGAGTGAGTTTCACCTCCTCATAAGTTGCACAGACATTCCTGGAGTTGGGGTACCTAAGAGAGGAGATAGTGCAGCTTTACAAGGGTCCCAGGTGAGCTGGATGCAGAATACCTGTGGATTTTATGATGTCTTTTTTTTTCTGTGCTGTGGCCAATCCTAACGTTTTGAAACATACGGAGACACAGTGCCCCAGAGGTCAGTCATTATAGTGTCCTGGAAAAGAGGATTTCTGAGCCTTCTACACATGATTTGGGAGAGAGACCTGTGGCAGCTTTATCTGCATTATCCTGGAAGATTCAGAGACGATACTATAGTTTGCCTTTAGTTCACAGATTGCTCACTATCAGCAAAGTGAAGACTTCAGGAGGAGTTGAAAACATAATTTTCATTTGGGGATTCTCCTCTGAATTCCACAGAATACCTGACTTGAAACAAATATTTGGATCATCTGTGGGATTTCTTTATTTAGAAATCCACATATCTGTGCTTCAGAGTAGTGGCATAAATGAAGAAAAATAATTCAGCTAGAGAATTTATGAGGAACACCCTTCCATCCTTCCCATCCCCACACAGAGATATTCAGGAACTGTTTTCTTCTTCTTCCAATGAATATGTGAATGTTTTGTTAAATAGAACCTATTGATCAATTGCTACAACATGGCCAATCTCTTCTTAGGAGAGAATATCATTGTTATGAACTGAATTGTGTTCCCCTAAAATTGATAGGCGGAAACCCTGATGCTCAATGTGACTGAATTTGGAGATAGGGCCTTTAAGGAGATAATTAGGGTTAAAGGATGTTATAAGACTAATTCCTAATCTAATAAAACTGGTGTCCCTAGAAGAAGAGAAAGATGCCAGGATGTTTGTGCACAGAGGGAAGGCTGGTGGGGACCCAGCAGAAAGAAGACCATCTGCAAGCCAGGAAGAGAAGCTTCGCCAGAAACCAACGCTGCCAGTGCCTTAAGCTTCGATTTCCAGTCTTCATATCTGGAGAAAATACATTTCTGTTGCTTAGCTCACCTAGTCTATAGCATTCTGTTATGGTAGCCTCAGCAGATTAGTACATTAAAAGTAAATAAATAAGACATGTCTTCTGTGGTTAGTGGACTTAACTGCAGTCAGTTGAGGCGAAAAGACAAATTGTGCATAAAATGGAGAAAACATACTGTTATGTTGAACAATGCTGGCAGTAATATACTAAATATAATACTGACACTAATATAATAACAAGAGCTTATTTTAATGGTCAACTTACCATGTGTTAGTTTCATGTGAAGTGTTGAATTATGTTCCCCCCAAAAGATATGTGGAAGTCCTAATCTCCAGTAACTTTGTATGTAACTTTATTTGGAGATACAGCCTTATAGAAATAATAGAATCAAAATGAGATAATCAGAACGGACTCTAATTTTGTATGACTGATGTCCTTATAAAAGGGGGACATTTGGACACAGAGACAGACATGTGCAGAGCAAAGATGTCATGAGGACACACAGCGGGAGGATACCATGTGACTGGAAGAGACATCTACAAGCCAAGGAGTGCCAAGAACTGCCAGCAAACACCAGAAGATACTTGGTTGGTATAATTGCGGTTTTTGCCATTACTTTCAATGGCAAAAACCACAATTACTTTTGCACCAACCTAATAGCAGCTGCAAGGAAGGATTCTTCCCTAGAGTCTTCAGAGAGAGAGAGAGAGAGAGAGAGAGAGAGAGAGAGAGAGAGAGAAAGAGAGAGCTTGGCCCTCCTGACATGTGATTTCAGATGTCCACCCTCCAGAAATGCGAGATAACACATTTCTGTAGTTTCAGCACCCGCCCCCGCAGTTTTTGGTGCTTCCTTGCAGCAGTGCACGGAAATGAATACAGCCTTGTTCTCAGAGCTGGATAGGGGAAGCTTAACAGGGCGGCTTCTTCAGTCACTAATTTACCACAGATTTTAAGCTATCACTGGAATGATTTAGAAATTATAGTGCCAGTTCACTCAAATTTCCACACATTGGGTGAGCTGTCCTCACTGAAGCAGTGAAGTGTCTCTAATGGAAAGAAAACAATATAAATAATATAAAACATCACTTGTCATTGACAAACTAATGCTGTAGAGCATTTTTGTGATGCACACACAAGTTGTACAGTGGCTACCTATAAAGCAGCTACTATTATCTCATTTTATAGCTCAGGAAATGAGAGTCAGAGAAATTCAATGATTTGCCTGACTTACCCTTGGTCTCATAGCTAGTAAATTATACAGCTGGCATTCAAACTAAGGTTTCCTCTAGCTAGGTACTGAAAGGTAGAAAGATTTAGATAAGTAGTGTAGGAAGTACTTCTGAGCTGTGAGAGTAAACAGAATTATTTCCACTAGAAATATTTCCAGGCATAACTAAAAGAGAGAGTCAAAAGTGTGATTGGAGAATGAGGAGCCCAATGTAACAGGCTTGGTACAGGTAAACCTTCAAGGTGGCCCCTTTGGTTTCATGGAAGGTCAGTATCTCGCCATCCTTTGGAATTCCTGCTTCCAAGAATTGATTAGTAATAAGCAGACAATAGAACTTGATCCAAATCCATTTCACATGCCATTATTTGCAAAAATAATGACAGTAAAAGAAATCTGACCTGACTCCATCTTGCTTTTAACCTCCAAGCTACCTTTGTTCATTCCTGTGTGTTAGCCAAAGTAACTTTGAAAGGAATTTAGTTTGTAGTTTAACTTTGAAACAAAGATTATAATAGCCCCTCTCCGAAACAGACCACCTCCTTGTTTGGGGAGCAGACTGCCTTTATCAAACTAACAAATTAGCCACAAGATTAGAAATTGTGGTTAGGAGTCATGCAGCCAGAAACTGTGGTATGGAGGTTAGGCCCTGAGATTCCTAACCTCATCAACCTGAGAATAACATTGCTGTTGTAAAACCTAAGATTGTTGTCCAAGACATTTTTCAGACGTCGCTTCTGATAGACCAGCTGCTGCCATCCAGACTGGCAATCTGGCTCAACTAGTCCTACAATCCCAACCAGGGAAAAAGAACCTGCTCCGACCCCCTGTGATTTCTTCACTGACCCAACTAATCAGCATTTCCTATTTTTTAGACCCTTGCCTGCCAAACCACCTAAAAAATCCTGGCTTCCAAATTTTCAGGAAAGCTGGCCTGAGTAACAATATAACTCTAGTCTCCCCTTTAGCTGGCTCTATGGGTATGAAACCCTTTCTCCACTGCAATCCCTCTGTCTTGATAAATCAGCTCAATCTGGGAAGTGGGCAAGAGGAACCCATCCAGTGGCTACACCAGCATGAAATTCTGTGTCATCTTCCTGCCTCTTCTCTATCCTCCTTATCTCTAGATTTCTGTATGGCATGGGGGGTGATGGAGATCATTGACCATATCAATCATAGGAAATCCATGTGTCCCTTCTGAGATTTACATAGAAACATCTAAGCAAGTAATGAGTTTTCTCCAGAGCTATTCAATACTTTACAAACAAGTAACACTAACATCCATTATCTTATCTTTAAAAACTCCATTAAGCACTGTGCTGTAGCAAAACAAGAAAAACTGAAACAAAAGAAACCCTAGAATACAATATAACAGGGCAAGATAAAACAATAACAACTAACTTAATGCAGATGTACCTACAGCAAGACCATCCTGCTTTACAGAAATTCTGAGTTGTGGAGCATTTAACAAGAAATATAGCTTTATAGAGAAAGTCTCCAGCTAAATATGAGGCAGTAGAGTGTGGCCAAATGCAAACCTAAGATTTCTTTACTAGGCAAGAGCAATTTGTCATTATCGAAGCGAGAGAGATGGGGTAGCATTGAGTAGAAAAAGTGGTCATTTGTGATGGGATCATCTGGTTTGGGTTTTGCGGCTGTGTGACCTTGGGGTCTCTTTGTCTCCCAAGGCCTCAGTGGTGTTTTCATCTATAAAATGTGGAAATTTCACTAAAAATCATAAATTCGCTCTTAAGCTCTATATCCTGTCTTATAGCAATCAGTGCTTCCTGAGTGCCTAGAAGTTCTTCAAAG
The DNA here is from genome assembly GCA_036589455.1 of Ateles fusciceps. NCBI lineage: Eukaryota > Metazoa > Chordata > Mammalia > Primates > Atelidae > Ateles > Ateles fusciceps. Next base: position 5,320,788 of record JAZHEH010000299.1, read on the forward strand.
TGGGATCTTTATTATTTGAACTTCTTTAAGATGTGTAAGAATCATCTCCAAGCATTACCTTTTGGCTTCGAAAACCGTTCCTTGGACCGATTTAAATTACGATAAGTGCAAATCAGTGGCATCTAAATTAGGAAGGTTTTATGATAGTTGATTATACAAGAAGGCTTGGGTCATTATATTAAAATGACTTTTCTCTTTTCTCAGTCTCATGTCACATTGATAATTTGTTCCTTGGCAAATGACTATGTGTCTTACATTGTAAGCCTTGTTATTTATGGTTGTATCAGTATACAAGCTCTAGTCAACTACTTATATTATCATCCCAAACACAGAATATCTATGGAAGTCACTACGACAGGCTTCTAGATTTTATGTATTATCTACATGGAGTTCCTTTGGTACATATATTAATTAGACATAAGGCAGCTAATGACACAAATCATACTATTTGGAGAAAAGAGTAATGTTTTTATCTCCTAATTCATCTACTCATCCTGTAAGGAACTTCTGTCCCTTCTCTTCTTATTCTTCCTTTTCTTAAAAGTATTTGTTATATTCAGCTTTCCTGTAGAAGGATTCTCTATTCAATAAATGGTGCTGGGATAACTGGCTAGCCATATGCAAAGAATTGAAACTGGACCTCTTCCTTATATCATATACAAAAATTAACTCAAGATGGATTAAAAATTTAAACATAGAACCTAAAACTATTAAAAACCCTGGAAGGCAACCTAGGCAATACCATAAGCATGGGCAAAGATTTTACGGCAAAGATGCCAAAAGCAAGCCACCCATTACTGCGGAAAGTGCAAACAAACAAAAAAACACCAATTCTAACACCCTTCTATTCTCCTTCAGGGCTACTTTTCTGGTTTTCATAATGCTTTAGTCTGAATTCTCTAAATCTATAATTTTTTAAGACATTCATTCTCATTTCTGATATTAGCATTAATAATTAATGCATGGGGGCTATCAGACACTCTGTACATAATTGCTTATTCTATTAGCATTTGAACTAAATCAGAAAAAAAAAAAGATGTTTCAAGTGAGAAGTGGTAAGTTAGAGGAAGCTAACTGAGGAACAAGTTAGAATGGTTTGTAAAAGAACTATACTAAAGCTGAAATGAAAAAACCTAAGTTCGAGGATTTCACTCCACTATTTACTATCTGGATGACCAAAGATAATTCATTTAATTTCTCTTAGTCTATTTCCTCATCTATAAAATGGAGCTAAATAAAGGATAAATAAATAACAACAATATGCATATCCTCAAATTCTTAGTGCCCAGCACACAGTAAGTGCTCAAATAATGCCTGCTGAATATCTGATCTTCACCATTTTATTGGTAAATAGAAAATAAGCATTGGGCAAGCATTTAGTGTTGTCAGCATCAATGAAGATAATCAATGTGAAAACACCTCATGAACCATAAAGCACTGTACAGATGCAAGAGCTTTTAAAAACCCAAAGCAACATGATGGTTTTCCCACTTAGAAGACATAAAATTCCAACCCACTGTCTATTTTCCCTTCGGCTACAATAAAATGGCAGCAACAGCAATTTCAGCATTGGGTTATGAGGCTGGAGTTACAGGAGCTAGGCTTCATGCCCCAAAGCACAAAGAGGTGGAAATAGGAAAGCATCTTCCTGACTCAGCAAAGGAGGGTTTTAAGAGAAATAAGATGGAAGACAAAGGTATTTGAATTACACTGTCCCAGAGCTTCCTGCCGCCATCTCTGGGCCCTGGGAAAAGCAGTGTCAGGAAAGCACAGGGGAAACATATGGTGGTAGAACAGCATGCTGACAGCTGAAGCACAGTTTCATAATAACACATAAAAGTAACAGCTATGCTAGTTAAAACAGGATTACTTTAAAATATATGCATAGATACACACACACACACACAGACGTGTCTTGAAAACTGGGATAGAGAGGCTGTCTGAAGAGGCAGCCGGAATCAGAGGAAGAGTTAGGAGTTTGCAAGCTCTTGTCTGCAATGCTGACACACAGCATCATTGGAAGTTGGGGAGGGAGCCAAGACTCAGCCCTCCTCCTTCACAGGGTCTTATCCAGTGGATGTGAGAAACTGACACAACACATCAGCTTTTCCCATGGCTGGGCAAGCACCCAGTGATCGTCAGATGCCGGGGTTCTGGTAAATAATTTTTGACTGTAGCTTGGTTTTGAGGTCACTGAACACCTTTAATTTATTCCATAAGCCTGGATCTGGAGGTCAACCTGTGTGAGGGTATCTGGATCTGCAGAGATTTGTTTCCCCACCTGGATGAATGTAAGACCGGGACCTGCCCCAAACATCGTCACCAGTAGAGTGCAACCACAACAAAGGAACTGATGGGCTGGGGTTGCTTTTGTCATTTAGTCATTCCATCCTCTAGAAAATATGGCTCAACAAATGTTCCAATTCTGATCAATCCTATTGTTTATTCCTCCTAAAGTAGGGAAGAATAGGAAGATGAGGGATAGAAGTTCCCTACTACATGGGTAGATGAATTAGGAGAAAGAAATATTACTCTTTTCCCCAAAAAGTATGATTTATGTCATTAGCTGCCTTATGTCCAATTAATATATGCACTTCAGGAATTCCATGTAGATAATATGCAAAATCCAGGAAATGGTAGGGACTTCCACAGGTATTCTATATTTGGGATGATAAGTGGCAAAAGCAATTGCAAAAACAGCAAAAATTGACAAATAGGATCTAATTAAACTAAAGAGTTTCTGCACAGCAAAAGAAACGATCGAAAGAGTAAACAGACAACCTACAAAATGGGAGAAAATTTCTGCAAACTATGCATCTGACAAAGGTCTAGTATCTGTACCTATAAGGAACTTAAAGAAATTTACAAGAAAAAAAACAACCCCAATCAAAAGTGGGCAAAGGACATGAACAGACACTTCTCAAAAGCAGACATACATGTGGCCAACACACATATGAAAAAAAAGCTCAACATCACTGATCATTAGATTAATGCAAATCAAAACCACAATGAGATACCATCTCACACTAGTCAGAATAACTGTTATTAACAAGTCAAAAAATAACAGATGCTGATAAGGTTGTGGAGAAAAATGTTTATACACTTTTGTTGGAAGTATAAATTCGTTCAACCGTTGTGAAAGACTTAAACACAGAAATACCATTCTACCCAGCAATCCCATTACTGGGTATATACCCAAAGGAATATAAATCATATTTTTATAAAGACACATGCACAAGTGTGTTAATTTCTGCACTATTCACCATAGCAAAGACATGGAATCAACCTAAATTCCCCATCAATGATAGACTGGATAAAGAAACTATGGTACATATACACCATGGAATACTATGTAGCCATAAAAAGAACAAGATTATGTTCTTTGCAGGGAAATAGATGGAGCGGGAGGCCATTATCCTTGCAAACTCATGCAGGAACAGAAAACCAAGTACCTCATGTTCTCACTTATAAGTAGGAGCTAAATGATGGCAACATGTGGACACGCAGAGGGGAACAATACACATGGGGGTCTTTCAGAGGGTGAAGACTGGGAGGAGGGAGAGGATCAGGAAAAATAACTAATGGGTAGGAGGCTTAATACCTGAGTGATTAAATAATTTGTATAACAAACACCTATAACACAAATTTACCTGTGTAACAAACCTGCACATCCTGCACATGTACCCCGGAACTTAAAAGTTTAAAAAAGGCCTATAAATGTATAAAACTCAAACTTTTAATTAAAACAATCAACAAAAAATACAATTTTTCAACTATTAAGGTGAAAACTATTTGGCAGCATTTAAAAAATGATAATTTTTAGTGTTAGCACATTCAAGAAACGTGGTCAGAAAAATAGGATAAATTTTTATACTCTTACCGCTAGACAAGGGCTATGGGTTGGTGTGATCATCCTGAAGGGAATCAACTGTTAATCAAAGGTTTTACCAGCATTCATGACCTTTGACCCAATACTTTGACTTCCAGAAATTCAAGAAAGTAGACATGTATATAAACAATAAGTATAGCAATATTTGCTGTATTTATTTTTAACAAAAATCAGAAACCTCGTTGTTTAACAATGAGTGACAAACCTACGATTTATATTCAAATGATTGACCACTTTGCAACTATTAATATGTTTTTGAAGAATAGTTTATAAAATAGGGAAATATTGAAAATATAACATTAGGTGAAAACAAAATTGGACCCACAATTATGTATGTGAATGAGTTATTGAGTTGAAAACCACACCACACTGTCAATAATGGTTATATGTTGGAGATAAAAATTAGAGCCATTTCAATGTTATTCTTTACATGTTTTTATATTTTTAAATTTTCTACAAAGACTATGTGTTATAGTTACATTTTAAACGATGAATTATATTTATTTTTTCCATATTCATTATTTAAAATAATTATTTTATGTGTCCAAAAACCCAAAGTTAGTTAATTACAAAGTCAGCTAATCAACAAGATTCCATTTCCCTGCATGCTTTCCTTGGTTATAACTGTACAAATTTCTGTTCAAGATACACCATTTCATAATTGTAGGTAGTATTTCTGATGTTTTATTTCTTTTTTTGGATATATTCGCATATTAATTTATTAATGAAATTAATTTTATTTTATATATATGTATATTTTATTGCATTTTAGGCTTTGGGGTACATGTGAAGAACATGCAAGATTGTTGCATAGGTACCTACTTGGCAATGTGGTTTCCTGCCTTTCTCCCCCATCACCTATGTCTGGCATTTCTCCCCATGTTATCCTCCCCAACTTCCCACCCCCCCACTGTCCTGCCCCTAGTTCCCCTCCATAGACCCCAGTGTGTGATGCTCCCCTCCCTGTGTCCATGTGTTCTCATTGTTCAACACCAACCTATGAGTAAGAACATGTGGTGTTTGATTTTCTGTTCTTGGGTCAGTTTGCTGAGAATGATGGTTTCCAGGTTCATCCATGTCCCTACAAAGGAAACGAACTCATCCTTTTTATGGCTGCATAGTATTCCATGGTGTATATGTGCCACATTTTCTTTATCCAGTCTATCATTGATGGGCATTTGGGTTGGTTTCAGGTCTTTGCTATTGTAAACAGTGCTGCAATGAACATATGTGTGCATGTGCCTTTATAATAGAATGATTTATAATCCTTTGGATGTATACCCAGTAATGGGATTGCTGGGTCAAATGGTATTTCTATTTCTAGATCCTTGAGGAATCACCACACTGTCTTCCACAATGGTTGCACTAATTTACACTCCCACCAACAGTGTAAAAGTGTTCCTATTTCTCCACATCCTCTCCAGCATCTATTGTCTCCAGATTTTTTAATGATCACCATTGTAACTGGTGTGAGATGGTATCTCAGTGTAGTTTTGATTTACATTTCTCTAATGACCAGTGATTTCATACCTTTAGTGATTATTTCTGCTAAGTGTTTTTATATATTAAATACTAAGATATAATTCTTTTCTGTACATTCTGTTGAATTCATCAATTATGAATGGACTAGAAAATTATCAACTCTCCGACTCCATTCGTCTCTGGCTGTTCTTGTGCTACGACCATGTATGGACTGTATAGTACTGAATTTTATGATGCACCTTCCATATGCAGCAGAGTAAGTCATTTTTGCATGGGCAAATTATTCTCCCTTTCCTCTGCAGCTTTGCCTTGCTCTTCTTTTTAAAGTAGTCTCAGCTGTTGATTGTTTTTTTTTTTTTTTGGGGCTACAATTCCAGTATTGGACAGTGTTAGGGGCTGAATTGGGCCCCACCCAAATTCATATGCTGAAGTCCTAAGCCCCAGTCCCTTGGAATGTGACTGTATTTGAAGACAGGGTTTTTAAAAAGGTAATCAAGTTAAAGTGAGGTTGCTAGGGTGGGCACAAATTCAGTAAGACTGATATCTCTACAGGAGGAGGAGTTAAGACACAAGGACAGAGAGAAGACCTTCTGAAGACACAACTAGAAGGTCACCATCTGTAAGCTGAGGACAGAGGCCTCAGAAGAAACCAACCCTGTGGACACATCCATCTCTCTGACTTCTAGCACCCAGAATTGTGAGAAAATAAATTTCTGTTGTTTAAGCCACCCAGTCTGTGGTACTGGGTAGTGGGAGACCTAGCAAATTAATACAGATGGCCATTCAAAGTGTTTCTCTCTAGAAAGCCACAGCACATAAAATACACATCGGGTCTTCTGACTCCAAGATGCTGGTGGTAATTTCAGTAAATAAAACTTTGCTCTAGAAAAGGCTTAGTGTTTTCATTACCTGCCATATTAGCGCTTTTCATGGAGAGCAGGGACAAAGGCCAAACCTATATAAACTCAGATGAAATCCTTCAAGGGGTTGTTATAAATTCATCACTTCTGGGTGCCAAGGAATTCTCAATCCCTCCTCTCCTGCAGCCTTGGAGAACGAGATCTGTAACCTTCCGTGGGCGGCATCTGTTGCCCCTCTGTGTGCTCAGCCTCAAGGCTACATGCTCTGCTTGTTTGTAAGTGTCTAGCTAAAACCAAATGTGTTGGATTGTCGGTGATGGCACTGCAAAATGATGTCTCTAGGTTGCAAATGATTTGTATTCATCTTGCCCAAGTTTAGCAGATGAGACCTAAAAGCATTTTGTTATTCTCCTGGGATAACGGCTAATTTGACCCTGGGGCATCTTCGGAGCATGATGCATCTTCCTCAGAAGTTGCTTTCCCTTCCAAGATAGTCCTGGAATGTGCTCAAACATGCTCTGTTGTTTGTACTTGTTCGTGCAAGAGCCTAGGGCAGTACTCTGCCTGGGGCCCGGTTGCCTGGGCTCTGCCATTTCCTGACTTTATGACTTTGGGCAAGTTATTTAACCTCACTGTGCTTTAATTTATTTTCCTGTGAAAAACATAATCCTACTACCTACCTCCTATGCTAGTTGTGAGGATTAAGTGAATTAATGCAGGTAAAGCTATTACAGCAGAACTTGGCATTGTGGTAGTCTTTCAATAAATGTTACCAGTGTGGATAGAATACACCAGCTGTTCAATATGAGTTCTTTTTTTTTCCTCAATAGTCTAGAATGAGAATGGAGTTACAGATTTTTGCCACATAAATGCTGCAATGTATTTGCTCCCTTGGGCATAACAAAAGCAGTATTTATTGGGATTTCTTATTTTCCATGCACCATGCTGAACAATTTATGTGCTTTATCTTAGTTAAACTTTGTAACAAGCCTGTGAGGTCAACACTCTGTTCCAGTAAGGATAGGTTAGGTCATACTGCAGTGGCCTATAACACTAAAATCTCAATGGCTTAATGTAACAAAGCTTTTTTCTTGTTGTCACTGTCTTTTCAACGCAGGTAGGCAGGAGTCTCTGCTTACCATTATTACTCAGGAACCAAAGTTGATGGAGGATGATGCTGTCAGTTCAACAAATGTCTTAAGGACTAGCCATGGGAGGGGAAGAGAGCAAGGGGAGTTGGGTGTCAAGTCTTCAATACTTCTTCACTCGAGTGCCACACATAATTTCTGCTTGGATTAGCCACAGAACGTCAAATGACCATGCCTAACTTCAGGAAGAAGTGTATCTGGAAGAAGAGGAGAAAGAATAATCTCAGCACATACTGATACTGTGCCTATTTTATATGTGAGGACACTCTCAGCTTAGAGGAAAAGGGAAAAGTAGTTTGTTCAGTATCACATGCACACTGTAGGAAGGGGAAAGCTACAGTTCCAATATTTCACTGCCTCTAAAATTTGGTGCTTCCGATCACTGTGATTACTGCCTGTTGAGGCAGTTGACATTCTCACTGGAGCCTGTTGGGAGTTCAATTGTGCTCACCAAAAAGATATGTGGAGATTCTAACCCCTGGAACATCAACATGTGATCTCATTTGGAAATAGGGTCCTTTCAGATGTAATCAAGTTAAGATAAGGTCATATTCCATTAGGGTGGGCCCTCATCCAATATGACTGGCATCTTTATTAGACAAAACAGAGACACAGACACAAGGGTGAAATGCGTTGTGATGATGGAGGCAGAGCCAAAAATACCAAGGATTCCAGAAGCTAGGAAGAGGCAAAAATGGATGCTTCCCTGAGCCTTGACTAGGAGCAGGGCCCTCCCAACACCTTGATTTTTGACTTCTGAATTGTGAGAGAATAACTATCTTGTTTAAAGCCACCCAGTTTGTGGTACTTTGCTGTATCACCCCTAGGAAATGAATATAGAGCTCATCCTGCAATTCTGTGTGCTGGAGCTTCATTTTCACATTGTCTATTTAGCCACATGTTCCTTCTAACAAGCTTGGGCTCTTCTCAGAACTATCTCCTTCAGGAAGCCTTCCATGACAGGGCCCTGTGCTATGCTTTACTCTTGAGGTCTGATACTCTCAGATAGACGGTGTCTGATGCTGAGTAGATACCAGAAAATGCTTGTTGGATAAATAGAATGGAATTGCTTTCTATTCTTTTTCTCTAATCTTCTTACCAGAGTTTAGATGTTTCAGCTTTGTAGCAGGATGGGATATTTATCTCAGACTTTGAGGGACTCTGAAGCATTTGTCAGAGGACAGACAATTCATTAATCAGTTCTCATTTTGAAATGCTTGAGCTCAGGGAACACATCTCAGCTTTATACACAGAGCCTTTCGTGGTTGTATCCATGCTGGTCTTTCAGGATGGGTTCTCTGGAAGCAGATGCCAGATGGAGCTTGGGACTCAAGATATTTATCAGAGAGCAGTGCCAGTAGAAAGGAAGGAGAGAAGTATTGGACAAAAGTCAAATTGTGATGCAGGCCTGACACAGCCTTGTCAACCTACCTATGAGGGGAGCTCTGGAAAGGTACCTCCAGTGTCTCCCATCAGGCCAAAGTGGCTGGGCTTTACTCCCTGGAAGGGCAAAACTCGGACAAAGCAAGTGCCGCTGAGGCTGACCCTGAGATGGTGGCAGCAGAAGGCCATCTGCTGACTGCACCTCCTGTGGCTGGGGTGCAAGACTTTCTTTGAAGAGGAATTTAGGTGGTCCATATTTTTATCTGTCTCTCTGACATCATCTCACACCACTTTACTTTTGCCCACCATCACCTCCAAAGCACCAGCCTTTTTCAGTTTCCCCCACCCTGACCACAGTAACTATGAGCAGATCTTCATATACGCCCTACTGTTTTCCAGCTCCCTGTCTTCATATTACCAGCCCCTCCTCCTAGAATACCACTCCTCTCTCTCTTCCAGCAAACTCTGTCTTATTCTCCAAGACTCCACATCTTACCTTTTTAGGAAGTCTTTGCTGCCCTTAAATTCGTTTCTTCTTTGTACTTTGTAATATCTTGCAACATCATCCTAACAGTGCTTTTACACACCATCACATCTACTCACCAGACCATAAGCTGCCCTAAAAAGGGACTTAGAATTCAAACTTTGTAAAGGTGCTTATGCCTAGTGTGGTGCCTGGCACATATAAGCAATTAATCAGTGCTGATTGATGATGACTGAACCAAATATGCAAAAGAAACAGAAGGAGTCATGTGATGTCAAGGGAGGGAATATTTGACTTGATTGTAGTAGAACTCAAACTACAATGGAGTATTTATTATCCACTTTCACTTGGCTTTAGGCCAGCCAGAACCAGTGTCCTGTGAAAACCAGCTCTAACAGATCAGCTCCTCACAGACCTGAGAACCCACACAAGAATGCTACAAAGGCAAGCAGGGAAGATGCATGACCCAAAGGATGCATAACCAAGCCAGACTCCAAGCTGCAGAGGGAAATGTGCCCTAAGGACTCTACTGGAGTCAGCCTGCTCTTTAATCAACTAGTCCAGAGGCCCAAAGGTAGCTACCTGTCTTAAATCAGGGCTTACAAAGCCCTAGGTGGGCTACTGGACATCTATCACTGTCAAGTCAGTACCAGTTTCTTCTTTATCTGAAACAGCCCTGGTTTTTCTTTTCTTTTTCATTCGCATCCAATCCTGGGGAGACTATCAGTCAAGGATTCTACCCTCCCTCAGATACAATGAATAGTTTTGCAGAGGTCATGAGCCCCAAGCCAGGCCAATCAAACCAGTGGGCATCAGCTCTGGGAAGGAGAAGCTCTTATTCTAGTAGTTGTTATGGTGATTGATGGTAAGACTGGAACACTGAAGAATGTGAGAAGACCAGGCAGGGAGAGCTGCCTGAGATGAAGCCGACATAAAGAGCATTCGCTGCAAAGGAGGGGAAACGACAAGTCTTCAATGATGTCGTTAGAGCACCAGGGTTTAGACTAGCTTGGATTTAGTATAATTGTCAGATGCTGAATTAGTCAGCCAACAAATCAATCACCCTTTTTTACTTAAGCTCGTTTTTTTCAACTTTTTTTTCAGTTTTATTGGGGTATAATTGACAAATAGAAATGATACATAATTAAGGTGTATAGTTTGATGTTTTGATACATGTATACACTGTGAGATGGTCACCACAGTCAAGCTAGTTAACATATTTATCACATTCACATTGTTACTTTTTTAGGGGTTGGGGTGGTGAGAAAACTTAAGCACTATCCTCTTGGCAAGTTACAAGTGTACAATGCAGTGTCGTTAACTGTAGTCACCATGCTGTACATTAGATCACCAAAATTTACTCATCTTGTATCACTGAAACTTCATACCCTTTGACCAGCATCTTCCCATTTCCCCCATCCTCCAACACCTGGCAACTAGCATTCTACTCTGTACTTCTATGAGTTCAACTATTTAAGAATACACATATAATTGAGATGGTGCAGTATTTGTCTATGTCTGGTTTATTTCACTCAGCATGTCTTCCATGTTCATCCATGTTGACACAATGACAGGATTTCCTTTTTGTTTAAGGCTGAATAATGCTCAATTATATATAAATATATACACCACGTTTTCTTTATCCATTCATTTGTTGATGGACATTTAGGTTGTTTCTATATCTTGGCTATTGCCAATAATGCTGCAATGAATATGGGTGTGCAGATATCTCTTTGACATACTGATTCCATTTCCAATTCCTTTTCCAGAAGTGGAATTGCTGAATCATAGGGTACTTCTATTTTTGTTTTTTGAGGAACCTCAATACTGTTTTACACAAGGTCTATACCAACTTACATTCCCATTAACAATGTATAGGTGTTTCCTTTTCTTCATACCCTTAACTCTTGTCTTTGTTCCATTAGCCATTCTAAAAGGTATGAGGTATTTCATTATAAATTTAACTTGCATTTTTCTAATGATTAGTGATGTTGAACATCTTTTCATATACCTGTTGACCATTAGCATGTCTTCTTTTGAGATGTGTCTATTTAAGTCTCTAGCTCATTTTAATATCAGGTTACTTGGTTTTTTATTTGTTCTTGAGTTGTTTGAGTTCCATATATACTTTGTAGATTAGCCTTTTGTCAGATACATGGTTTGCTTAAGCTAGTTTGAATCAGATTTCTATTACTCGAAATGGAAAGATTCTTCCTACAGACACCATCCTGTCCTTTCTCTTATATTTTCAGATGAGAAGAGTAACAGCCCTACAGCAGGAGCTAGGTCTTGGTCTACTGTATCTTTGACTAAGCTTTGTACTTCAAATCAAAAATAAAAATAAAAAATGACAGAGCAGAACAACTATTTTATATTGTTTGGAAAGTGAATTTTGTCCCCGAAAATGACAAAAGATGCATGAGAACTTTTCTCTGTCCTCAAGCCATGCATAATTTAGCTGGAGAGACAGGTTCAGCTTATATCAAAATGAGGCAGTGTTAAAGGTTTAGTTCTTGTTCATCAGGGCTAAAAATCCAACTTCTGATAAACATGGTTCATTCACTCTTTGGTAGAAATGGTAGCAGACCCATAATATTCGTATTTCTACCAACATGGTTAACAGGCAATTTCGTCTGAGGTCATGAGTGGTGATTCCTTCACCCTGGTAATTAGGTTTTGCCAGCCTGGGGCTTAATGAAAATGATTAAAAGGGTGAATTAAGGGAGCCTTGCCTAGCTGTGTCAACAGCAGCGTAGTTCCTTGGGCATCGACTGCTCAGAGCTTCAATATTTTCAGAATTGAACTGACTCATATATTGGTCACATTGTTTAAGAAAGAAATAATAAAAATTTGAGAGGCATGGGAGATGGCCCAGTTTTTGAAGGGGTGTGGAGTACAGTTAGGGATCTCTAGATTTGCTTCCATACATAACATAGCTTTTCACAGTTTTCATTTATTGGACATTTACAATATACCAGATACCATGCTAAACACTTTACATGTATTATTTCATTTAATTTTCATAATAGCTCTTGAGGTATGCAATTCATCCCTTTTGCAGATATGCAAACTATGGCTCAAAAAGTGAATTTGCTTGCCCAAAGTTGCAGGGAATTTGCTTGCTCAAAGCTCCCATGCCAAATGTGGAAGGCAGAATTTGAAATCAGTTCCAGTGCCTGAGTCTTAACATTACCTATGCTGCCTGCCCAGTAAAGGAAAGGACCCAGGGATAGCAAGGAATGGGGTGGGGAGGAGTGTCACTTTGCAGACAGATGTGCACTGAGGGGCCCCTGGATTCTGATGGACTAGCTCAGGATTTGCTTCAGTTATCCCAGAACAAAGTAAAGAAGGCCTGAGTAGGTGCAATGGCAGGGGGAGAAGCAAGGAGGATGGCAATGAGAGATTTTACAAAAGAACATGGCAAGACTTAGAAAACAAAATGAAAGAGAGATGAGTCAAAACATATCAGAGTCCATTTTAAACATGGGTATAAAATATCAGTGTCCAAAATAGTAACTGTCAAGAGATTACTTGCAGTGTATTCTGGGAATGCATTTAGTTTCCATGGCAGAGAGCTGTGTCAAGGAAAGAACTATTCATGTATACATTTATTTGAGACTCATTACTCTGTTTAATGTATTTTTAAATTTTTAAAAGACCACTCACCACAATTATGTTTGGGCGTATATGCAAGGGGGGGAAAATCAAGGTTGAATTTACAAACAGATGCTGTCTCAGCCTTCACTTTATCATTCCCATTATTAGACAAATGGCAAATCAACATAATTGTACAGAGTGGAGTTGTTCAGCAGACTTGAAGAAAGTTCTTCAAATGCAATTCCATTTTTATAATACAAGTTCTTGATGTCAGCTTTTTTCAGTTTCATGTTCGCAGTGACCCACACTGTGTTTACTATTTTTGAAGCCTCATGCTGAAATAGATGAATAGGAAGGATAGCAGATGGCTTTCCCAAAGCCTGCAGCCTGGGGTGAGCCCGCATCAGAAAATGTCGACTTAATACTAGGGAAGAATAGCAGTCAGGGCTTGGATGACACAGGGAACAAGCTGTTGGGTGCTACAAAGCCTGACCACAAAGCCTGGCTTTATTTTATATAAGATTCAGAGACCTGGCCAACCCAGGTCTCTGATCATCCTTAGCACTTCATATGACATGTTAACCTTAAGATATCATCAGCATTTAGTACAAAAAAAAAAAAAAAAAGCGTGCCAGGCTTTCTCTTACCCTTCCCCCTTATATTCACCCCCTCTAAGCAATTCTGTACTAGTGAAGTTGCTGACTGAAGGTGATGAAAAGACCCCTGCGCTGAGGTCAAATGACTGAGATGGCATCCCAGCTGTGTAGACTTGGGTGAGTCATTTCCTTGTCCTGGGCTTAGATGCCACCTGAAAAATTAGAAATTGTTTTGTGATGGTTTCTTAGCATTCACCCAATATGATTCTATTCATGTTTAATACTTCTGAGACACATTAAAAAAGAATATGGATTTGTTGGGGGAAATAGTGTAATAAACAATTCAAAAATGAGTAAGTGGCAATGTAAGATGATTTTGGATGATATGCAGGTAAACATTTTAAATTTTAAGTCACTCATCTCTTTTAATATGTATTAGAAAAGATATGATTAGCACTAATGAAACCTGTGATTACATTATAGTGTTGCTTGTGATTATGGTAAATTAATTTAAGGCAAAAAGGGAATTGATTTAAAAGGGTGATATTGTAGAGAATTTGGCTGGCATTTGTCCCTGGCTACTGGGGGAGTAATCTCTTAATCTCTGAAATTACCAAGTGATAGAAAAGTCTTTGTTATTCACAGAGGGCTCTTCCTGAGTTTATGCCAACAAAGCAATTTATGCTGGGCTTTATGTAGTTTCAGGGTGGGAGCTGGCCATGCTGGAAAGACCACCAATACAATTTAAGGGTTAGGACTTTGAGCCAGGTCATACCAATTGACCTCTGGGGGAGCTTGTGGATTGAGTGTGGCCACATGGCCCATCTGTCAGTCATAACTACATAATGAAGCCATAATAAAAACTCTGGATACTGAGCATGGTTGAGCTTCTTTGTTGGTCATGCATATTAACGTGTTGGAAGGGTGATGCATCCTGAAGACACGGAAATTTTGTGTTTGGGGCCCCCTAGATCTGACCCTATGTGTCTTTGCACTTGGCTGGTCCTGCAGTATATTATTTATAATAAAACTAAATCATAGCTTTCCTGGAGTTCTGTGAGTCATTCTAGCAAATGAACAAACCTGAGGAGGTAATGAGAGCCCCTGAATTTGTAGCCAGTTAGCCAGAAGTTCCAGTGACCTTGGAGCCCTGGAGCTTGTGGTCGGTGTCTGAAGTGAGGGCAGTCTTGTGGAGGAGTATGCCCTTAAACTTTGAAATTTGACCAACCCTAGGTAGCACATGTCAGACTTGCATTGCACAAAGGCAATATCAAGTGACTAGAAGTATTAATTACTTAATAATAAAATGGTACACAGATATATGGTCAAAATTCTATATGAAGTTTAAAAATGACCAAAGTTTGAGAAACATTAATATAATATTCTCTGTAGTGAGATTGTCTACAGTAAGCCTATTATACATATTTGGTAATTTACTCCCTACAAGCACCCTTTGAGATAGGTAGCAACTAATAGCTCCATTTTACTGATTTAAAAAACTGGGGCTTTGAGCAATTAAATAACTTTCCCAAAGTCATGTCATAATTAAGTGGCAGGACTGGGATATAAACTGCAGCAATCTGGCTCTACACTTCCTTGTTCTTACATATGTTCATTATTATACTATTGAAGTACCTGCCTCATAGAACCACTGTGAAGATGGAATGAAATACTGCATACGAAGTTCATTGAAAAGCTCCCAGCGCATAGTAATCACTCAGCAAATGTTAGCTTTTATTATTATTCTTATAATTAAAAATAAATGTCTATATCAAGTAATGTCAGTTCTTAAATTAGGAGACATTTAATTTGGTTATACACTATAACATTGTCTAGTATCAATTGACAGGCATATACATTTTTTGTTATATATGAAAACAAGAATTTTATGTTTGTAGGTTAGAGAATGTATAAGACTTACATCGCAGATCTTTCTAGCATGAAGCAATTTCTTCTCCAGTCAAGAAACATTATTAAGTCCAAAAGTAAAGTCAGTGTGATAAAGAACCTGGCTTTTACAATCTTTTCTTGATATTATGTAATTCTAGTTCACATAGTCGAAGACAATGAGAGGAGAAATTTTAGCAAACAAAGCAAAATTTAGGTTTCAAGATTTATTTAAGTGACTACAATGGCTTAGTTAGTTAGAATCCTCTAGACGGGTAATTCATCTTTATTTGTCAGCTCCCAAGAGTCAAGTTCTATGAAGGGCAGGAAGTGAGCACGAAGCAAAAATAACTGCCTGTTTTTGACTGATGATCGTCCTCAGATTTGGGGTTGATACATTTCTAAAAACTCTTACTGGAAGAAACCTAAGTACTCCCCTAAAATGTTAAATGTGTAAGTTGGCCAGAATTGGGAAACGTATTAATAGTGCATATATTTTCTTACACATAAATATATAACAATACTAACAATATTAGCTGTGGATATAATATCTAGATATATTAGGAAAAAACCACAATTTATTAGAATAAAGGGGCTATTAACAGTGTGTAGGAAAATTTTGATCTGAGGCCTTATTCTGGCTGTGTTATTTGGTGAGACAGTCCAGTCATGGGCCCTATGTGAGAAGTCACTCTGTGAGTTTCTGTGGAGGAAGATAAAGCTTCATTTTTTACCCTGCAGGAACAGCAGAGGGAGGGGAGATCCTATCTTCTTTGCAAATTCATCAACTTTGTGGTTGAAGGTAGCAGTGTCGGAAACTGCTTTAGCACAGTAGGAGGAAAACAAACAGATTCATCTTCAGAACCCAAAGGAAAGGGTAAGAGGGTTTTTATTAGCCAAATCTATCCTAGATGGTCAATTTCCAGTGGATGAACACACCTTACTTATGTTTCTCTTGCTTCCTATGTAGGACTGATCAGCTGGGCTTTTAAATGGTTCCATTGGTGTAGCTGTAACATTGGACAGTGTATTGGAAATTCTGTTTCCTGGTCTTTTCAGGAATGAGCTATTCTTTTTTGTTAGTTAAATATTCTGATTAATAAGAGTCATTAGGGTAGATGACAGCTGTGGTACTAACTCACTCATACATCTATCCTACAAATATTTATTGAGGGCTTTCCATGTACCAGGCACCATTTTATTTTTTTATTTTTTATTCTTTGAGACAGAATCTCATTCTGTTACTCAGGCTGGAATGCAGTGGCATGATCTCAGCTCACTGTAACCTTTGCCTCCTGGGCTCAAGTGATCCTCCCACCTCAGCCTCCCAAGTAGTTAGGACTACAGGCACACACTGCCATTCCTGGCTAATTTTGTGTTTTTTTTTTTTTTTTTGGTAGAGATGAGGGTCTCACAATGTTTTCCACACTAGTCTTGAACTCCAGGGCTCAACCAATCGTCCTGCCAGGCACCATTTTATGTACCATGAATGTAAAATGCTTGTGAATACGACAAAGAAGATCCCTGCTTTCCTAAAATTTACATTCTAGTGGAAGGCAATACAAAAGCTCACAAATGCATATGATGATTTCAAATAGTGAAAAGTGCTTGAAGAAAGTAAACAGAGTACTGGAGCCATTATACAGTTCTCAGAGAAGATCTTCAGTGTAGAGAGAATGTTAAGTGCAAATACCCTAGGGGAAAGAAAGGTAGAAGCACTTACAGCACAGAAAACAAGTCTCATATGAACTGGAGCATTGTGAGCAGAGAAAGTAAG
The DNA here is from genome assembly GCA_036589455.1 of Ateles fusciceps. Classification (NCBI taxonomy): domain Eukaryota; kingdom Metazoa; phylum Chordata; class Mammalia; order Primates; family Atelidae; genus Ateles; species Ateles fusciceps. The sequence goes on from JAZHEH010000299.1 coordinate 5,337,891, forward strand.
GCTGAGAGGTCAAACTGGTAGGCAGGACCTACCTCATGTAGAACCTTGAAGCCTTGAGGTCAGAGTCTGGGGTTTCATTTTATAAGTGATAGGAAGTCATCAGAGGGCTGATGCAGAGGAGTAACATGATATGCTACATATTTTTAAAGCATTAATCTGGCAGCTAGGTGTTCAATGGGTTGATTATAGGGTGGGAGGTGGGGTGGAGATGAATGGAAGAGTGGGCCCATTTGTGCTTCCAAAAGTCAGAGAAAACTAGTAGAAGAAATGCCATTACCTATTAAATGGAACAAACAGAGCCTGGAGTCAGACTTGACTGTCACTCACTTGCTGTGTTGTCTAAGGCACGTCTCTTCCCTGTCTGAAACTCAGTCGTGTCATCTTAAAGGGAAAAATGGCCTTTAGTCCTAGATTCCCCTCCACATGCTTCTGCACACTAACATATGATTCAGAGGGTCTAGCTTTACTGTTTAAAGGCAGTGAAATCTCCAAGGCTGAAATCACAATCTGTAGCCAAGCCCAAGCATGGATGGTGGAAGCAGTGGGGTGAAAGTGAGTCCCTGGGTGGCAATCACTTGTCATGATCTGGTATATTGTTCCTTTGTTGACGTGAACTCAGCACACATAGGAATTAGCCTTTGGTGTCTCTTACCAGCCCTCATTTGTGTGGTTATCTTTCATCTTTGCTGCCTTTTGGCATTCCTTGGGCCTAGCATTGTTCCTCACTGCCTCATGCCTGAGTCATTTGGGGGACCTGTTGGAACAGAAAGTGTGTCTGACTTCATTTACATATACACTGTTTTGGTGCTTCTGGGTGTCAGCTTTGACACTTCAAAGTAGGAAAAGATGAGAAGGGAACTATTCAGTACTTGGCACCTCTGCAGTCTGGGATTGTTGCAAATCCAGAGTGGAGAGGCTAAAAATTCCTGCCTACACTTATGGCTTCTTCATGTAGACATCACAGCATAATTTAATAGCAAGGTGGTACCTTAAGAAACATAATGTCATTGGACCGATTCTGCCTACCCCTGTGCCTGTCAAGAGGAGTTTCTTTTCCCTCAAATTGATATTTTCATAGTTTAATTTATTTTAAATGACCTCTTAAAGAATTGTTGTTTAGGTATCCAGTTTTGAAATATCTGTATTGTCATGTTACTTTTTAATAGAATACATGAGATATGGAATAACTTGAGATAAAGTTAAATTTTGAAAACTAAAAAAATATTAAAAGTTGCTTTAGCAAAGAGAATGGGAATATTTGCAAACTATATATCCAATAAGGGCTAATATCCAGTGTTTTTAAAGACCCACATGACTCAATAGCAGAAAAGCAACTTGATTAAAAAAATGGGCAAATAACTTGAATAGACATTTCTCAAAGGAAGACATACTGTATAGACGTTTCTCCAAAGAAGAATAAAAATGATCAACAGGTATGACTGAAAAGGTGCTCAATATCACTGATCATCAGGGAAATGCAAATTAAAACCATGTGGAGATATCACCTCACACCTGTTAGAACAGTTGTAAAGGCAAGAGATGACACGTTTTGATGAGGGTGTGGAGAAAAGGGAACTCTTGCACACTGTTGGTGAAATCGTAGACTGAGGTAGCCATTATGGAAAATAGTACGATGATTCCTAAAGAAATGGAAAATAGAACCATCATATGACCCCAGCAATCCCTCTTCTGTGAATACACCCAAAGAAGATGATATCACTACCTTGAAGAGATGTCTGCATTCCCATGTTCGTTGCAGCATTATTCACAACAGCAAAGATATGGAAACAACCAGAGTGTCTATTGATGGATGAATGAATAAAGAAACTGTGGTATATACAAAAGGGAATATTATACAACCTTAAAAATTGAGATCCTGCCATTTTCCACAATGGGGATGAACCTGGAGGACATTAAGCTAAATGAAGTAAGCCCAACATAGAAGGAAAAATGTTACATGATTTCACTTATGTGTGGAATCTTAAAAAAAAATAGTCAAATACACAGAGATGGAGAATCAATCAAACATGGTTATGGAGGAGGTGGGCAGTGGGAGGCAATGGAGAGATGCAGGTCAAAGTGGCAGATATGTAAGGTGAACAGGTCTGGAGAGCATAAGTACAACTTGAGGACTACACTGTAGTTAATTGTATTGTATTCAAGATTCTTCTAAAAGAGTAAATTTTAGGCATTCTTACCATGCCAAAAAACAGATAACTGTGTGGGATGATGGATGTTAATTCACTTGACTATAGTGATGATTTCGCTATCTATATACATATCAAAACCTCGTGTTGTATACCTTAAATATATACAATAAAATTTAACAAAAAAGGAAGGAGTATGTGTAACCACACCATACTATTTTCCAAATATTATTTGAATTATTCTGAGTGATAGTACCTCATTTTTTCACTAGACCAGACATTTGGGTACTTATCTCTTTACTTGGTATTAGTTTTTATTGCTGTGTAACAAATTATCAGTTTATCAGCTTAAAACAATGCCTATTTATTTCTTCATGATGCTGTAAGTGAGAAGTTCAGGTGAGCTCAGCTCGGTTGTCTGCTCAGGGTATTGTCAGGCTGAAATCTAGATCCTGGCTGGGCTGAACTCTTATCTGAAGACTCTGAAGGAAAAAAATTGTTCCAAGCTCATTCTTGTTGGATAATTCAGTTCCTTGTGGCTGTCGGACTGAGGTCCAGTTTTTTTGCTGGCTGTCAGCTCGCAGTTCCTAGAGGCATCTGCATTCCTTGCTATGTGTTCCTGTGTCCATCTGCGAGACAGCAAAGGTGAACCTATGGAATCCTCCTCATGCATCATATCTCTCTGACTTCCTTTTGTGCGGCCAGCCAGAGACAAGCTCTCAGCTGGGTTCATGTGATTAGGTCAGGCCCACCTGAATAATCTCCCTGTGTTAAAGTTAATGATGTCATAAGATGGAACTTCATTATGGAAGTACAAACCATCCTATTCAGTCTTGAGGATTGTGCAGGGCAGGTATTACATGGGGTGGAAAATCTCAAGTCCTACCTTAGAATTCTGCCTATCACGCTTGGTTACTCAACACAAATTTAGCTGAGAATTTTGTTCATTTGGGTTATATTAAAAGGAGATGTGGATTTTGGTACACATGATTTATTTGGGAGGTGGTCCCAGTTAGCACAGTGAGGAAGGGGGGAAAATGGAACAGGGAAGAAGTCAACAACGGATGACTTAAGGAGCCAGTTACTGATGCAAGCAAGTAGAGCTCAGTCCTTCTTGGGAGCCTCCAAGAAAAGATAATACATCCCTCAAAACTGCTCACTCCTACTCAACTCTTATTTGTTGAAGGTTGCTCTGAGGACAATTGTCTTTTCATCCCTCAGCTTAGATCAGGAAGTGGATATTATTGTTGTTATTTTGCACATAAGGAAACTGAGACTTAGGGAGTTAGGTTTGTCTAAGATTATGAGGTGGTGGTCTATATTTCATCTTTTGTCCAACTTGCCCTTAGCATATGCAGGCTACTGAGAAAGACACAAGTCACTCTCCTGCCTTCTAATATTGCTTATTGCCTCTTTTGAGTCTATTTTTAAACCACCTAGGGGTAATAAATGTGGAGGAGATTTTAAATGAAGGTACTCAGAGTGATAATAATCTGTAAAGGCTGAATGGAGAAGGTCCATGCTAATTCGCAAAGGAAAATAACAGGCTACCTCATGTTTGTATAACTCTAATGGAGACTCCTAGAAACCCACGGTTACTAATAAAACCCCATATATGTGAATGTGTTTTAATTTCCCAAATGCCTTCTTATTCAGGATGCTGTTTGCTCCTCCTATCCATCTCTGAGGTCAATGAGAAAGGTACTATACTGCTGTCATTCTGAGCTTGAATTTTGGACTCAGACCCACCTAAGTTTAAAACCGGATTTTGCAACTTTGGGTGATCTTAAATTACTTAAATTCTGCTAACCTCACTGCCTTCTTCAAAGAACTCTTGTGAAGGGCAAATCAGATGGCATGTTCAAAGTGCTGAAAAAGTACTCAAATAGATGGTAGCTGTTTTATTATTCTTATTGACATGTGAGAAAACTAATGTTCAGGGAGAAGTGGCTTGCCCAGAGTCATCTGCTAGATGGTAGTGGAATGAGGGTTAGATCCCAGTCTCAGGGTTCCGGGTGAGATCTGTTCTCCTCTTCATGGAGAGAAGATAAGAATCTTCCTTCCTGTTCTCCAAGATGCAGGATAATATCAGAAAAATCACCTGGTTTCTTTTAAGAGCCACTTTGGGTGTCACACAATAGCCGATTCTCCTCTCCAGGTGTAGGGCCTTGTGTCAAGAGAGTGGAATGGAGGTAGCATCCTCTCCCCTTGGGAAGTTCTTTCTACAGTTTCTCTGGGACATGGTCCTCAATGTACTGTTCCAGGAATCAATTAGAGACAGATAAATGGTTTCCAGTAGGTAGTGTTGGAGGGGCTGTGTCTGACCACTTTCTTGATGGATTTGGAGGTATTTTAAAGCTCGTTTCTCTGCACTGTGGCCAGCCTGGGCATTTGATTTTATGGTGGCAAATTCTGTCAATCAATTTTTATATGAAGAGTTACTTTTTTATTCAAGATTTAATTCTGAGTGAATATCTATTGATATTTTTCTTGTCCCGCCTAACAGATGAATTGAAATCTGGATTTTTCTGTCACCATTTTTCATTCAGTCTTTCCTTCACTGTTCATTCTTTCATTTAATCAACATGTATTGAATGTCTGCCACGCACCAGTCACTATTTTAGACCCTGGGAATACAGTGGTGAACAAAATATACAGAGCCCTTGCCATCATGGAGTTTACAGGGGAGAGGGAAATTGCAATAGAAAAAAAAAATCAAGTGAATTATTCTATATGTCAAGAAAATAAAATAAGGTACAGAGGTAGAGAAGGCTGGAGGTTTATATGAGGAAGATTAGGAAAAGGTGGTTTGAGTAGGTGATATGTCAACAGAGGAGTGGAAGAAGTGACGCAGAGAATGACAAAAATATAAAGGTGAAAGGAAGTGATAGTTGGCAGCACATTTGGTGTGTGACTTGAGGAACAGTAGGAAAGCCTGCATCGCTAGGAGAGTGAGCAAAGCAGAGAATGGTAGTTGATGAGTGGAAAAATAGCCAGGAGCCATGGCTGGTTTGCCATTGTGAGGACTTCAGCTTCAACTCCTAGCACTCCTTGGACCCTTGTGTATCTGGCCTTACAGTTTTTTTCAAAGTATTAAACAGCTTAGATGTAATGATGCTTACATGTAACAAGGCAGTAGGCAATTCAAGCAGGAGGGCATTTGTGGAAAATATTTTAAGTCCTAGTACTAAGAGTTGCAAGAGAGATCTTTGGGCTATTCCTTTACTACCCTGAAGGGCTTTAACAGTGGGATCCAGCTAAACTTGGGGTTATTTCTGGTTCTTTAAATTTTGATTTTCTTCATTTTCTATTCTTTGACATCTTGATGTTTTGAGCTAAAAATCATCCTTTCTAAAGAACATTTTAGAAAGAGACATAGAATGAACTGGCAATATCTTAACGCTCTAGCATCAATCACGGACTTTGAAATTAGAGTTTGAATAATTAAAATCAATTTTTATGCTTTTTGCCACCCCCATGACAGGATATTTCTGTCAGAAGCCTCCTGTGGGCTCCAGAGTAAGTTTTTTAATGGGATCTGGCCCGTCTACAGCCAAAGCATTTTCAACAAAAAGCCAATAAAGCTCCAGTTACACAGGCTATTCTTTTAAAAATTCTCCATGGTGATTCTATTGAGCTCCATTACAAGAAGCAAAATTGTGTTATTAAAACGATTGCTTGATTATTTTTTCTTTTTTTTCTTACTGTTACGGAAAAAAATCTCATTTTGGGTCTCTTTAGGATTTGTTTCTTCTAAGAATTTACTCTAAAATAGAGGCTGGTGGGAGCGTTGCAAGCCTTTGTGCAAGTAATAATGAACCATTTTGCTGTGCTAACCAGTGTGCACACATTAAATGTGTGTACTTTTAATCCTGATGCAGTTTATGCCACTAATACTACTGTCCCAATGTATTTGGGACAGTAGTATTAGTGGCATAAACTGCATCAGAATTACCTGCAGGGCTTGTAAAACACATTACTCTACCCCACCCCCAGACTTTCTGAATTGTATGTCTAGGCAGGACCTGAGAATTTACATTTCTCATGAGTTTCTAGATGATGATGATGATGATAATGATGGCCCCATGACCCACATTAGGAACCACTACATTAGGACCATGTTCTGCAATGATGCATTAGATTCTGGATTTTATTCCACCTAGTTAGGGTTGGTCCCCATCTGAGTAAGTCTAGATATTAGAGACTTCACAACTCTGCTTGAATGTATACTCAGTTGTAACAAGTATCTAAGACATGATTTAAAAAAGAACACAGAAAGGCTTCAGAATTGATTTGAATAAGGTTGAAGTCTTTGAAAACCAAAACATGGTTAATTTTGGAGTACCCCCAATCAGTTTGGGATCCATGAGCTAATTATTTCAAAACTCATTCTCCACATCAAATTGTTTTCTTTTTGCTTTGGACATCCCCTGGATATACCGTACTTTCATTCATGCTATCTTCCCACCTATTATAAAATACCTCCTACCCTGAACTCTGTTCAAACAAGCCTGATCTAAGTCCTAGGTCAAATCCCAACTCCTTTATGAAACCTTTGGTAAAGCAATTTATGAAGGTTTATAAACCTTCTGAGATCCAACTGCCTTTATTATTCAGACAATTCATTTGGAATGACCTAGTGAATTGTTTTTGCCTTGAATTACTAGATAAACCTTGTATGATTATATAAGTTCTTGTAGAAATATGTTTGGCCTTGTCAAGTAGACTATAAGCTTTCTCTGAGCAGAGATTAAGACTACTATGCTGTTGGTTTAATATGTACTTATTTGAAATTGATTGAAGGCACAATTTCTACAAAACTAAGTTTCTACTATCTCAAATATTTAAAAAAAGTATTGTGTACTGAGCACTCATTATATACCGGAGCTCGACTCACCTCGTTGATACCCGGCAATAACCGTATGAGGTTGAAAAAATTGTTATCCTTATACCAATGAGAAAACAATGGCTTAAAGAGGTGAATGACTTACCCAAGGTCACACATCCAAGAAAGGGAGAGTTGGAATGGATCCTAGTCAGGCCTCCGAGCCTGTATCTTACCCTTTGCAGTGTTATTGAGCCGTAATTTTTTTCTTTCTCTCTCATTCTCAGCAGCCCAGACCCTCAGCTCATTGGGCTACACAGTATGAAGCTAGCTTCTCTTTCTGCCCCAAACTCATTTGAAACCACAGAAACCACATGAAAAATGGAGTCTAGCCACCTCTAATCTATGGATCTCAGGCTTCTCCTTCCATAATAATTCACCATCAATGGCTATGGAAACCACAGCAGCAATAAAGGACTCTTGTATTGATCCGCTTTGAAATTATAGAGGAAAACAAATTACCCTGAGGTTCTTTATTGACAGCTAGTGTTAGGTCCAGACAGATTCCAGAAAAATTTAGCTTTTAAGGTTTAATTCAAAAGTTCCTTGCAAACTATGGAAAAAGTTCCTTGCAAACTACAGGAAAATGAATCATTTCATATTAGGGAATGGGGCGATAATGATGATAAATGCCTCATTGAAAGCTTTGTGTTCTAAGCATAAGCCTTGCTCTAATAGTTCTTCAGAGCTGATTAGAAGCTTTAAAAGTCCCATTTCGGTCAAGAGCTGGTAATTCCTAGTTTCCCTTTGGTGGAAATAATTGGCTTGATAATATCCAAATAATATTTATTAATTGAATAATATTCATTCTATGTGATTGTACTATGTACATGTTAATTGGATGCTGAATAATCAGTTTTATTATCTTCATTATGTAAGTAATCCATAAATTCAGTTTTGTTTAAAAGATTCAGATAATATGTAATATGCAGGAGAAAAATAGTAAGACTTTCTTCGACGTCCTTCTCCCACCTGCCTCAGCTACCCTGTTCCAGTGTAGCCACAGTCAGTAGGTGAGTATGCATCCTTAATTCTCCTTGCTGTACACACACAAGTGCGTATATGTATATAAACAAATAACTTTTTCCCTAAATGAGATCACACAATAAATTTTTTTCTGTGACTTTTTTTTCCTCTTGACATGTTGAGGGCGTCTTTTTCATTTTAATTTGATACAATGCCTCTATTTCATTCTTTGCAAAGGATTTAAAATTATTTTAAAATACTCTAGCCCTCTTTACTACATTTGAATTAACATGGCAAATAAATGTCTCAAATGTACCTGAGATTTTGTTTTTACTCAGGTGTAACGAGGCCATAGATTAGGAGACAAATGCCATTGAAAAGAGTGTATTACACAGAGTTCCCAAGAGGAAGAGGCACACCGCACCATACCACACTGTTACTGGTGGCAAATCCATACAGGTCTGCAGTAGGTCTTTATTCCTGTACAGGTCTGCGTAGGTCTTGCCTCCTAGGCAGAAAGGATTTGACTAAGCAGCATAAGGCAGAAGGCAAATTTTAGAGCAGGAGTGAAACTTTATTAAAAAGCTTTAGAGCAGGAAGGCAAAGAAAATAAAGTGCATTTAGGAGAGGGCCAAGTGGGTGACTTGAGAGATCAAGTGTGGGATTTGACCTTTTGACTTGGCATACTTCCAGGGTTTTCTGTTCCTTCTCCCTGATTCTTCCCTTGGGGTGGGCCGTCCCCATGCACAGTGGGCTGCTAGCGCTTGGGAGGGGAGCCTGCGCAGTGTGTTTACTGGCATTGTATGCATGCTCACTTGAGACGTTTTCCCCTTACCAGCTGAATGTCCTACGAGGTCATATACCAGTTACACTCTGCCATTTTGCCTCTTAGTGCACATGTGTGAGACCACTCACTCAACTCTTGAGATCTTATCGAGAAGCCACTGGTCACCAGTTTCAAGTTTTTCCTATGTATTGGAAGACTGCCTTCCCCTGGTGCCAGCTGTGACCAATTATTATTTTAGAGAGAGAGAGTTAACAACTGCCTGACCATCACCTGTTGGTCACCTGACATTCCTGGTTGTGGCGGGCGCTCTCTTGCTCTGTTTCTGTCTGACTAGCTACCTTCAGTAACAACATCATATAGGGCCAGTGGGGGAGTACTAGGGTCAGTCAGGAGGCAGTGGAGTGGGGGAAGAACATGGCAAGATGGTTTTCATGGTAAGGAAAGGGTGAGGTGAAGTAGGCAAGCTAAGCAAGATTAGGATTGAATAGTTTAAATAATTTTGGTGGGCTCTGTACTATAGGGATGGTTTCTAGTTGTCCAGTATCTGGTCCTCAAGTGATTTAGAGCAAGGGAAACACTGGCTTGGTGTGCAAGAATTAGATAAAGGAGGCGGTTGCAGTTATGGTTGGTTTGCATATGAAAGGGGTGTTCCCAGGGAAGTTGTCTGTTACCTCCAGGAATTAGCTTACTATGGGAGGGGCAGCCCCTCCCTAGGTTCAGAAAGCCCCAGGACATTGAAACATCATAAAATATGGAAAAAATAAAAAACATGATTGATGCCAACATTTTTCCATTTGGCAAACATTTTGCTGTTTCCAGTGTATTATGATTCTGACCTCCTAATACTGTGAAGATCAAGAAAGACAATGGATGTGAAAAGACTACCAATGGGAAAGTGATATATACATGTATGAGATGTTAGCATCATCTATAGTAACTATTATCGAATATGCTATAGCTATAATGTTTTGTATATTATAATATTTTATATGTTCGTCTATGTAGTTATTAAGATGTGGTTGAGAGTTTACATCTGAGTTAGCTTTAGGTAGGGTTGTAAACAAAAATACCTTACATTAATTTTATTTTATCTCCACAATGATGCTATTGGCTAGCTCTTATACCCACTTTACAGAAAAACTAATGAAGCCTTTGAAAAGTTATGTAATTTGCCAAGGTCTCTCAGTTCCTAAGACAAAACACCAGATATGGTTTTTAACTTGGGTTTTCTGGCCTTCAAGTTCTTTCTATGTATTTCTGGCCCTTTCTAGTTTCGAACATCTAGGAGATAACTGTTCCGTATCAATGAGTCTGCAAGTCAATCCTGCTTTCAGCCTCTGGGCTTGGTAGCTAAAAGAACGCCACCAATACCCATCCTGCCAACGAGAACCCCCCAGGACAGAGGTCCTTATTAGATTCCACAAAGTCCCTCCCCAGGGCCAGGGTCACCATGAAGCCCAATCTGTTCCTGGGATCTCATGGTTTAGACTGGAGACTCCCCAGCTGTGGACTGCCTCCTGAATTCCCTTCCAAGATTCTGGCCAAGTTGCCACCCCCACTCAGAATCCCAGGTGCCTGCTGCTTGCTTGTTCCATGAGTCACTTTTTTGCTCTGCCCTTTGAATACTCTGCGTTGCCTGCCAGGCTGGGTTTTTCCCTCAGCATCTGCAGTTGCCCGGTCCCCTGGTGTTATTCTCGATCCAGGCTGATTAGGCTGTGCCTGGCTGTGTCTCTAGCGGTAATACTTTTACTAAGCTCTCAGGTCCTTTGCATTTCCCTCTCCCCTAGTGGTCCACCACCTCAGAGGTCAGGTGGGGCAGCCTGGATCCTCATTGTCCCCTTTAAAACATCGCTTACCTGTGTCCTACTGCCTCAGAGGTGCTTTTGTCTTCAGTGATCTTGAAAAAAACAATTACGATAATGATAGCCACTATTTATTGATCACCTACTATGTTGTAGTCAGTAGAGAAGGAGGCACTTTCCTTTTATATTTCATTTGATCTCACAAGTTTTTCAGGTGTGTATTATTAGTCTCATTTCTAATAGAAAGGCACTGTGCCTCAGAGAGGCCACCCAGCCTATACAAGGTCACATGGGCTTGCTAGACTTCCCTTTCATCACTAGAGGAAGACAACAGTTACCACTCATCTCTAGCTGACTTTGAAGACCTTATTCTTCCCACTACGGTATGCCTACTTAAATAGATGCAGTAGCTTCTGCTCATGATAGGCTGATACATTCACATATAAGCATCTGAATGGTACTCAAGCTGGCAGATAAAAACTAGGGCAGTCACAATTCCCATCGGGGAGCTTGCCAGGATCTATACTGTCAGGCAAGCAGACTTATGCGCCTCTCAAGCTATCACTCTTTACTGTTTACTGAGAAGACTAGCTTAGGGCATCCTGTGGATTGAGCCCCCATCTGGGCTCTAAGGGCTGTTAAAAAGATATTGCACAAGTAAAGCAAGTGAGGGTCTCCAACAGCACAGGAGAAAGAAGAAGCAGAATAAATGTATAAGGGCACTGAACTGGGCCTGTCTGTGCTTCTAACTGATATTTAAAATGTGGAGACTAGCCAGCAAAGGCATCTCTTGTTGCAAATCCTGTTGACTAAGTGTCACTGCCTGGAGCATAGTGCTAGGAAGACACCCAGGCCGCGTGTGGGCCCAGTGGTGAATCCATGGGCATGGGCAGTGTGAGAATGCTACAAGGGCCAGGGATGGAAAGATTCTAGGTAGCTGAGAAAACTCCAACTGTAAAATTCAAGCTCCAACATTTGGAAACTGTGGTTCTTCCCTTCATCTTCTTAGACACTTTCATAGGGGGATTCAGGAGCCATCACAATTGAGAAAGAGTATGATTTTCTTCTACACTGACCTCTCCCAGGGCTCCGAGAAAATGGCACACAATTTAGCTGTGTTGAATTCTGCTAAGTGGTCCCCTAAGAGGAGCACTGTGAACTACTACTTGAAGACCTAAAAGGTTTAAAGTCCTTAAATTCTCGAGGACACAATCCATGTTCCAATTTCCTTTGCCTTCAACCATCACCAGCACCATACCAAGCACACACTACAAATGCCAGATACAAAATCCTTTCCTTCATGGGAGAGACAAAAGCCCTTGAAAGGCTGAGGGTTTTCCCTCCCTGTTGCCAACATTGTTAGCTAGAAGATGAAGACCACTTTGTAGCCCAAGACGTTTTTGCTTAGTCTTCCCTGCTAGCCTTTTAGATGTTCTTTTCCTAGCACACATTTGCCTGTTGGTCCTCATTTGTATCTGTCGTTGACTTTGGGACCCTTTTCCCATCCTAAAGCAGGTTCTTTCTGCAATGGGGCAGGGAGGGTACAAGAGTTTTGCCCTCTGTAACCTCATATGACATTCAAAGCCCATGACAGAGCAAAGCACAGGGGAGTTGCTTTCCTTTGACTGGCTCTGCTGACCCATGGACCCCTCCGTGATGATTCAATGCAGCAGGAGCCACATAGGGAAGCCAACCTGCAAGGTATTAATATAAAGCCCTTACCACTCTTTTCTATCTAAATCTGTGCCTTATTTTCAGACCCTTTTCGCTTTTTATTCCAAGCCCTTGCTCTGGGTTTTGTATCTGTGAATTTGCATTCTTGGCAAATGCTCCATTTATGATTAAAAAAAAAAGACGGGTAGCACAGGTTAGCACTAGCATCCCTTCTTCATGACACAGGGATGGCAGTTCTGTATTGGGCTTCTCTCTTGGCCTTGTCCAAGACTCCCTCTCTCATTGCTGTCACCAATGGTTATCTGTTCTTTCCTTAATGAATCAGGACTCTTGGGACCTCAAGACGGATGAAATCACAGTGTTGCATATTTAGCAGCAGCACTAGAAAGAGTTGGGGTGTCAGGAGCTGCCCAATAATAGTTGTTTGTTAGACCCATCCTAACTAACCTGGAAGGACCTGCAGGTGATAAATAGGCCTAGGCTTTTGGGATGATATTGTGCTTAAGATGCCCCTGGTCTTTAGCTCAGGGCCAAGGTCACAGACACCGTAACATGTTATGGTCTTAAGCTCTTTGCAAAACTCCTTGCAATTCTATGTAGAGCTTTTAAATTGCCTGTCATTTTTCTCCTCCTTATCCTAATTTTTATCATCAGAATTTGATTTCTCAGAGGTTTCTCTTATGCCTGTAAGTTACTGGAAACCTTCTCTACTGTGTCCTTTCTATATCTGTCCTGATGTTCTCTGTGGCATCCACTTTACAGTGTCTTCTACACATTTTTCCCTCTGTCCTCTGCATGCCCACCAACTTAAAAATTGTCCACTCTGTCTACTGTCCACTAGTCAGTGGGGGCAGGGCGGGGGGGAAGTTGGCCTGGGAAAGAGCCTGCAGTGGAATCAGCAGCTGTGTCCCCTGTCCTCTTTGGCAGGTCATTTCCCTTCTCTAACATGTTTTCTCTTCTGTCAAATAAGAGGATTGAACTAGATAATCCCTACTTTTCTGTCCCATACTATAGTTGTGTGATTCTAATTGATTCATAGTAATAATCTGAAATTTATTGAATACTTAATGAATACCAGTCTTGGGGCTACCTACCTTTATTTTTTTTAAATCACTGGAAATACTGTATTTTGAAAACTATCTTTTTCTTTCTTTCTTTTTAAAATTTATTTATTTTACTTTAGGTGCATACTATACGCTAGCTACCTTTTTTAACATGCAAGTGAGATACATACAAACTGCATAACATCTTCTAGGATGATGATAATAACAAGGGCAATAGTAGCAGACATTTCTTGCCTGCTTTCTATGTGTCAGACACAATGCTAAACCCTGCGTATTATTTGGTTGAAACACAATAATTGTTTATGGGCTTTATTACTGCACTCATTTTACAGATAAAGAAATGGAAAACTCAAAGAGGTGGAAATAGTTCTTTCGAGGTCACCCAGCCTGAAAGTGAGGGTGTGGGAATTTGAATTCCAGGGTAATTTTACTTAGAAAGCTGAGATCTTCTCCTGAGTTACGTTTAACTTCTAGTAGATATTTCCATAATGAGTGGCAATGTTGGCCTTTGCTTACTATGACTAAATATACTTCAGGGACATGTAGCAGGAGGACCTTGCTGCAAGGAAGACCCTGCTGCATGTTTGCAGACTACATTTATATTAATAATTCTGCAAGGTAAATCTCAGGGCACAGTGAGGAAATTCAGTTCTGAACAAAGAAAGAGCAAACCTAGGAGGGAGGCCTCCCAGAAGCTTATGGAGACAAGGAGGCAATAATTGAAATTAAGAAGATTATAGACCCTGCAGGTACTGCTGACCCTGAGCCACTCAGCAGGGAGCCACAAGGGCTGATGTTTCAGTGGTCCATGAAATCAAAAGACAATTAATTAATTTACCCAGTCCTTTGCCTTGGGAGGAGGTAATGCGGTTCAAAGTCAGTTTACCCTGAGATTCAATGTAATTAGAACAACTCAGAATAAAATTTTGGATTAAAAATTATCAAAATAAAATATTCCTGAGTCAGGAATGGAAATGGGAGAGGCAGTTACTTGAGTAAGCTCAGTAAACTTTTGAGCACCACCCATTCCCAGGCTGTTTAGGAGCTCATGCTGTCAGGTAGAGTAATTTGGATTTAATCCCTTCACTCACTGACTATATTTATCAAAATCTTAATGTGTAGCATCTGTTACCTTGATATTTCCAACTCAGAAGATGTACACAAAAGTGAATCACTATAGGAGTTTTGTAGTGAGGACTAAGAAAAAGTAGACACGATGTTTTCGAGTTTAAGACGCATGAATATTACAGAAAACAGTAGATGAAAAATACAACTTAATTCTATGAGGGCACCTTCATAAGCTACTTCTCCAGCTACAAACAGCACATCTGCTGATGGCCTGGGCATCTCCCCATCTTCTGCCACAAACAAAATCCCTTTATTGTAAATTAGATCCCAAGTATCTTGTTTACAGAGCATTCTAAAAGCAACACTTGGCCTGAGCACATTCCTCCCTGAATGCATCTAATCCCTTCAGTTGCTTGTTTAACACTTTTTCATCAAAGCTGTCATCAGTGGAGACACTGAGTTATTATATATTCAACTTTGCAGTTTGAAATTTAGCTCACCCCTTTTGGTTTCTGCTCTTGCTTTCACCTCTGCAAGAGATGAATTCCTGACCACCCTCTCTAACGTGGACCTCTCCTGCTATCTATTTCTGCTTTGTCGCTGCATTCTATTTCCTTTTTGACTGTGTTTGAATTTTTTTTTTTTACTCATTCGATCACTTTTGTATTTTTCTGTCACACCCTGTGGACTGTAAACTCCCAGAGGGCAGCACCCTCATCTGCCTCTTCAACTACTGTTTTTCCTGGAACCTAGCACAGTACCTGAAACAGTAAGTAAATATGCGTTGAATAAATGAATTAGTGGAGATGCATTCAGTCATTAGTTACATGTTTACTGTGCTGAGTATTAAGGACATCAAGTTTCTAAAACACATTCCTAGTGCACAAGGGCCTAACAGTCTATCTGGGCAATGACACACAAACTAAGATACCCTGGCTTGATTTGTATTAGTGCTTTGTAAATATTACATTGAGTATATACTCCAATCATTGATTCATTCAGCCAGCATCTCCTGACACCTACAATATGCCAGGCATTTTGTTGATGCTGTTATGCAAAAATGTGTAAGCCATAGTTTCTGCCTTTGGGGAGGTGAGAGTCTAAGGGGAGAGAGTAGGGATGTAATGATATGATTCCTCTGACAGCATTTGTTTAGTGCATTCAACATACAAAAATTGAAAGTCAGCTATGTGCTTGGTGGAAGATGCATTTGAGGGGATCTAATAGGGAGAAGCAGAAAACCAAGTGAGCACTGCAATAACCCACAGCAGACATAATGGACGGAATGAAGGTGGCTGTCATGAGGGGAAGACAGGAGAAGAAGGAGATATAAATATGAAGAAGGCAGAATTAATATGAGCTGATTAGATTTGGAGATGGAGGAGAGACTAGTTTAAGTTACCTAAGGGACATCTTTGTAGAAGAGAAAGGATGCAAATTATTCCTTGGAGGCAGGATTGGATTTGAACCATGGTAAAATCCAGGTTCAGGTTTGTGGCCTGGCATACTTCTATCATGTTTAGATATAGTGAGTAGTTTGTTTCACTGGAATGAAGAGTTCTTTTGGGGACTGATGAGGGATAATAGTAGAGAAGGTAGGGTGGTATATTTATGACCTTGGGCTTGGGGTCAGGCTGCAAGGGTACAAGTCTCAGCGTCACCACTCTCTTATGACCTTGAGCGAATCGTTATAACTCTTGAAACTTTAGTATCTTCTTCAGTAAAATAGAAATAATAATAGCATCTGTCTCATAGGGAAGGCTGGCTACACATCACTATAGGGTCATAACCAACCTCTCTTCCAATTTTGGGGCAATGCTAAGAAACTGTTGAATGGTTTAGCAATAAACCTGGCACTGATAGGCAGGATTTGGGTGGCAGAGTTAGGGTCAGGGGAGACCATGGTTGGCTGATGACTGGATATGGGCATGGAAAGACAAAGGCAGCCGAGAGGGATGAATCCTTTTAACTAGGTAGCCACTGGATATGTGAAGTGAGGTCGACAATGCCCTCAGAATTTTCAACTAGTGATGAAGTTTGCATTGGTTGTCAGGAAGACTGGACATTAATGCAATAACCACAGAAGGGCAAGGGAGCTTAGAAATGTATACTGGGGTCTCTGGGAAGATTTTAAATCATCACCTAGAAGAAAAGGTGTTTTTAGAGCTGATGTTGAGTAGATTTCATTGGGTTTCTGTTTTTTCAGTCTTGTGCTTTCATCTTCAGATATGCCTCCCTTGCTTTACTTAAAAATATATATTATTGTGGGAGGATAAAATAGATGCTAGCGTAAAATTCACCATTTTAATTATCTTAAAGTATGCAATTCCATGGCATCTTGAACATTCATAACGTTGAGACACTGACAGATCATCAAGCATGAGATTCTCATAAGGAGCATGCAACCTAGATCCCTTGCATGCACAGCTCATAATGGCTTTGCGCTCGTATAGGAATCGAATGCTGCTGCTGTTAAGGCAGGAGGTGGAGCTTAGGTGGTAGCGTGGGTAATGTGAGAGACTGGAACGGCTGCAAATACAGATGAAGCTGTGCTTGGTCACTGCTCACCTCCTGCTGTGTCGCCTGGTTTCTAACAGGTCATTTGGACCAGTACTGGTCCATGGCTCAGGACTGGGGACCCTTGTTGTAGAAAACATCAATATACATTTTTTTGTTCTTGCTTCTTAAAGCTAACAGTTTTTTTTTTTAAGTGCTGCCTTTATTTCTCATGCGAAGATTAATACACTCAAATTACACAGTTAATGTTGTTATAGAGTCTAATGTGAAATCTGTGCATATAATATGGATATGGAAAGTACAGAAGTCCAGCTGGGGATATGGTCCCTTCAAGCTTGGGAGGGGTCACCCATCAAACAGAATTGAACCCATACTAAAAGGAAGACAAAGACCCACTAGCACTGCAACTCAGCTCCTATGAGACTTCAGCTTTGGCTTGATCATCCCTCACTTACCAGTAAACAATTTCCTGTATTTCATAGCACTGCAATCCCATGATCTCTGCCTTTGACCCCAGATTCCCCGAGGCTGTGCAAGTTGTGTGAAGATTCTGCTCTTTTTGGGTCTCTAGTGAATTAGGATGTGATTCTATACAGTTCATGTAACAAATGCAGATAGAGTGTTTCTGACTTTTTGGGCACTGTAGCAGGCACAGCAGAACGTATATTCATACATTTAATAAGTGGTAAGGTCTGGGTACCGATAAATCACAGAATGGATACCAACTGCCCTGGTACTAGAAGGTTGTCACAGAGGTTCTCCAGTGTGCTAACCATTATTCCCTTTACTTGCTAGATCACAAGGATAACTGGAATATTCCAGAAAGTTAGGTAGCAGGGGCATTGAGGAGAAGTCCCACGGTTACAGAAGCAACAATTTACCAATCGTTACAAAATTATTTCAATGTCATATCATCCCATATGGCCCTAGCAGGTCAACTAGTTGAAAACTTTTGAATAATTTGCTGCTGTCTGCTTAGCATTACCTTAACTCGATCATTCTTCTCTCCAGAGCCCTCTTAAAATTCTTTCTCTGATCAACAGGGTCCTAAACAGTACACTCTTCTTTGCTCTCTGCTTTCCTGGGTTTCTCTTATGCCCTGAGTTTGCCACTTGTCCTCCCTCTAAAGGGCAGTAATGCCTCTTGTCCCTCACATCTGAATGCTCTTGGTTGACTGCTACTCTTTCTTCAGATCTCAGCTCAATAATGGCTTCCACAGGGAAGCCTCCCGGACCTACCACTGAGGCAAGTTTCTTGGGTACGTACTTGCCTGGAATCTTTTTCCTTCAACTATCTTTCTACATTTTCAGTTTTGCATTTATGAGTGAATATTACAGGATTGAAAGGTCAGTGTCTGTTTTTGCTCACCCCCCACGTCTTCTACCACCTGGCACAGAGCATGGCCTGATGCTGGGATATGAAAAAAAGAAGAGAAAAAAAAAACAAGGATGGGGAGGTGAAGTGGGGGAGTGTGGAAGTATGCTCTTTCTTCCCTTCCTGTAATGAGTCTTCCTCCTGCATCTGAGCGGGAATGTGGGTAAAACTGAGTAAGGGACTTGTCGGGTGGCGTTTTTGCAGTGTCATTTTATCTTCTGAGTGTAATTGCAAGAAAAGTGAATCCAACTTTAGCTGAAACATTCCAAAACAGTTTCTCTAGCCAAATGATGACTGATTTCTAAAATTGGGAACATTATTGCAAACACGAACAGGGGCTGCCCAGAAAAAAGTACCTGTGCCTGCCTGTGATCTGAAGAATCTGGTGAACCAGTAAAGTGGCAAGATTGGGCGGAGTGTGGGGGGGTGTGGCAGTGTAAGTGAAGGTGATGTGAAGGTAATCAACAAGACATTCAGACTCCAGGACTACAATTTGTGGCTGATGAGTACCAGCTTGGTCTTCCACACAATGAGGTTTCCTGGTAATTGTTTAATTTTATACTTGGTTTGGACACACACACATACACACACACACACACACACACAGAGATTTATGCCTTAGTGTCTCAAAATGGCCAGTGAGAGGCCATAGGAATGTGTTCATGCTTATTTCTTTTTCTGTCTGTTAGCTTAGGACATTAATGTTACTGTGAGAATTGTTACCATGGTTGTTCCATGAGCATTTGCAAATTTGTACAGATATTCCCCCTTGATATTTCTTTCATCTCTAAGATTAGCATCAGCACAAACAGTTGGAATAGTCAATATTACCCATTTGAGTGGAACAGTTGGGATGATACATGAATGTCTGTGGAGAGTTTTATTTAATGCATTACATTTTTAGTCCTAGAGGATATTTCAGAAAGGCATGGAGTATATGGAGACACATCTAAATGTGAACAAGACCAAGTGTGGTTACCTTTATTCAATAAGAATTCTGTTTGGGAGAAGGAGTATCTTTGTAGAGAAGGCACCTATAGATATAACCTTCTCGCTGACTTTGACAACTTTGAGAAAGACTGTCCTGAAATCTATGCTTGGAAATTTCTTCCTCAGAACTTGAAAGCAATTGCTTAAGAAAGCTATGTTATCCCCTCATGCTTCAGTTGGTTCTCAGAAAAAAAAATTAAGAATGAAAGTATACATAATGAATAGATTAACTGCCTAGCAATTGGGTTACATTGCCTCCCTAATGCAGTGGGGCCCAAATAATCTCTTAGGAGGCAAGTTTCTTAAATACATTGTTAGACCAACTGGAAAATTAACTAGGGTGTTGTCTGGAAAGATCTCATTTTCATCCTAAAACTTGCCAAGTAGAAATGAAAGAGGTGTCCAACAACTCATTTTTCAAAATATGTCAGTTGTTGCTGTACTTTTTCATGTAATTATCTTTCCCAGGGAAAGAAGAATTGAAAAGGTTTCTTAGTCATTAAAAACAAAACAGAACAAAACAAAAACTGCTGAGACATTAAACAAGATAGTGGTTAGCTCAAATGACAGCGTCTCTAAATATCCTAGCTTAATCCTTCTGGCCAAAAGAATTCTTTCATTTAGTTTTCTTAACAGTCAGTTTTATCTCTCTCTAACCTAATTCAAACTGATTTAGTTAAAAACAAAAGCGGGGGTAGAGGTATTGCCACATACAACTGAAAACCTTAGGAGTGATGGTTCAGGCACAGTTAGAGTCAGGGGATCAAAAGATATCAGCATTATTTATTCAGTTTTATGTGCTCAATATCTCACTGTTTTCCTCTGAGTTGACACACTCTCAAGGTTTCCTCTCATTGTAGCATGATAGCTATCAGAAGCTATAGGCTTATGTTTTAGCCTCTCAACAACTTCCTTAAAAAGATACTTTTCTTTCCTAATGACTCCAACAAAACTCCTTGAATTTCATTCCATCTGCTTGACTTGGGTCACATGCCCATTGCTGAAGTGCTGACCATGGCCAAAGTGAATAGAATGGTGTGACTGTGGAGATCTGAGCTATACTCCACTCTTGGGATCTGGGAGGTAGAGTCAACCATCCATGGACCAAAAGCAGAGGAGGTATAGTTCCCTAAAGGAGAGTTAGAGTTAAAGTGCTCTTTCCAGAAGTAGAAATGGACATTAAACAGATGAGAGAGAGACAGAGAGAGAGAGAGAGAGAGAGAGAGAGAGAGAGAGAGAGAGAGTGCTGTGATAGACTGCATTCCTGAGCCCTTGCTGTATCCATTAAGTTTGCCATGAGACTGCAGCTCCTCCTATCATACCAGAAGGTGGAAGATATTTCCCCACTCCTTGATTCTGAATAATTTGGTCATATGCCTTGCTCTGGCCAATGAGATTTAGTGGACACAATGCAAGCCAAGACTTGGTAAAGCACTTATGTGATTGGGCTCCCTCTTGCACCTGTACTACCACTATAAGTAGGATATGCCTAGACTACGCCACTGGTCCCAGAGGAGAAAGGGAGACATGTGAAGTTAAGGTGCCCTCAGTCAAGCCCCACTCAGAGTAGAGATCCCAGTTGGCTCATACATATGAATGGACTCAGCCAAGATCACCCACGAAACACAGTAATCGATGGCCATTATTTAAAGTCACAGTGCTTTAGGGGAGTTTGTTAGGCAATTATAGCTAACTGATACATTTCTTGCCTCTGTAATATCTCCTATAGGGTTGATAATCAACAGGTATATACTAATTCTGATGCACCAGTGACTGTAAAATTGAATCAGTTAGTAAATAGTCTCTTTCCTAAACCCCCTGAGTGTCCCAGCACCCTCGCCCCACTCCCAGCTCTCTTGAATCTCCCTAGGATCCAGCAACTAAAGGAGTAATGCCTGGAATGCCAACACCCTAATCCAGTTCTGTAGAGAAATCCATTCTGATTGGTCAGTGCCCATGCCTTACATTTGTTAAAAATTCTGAATATCATTTCTTATCATTCATGGACCTGACTCATCTCCCCATTATGTTCTTAGCTTCCCTAGGGTAACCTCCACATCGGGATCATCCTGAACACCTCTGGGCCATGCACCATAAATATTTGTTGAATGAATCCTGGATAGAAATAGGTACTGAAGGAAATTCTATGGTCTAGTGCAGTCACCAAAAAGGTTGAAGTTATTTGCTGCTTGAGTTTAAGTGTCCAGGGAGTTAATTGGAAATGACTCACTGAATGTTAGAGGCGAGAGAATCCCTTTTAGGGCATTTACATTTGTTTTTTAGAATAAAAATGTTAGGGCTTATTTGAATTTTATTTATCAATACACCAAAAACTCAGTCATGCTTTTACTTTTTTATTTTTTATTTTTTTGAGATAGGGTCTCACTCTGTCACCCAGGCTGGAGTGCAGTGGTGTGGTCATAGCTCACTGCAGCCTCAACCTCTCAGGCTCAAGTGATCCTTCTATCTCAGCCTCCCGAGTAGCTGTGACTACTGGCATGAGCCATCACACCTGGCTAGTGTGTGTGTGTGTGTGTGTGTGTGTGTGTGCGCGCACGTGTTTTGTAAAAAGGGATTTCATGATTTTTCCCAGGCTGGTCTCAAACTCCTGGGTTCGGGCAATCTGCTTACTCTGGCCTCCCAAAGTGTTGGGACTACAGTCGTGAGCCACCACACCTGGCCTCAGTCATATCTTAAGCAGAGTTACCAACTTTCCCCTCTTTTTGGTCCCATCAAATTAATTGTCATAACTCTTCATTCCGTGTTACCAAATATCTCCCAATTATTCATGCTCAAAAAGTAGAAATCAGCTGTCATGCACTGTTCTAGGAGCTCCGTCCTCATTGAGCCGGGGAGCACAGCTTCTGCCCAGAAATGGTGTCAAGGCTACTTTGGAGACCATCTTGACTTTGCTTTCTTTCCTGCCCTGTTGTCTGATCTGCCATCGGACAGCCGAGTCTGCCACTCCTTCCTCCACAGGGTCTCACATCTGTTTTTTCCTTTACATTCATAATGTCCCCCATTTGGGAGAGGCTGTGGTCACAGTATAAACTGACTTGCATTGGATCCTTTGTATTATAAGGCAGGCTCCCCTAAACCTCTGCAGGAGCCACTCGTTTCCTCTTCAGACTTCCACAGCTTTTGGATTCCTAGTCAGGAGGATAGTAGGAGGTAGAGATTGATGCTGAAAACAAAATCCCCAGATGGGAGTACTGTATGGGTTGATTACTCCAACTTCTCCCAAGCATGGATGTCCAGGGGGGACACTGGGCTTGCTCCAAGTTGTCTGAGATGCTGAGATTTCCCCAGCACCGCACTTCTGGTGTTCTCACCAACCTCCCTTGCTACCATCTCACAACCGGCCTCTCCTTGTCCATACAAATGAAGTTTCGTGGCAAGAGTCACAGAGTCCTAGTTGGAATTACGTGCCTGCCATCCATTCTTTGGGTGTGTGTCTTAGCTTATCTAAGACGTGGTTTATTTATCTTTAAAATGGGGATAGGAGGGGTGCAATAGTGAAGTTTAAATGACATAACTTATGTAATACACCTGGTATAGTGTTTGGCATATGACAGATTCTCTACTAAAACTACTATCATTATTCTTATTCCTACCATCTCTCCTTTTCATTAAGGCTTTCTATTTTGTCTAGAAAAAGCTGGCCAGTTTCTCTTTACTCTGGTCAAATATAGACTTAAAAATTTTTTTAGCAGTAACGATCTCCACACTTCTGTTAAAATATACAATCCAAACCTGGCATTTTCTTAAATGTAATTTTCTATGTTGCTCTGCCCAAGTAGTGGGAATGTTAGCTTGGGGCAGAGAGCCTCAGCATCACCCTACAAATCACACTGCAGGCATTTCTTACTGGTTGTGCATGCCTTGCCTCTAGTCATACAAACCAGCTCTTGGACGATCCTGTTGTTCCTGGCCCAGACAGAAAACACTGTCACCAAAGAGTTGGAGGGAACCTGGAGGTCATCTAGATTCTAGTCCATCACCCTACGGACGTTTGATTTTCTCTTAGATCCCCCAGTGCAAAATTTTGTCCCGCTTCTTCTTGAGCATGGCCGTTTGAAACATAAAGTCCATCTTTTGTCAGCTTTGACAACTGTGAGCCATTCTTCTGTACTGACAGTCCAAATCGACCCTCCTTAACTTCCCTTCTGCAAAGAACTCTTTCAGTATGGATGGCAAAACTAGTGTGAGAACAGCTTTTCAACTACCGTGCGGTGCTCCTGGTAAAACCTTAGTTCTGAGATCAAATACGCAGGAAAAGAACTGGGCTTAACTATCATCAGTTATTCTAATGTGAACAATGCTTTAGACATTGAAAAATTATCAAATGAAATTACAGCCAGAAAAAAAAATCTCTAAATTGCTATCCACACTGAAATTCATGACTTTGGGATGGATATTGAGCTCAAATAGTCACCAGTAGGAGCATTTTCTGCTGTTTCAATTTTCCAAAGTTCCTTTCTTCTTTTGCAGCAACATGACATGGCACATACTTGGCTTCCTCCAGGGAATGTGGCAGGCGGTGTTCACGTGGATGTGTCTGTCTTGACACAAGACTTCCAGAAAATGCGAATGCAGCCTTTGTTCTGAGCACCATAGAACTCCTTGAGGGCTGGGAGATGCAGGTAGAGAATTGTTGTAAATTTACTCAGATGGGAATTGGAAGGCTAGAGAACTTTGAGCAGGGAGAGTTAAAACTGAGGTTAAAGTGTAGAGCCCTTTCTGAATATCGCATGGAAGCCCTGATGATCTCAGTGGTGGCCACATCATCTCAAACTATACCATGCCTCACCTTTGACTCTGAGTCCACGAGGCTGATGTCTAGTGCCAAAAAGCCTAGTTGGTCTGAAACTTGGTAAACATAAGGCTGTCATTATTCATCTTTAGCAGTTCATGCTGGGTCCATCCGTGCCTTTTAATAGCACACAGTTTGCAGTGGAAAAGATGAATATGCCTTAGTTATAGGAACTTAGCTCTTTCTGTTTATGGGATTTTTGTTTGATTTTCTTGTTGTTTTGTTTGTGCTTTTGATGTGTTTCCACCAGGTCAGACTTAGGCCAAATTAGCAAGAGGGGATTAACAATACCTTACTTATACATTGTGCTTCATAGATGTTACAGTGTTTCTGCCTTTATGACTTGATTTTATTGGGCACTCACAAACCAAGGATGCCAAGGCAGGTGCCACCTTGCTGCAGATTGTGGGAGAGCTGGCTGCTGCCCAGAGAAGCTAAGCAGTCTACCAAATGACACACAGTAGATCAGTAGATTAGGTGGAAGAGTGGACACCAGCGCCTGAGGATTCTGTCTTCTCATCCTGGGTTCTTTCCCTTTGGCTCCATCCTCAACTCTGCCCCTGTTTTCTTTCTGGTCCCAAGCATTCCCCACACACCCATCCCCTGTTGTGCAGAGCCCCTGTCACTGAGGTCAGTCTGAACCACCGAGGCAAGCAGGTTCTGGATCTTTCTCTGAGCTTTTTCTCTATCACAAGTTCATGCCAATCTAGGATTTCTTTAAGGCCTGTTCTCTGCTATTAAACAATTTCAAAATATGTAAATAGAAATAGAAACAAATGTTTCTAGAAATGGGTCATGGGGTAAGAAGTAAAATAGGCTACAGCTGCACATGCCTTAGGGACCAGGCAGGAAGTGCTAATGAGTGAGATAGGCTCGGTGACAACACTGGGAAGGGGTGAGAACTGTGGCGAAATAGGGAGCTGTGCCTGGTCAAATGGAGTAGCCACTATGCAGCTTCGACTCCTTTGGCATGGGAGGAGGCAGAACTGAGGTTTTCAGATATTTCCATATGTACTTTCTTCCAGGAAAAACTGAAAGTCTGGACTTTAATGGGTTATTTTCTTATGCAGTTGACCTTTGAACAACATGGGTTTCAACTACATGGATCCATTTATATGTGGATTGTTTTTCAATAAAGATATTGGGAAAGTTTTTGAAGATTTGCAACAATTTGAAAAACCTTGCCCAGATGAATTGCATAGCCTAGAAATATGGAAAAAAGTGACGGAAAAATTAGATGTGTCATCAGTGGATAAAATAGAGGTAGGTACTAGAATGTTTTATCATTTAATACCATAAAATATTTACAAATTATTATAAAAGTTAAAATTTATCAAAACTTATGCACAAAGACACAAATCATGCATAGTGCCATTTTCAGTTGAAAGAAATGTAAACGCATATAAATATGTAAAAATGCAGTATTAAATCGTAAGGCATAAAGTTAACTGTAGTACACACTACTACTATAATAATTTTGTAGCCACCTCCTGTTGCTATTGTGGCGAGCCATGTGATGGAGATCATCTCAAAGTGAGCAGTTTCTGTCTCCAGTAAATTTTGTATTGCAGTAAAAATGATCTCCCTTGGTACATTTTTTTGTGGGGTTAATCTTATTATGCTTTAAGTTCTGGGGTACATATGCAGAATGTGCAGGTTTGTTACATAGGTATGCACGTGCCATTGTGGTTTGCTGCATCCATCACCCCGTCACCTACATTAGGTATTTCTCCTAATGTTATCCCTCCCCTATCCCCCATCACCTGCCATCCCTGCCTTAGCCCCCACCCACTAACAGGCCCCAGTGTGTAATGTTCCCCTCCATGTGTCCACGTGTTCTCATTTTTCAACACACACTTATGAGTGAGAACATGCAGTGTTTGGTTTTCTGTTCTTGTGTCAGTTTGCTGAGAATGATGGTTTCCAGCTTTATCCATGTCCCTGCAAAGGACATGAACTCATCCTTTTTTATGGCTACGTAGTATTCCATAGTGTATATGTGCCACATTTTCTTTAGCTAGTCTATCATTGATGGGCCTTTGGGTTGGTTCTAAGTCTTTGCTATTGTGAACAGTGCTGCAATAAACATACATGTGCATGTGTCTTTAGTATAATGATTTATAATCCTTTGGGTATATATCCAGTAATGGGATTGCTGGGTCAAATTGTATTTCTAGTTCTAGATCCTTGAGGAATCACCACACTGTCTTCCACAGTGGTTGAACTGACAATGGTCCCACAAATACTGTAAAAGCATTCCTGATTCTCCACATCCTCTCCAGCATCTGTTGTCTTCTGATTTGTTTTAATGATCACCATTCTAACTGGCCTAAGATGATATCTCAGTGTGGTTTTGATTTGCATTTCTCTAATAACCGGTGATGATGAGCTTTTTTTCATGTTTGTTGGCTGCATACATGTCTTCTTTTGAGAAGTATCTGTTAATATCCTTCACCTGCTCTTTGATGGGTTTTTTTTTTTTCTTTGTAAATTTGTTTAAGTTCATTGTAGATTCTGGATATTAGCCCTTTGTCAGATGGGTGGATTGCAAAAACTTTTTTCCCTATTCTATTGGTTGCTGTTTCACTCTAATGATAGTTTCTTTTGCTGTGCAGAAGCTCTTTAGTTTATTAGATCCCATTTGTCTATTTTTACTTTTGTTGCCATTGCTTTTGGTGTTTTAATCATGAAGTCCTTGGCCATGCCTGTCTCCTGAATGGTATCGTCTAGGGTTTCTTTTAGGGTTTTTATGGTATTAGGTCTTATGTTTAAATTTTTAATCCATGTAGAGTTAATTTTTGTGTAAGGTATAAAAAAGGGATCCAGTTTCAGCTTTCTGCATATGGCTAGCCAGTTTCCCAACACCGTTTATTAAATAGGGAATCCTTTCCCTGTTGCTTGCTTTTGTAAGGTTTGTCAAAGATCAGATGGTTGTAGATGTGTGGCATTATAGGCCCCTGTTCGGTTTCATTGGTCTATATCTCTGTTTTGGTACCAGTGCCATGCTGTTTTGATTACTGTAGACTTGTAGTATAGTTTGAAGTCAGGTAGCATGATGCCTCCAGCTTTGCTTTTTTTTTTTTTTTTTTTTTTTTTGCTTATGATTGTCTTGGCTATGTGGTCTCTTTTTTGGTTTCATATGAAATTTAAAGTGTTTTTTTTCCCAATTCTGTGAAGAAGGTCAACGGTAGGTGATAGCATTGAATCTGTAAATTACTCTGGGCAGTATGATCATTTTCACGGTATTGATTCTTCCTAACCATGAGCATGGAATGTTTTTCCATTTGTTTGTGTCCTCTCCTATTTCTTTGAGCAGTGGTTGGTAGTTCTCCTTGAAGAGGTCCTTCACATTCCTTGTTAGTTGTATTCCTAGGTATTTTATTCTCTTTGTAACAATTGTGAATGGGAGTTCACTCATGATTTGGCTCTCTGTTTGTCTGTTATTAGTGTATAGTAATGCTTGTGATTTTTGCACTTGATTTTGTATCCTGAGACTTTGCTGAAGTTGCTTATCAGCTTAAGGAAATTTTGGGCTGAGACAATGGGGTCTTCTAAATATACAATAATGTTGTCTGCAAATAGAGATAATTTGACTTCCTCTTTTACTGAGAGAAGCTGATACCATTCCTTCTGAAACTATTCCTAACAATAGAAATAGAGAAAATCCTCCCTAACTCATTTTATGAGACCAACATCACCCTGATACCAAAACCTGGCAGAGACACGACTGAAAAAGAAAATTTCAGGCCAACATCCATGATGAACATTGATGCAAAAATCCTCAATAAAATACCAGCAAACTGAATTTAACAGCACGTGGAAAAGCTCATGCATCACGATCAAGTCGGCTTCCTCCCTGGGATGCCAGACTGGTTCAACATACGCAAATCCATGAACGTAATCCATCACATAAACAAAAACAAAGACAAACTCCACATGATTATCTCAATAGATGCAGAGAAGGCCTTTGACAAAATGTAACCATGTTTTATGCTAAAAACTCTCCATAAACTAGATATCAATGGAACGTATCTCAAAATAATAAGAGCTATTTATGACAAACCTACAGCCAGTATCATACTGAATGGGCAAAAACTGGAAGCATTGCCTTTGCAAACCCACACAAGACAAGGATGCCCTCTCTCACCACTCCTATTCCCTTGGTTATTCCACATCTTTCATCTTGTTTAGTGTAAACTGTAAGTCTTGAATGACACAATGGGATCCATATGAAAGGCTACTAGTGATGCTGGAAACAGATGCAAGAAGCAAAGTCATTAGATTCTGAGAAAATGTTGAATTGCCTGATATGCACCATAGATTGAGGTCTGCAGCTGTGATTGTCCACCATTTCAGACAGAAAATTCATCTCATAAACAGATGATAAAACTTCCAGGATCAACAAATACAGTACAGTAGTGTAAATCTATTTTCTCTCCTTATGATTTCTAATCACATTTCTTTTCTATAACTTTATTGTAGGAATACAGTATTAGTACATAAAA
Source organism: Ateles fusciceps (assembly GCA_036589455.1). Taxonomy (NCBI): domain Eukaryota; kingdom Metazoa; phylum Chordata; class Mammalia; order Primates; family Atelidae; genus Ateles; species Ateles fusciceps. The sequence continues at coordinate 5,366,483 of JAZHEH010000299.1, forward strand.
TATACAAAGTAAGTATTAATTGACTGTTTATGTTATTGGAAAGGCTTCTGGCCAACACTAGGCTACTAGTAATTAAGTGTTGGGAGAGTCAAAAGTTAAAAGGGAATTTTCGACTGGACAGGGTCAAAGCCCTTAACCCTCACATTATTCAAGGGTCAACTGTATTTTAAAACACTGGGCAGACTTCACAAAAGCCCTGTGTGTGATTTGGCATGTTGCTGGCTGCTTTGTGTCCTCTGACCTGGGGAGACAGAGAGTAACACCCTTTGTGCTTGGCCTCGCTCAGACATGAGTAGAGTAACAGCCAGCATGGGCACAATAATTTGAGATGGATGTAGACCAACTGGAACAACTTGGAGACAAGGGACCACAGTGTCGAGGAGATTCAGACACTTATGAGAAAGGTGATGGAACTGGAGACATTTACTCTGGGTGAAGGAGTACTTGATAACCTGTCATAGGGAAGATGCTAGAAAATTATTCTCTGCAGTCCGTAGGGTCATTTCTCTTGTTATGTTACCCACTACATTTTAGAAGCCAGGCTTATCCCTTCCTTCGCTCCATTCTCCCCACACCCCCCCATTTAAAAAAAATTATACTTTATGCACTCAGGACATATGGATTTAATTTTTTAAAGGTTAATTTCCTAGGGCAGACATAGGCAAACATTATTTATAAAGGGCCAGATAGTAAATGTTTTAGATCTCTGTTGCTTAATCGTTTTTTTTTTGTTTTTGTTTTTACAACTGTTTACTAATGTGAAAACCACTGTTAGCTCCTGGGCCTTACAAAAACAGGTCTCAAACCAGCTTTTATAAGTTGCTGACCCCTTCCCTAGACTGAGACAGGATAAGTAGTTTAACAAATCCACTGGAGTATTTAAAGAAATTCTCCTAAAACAGCAACAATGTGTTCCACATAGTATCAGTGGTCTACAAATATCAATAGGTGTTATAAATAAGAGAATTTGGGGATCAAATACATTTGAGAAACATTCGCTTATGCAGAGTTAAAAAGTCTTTTCCTTTCAGAACTTTTAATATGCTAATCTGAGTTAGGAATTTCTAAGAAAGACCATTTCCAAAGCTGACCATGTGGCTTTTTCCTGAGGAATTTATTAGTATTTCTCTGGACATTTGCTTGGAAAATGCTGTCCAAAGTGAAACCGTAGTTGAAAACCAAGCCAAAATAAACCAAACCTGTTTTGGTTTCTAATTCGCCTTTATCTAAGTCACTGTACCTGTGTTAAGTATGGAAAAGATGTCTACTTAGAACCTTTCATATTCTAGAAGGCCAGAGGGGTGCAATTAATATTCTTTGGAGGGAAAGGGCAGCCAGCTGAGTGGGAAGGAGGTGGGGGAAATGTTTGGCTTACTTTCCACCTAAGGGTGTTTTCTGTGAAGTGAATTCCTAACTGCTTTAAATTACTCTGTTACTTGCCATTAATCTATGAAGCCCATGCAGTAAGCAATGGTCAATTACTTGACCATTTTTATCAAAAACAATTACCTGAAACTTTGCTGCTAAATGTTAGTTTCCTTGAAGAAAAATATCGACTGAAAATGTAAAGACTTGGCTCTGAGCTTTGCAAGGCAAAAGAAGAAAAAATCTTGCCCCATTTTAAAAATCGATACATAATAATTGTAGATATTTATGAGACACCTGATATTTTGATACATGCACACAGTGTGTAGTGATCAAATCAGAGCATTTAAGATACCCATCACCCCAAACATGTATCATTTCTTCGTGTTGGGAACATTCCAGATCTTCTCTAGCTATTTTGAAATAGGCAATGCATTATTGTTACCAATGGTCGCTCTACTGTGGTGGATGATAGAACGTATGCTTTCTATCTAACTGTATGTTTTATCTATTGACCACCCTCTCTTCATCCTTCTTCCCATCCTGAAGAAGAGAAGGAGCTGGCTACATATGTGATGCGTATGTGATACGTGTAAGACACTAGACTTGGCTCCCAGCCTGGAATAAGTCATTCTGCACTTGGGGACAACCGTGAACAGTTCTGCAGTGTCCTGGCTGTATTTTGAGCCAGGGGCATCTGCGTTGGAGTCCCAGTTCTGCTTCTTGGCCACTGCTTATCCTCAGGCAGCTTATTTAAACTTATTTGCTCCCCAGTTTAGTCATCTCTAAAGTGGAAGGAGTAAAATGTATTCCACAAAGTTTTTTGCAGTATTTAGAGAATGTGTACATAAACTGTTTTGCCAATCACAGGTCCTCAATAACTAGTAGCTATTACAAGTGTAACAAGGTGACACGAGACACCCAGGGATAGGCAAGTGAGCACTGCCCCAGTTGCTTGGGTCAGCTTGGAGCTTTCTGCTCCATCACCCCTAACATGAGACTTTCTGCCTTTGCAGCTGCAAGACAGCTGCTCCTCCTGTAGCCTTGTGGCTATGATCCAAACAAGACCAAGAGGGATGGTTGAAGAGAAAATCACTCATGCCAGCTTAGTTTGTCTACTTTTTATCAGGAAATCAATAGCTGTCCCTGAAAGCCCACACACTTTCTTCTGTTTATACAGTAGTCCCCCCCCTGACCTTATTCATTGCGGGTAAGTTTTAAGACCCCCAGAGAATGCCTGAAACCATGGAGAGTTCCAAATTCTATGTTTTTCTTATACATACATACCTATGATAAAGTTTAGTTTATAAATTAGGCTTAGTAAGAGATTTAAGAGATTAACAACAATAAGTAATAATACAATAGAACAATTATAACAATATGCTAGCATTACTACTCTTACATTTTGGGGCCATTATTAAGTAAAATGAGAGTTACTTAAAGACAAGCAATGTGATACCACAACGGTGGGTCTGATAATCGAGACAACTCCTAAGTGACTAACAGGCAGGTGACATCTACAGCATGGGTCCGCTGGACAAAGGAAAAATTCACATCCCAGGTGGGATGGAGCAGGACAGAATCAGACTTCGTTATGCTACTCAGAGTGGCGCACAATCTGAAACTTATGGATTGTATATTTCTGAAATTTTCCATTTAGTATTTTAAGACCACGGTTGACCCTAGGTAACTGAAACTGCAAAAAGCAAAAATGCTGTTAAGGAGGACTACTGTATATCCTTGGCCAAAACTGGATCACAAAATAACTCCTAGCTGCAAGGGATTCTGGAGAGGTATGTTACAAAAGCAAAGTGCTGCCTGAACAAAACTGGGAGTAAAGAAAAAATAATGAAAAAAGAGGAGAGAATGGATGGGATCACTAGATAAAAAGCAGAATCCTCCCCTCCCAACACCCCAGCCCCAGGGATTTCACATCCTCCATATTTTGGCCAGTTAGCTCCAGGTTGTACTCCAAGGTACAAAGAAACTGAAGTTGTTCTTCCTGTCTTTGCCACTAGAGAAAACGAGATGACAGCTCTCATGAACTGAGCATTTACTACTCTGTGCCAGGTTCTCATTTAAGTACTTTACATGTATCATCTAATTTAATCCCCCAAACGGCCCTAGGGGCTAGGTACTATTTTATCCTCCTTTTACAGATGAGGGACTTGCTGTGCAGAGAGGTTCAGTCACTTGCTCCAAGCCATACAGGTACTAAAAGATGGAATTAAGACTCATTCCCAGGTTGTTTGAATCCACAACCCAAACTCTTAAGCACTGTTCCATTTTGCCTCTTTAAAAATCAGTAATTTGGCTGGGTGCAACAGCACATGCCTGTAATCCCAGAACTTTGGGAGGCCAAGGCAGGAGGATCACTTGAGCCCAGGAGTTCAAGGCTACAGTGAGCTATGACTGCACCACTGCACTCCAGCCTGGGTGACAGAGTGAGACTCTGTCTCTAAAAAAAAAAAAAAAAAAAAAAATTACTTTGAATTAATGGTTAATTGATTTTGACAACCAAGCACAGGAAATTTAGTTGGGAAAATGATAGTCTTTTGAATAAATAGAGCTGGGAAAATATGGTATACAAATGCATAGAGATGAATTTAGACCTTTACCTCATACCACACACAAAACTTAAATCAAAATAGATCAGGCCTAAATGTAAGAACTAAAACTCAAACTTTTAGAAGAAAATCATTGTGATTTTGGGTTAGGTAAAGACTACTTAGGTACAATATCAAAAATATGATCCATAAAAGAAATTGATAAATCAAATGATTAAAATGAAAAAAATGTGCATCAAATGATACAATTAAAAAGTGAAGAGATAGTACAGACTTGAAGAAAATATTTGCAAAGAATATAGATGTTAAAAAACTTGTATCTGGAATATATGAAAAACTCTTAAAATTCAATAATAATACAAACAAGCTAATTAAAAATGAACAAAATACCTGCCTATGAGTGAGAACATGGGGTGTTTGATTTTCTGTTCTTGTATCAGTTTGCTGAGAATGATCGTTTCCAGATTCATCCATGTCCCTAGAAAGGACACAAACTCATCTTTTTTTATGGCTACATAGTATTCCATAGTATATATGTGCCACATTTTCTTTGTCCAGTCTATCACTGATGGGCATTTAGTTTAGTTCCAGGTCTCTGCTATTGTAAACAGTGCCACAATGAACATACGTGTGCGTGTGTCTTTATAATAGAACGATTTATAATCCTTTGGGTATATACCCAGTAATGGGATTGCTGGGTCAAATGGAATTTCTATTTCTAGGTCCTTGAGGAATCGCCACACTGTCTTCCACAATCATTGAACTAATTTACACTCCCACCAACAGTGTAAAAGCATTCATATTTCTCCACACCCTCTCCAGCATCTGTTGTCTCCAGATTTTTTAATGATTGCCATTCTAACTGGCATGAGATGGTATCTTAAAGTGATTTTGATTTGCATTTCTCTAATGACCAGTGATGATGAGCATATTTTCATATGTTTGTTGGCTTCATATATGTCTTCTTTTGAAAAGTGTCTCTTTATATACTTTGCCCACTTTTGGATGGGTTTGTTTGTTTTTTCTTCTAAATCTGTTTCAGTTCTTTGTAGATTCTGGATATTAGCCCTTTGTCAGATGGGTAGATTGCAAATTTTTTTTCCCATTCTGTTGGTTACTGGTTCACTCTAATGATTGTTTGTTTTGCTGTACAGAAGCTCTGAAGTTTAATTAGATCCCATTTGTCTGTTTTGGCTTTTGTTGCCATTGCTTTTGGTGTTTCAGTCGTGAAGTTCTTGCCTATGCCTATGTCCTGAATGGTTTTGCCTAGGTTTTTTTCTAGGGTTTTTATGGTGTTGGGTCTTATGTTTAAGTCCTTAATCCATCTGGAGTTAATTTTAGTGTAAGGTGTCAGGAAGGGGTCCAGTTTCTGCTTTCTGCACATGGCTAGCCAATTTTCCCAACACCATTTATTAAACAGGGAATCCTTTCTCCATTGCTTGTTTTTGTCAGGTTTGTCAAAGATCACTTGGTTGTAGATGTGTGGTGTTGTTCAAGAGGCCTCTGTTCTGTTCCATTGGTCTATGTCTCTGTTTTGATACCAGTACCATGCTGTTTTGATTACTCTTGCCTTGTAGTGTAGCTTGAAGTCTGGCAGCATGATGCTGCCAGCTTTGTTCTTTTTGTTTAGGATTGTCATGGCTATGCAGTTCTTTTTCGGTTCCATATGAAGTTTAAAGTGGTTTTTTTCTAGTTCTGTGAAGAAGGTCATTGGTAGTTTGATGGGGACAGTGTTAAATCTATAAATTACTTTGGGCAGTATGGCCATTTTCACAATATTGATTCTTCCTTACTCACAGGTGGGTGTTAAACAATGAAAACACTTGGACACAAAGAGGGGAGTATCACACACTGGGGTCTGTTGTGGGGGGCTACAGGAGGGGATAGTGGGAGGGAGGGTGGGGGGAGGGGATAATGTGGGGGAGAAATGTCAGGTATAGGTGGTGGGGGGATGGTGGCAACAAACCACCTTGCCATGAATGTACCTATGCACCAGTCTTGCATGATCTGCACATGTACCCCAGAATCTAAAGTACAACAAAAAAAATGAAATCCTATAGTCATGGAACTATGTAGATTGTATAAACCTGTAGTCCATGTAAGCATAAATATGGTAGAAAAAAAATCAGAAGTGAATATCTTGTTGGGGAAAAAAGGGATTCTTCATTTTTATGATATGTTTAATGTAAGCAGCATATAAAAGATTTCCAAAATCTATAAGAAGCTAAATGGCAATGGTTTTCTAGCTTCAAACCGTAAAGAATGCCTGGGAAAACTCCAAAATTATTGCAAGAGAAATAAAAGGAATTTGAGAGGAGGGACTTCAAAGTGTCAAAAGTAGCTGCCTCTGAGAAATGAAATTAAATGGAGGAAGGAAAGGGTAGAGGAGAGATACAGGGGATTTCTCTTTATATTATTCTAATCATATAAACCTGTGTTTATTTTTTGAAAACATTAAAAATGCAAAAACAAAGAAAGAAAAGAGAACCAAATATATGAATAGATATTTCATTATAGAAAATATACAAATGAATTATAGGCATATGAAAAGATGCTTAACATCATTAATCACTGGGGAAAAGCAAATTGTGACTACTGTGAAATTCTACTGCACCCCCCACTGAAATGACTTTAATTAAAAAGACAGACAATAACATGTATTGGTGAAGATATGGAGAAACTGGATCTCTTCACTTTCCTGGAATATAAATTACTACAGTCACACTAGAAACCAGTTCAACAGTTTCTTAAAAAAAATTAAACATATGCTTACCATTTGACATAGCAATTCCTTACCTAGATAACTAGAGAATTGAAAACCTATCTTCATACAAAGGCTTGTGGACACATTTTCATAGCAGCATTATTCATAATAGCCAAGAAGTAGAAACAAACCAAATGTCTATTTTTTAAAGAAAATGTGCTTTAGAAAATATGTGTCCATACAATAGAATACTATTCAGAATTAAATACTGGTAGATGCTATAACATGCATGGACCTCAAACTTGTTAAGCCAAGTGAAAGAAGCCAGATGCAAAACACTGCACATGGTCTAGTAGTTTTTAGGTGAAAAGTCTAGGAAAGGCAAATCTCTAAACAGAAAGCACATGATTAATAGCCTAGGCAAAGAGTGGGGATTGACTGTAAATGGCTGTGGAGAATCATTTTGAGGGTGAAAGTGTTCTGCAACTAGATTTTGATGATGTTTGTGCAACTCTAAAAATTACTCAAAATCATTGAATCATATTGGTGACTGTTATGTTACGTAAATTATACATTAACAAAGCTATTTTCAAAAAGTGGTCCCAAAGAAGAAAGAGGTTTTATTCCATATATCTTGCTTTGTTTGACTAATAGATTTAGGATGAAACACAAATCTCAACAGAAACTGGGCTGAATTTCAATGCTACGTTTTGTTGTTTTTGTTGAACTGTTGTTTTTAAGATAACAGTTCAAGAGTACATGTGCAGGTTTGCTACATACGTAAACTTGTGTCTGGGGGTTTGTTATACAGATTACTTAATCACCCAGGTATTATGTCTAGTACTTATTAGTTTTTTTTTCTTGATTCTCTCCCCCTCCTACCCTCCACCTTCCAGCAGGCCCCAGTGTGTGTCGTTCACCTCTATGTGTTCGTGTTCATGTGTTCTCATCATTTAGCTCCTACTTATAAGTGAGAATGTGCAGTATTTGGTTTTCTGTTCCTGCATGAGTTTGCTAAGGATAATGGCCTCTAGCTGCCTCCATGTCGCTGTAAAGGACATGATGTCATTCTCTTTTGTGGCTTTATTCCATGGTGTATAAGTACCACATTTTCTTTATCCAGCCTATAATGTATGTGTACCATATTTTCTTTATCTAGTCTATCACTGGTGGGTGTTTAGGTTGATTCCATGTCTTTGCTATTGTGAATAGTGCTGCAGTGAACATACACAAGTATGTTTCTTTATAATAAAATGAATTTCTATTGCTTTGAGAATATAAACATACCCAGTAATGGGATTGCCAGGTCAAATGATATTTCTGTGTTTTGGTCTTTGAGGCATGTTCACACTGTCTTTCACAATGGTTTAACTAATTTACATCCCACCAACAGTGTAAAAGTATTCCTTTTTCTCCACAACCTCACCAGCATCTGTTGTTTTTTGACTTTTTAATAATAGCCAATCTGACTGGTATGAGATGATGTCTCATTGTGGTTTTGATTTGCATTTCTCTAGTAATCAGTGATTTTCAGCTTTTTTTTCATGTAATTGTTGGCTGTATGTATGTCTTCTTTTGAGAAGTGTCTGTTCATGTCCTTTGCCCACTTTTTAATGGGGTTGTTTTTTTCTTGTAAATTTGTTTAAGTTCCGTATAGGTGCTAGATATTAGACCTCTGTTGAATGCATCTTTTACAGAATTTTTCTCCATTCTGTGGGTTGTCTGTTTCCTCTGTTGGTAGTTTCTTTTCCTGTGTAGAAGCTCTTTAGTTTAATTAGCTCCCATTTGTCAATTTTTGCTTTTGTTTCAATTGCTTTTGGCATCTTCATCATGAAATATTTGTCCATTCCTGTGTCCTGAATGATGCAGCATAGGTTGTCTTCCAGGGTTTTCATAGTTTGGTGTTTTACGCTTAAGTCTTTCCTCTATCTTGAGTTAATTATATACATGGTGTAAGGACAGGGTCCTATTTCAATCTTCTGCATAAGGCTAGCCAGTTATTCCAGAACTATTTATTGAATAGGGAATTCTTTCCTCATTGCTTGTTTTTGTCAGGTTTTTTGAAGACCAAATAGTTATAGGTGTACAGTCTTATTTGTGGGTTTCTCTTATGTTCCATTAGTTTGTATGTCTATTTTTTACACCAGTATCATGCTGTTTTGGTTACTGTATCCCTGAAGTATAGTTTGAAGTTCAGCAGTGTGCTGCTTACAACTTTGTTCTTTTTGTCTTGGATTTCCTTGGCTATTCAGGCTCTTTTTTGATTTCATATGAATTTTAAAATAGTTTTTTTTCTAGTTTTGTGAAGAATCACAATGGTAGTTTAATAGGAATATCAATGAATCTATAAATTGCTTTAGGCAGTATGGCCATTTTAACAATATTGATCCTGGTGCAATTTACATGGCACCAGGCCATTTGTCCTTCACTTCAGTTATAGTTAAGAGCATGGAATATTTTTCCATTTGTTTGTGTTACCTCTGTTTTCTTTGAACAGTGGTTTGTAGTTCTCCTGGTAGAGATCTTTCACCTCCCTAGTATTTCACCTTCTAGTATTTTATTCTTTTTGTGGCAATTGTGAATGGGCGCTTGTTCCTGATTTGGCTCTTGGCCTGTCTGTTGGTGGTGTATAGGAATGCTAATGATTTTTGCACATTGATTTCATATCCTGAGACTTTCCTGAAGTTGTTTATCAGCTTAAGAACTGTTGGGCTGAGATTATGGCATTTTCTTTATACAAGATCATGTCATCTGCAAACAGGGATAGTTTGACTTCCTCTCTTCCCATTTAGGTGATCTTTATTTCTTTCTTTTGCCTGATTGCTCTGACCAGGACCTCCAATACAATGTTGAATAGGAGTGGTGAAAGAGGGGGATCCTTGTCTTACACTATTTTTCAAGGGGAATGCTTCCATCAATGACAATTTTTGAATTAATATTCTGTATTCACTTATTAAGAACATTTCCTTGACTAAGATGTACATTACTCAGGCTTCCAATCATTCAAGAAGAATATTCTAAATTAATGAGAATTAGCCAGTCTAAAAAGATTACTGCTGAGTTTGTCCAACATCTGCATCTTCTACAAATTCTCTGTGCAGTGGAGTCAGGATTAACATGCAGTAGGGATCTTTGATTTGGCCCTTGAGCTTATCAAACTCCCTTGATGGCTAAAGTATCTCTTTTGGAGTGGTCATATATCCCTTTGTCGTGAAACCTTGTGTAAAATTTCTTTTGTATAGGACTGGGCAAAATGCTAAAATGTACATTCTAGATACTGGTCTAACACAATTTAGAAAGATTTTCACAACTGAAACAAATCATCAAACCATCGAAATTCTGTATTTTTGTCAAATGGGAGCTTCATCATCTCCCTTGGGTAAAAGCTGTAACATTGCAACTTTGAAGTGTTTGGAAAATATATTTATGATGTTCCACTTGTAAAAATCATTATAGACCTAGTTGACATGTCTTCTCAGCATGTAGCATGTCTCTAACTGGCTTTTTAAAATGAAAATATGACAGTATACTTTTAAAAAAAATCTAGCCTGTGACATGTTTTTTCTGGACCCCTAATTTGTTTGAAAAGAATGATACTGCTTACACAAATCACCCATTCTGCCTGAATGCCACAAAAAGAGATGAGACTTTTTATTTTTATTGGTAGGGGCCCTGCCTACATGGCTCCCAGCCTCTGGAAGCAGTTTGCATGGCACCAGGTCATTTGTCCTTCACTTCAATTATAGTTAAGAGATAGGTGCTTTAACATTTTAAAGAGTTTATTTGAGCAGATAGCAATTCATGAACCAGGTGGCTCCAGACTGCAATCGGTTTGGGGCTTTGCTGACGGGAATAAAAGGAAGGGATTTTTTTACAGGGTGACTGCAGAAGCCAGGTAAAGAAATTATTTGATTGATTAAAGTGGAGCAGTAGCTTTATTTGGACCCTTCCAGTGTGAAGTCTCTCATTAGAGGTTAGTGGGTGGTTTCTGATTGGTTAAGCTTAAGTTTCATTTTGCATTTTATGCTGAATTGGGTTTTGGTTTGCTTACATAGCAACTCGGAGTGCTGGAGCCACCTCCCTCTGATGACCTCCCAACTAATTATTATTGTAACACAATGTTAGAGCCTCATATGGTGTCAGAGGTAGAAAGGACCTGAGCTTGTTTGGAGGTTCTAGCAGGGGGAGTGCAGCTACTCGTATACCCTTGACGGAAGACCAGCCCTCCTCTATCGGGGATGGTCATCCTCTCCTACCAAGCACGCAGCTTCGGCAGGAACACATATGGGGCGGTGAGGGAGGAAGAGGACACCCGCCTAACCAGCCAGATCAGCCCAGTCAAGCCTGGTAATCTATATCCAAAGGATTATAAATCCATCTATTATAAGGACACATGCACACGAATGTTCATTGCAGCACTGTTTACAATAGCAAAGACTTGGAACCAACCCAAATACCCATTGATTATAGGCTGGACAGGGAAAATGTGGCACATATATGCCATGGAATACTATGTAGCCATAAAAAATGATGAGTTCGTATCCTTTATAGGGACATGGATGAACCTAGAAACCATCATTCTTAGCAAACTGACACAAGAACAGAAAATCAAACACTGCATATTCTCACTCATAGGCGGATGTTGAACAATGAGAACACATGGACACAGGGAGGGGGAGCATCATACGCTGAGGTCTGTGAGTGGGGAACTAGGAGGGGGTCAGTGAGGGGCGGGTGGCGAGTTGGGGGAGGGATAACATGGGGAGAAATGCCAGACATAGGTGATGGGGAGGAAGGCAGCAAACCACATTGCCATGTATGTACCTATGCAACAATCCTGCATGTTCTTCACATGTACCCCAAAACCTAAATTGCGATAAAATGTATATTAAAAAAAAGAGAAAGGATCTCAGAGGATATATAGCCCAACCCCCTCAATTTGCAGCTGAAGAAACTAATGCCCAGAGAGGTTCTGTAACTTGTCTCATCCAAAATCACATAGCCACTTGGTGGTTACTAGCTAGTGCTTGCTTGACTACACTGTACTGTGAACATCACAGAACTTCAGAGTCTCAAGAGGCCTTTGAGGCAATGCCATCCAATAACTTGTTTTCCTAGACAGGCAGCTGAACACAGAGATGTAAAATAACTTCTGTAAGGAGATCCCAGAGCTCTTTTCCATTTTGATAGAATCCTTTCAGCATGCTGGTGTTCTGCAACATTCTTAGGAATCAAATATTTAGGGTACAATTCTAATAGTTGAGAGTTATGTTTAGTATCCTGCAACTGTAGCAGGATACAGACAGGGAAGATGAATGACATTGTTTTAGTCTGTGTAAGGGATCGTTTAGAATAGATGATGATGCTTGATGGTAACAAATGATTGAGGAGCAAGTACATTTTATTTTTATTATGAATGTAATTTGTAAATTAATTCACCTTAACGTGTGTTTCAGGCTTATTTTATGAAGTTCTTTTCTGGTTTTAGAATGCTTTCACATTTATTATTAACTTTCAGACCATTCTAATAGCACCGTGATGTCCAATTTAACAGATAAAACTGTGGAGTGTTAGGAAAAAGTGTGGTTGAATTGCGCAAGGCCACACTGTATTAACTAAACAGAGGAGGTATTTAAGTCTCAGTCGTCTCATCCTAGGACATGTATGCTCTTTCCAATCCATTTTGCTACCTTTTAGACTTTAACAATATTTTTGTCCTATGTTTTTTCGTTTTCTGATAAAACATATGATTTATCACAGACCATATCTACAAGGTGGCTAGTGTGAGAAAATTTGATAAAGCACAGGGGGCTGTTGTTAACACTATGTTTTAAAATTTTTCCAAGTCCATATAATTGTAAGAAGAATTTAAGCTCAGATTATTTTTCTCTTAAATTGCAGAGAAACTCACTAGAAATATTCTATACTTTAAGAAGGCAAGATATTTACAAAGTTGAAACTGCAAAGCAAATGAATTAGGAATAATTATTCTTTTGGTATGCATCCACTTTACAAAAGACTTACCAAAAGAATCCTGTAATAATGCACAAAATGTTCTTTATGCATTTCAAATAGAATTCAGTTGACCAAAAATTTTAGTCATCTTGAAATCACTTTTCCAAGAAATTCATCCCCTGTTCTATGTCAACTGTATTTTCTCATCTCCTGAAAATTTATTTTTGGTAACTTTTGAACAGCAAGATTGGCCTCAATTTCTGTTTGCCAAATTAGTGAAGAGTAATGGATTCCATAGAGGTCAAAGGAAAAACTCAATATTTTTTAACTTGAATATACAGGAACTAGAGTTAACTCAGAATTCCTCAGTGATAAATTATTTTCTACTCTGTGGTTATTGAAGTTTCACCTGTTCTCATAGTTGCAGCTCAAAAACCAGGTTCATGTGGCTTTCAATTTAAGTGAAGAGTAAAGCACTTCATCCCTGAATTCTGGAATTTCATGGTTTAGAGTGTCTATGAACGCATTCTTTGAGTTATTATTATTATTTTTTAGTCTGACAATAAAAGCATTTTTATTGCAATGATGTTTCTTGTCCAAGATGAAACTTTTCTTCTAAAAGTTCCAAATGAAAACAGTTTTGAAGCTTTTTTTCTGGAGGGTGGGGTAGACATGGGGGGTGGGGCTAGGTATTTGTGAGTTGTAAGAAAAGAGGTTGGTGGAGAACAGATGGCCTCCTCCAATCATACATATTCATGAGTGCATTTATTTCATTATGTCATCCCCTGGGAAACCCTATACTTCGGCTTTTATCAGTTCGAAAGCCGTCAAATTGAGCAGTCAGAAGGCCCTCTGTCAAAAACTGTGTTGCTGAAAAATTTGAAGAAAAGTATGTGAAAGCCTTCACTTCACGCTTTTGTCCTGACTTTTTATCGTCTGAAACACCTGTTATTTCAAGATCCAAGACTAGAGTGTCATTGAGCATAATAAATGTTAAGTGTTGATAGCTGAGCTGACACATTCCATTAATCAGATGGTGGTGTGTTATGTTTAGAGTATTGTTAAGTACATTTTTTGCTAATTTCATAAGAAATATGAGATTAAAACATGTCTGTGTGTCTGTTGTAGCATCTTCAAAGTTGATTCCATGCCCTCTCCATTTGCAGAAGGGGAATGGGTCATCTGATGTTTGAAAAATGTTCGTTATTAAATTCCCTGTTGTCTAATGATTTGGCAGGAAATTCTGTCTTATGTGCTTCATGAAATCTTTTCCACTGGGCCAAGAAAGAGCAGCACAGATTTTTGCCCCCTTTCATGCTGTGCGAGCTCCTGCTAGTGATTAATGAAGGCATCTAAATAGCCTTTGGTTTAAATGATGTTATCACTATCTCCATTTAACTCCACATGTCTTTACCTCAAACAGAAATAAGACTGCTTCTATCTTTTCCCATTGTTGCCTGGCCTCGAGGAACTGTTGATGTATCATGATTTATTTTACAGGTCTGTCAAGATCATCACTCAACTACTTCTTTTGTTCTCTGCTCGTAGAATCTATGGAGATCGAGGTATGTATGAAGCTGCCCACTTGGGTTAAGCACATCATTCATTTTCTTAAAAATCTTTAAAATAATAATCCAGATGGGCTTAATAATAACAACAGTAACAATAACATAACAATATTTATTAAGCGCTTACGTTGTAACAGACACAACATTAAACATTTTACAGAGACCTATGATGTTGTTACTATTTAGTATCTACATTTTCCAATCAAGGACATCCAGGTTTAAAGAAGTTGGGTAGCTTTTACATATTGCGTCAAAAAATGTGAGAGGCTGCAGCACAGTTTACAATAGCAAAAACCTGGAACCAACCCAAATGCCCATCGATGATAGACTGGACAGGGAAAATGTGGCACATATACACCATGGAATATTGTGCAGCCATCAAAAATGATGAGTTTGTGTCCTTTGTAGGGACATGGATGAATCTGGAAACCATCATTCTCAGCAAACTGACACAAGAACAGAAAATCAAACACCGCATGTTCTCACTCATAGGCGGGTGTTGAACAATGAGACCACATGGACACAGGGAGGGGAGGATCACACACTTGGGTCTGTCGGGGGGAAATAGGGGAGGGACAGCGGGGGGTGGGGGAGTTGGGGAGAGATAACATGGTGAGAAATGCCAGATATAGGTGATGGGGGAGGAAGGCAGCACATCACACTGCCATGTGTGTACCTATGCAACAATTTTGCATGTTCTACACATGTACCCCAAAACCTAAAATGCAATTAAAAAAAGAAAAAAGAAAAATATACAGATTTGGCTGAAAAAAAAAAGTGTAATCTCATTTAATTCTCGTGATCTCTCAATAGCAGTAAGAGACTCAAGAATTTTGAGAAGCTGACAGGTCTCATGGAGTCCAGGCTTCTGTAGACTTTTCACCAACGGAAGTCACGTAGAGATGAAGCATACTGGGCATTGTAACTATGAGAAAGAAGAGGAACCTCTTTGTCAGAAAAGAGAACAGAGAGAAACCTGCAGTGAGGTAGGGGCGAGGGGTGAACAGAGAAAGGAGTTGGCTAGGTCTCTGATTGTTTCACAATTTTTGTCTGCATTTCCCAGAAGCTCCAACCGCAGTTCATTTCCAGGTGTAATTTATATTTTTACAATAACCTTCCCTGGGCTTTAGGCAGCCTCAGTAGGTTTCTCTTTCCTTGCAGCCAGAAGTCTGGACTTGCAAATAATGGAATTAAGATGCAGCCCTTGCTGTCAGACCCCAAATCAAAGTCTGCACTCACTCTACTGCCCCATCCTCTGTTTAGTGGCCCTCCACATTGGAAGAAAAAGGATCCAGTGAACATGGCCATATAGCAGACAAGCCTTTTTAGATCTCTAAAGTTTAAGGCACACAAAAAAATCAGTAACAGAGGAGGCTGGAGAGGCAATGACTTCTAATAGCATGGCAATAAATCTAAATAATAGGTCATGCTAGTCTAGGACTACCTTCATTAAAATACATTTGCTTGCTTTTAAAAAGGTTATGAAAACGAAAATGCTTATTAAAAGTTACGATTATAATGAAAGTTTACTACAGGGATGTGTACAGTAAAAACTAAAAGCCCTTCCTCTTGTTTTCCCAGACTCCTGTCCCTAGACATTACCACTATGCACGTTTTAGTATATATCCCTCTAGGACTTTTCTAAGGATGGACTGGATATGTGTCCATGATGGGGCTGTGTTCAGAATCTTTGTGCCACTCATACTTGATTCTTCTTGATTGGTCATCGTATCATGGGACACTCTGCCATGTGAATACACACAGATTTGCCCAATTCTGTTAAAGTCTATATGACATATTCCAGGGAATGGGTGCACCAGCTCTTTGCTGATGGGCATTCGATAATCTCCAGATTTCTGCTGTTACATGTCAGACTTCAATGGATAGAAACAGTTCCATTTGAAGTACTTCATTTGCTCATTTTAGGCCATATTTCAAAAGCATGACTGAGGTTTAAAAATGTAATCATCCACCTTTAAGATCCTAGGGGGCAGATAAATATGACAGGTATTCACAGTTTAAGCATCACCTAAAAACTGGTTTTGGTGACATGTATTAAGGTCAGAATTCTTCTAGGTTTTGTTTAATTCAGGAGTAGATAGGGCGAATATCCATTCCCATTGCTATTTCTTTTGTTTATCTAAAAAGGATCTTAAAGCATTCAAAAATAATGATAACTAGCCCTCAGAGGAAATTTGGGCTTGCTCTCTGGGTAATTCATCCTTTACTGCTGTGAAAACCAACTAATAAGCAAGTATATAATTATCACCTCTGTATCCAGTACAGATATAGGAAAATATCTTTGATATTTTCATTATGCTTTAAATAAAGCCTGTAGAGCAGTCATGAATGGACCTACTGTAATCAGACGTTGTCGCCAATATGTTAGGACTTAGTATGTGTGACTTCAGAAGCAGAGTAGATGTACACAGCACAGAGAATACAATACTGAGAATATTAGAAAACTCCTAGTAATGTTTTGTAAAATATGGAACTTTTCCTTACTAAGCATGCAAAGCACATCCTGTAATAAATATTTTATAAATATTTATAAAATTTTTAAATAAATATTTCCTGCCTTCCAAAGCCATGATAAAGAAATCTTGAAAATTAGAGAAGCAATATGATAGCTATCTGAATACTACTTGAAGTGTCAATTGCATGAAGACTCAATTTTCAACACTTTAGATGATGTCAATATTAATAAAACACAGTCCCTAACTGAAAGGAACTGAAGGTTAATGTTGCATAATAAATAACCAGAGTACATCGTTTTAGCTCAAAAAAGTAGAAAGTATTGTGAAAAGCCAATTCATTTTTATGTCTTTATCAATTTTCCTTTAAAAGTGTAAACAGTTCTATATGATGTTCCTAAGAGTAATTTTCTGTGCCTATATTCACCCAGTCCAAGGAGTTTGTTTTGTTTTGTTTGCTAGGTGGGTACTTAGGACTAGACTTTTATTATGATGAACAATGATAGCTATTGTTTATTGAGGGCTTGCTAGGTAGCCAGCATCATGCTAAAAGTTTTAGATGGATTTTAAAAATTCTCCCAGAAGGCGCTTGTTGGGAGGTTTTAACAAATGTGGAATCTGACAGCTTCTTAGTAGCCAACCCAGGGTCTTTGGCCAGGCCTAACTCCAAAGCCCATGCTGTGTTCCACTGTCTTGATGTTTTTCCACTTCCAGTCATTCTCATGCCACCTTCAAGGTGCTTGCCTTATCATCATACCACCAAAATAGTACTTTCTTAATGTCTTTTCTAAATCTTCTTACTATTCATACCTGTTACCTATCCTAAGCATTTTGGGTCATAAAAATTTGGATTTTAGGGTACTAGTTATATATTTTCTCCTATAGGTAATCAAATAAACAGATAAGCATTAAAATATAAAAGTTTGCCCATGCATCACTTGAAATTATTTAATTTTATTACCAGTGGTACATCCACCACCCTTGGGGAAACCCTGCCCCATGTAATACCATTTTCAGGTTTTTCTTCTTCGCATCATTATATTTTCTCTGCATACACATTCATTCGAGATGTTCACCTTTTTGTAAAGAAAGGAGGTGTATAAATCAGATTTGCATTTCAATCACCATGAAGACAAATTTATGCATGGAGGGGAGGCACTCAGCTCACAGAGGCTAATCGCACAAACTGACTGTAACAGGAAATACATTTTTTGAGATAATCCTAACAAATATAATTTGACAATTAAAGTTGTCAGCTCTCTGAAGATACCAGAATTTGCCCTTAGCAATAAAGTCTTGCCATGAAGGATATTTTATCATTCAATTATTCTCACTTTCTTTAAAAAGGTAACTTAAAAAATAAAAAATAATAGGAGAAAAGGCTTGTGTTTTACCATTTGGATTGTTAAAGCAGGCCATTTAGTCTAGTTCATTCCATAATTATTATTATTAGCATTAGCATATGGAAAATCAACAGAATATATTGTTCCAAAAATGTTTAAGGGTTTTATTCATTTTGAGTATCAGAGTGAAACATGTTACAGAGCAATGTATCTAATCAAAAAGCAATTGCTCTAGAGAGGTTATTAATGGCCTGCTTATAATCAAACCAATTTTTGATTTTATAATTTACATAGAAAGATTAGTTGAGAAAATAGTAATACATAAAGCTGCCCCTTCAGAAAATTAATCTCCAAGACCATGCAAAACACAGAAATTAAAATTAACTGAAAAGGGGCCCAGAAAAAAATTTATAAAATTTTGGACTTCTTCCAATTAGGACAAAATCCTCATTGCTTATTCTGAACTGGGAAGCCCATTAATTTGTACAATGCAGGTGGAATATAAAACATTAATTTCCTTTGGTTCCTGGAACTTTAGAAAAGTGCAAAAACCTTCATTAATTGTCTCAACGTCCCAAGAGGAAGGTAAGTATTATTAAATTTATTTTCTCAACGCTTTGGAAATTGAAGCAAAATGTTAAATTGCTTGGCTCTGTTTTCAAATTTTCTACTTTGGCTCTGACTCAGGCAGGTGGGCAATATCTGAATTCAAGCCCTGGAACCTTGCAGCTCAGGACCTCAAGGCATCAAAAATAATGGCACAGTATCTCCAGGAGCAATGTGAAAGGACTGCACAGCCCTGTGCTCAGTGTTCCCAGCTTTGTGCTTTGGAGAAAGGACAAGAAGAACTGGTCTCTTTCCAGAATTAGCCTATATCCAAAGGGAACACAGCATAATGGTGCAGACATAAACTTGCTGTATGCCTGGCAGTACATATATTTGTCTTGGAGGGAGGAGTAGTAGTTGGAAAACTTAAGCTAAAAGATCTGGGGGTGGCGCTGGCTTCTGATGTGGTTGATGTCAAGGTGTGTTTGCTCCACTGTGACTTCATGTTAGACCTATACTGGAATACACGTTTTTTTTTTTGTTGTTGTTGTTTTTTTTGATAAGCGTGTAGTGCACCAGGAGAGCCTCCTGGGCATTATAAATGTGAAGTAACAGACCTGGGAACAGAGTATGTTCTTTCTTTTGAATTCTGAATTTGTGATTGAACATTCAGACACTAAGACATTTCTGAGTAAGAAGATATTTTATCATAAAACTAACCCTATACTTAGAGATGTGAAGAAGGTACCAAGAAGTGGAAGGTTATTTTTATTGTTTATTTGTTTGATGGAGGAAATCATGGAATACAGTGAAGCTTTTTCTTTCTATTTGAGCAGACTAGGGTGAACCAATCTGAGACTTGGATCTCAGTTTTCTATTGGTATTTTATGTGAAAATATGTTATACTGGTTAGGCAGGTGGATTCGGGAGTCAGCAGTTTGGGTTAGATTGTTGGCTTGCCACCTTTTAGTTGTATAGAATCATGGGCAACTTAGTTCATTTCTTAAACCTTCAGTTTCATCATCTGTAAAATGAGAATAATAATCTTACCTGCTTCACAGATAAGATGAAATAAGTTTAAGATATTCTATAAATTTTATCTATTATTAAAGCTGTCATTAAACTTGGTGTCCAGTGAAACAGAATTTCCAGTTCTTCACAATTAACAGTGGCAAGAGAGAAAGTGGGGGAGGATAGAACATTGTCCCTGCCTGTCATGAGTAAGGAAAAAGGAATGCAATTTACTTTTACATCCGCAGTTCTGTTGCTTAGTGATTTCCAGTGGGTGACAAAAATACATTGTTGGAACATATTTTGCCAATCTGGAAATTAATCTTTTCACAATCCACAGAGAGGGTGAGTTTTACACTTGTTCACTCCCACCAGCAGATGATTCACCTTCTGATCTAACAGGATAGTCTACTTCTAGGATATAATGGAAAAGTAGCAATGCATTTGACCACCAACATAACAAATGCACTGAACTTAGCACAGTGCCAGGCGTTAAGGAAGTACTAAATAAATGTTTGTTCCTTTTCTTTTCTCCTCTTGTTTCTTGTTTGAACCCTTAATAAAGTCATGTTTTATGCTGCTTCTGTTCCTATCTGGAAATTGTTTATTGAGAGCTAGATCCCCACATTGTGTTTCTTTGACAGCATCACATCATGTTGTGTTAATCAGTTATACAACCTCCCATCCCCAACCTCTTAGCATGGAGCTTGCCTTCATCAGGTGCTCAAGAAATGTGAAATATATGGTCGAAAAGTAAGTAAATGTTGTTAGGGTTGGAAGATTACTCCCTTTGTTCACTATTATGTTTCATTAAAAGAATATAATTTCCTTGTTTGAGAAAGACTGCCTGAAGAATTTTCAAAGGGGTCCTATTTTGGTGGCATTGCAAAACTTGATAGAATGGCTTTACATGTTAGGCTACCACACATATTCCTCCTGGCACCTTATCGTGTTGCTTTTCCATTTTGGAGTGAACTTTGGTCCATCAAACAGCTTCTAGCTTCGCTAAAATAGCTCTTGACTTAATTGCAAATTAAGACTCTTGAAGGGGTAGTTCACTCCAATGATTTCTCCATGACTATAATGTCAGTGGGGATTTGTAATTACTGCCACTGCTCCAAATTTCTATGAGCATTTTGAAATGATTAGAATGACCGTTCATTGAGAAGACAATATATAATTTTTTTTCTTTTGATCTTTTAGCAGCTTCTTGCAAGGAGAACAAAAGGAATAAATTGCTCCTGTGTCCATTTGGATAGGAGCCCATTTCAGGGAGATTTGGGAGATGTGGCTCCAACTTTGGCTCTTATTTTAGCCATTTAGAAGCATTTCCACTGGAGTCATTGAAGGGTTTTTAGAGAGTTAAAGCATTCTAGCAGATATGAATTCTTAATAAAATACAAAATTTGACTTTTAGTTTGAGGTATTATTATTCATGCTGGGAAATGAGAGTGAATAGTGAGGAAGAAGCAGAACAAAAATTTTTTGAAAGGTTGAAGTTGCAATTCTTTCTCTCTCTCTGTCTCTGTGTCTCTGTCTCTGTCTCTGTCTCTCTCTCTCTTCTTCTCTCCTCTTTCAACCTCGCCCATAATTCAGTAAAGCAGCTGGGAGATGGGGCACATGGATAGCATTACCCAAAGCATGGTCCATTTATGACCATCATTATCAGAATCAGATGAGGTGATCATTAAACCTTCCGATTTCTGAGCGTGGCAGCAAAACTAATGACTCAGAAGAATCTCCACACTAGTGAATTTTTAACAAGACCTCCATTTTGTGTCCTTAATGTTTATAAATTATTTTTTGGGTTGTGTGGTGGGATTCGGGGAAGCAAAATCAAGCCCAATATGTTTTTCAATCTTTTCTCAAGTCTTAACTATTTTATTTTTACAAGTCATTTATAAAATCCTCATTTTAAAAGACGTTATTTCTCCTCTTGTAAAATATGAAGGACCATGGTTTACAGTTTTGTGGCAGTCCAGAGCAACAGGGTGGGTGCTTGCTGGGCTGCCACTGATGTCAGCTGTGGATAAATTGATGCAGTGAAGTAACAACCCACCGAGAAAAACTGAACATCATCTTAAGTCTTCTTTATGAACAGCAGTATCCCCATGGCTCCTCGGCAGCTGAGATCATATGTGAGTTCATTGAGGAGAGGGCCCATTCCCTTATCCTTAATGGAGAAAATGGGCTTTATATAGCATGTAAATCATACTAGCTCTCTCTAAAATCATATTGATGTAACCAAATTTAGTACTAATCTCCTTTTTAATATGTTTTTAAAAGGAGCAAGGGAATTCAAATCCAAATGCCAAAATCGATTCCTGTCATTTCACAGGACTGTTAAAAGGTTTCATTCCAAAATCATATTTCTTTTTATTGAAGTCTGACATTTGAGACTATGAAATTGTTTACTCCTGATTTTTAAAAATCGGTTTACTGGCATGTTTTGACGGATGCTGTATAATCATATTCTCTATCACCAGGTATTGTTCATGCCTTTCAAATTTGATTTTGATCTACTTTGTGTACACAAACTATCAAATAAAAGCCAGTCATCTTGCAATAAAATTTCAGTCCCATATGCAGGACAACTTTCTAGTTCTCACCACAGGTTCTCTGTTGGCAACAACACAGTAAAAGGTGACCATAAAAAGCAGATTGGAGGTGAAAATGTTTGACGGTGAGAAAGAAGGTCACCAGAGTGGTCACACATGTGTCTCAGGGGAATGCCAGAAAGAGGAGGAGAACGTCAGAGAGCCAGATATTACAATGTTAGGTGGCTTTAAGGAGACTAGAAAATAGCAATGATATGAAAAGAAAAGAAAGAGGGTGATATAATTGAGCTGTGTCGGCTTAGATGGATGGAAGGCAGAAAGGCTGCCCAAAGACGTCCATGGCCTGAAATGCAGAACCTGGGAATATGTGACACAACATAGCAAAAAGAACCCTGCAGATCAGATCAAGGTTCAGGGGCTTAAAATAAGTTTAGCCTGGGTTACTCAGGTGGGTGCAGTTTAGTTATATAAAAGTTCTTAAAAGTAGAGAACTTTCTATAGCTGGATACAGGAAAGATGAGGCAGATGGGGGAGAGTTAGATTCAAAGTGGGAGAGAAGGATTTTACCCACTATTTCTAACCCTCAAGATGAAGGGGGCTGCAAGCCATGGAATGTGGAGGCCTCTGGAAGCTGAGAATGACCCCTGGCCATCAGCCAACCAGAAAATAAGGACGTCAGTTCTACAGCCACATGGAATAAATTCTACCAATGACTTAAATGAGCCTGGAAGCAGGATCTCCTCCAGGCTGAGACTTTTTAATTTTGGCCTTGTCAGGCCCAAAGCAGATAAACCAATTTGACACCCTTATCCCACCACCACCCAGGACGCCTGGGCTACAGAGCTGTGAGGTAATACATGTGTGCTTTTGTGAATTGCTAAATTGTGGTTAATCTGTTATTGCAGCAATAGAAACCAATACAAAAGACAGCCAGGTTGTTACAGGAGAGCTGATGAACTCAAAGCTGGGATGACTGGGGAGACAGGCTGCGCTGTGAAGCCTCTGCACTTGCAGGTATGGAAGTGCAAATTCCAGTTCTGACAGTTATGTGATGGCACTATGGCACTCAGGAGACCTCACTTTGATAAAGCTTGATTTCCTCACTTGATTTCCTCCTCTGCAAACTGGAAATAATAACAGCATCTCCCTCGCTAGCTATGATGAACCTTTAATGAGGTCATGGATGTGCACATGCCTAACAGTGCCTGGCACAGAGTCGCTGCTTTAGTATGTTTTACTAAGACATCACACAGTAGTCTCTTGTCCCTGAAATCCAAGGGCAGGTGCCATGAGCAGGCTTTACTTGAGGGGGAGTTAAGGAGTAGCATCATCAAGAGGAAAGCCACATTCCAAACAAGGCCTGGAGACGGAGAAAATGCACTCAGAAAAGGGTGTGGGGCAAGTGTGAGCCAAGTGCAAATCACAGCAGACTTCTTGCTATTAATGTGCATAACAGTCACCCAGAGGTCTGCATACAGGGCAGATTCGGACTCTGCAGGTGGGATGGCGCCTGAGACTGTGCCTTTCCAACAAGTTTCCAAGTGATGCAGCTGCTGCTGGTTCACTAATTAGTTTAAGTAGCAAGGAATCCGAGTACGTGAGAGAAGCAGCACTGTCTCTCATGATGCGGGTGAATGGTGAGATGAGAGAGGAGAGGAAGGGGAGAGCAAGCAGGAGGGACCTTGGCGTGGCTGTCAGAAGCAGGCCTGAATGAGCAGACTCCACTCAGTTACGTTCTGCTGAGAGGGCCTCCCTTGTTGGCGAAGACCATTCCCAGGGGTGGGAGCTGCCCACTTGGGGCACAGGTACCAGGCAGAGCACTTCTGAGGCTTTTTGCTTCCTTGTGGCTCCGGTTCTCAGAAAACTCATGCAGCAGCTCCCGTGGAAAGGTCAAACCTAGCTGCCTTCTCCATGCTGCAGAGTTGACGTGGACGTCGGACCCAGACAGGTGGGACAATTTTGATAAACTTCTTATAAATAAAGGCCATGGCGATGTATGTCTGAAGCCGCCATTCATTCCTTTGCAATCTTTTCATTTTCAAAGTGCTTTCCCATCTGTAATATCATTTTCTCAGGGGCCTTTAAAAACTTAAACTATAAAGGTGTTAACATGAAAACTATAGATTTGATGCATTGCACTCTTGCCTGAAATTAAATAGGTAAGCACGTCTGCCATCCCTGAGGCCTTAGAACCCTGGGTATGGAATCTTTTCTCCTCTCTCTTTTGTCATTTTTTGATAAGGGAGTGTAGTGCTGGTTACGAGCTCAGAGGATAAACTTTGTGGGGGAAGGATCTTGAGCTTTGCAGGTGTAGCATGGCCTTCAGTCTGAAAAGCCAGAATTCACTCCCAAATGCTGGGTTTAGAGACAGGTGCCTGAGACTCTGGCCTCAGGAATGTGTATGGTTGTCGCAACAGCACTGGGTGTACCTAGCAGGTGCTGGGTGCTGTCTGGAGCTAAGGAGGGGTCTGAGGAAAGATAAGCTAGACCAGAAAAATGACCTCTGCCTTCAGGGAAGGTGTCATTGAGTTGGAAGGTTAAAGAGCAAACACCTGGAAGTGATTTAGGGCCATTAACCATGATTCTTGTAACCTGAAAATAGACGAGAGCAGAAAAAAGAAAATGACATGCAAAGGTATGAGCAGAGTGAATTGGCTTCCTGGTGAAGGTGGCTGGCTAGTGCTTATGTCTCTGGTTTTACAAACTGTTTTTATTTAGGTAATATTGAATCAATCTTAAAAGAATTTAAGAAGAAAAATAACTCATCACCATGCTGGGCACTATAGTTTCTGTTTTTTCTATATGGTGTTTTCCAGTTTTTATTCATATTGATACCAGTTGTTCTCATGGTGGTCTTATGTATCTATTCTGTTTTTAAAATTTAAATATGACATCTTTTTTTTATGACACTTCAGTCTCTGCATCATTTCTAATATTACATTCTGTTATGTAATTATGTAAACTTTGTTTTTTACTTAAATTACTCATTGTTTTGCTTATACAATACTGTTGCAATGAACATCTTTTAATTAGGGCCTTTTTTGGTTTTCTTTTTAGTTATTCAGATAAATCCCCCCAGCACTGAATTACTGGATCCAAGTGACATTTTTAAGGATATAAAATCACATTTCTAAAGAATCGATCTAATAAAAATGTGCTGCTAGTAATACACCAATTTTCCCTGTTTACTCAGTTTGTTATAGAATTAAATCATACTTCTCTGCTATTGTTTTGATATAAATAATATTGGCTAAACATTATGTCATTCTTCTATTTGCATTTTCTCTTGAAAGGGTGTCTGTTCATAGCCTTTCTGCATTTATCTGTTAGAGTCTTGGTGATGTGTATTTTTAAAACTGTGTTTATTCATTTGATACAAATTCGGTGCCTGCTCTATGTTAGATATAGATCTAGATGCTGGAGACACACATGGGGGAGAGCATAACCATGTTTTATTCCTTAACCTCTTGCCCCTCTTCTACCCAAATTTATTTTCTTAATATTACTTAGTAGGCTCACTTGTTAGGGCTTTTCCCTCTTTCCCAAGTGAATTTTAGAATCGTAATAAGTTCTGTTTTTAAAATAACTTGATATATGCTACACACACATACATACGTACGTATCTAGGATGTTGGTTCTAGTTCCTGAAGATGGATTTTGACTCATATCACAATACATCTATATGCCTCAATTTATCCGAAACTTCTTTTATATGTTTTTATATATTGCCAGATTGTATGGTGGGTTTTTTAATTTTTGGAGGAAATTCTATATTGTTTTCCATAATGGATCTACCAGTTTACATTTTCACCAAATGTGGGCAAAGTTTGCTTCTAGCACTTTGTCAGTGATGTTTTGCTTTTCGAAGATTAAAATAGTATCACCTGTGACTGATTTTTTTCCTCCCTCTATATTTATTCACCTTTTCTTTTACATTTTATTGTATTCATTTTACCGTATTCGTTAGAACTTGGGACATAAGGTAGATGGCAGAGGTCATGTATGTTTTGTTCATATTTTTGATCCCCAAAATAGGATCAAAACATTGGTGAAACTGGCACCGTAAGTGGGGTGTTGCTGTGTTTTCTCTGTGTGACTCTTGGTTTGAAATGTTCTATCTAATATGTATCCTTTTATTTCTAGTTTACAATACTTTATTAAGAATAGATACAGTGTCTCAACTCTTTCAGTAATATTTCAAATAAATACTTAAGGCTTCCAGAAATTTAACATTGACATACAGTCATGTGCCACATTGTTATGTTTTGGTCAACAGTGGACTGCATATATGCATGTATGATTGTGGTTCCGTAGCTTATAATGGAGCTGAAAAATCCCTATTACCTGGTGATGTCGTAGCTGTCATAACATCATAGTGCAATGCATTATATGTTAGCGGTGATGCTGGTGTAAACAAACTTGTGGTGCCAGTTATATAAAAGCCTAGCCTATACAATTATGTGTAGCACACAATACTTGGTAATAATAAATGACTGTTACTGGTTTATATATTTACCGTACTTTTTACTGGTATTTTGGAGTGTACTCCTTTTCCTTACATGAAAAATAATAACTGTAAAACAGCCTCAGGCCGGTTGTTCAGGAGGTATTCCAGATGAAGGCATTGTTACCCTGGGAGATGAGAGCTTCATGCATGTTAGTGCTTCTGAGGACCTTCCAGTGGGACAAATGTGGAGGTGGAAGACAGTCATATTGATCATTCTGACCCTTTGTAGGCCTAGGCTAATGTGTATTTGTTTTTAACAAAGTTTAAAAGTAAAAAATAATGAAACTGGAAAAACAGGTTGTAGAATAAGGTCATAAGGAAAGAAAATATGTTTTACAGCTATACAGTGTATGTTTTAAGCTGTTATTACAAAAGAGTCAAAAAGTTAAGTTAAAATATACATTTGTAAGCTTTGTTATAAAGTAAAAATATTACAGTCAGCTAAGGTTAATTTGTTGCAGAAAGGATTTAAAAATAAATTTAGTGTAGCCTAAGTGTGTAGTGTTTAGGAAGTCTACAGTAACGCACAGTAATGTCTTAGGCTTTCACATTTACTCACCCCTCCCTTATACCCAGAACAACTTCTAGTCCTGTAGACTCCATTCATGGTACAGGTGTACCATATTTTATCTCTTATGCAATATTTTTTACTGTACCTTTCCTCTGTCTAAATGCACAAATACTTACCATTATGTTACGATTGCTGATAGTATTCAGGACAGTAACCTAGGAGCCATAGGCTATACCATAGCCTAGGTATGTAGAAGGCTATACCATCCAGCTTTGTGTAAATACTCTCTATGATGGTCTCGTAATGATGAACTTGTCTGAGGATACATTTCTCAGAACATATCTCCAACACTAATCAACCCATGACTGTAATATGTTGTAATATGTTTTTGTTATGTTATGTGTGTGTGGAATACATTGTTATAAAATATACTATTTTTGTAGTGCTAAATTGTATTTTCGGGCTTTTTATTAGTGACTTGCAGATGTGAATATAACAGAGAAGTGTAGTTTTTGTTACCAGGTTTTAGAGAAAACATAAAAAACCTGTGGGAAACTCCTAACAGCTTGGGATACCACCTGCGTGATGTTTTCCCTTTCCTGGGTTAACGAATGAAACTTAGGTAGCAGGTAACAGTAGTCCTTCCCAAACTGGAGTGAGCTCACTGCTGTCAAAAGGGAAGAAAACATACATCTGCAAATTTTCTTGTTAAGAATCAGCCTTTATTTAAAGTGTGCTTGGGTTTTTAGAAACTGCTGGTAGAGAATCCTGCCTCTCAGTTTTGCTGCCCAAGAGATTTGACAATCCTCTATCCCTTTTTCTAGTTTCTTCCTCCCTTCCCATGAGGGTGATGAATATGTTCACTTTCCTGATCATGGTGATGACTTCATGGGTGAATAACATATTTTAAAACATATCAAATGATACACATTGCCTATGTGCAGTCTAGTGTATGTCAATTAGACCTTAATCAAGCTGTTAAAATAACCTTGGTTTTTAAAGGAAGAAGTCATGTGGGTTGAAAAGGGGGAGAAGGCAGTCCTTCTACGTGGAGAGAAGAGGACCCCACTTGGGAGGGTGTGTTAAAACCTTTTTAAACATTTCAATGATTCTTCATTCTCTTACAAGGGTATCATATCTGTATGGTCCCTTTTCTATATAATATTTTTATGAGATATTAAGCATGTGATTCATTTAATTTGGGGTTTGTTTTAGTAGGGCAGGGTGTCAAATGGAACTCTTACGGGAAATATTTTGTGTAAACTCTCTTATGCTGCTTTAATGCAAAGCAAAATGACAGTAAAAACACAACTAAGTAATATCTATATTATCATTTTAATATCTTCATTACTGTAGATGTTTTTGTCAGTTTTAAGACTGAGTCACACAGTTACTGACCAGTTGCATGCTATAATCCACAGGAATGCAATGCGTGAGTAAATTTATTCAGTTACTCCTATGAGTTTAAGTGATTTGATGAAAAATTAATTTTTAAGGAAAAAGATGGCAGATAATAAATATGAGATACTTCCCACCTGCTTCTGATATATAACCCAGTGGTAGTTCCATTCACTTGTACTAAAGATGGAGCACTATAACCACACCAGACGGAAACTTTAGCTGAAATTTGTGAATGGCAATCAAAGTACGCCAATGTCACTTGAAATTACTCTCAAAGATTATCTTGTCTAAAGTGAAATTTTAAAGTAGGGAGGGATTTGGATATTTTAAAAAGAAGAGGCTTGTAAATACAATGAGGTTAGACTACAGTATCTACAAGAAAGTTTCAGGGGGTTAATCTACTTGTTTATTCAAATAAAGTAAAAATTAAGAGTTTTGTCTCTGTTTACGATGCTACTGCTCAAAAGTTGGATTTGGTGAATTCCTTTTTTATGTCGTGGGGTTTATTATTCTGAACACTTCTACTTGTATAATTTCATGCCTCCAAGTCATGGAAACATAGTGGCTGAGGAAGGACCTCAATTATCCTGTCTTGGTGTGGATTATGGCAAAATGTATTCATTCAACTGACAAATAGTTAAGTGCTTACAGTGTCCCAGGCACCAAACTAGTAACTGCTGAGACAACTGTGTACAAGAAAGACAAGGTCCATATCCTCAATGTTATAATTCTACCTGGGCAGATGGATGTTAGACATAAAAAAATTGATAAGGACAAATGCCATGAAGGACATAAAAAGAGGAGTGTGAGGGACTAGTGGAAGGGAGAAACTCTTCCTCCTAAGAGGTAGGAGGGTCCTGAGTTGGGGGAGAGCCTCACCTCCACCTCTCAATCTGGGCATTAACTTTAAACAGATTGCCAGCAAGACCATTGCAATGTTCACCTTGCTGGACCCCCTCTCCCGCAAGGTGACCATTACATTGTGCAAGGTGACCATTACATTGTGCAAGGTAACATGCGAAAGCAGTGGTTGTCAAACTTGGTTGAACTTGGCAATCACTTAGGGAGTTTGAAAAAAAAAAAATAACTGGTACCTGATTCTCACCCCTAGGGGTTCTTGTTTAATTGGTGTGGAGGGCTGCCTGGAGAGGTTGAAAAGCTCCCCCAGGTGTTGCTCAAGTACAGCAAGGTTGGAGATCTCTCAAGCAGTGGTTCTCAAACTTCCCTCGTGCCTAAATCACCTGGAGAGCTTGTTAAGACACTGATTTCTGAACCTACCACAAGTGTTCCTGAAATCAGTAGATCTATGGGTTGGGGGCTGGGGATTGAGGCTGAGAATTTACCTTTCTAACAAGCTCCCAGGTGATGCTGCTGCTGGCCCAATGACCACATTTTGAGAACTATTCTATGATCCCTTAATGTGTACTTAATCTGCACATCAAAATCGCATTTTGAGTGTTCTGTTAGTAAAAATGTGGTTTTATACTTCTTCCATGTTACCGGGAAAGATGTTCTAGTGAATCTACCCATTTGGGGAACTTGAGCCAAATTAAAGTAAATTAAATATTACCCAACATAATCAGTGTCCAGACAGTTTCTCTTGCATGTCTTATATCAAGTCTTTCAAGAGCCCCAATTATGTAATTATGTGGGAACAGCTGAAAAAAAAATTGTTATTGTGTTGTCATACCTTGGAGACATCACAGGGTTGGGTCTAGACTACTGCAATAAAACCTGTATCACCATAAAATGGATCACATGAATTTTGGTTTCCCAGCACATATAAAAGTTATGCTTATACTATACTGTAGCCTATGAAGTGTGCAGTAGCATTATGTCTAAAGTAACAAGGTACATATCTTAATTAAAAATATCTTGTTGCTTAAAAATGCTAATGATCTTCTGAGCCCTCAGCAAGTCATAATCTTTTGGCTGGTGAAGCATCTTGCCTCAATATTTACGGCTGTTGACTGATCAGGGTAGAGGTTGCTGGAGGTTGGGGTGGGTGTGACAATTTCTTAAAATAAGACAATGCTGAAGTTTGCTGCATCAGTGGGCTCTTTCACAAAAGAGTTCTTGGTAGCATGTGATGCTACTAGATAGCGTTTGACCCACAGGAGGACTTTTATCAAAACTGGACTCAATCCTCTCAAATCCTGCCGCTATTTATCAACTAAATTTGTATAATATTCTAAATAGTTTGTCTTCATTTCAACAACATTCACAGCATCTTCAGCAGAAGTAGTTTCCACCTCAAGAAACCACTTTCTTTGCTCATTCATAAGAAGTCACTCTTCAAGTTTTATTCTGACGTGGTAGCAAGTTAGTCACATCTTTAGTCTACCTTTCCAATTTCAGTTCTTTTTATTTCCACCACATCTGCAGTTACTTCCTCCACTAAAGTTTCAAACCCCTTGAAGTCATCTATGAGGGTTAGAATGTATTTCTTTCAAACTCAGTGTTGACATTTTGACCACTTCTTATGAATCACAAATGTTATTAATGGCATCTAGAGTGGTTAATCCTTTCAAGAAGATTTTCAGTACTTTGCAGAACTCCATCAGGGTAATCACTATGTATGGCAGCTATTGCCTTATGAAATGTATGTCTTAAATATTAAGACTTTAAAATTGAAATTACTCCTTGATCCATAGATTGCAGAATGGATGTTGTGTTAGCGGGCATGAAAACAACATCTATCACCTAGTACATCTCCATCAGAGCTCTAGTGTGACCAGGTACATTGTCAATGTGCAGTAATATTTTGAAAGAAATCTTTTTTTTCTGAGCAGTAAATCTCAACAGTGGGCTTAAAATATCAAGTAAACCATGCTGTAAACAGACATCTGTCATCTAGACTTCATTTTTGCATTTATAGAGCATGGACAGAGTAGATTTAGCATAGTTCTTAAAGGACCTAGGATTTTTTGAATAGCCAATGAGCACTGGCCTCAACTTAAAGTCACCGGCTCCATTAGCCTGTAACCAGAGGGTCAGCCTGTTCTTCGAAGTTAGGCATTGACTTCTTCTCTCTAGCCATGAAAGTCTCAGATGGCATCTTCTAGTATAAGGTTGTTTCATCTACATTGAAAATCTGTTGTTTTGTATAGCTGTCTTCATCCATTATCTTAGTTAGATCTTCTGGATAATTTGCTGCAGCTTCTCCATCACCACTTGCCAGTTTACCTTGTATGTTATGGTAACAGATTATTTCCTTAAACCTTGTGAACCAACTTCTGCCAGCTTCCAATTTTTCTTCTAAAGCTTCCTGACCTCTCTTAGCATTCAGTTTTGGAGAGAGTTGGAGCTTTGCTGTGGAATAGGCTTTGACATAAGGGAATGTTGTATCTGGTTTGATCTTCTTATTCTTTCTTAGCTTTAGAGTTAAAGTGAAACGTGTGACTCTTCCTTTCACTTGAACACATAGAGGGCATTGTAAGGTTTTTAATTGGCCTAATTTTAATTTTGTGTGTCTCAGGGAGTAGGAAGACCTGAGGGGAGGGAGAGAGTTGGGGGGAACAGCTGGACGGTGGAGCAGTCAGTGAGGATACCCACAACATTTATCTGTTAAGTTTGTTGTCTTCTGTGACTGTGATTCATGGCACCCCAAAACAATGACAATAGTAACTTCAAAGATCACTGATCAAAACATATATAATGACAACATTTGAAATAGTTCAAGATTTATCAAAATGTGACACAGAGCCATGAAGTGAGCACATGCTGTTGGAAAAATGGCACCGATAGACTGGCTTAATGCAGAGCTGCCACAAACCTTCAACTTGTAAAGAAGAAAACACAATATCTGTAAAGTGCAATCAAAAGGATTGCAATAAAATGAGGTGTGTGTCTCATAAACTTCACTGGCAAGTTCTAGTCTTAAAACCTCATTGCTATCTTTCTCTGTGCTTCTATAACAGAATGCGAGATTGCGTAATTTATAAAAAAACAACAATTTATTTTCTCATAGTTCTTGGTTGAGAAGTCCAAAATCAAGTTCAGTTTCCTAGTGAGGACTATGTCCTCTAGAGGGGAGGAACACTGTGTCCTCACATGGCACAGATGGATGGGCAAGAGACAGAAAACTGCAGGAGACCTCTTTTATAAGGACCTTAATCCAATTAACAAGGGAGAAGCTATTTCTTCATGGTTCCACTTCCTGAAACTATCACATTAGCAACACCAGAATTTGGCGGGGGACAGATTCAAATCATAGCAATCACTGAGGAGAGATGCACCCAGAAGCTGTCCGTAAGTGGTCAGGCACAATATCTTCAGGTTTCAGTACCCAATCTAAGTGCAATTACAAGAGGTAGATGGAAGGGGTCTCTATTGCCATCAACCTCTGTTGACTCAAAGGAATTGTTCAATGAGGAAAGATGGTGAAGGGTAGAGGCCTTATTTTACCAGGAATGCTACAAATTTTTATAAATTTACATAAAGGATCTGGTTCATGCAGTAAAAATACATGTATATCAAGAAATCTAAAGTGGCCACACTGGAGGAATACCTGTAGTCTGTCACTGACATTGATATCTGCTTAATCTGTCTTCAAGGAATTGGCTTGTCTTGTTTACGATGATATGCTGTTGGGGCTAAGGCTACGGACTGCTTTGAGCTCTAAAGCATATTTTCTAATCAGTCATGTGCACATTAACTTTCTTGTTCTTTGGGTTTGCACATTTTCTTCCTCATACACACACAAAGAACAACAAAATATTGGACTGTCTTCAAAAGCAATTGCAACACAAACAGAAATTGACAAATAAGACCTAATTGCACTAAAGAGCTTCTGCACATCAAGAGAAACTGTCAACATAGTAAGCAGACAACCTATAGGGTGGGAGAAGATATTCACAAACTATGCTTATGCATCCAACAAGGGGCCAACAGCCAGAATCTATAAGGAAATTAAACAACTGAACAAGCCAAAAACAAATAGCCCCTTTAAAAATAAAATAGTAATTTATCAAAAGAAGACATACATTCTGCCAATAAACATGAAAAAAATGCCCTACATCACTAATCATCAAAGAAATGCAATTCAAAACTACAATGAGATACCATCTCACATCAGTCAGAATGGCTATCATTAAAAAGTCAAACAACAGATACTGGTGAGGCTGAGGAGAAAGGGAATGTTTATACACTGTTGGTGGTAATGCTCAGCCATGTAGAAAGCAGTTTGCAGATTGCTCAAAGAACGTAGAACTACTCTTTGACCCAGCAATCTTACTACTGAGTATATATTCAAAATAAAATAAATTGCTTTACCAAAAAGACACATGAATTTGCATGTTCATCACCGCAATATTCACAGTAGTAAAGACATACCATCAACCTAGATGCCCATCAATGGTGGACTGAATAAAGAAAATGTGCTACCTATAGACAATGGAATATTACACAGACATAAAAAATAGTATGTCCTTTGAAGCAACATGGATACAGCTGGAGGCCATTATTCTAAGCAAATTAACACAGGAACAAGAAACCAAATAGTGCATGTTCTCACTTACAAGAGCTAAACGTTGAGTGCTCATGGACATAAAGATGGAAACAATAGAAACTGGGGAATACTGGAGCAGGAAGGGAGGGTGAAGGGGTAAGGGCTGAAAAACTATTCGGTGCTGTGTTCAGTAGGTGGGTGACAAGATTAATTGTACTCCAAACCTCAGAATCTTGCAATATACTCAGATAACAAACCTGCATATGTAAGCCCTAAACCTAAAAAGCTGAAATAACTAAAAACAGAAAAGCGAACTGGCATGGAAAAGCAGTATTCTGCCAGTTGTGCAAGGATTTGACTAAGCCTTGCAAGGCAACATACCAGAGTGATTTTTATTCTCCAGCTTCATAACAAATGACACATTTATTTCTCTAAACTAGTTTTCAACTTCTCTGAGTGCCTAGTTTGCCTGGCTGTTGGGAAATTTAGTCTCAATCATGATTGAGGCTCCCTGTCTCTTGGAGCTGTCTAAAGGTCCCACAATCTTATATTTTCCACCTTGGAGAGCCTCTCTGGTATCAGTTATTCTTTATAAGCCTCTATCCCATAATGGTCTTCACCCCCACCAAAAAGAATCCCTTTCATTTCATGGGGAAACCTTCTTCCCTCCTCACATCTATCCTCTTCCCGTAGGCATTCACCTCTTTCTTCTTCCCCTCTCATCCCTTAAAGTTAGCATAATCACACTCAGCATTTCTTTCTTTATTTCTTTTTTTTTTCTTTTTGAGAACAAAAGCCAAATGCTGCTTTCACCCAGAAATACACATGCCCCTCAGGGGAAAGGGATAAAAAAAACCGCCAAACTGTCTTATAATGGGACAAAGGAAAAAATACAGAAAGAGTAAAATAACAAATTAATAATTAAGAAGTATCCTATTAGGAGTATAAAAATTCTAAACTTTTGTTCCCCCTGAATCTTCTGGCAAAATCAAACCTCTGATGAACTATGAACTATGCTATGTGTTTAATTTAACTTTACATACTCTTGGTATTCCAAATTATTCCCTGGGCACATGTGTTTCAGCTGGAGAAAAAGGAATATAAATCTCATCTGATTCTTCACAACCTATGAGTTGGGGGCCATTATCTCTCTTTTACAGATGGCAAAACCGAGGCTCAAATAATGCAAGACTTACCCTTGGTTAGTGATTGATTCATTCAGCAAATCCTTTGAGTATCTGTGATGTGCCAGACAGTGTTCTAGGGGCTAGGGATACATTTGTGAACAGTCCTGTGCCACATCTCCTGCAATAATTGCTATGGGAGTAGGCAGGGAGATTAATATCGTAAAGTAAATTTAGAAAGAATTTCAGATCATGGCAATAGAACAGCTAAGATCTTTGAGTTCTCCCTGTATTCCCCTACTACCAGGTGTAAGTTCTGAACATGCACTATCATCTAATCCTTGCAAGAACCTCGTCCAGTAGGAAATGTTACACTATTTCTGATGAGAAAACTGAGGGAGGTCAAGAGAGGTTAAGGGACTTGTATACAATAAGCAACAAATTGAATCCAAGACACTCATGAATAACTGATGTTATGCTATGAAGAAAAACAAAAGATCACAAGATGGGGTGTGTGATGGAGGGGAGGCTGTCATCATCTCTCTGGAGCTGCACACATGTTTAGGTCCGAATGGGAAGGAGAAGTCAGACATGCACACGTTTAGGAAGAGATACATATTCTTGTGCAAAGGTCCTGTCGCTGGATGAGACCAGTTTAGAAATTCTTGTCTATTGGAGCCTAAAGTCAGTGATCTCTCTGCTTTATAAATGTAAAATCACTAACTGTGAGACCTCTAGCAAATAAAACCCAAAACCTTGGTGACAGGAGGACAGCTTTGGCCAACGGAGTTTTTAACCCATTTGCTGACCGTTCAGCTCTAGCAGGCTTTATAGTTTTTCATAACAGCCTCATTTTACTCTTAGTTGGGCAGCCAGCTGAAGGCTCCAGAGCTATTTAGAAGTTCATACTTTCTCTCAGTTATTACTTTGATGAACATGGGCCAATTGTTTTCTGATCCTTTTCTAGCTCTTAGTTTTGTAACAAAATGATATTTTGGAAACAGCTATTATTTCTCTTGCATTGCTGGAGCTTTTACTTTTCTGTTTTATGATGTTAGGGGAAAAGGTTTTTAAATTTTCCTGCCTGGGCTTATTCTGCTTAGCTAAAGTCATCAGCAGCTGCCTTTGTGAGAAGTCTTTCAAGTGTACTGGTATGATGATGCATGGATGGTCTCCTTTCTAGACTGAATATTCGTGGTTGGCTATGTTTCTGAAAGCACAGGGATGAGAGATTTCCCAACCTGGATAGGTACTCTCAAAAGTTATTTTGGTTCCAAGACTGAGCATTGGCATCAGTGGACTGGGTCATACCACCTGCTAAATGGCTATTCCTTAGTTAAGCAGAATTACCTATTTCTTAGACATGCCAAATAATTGAAGTATATCCAATGATTTCTTCATTAAACAGTGTATGATAAGAAGAGCAGTATATAATGTCTCTCTGAGCCCTATTGCTAGCTGAACCCTATTGCTAGCTCTGTCTTGAGCCAGCAAGGTGACTATCAATAAATGAACTTGTATTTCTGAATCTCAGTTTCCACATTTGTAAAATGAAGCTTAATGTCAAAGGAAGGTGATATGTATCTGGTAATAGTGCTGTTTCTCTGGAGAATCCTGACTAATAAAGATTTTGGTACCAAGAATTATTCTAGAGGAACAGAATTTTAAAGACATGTTTTTCTGAATTGATTCTGGTGTTTTTGGAATTGGCTCTTTAATCTGATTAGGTTTAAAGATGCCAATGACTCTATTTTTAGTAATAAAGAGAGCACTGACATCTCATGGCCTGAACTTTTACAGAGACATGCAAAACATTCTTACTTCTAATCAATCACTTAAAAGAAGCAAGGAGCTACATGACCCTGTATGATACTTTTGAATATTTTTGGAAAATAAATGAAACAATGACACTGGTTGATTCCTGCTAATGTCACTAGACAAAGTAGTGACAGATAAGGATGAGCTGAGAAATTTGAATTTCCAGTTCAAGTGCTGCATAAAAGACCTAAGATCTTCTGTGTGTGTCCTGAAGGAGACTCTTACGTCCTGTATGCACAGGGCTGAAATTGCTGAAAATCTAATGCAGAACCTCATCCTGCGACTGGCTTAATTACAGTATAAGTTGAATTCACAGCATGACAGGGTGTCAACTGTTTAAAGTGAGGGCATTGAGTGGGAAATAATGGGATCTTATAAGTTGTAATGGGTACGTGTGGGAAGACCCTGATATAGCTGGGGACATCAAGCCCCTAAATTCTTTACTGGTACTGTCAAAGACAGAAAATATCAAGAAAGAGTGTTGGCCGGTTGTATCCAGTACCACTAAGTATAGGAGAGATGTTTTCAAAGGGGCTGTTACATTTGTTTATTAAGAAATCATCAAGAAAAATCTTGAAAGAATTTTAAATGGAGCGATGAGGGCAGCATAATAAGGGATTCTCTACCCCAGGCAGAATTCCCCTCTCCACCCCTAGCAGAAGTGGCCCTACTCCCAGTTGTATAGCCTTTCTACCTCTGCCTCAGGAGGTTTACCCTGCATTGCCTGAGAAAACTGTCTCTCCTCAGGAAGCTGCATGCAAGACAATGCTGATTCTTCTCAGGACCTGCCTTTCTTTGCTTCTAGACCTGTAACTAGACTTACGTCCTAGCAGGCCCCTAAATGATCCTTCTAGGATCACTCTTCTAGGAAGACCACATCTTTCTTATGAGACAAAACAAGCCCAAGAGAAGGAGACCCAGAGCTCAGTATAATATTTCCCGATGTTAAGAGTCTCCTAGTCCCTAAGTCTTCTCAGATCTAAATGACTCCAAAGCAGAAGTACAGCCTTTTAATCTTGCCACAGGAGAATAAAAGAGCAGGACTGGGAAAAGTCAACTGGTTTGTTACTCCAACCTCATGAATGAAAGTGCCCCCAAAGACTTTCTCCCTCAACGCTTCTGAGCAAGGAAACAGATTCTCCCTGAACCCTCTAAAATGAAACACAGCCCTGCCGGCATTTCGAATTTAGCCTGGTGAGATTCATACTAACTTCTGATCTATGGAACTGTAAGAATATAAACTATTTCTGCCAAAGCTCTATACCCTTGAAAATATAGCCTAATGAATATCTTTGAAGTTCATTAATCATTGATAGTTGTCCTCCTTAGTGTAGCATAAGTGAAGGAAAATAGGAAAAGAGCTGTGTGTTACTATAGAAAACAAATGGGTCTAACTATGTGATTTCTAAGGCATTGTCTATTTAACAATTTATGAATCTTAGCCTAAGAGTCTAGGACCCTCAACATGTGAAGGAGTGGGAACTCTGCTCTTTCTCAGTGGTCAGTATAAGCCTCATAGGGTACTCATCTTTATTTCCTTTAGTTTGTTTCAAGGCAGAGTAAGCTTAACGTAAATTTGATAGGTCAAAATTGAGTTAAAGGACCGAGACATACTAATATCCTATATTTTAACCTAATCTGAATTGATAGTTTGCATCAGTCTCAGCATCCGAAATATATATGTACATATAATATATGACCTATATATAGGTTGTCCATCTCTCCCTCTCTCTCCCACCCCCCCACCTTTTTTTTTTTTTAAGATGGAGTCTCACTCTGTCACCCAGGCTGTAGTACAATGGTGTGATCTTGGCTCACTGCAACCTCCACCTCCCAGGTTCAAGCAATTCTTCTGCCTCAGCCTCCCAATTAGCTTGGATTACAGGCACCTGCCATCACTCCCAGCTAATTTTGTGTTTATAGTAGAGACAGAGTTTCACCATGTTAGCCAGGCTGGTCTTGAACTCCTGACCTCCGTTGATCAGCTTGCCTGGGTCTCCCAGAGTGCTGAAATTACAGGCATGAACCACTGTGCCCAGCCCCTCTTTTCTATATATATATTCACACACACACACACACACACACATACATATACTGTTCTTCCAGAATTATAGTTTTTAACATTCATTTCCTACTTCAAAATCGGTAATGACAAGGCATTTGCTGGAAATTCTGGAACTTTTTTTGACTAAAATAAAAAAATGGAAATGCAAATAAACTTAACTTCAGGTTCAAATATAGTTCATATATTTCTCCTTACCAACAAATTTCCAAAGTCA
This sequence comes from Ateles fusciceps, assembly GCA_036589455.1. Classification (NCBI taxonomy): domain Eukaryota; kingdom Metazoa; phylum Chordata; class Mammalia; order Primates; family Atelidae; genus Ateles; species Ateles fusciceps. The sequence continues at coordinate 5,405,663 of JAZHEH010000299.1, forward strand.
TTGGAAATATTTTGATGAATGCTTTTAGTGTTCACAAACAGTGTTATATCTGAAAGTGCATTTCTCCTGACAATACTAATATACATATGGCATAAAAATAGGTTGTTTGTAAAGATCTAGCTGAATGTAGCTTTTTTATAGACTTCCATATTCATTCTATTTTTATTGCACTTAAGCCTAGACTGAAATAGGATAGATCTGACCTTGACCTGAGACACATCTGTACCCCAAATCCTAGAATTTTCACAAGGACTGTTTGACTAGCTCATATAGATTAAAAGCTTTTTACTGCCAGTGGTAATTAAGTCTCGCTATCTAAAAGTCTCCTCTTACCCTAGAGTATCCTCTAATCCAATGCAAGTACTACTTTAGCATTATTTTCATAACCCAGGTTACAACAGATAGACCAGCCATTGCTGACTTTGCATGTGTAGGGAGGGGTAACAAGCCAAGACACATAGGCAACTTCTGCAAGTTGGGAATGGACCTCAGTTGTCAGTCATTAAGAAGATGGAGACCCCAGTCCTACATGGAAAGGAAATGAATTCTGCTTGTAACCTAAATGAGCAAGGAAACAGATTCTTCCCTAGACCCTCTAAAATGAAACACAGCCCTGCCTATCACTTTGGTTTTAGCCTGGTGAGAGCCATACCAACTTCTCATCTACAGAACTATGAGATTATAAATGTGTGTTGTTTTAATCCTCTAAGTATATGATGGTCTGTTACAGCAGCAAAGGAAAACTAACACATCCAGAGAAGGAAAAGTCAAAACACTTACTTAATGTTTCAGAAAGGAGAAAATGATAGCAACATAAGTGTGTCAAAACATCAGGTGACATGCGACTAAATTTCCTCTCTTTATTAGAGTTACGGAAACTAATAGAGCAGGCAGATTGAAGAATTGATGCATGGATGAGATTTTCGATGCTAAGCCCCAACCTGCGCTCTGAATTCCACAAACAAAACTATGCTGATGTACTCTTTCCTTCTGTCCCTTTGGAGCTGGGCAAACATTCTCTTCCTTTGTTTCTACTTAACCCTGCTGAGCCAAATCTAAGTAGTATTTCTTAAATAGTGGCAGCAGCAATTTTGCCTTTGGGAAATAATTCTTTGAAGCTATAGTTTGCTTCTAACAGCATTTATGGGGAACAGAAGACATCGTCATTTAAATCTCACCACTTTCGAGTAGACTCGAAGAGGTTATAAACCTTAGCCCAAAGAATAACAATTCAAGGCAAAATTAGAACATGAGTTATTAAAAAAAGAAAAAGAAAAAAAATGGTTCATGTCATGCTGATTTAAAAGAAAAGTATTCAGGGTTTTTGCAGTTTGTTTTAGATTTAACAGAAAAGCTTCATCTGTTACTTCATAGTGCAGGCTGTTATCTGATCACTGGTGCCATTGACATCACTTTGTAGGCATTTTGGTTATTTCTGGAAATAGCAGCAGGAAAGAATGTTAAGCCCTAAAGAGAATTAAGTCTTGAAATGGAAAATTCGGTTCAGTCCTTAGTGGCAGGCTTACTCTCAAAGCTGTTTGAGGATGAAGCTCTCACTTATAAATAAACAACTTGAAATCTTCCCCTATCCTGACTCAACTGCACACTCTCTCTAAGGGGATAATCAAATCAACTGCTGGGATCCAAGCTGTCAGTTTGCTTTTCGGAGGCTCCGAATGCTGATTGGCTGCCCTCTCCCCGTGAGGGATGCTGATTGGCCCAGGAAGAGAGTGGAAGGAAGGAGAATTGTGGTAGGTAATTACTTCCCAGCAGTGGAGAAACGAGGATGCCTGTGGTCCACGACTCCACATTGTTTGCTGAGGCCTATATTTCAGGACAAGATAGAGAACAGTTCATCTCTCTATGCTGTGGCAGGTTGGCAAAGCAGAGTCATAATTATTTAACATAGTGTCTATTAAAAATAGAAAATCACAGAATCTGTAGGGAACTCAGAAGTTTTCAAGTCCAACTCCAATGCAAGGAAGAAGACTCTTTAGGCTATTCCCTGAAGACGAGATTGAACCTTACTGCTACAGAGACTGACCGCCCCTCACAGAAGCCTGGCCACCTTTCAGAGAGCTGCATTTGTTAGAAATGCAGTTCTCATGTTAACCTGAATGTGGATCTTTGTAATCTTTTCCCTGGTGGTTCTGCAGTCTATGGCCATAGAGCACAAGTCCAGTCTCATCTACAGTAGAATTTTCAAGCTCTGCAGGGTTCTTAAATATAATGCTGCTCAAACCAATCATTTTACAGGCAAGAAAACAAGGGGTCAAAGAAGATTGATTGTTTTGCTCACAGAGCTTTGTGGTGGCCATTACAAACCCAAATTGCCCTGAGTTTTCTCCTCTGTAATCTGTCCAAGAAAAGAACCTAAGTAAAAGGACTGTTCCATTAAAGGTGAAAACGAGTATGGGAATGAAAAACCCTGGGTTCTAATTATGATGTTGGAACTGTATATTTGACTTTGGGTGTTTTTCTTAAATTTTCTTAGTCTCAAGTTTCTTAATTAATAATAACAAGACTTCCCCCTGAGTAAAAAATTAGGTAATCATGTTATAGAGCACCTAATCCAGTACGTGAATTGGAATGAACATAAACATATTTTATAGTTCTTACTTGTTAAAATATTTTGGCAAATGTTTTATGAATTCTTTCTAGGTTTGGGCACTGATACAAGTGCTTGGTGTATTGAAGTGAACCAAAACGTGTCCAATCCCTGTCTTCATGAGAAGGGAGTAAATGAACAGACATCTACATGTATCTAAGTCATATTTTAATAAGTGCTCTGAAGAAACACAGCAAAACTTGGGGGATAGAGAGTTAAAAGATTCTCTTTTCTTTTTAATTAGTTTTAATTTTAAGTTCTGGGATAGATGTGCAGGTTTGTTACATAGGTAAACGTGTGCCATGGTAGTTTGCTGCACCTATCAACCCATCACCTAGGTAATAAGCCCAGGATATATTAGGGTATTTTTCCCAGTGCCCTCTCTTCCACAGTCCCACCCCTGACAGGCCCCAGTGTGTGTTTTTCCCCTCCCTGTGTCTATATGTTCTCATTGTTCAGCTCCCACCTACAAGGTGAGAACGCACAGTATTTGGTTTTCTGTTCCTGCCTTAGTTTGCTGAGGACAATGGCTTCCATCTCCATCCATGTTCCTGCAAAAGACACAATCTCATTCCTTTTTATGGCTCTATAGTGTTCTATGGTGTATATATACCACATTTGCCTTATCCAGTCTCTCGTTGATGGGCATTTGGGTTGATTCCATGTCTTTGCTATTGTGAATAGTGCTGCAATGAACATACACATGCATGTATCTTTGTAATAGAATGATTTATATTCCTTTGTATATATACCCAGTAATGGAATTGCTAGGTCAAATGATATTTCTGCTTCTAGATCTTTGAGGAATTGCCACACTGTCTTCCACAATGGTTGAATTAATTTACATTCCCACTGATCATTACAGAAACGCAAATCAAAACCACAATGAGATACCATCTCTTGCCAGTCAGAATGGTGATTATTAAAAAGGCAAGAAGCAACAGATGCTGGCGAGGTTGCAGAGAAAAAGTGCTCTCTCTGTAGGGAGGTCAGGGGAAAGCATCTTGGGGAATGGGTATCTGAGGAGTCACCTGGGCAAAGTCAGGTTTTGCACTGTGTGGACATCTGGGAAAGAATATTCTAGGAACAGAGGATGTAGAAAGCAGAGATCCTGAGAGAAGGGTCTTACTTGAATGTCATAGGTACCAGGGAGACCAGTGTGGCTGGGCAGAGAGTGTTGCGGGAGTGGTTAGAGATGAGAGAGGGATAGCCAGGGGCTAGATCTTGTAGGACCCTTATGGGTTGTGGTAAGAACTTTGGGTGGTGTTCTTGATGTAGTTGGTTCTTTGACTAAATGTGACCTCATATGACCTATGTTTTAAAACATGGGTTGTCAACCCTGCCTGCACACTGAAATTACATGGGGATATTTTTAAAAGTGACTAGTTTTCAGCTTTATTTCCAGGGAGTTAGATTTAAATGGTCTGGGGTGAGGCTAAGCCTCTGTGTGTTGTGTAAGTAATCCCCAAAATTCTACATAGAAGAAGCACTGTTACAGAAGGTATCAGTGGCTAATAGGATAAGAAATGTATATGATGAGCTAATGAATTCCGTTGTGTGCCAAGGTAAGTGCAGCCCCAGTGCTGGGTGGAAGTCTGTGCCGTCAGATATCCCATAGGGATGAATGAGCCAAGAGAGCTTTCAAGTCTTGATCAAAAATTAGGAAAATCTTAACAAAGAAAAGCGATTTTCTTATTCCCTGGCCTGGCCCTGCAGACTTTTTTCTGAGCTGTAATAAGGAAAATGGTAAAAATGAGCAGAATACCAGGAAGACAGAATGGATTGATGAGAATGAGCATCTAAAATTCTATTTCTAAAAAATCATTGTAACTACAAATTGCCTTGTGCTCCACTCTGTATTTTATGAAGGTGGTTAATTTAGGTTCCACATTGGTCTTTAGTTAACTCATAACTATGGTTTCCAGTGTCTTAAATACTTGTAACAAAACTTATTTGAGTAAGATATCAGTTACCCTTGTATTTTAGCCAGTCTGCATTCTTTTAAGCATATGTTTTAGCAGTTAAAAATTACCTAGTCAAAAGTGTTGTGGTTGTTCATTGGTCTGCAACTATGGACAATTTTGCTTTACATTGTATATCTGGCAATGTCTGGAGACATTTTTGGTTTTTACATATCTGGCATCTAGTGTGGTAGAGAATAGAGATAGTCCCAATGTAAGTAGTGACAAGGTTGAGAAGCCCTGCTTTTAAGGTCATTGTCCCCTAGCTTGGGAGATAGGAAAATCCAATTCTACATTTCTTGCTACTTAACTGTGTAATACTTCTTAGACAATAAGTCAACCCTCTGTAAACCCAGAGGGATCCTCATCTGAAAATAAGCTGCTGCAGTAGGTTCAATGCAACACAACAAATGTAAGTGCCTATTATGTGCTCATCATTGTGCTAAGCTCAAACATAGAAACATTCCTTCCCCCTTTGTGAATGATCTATGAGAGCTATAATCAGCTGTAGCCATAGTAATGCTATATAGCAAGCCACATCGAATTTCAGTGACTTAAATTATCATCATCCTAACTCTTAAATTTGCAGATTGACTGGGGTTCAGCTGATCTAACCTTGCCATGTCTGTTTGCTAGGTAGTATCCAGTTCTGATGATCAATGCGATTTTCATCCTTCTTGGGCCACTGGGTAACCCAAGAGGGGGTTCTCTCATGGTGAGGGCAGAAAATCCAAATGGGTGAATAGAAACATTCAATATCCATTAGTGCCTGAGCTCAAAACTGTGTCACTGTCCCTTTCACCCACATTCTTTTGACCAAAGCATTCCATGTGGTTAAGACTAGAATCAAAGAAGTGGATCCTGCCTCTAGGGGGAAAAATTGAAAATCATGTCAAGGGACATGAACATAGGAAAGGTGAGAATAAGGAACAATAATGTTATCTATGTGTAGAGACCTTCCAACTCTAATATGTAATAGTTTTAAGATCATATTCTTGTCTTTTCATGTTTTAAGAGATTTTTTTTAAGTTGAATTCAATGGTGCTACTTCATTTAACATTCCTAAAAAATCTGATTTGACTTCTAAGATCCACCTAAACTTCCTTTGCAACTGTTTCCATCAATAGGGTGACCTAGTCAGTTAGATGTCTCCAACTTTCTTTAGCCTGATGTTTTTCTTCCACCATAGACACTTGTACAGAAAGGGGTAGAACTTGATTGCTGCAAAAGATAATTTATGATACTCCGGCAGTGGAAGGAAAAGAAACAGATGGCTGGCATCATCGATGCCTTACAGTGTGTCAGCTGAGTGATATGTCAGAATTCTTTTTCCTCAGTGGGTAAGGGCTTCCTTCCAGCTCCTGCTCCTAGAATTTGGGCATTAGCAAACATTGTATATTGTAAATGATTCTTTAAAGTACTTTGAAAAACTCACTAATAATATGATTAGGGCCTAGATGCTTTACAAACTTTATCCACTTGCCTAATTTACAACCCTAAAAATAGGTACTCAGATGTAATTTTTAAATATGTATGGCATGGTCGTAATTGTGTGTGTTTATGAATGCATGGAATATTTGTAGAAGAGAACCCATGAGTTAGGTAACAGGGGTTGTACCAGGGAGAAGCATTTAGTGGCTATCAGACAGTGGAGGGGAAGAATAATGTATTTCATTGGATACGCTTGTACCACATATATTTTGTATCATGAGTATATAATACATACTCAAAATATTTTAATAAAATTAAGGATGGCACTAGAATTCACATTTTACAATTGAGGGAGCTTACCTATTCAGAGCCTTAAAGCTATATTCCTAGAAAAATAGCAGAGCTGGGATTTTAATGCAGGTCTCTGGAACTCTAAAAATTTACTTTTAAGAAAACTTCCTGTAAAATTATTTCTCAAAGTTTTCTGGAAGTAAATAACTGTGCATTCATTGGCCTTAGTGTTCAGGAGACAGTCATGCATTTTCATCAATAATGTCTCCATTAGCTTGATCATTAAGTTTCTGCATGCCAGGGGTTCTGTTTGATGGGCTCTATGAAGCCTATTAGGCAGACCAGTTTATCATGATCTCCAGTCTGAGCATGGATTTATCAAGGCATAAGAGTGACCACAGTATATGAAGTCATCTACTAAGAGAAGCTGAGAAGTCTAGTTTGCCAACTCCTTCATTTTTATCCTCTTTGCCTGTTTAAACAATGTCGATATTGATCACTGTGTCTTCTGGGAATAATAATTTCCTGAAAAACTGTTCTAAGCCCAATCAATGTCTGGAGGCTCTATTTTTTCTGACAGCAGAAAATGAGCATCCAAGAACTCAAAAGTAAAATATTAAGGGAAAAAGTTATCCAGAATTCATGAACTGATTTTGCACTAAATATCCATATAATCCAGTTTTCCCAGGAGCACAGTAGGAGATGAGAATTGATTGAGGAGTAAACTAAGCCTTAGAAATGGATGCCATTTATTCCTCTGAGAACACTTTCACTGCTTTGGAGCAGGCATTTATAAAGTCAGTTTTACTTCCCGATAGTTGCTGATTGGTTTTCAAGAGGAAACCCTATCAACACTTGAAGCTGTTCTTTGGCCCATTGTAGATTTGGGGCATTTTGTTGTTGTTATTTTTTACTTTAATAAACCTACATGGAGAAGAGAGAACATGATACTGTGGGAAAAATCCATCATCTGAGAATTAGGCTAATGGGACTTGAGTCCTTTCTTTTCACTGAAGCTGCAGTGTGACCATACTTAAGTATGTCTCCCTTCTCTGCTCCTCAGTTTCCTAGGTCAAAGAAGAATCAGACCACATGCTAAGGTCTCTGATTCCATGCATGATAATGTTATGAATTTTTTCCAGTACTCAGAAACCAAAGAGCCTCGGTTTCTCACCTGAGCAATCTAAATAAAATCATCAAATGGTTCAAGTTTTCTTTGGTGGGATTTTATTTCCCTGCTCTGTGTGTCTCATCCCTTTACCTGCCTCCTCCTAGGTATCTATAACAAAGGTTATTTATATCAGCATGCTACCAGCTAGGGCAGAAGTGTGCAGTGAAAAGAACAACAGATTTGGAGTCAGTCAGGAGCTGGTTTTATTTCCTGCTCTTTCATGACCTGTATGATCTTAAAAGAGTCACTCAACTTCATCAGCAGGATGACAGGGATGACCCAGATAATCTCTCTCATTTCTTCTAAGCTCTAAAATAACTATTCTAAGCCCTGCTAAAGTGTCTGTGTATAATGTTGCTTTGTTCGAACGCCTTACCCAAAGTAGCTAATTTTATAGAGTACATTTTTTTCTCTTAATTTCTATTTATACCAAATAATAAAGAAAGGAAACTCACCCCACAGTTCCTTCACATTGACATGTTAACTGTTTTCATGATCTCATTTGAACTTCTAGTTCTTGTCTATATGCACGAATTCAGGTTTTGGTTGGGCTAGGAATTTAATTCATTGTAATATGTAGTGGGAAAATAAATTTTTGTTTAAGACTTCCTAACTAGCCTTGTCAAATCGGTGTATAGGCATCTAATTTGTTGTAAGGATGACTTGTTTCTTATCAGTGAGCCCCTCTCCTACTTTGCTACATATAAGGTCAGAGTAAAGATGTCTCATAGAAAAGAAGCTCTTAAAATTTTTTGATTGAAACCCCGAATAAGAAATACACAAATTTACACAGCTGAAATATTTTACAAAACATTTATCTTTAATACATGCAATACATTATGATTTTTAAATTCTATTTCCTTAAACATACACATACACATGCACACACAAGTTGTGACCTACTAAACTGATTTCACAGCCCTCTAATGAGTCTTGACCTGCTATTTTGAAAAATAGTCACAGCCAATTTGTCATTTAGTTAGAATGCCCTGGGGACCCCAAACCAGGTTGGCTCAAAAATAAAGTTGTCCATTCTGTAATATATACTGAGTTGAATGTGGTACAATGGAGAAGTACTCAAATAGTGGCATTCTATCATCCTCATACCCAGGTAAGTTGTGTCAAACCTGGGAGAATCTTATTAGGGTTGTCATTCTACTCTATGATATGTTTTCCTATAGTTTCTTATTAAAAGATTTTTGCATCATGTAAAAACAAGTAACCTTGTCATCCTGGAAGAGCTCCATTGCTTAAGTGGCTCAAGGCACTCTGGGCACACTATCCCATGTCCTTCTGATATGACAACTCCAAGTGGAAACACAAGTAGTCTTGGCCCCAAGAGAAAAGGGCTAAAGCTCTGAAAAACTAGCCGGAAGCCTGTTGGGAAAGTCATTTAACCTCTTTGTAGATTAGTACAAGATGATAAAATGAAGCGATTGGAATAAGGTCTTTAATGAAGCCCTTGGGTATGCATGCTTGTCCACCTGAAGCTTTTAATCAGCTTCTAGAATTCAGTCATCTCTGAAGATTTCTTTTAAGCCAGAATTCTTGCCATGTTGGTACGCAGGAATTATTCCCATGCCTTTGAGGTTGAGTTTTCAATGATAAAAGGACTCTCTTAGGACTAATTGATATTTCCACAAATGAAGCAGAGCACTGAGAATATGTATAGTGATTCCCAAACTGTGGAAACACAGTGATTTGTGGAAAGTAGTTCAGAAGATTTGGAACTGAAAATATTGTTTTAACTCCTGGATTTTTCTCAGCATTTTCCAGGTACCCTAAGTAATTATCTGTCTTCTGTAGGATGATACAACACTGATGGCCCTGAATTTGAGAATTATCTTATTGGAAAACTTGAGTTTTTGAAAAATATGCCCATTTCAGATCTTATTTTTAAATGCCAGAATATTTTTCAGGACTCTCTGCCATTCTGTTGTAAAGGGAAAACCACAAAACACAAAAGAATTAGGTATTCCAATTATATGAGAAGAAAATCTGCCAGAGTGAATCTACTAAGGTCATGCTACTGCTTAACATGAGTAATGATTAAGGCATATTTTCAATTAGCAGCAAGTGCCAGAGCCAGGACTTAAACTTGGATCCTGCTGGCTCCACAGCTGACTGCCCACACAACCACAGGGAAAGCAGACAACTGCTCCAGGCTTCCTTTTCTTGAATGTAAAATGGGGATCCCAACAAAATGCACCTGACAGGGTAATGCTGAGATTAAATAAGATGACACTTTTAGCACTTAGTATTTGACCTGCAAAATATTTTAAGCAAATGTTAATTGTATTATTACGTAATTATAAGGAAGGGAACTAATAGTTTTTAATGATAAAAGTAATGTATACTCTTCAAAAATTCAAAGCATGAATAACAATTTTAAATGTTAGAAGTTAGGTAAGTTACCTTCAGGAATTTTTTGCATGTAAAATATATTTGCATATGTAATATATATATGTAAACTTGCAAATAGACATATGTGAAATGTGTATATATAGATGACAAAAAGATTTGACATCATTCTGTAACTACTTTCTTGCTTTAATTAAAAGGTACATACCTACATTCTTTTAGACCAGGACCACAGATGTACTCTGTAATAGTTCCCAGTATCCTATTTTACAGATATGTTGTATTTTCCAATCTCCTCTTGATGAATATATAGATTATTGTCATGTTTGCAGTATTACAAATAAAGTATTTTAGTAGTTTTAATCTATATATCATTTATACTTGTGTATGTTATTCTTTCAGATTGAACCATAGAAAAGGAATTCATGGATCAGATTATGCCCATGTTTTAAAAAAATGTTAGCACATTCATCAAATTGCCTTCTAAAAATGTTTGTACTTTATCTAAAAATGTTTGTACTTTATTATTAACAGTTAGGGGAACCCTATTTTTCCACATACTCTCAAACAATAACCTTTAAACTATTTCCAATCACCTATTAATAAAATGAGTATTAGTTTTTTTCTGTGTAAATTTGCATCTATTGACCATGAAAAATAAAAATAACAGAATTAAAAACTGGGCAAAAAAGAATTCTGGAAAGATGGAAGAATGGGAAGCACTGGGCAATTGTCTCCCTCACCCAGGCAATAATTGCAGCGGCAGAATTAGTCTGATGATGTAACTATTTTAGAATTCCAAAGTCTATTGAAAGTATGCATTTTCCAGGGCAAGGCTTGGGAAATAAGGTGTAGTTAACTTCAATTGATTTTAGCTCTTGGAATAGCAACAGCTATGCATCTCTTACCCCCATGACAGGCAGTTTGTACATATTTTTAGAGTAATGTGTACACAACTAGTAGGAGACAGAGTGGACAAAGGCCTTATCTTCCAAATATCCGTGTTCTGATTGCTGATTATTGCTTTTAATCATAGAGGTGCAGACAGAAAGGTAGAGGACCATTGTTGTTACAACTCCTCCCATTGTTGCAAGTCCCTCCCTTCTGTCTGAAGTGACTCATAGAGGATTTAAAGAACCAGCATCACATTTTTTTTCTCCCTTTATTTTTCTTTTTTCCCCATTTTGGGAGCTAGACATTAAGGATTAAGACAATCAGAAATAACTACATATACAGGGAATATTAGAAAGTGATCTTGCATGCCCTGGGATAAGCACAGGCTCAGAAAAGACCTGAGGAGACCTTGAATTTACCCGTTAGGCTGATGCTTGGCATAGAGACAGTCTGTAACAAAAAAATAAATAAATAAAATAATAATAATAATAAAGCAAACCCTAGGGAAAAGGGAGACTCTATTTCCAGAGTTGCTATTGGGGGGATTCAAATGTCCATTTTTTAACAAAAAAATTGCAAGTCATGTAAACAATTAGAAAAGTATGGCACACTGTAAAGAAAACAAAAATCAATAGAAATCGCCTCTGAAAAAGATGTGATAGAAGCTCTACTAGATAAAAACTTTTAAACAGCTGTCTTACAGATCCTTAGACAAATAAAGGAAAATGTGGGGAAAGTCAAGAAAATAGTTTATGAACAAGATGAAAATATTAATAAAGAGAACCTGAAAAGAAAGCAAAGATAAGTTTCAGAGCTGAAAATTATAACGGCTGAAATAAAAAAAAATTACTGGATGTATTCAAAGACAGATTTTGCAGCCAAAATAAGTGATCAGCAGAATCAAAGATGGGACAATGAAAATCTTTAAGTCTGAAGAACAGAAAAAAAGATTGAAGAAAAGTGAACAGAGCTTAAGAGACATGTGGGGCATGCTTTGTGGGAGTCCTTGGAGATGAGAAAGGAGTAGAGAGAATATTTAAAGAAATAATGGCTGAAAACTTCCCAGATTTGATAAAAGACATGAATATAAACACCCAAGAAGCTTGATGAGCTCTAAGTAAGATGAAGTCAAGTAGACCCACACAGAAATATAGTACAATTAAACTTTCAAAAAAACAGAATCTTGAAAGCCACAAGAGAGAAGTGAGATTTCACCTACAAGAGATCCACAATAAGATTATCAATAAATTTCTCATCAGCAACTTTGGAGGTCAGAAGAGAGTGGGCTGATACATTCAAAGTGATAAAAGAAAAAACCCATCAACCAAGATTCCTGTGTCTAGCAAAACTGTCCTTCAGATGTAAGGGAGAAATTAAGATATTCTCATATAAGCAAAAGCTGAGACAGTTGTTACCACTAGACCTCCCCTACGAGAAATTCTCAAGGGGATCTTTCAAGGTGAAATGAAAGAACATAAGACAATAACTTGAGATTGTATGAAGAAGTGAAGATCTCAGTAAAGGTAAATACATGGGCTTATATTATTGTGCCAATTATATGTAACTCCCTTTTATTTCTACATGATTTAGGAGACTAATACATTTTTTAAAATTATGAAATGTAAAAGCTAATAACTTTGGTATATAAGTTCACATTTTGTTTTCTACATGATTTAAGAAACTAGTGCATTAAAAAATTATTGCTATATTTTGGAGCACACAATGTAGAGGGACATAATTTTGTGACAACAACCAAAAGGGGTGGGGATAGAAATACAAAGGAGCAGAGTTTTTTATGCTATGAAGTCAAGCTGGTTATAAAATCAGAATATTGTTAAAACTTTAGAATGATAAATGTAATTCCCATAGTTGGTTAAAAAAATGGCTATAGAATATACACAAAAGGAAATGAAATCAAAATATTTCACTGCAATCAGCTAAACACAAAAAGGACAGTAATGTGGAAAATGAGGGACAAAAAACGCTATAAGGCATATAGAAAACAAGTAACAAAATGACAGGTCTGTCCTTTCTTATCAGTAATTATTTTAAATGTAAATGGACTAAAGCTTCCAAAAAATAAAAATAAAAAACACGGAGATTAGAAAACTGGATTAACACACAATACAACTACATGATGTCCACAAGAGACAAATATGTTGAAAGTAAAAGGATGAAAAAAATACTACATGAAAATTGTAATCAAAAGGAGCAGGGGTGACTATATTAATACCAAACAAAATTTTAAAAGATGAGAAAAAGAACAGTATATATTAATGTAAGTTTCAATACAGCAAGAAGCTATGACAGTTATAAATATTTACCCATATAATGACAGATTATCCAAATTTATGAAGTAAAGACTGACAAAATGGAAGAGTAATATAGACAGTTCGACAGTAATATTTAGAAACTTTAATGCTATACTTTCAATAGTGGATAGAAAAGCCAGAGATAAGATGAGTAAGGAAAGAGAGGACTTAAACAGGACAATAAACCACCTAGATCTAAGAGACCTAAAAACAACACTCTGCCCAACAACAATATATACACTCTTCTCGGTGCACATGGGACATTTTCCAGGATAGACAATGTATTAGGCCAATGTATTAACAAATTAAGTCTCAAAGATTTTAAAACACAGATATTAAACAAAGTATGTTCTCTGATCACAACAGGATGAAGTTAGAAATCAATAACAAAGGTAAAACTAAAAAATTCACAAATATATAGAAATTAAACAGTCTACTCTTAAACAACAAATGGATCAAGAAGAAATCACAAGGAAAATTAACAAATACTTAGAATAAAAACTTCTTAGGAAATTAGGATTGAAGGGGATTTCCTTAATTGATTAAGAACATCTACAAAACCCCACATTTCTCATCACACTTGATAGTGAAAAACCAGATGCCTTCCCACTAAGATCCAAGAACAAGACAAGAATATTTCCTTTCACCACTCCTATTCAATATCATACTGAAGGTCTTGGCTAATACAATAAAACAAGAAAAGGGGAATAAAATGTATACAGATTGGAAAGGAAGAAATAAAACTGTTTTTGCTTGCAGATGACTTGTTTATATAGAATGAAAGAATGAACCAGGAAACTCCTGGAATGAAAAAGTGACTATAGCAAGGTTTCAGGATACAAGGTTAATAAATATCAATTGCTTCCTTATATGCCAGCAAGAAACAATTGGGATTTGAAATTAAAAACACAGCACCATTTACATTAGTGCCAAAATAAATTTATGTATAAATCTAACAAAATATGTACAAGATTTGTATGAGAAAAACTAAAAGAAAACTCTGAAAGACATCAAAAAAGAACTAGTCTATGTTCATGGATAGAAAATATTAAGATGTCAGTTTTTCGTAACTTCATCTATAGATTCAACATAATTCCAATAAAAATCTCAGCAAGTTATTTTGTGGATACTGACGAACTGATTTTAAAGTTTATATGCTGAGGAAAAAGATCCAGAATAGTCAACACCAAATTGAGGAACAACAAAAATTAGAGAGCTAATACTATCTGACTTCAAAACTTACTGTAAAATATAGTAATCAAGACAGTAAGGTATTGGTGAAAGAACAGACACATAGATGAATGGAATAAAAGCACAGAAATAGATACATAGAAATATAGTTTTGATCTTTGACAAAAGATCAAAGGTAATTTAATAAAGAAAGGATAGATTTTTCAACAAATGATGCTGGAACAACTGGATATTCACTTGAAAATAAAGATGTATGAATTTTCATATACCAGTCTTGGAACATGTGTTTTCATTTCTCTTGGATAAATACCTACGTATATTTGCTGGGTCATATTGTAGGTGTATGTCAACCTCTCAACAAACTGTCAAACTAACCACAGTGATTTAATCTCAGTATAATTGTGCTAAATGAATGGAACCAGAGAAAAGAATGCATATGTATGATTTCATTTAAAGACATTTGTGACAATCCAAACTGACCCATAATGGTAGAAGACAGATCAGTATTTGAGAAAGGAAAAAGGGATTACCAAGAGGCACAAAATCTGGGGGTGTGTTTGATGTGTTCATTGTATTGATTGTGCTAATGGTTTGATATATGTAGAAAAATGTATATATATATCAAATTACATACTTTATGTACAGTTTACTGTAGGTCAATTATATCTCAAAGTTGTTTCAGCATAATATTTCCTTTCAAATTAGCAATACAAGTTGTTAAATATCTAAGAGCAAATATAACAGTAAATAAATATCTAAGAGCAAATGTAATAATAAATGTGCAATGCCAAAATTACAAAGTTTTCTTGAAGGACATAGAAAGATCTGAATTAATTGAAAAAAATAGCACAATAGTATATCTTTTCATATATAGATTCAATATTTTTTTCATTTAGATGTAATATAATGCATTCTGTTGGGTTTTTTTTTTTTTAATTTGCCCAGGAAAAATACTTAAACTTCCTTAGAAAAGAAAGAGAAAAATCAAACTTATATTCTTTATCCTCATACTGTTATTTCACTGCCGGAGTACAGTGTATTTCAAATAGTATGGGATTCAGTGACAGAAGGATTCTGATTACCATAATCTCTAAGTGGGAGATCTAAATTTGACTCTGACATTGAAGCCTTCAATCATGATGTTATGACATGAAATCAGAATGCAGTGTCATGCAGCGTTCTGTAAATAATCCTGTAGTTACATCTTCTAGGCTTTTCTAAACTAAAACTGTTTTCCCATGTGGTAACTTGTACTAGCTAGCAGACTCAATTTATTTCCCTTTTTATTATAAAAGTACGATGTGCCTATTAAGTGTTTTCTTTCATATGTATGGTTAATAGCCACTTCCAAATTATAGGAAATTTTTGATGTCCATCTGTCCCCTTAGTTGAAAATCTAGGATGGCAACGATTATGCCTATTTATCACTATAGCCATAGCTGGGCTTATAGTAGTTTTTCAATAAATATTTAAGTGATGCTATTTTTTTTTGCTTTGTTTCATATTCTAGAAATATACCAATTGTAACATAGTCAATAAGAAATAGATGAATCACATTTATTGTGTTATCTTCATTATCTCTGAATATTTAGCCATCCTGTGAAACAGTTAATACCAAGAAACTAATCCACTTTTGCTGCTTTGCCTACTATTGCATAGTTAACACTTTCCCTATCAAACAGTTTTGAGGATTGTATATTCAATTAAGAGATTAGAAGGATGTAAGAGAAACAGAACTATGAATCAGAAGATGTGATTACCTCTATACCCTGCCAATTAGTCATGTGACCTTGATGGTAACTTCCATGAGGGTGAGTTCTCACTTTTATTCACAATCTACTCAATATTTGCCCAGCACACAGGAGTAAACTGGCAATTGTTCAGTTGTTTATTGGCCTTAAAAATAAAACTAAAAGGCAATAGCACCTCACATTTTTCACCTAAATGTAGACATAGTTCTTAACGCCATACTCAAATCACCTAGATAAAATGATCATCGAGGAAATGAATGGGTAAAAGCCTCTGAAAAGGGATGAAGCTTTGTAAGAACCAATATAAGCAGGCTTGAGGACTTTCTAACTCCCCTTACCCCATAGCCAAAGCAGCAGGCATTTCTGTAGAGTACTTAGAGCTATGCCCGAGAATGGGAAAGAATCTCACTGTGGGTACCACATCTTGCCTTCTATTTTGAGCCACCTAAACTCAGATTTTTGTGAGCCAGCTTCTTTCATGAAGTCTATATCACCTTGCCTTGGGCCTTTAGATTAACTGCATTTGCTAAGTTCTCCTTATAAGTTAAATTCCCTTTCCTCTCTCTATCTCCACCCTGTTTAACTAATTTTCTCTGACAGCACCCTGTCTCTCGCTGACTTCCTCAGCCTGCTCCTTCTTTACGGCTGCACCCAGGCCAGGGTCCTAGGCTCTCACACAATATAATAAATTATTGAACTGGGTCCTTCACAAAACCTCTGGGCTGCCATGCTTCAAATCTTTGTCAGTGAGAAGACATTCCTTGGAGGACAATATAAAGAATTACATCAATTCTGCTGCGAACTCCTTTTGGTATGGAACCAACAGTTATACTCAACCAACACAAGTGGCAGCTCACAAGGCACTGTGGTGTTTATGCTGATTAAAAATATCAGATGGGGCCAGGCACCAGGAGGTTCACACCTGTAATCCCAGCTTCAGAAGAGAGAGAGAGAGAGAGAGAGAGAGAGAGAGAGAGAGAGAGAGAGAGAGAGAGAGAGAGAGAGAGAGAGAGAGAGAGAGAGAGAGAGAGAGAGAGAGAGAGAGAGAGGCAAGGGGGCAGGGATGGCACAGAAATAATTGTGCAAGAATATTCGTAGTTACTTATGCACAGTAGCCAGCAAGTAAACATGTCTCCCATTAGGAAAATGGATATCAAATTGTGTGATAACCATGCAATCAATAGGATATTATTTGGCCAAAACAAAATGAAACAAGAGAAAAACACAACCAAACAAATTACTGGCATATATAACCATCTGAATAAGAGAAGCCAAGACAACAGAACATACCAAATGATCTAAATGATTCGGGTTATGTTTTTTTGTTTGTTTGTTTGTTTATTTGTTTGTTTGTTTTTGAGTTGCAGTCTTGCTCTGTCATCCAGGCTGGAGTTCAGTGGCAGGATAGCTCACTGCAACCTCTGCCTCCTGGGTTCAAGAAATTCTTCCTGCCTCAGCCTCCCAAGTAGCTGGGACTACAGGCACCTGCTACTACACCCAGCTAATTTTTGTATTCTCTGTAGAGACAGAGTTTCGCCATGTTGGCCAGGCTGGTCTCGAACTCCTGACCTCAGGTGCTCTGCCCACCTTGGCCTTGCAAAGTCCTGGGATTATAGATATGAGCCACTGGCCCCGGCCACAATGATTCCAATTTTAGGAAGCACATGAATAAGAAAAATGAATCTATGATGGCTGCTATAGTTTAGATATTGGTCCCCTCCAAATCTCATGTTCAAAAGTGGTCTCCAGTGTTGGAGGTGGGGTTTAATGGGAGATGTTTGGGTCATGGGAATGGATCCCTCATGAATAGATTCATCCCCTCCCTGGAAGAAGGTAGTGAGCAAATTCTCACTTTCTTCATTCCTGCAGGAGCTGTTTATTAAAAGGTGCCTCTCACCTTTACTCCCTGTCTTTTGCTTCCTCCCTCACCATATGATCTCTGCACACATGAGCTCCCTTTCACCTTCTGCTGTGAGTGGAAGCAGCCTCAGGCCCTCATGAGGAGCAAATGTAAGTGCCATGCCTCTTGTGAAGCCTGGAGAACTATAAGCAAAATGCACCTCTTTTTTTTTTTTATTTTTGTAAATTACCCAGCCTCTGGCATTCCTTCTAGCAACACAAAGGGACTCAGACAGTGACAAATTCAGAATATATTCTTTATTTGGGGGATCAGTATTGACCGGCAAGGATCACAGCAGAACTTTGTGGCAGGAGGGGAAATGTTCTCTGTCTTGAACTGGGTGTTACTATACAATGCAAAATTATATTAACATTCATTAAGCTGTACCCTTAGGTTTTTTGCAGTTTATGCAAATTACACCTCAGTGAAGAACTGTTAGCATAAAACAAAGAGGGAGATGACAAACACTCAAAAATGTGAAAATTGACAGATAATAGTAACAAATATTCAGCATATAAAGAACAGGGATCCGTTGAGAAGAAACCAAAAACAATGGAATAGAACAAAGATGAAAAAGTGTAATTTAAAAAAAGAGTTTTAAATTTAAAAGTTTGGAATCATATTAAAATGGCACCCTGCTTCCTTGGGAAAATCAAGCGAGAACCACAAACTCTGAGACTAATTCCAGCAAAAGTATGTCAATCAGTTTGATCTAATGGTACAAGGTCAGCTTTGAAGGCCAAAAGGAATTGGTTTCTAATTTTTATTCCTCTCCTCACTAGTTTTGTGACCTAGGAAAATTTTGCAAACTTTCTGAGTTTCTTTTCTCATCAGGAGCAGGATAATACCTAGGTAACTGGATAGTTTATAAAATTGAATATGATCGAATGGCAGTGGACATGAACCATAATTAAGTGTGCAGAATATAGTTACACTGAACTTTGCTTTACCCACGTTAAAATTGTAGACAAACAAGAATTGACAAAGAATAAACCAAATGTTCTAACATAAATATTCTTCCATTGTTTCTAGAAAGAAGTCACACATACAGTAAAAATAATTAGAGAGGACCTGATTCATACTGAACAAGCTTCCCTAAACCCTGAAACAGGTCTACTTTCTAACACCAGAGATGAATGTCTTGACTGGGCCCAACCCCTGCAGTCCTCTCCATCTGGAATGACTGAGGAAATCTGCTCCAGCCTCATAACTGCCTGGGCTGACAAGCATTGTCAAAGTATATATGTATACTATATATATACTCTATATAGTATATAGTATAGATATATACACTATATATAGTATATACTATATACTCCGTACATAGTATACATATATACTATATATAGAGTATATAGTATATACTATAGAGAGAGTATATAGTATATACTATATATATTCTATACTATACTATATTCTATACTATATATATACTATATTATATATATATACACACTATATATATATTATAGAATATAGTATATATATAAACACACACACAAGTACGTGTGTAAAGTATTTGGTAAAATTAATATGATATGTATACTATATGTCACTTACACTTATATACTTTATGATGTCTACAAAAATGTCTTTTGGGGTTTAGTGTTCAAATTTTGAATATCTACATATATCCCAGGATAAATGTCAGTGGACATCATAAAATATATTTTAATATTTATGTGCATGGTGATCACTTTAAAACAAGGTTTATCAACAGAAACCAGAGATGTCTTTCTACCAGAAGTTACTGGAAAACACAGTGAAATGTCTTAAACACGATTTTAAGATGCTTGAAACCAGGCAACAAAGAATGATTACTGAGAGGGAGAGGAAATAAGCAAAAGAGTCCCCTGATGAATGCTTGCTCAGATACTTCCTTAAGGCATATGCAAGGCTACAGTGCTGGAGTGGAACCATGTGGATTTAGAATTAATAAAAGGGAGCTGTAGACACAGATAGGCCCAGAAATGTGGATATCACAGGATAGCAAGTGGATTGCAGAATACTGTCAGAGAGTGAACCACATAGATGGCAAGAGGAACACCCAGACATGATTGAGTGCAGATCAGTGTGTGGGAACCAGGGAAAGTTGTACATGAGGACACACCCTACTATAGGGAGTTCTCTTAAAATTCAAAGCCATGGTAAATATATGAATATATACTTACAAACTTTAAAATACACAAAAAGGTACCATAAGAATGCCAAATAAAGGAAAGGTAGGTTTGCTACGTTAAAATATGAAGAAGTGTATTTCTAACAAAATGATAATACTTATGAGGGAAACAAATTTATTCCACCATGGCAAATGATTTCAGAGAACAACATTCAAAATGCTTATGGCCCTAATGCAGAGGCCTCAAACAAGTATATAAACAGAGTTCTTACCAGAGTGATAGCATGAGATAACTCTGCTTTCCAAAGAAACAATCAAACACTTAAAATCAATTCAAGTTATTCTAAGGACAAAGAGTAAATAAAAAACATTGATTGATAGAATACGCTACTACAGACTGGATGTTTATTTCCCCCCCTTAAGGCATATGTTGGAATTCTAACCCCAATGTGATGGTATTAGGAGGTAGGGTCTTTGGTAAATGAATGGGTCACCTTTGGAAGATAATTACACTCCACCATCATGAATGAAATCAGTGCCCTTGTAAGAGACTCCAGAGAGCTCCCTCTCCTCTTCCACCAGGTGAGGAAAGAGCAAAAGGATAGTCACCTGTGAAGGAGGAAGCAGGTTCTCACCAGATGCCAGTATCAAAGTATGTTGGCCTTGCACTTGCTAACCATGAGGACTGTGACAAATACACTGATATTTTATCTGGGCCACCCAGTCTATTCTCTTACACCAGCTAAAACATCCAATCTCAATAAGGGCAGTGAGGGATCACAGTACTCGAGAGATGAGCATTATCCTCTCCTTTTCATCTCCGGATGACAGAAGCTTGATCTTGGGCTGAACTGACAAGCAGAGGGAGCTTTATCTCTCCCAGATCATAGATGAGGCCATGGTGTCGGATCTCTGTGGTTGAGAGTGAATTCCAGTCTGTGATTTAATGGATGTCTTTCTTCAGCTAGCTCAACTTACAAGAGAGGTTCTATGCTATGTGTTATGGGCCAAGAACAGAGAAACCCCAATTTTTCTCACCCATTTCACCTGTAGGGTAGAGGATCTGGAGCAATTTCTGGGAGAGGCACAATGAAACTCTGAGTCCACCCCCTCCCATGCAGTTTTCTGTTGTTAAAGCAGGAGTGTCCCTCTGAGATACTTGAACCCTTTATTCTGCACCAAGGTAGAGTCTGGTATATTTTTATAATGATAGAGGCAGGGCATAAAAACAGTGATACAAAGCTCTCTCTAAAGTGTATGACTTGATTTGCAGTCAAATTAGAATAATTTCAACCCTAAAGTTCATATAAAATGTTAGTGGTTTCATGGTAAGTAATTAATAGAAAGCTGACAGCTCCATGAGAGCAATATAGGAAACAATAGTCCACTCATTTTAACAGAGAGAATAAAAAAATATATGATTTAAGAATAACCAGCCGGGTGCTGTGGCACTACCTATAGTTCCATTTACTTGAGAGTTTGAGGGGAGAGGATGACTTAAGCCCAGGATTTAAAGCCCAGCCTGGAAACATAGATAGACTCTGTTTATTGAAAATAATAATAATAATAACATTTTGGGGTCAGGACAAACCTCAAAAACTGCTCCTGAAAAGAAGCCGAAATTTAATTGCATCAGATTGTTGATCAATTATGTTACAAAACAGCATCAGCATGCCAGAAATGAGCACAGTGTAACATCTAGATGGTATGTTAAGAGACACAAACGATCAAGCAGAAAAATCAGGTAATTAGGCTCTCAAAGGCAATTCTGCTAAATGACAGCATTTCCATGGAAACTGCTTGCACATCCAGGACTGCACCTGTGAGCGATGACATTATACCCTCACAACGTTGAGGAAAGAGACATCACTCAAACAGACAGGCCAAGACTTCAGTATGAGGGGAAATACAGTGTGCAAATATGCAAAAAATGAAATAAGATGACAACTTCTAAATGATTATCAAGGCACAATCACATAATATGAAATTACATTTTCCTGAATGATAGGATTACTATCAGTCTCCCCCAGGACATCCTCATCTACTCTGTGCCTGCCCACCCCACAGCTTGCTATGTAGTAGAAGACATGCAAATAAGATTCCCCTTTCTGTTGATGAAAAGCAGCCCAGCCCTGACCCTGCAGCTCTGGGAGAGGAGTCCCAGTCTTGGAATTCCCAGCTGTCTCCACTTGGTGATCAGCACTGAACACAGGAGACTCACCATGGAGTCTGGGCTGAACTGGGTTTTCCTTGTTGCTATTTTAAAAGGTAATTAATGGAGAAATAGAGATACTGTGTGTGAGGGGACATGAGTGAGAGAAACAGTGGATATATGTGGCAGTTTCTGACCAGGGTGTCTCTGTGTTTGCAGGTGTCCAGTGTGAGGTGCAGCTTGTGGAGTCTGGGGGAGACTGTCCTGTGCTGCCTCTGGATTCACCTTCAGTGACTACCAGATGAACTGGGTCTGTCAAGCTTCTGGGAAAGCTCCAATAGGAGTAATAAGATTGAATAAGAAATTGAAAATCTTCCAACCCCAAAGCCCAGAACAAGAAAAATTTACAGTCTAATCTTACCAGATGTACCATTCTTACTGCAACTATTCCAAAAGGTTAAAGAGAAGAGATGCTTCCCCAGCTTGGTCTACAAAAACTCATATCACCTTATACCACAAAAAGGGAAAGGATACAACAACAACTAAAAGTTACAGGGGAAGGTTCCTAATGAAAACAGATACAAAATCCTAAACAAAATACTAGCTAACTGAAACCAACAGCACAATAAAATGGTAATACATTATGACCAATTGGATTTTATTCTAGGGATGCAAAGATTGTCTAAAATAAACACAACAATAAATATGATTCACCATATAAACTTACTTAAAAACAAGAAACATAAGACCATCTCAGTGAATATATCATTCAATAAAATGTAATACCCCTTTGTGGAAAATTCCTCAACAAACAGAGCATCAAGGAAACCTACCTCAAATAAGTAAAGCCACATACAACAATCAACAAAAACTCTGAAGGAAATCAATAGAACAGGGATCTTCTTAAATTTTGCAAAAACCTATGCAACTGATTTATTCAATGTGCTAGACTTGGTTGTGAATAAATGAGTGACTTTAATTGGAAAAAAGTAGCCACATACAACAAAACCACATCATACAGAATGAGAAAAAGTTGCAAAAATATTCCTGAAGAGCTTGAACAAGAATGCACACTTTCACTACTCCTATTGGACATACTACTGAACGTCCTCACCAGAATAATCAGAAAGGGAGAAAGAAATGTAGGTTTAGAGTTCCAAAAATAATCCAGGAGTGGCATACCTAGAGACTCATTTTTTTGCCTATGAATAACATTTAAACTCCTGGTCTATCCCTTGGAATGCAGGATTTACAGGTGATTGAGGTTCTTTGTTTTGGGTGAAATCGAAGTTGCTAGGTGTATGGTGTTATGTGAAAATTACTGCATAAACTGAATAATTTTTGTCAAATGGTCATAGTTTTTTTGTCCAGCCTGCTGTTCCTGAACCACACTGTATGAAAGCCCTCAATAAACTCTATGTCTTGTTTACTGATCTGGGTTTATTTCTCTGGCTTATTGTACATGATGTCAGCCCTATTGGAGTCAATATTGGTTTGGCATTACATCCAGTGAACCTGGCAAAAAGTCATTTAAAAAAATTTAATGTGCACCCAGGCAACAGAATCTAAAAAGAGGAGACCCTTGCAGAAATCCTGGGCATGCTATGAATTTCTATGTGGGGCCCAACAGCTGCTGTCCATGATGAATGGGGCCAAGTGCATGAGTATGAGGATACCGCCAAAATGCCAAAGGTCTGGAAGAACCACTTCAGTGGGTGCATCTCACGAAGTGAAAGTCAGATGCCAAAGTTGTTGCATTTTCAGGTGGCCAGTTCCTCCTGACTGCACTCTGACCAGCCACTGAGGCCGTACTCACTGTGTAGGCAACAGTGTGTGAGTCACAACATGAGCTACTCCTAGAAAAACATGCCAGACTAGCTCAGACTAACCAGAGACCTTTCTGTCCTGCCTGTGTAAGCAGAACAGTGAAATGGGGGACCATGGCTTGTTGAGTAGCACATTTGAAGGATTACTGACCATCATAAGAACTAGTTAGGGCTATGATGGCTAAATTGTCATGGGACTCTACAACCTAAGATCCCCTGATGAGCTCTATGCTGGGCGGGATGGCTCACATCTGTAATCCCAGCATTTTGGAAGGCCAAGGCAGACTGATTGCCTGAGCTTGAGAGTTCGAGACCATCCTGTGAAACACTGTGAAACCCTGTCTCTACTGAAAAAAAAAAAAAAAAAAAATAGCCAGATGCAGTGCTGTAGTGCCTGTACTATCAGCTACTCAGGAGGCTGAGGCAGGAGAATTGCTTAAAGCCGGGAGGTGGACATTACAGTGAGCCGAGATCGCGCCATTGCACTCCAGCCTGGCGCCTGGCGCCTGGCAACAGAGCGAGACTGTGTCTCAAAAAAAAAGGAGTTTTAATGGGAAAGTGCCATAGAGGATGAAGATTAGGGTAAGTCCATGGGGGTTCCTGTCTTCTTCACACATCTGGTGGCTACCACCAAGATAAAAATGGGCCAACTATACCTGCAGAGGCTAGACCCTCAAGACATTTCCCACCTGAAATAAGGAGGCACACCACAATGTTGGATTTCCCCCACTGTGGAATTGCTGAAACATGGAAATGGGTTCAGACAGAAGTAGAGAGAGTTTATCACAGGGTGGCTTCTCCACCTATGAGGCATGGGGGAGGAGGGCATTATACTCCCTTAACTCAAGATTAGTAAAATGACATCCATCACAAGCCACCTCGGGGTGAAGCAGCAGCTGGATGGTGTCAGGAATGGAGACTGGACCATCCCCCTCCTTAGCTGGGCATTTACAGGCTGCAAGGGGCCCTGGTGAAATAAGGAAGATGTCCGCTTTATTACTTTCTTCTCTCATCACTAGAAAGAAATACCTGAACCTGAGTAGTTTATACAGAAAAGAGGTTTGTTTTACTCATGATTCTGCCAGCTGTAGAAGAATGATGATGAAATCTGTTCAGCTTCTGGGGAGGCCTCAGAGATGTTACAATGACAGCAAAAGGCAAAGGCAGAGCAGACACTTTATATGGTGGGAGCAGGAGCAAGAGAAAGAGTGAGGGTGGAGATGTTACACACTGTTAAAAAACAAATCTAATGAGAACTCATTTACTATTATAGCTAAACCATTTATTATAAATCTGCCCCCATGATACACCACCGGGCCCCACCTCCAACATTAGGGAAGAAAAATCACATAAAGTTGTTGTAACAGGTGGGACATCCTGAAAACCTCACTAGTCATGTCCCACACTGCTCTGGAGCTGTCTCAGGGGAGCAGTCTCCTCCAGTGTTTAGAGGCACAGGCACAGATAATGGGGCTCACACTGTCCAGATCTGTGATATTGGACACATTGCACAACTGCTCTGTGCTGTGTGTAATTTATCTTTTTTAAAAATGTGACACTGACACTTGCATTAAAGATATTCTGCAAATATATAAAAATAAAATAAGATGATGATTGCCAAATGATTATCAAGGCACAATCATGTAATCTGAAGTTATACTTTCTGAGAGATAGGATTATCTGCAATGTTTTTCAGGAATCTCCCATCTGCTCTGGGCACTGCCTTCTTATCAGGCGTCTCACCCCAGAGTTTGCTATATAGTAGGAGACATGAAAATAGGGCCCTCCCCTTCCTGATAAAAACCAGCCCAGCTCTGACCCTGCAGCTCTGGGAGAGGAGCCCCAGCCTTGGGGTTCCTAAGTGTTTTCATTCAACAATCAGAACTGAACACACAGAACTCTCCATGGAGTTTCTGCTGAGCTGGGTTTTCCTTGTTGCTGTAATAAAATGTGATTCATGGAGAACTAGAGAGATTGAGTGTGGATGGACATGCATGAGAGAAACAGTGGATATGTGTGACAATTTTTGACCTTGGTGTCTCTGTGTTTGCAGGTGCCCAGTGTGAGGTGCAGCTGGTGGAGTCTGGGGGAGGCTTGGTTCAGCCCAGAGGGTCCTTGAGACTCTCCTATGTGGCCTCTGGATTCACCATCAGTAGCTATAGCATGCACTGGGTTCTCCAGGCTCCAGGGAGGGGACTGGAGTGGGTCTCAGCTATTGGTAATTATGGTAGCCCACACTATGCAGAATCTGTTAAGAGCTGATTCACCGTCTCCAGAGACAATGCCAAGAACTCCTTGTATCTTCAAATGAGCAGCGTAAGAGCCGAGGACACAGCTGTGCATTACTTTGCAAGAGACACAGTGAGGGGAAGTCAGTGTGAGCCCAGACACAAACCTCCCTTCTGGAATGCTGCAGGGAAATCAGCAGCAGGGAGTGCTCAGGAACCACTGGTCAGAGTCAATCCCAGAGGCAAGGACACGCATGCAAGGAGGCTGATTCCCTGTCAGGATGTGGGACTTCATCTTTTTAGTTTTTCTAGGGAACCTCTCTAAGTTCAGAATTCTGTGCATACCAAAGTCATATCTACATATTTTAAATGATTATTTCAATATGAGAATCTATTCTTATATGCACAAAATGCAGATTGATGCTTAGAGATGAAAGTCCTCAACCATGGTCACCAGGATCAGAGTCTTGAGGAAACTCAGGGTGCCTGGTGAGTCTTCTCCAATAACACTCAGGACAGAAACTTTTGTGAGATTCCCTGACTAGAACAGTCGAGGAATTTTAATCACAGCCAATAGTGAGGCTGGGCCAGGGTCAGTGTCATGTAGAACTTCACATGTTTCACGTCTGACCCTTCTCCCAACACTAAAGTGTGAAAATCTGTACCAGCACAGATCTGGGGGACCCTTTTGCTCTTATTCCATTCTATTGTTTTAATTGTTGTTCTTGTTGTTTTTCTTCATTTTCCTTGTACTATTCCTGCTCCCTGTAAAGTGGTGACGTGGTTCTTGCTGCCAAAGCTCCATGCCTCAAGCCCATTCCCTGCAGCTTAGGTGGGGGCTCAGACTGTGGCTCCTGCACCCACATGGGAGAGGCTGATGGGACTTTCTTCTCTCCTGTTGCTCAGCACACTCCAGTGTGTTGTGTAGTGACACACCTGGGAATGCAAGTGGCCAACAGTAGTGAAGGGGATGAGCTTGTGTGGTCAAAATGGGATGTGGATGTGGAATTTATGCTATGCTGTATGAACTATCATAGAGTCACCTTCCTCACCAGTAGTGTTAGCAAGAGTGTGAAAGTTGTCAGGATCAAAATAGAGCCACTTGTGTTAACACCCTGAAAAATGGAACTAAGAGTAACATGAAGGAGGTTTCTCATGAACATACTCCTGATAACAAGAACTACCATAAATGGATTCTGCTTAACCACAACCTTGGATATAAGCCCCACCACAATCTTATAAAAATCACTTCTTTCACAGCCATGAAAAACAATGAGTTCGTATCCTTCATAGGGACATGGATGAATCTGGAAACCATCATTCTCAGAAAACTGACACAAGAACAGAAAACCAGACACCACATGTTATCACCCATAAGCAGGTGTTGAACAATTAGAACATGTGGACACAGGGTGGGGGAGCATCACACACTGTGGTCAGTTGGGGGGGGGGGGCTAGGGGAGGGACAGCAGGGGTGGGGAGTGTGGGGAAGGATAATGTGGGGGAGAAATACCAGATATAGGTGATGGGGGGGATGAAGGCAGCAAACCACCTTGCCATGTATGTATCTATGCAACAATCCTGCATGATCTGCACATGTACTCCAGAACCTAAAGTACAATTTAAAAAATCACTTCTACAAGGCCATCTTCCCAGCAACTCCCTGTTTAACCCTACACTAATGCCACCCTTGGTATTGATTCTACATGCTCAGGATAATCCTCTCAAAACAACTTATGTAACTCACCTCATTTTCACTTCTTAATCCTATGGATTGACATCCTAGAGTCACTGTTGCATTTGTTGTTAATTTTAATAAGCCTCTATTACAATATTTGAGGCTGTTTTTCTCTGATGTCTCTTCAAACATAAAGAATTTCCAAGTTGACACCAATAAAGAAGCTACATAGGAAGATGTGATGGGAAGGCATCTCTAACATCCTGTTGAATGTTTCTGTATAGCACATCAATCCCCTAAAATACTTTGCTATATTGGCATGTGATGAATCAGAGTATAATATTGAAGGTAAAATGGAAAGTACATGGGCTTTTGATGAATCAAGTCACAGGGTGATAATGTCTGTGCCCTTGAGGAAACAGACCATTGGTTTTAAGTTCTAGTGGGAGTACCTTTGGCAAAGAAAGTTCATGAGTTCCTGAACATTATGGTACTTTTAAATTAAGAATGCAATTTACTATTTATTTTTACTGAAATCTATTCAGAAGATTTTCATCAGTAAGGGCAGAGTAGCATTTGTGTAATACTGATGACTTAAAAGAGTTATTTTGCAATTGCTCCTGTAATTCATGCACATTGCCCACTTGATGCAGTTGAAATGTCTCGGGTGGGAAAACAGGAATAAAGCAAACTTTATGAACTGTCATGGCTGTACTTTTTGGCAAAGAAGTGCTTCATGTCAACCTGAAAACAATCAGACCATAATAAAACATATTCAAATCCACAGGGAGTCTGACTTCTGTCCCTCTTTCTTATAAGTACAAGGCTTTGCCACATCCAAACTATTCTTCAGGCTCCAGGATAGAAAATGCTTTTGGACTGTGGAAGCTAACAGCTCTCCCCTCAGGCGCAACTAAGGTATCTGGAGAATGCAGAGTTGTGTTCATGAAGAAGATGACATTATTGTGTCTTTTCCTGTGCCTGGTGACAGCTCCCAAGGGTGAGTGTCTTAGATGTCAGATATGGGTCTCTGGGATGAGTATAGGTACAGATGACTGACAGGGATGGACTATCCATGTACTCACATGCCCTGTCCCAAGAGCAGCTGCAGTTGTCAGCCCTGGACTTGAAGAGCCCACACTGTCCCTCTGCCTCACCTGCACTATTTCTGGCCACTCCATCACAAGCAGTCCTTACTACTGGACTTGGATCTGCCAGCTGTCAGGGAGGGGGAGCAATGGATAGAATTAATTGGTAGTGGTTGTGGGAATCCACTTGTCTTGTAGAAAAATGGCACCATCTCCTTATTTTATAAGGCAGAATAATGCTATGTTGTATACACATATCACATTATCTTTATTGATTTGTCCATTGACAGACACTTAGTTTCCATATCTTGGCTGTTGTGAATAGTGCTGCAATAAATATAGGAGTGCCGGTATCTTCAAAAGTGGTAATTTCTTCTCCTTTGGGTATATTTCCATAAGCTGGATTGTAGGTCATGTGGTATTTCTGTTTTCATTTATTAAGAAGCCACCATACTGTTTTGCATAACTGTGGAAATATAAAATGTCATAGCCACTGTGAAGAACAGTTTTAGTTTTGAGGTATAATCTAAAAACAAATAATGTTTGATTATGGTTCTTCATATGAGTCATGTGAGTCTCTAATAAATCTAGTGGAAGTCCAGAAATTTTTCCCACATTAGGCAAGGATAAGTTTGCCCCTAATTATCTTTGAGGCATAAGATTGTCAGAATGTGAGATGGAAGCTGTTGGCAGGATTCAGGATGATTCCTTAATAAATAGTAATGACACAGAAAAATAGAGATAGAGACACGAAGAGAAGAGAGAGAGAGAATATGAATCTCATGAGTAAAATCCACCAGATACCAGTGTTGGGTTTTAAGTCATAGACACATCTACATGAGCGAGGAAGCATGAAATCAAGTGAGGAGTGGAGAACATGTTCAGTTCAAATCAACGTATTCTCAGAGACACCCATTGCCCAGTCAAATGGGTGAGAAATCTTTGAAACCATTGAAGTGTGAACTCATAGTAAGTCATGAAGTTATCATGTTTTCATAAACTTTCATTAACGTGTCAAGGACTTCTATAGATTACTCATGTACAAACATTCAAGATGTGTTTGTGCATTTATGGATGTCTAGAGAAATATAATGTTTTGAGAAAACATTTTCAGTTTACAGAGATCTGTTTAAGTTGGAGATATCAAAGAAGAGTGTCTGTGAGTGAATACTGGTCTATTAATTAGATAGGTCAAAATTCCCTCTGTTGGAGTAGCCTTCCAATTATGCATATTTCTTTATTGCTTCTTGAGTTGTAAAGCATAAACCCAAGGATTGACTTATTGGAATTTGACTGCTGTGTCTGATGAGGTTTCTTCTAATGCTTTGAGAATAGGTTTCCTTTTTCTTCACTCTAGGAAATGAATTTTCACGAGCTCTCAGGACATCACATTTCAGGTGCTTTAGTTAAAGAGACTGACTTCCTGGGGGCAGACAGCTTTCTTCTAACCATGAGCTCACTTCTTCTGCACACCATTCAGTTTGTAGCTCTATTATCAGGAATTATGAAGCTTTTACACTCCAATGCACTGAAAATCTGGCCCCATGAATTGAATGTTGATTGACACTGACATGAATTGGCCACTCTTGGGTATGGGTCCTGTGTTGTGAGCTCAGCATATCAGTGGACTGAGAATCCTCCATTAGCTGCCTCTGATTGTGGCACTGAGGAGATTGACAATCCTCAGAGTCATCCATGAAAAAGACAGTCCTTAGGTTCATGGGGTTCTTCAAGACACTCAGGTGGGTGGAGGAGAGAAACAGGATTGGGGGCTGCCAGCCATTTGAACAACACTGGGAGTTATTACCATCTTTTTAAAATTTTATTTTACTTTAGGTGCATACTGTATCTGGCATTTCTCCCCATGTTATCCCTCCCCACCCTCCCCATCCCCTGCTGTCCCTCCCCTACCCATCCAACTGCCCCCAGTGTGTGATGCTCCTCTCCCTGAGTCCATGTGTTCTCATTGGTCAACATCCACCTATGAGTAAGAACATGCAGTGTTTGGCTTTCTGTTCTTGTGTCAGTTTGCTGAGAATGATGGTTTCCAGATTCATCCAAGTCCCTACAAAGGACACGAACTTATCATTTTTTTATGACTGCGTAGTATTCCATGGTGTATGTGTACCACATTTTCTTTGTCTGGTCTATCATCAATGGGCATTTGGGTTGGTTCCAGGTCTTTGCTATTGCACACAGGGCTGCAATGAACATATGTGTGCATGTAACTTTATAGCAGAATGATTTATAGTTCTATGGGTAAATACCCAGTAATGGGATTGCTGGGTCAAATGGAATTTCTATTTCTAGATCCTTGAGGAATTGCCACACTGTCTTACACAATGGTTGAACTAATTTACACTCCCACCAACTGTGTAAGAGTGTTCCTGTTTCTGCAGATCCTCTCCAGCATCTGTTGTCTCCAGATTTTTTAATGATCATCATTCTAACTGGCGTGATATTGTATCTCAATGTAGTTTTGATTTGCATTTCTCTAATGACCAGTGATGATGAGCATTTTTTCATGTTTTTTGGCCTCATATATGTCTTCTTTTGAAAAGTGTCTGTTCATATCCTTTGCTCACTTTCGAATGGGGTTGTTTGTTTTTATCTTGAATATCTGTT